>OZ012627.1:25344504-26609232 GCA_963942485.1 Pediacus dermestoides | reverse complement strand
GACACACCAGTTTTATTGTACATAACATAAAATAATAGACGAGCGCATGTATAACAAAATTACAATGTATACACAACGAACTTTGTGGGTGGTTGATGAAATTTCGTTACCAAATTGAAATTCATCGGATAATTCGTAATATTTCTGTACTATCCCTTGTTTACATCCAATGGCCAGCAAACTAAATAAGATAAATAAAGCTTCATTAAAACATCAATAATAAAACAGCATATATACTATATAGTATCGGTTCCAAAAGCTTATCTGAGCGGCCTACACAAACTCCCCTATACGCTGGTCAGTAATTATTACCGACCTACATATAGGCCTAATTGATATCCCAAATTAACACTGGCCAAAGCTGTTCACCACCCTAACGTGTGTTTCTGTCAACTGTGACGAGTCAAAATGGATATTGCTCGTATAGCTCGTTTCATTTATTACCAAAAAAAATTGTGTAGACTTTTAAATTTGGTTTAATATACCAACTGGAGAGGTTTTTTAAAACAAACAAAATAGGCGGAGAATTTATGCCAAAAAAAGCTGGCTATTTGTCTTGTAGAATTTATTACAAAGCTCATATGCTGTGTTAGTTCTACCAAGCTCAGCACGCCTGGTAGGGTAGGACTGTCTTTAAGTGTAGTATGCGTTTTTATACAGTAAGTACATCGCCCCCACCTTCCTAGTTTTGTTGCGCCAACCCATGCGCAGAAACATAATTCTGTATCAAACCTAAGCAAATAGTACCGATTACACTAGTTTACAATAAAAATGTACATTTGATGAGAGGTGACTTTTCTTACGTAATTTCTTCCACTGAATTCGAAAATCAAAGTTAAAAAACAGTTTTTGAAATATTGTAATTTTTTCATTTTTTCGACTTAAAAAGTCATATCTCGAGCTAGAAATCTCCGAATTGGTCGTTCTTGGTACCAAATGAAAGGTATTAAGACGACAAACATATACATGTAATCGGCTCTTTAATTGGTTAAGCGGTTCAAAAGATATCGATGAAAATAAGCCAGCTTTTTACTTTCTTATACGTAGTATAAGGAAGTATTGTAATCGTGATTTTTTTCGACTCCGAGATTTTGATGGATTTACACGTTTTGAGGGCCCCTGAATCCATTTTGACCATTTTCGCCATGATGTCTGTCTGTGTGTCTGTGTGTCTGTCTGTGTGTCTGTCTGTATCCACGATAACTCAAAAACGACTTTTCGGATTTGATTCAAATTTCATATTTAAGAGTTTGAACAAAATTGTGGGTGCCACATTAAATCTTTTTCATCTAGCACAAACACAAGTGGTACTTACCTGAAGACATTTTTAGGTTTTTTAGGAATATCTTGAAAAATAAACAATTTACGAGATTTTTTTATTCTTTAACATTGATTTTAAATTAAATTTTGAACAAATTTTGTTTGAAACTTTTTTTGAAATTCCGTCAAATTTTTTTATTTATATAGTGGCGCCATCTATCTCTGATTTACAAAGTACATGTTGTTTACATACAGAAATCTATACCGTTGAGGAAATCGATTGTAGCATTACTATTTGAAAAGATCGACGGCTACAACGGCTACGGTTTTATGTTTTGGATATCATGGCACCTCGATTAAAATTTTTTCTAATATATACAATAAAGTCGTTAAATTGTATTATGCATGTAAATCTACATTAAAGATATCGACGCAAAATTTTTTGTGAATTCTCTTTCAATTTTTAGACGTGTCGACAAAGTAAGCAAAGTGTTTTATTTTGCGCCGTTTTTTAATAATTATAAATTATTTACATATTTATATAGTGTTGCCATCTATCTCTGAGTGGCTGTTGTTTACATTACAGAAATCTATTTGTTTTTATACTAAAGATTCTATTTGCATTAAACACACGAAGAGCTCGAATAAAGTTATAAAAATTTAAAAAGTGAAAACCAATTAATCCAATTCTGGTGAGAGTGGCTATATCGCCAAACACCAAAAACTTGACATTGCTTTGCAATCCAAGTACGAAGAAGAAGAAGAGATTGTTAGTCAAACAACTGTCAAAGGCAAAAGATCGAAATATTTTGATGAGAAGGATTATTGTGCACTGTACAGTTTGTTTGAGTGAAACGTTGACCAAAACTGAGAAGTATTTTATAAATCTTCAAAGTTTAGCTACAGCAAATTCAAAGATATCAAGCATTTTTCGCACTGTGGAATTTTGATAAGTATTCTGTTATTTATTTGTCCTAAAATCTGGTAGTAATGAGTGGGACAAGGACAGATTTATGCGTATTGCAATAAGTGCGACAGAGACTATTTGAAAATTGCTGGAAACCACCCTCAAAATTTTAACAAGAAATTTAACTTAATTTCTTTAGGAAAAGTAATTACTGTGATACTATCCGTATAAGAAAGTCATGTGTTGGGCACATCAGATATTTTTTAAAAATGTTCCGATCTCAAAGTCGTCGGCATGTTGTTTGGAATGCAGGGTGGCCTATTTTCACCGATATGTTTTGAACTGCTTAACCAATTAAAGATTCGATTACATGTATATGTTTGTCATCTTAATACCTTTCATTTGGTACCAAAAACGACCATTTCTAGCTCGAGATATGACTTTTAAAGTAAAAGAAAAATAAAAAAATTACAATATCTCAAAAACTGCTCCATAAAAAAATTGTAACCTTAATTTTCGAAGTCAGCGGGAGAAAATACATAAGAAAAGCGACCTCTCATCAAATGTACCTACATGAAAAAAAATTTATTTTGTAAACTAGTTGTTATTATTGAATTTAAACTAAATTTGTGTTTTTTGTTCACAATTTGCCATGAATTAAAATTTTCTTTATTATAATTATTATTATACGCAAATTTGGTAACTTTATCTCATGCACAAAAAACCTCTACGTAAATTTCTTAATTAGCTGCAGCATCGCCAACTTGAACTTGTAAGATATCCATTCAATTAAAAGAAAACTTTCACAATATAGCATCGACTATTATTTCGCAAACTTTCCTCTAATACAAGTTTCACGGAAACCAATAAAAAAATTCAAGCTCGTCCATGAATTACTCATGTTTCTTGGATGTTAACCAAAACCCTCAAAAGTGCACCTCTTATCTCCGCGTTATAATAAAATTAAAACTAAGAAGATTTTACTGCCTATTATAATCGAGGGGGTGCAGCATGGTGGTACGAAATATGAACAACCTGACATTAAAGAGCTTATTTCCACCGCATGATGGGTAATCGTTATAACTGAGAATCGCTTAAAAAGAAATAATGAATGATCCTGCATTATAGAATAAGAAAATAATAAACGTTATTACGCAATAAAACTGAACGTTATTGAACAATTTAAGTTGGGATGTTATACGTCTTTTTTGGCGTAATATGATAAGCACAACGACCTTTTTTACGCCGTAATTTGATATTTACGTCAGAACACATCTTTCTATTGGTTGTATTACACCTTATGATATGTCCTCTTATAACTTTTATTATACACATCGACAATTCTCGTCGTAATTTGCGAAATTAAACAATTTTCCAATTATACCCTGCGTGAGTCCTGCAAACTTTACGAAACAATAGTTTTCGTTTCGTTTCAGTTGAACTAGCCCCCTAAAAACTAATATGAAGACGTCTGGGAGATAATGTTTAAATAAAATTGCCCAGACAAGACCAAGGTTCGCTCGACAACATAAAAAAAGAACAAACATCCAGATTAGATCTACTCTAAGATGCTTGCTTGTTTGCAGAAGTTTACAACAAAAATAAAATTGTGTAGCCTTATCCTCAAGTTTAATTTTCAACTTTCCTGCAAAAATTATATGTATCCTGCAAACTGTCAAAATATAATCTGCACCTTGATTAGTTACGCACTTTTCCGGGAGCAAACTCTGATAAAACTTTGGTCATGTCATAAAGTGCGGTTTATTCAGAGAAAAGTCCCGGAAACCTCCACATACTTTTTTCTAATAACTACTTGATAACGTAAAATAAGTAACAATGTAAATTCATGCTTATCTCCAGATTTAGCTTTCGTTAGGCAATAAAATATAATCCTGGAATAATAATTAATCAAGTGACTTAGCAAATCATGTACATTGTAAACAAAACCTTACACGTAATCCATTAAATTAAGATTGTATCTGCTTAATTGCAAATAAACTAATTGCCCGAGTTTTTCTTTTTACGTTTTAATCCTGCTGAGAATGTCGCGTTGCTGCGCGCTGAAGGAAACCTGCGTCTAGTTAATTTATTAAAGGCAAAAACCAATGAAGTCAGTCAAAGAAAAATACCCCTTGTTGTGATAAAGAAATTAAAGCAATGCTTTTTTTATATAAAATACAACACGTAATTAATTTCGTGTGCGATAGGCTGTAAATCTATTTATAGTTAGCTTCCTTGAAAAGTTAATTTACTGTGCACGAAGAATAAAGGACTAATCCCTTTAAACAAATCATGCGCCCTTCTATTTAAGTAAACGCCTCCATAAATGTATTATCCTTGCATTTGTCGTGTTAAAATAGGAAACGAATAGTATGGAGACAACCTTTTCAGTTTGCAAAGTAAATTATAGTTTGTGCTTTCAAAGGGAAAAAGGACATCGCAAATGGACACGCTATATTATAGCTCCATTATTCCTGCCGCAGTTTCTTTGAAGATATTTAAAATGGACGAGTTTAGTTGATTGTTATCGTTATACTGTTAATGATTTGTTAAGGCTTTGGAAACATGGATTTGTATTGGTCAGGATTAAAACGAATTGTGGCTACACTTGCCCCACCCAGAAAAAATAAATTCACATTACCCGACCCCAAGCCAGTTAAAATTATTGCCACATGCCGCCACCCCCATCATGTCTTAACTAGTGTGTGCGTTATCCAATTCACATTAACGCAATAATACCTTTCTGTGGTCATAAATTATTCGCCCGATAACTAGATTAAAGCGAGGCAATAGCAATGCGGCAGCCACCACAAACGCAAATGCAAACAGTGGTATACATCTTGTTTCATACAGGAACAGACAAACGTTTAATCAATTGTTTAATTTAACATTGCCAAAGGAGGATATGCGTCACCACAGAAGACGGGGTAGCTCCCTGTTGCTTTTGATGTATGTGGGAGATGGCTCTAAGATGGCGCCATGAATCTTTTCCTGCTACGTGCTTGAATATATGGGGAGATTCATGCAGATGGTGACTTAAAGGGCCACAGGATTCTATTATGAGGAATTATTCCATTGTATTGACCGTGTCCCATAAAGCATGCTATTTAAACTTACAATATGCAATAATCATTTTGTGGTTAATGTATTTGTGATGCCACTGCTGTGGCCTTAATTATGAAACCATCAATTGTTGGTTATTTATTAATATATCTAGCAAGTAGTCACCAAAGTACTAATATACTATGTGGAAACTTATCGAAGAAAAAATACGATATAAAGAAACACTTGCAATAATTTATGTTTACTTCAAGGATTCCTTATAAAACTGTGCTATTCCCGTATAACACTAATGTTTTCATAGTATTGTTTGTAATACAAAAACAATAATTAATAGCCAGCATTAAGATGATGCACCACACTTTCACCTACAAATGCAATTTATAACTGTGTTAATGACTCAATAAATACTGCAAACATGTCCTAGCCTCCTAGCCTAGAGAGCTTTCAGCAACTCCTGCTGATCACTGACATCAGCTTTATATTTTATTTATAAATGTGATAAAAGTACTTAGGATGAAAACAAAGAAAACAAATTGGTTTTTTTTGTTTGAGCACAATTATTATTCTTTCATGATGGTTCGTGTCGTGGTTTCTCTTATTTATCTATTGTTTACACGATGAATAGCTGGAACGAAACAAATTGGCAAAAGAAGTCGGAAAGCTATAACATAATTTAAGTTGTATAGGGAAGCGTAATTAAATAAATTATCACGATAAGGGAAATAATTTATTATCAAGAGGCAATAAGTCAAATAATTGGATAATACGGAACGGAAATTGGTTCGAAATTGGAAAAAAATGTCTTTAGAATATAAGGCAAAGAAAATACGTGTATTAATCTAGAAGCTTCATTTGAAGAGGATTTTTAAGAATTTAAATATGAAACTTTAGAAAAATGAAAATTCTTCAAATTCGATTAGTAGTTCTAAAAACGTTGACAGTTTTATGTAGACGATTCTCGAAAATGATCAAAGGACCCCGCAGTTTTTAAAGGGGAATTGGGTTTCACTCAGTTTCGCTCAAACCTAGTGAAAAATGTCAGTCAAATCGTTCTCATCAAATGTCTCCCTGGGCGCAAAAAAAAATAATGAAAGGATTTCGAGATATCGGCCGCCGAAGGTGGAGATTTTTTAAACGGTGAAAACCTGATCTGGCATAAAACCTTCTTTATTATTGGAACTACAAAATTATCAAATTATTAGCATTTTTTCCGATGATTACAATGTTGAAAACAGAAAAACAATTGACCATCTGGTTTTTGAGATATTCACAAAAAAACATTTTTTTAAACAACCTGTATATTTTTGTAAAATTCGATGACAAATTAAATTCTGTACAAAAAATGTTCTTATCATTTTTTGATAAGTATTTAAAATAAGCGAGTTATTTTGAAAGTTTCCAAAGTTTTGATAATCAAGTATAAATATAATTTGGTTTTTCAATATTTCCGTAATTCTTTCAAGTTTTTTTCAACTAGCTTAAATTGAAAATTATGAATGTTAGGTTTTAATAAATTACTATTTCGTTTCATGGGAGGTTTCATGGCTACTTGATTTTAAAGAATTGCAAACTTTTTTTCAAAATAACTCGCTAATTTTAAAATAATATAAAAGAAAATTAAGGGCATTTTTTGTACAGAATTTAATTTATCATCGATTTTTGCAAAAATATACAGAATGTTCCATTTAAAATTTTATTATTTTTGTAAATATCTCGAAAACCAGATGGTCAATTGTTTTTCTGTTTTCATCATTGTAGTCAGCGGAAAAAATGCTAATATTTAATTTGGTAATTTAACCGACTTTGTAGCTCCAATAATAATGAAGATATGTCACCGTTTAAAAAATCTCCACCTTCGGCGGCCGATATCTCGAAATCCTTTCATTTTTTTTGCGCCTATGGAGACATTGGATCAGACCGATTTGATTGACATTTTTCACTAGGTTTGAGCGAGATTGAGTGAAACCCTATTCCCCTTTAAAAACTGCGGGGTCCTTTGTCTCAAAAATCGACAATCATTGCCGTCAATATTCAGACTTTATTAACTTCGAATAAAATAAAAGTTGATATACCGGATATCCCACAAATGCTGGTCGACTGAACAATAAAAATGTTATTGCAAATAATCGTTTTACAATACTTCAAGAACAAATATCTCGGATTTTTTTATGCAAACATGTAAATTTATTTTCACCAAATCCAGGAGATTGTCCACCATTTCCTTGGACACCTTGTATATAGATACAGAGTTACTAATGCCAACTAGCCCAACGATTGCGTGAGACGGAGAGCAACGCATGGTCGTACACCGAGCAATGATCGCTGTCCTTGTCTTAGCAGTCGGCTAGTTAGCATTCGACAATATGTATAGTTTCATAAATCCATTTTTGTAATTAGAATTGAACAGAATTAGCTCAACTAGCGATTTGTGGCAATTATAATTGAACAATGTTTCTGATTAGTATTCGAATCAAAATCGACTAGGTAGTAATATATCACATTGTGGCATTCTATTAATTTAGCGTATATGTTTAGCACTGGGTCAAGAGTCGGTTGTAAATGTTAGATTAAATTCTCAATAGGAATTGCAGTGTATTATTCGACGAGGGATTTGTGTCTCGAAACGGTCGAAATGCATGATTACATCACGTCCTTTGGCGAGACGAAAGGGAACCATCACATACATACACTATAGCCTGTGCACCTGCTACACAAAAACAAGCAAAACACCTCAGAGCAAAGTTTTATTTTATATTGGCAAACATGAAACTTTAAGTTTTTGATCCACTTTTACGAGAAGCTGATAAAAAGGGGAGTTTCTATAAAATAATTCAGCGTTTTTGGTTTTTATCATTAGTTTGTCGTTTTGTGAGCAAGAAGCACTTTGTACGCTAGTAATAAAACGTTTAAAGCGTATTTATACCATTTTGTCATTTTTCTTTGGTAAACTCCTCAAGAACTAAGTTGTGACGAGAGAAAGCTGCAGGGAGTTGCGCTTCAGCCAGACAAACACTGACGTGGAAAACAGTTTTTGTGGGCGACATCGATTGACGTTTGTTTCGAACATATTTCACATCAAAACCTTAAGTCTATGCCCATGGGAGTTGTTCGGATTTTGAAGTTTACCTTAGATAGGCACATTATTTCAAGATAATCTGCGGATAATTTTGATACAGTGGGCTGGTGTTTGTTTTCTCGTTACATCGCTCATCCGACTAAAGTGATGTTAAAGAAAAGCAAAAGTGTTTGATATATGAAAATATTTTATATGGAGGAACGAAAAGCACAAAACTTGGCAAGTATAAATTTTGGGGGAATCTGAAATATACCTAAAATATTTATATTACACTTCGCAAGTTCATTAAAAGTTTTCCAAGCGCGCAGACAGATTTTACAGTATTATTTTTACTGTAATTACCTGAGGGATTTCCAAAACGAGTAACAAAGTAAATTGTGTTGTACTTGTCAAACAAAAAATTGGATACTTTTAAATGCATAACATCGAGCCTCTAGACAGATAATTGTTTGATAAATAATGTAACCGAGTCATCGAAACTGTAATTATACGTCAAATTGCAAAGAAAATGATCATTTTTATTATTTACATAAGCGCCAGAAACACAGTTCCGCTTCAAGTGCTTCCTCTGTTGGAGACAACGAACATTATTCTCTTATGAATATTTATTTTCATGTAATAAAATAAGAAACGTCACTACTACAAGGGATTTCAAAATTTATGAAGAGGAAACGTACTTGAAGTCTATTTTTATGAATAAGTAAAATGCACTTACACACGCTTGGAATGTAATTATACAAAGGGGGAGAGATTCCTCCACGATACAGACAACGCACAATACGTACAACAATTACTAATCACTAACCTAAGCTAATCTAAAATTAAACTATTACAAATACCTACTTATATAAATAAAACAGAAGACAATTGCCTTGGGACTTTAGGACAAAACATGCATTTTTTCAATGGACTCTGCCAATTGGACAAAGCGCAATTAATTTGTAAGTGTCTCCTAAAATAACAATAACCCATATCTAATAAAGCTTAGCAGCAAAAAACTAGTGAACGCTAGTTGGAAAAGTTTATAAATAACCGCACTACATTTCCTGGTGCGACATAGGTCCCACTAGTAAAAAACTTCAAACAAAAATACCTCACGTCAATATCGTGTCCTTTTCTAAAACAGTATCGAAATGAACGAATTGAACGTGATGAATATTCTCATTTGTCCAATACGCGCTAGTAGGTAGGTAGTAAATTTGGCACGATTTGAAAACGTTGGCGGCATCGAAATTTACTCGTAATTGTTTCGTAATGTATACAAACATAACTTCTTCTAAATACAATGCGGTTTATTTGTGGAGATTACGAGTTAGATGTCTGTTGGTTTTATCACCTAGTTTTTTGCTGGTAGTTTTAAGTCTATCTAAACGAAATTCAAATGCGTGGTGAGAACTCAAAAATGTTGAAAGGTTCTATAAAGTTTTATTAGTTCTGATGTTTAACAAATGTGGTTTGAATTATTTTTTGAAAAAGAACAACCTATACCTTAATTATTTTTTTCCCATACCTACACAAAAATGGCCACTTTATCTGCGTGAAATGCGGGTACAAAGTCGCCTTTTTAGGGTAGTCGCAGAAAATAAGGAGTGGGGGTAACATTTCTCACTTGGATAGCCATTCCCTTACTGATATGCGGGAGTTATTTGTATTTGTGTATGGTTGTCAAGGTGATTTGATCACCGCAAAATTTTAAAATTTTATGAAAAACTTAAATTATTTGTTTAATTTTTAACACTGGTTTTTAAACCTGTACATCTTTTAAACTTGGCTCTTCATCTAATCTTTAATTTAACCGATAATTCATAAAAGTGTTGCTTATACAAATTTTTAGACTTTTCCTTCAATAAATACCAAAATTTTGTCCCCCCTTAGCACACAAAGCAAGAAAACCAACTGGTGATAGTGGTGACATCACCTATATATGCATACTCAAACTCATCCACTTGATTGCACCTTATAATTTATATAACACATTTCCATTATTATTTCCTTTGTTACTTAATATGTTACCTACTCATTTCGTAGAAAAAATTTGGCAAGACTGATATTTTATCCCATATAGTTGTACGACAGTGATTGATAGTAAAAGTCTACTTAATGAGGGTCTTTTGTAATTAATTATAACAGGGTTAGACAATTTTGAGGCGTCTAAATATCTACCAACGTCAAACATAATAAAAATTAATATCCCTTCGAACACTCTATTTTTCTTTCGTGCTCTGCCCAAATATTTTTTCACCAAGATTACAACTATATCGTTAAACACATATTTTCCTTCGTGATGGCCAATATAGCGTTTTGATTCGGTTGGTTTACCAAAGAAATAAAATTAATTGAAACAGACAAAGTTGTTTATTATTTTTGGTGAGATGATGCGCGCGCTGTATAAAAATTCAAAATCATCAATTTCACTTTAATGTTGTGAATTTCGTATGAAGGTTTGATCGATAACGACACACAGAAGAAATGGGAACTTTTGATGTTTTCAATTTTACTTTTTCCTTGGTTGAAATTGTTGGGCCCACCTACGCACTACAAAGGCGTTTTATTAGATTATGTTTGGCCCTCTTCACAGGATTTTGTTTTATTTCTGTTAAAACTTCAATTTCCTGTAATTACGTTAAACCCCAAAGATTCTGTTTTAACTGTGCTGGTAATTCGATCGCGTACAACTTTGATTTCCTTTGGCTTAACTTCAAACACAAGTTTTCAAATAAGTTATATTATAAAAAATTTAAAAAACACAAACACGCATGTATTATTTGAAAAATCTGTTGGTTTTTATAAAACTCTAATTAAGTTTTATTGGTCAGGCGGACAATAATTAGAATTTCAATAAAATTTTTTCAACTGCTGTATGTTGTGTGTAGGTTAGCAATTACTGTAGGAAATATGTTTGCATTGCATGTCGAAAAGGTAAATTTTCATTTTTGTTGCTGCAGAATTGCCTAAGTAAATAAAATACTACTGTTATGCAGAATATTAGGAAAAACGTAAATTAAAACACACGCCATACTGGACTGCGGTTTTGCAATGGATTATTGGATTGGAACAGACCACAGAGGAACATAAATACTAGTTTACTTAAAACAAAACCAAATGTTGTAAAACCATATGTGTATTTATCGACGTCACTTTTCATGGTTATTGAGATAAAAAAGCTAATTTTCGCCCAAAATCCGCTTACAGTAATCCAAAAGCTCTAATACCAAATGAAAATGAAACAAACAAAAAATATCTGTATCATTGATTGCGCGTTTAATTTAGTTGAAGCCATAACGTAATTTCATGACAAAGTTACAAGGCAACTGGAATTTATTAATGTTGAGTATATTTTAAGGCAGTAGGCTCAGCAGGAGGTGGCGCACTTGATTGTATAGGGTAAGAATCGGACAATAAATTTAACACGTTACAAGTGAAAGCACTACGGGGCGATATATACCGTCCCGACGCTGTGGCAGTAGCAGTTCTGAAATAGCCTATCCCGGGCACCAGACAACGCGTGTGACGTCATCCGGACTAATTGCATGAGGCGACTAAATTAATACTTGATTGAAATATTTGCCGAATGAGGAGGTTGTAGCTGTTGATGTTGTAGTGTTTCCTTCAAGATGTCACCGCTCCAAGCCATTTCCCTGATTAAATTATTTGACAATGTTGCACAGTGAAACCCCGGCAAAATCCCGTTAGCCAAACACAATTTCGATTTGGGAAATCATAAGCAAGTCGCCAAATCGTTATTTAAATGAGGGAATAATCCAATTATATTAAAAACGAAACTAATGATCTGAGTTTTGTTTCGCTCAGAGGCTGTAAATTCAAGTATTATTTTAGTAGTGCCATTAAAGTATATATTCGAGATTTATACTGTTATATTAAATGCTATCCGCAATGCGATTTTCGTTGCAGAACGACTTCGAGTACAGTTAACTTTGTTTTAAATATGATAAACTGTTACAGTAAGCAGATTTTCAACCAAATTGAATATTCTAAAAAGCTCACTGCATTTAGCATAAATTTATATTTATATCATGGATAAAACATAAAACGAAAGTATATCACACAGTAAAGCGTAATTATAAAACAATGTCTCTTGCACAGGAGACACATTTCATCCGCCCCCATCATACCACATAAACAATACTAAAACCCTAAAAGGTTTTTAATGCAATAAAATATTTGCATTGAACTTGAAATGTAAAAAATGTAAGGTCATACAATTCATAAATTATACAAGGGAAATATTTACGGAACTGAACTGGAGCAGCATCGTAATGACGATTCACCGGACTTGTTCATAAAATACGCGCGAAGGCGACGCGGTTCGTGTGTGTAGCTAAAAAAATCGGACCTGACGGTGCAGGACGTAAATTGGTACCTAGTCACGTGATAAACTCGTGTTTTCGTTCAGCAGAAAAATGTGAGGCAAAACGTAACGACATGATGGCAATTGAGTGATATTTATAGATAATTATTAATTTTTTTTCTTAAACTGTGATGCGGTGTTCAAAATAGTAGCCAAAATTTAACTGAAAATCATTTGTCAAAAACTTAATTAAGTTGTGGAATTTTTGAGATAATTAATGGAAAGTTTCATTTTATTCCTAGAGCGTGGTCGGCGTTGTGTCCAAAATTATTTTGCAACTTAAGAGGGGGCGGTATTTCAATAGTTCGCCTAATGACCACCAAGCATTGCATCAGGCATATAAAAACATTTTCAATTTTTGGTTAGGTGGTCGTGAAAATGAAACAAAATTATTCGTTTAGGTTCTGTTTCATTTTCACCTATCTTACCTAATCGCAGATTTAAGGATTTCAAGGACGAAAAAACTTTTTCAAAAACAATTTATATATCTATGTATACATATAAAACGCATATTTAGTCAAAATATATCAAATATCTTAAAAAATCGTTTTACGACTTCCTTTTATAAAATTTCAAGGCACAATTCGATGTCACTACAAAAGTGAAAGAGAGGTTAGGATTATAGTAAGCTATTTTGCAGGAAAACCAACATTTCTAAAAAGAATTGTGAGATTAGGTATACAAAACTTCAAAAATCGAACAATTCTTATCTAACCTAAGTTTTATAAAACTCTTTCAAAATCCGAAATAATTTAAGATTTTTTTCGATCATATTTTTTCTTTGTCTAGAAAAGGTTTTCAGGTTAAATTTATCATATTCATGCCACCACTGGATTAGCGCCCAAAAGTCTAACTACGCCCCTGCCTCAAAATTTATATAGTAATTTATTTTTGGAAGAGAAACTTGCGATTTTGAATATTTTTGTGTTATGCTTATTCATTCGATTCCCAATTTTAATACTCCTAATTATAATGGATTTACAGTGGCTGATTATCAAAGCCAGAGGGCGCTTCATTTCTTTGCAAATACGATTTCAGTGAGTATTTTATTTTAAATGCCATTAAATAATTATTCCTTTAAATTACCTGTAAGATTTTAAAGAGAAAAGTTCTGTATCTAGTCATGTAATTGTATAATATTGTAGTTCAGTATGGTTCCAGATCGACGCGCCATCTATTGAGAAAAGTAATCTACGCCCCTCTTAACAGGTTTAAATTACAAATTTTGTGGGATCTTGTTGCAAGCCTATTACAACAATTATTTATGAAAAGCACTATTTAAGAGCCATCCATCGAAAGCAGCCATGCAATTTTCTTCATTTAATTAAAATAATGTTGTCAGTATAATGAAGGCGAAGCCCTTCTAATAAATTTTAATTATGGGTTAATTATAGTGCAAACACCAATATCTGAATTTGATGTGGTAATTCATCAGAATAAATTGTCATTTGCTTCGACACGTGCCCTAAAATAGCTAATCAGCAGTAGCGTCGCGACGGCGGATAGAAGCTGGGCGCCTCACAAGGCTTCTGCATCAACATGATTGCTCTATACACTTCTAAATGATGCAGTTGAATGTGCCACATTAGAGTGAACGTGACGTCTACATTACATTACATACACCTCCACCCACACCCAACACGGATTGTCCTTCCTATGACTACATAAATTTATATTGTAACTGTTTTCGTATGCATATGGGGTCGTTGGAACGTTTACAACCCCCCCAATTAGAAGCTTTAATACACTTTGGCAGCTTCATTGCATCTTGTCGTCACTAACTGCTCTGGATTTAACACACGATGAATCAGTTTGGAATTCATCAACGTGCAGATGTTCGTTTAGTTGGGGATGGGGCAACAAGATTGAGGGGACGAAGTGAAATAAATCAATGTAATGGTAGAAAGAGGGGAAAAAATTGAAAGTTATGTGTTGACACCGGCGCATCCACCAACTTTTTAAATCGAAGATTTAACAGGTTTTGCAAAAGTGGAGGACGCTGTCCTTGATTTACAACTTTCTTGTAGTTGTAGAAATATAGTTATTTGTTTACTCAGGGAGGAAAGTATGTCCTCTCTCCTCCAAGTGACATTTTAGTCACTTTATCCATTACAGTCTATTACAATATTATAGAGAAATTAACCATTCTAAGATAAATTTTAATTAAAACGTGTGCAATTTCACAGCACTTAACGTTTAATATAAAATAATAATGGATCATCGCTTATGTTTCTGTTTATAAATAAAAAAATGTACTGTGATTAAAAACCATACCCTAAGGATTAATTTGTGACAAATCCTAGTGTCACAAGATATTACCGCATGGTCGTACTTCCCACAACCATTTTTCACAATTAATCCATGGCATCAGTAAATTAAATAAAATTTGATTGCGCAATAAACAAGAATATAATATACTCACAGAATATGATTTATAACATTATTCGTAAACAAGCTATTAAATTGGTGTTTGTGAATTGTATAGATTATGTAAAACATGTAATACTAAACCGTTTTATTAAACAATACATTAATCAAACTCGCTGTGCCCTCATATTTAGATATATAATAATATTGTTGATAATGCATAAAACACGACACTGTAACACAATATTTGCAAATTTGGTTAAAATTTAATATATACAGTAGAGTCGTTTAGAAGTTAACATTATAACAATTTTCTTGTGGATAAGCTTTTTTTATGCAAGTACAAAATTACGTTGTATAAAATTTGGAGACCAGAGTAGACTACAGTTAGATACAAATTTTTCATTGATTTTTTACCTCCATATCACGAAAACATGAACCTTTCTTGCATCAAAACTTCACTCATTAAAATGATTAATTACAATTCGAGGTAAAATAAAATAATTTAATTCGTATTGAATTTCGTCCATACTGAAAATTTCAGTTCCAAAATAATTCTTACTTTAGATGTGGCAACTTTAGAAATGTACATAAAATTGATACGCAGATTAAATTCGATTTATTAACGTAATCAAAGTTTTTACTTTTTAATATATCCAGAAAATTACAATCTTTGAAGGCAGAAATGACCTTTAAATATATCCTCTCCTCTCAATATCCAATTAATTCCTACCTGTCGAAAATATCGTGCGAAATGTTTGCCACATAACACTTTATTTTTGTTACCAAATTAGAAATATTTCCCCCAGCATAAAATGAAGTTATTTTTCCGACGTAAACAACAGAAACCACAAAAAATGCTTTCTATGTCGTGACATAAAACTGTTGTTGATGAAAATATTTTCCAGTGTACACATAACTCATCTCAAAATGTTTAAAAATTAGATTAAATTTTCTACATTAAATTATGGAAACTATCATGAAAAACCTAGGTACATATAAGCGCCAAGTTTTACAGTGGTTTTGGTGCTAAATGTGTTATGAGTAAACGTTGAACTAACTAAATGTAAGCATTTCTTTTATTTCTATAGTGATAATATAAAAAAAACCGTTTAAAATTTAGTCGTTTCTTGAATATTTTATCCAGTTCTGGGTTACATCCGTTGGGACTAACCTCGGTCCTCCAGATTCAACATGCAATTTGTGGCTGGGAAAAAAAGCAAACAAAAGTGATAAAATACTTAAAATATTTAAAATATTTAAAAGAAAAAATCGCAAACTAGATTTGGAATGGCGAAGGAAGGGCATATTTTGACAGGACATTCCGCGGTTTGAAACAGTTCAAGCTGACATGTGGGTCCTCCATGGATTTATCGCATTCCAGCCGCTGCAGGGTATTCTAAAATATTTACTTTCGCAGTCGTCAAGTAAACTGTCGGTTTATGGGGCTACGAACATAACCAAGTTTTATTAGGGTTCTTGTTTTAATGACCACGCGGCTCACGTTTCACATGTTTGGTTATACCTTCCACTTCTTATTGTTTACAATTGTAAAATTATGCATTTTATAACCGCATCGCTTTTTTCATTTCCACATCCACAGTAAATTTTGATTATCATTCGCCATTCGGTCGCCTTCTCTCAACTAAATACCCCTGGCAGCTGCGTGTGGAAATTTTCTATGCAGACGCCGTACAAAAAAAATTTAAACGAACAGAATGTGATAAATAAGAAATAAGGGGATGCCAATGTAAGGAAAATTACCTGCAGGTAGGAAAATCGAATTGACTTTGAATTCTGAAGGAGATATGCCCTTCGTATAAATTCAACTTGACGCATCATGAAACAATGGCTGTAAGGAGTTTTGCTTGGCAAATAAATAGAATGGGGCCCAGTTTATATAGGAAGGTATAAAACGCCACGTATAAATTTTTATTAAAAAATATAACAACATATATGCTTTGTTATTTAAGTGCCGATGCATAGAAAACTGCACGTAATATTGATGTACAGCCTGCCAGTTTTATCGCCACTATTATTTAGCCCGATAAAACCATACGAGTGAAGGCGGGAAATTATTCCAGCTGAAGCATTTAATAAGAAATAAAATCAATAGTGAAATGAAGATACGAATCCAATTTAAAGCAATTTATGTTTTATTGCGTCTATATACCAAAAATGTATACAAGGAAAGCCAAGGATGCAGCATATAAATTTAAATTTAAAGCCCATATTCCCCACGTAAGAATTCGCTTAAAATTTTAATAATAAAAAACTAAACTCATAAAAACAATAATAAAAAATGGCGTTTTCAGTTGCCAAAGTCCACACCACAGAGTCGGACTTTTGAGAACACATACGAACAACATTTAAGTTTTTGGGTGCAAAATTTCCGACTCCGGCTCTGATTATTAAAATTTATTTCTCAACAGATTAATAAATTGTACGATTCCAGGGCGCACGATGCACTTCTACTTTATGCCTCCATTGCATCATACTTATACTATAAATCCAAGATCAAATAAACTAGTTTTATTAAGTTAATAACTTAATGATGAATGATTTTCTTTGGTAGAACTTGAAGCGAAATCATAGGCAACTAATTTTCGTTAAATATGCGCTAGTTCTGGAATAATTCCAAATCATTATGCTAACATATTTACTCACATATATTTAATGTTTATTTAGTGTACTTATGTCAAAACTAAACTAAGTAAGACAAATCAAAATATCGTAGAAATGTTAATTTTCTGACTAACTAAAAATTCAACGCGCCTTGAGATCCCTCAAATATTTACCTGCTAATCCCTGACATTTAATTTGTTTACAAAGCCCCAGAAAAAACAAAACTGTGTTATTTATAATTGCAACCCCGTGTAATTATCGTATTCAAAAAGCAGAATCTCTGGAGCTTAATTAAGCCGTTTCACTATACAAACATGGCCTTTTCAAAACGAAACATTTAAGTAAATTTCTATTGAAATGTTGCGCTAGCTTACATAAACCCACGCATCGTCCCTTTGTAACATTGGTTTGGAATTGACTTCTCATTCACAAATTATTTAATAACGATCAAGTATCTCAGACAATTCGCTATGAAATTGGTCGTTCATCAATTTCTAATTGGAAACGATTAACTGACATGAATTGCTCATGAAATACTCAACGCCGACTTCAGAATGGATGTTCATCTCATTGGATGAAAATTTAATTAGTTTTACAGAAAGTTTAGCCTGATGGGCTTGAATGTCCACCCTTTACTATTTTACGCACAAAAACAGGGCACATCAGTCTTATCTAAGAAAATCGTTTGATGGTTCTAAAGCAGGGTTCATTGTGTAGCTCTAGTAGATTCAACAGTCCCGCCGGTCCCAAAGTAATTGCCAAAAAAACCCGGTTTTTACCCTGACAAAATAAATTTCAGTTTCATTCTGAAGTAGACAAGTTATGTGCATGCATTGTATTACACAGCTCTATTGTAGGTACCATTCCTCATATTTATTTGAAATGGTTTAATTTACATAATCCGACATTTATGCAATATTATAGCAGAGCCATCTGTAGGGAAATTAACACTTCAATCCATTTGCATGTTCCTCGACAATTGCGCCCAATGCATTCTTAAATTGCGATGCAAATTTAACATGTCTGGTTATTCACCTTCTTTAAGACAATTTCAATGCTACAAAAAGGGTGCCAGACAATTTCACTTTATGCAAAACACAAATATAAAAAATGGTAGCCAGATAGGAAATGTTGCGGAAAATGCCATTTGTTTAGCGTAGGTACGTGGAAATTTATTTAAAATATGCCTTTCAGTATTTTGTGTCGTGATGAGGTTTCATACGGATCATTTTGTTTCGATTGAAGAGGTGACACGCTATATTTGTTGGAATGCAGGTGCTGAAAATGAGTTTCCGAATATACGGGGTGATTCAATTATGTCACGCAAATTTTTTGATTATGTAACTTTTTTCATCTGCGTATAACGGCTGTTTTGTATATTCTTCAGGATTTTAAGGTGAAACTTTGAAAATAGTGCTGGATTTCATAGTGTCACAGTTTTCAGGAAATTTACATCTTTACAAAGCGAAATGTAGGTTTTATTAGAAAAAACTCGTGCTAAGGTTCTAATATTTGTATATTTCAGACGTTCAAATTAAAACTTTCAAAATAGCACCGATTTATCTGGATTAACAATTTTAGTGCCACAGTTTCATAACCACTGGTCACATTTTACAGTTTTTGTATGTTTTTCAGACGTTGTTAAGATGAAATTTTTAAAATATCACCAGTTTTCTTGCATTGATGGTTCTAGCGACACAGTTTTAGAACTGCTGGTTAGATTTTAAGAAAATTTACATTTTTACAAAGCTGAATGTAGATTTCATTACAAAAAAGGCTCTAATATTTCTTATTTATATCTTTTTCAGACATTCAAATTGAGACTTTGAAAATGGCACCAGTTTTTGTAAATTGACACTTTTAGTGTCACAGTTTTATCATCACTGGTCCAATTTTAAGAAAATTTATATTTTTACAAAGCAGAATGTTGGTTTTCTTAAAGTAACAAATTCAAAGGCTCTTTTTGAGTTTTATTTATATCTTTAAAATGAAACTTTAAAATTAGTGACGGATTTCGAAGTGTGGCAAATTTACCATCACAGTTTTAGAACCACAGATTATATTTTAAGGTAATTTGAATTTTTACAAAGCGGAATGTCGGTTTTATTACAAAAACCAATTCCAAGTTTTTTTTTTATGTTTTTAGACGTTTAAAGACTTTAAAATGAAACTTTTAAATAGCATCATTTTTCATGGATTAATAGTTTTAGAATCACTGTTTAGATTTAAACTAGTTTGCATTTGCCCCTTTGCTCCTCCTCGTGACTGTGACTTTCCCCGTCTCCCAAATCAAAATTTTCTACTATTCCACGGGTTTTTTGTTTTATTCAACCGAACGCGAACTTTCGATTCCCTCTACGCTTTTATGAGTTTCAAAAATTGCAGCCCTAGACGCATATCAACCTGCCGACAGTAAGTTTAAAGCGTTTGACAAACGATGTGTACACCTTTGTAATATTAACCGGCAGTTTTTCGACAAAGTCCTGCCTCACTATGTACGCAGAATTCCGTTTCTCCCTTCATTTCTGCAAAAGTCTCCAGATTATATTGTGTGTGGCGTGTCAACCTGATGTGCAGGCGGCTCTTTGTTATACACGAAACTAACTGCATTGCTCGGAAATTAGGTTTCATGTCGTTTAATTATTTGCACCAACTTCAAATGTAATTCTAACAAACTAATTCTAATGTTCCAATGTGAACTGCTGTGGTAAACGTCTTGTTACATAGAAGGCGGTTTAGATTTGCAGGAGCATACCGCAGTCTGGCAAATCTTCACGCAAAATCATTTATCATTTTCTGTGTCTGCAACTTAATGTTATTCGAATTTACGACGGTTTAACTATTAATTTTTATTTGGGGCTTGTTGAGTCGAGGGGGTGTGATAAATCAACGCTGGTTATAGTGGCGGCATGCCATAATCTGTTGTCATCGGGACGGATTTCCTTGGTCATTTACTTAGTAAGTTGAGACGCCAACGAGCGAATGCATTGTAGCGCTGACCCCGGTGGTTAATTATCCTCGATTCTCGGTTAGACCGTCTATCTAACAGAGCCATATCTGATTTTAATTAGCATTGTAAATTTCACCCTAACAAAGCTTTGTGAATACGCAATGCACATCATTCCGTATGCTACGAAATACCACCCCGCTACCAAACCAAAACCCCACAAATTACAAAACCGCACTATGCTTTTGACAAAAAAATGTATATGATTTTTAATTTTTTCTCGGAGTTTTAATTAAATTTTTGTGGCCATGTTATCAGAGGTGACCTGGTCAGCTTAAAATGCCGGTAAATAAATAATAAAACGACAGTTCAAGGAAGTAAAAAAATACCTGGTTAAATTTGGAACACATGAAACCGGATAAACAAAGGGAAAGATACCGTGTTGTTTTCCAAAAGCTTGCCAAAGAAAACCCAGTCGTATAACACGATGTCTGAATACTCTGAACCAGCACATATTTATTTTGGATTCATTACAATGAGAGTAAACATGTGTTAGAAAAATACGAGGAAAAATATTTTAAAATATAAGGAAATCATTCATTTTTTCAGGTCAATGATTATAATTATAGAGACGCGTAAGTCACATCGAAAATAGACACATTAGTGCGTAAATTTCAAGGTTGAAAGCGAACCGTTAAATCGAGAAAATGATTTTTAGAACGCCAACTATTAGCTAACAATTTTCCAATCTCTAATAAAATAAACCCAAAAGCGGTCCTAGGATAGCTCCTTGAGGTGCACGGTACACGTAACCTATTTTTCAAAACCATTACTAGATTCTACCCAACAGAATAAACTTCATTCATTGCTAAAATCCTAAACTTTCCATAGCCAAACCAAACTCCATCAAAAGCGTTTTTTCAGCTCCAAAATTGCACGTTTCGTTTCCACTTTCATCTCCTTTATATCAATCATTTCTGTGGGGCCAACAAGCAAAAGATAATCAAAGTCCTTATAGTCTAGGAGGGAACCTGATGGTACTTTATTACATAGTGTTTCAGTTTGATGTCCTGTCCTGTAATTCGGTTACATTTGATAATCGTACTGAAACGTTTTCAGTGTAAATACAGCTGCAGGCGTATGCAGCATTGTAATTCAAGTTGGCAACTTTGGCGGACGCAACTGGTTTAGCTAAGCAATCAAGGACGCAGTGAATACTACTACCCCTTTATGTTTAGACGTGCCCCGCATCCACATCTCCTTTATGACGGCTCACTCTCAATTCCAGATCTAATTTATTTTATTTACACTCTCTTAGAGAGATTCCAGAGGATATATACCTACTACCGTGCGTTGCATGCTGGTTTTTTAATTAGCTGGCGCTAGAAGAAAAACCAAATTAAGTTTCCGAGATTCGAGATATATCCAGAAACAAAGGTATTGTTCTTGTAGTATAATACCAGGAAACTAGTGCTCTATCACGCTGTTGCGCTTTCAAATAAAACCTCGCAAGTTGCATAAACATTTTTACAGGGTAATACAAGTAACTAATAAAAATTGAAACTTATATGCACATTCACCTTAGTACACTAGTTGGATTTCCACGAATCCTGGAAAGTTTATGTGCCGTGTGCATTGAAAAAGCACAATAATGTCTGTTTCTGAGTTAATACAATCTTATTGCAGCGCTTTAAGTAAAACTTAAAACAGTTTGAGTTTGAACCGGGTTATTTGTCTAGTCTATCAAGGATAAATAAATAAAATAAATTCTAACACCACCGGAGTTCCACCAATAATAGAATTACATTGTAAGAGCTTAGGTTGGGGTTTGTACAATTTAATTCCTGGAAAGGAAAACAATTCCACAATAGAAGTGCGACTTTAAATATTTAGACCTTGTTGAAGTAGTGCTAGAAAAGTTTTATAAATTTATAATTTAAAGAATTCATACAAATTTTCTTTCAGGAGATATTCAGAATTTTTTTTAAAATGTTTAAAAACATTCTTGTAGGATTTGATTCCTAATCTTTTTGTGTCTCCATACATTTGAGGTGCCGCGCTGAAGAGATTTGTACAAATTTTAGAACCAAAACCTCTTGGATTTAGTTTCCTACTGTAGTTCTTTGCATTACCATCTCCCATTTACTTTAAATATGTGGTTAACACAAAAATATCCTAAAATATCTAAAATTTAGACTAACCTCAGTGTTTTCAGTCTCTTCATCAACTTTAACATTCGCACAGCAAACTTCCTCCTCAATTACGGTTTGTGGTGAGTGGCTTTTGGGCAACACAACAATATTATCCACATCACTAGTTAAAAAATCCCCGCATTGATTCGCAACAGACGCACATTGTTTACTACTTTTGTTTACACCAACCAGTCCAACATCCACAAAATTCTCAGGTAATAGAGTTTGATCGCACATTATAGACCAAATTTGTTTGGCAGAATTTACTCGAAAATGCACCGCTTTTTGAACAGCCTGAAAAACAAAACCAGATGGGCTTTAATCAAAAATTCACCGTAAAAGCCGCTAGATTTTTTTTAGGTTAGGTGCTACTACAGGAATTTGTAAAGAAGGATCCTAAAAACTGGTAACAAGCTGTAAAGTACGAAAAAATTAAACATAAAAACAATGACTGGTAATGTGTGTTAGGTTTTATTAGAGAATAGAGATAAAAGTATTTTTACCGCTTTGAGAAAAAACATCACCTGGTTAACTGTCAGAATATACACGTGTAGTTCCAAACAGTGACCACTAGCGACATCTAAAGATTCATCGTTTAAGTACGAGCTATAGATTTCTGTGAAGTTAGTGTTGGTTGTAATTCATAGATGGCGCAGGTAAAAATTTTGAAAAATTTTTTTTTTTTTAAAGGCCTTAGGCATACAAAACAAAAAATAGTGGTTAGTTAGATCGAAAGCCATACACATACTTATTTATAACCTTTATTTAAAAAAAATCGAGTACTTAAATCTACATATATCTAATTAAAATGATGATCAACTTGCAAAAAATTCACATATATTCATAAACTCATCTCATAAAAACATTCCCTGAACACTTGGACGGTTAAAACAATATTAAGCACATTTACGTAACAAAATTATATACTTTCCTTATATTCTACATTCAGTAATAAAATTATAATTAAATTCTAAGAGTAGCCGGAATGCAATCAGAGGCATTCACAAATCTACTGTCTACTTCATAGTACGGGTGACTCAGTGTTTCATTGCAAAAATTGCAGTTTTATGTACACTTATGAACTAGTTTAGATAAAGAAATATTTAATAATAACAATAATGTAAGGCTATAGTTTATAATACTATAAGATGAGATGTAGTTCGATGTTACATAGTTGATTATTTTGTACCAAATATTCAGTAATGGTAGCAAAAAGCACGATGGGTGAATCATGATAGCATAGTTTTAGATAATCGTTAGCAAAAAGCACAAATATAGGCCTTTAATTTGTAGAAAATGCTTGTTTTGATGAGTAGGTAGTTATCCTTATAATAAATTTACTTTTTATAATATTTTTATATACAAGAAGTCTATTTTCAAAAAGTTGCTAGAAGCAAATTTCAATCAATTCGTAGCGAAGCCAAAAAACAAAAAATGTACTCATCTCTAAAAAGTGCCAAAATTTGCACAAATATCGATAATACTAGAACACTATAAATTCTCAAACAAACAAAAACAACTATCACTATAATTTCTAACAGTTTCCAACCTACACACGATGAGACTCATTTTATGGCAGTGTTTTAACCTTTAAGCTCTTCAATAAATCCAGTTAACCGGCACCCATTGGTGTTCAGTGGTAAGTGATTCGAGTGCATAAACAATTTGTCTGAATGTTACATCGAAATCATTGTTGGTTATGACTTGGTCAATATACTTGTCGTAAGTTCTTTGCATACTGGCACTGTCTTCTAAGGTCTTCTTCAAGTCTTCTTCCTAAAAAAATCCGTGGTAATTAGAAGAAGTTGGGTGATGATCGATGGCGATGAAGCACATCCAACTTACCTCATAAAGCGAGGCTAACGATTCCAAGGTTCTTGCCCTTCGGGAACTGTAGCGAATAGAGCTTTGGCGGTCAAACTAACATGCAAAACGATAAACGACAATAAAAATAAAATTGTAGGTAATAAATAATAAAGTAAATATAGAATCATTCTTTCTGCTAACAGCCAAATACCACTAACTTGTAAATTACAGTTATGATACAAGGTCATGCTCGCACAAAATCAACAAACACTGTAGATATAGTAAAACCAGTTTTGTGAACTCACCGCTAAATTTCTGCTTGAGTATCGAAGATTCGAGTTGCTTTTTCCAATATCGTACAGGTTTTTCAGGTGTTCCATTCCAGGGGAGGCGATGAAGATTACGTAAGGCAAATATTCGGAGCTGTTGTGAAGAATTTTGAGGGACATGGGACTGCAGTCCAGAATGCACATTTTACCCTAGAAAATAGCTAGTTATCTCAGAAATGCTCACGGAAATTCAACTACTTACTTGTCTTATTATGTCTCTAATGGAATCCAAGTGGGTTCCGTATAAATGCCCGTTGTACTCTCCATACTCCAAAAACTTGTGATTCTTTATATCCTCTTCCATAGTTTCTCTGTCGGTAAACCAATAGCTTTGCCCGTTTTCTTCCAAAACCCTTTGAGGTCTCGTTGTATCTAAAATCAAATCAAACCTATTAGTTAGAAACAGCTATATAAATAGTTGGTATTTCTTACATGGCACAACGCCTCCAAACTTCTCAGGATCACTGTTAATCAGACGATTCTTCAACGTTCTTCTTCCCACGCCTTGTGTACCAACCAACACCAAAGTTTTCCTTTTAAACGGCGGCATTCGCGTCACCTCCTCATATAACAACAGCTCAGCCTTGTCAAAATCACAGCTACTTTTCGATTGGTAGATAATCTTCTTCTTTTTCTTGGAGATTCTAGCACCGCATATGCTGATTTTATGGACGAAGTCTGCTTCGGGTGCTACAAAGGCCTTTCGTCTTTCTTCTAGTTCTAATGAGGGTATTAGGCCGGTTCTTCCGTCTCCGTCGACTTTTTTCGCTTGCCACCAGTTGGGGTCGCGTTGGTCGACTATTTGGAGGATGTCGCCGCGGTCGAAGGGCAAGCCGATTTCTTTGCAAGGAAGCAAGGTGTCTTCTTGGGGGTCATATTCGTATAAAGCTCGCATGTAGCACTAGGAGAACCCAAATCATAAACTAGAAAATTAAAGTTTTATCAGTACAACTTACAGTCAGTTTTTTGGCAACTCCATTGGAGGATGCTGTTCCATTAGCTACCACTAGAGAGGAATGCGTTTCGTTGCTTTGTCCATTTCCAACTTTCAAAGTCACCGAGTCCTTAGTTTTAGCGATTTCTGTTTGTAAATCTTCTGGAGTACTAACAGGCGTACCATTGACTTCTAAAATTACATCACCAATATGTAGCAAACCTTGTTTTTCTATCATTCCACCTTCAAGAATTCTTGCGATGACCAAATTCTCATTATCGTCCACTTGAACCTAAACAAACAAACCTAAATAAGAACGCTCGTTAGTGGTTAAGAAATTCTTACGGTGAGCCCAAGGGGTTCCCCTGCGTGCTTTCGCACCCCCACCATTCGTATTGCCTCGCCCGTCATTCCGTTAGGGAAAAGTTGCGGTGTTTCAGTCTTATCTTCGGTTATAGGTTTGGGATTTTCGGATATTTCCGCTACTTCGTCGTGGGTGCTAATTAGGGCTTTTAAGTGAGGTTTGTTTAAGATCTCCACCAATTCTCTGGCTTCTCGATTATGCGATCGGCTGCAACGAATTGACAGATCCTTCACCAGGTCTTTGCTGTCCAAAGAAACTGGCTTAGGAAGGGATGGGGGATCTTCCAAGCGATCTTGGACCTAGAAAGTAAAAAAATAACTAAAAATTGATATTTTAAATTTAGAATTTATATGAACTGTTATAAATTAGATGTCATAAAGATAAATTAGAAAATAAAGTGTTAAAATTGATGTGTTACCAATTTTTATTTTTTTATATCACGAAATAATGAGGAAGAGAGGAAGTATAGTAATCGTGACCTTTTTCGACTTGATTTAAATGTTTTGAGGGCCCCTGAATCCATATTGACTATTTTAAAAAAAAATTAACGAAAGGATGCGAATTTCTTTCTTAATAAAATTATTAGGCCTGAATTTTTTTGATACGAAGACACCGGGCATTATCAGAATTTTCAATTACGGTTCTGTCTTCCGTCTGGCACCTTCGTCATCTACCTGCCTTTTAATTCCACCTGTGCATTGCGTAACGTTTCCCTTTTACTTGGCCTATCAGGTAAAAAAGCTGTGAATAAAGGAAGTCAAGTGTTAAGACGGTTCTTTGTTTGCTGAAAATAACCATGGGGTGCCACTGTAGTATCATTAGTGCAAATAAACAAACAGAGATATTTTTCAAAATATTTTTATTGTGGGAGCCACCTCGTCGTGAGTAATTGAAGACGATATGTCGTTTGGCGACCAATTTAAATACAATTTACAAGAATTACCTAGTAACTTAGTCATATTGGATTACTCATCAATGTAGTGTAGTGTAATTGGAGCAAATTTATTTTAACTTGTTGTTTGCAAGTTTGTCATTTTTATTCAAGGTTTTGTTATGCTTTATCGGTAATTTTTTTGTATTATCTGGTAGACTGTTTGTCGTTTTGTTCTGGGAAATAAGCTACGATTTAAGGTTGTTTATGTAAGTAAGTAGTGACAAAGTAGTTTCACAACAATAAAGAGATTAGGAAAAACAGAAGCTCAATAAAATGAAAGTGGATTTGTGAAGGTAATGGCTTTTAGATAAAAAATATTGAGCTTCAGTTTAGTTCTGATAAGAATTCTTTGTTGTAGTTTATGTGGTAAATTATAAAAAATTTGTTACGGCATTTAGTATAATTACGTATTATATAAAATTCTTGTCAAAATAAATATTAAAATAACACCTAAATTATCAAAAATTGAAACGCAGGTTTGCGCAAAAAAATAACATTAAAAGTTATGTCACCATAAAGTTTTTACAGATATATTTCTGTAAACAAATAATATTGGAATTTATAAATATTTTTACAATACAAACAGGTAACCGTATAATGCTGCGTTGCCACATCTAAAGACGCTTGTTTAACTCTTTCATTTAACACAGGTGTGGCACGATTTGACATAACAATCCATGAATCACACCCGCAACAACAAAATATTTATTTAAAACCCCAACGCTCACTCACTAACTCCAATTTTCCTCAACCACCCTCCAAAATTACCCAAAATTTCGACCACGTACCTACAATAGGACCCAAACCCCGTTCCACATTCAATAGTAATGACGTAGCACAGCACAGATAGTTCTTCACAATTTCCCACAAAATCCTTCACCCTTCACTATAAGTTTCCTGCCGTGTCCACACTATCACACTCAAGGGTTGACTGCAGGTGGAACAAAGGGCCGGATGATGCAGGTGGTTTTTTAAGGTTTAAAATACGTTACGTTGTAAATGCGAGAACCGCGGACTAACAGAACGGAGTCTGATGCAGAGAATAGTCGCAGCTCGTGAGGTGAGTGGGGGACACCCAACGACGGAGGTATTCCTTGGTGTTTTGGCCCCACCGTCTGAAAACGTCGCATGCTGAACGCGGGTTAACAACTTTGGCCCGTTAAATGACTGCAAGGTTTAGGAAATAATTGCGAAATTAAGTTTGTACAGTAGAGTTGTTGAGGTTTGATGCACTTTCTCCTAGAATGCGCTTTTCTACTAGAGAAATTATGGCCAGAGTGTTTTGAGGCAAGAAATATTTATAAAACCAGTAAGGTTTATTTGTTTTATTTCCTGTGACAAATTGTATACAATGATTTATTATGCACTTATGTTTTCAAATTAACTAGGACAAAAATAGAAAATCTATACCTATTTTATTTACATACGAGTAGTTTGTTCTCACAAACAATTTGTGTTAAACGTGGTTTGATTCTAATAGTGATAAACTGTTAAATGCAGTTAGATAATGCCACATTGTTCTTAAGTCTGAGAAATTAGCATTTTTTAATGAATCGCTAACTTCAAGAATGAGACTACCATTCAATGTTGCCCATCTTAACTTTGAGAGATAGATACATAACACAAATATAAAATTTTCGAGCTACTAAACCTCTTAGACAGAAAGAATTGGGGACAAATTAAATCATAAAAGGTATTCAGTAATGCGAAAAACGTTAACACATAAGATTGAAGGAGAAGAAAGGAACAAAGAGACCAAATGTGGAAATCATATACTATTGTAGGTATTCTACTTTTCTCCAAAAATATTTTATTTTCCCTGTAATTATAGGGAAAATAAAATTTTAACACAATTAGAATCGAGCAATTTCAAAACAATGATTCTGTTAATTTGTAAACCGTCGAAAATACGATTTCATAAATTCAGAAAACTATTATTATTATCGTGAAAATTCACATTGTTAAATAGTGACCCAAGCACAAATTTTGGCTCCAATCGCTCCATCCTCGACTTACTAAACAGATGGACAACAAAAAGATGCGCTATTATACCTTATATTTATACATACCAAAAAAATCTTGAACAATCCGGAACTTTATACCCTCTTTGTGATGCAAATGTTGCGTTAGTTAAATCTTACCGGTTATAATAAAGGGTCGGTAAACTTCCCTTATGGACAGAATCACGCGATCGTCCCGCCAGCACATGGTTCTTCTTTCGATCAATATCAACTACAAACACTGCAACTATTAAGACGCACCAAGTACTAGATAACAAAACTGTCGGAATATTAAACGAGATTTACGACACGAAACTTTTTTGGACGCAAAGTCATAAAACCATGATAATATTTTTGGAGACAGTGCAGCAATAAATTTCCGCGGGGGTTGTTGTGGTGTACTGGTAAACAGAGACGGTTTTATTGGGGTTCTAAATGTAACCCTCTGGCCCCAAACGTGGAAAGTGCGACTAGTTTGTTGGCATGCGCGCGCGATTGGTGAAAGCAATCAAGTGTTATAAAATTGTTGGCATATTTTACGAAAAGCGATTAAGGATGAACTCTAATTGGTTAGCATATTAGTTAACACGACTTAATTTAAATTCGTGTGAATACATTTCTGAAAGTTGGAGTCTTAAGCATATGATCCTATCTATTAAATTTCCAACTGTGATGGTTAAATTGTTTTGTAATAATTGCATTCGTTATTCAGCATCTCTAGTTTCAGGATCTAAAACGAGACCATAAATGCATTTTATTGTCATTGATACAGACTTTACTATCAGGACAAATTCCCATGTGTATACCTACATACAAAGAATAACTTGTGTAACTTGAGCAGTAAACATAATTAAATAAGTAAACGGGGTCAGTAATTAAACTCAGATGCTTGTTACTTCTTCTTGTTCAGGGCCATAGGTTATCTACCCACGCAAAAATCATATTAATAACATAATTGCAAAAGATGTCTTGTCTTAAATGAAAACAGGAAACAACGATTATAATTCCTCGAAAGTAGACAATTGTCGTTTAAATAATAAATTATATGTAATGATCTTTTGTATGTTTTTTATTCACATGTATGTTGGATGTTTTCCCAGCGCTATTAATTATTATACGATTACTTTAATTTGTTTATTACTAGAAGGTATTTAAGTTGATTTATCGTTATGCAACCAAGAACACGCAGTTTTTCTGTGGATTAAGTGATTATAGGGTGCTAAGTTTTTGAAAATATTTTGAAAATATTGTTACCTAATGAAATTACTACAAGAACTTTAAGAGCTGAATATTCACCAATTTCTTGGCTGATATTTTTTCCGCAGGCTTCGGATTTGCCATCTGATTTAGCACCGGTAGACTTTTTTGTCTCTAAAATTCAAGAAACCATTAAAAGCGCGTAGACTCGAGACGATTGATGAGATCAAATAAAAGTCCCTGGAACACCTTTTAGACATCTCGAAATCAGACTATAAAAAATGTCTTTAAAAGTTGGTAAGTAGTAGTAGAAATAGTTAGATCAAATTTAAGTGAACTTGTATAAATCTTGGTTTTTTTAAAAAATTAACACTCCTCGTACTTGAATTTTTCAAAAATTTCACGTTTTCTGAGCTAATAAAACCAAGCTGACCAGAAAACACATAAAACTTTAGTATTTATGTGCAAGTGTTCTAAAGAATAAAATCTATTGACAAGTCAAAAATAAAAAAGTGCTAAACTTCTTAGACCAAAAAATAGTTAAAAAGTCTATATTTTAAATATAAATTAATTCCGAGAAAATAAGGTGAAACATAAAATCTGTATTTTTTGGTTCTAATTTTAGTTCCTCAATGCTTTAACATCTCAAAAACTGACAAGGTTCAACTTTCAAGATCACACTCTTCAATGGCTTACCTGAACTAAATTTTTCATGATGGGGCTGTCCATCAGACCCTTGAGGAATATTAAATCAGTCTCATTAATTCCATGTTTACCATCTAACTCGTCGATGTTCTCTCGAACATGTTGGAATGCAGCTGCAAAAAATAAAAGCCAAAATTATTGAAGTACGGTGCGGTTAGATGATTCATAAAATAACTTGCATAATTAAATTTTTAAGCTAATCCCCTTGGGTTTTGGGGGTTGGAGAAATGCTTTTAGAGTTGCGATAAATTATTTAGGCGCTTTTACAGTAAAGTAAAAAGCTACTAATGGAGGAAATGGATAAATTATAATGGATATGGTTTTATGTAGTCATTTTGTTTGCTGTATTATGATTTGTTTGTTCAAGATAGAAAACTAGCTTTTTCATTTGTGTCTAATCTTTTCTATTATGTATAAAAGTAGCTACACAAATATTGATTTTCTCTAAATATGTTGATATGACCTATTTTTTTAACGGTGTAGTTCACGCGATAATACTCATGTACAAGTTTTTCAATTACTGTAAAACTTGAGTATTTTAGTTTGTTTTTTTAAAGTTTTCATAAGAATTGGAATCTAAATATTTTCATGATGATGCATTTGTGGTACTCAACAAACTGATTCAATTACACTGTGTTTGCGTTAGTAGTATTGATTTTTACAAACAAATTGTTCTTGCTCACCTTTGGCATTTAACCCATGTATTTTCTGGCTTACATACAAAAATACTTATTCTTTCTCAATCACACAAAACGAGTTGTTTATTTTTGCACACATATTATATGGTGTGAGATTTATCTAAAATCTAAATATAATGGCTTATGTATATGTTTTAACGATAACAAATAAAGTTAAGTCAATTTATTAGAATAAACCACCAATAAAAAAGCACATTGGTACAATCGATTATAATTGTGCAATCCTCGGAATAGAATTGATAGTTTCAATATAAATTTTCGTTTCGTAATAATAGAAATATTTGTAGGATAATGTTTCGTAGGTATTGATTTCGTTTGTGGCTCGAGTTGACAGGAATATCAATTTATGAATTAAGGATGAGGAAAACGTAAAATTCCGGGTTGGTTCTATTTACGTTTCATAAAAAAATATATATTTATTATTTCTAGTTGATGGATTTCGTTTCTCGTTGGTTTCGTAAAAATATATATTTTTAGAATGATGCATTAACACCAACAAATATAGGCACAAGTAGTATTTTTATTCTACAAAAAATCACTTACGGCGAAAGTGTCATAAAATCATATTTTCGCCAACGTCCAGTCTTTGAAAAACCAAAAAACAACTCACCATTATCAATTTGTATCTCACTATCCACATTCATCTCCTTCATGCTGGCCAACAATTGTCTTTTTTCTTGTTCTTCCATTTTATTAAATTTAACCATTTTACAACAGGCATTTAAATTTTAAGGCAAATCATCAACAGCACTTAATTACGTGTATTTTTAAAAGGCGCGGTTTAGTACGCAACATGTTCATTGTGGTTTCTGTTATAAACTAAAGAATTTCTCTCTAGTCTCACCTGTTCATCAAGTGAGTTACCAAACTGCGTTGCCGGCTTAATGTTGAATGCCGCACGACGGTGACGGTTTCTAGTTGGATCAGATGAATCTCTGATCTTCTAGCATTTCGTGGACCGTTGCTATAGATACACGAGATACGCGGAGTTCCCTGTGCAGGACCGGACTTATTCATCGGAATTTTGCGCGACGTTTTTGAATTCGTTATAATAAAATAAGCTTGGTACTTACCGAGTCCAGATGATCGTTTTTTTCCCTTGGTTAATTTGCATTCTTGTGGTGGTCTTCGAAACGGTTTGCAACCCCATTTAACGGACTTTATACCGTAGCATGTGCGCACCATTTCAGTTTGAGTTTCGATTTACCCTGTTGTACGAATAATAAAAGCCAGTAGGTGAGTTTTAATCGATATTTATGCAGTTATCGAGTGAAAATGTTACGTAGTGGAAAAGATGTAACATGGTTGTGGTTTTGGTTCCAACTGACTGATATAATTTCAGCTGCCCAAACTATTCTCCAGGTTGATACTCCCACGCAAGGATTATAAAATGTACCTACGTCAAGTTATCGATAAAACACGGAGGGATGGAATGAGCATTTTGCACGCTATAAGATTTATTTTAAATTACGAATTACAAAAATGCAAATATTTTTGTTTTTAGAATACCCTAGAAATTTTTATTTTTTTTATTTTACTCCACAAAAAATATTCTAGTAGAACCTTATTATCTATTATAGTCACACTATCGACAATTCTTCATCATAGATAAAATTTCCCATCAAAACAGAAGGATAACCCAAAAAAAAACAAATTACGTACTGAATAAAAACATTTACTTTTGCATTTTATTACAAAAATTTCCATCTACAAGACGTACTAAAAACAGTAAAAAGTCTAATATCCGGACAAAGCTGTAGCTGATGGATAATAAGATCGAATAAGCTGCGTTCTCTCCCTGTCAATTTCCAGTGTTTTTCTCTTTACCATCACTTCTCTTTCCAATTCGCTCCTGGCTTTCATCAGGCTGGCCTGCGACGCCTCGGCTTGAGATAATTGAGCTTGTAGAGCTGCTAAAGTTTCCGCAATACTTTTAACCTCATCAATAAGACTAGAAAGGAGAAAATTTCGTTTTAATATATAATGTACAGAAAATGTTTAAAATTGTTGGAATTTTATTATTTTTCTGAATATAAACACTATTTTCAGTATTTTCTATTAGGATTACAATTCTGACTGACCTAAAGTGCACTTCATCTCTGCAATTTTCCACCCTCGGCCTCAACAGCCGATTATCCAGTCGAGTTTGCGCCTTCTTCATCGGAAGATCCAGTTTCCGAATCGCCGCCCTCAAATCGGCTATTAAATCCTCCACATCCGCCAACCTTTGCAGAATCTACAACAACACAACTTAACCCACTTCACTTCCTCCTTCTACCACCAACTTTAATCAGCTCATTTTCCAGTTTCTTCGCAACTTCTTCTGTACACGAAACCCGCTTGGATAGAGCCAACTCAACCCGGTCTGCCTGACTACGCAAATCCCTCGCAGCATTATTTAAAATGGCGTCCAATGTACCCCTGAGGGCCACAGAACGCTGCCTGGTTGCCTCGCCTTCTTGCAGAGTTTCTCTTGTAAAATGCTCCCAGTACTCTATAGTGGATTGACTGGAATAAGCAAACTGTTAGTCTTAGATTATCAAAAAGGAAATCTAGCGTACTCATCCGGCATAATAACGGCGCCTGGTTTGAACATCAGGATTGTTGAGCGAGTGTTTAACGCCACGTTGATGGTTTCAAGCTCATGACACTGTTTCTTATCGCTCCAATCGTACTCCAAGCGTTGTTTGGCTGTTTTATCCTCGAGTAGTTGCAGTTCTACGTCTTTGAGGGTTCGTGAGAATGTATCGCGGATTTCCGCACATAAAGCCAGTTCCTTTATGAGTTCTTCTTCAACTTCATCTCGCACCAACTCTGAGTCCAATCGACCAGTTCGGCGTTCCAAACACTCACCAGCTAAAAGTGAGTTTTACTAGTTCTAAGGTAAAATGTTCGAAGGGTTTACCAATAGATTCAGGCATTTGCAACACGGCGCTAGCCTGCTTCAATCTGAGCCTTTGCTCCTCCATGAAGGTGATTTCTTCGGAAGATGCTGCGATTGCCCGCTCTAGTTCACACTTCCATCTATGGATTTCCAGCTCCCTTTGCAGTAGTCTTTTTGTGTTATCCTCCTGGTTCTTATCGGTGTCAGACTTTTGCAAACACTGTCGACTATTCCAGTCTATCCTACAACCCACAGATTTTCTTACATTACCTACATTGTGCCTTCTTTCGAAACTTACATGTTGGCTTTGTGTTGCTCCCCAGTTGCCATGTCAAGAATATCTTTGTTGAACTTCCTCCATTCTCCCTCGCTATACCGCGTAATAGAATACTTATCCACTACAGGTCTAGTACCAGTTAAGCCTGCAAGTGGTGCCCAATCCACTCGTCCTGTAGCCCAAGGCCCAATAGGCCCCATGTCGCCTTTAGAATGCTGTTCCGGAATAGTATCCTCAGGTTGTGGTAAATAACACGCAATTTCCCTAGGGCCACGTTGTTCCCCTGGTACTGGTGGCTTAGTAGCTGGGTCTGCTTCTAAAGGATGCGTCCTACCAGCCGCTGCATGTAAAGCTGTACCAGGTTGTCCAAGAGCCTTAGTTTCCGGTGAATGTTTTAGAATGCCTTGTTTAGGAGGCGGTGGGATGACCTCCACTGAAACAAACCATTTGTTATAGAATTTAACTCAGAACAAAACTAATACTTTGTGGTTGGGTATCACAAAGTTGCCTCGGTTTCTTGTCCACAAATCCTCCGATGCCTTCCAGGCTGTAGGGGTTTCTTTCGCAGGGTGGCTCAACAATGTTGGTTTTGGATTCATATAGACAAGGTGCATCGCAGGGATGGCCGTCAGCGCACGGTGGGATTCCTCCAAGGTACGGTCCATTGCGTCTTTGGTCGGCGTTCGGTGGTACTGTTAGGTCTGGTTGTTGGTAAGTGTGGGGCACGCCTAGTTGTTGGGCAAATTGGACATGAGGACGGGTTTCCACTGCTGGTTCAGGGAGTGAGCCTTGGGTGAGGTAATCATTGGGTTTTTCTAGCTATGAGGGGATCGTGGGGTTGAAATGGGGTTAAGAGGGTAATGAGGGTGTTACCTTTTGGAAGTGCGCCAGATGTGGACATGGACCACATGATCGCGATGGGTACTCTGACATTGTATTGATTTAATAAAAACGGTTTTGGGTGTAAAGGTTGTTGGATCAATAATAAATAAAGTTGATTTGTGACAAGATAAAAAAATTATGTTGACACTGACAGGGGTGCGTTTAGCAGGGGCGAGCTTTTATGGTATGTTTAGTTTAAACTTTAAAGTTTCATCGACTTATATACATATAAATGTTATATGAGAACGTGAATTCTAGACTGAATTATTAAGCGTAAGAAAATTGATTTTTTAGAAAATGATTTTTTAGAAAAAGTAGCTTTTTGATAGAATCTGCTAAGTACATAGTTCCAAAAAAACTTGGTGAATAGTAAATTTTACAAAATGGAATTCATTCAATTATTCCTCAAATTTCAGGCAGGGACAAAAAATAAGGCTTAAATATATTTTGTTTGTTCAAATTAAATTTCAGTGTGCAGTAGGTAATGGTTAATTATGTTGAGAATGATTACAATCATACAATTGATTCGAAATAAAACTATTATAATGCAGTTTCTTACTTTATTTACACAAACTAATCTTGGTTTATAATATAATATATTTTCCACTACAAATATCCGACAGCATCAAGCACCACACAATCATCATTTTATTGTAAGATAAATATTAGTTTTAATAATCTTTGAGACAGTTTTTCCATATTAACAATAATTTTCTGGTTGATATTTAATGCTGTGCATTATCAAATATTTACAAATATCACACAATCTGAATTTTTTGTCTTGAAACATAAAAAACGAGTTAATTACAAAAATACGATAAACATGTAATAAATATTTAATAGCACAGATATTCAAATGGTTTTTAACTATAAAACATGGACCAAAAACGATGCCAAAGGCACTACTATAATATTCTATATTTCCAAAATATAATCGCTAAGTTTGTAAAAATAAATTTTTGGATCACTTTTTTGTTGTTTTACCATTTTGATTAGGTTTTTTTGAGATTTAACACAAATTTCTAGTGGAATGTGTTACATGTTCTTTTTGTTATTGGCAGGTTTATAACATAATAAATAAATATCACAATTGTTTTTGGACTATAATATAAAATTAACAAAAAGATCTATAGATGTTTAAATATTTGTTTTTGTACAATACGTCTTATTTCATATATTTCACGAGAGTTTCTCTTACTTATATTTAGTTATATAAGAACAAAACATTGTTAAAACGCATTGGAAAATAAATACAAAATCTACTTACTTACTCATCGCAGTTATTTTCTATAGAAAAAAAATTATAAGTAATTTTTGGCGATAACTAAAAGAAACTTGTCTTATTCTTGAAACCGTTCGGTCTAATCAAAGGACACAACCTCAACATATCGTCATATTATTATTGTCATTATAAAATTGGCAAAAAAACACATTTTTTAACAAACGAAACATTTGAGTACAATATTTGCTGTTCATCGGCGAGTCGCTATTTCAGCCTGGCTATCATCTTCACTTTCAGTCAAAGCAGCCAATTGTGCATCTGGGAGAATTGTCAAATGAGTTGCATCTGATTGCAACGTACTGCATTCACCTGGTCCATCACACGGGTCCTTCTTCTGATGCATGGACTGTACAAAATTCTATAAAATAAGCGTATGCATTTAATATTGTTGATGTTATAATGCAATAATGAACTTTGTCACAAATAAAGATATACAGTTAATCAAACATACTTGGCTTATTACATCACCGTGAGCAGTTCGAACCTGATACAGATACCGATATTTTTTCTGTCGCATTTCCGCTCGTTCAGCTCGAGTTATTCCGCGCATACTTGGTCCTCTTGGTTTCTTTCGTCCAGCTGAAACTGTTTTTAGTTAACAAAAATCGCATACCTACACATAATTATTAGTTTAATATGTCAATGAAACTTTCTGGTATTAGTAAATATATCTACCATCAGCATGGTGTATGCCACGTCCACTAACAGCGCACTGCACCACCAAGCCAGCCATAACAAACGAGGGCCAAGCTGCAAGGACTATCCAAGAAAACCAACAGGGCGGCGGTTGCACCGGCCTTAGGGACACTCGCTGCCACACCCAGGAAACCATCGATAGTCTTTCCACAAAATAGTCAATAGCTGCCGATAACATGGCACCACCATAGATGGTTGTTCCCAAAATTGTAAGAGCTGTAAATAAACAAGAAATAAAAATTTCCTTACACTAGTTTAGGTGAGTCAACGCACCTTTTCGAAAGTACAAATTGAAAATGGCGAAAGCCAAAGAGGAAATCAGTAGAACGCCAACGCATAACCAGACAGAGCCTTTCGGTGATGTTTCCATGAAATGATCGGCGATTAGAAGCGAGGCTAAGCCGAGGAGCAGACCAGTGTGTAGTCCGCTCATGAAGAGACCAACGTATTGGACTAGCATGGTGATTAGTCCAAAGAGTACCCCGGCTAGCACAGCAACTCCTAGAAGTAAATTATTATGAGTTTAGGAAATTTATTTGGAAAATTAGAGGAACTTACCAACGTTTCCATACGCAGGCATTAGTTCGCCTTGGAGGCAGATTAGATAGACTATGCTGGATGCGAACATGAATCCGGTTAGAAACATTGTGGTTTTGAAGCGTCTGTATCCTAGAAAGAAGAAGGTTATGGTTTAATTGTAGGTCTTTATTAAAAATAATATTATCTTCCTTCACTTTTTTTCAAAGATTATAGTCCAAGAGGCGGCTGCAAAAAGTTAGTCGTCATAAAGTGGACAAACGGGAAAAATAGGAATGATAGTTTAGACCTTTATTAAGAAGGCACGCTAAGGTTGCCTGTGAAAATTCTGCCTAAACAGGGTAAAAAAAAATTAATTAAATAAATAAATAATTTCAAAAATAATCATTGTGGTGGACAAAAAGGAGTAACCACATTGTAGGGGAGAGTGAAACAAACACCGGAACACCCCGGCAGTCCCACGTAAGGGGATTTTTTTAATTAAAAACTGACGTCATAAGGCGGAAGCATAAATGAAGCGTACTTTTAGTGATACTTGATCTAAATTTATGTCACTTTTGAAATTTAATTGACAACTTCACAATACCCAAACATTTCACTAGTTTTTCGACAAATTTCTAAAATTTAGACTCAATTTACACAAATTGCGTTGTTTGACGGGAGAAGCATGCTGGTTCAAATTGTTATCCTTGATAAATAATCGAAATAAATGCATGATAGAGATCTAAAACAAGATTTCAGTCTATGAATTTTGTTGAAGTTGTAAATAAATTATATTTTTTTACCCTGTTTCGGCAGGATTTTCGTAGGCAGCCTTAGCGTTCCTTCTTAATAAAGGTCTAAACTACCATTCCTATTTTTCCTTATGACGACTAAATTTTTGCAGCCGCCTTCTCTACTATCAGTAATGTGTCGCATTGTATAAGAATGTCATGTGCTGGACACATCAGATATTTTTATCTAACAATGACTGCCAAAACAATATTATATAAAACATTCTATCGATTCGTAAACCCTTGACATCACCGTGAATCATCCCAATTCTAAACAGATTTATATATTTATTCTTCACCTAAGACTTATTGCGTAATTTGCAAAGTTTATTCTTCCAAATATCCAAGATAAATGATATTGCGATAGAACAATCAATGTGGAAACGCTTCAAGTCTGAAAACGATAAAATCAATCTGGAATACCGTGTATCTGAATCTGCTACAATTATAATGAATTTTTTTTAAATTCAAGTTCAAGATAAATTATATGACAGCGTACCGCATTTATTTTCTTGGTAGAAAACATTTTATGCGATGCTTTTATTGATCCAACCTTTTTTATATCCACGTGATTAAATTAATATAACATGATAAATCGGTGGAAGCACACACACAGCTCATCTCGAACAGTTTTTTTATCTGCTTCGCAGAAACCATCTTTCCCAAAATCCAATTACATAAACATAAATTTGATTAGAAAAACGCGCAACGTTACATTTGTTGATATAGCTTTTCACATTGTCCTGACAATGTACTCAATATGGAAACATAAAATATTCCAAGTAACGGAATTTAGCCTGCGGTATCCCAATCATGAAGATAAGGATGAACATATGTAGCGCATGCTGTGAGAATGAATGATTCCCGAATCCAGAGACCTAGGTAAAGGGATCCGGGTGTGGCCTTGCTGCCTGCATCCGTGCAGCTGGAGATGAACTTTCTCATCGATCACCGTCGACCTTGCGTCCCACGAACTGATAGCGCGTCTACGTCGTTGCGACGGCGGTGTTAACCCCAATTGAACACGAAATATTTTCGCGGCTTTACTACCAAACAATCCCCCGGACGATTATTACATTTGACATGAAATTATTGTTTCGTTCATGCCGAAAATTGTGATGGGATCGCGCGGTGGTTATATGGTCGAATTAATGTTGGTGTCAGCTTGGTGAAACTCTTTTAGTCGCACAAAAGAAATTAAAGCTAACCAAGCCCCTTTGTTAGCTGTCCGCGGATTACTCTTTTTCTGTTTAATGAAGCGCTGATGTATTTATTTCACACAAAAGGGTCGAAGCTGTTCAGTGAACTGAAATGTATGTTATGGAATAGAGAAAATGTCAGAGGGTATAAGAGTTTTCATGAAAGCACAACTTGGCAAATTGTAAGCTACACAAAGTTGTTATTGTATATTATACTTGTGCCGCAAGGTTCTACATTTACTCTGTAACTTCATTTATCATGTATAAACTAAGAAAACATCAACTTTAAAGTCTTTTAATTAAATTTTATACATTTTATACTTTCAGTACATTAAAGGTTTCAAATATTAGAGCTGTTAATTTTAGGACTTCACAATTTTCTTTTAAAGTTTTTGTAACTTTTTTTGCCCTTACTAATTGTAAGTTACATCAGACTTGAGATTTTAAGTTATGCTTTTATACAGGGTGTTCGCGCGAAGTGGCTCACTATTGCTAACTTCGTTATTATTGGAGCTACAATGTCGATTAAATTAGCAAACTAGTAGCATTTTTTTCGCTGATTACAATGGTGAAAACAGAAAAACAATTGACCATCTGGTTTTCGAGATATTCAAAAAAAATAAAAAAAATTAAAATTTTTTAAATTCTATACAAAAAATGTCCTTATCTTTTTTTGATAATAATTTAAAATAGGCGAGTTATTTTGAAAAAAAGTTTGCAATTCTTTAAAATCAAGTAGCCATGAAACAGAATAGTAATTTATTAAAACGAAACAATCATAATTTTGAATTTAAGTAAGTTGAAAAAAACTTGAAAGTTTTACGGAAATATTATTATTTTATTTAATATTTTTAATATACATACAGGTGTTTGCGCAAAGTGGTTCACTATTGCTAACTTTGTTATTATTGGAGCTACAAAGTCGATTAAATCAACAAAATAGTAGAATTTTTTCCGCTGATTATAATGGTGAAAACAGAAAAACAATTGGCCATCTGATTTTCGAAATATTCACAAAAATAACATTTTTTAAATGGAACACCCGGTATATTTTTACAAAAATCGATGATAAATTAAATTCTGAACAAAAAATGTTCTTATGCTTTTTTGATAATTATTTAAATGGAACACCCGGTATATTTTTACAAAAATCGATGATAAATTAAATTCTGAACAAAAAATGTTCTTATGCTTTTTTGATAATTATTTAAAACAAGCGAGTTATTTTGAAAAAAAGGTTTCAAAGTTTTAATATCAAGTAGCCATGAAAATGAAAATTATAATTTTGTAAATTTTCAATATTTCCGTGATTCTTTCAAGTATTTTTCTACTTGCGCTTAAATTCAAAATTATGATTGTTTGATTTTAATAAATTATTATTCCGTTTTATGGCTACTTGATTTTTAAGAATTGCGAACTTTTTTTCAAAATAACTCGCTTATTTTAAATTATTATCAAAAAAAGATGAGGACATTTTTTGTATAGAATTGAATTTACCATCGATTTTTGCAAAAATATATAGGGTGTTCCATTTAAAAATATGTTATTTTTTTAAATAACTTGAAAACCAGATGGTCAATTGTTTTTTTGTTTTCACCATTATAATCAGCGGAAAAAATGCTACTAGTTTGCTAATTTAACCGACTTTGTAGCTCCAATAATAACGAAGTTAGCAATAGTGAGCCACTTCGCGCGAACACCCTGTATAATTTAATGATCAGAATGAAAAAAAGCTTTATACTATTTTTAAAGGCTCCAAACTCGATGACGCGACTTTTATATTAAAAAACGCCTACAAACTGTTTTAAAATATTGTAATAACTGAAGCAATCGTCCAATCTTCAAAACCCTTGCTATTTTCGAAAGATAAATCTTTGAGAAGTATAGAAAAAAATCAAGGGCGGCATACGATAATTACCAGTATTTTTAAGAGCTCCAAACTCGATGACTAAAAATTTTACAAAAATTTGTTTCAAATGATATAAGAACAAAATGATAGTTTTGAAACTTTTTCACGAAATTGTTTCTACCTCATTTTGAAATAATTATTACACCATTATCTTCTCTTCTCTCAGTTCTGTCCTTTTATCTAACCTTAATTTAGTAGGTGCCTCTGACTGAAAATACATTTAACTTAAAAGCCATCAACCTTAAAGTAACTTCAAATTATTTATACACTAATCGTAAGCTAAATCGACAGATGTAATTTGCAAAATCTTAAAATAATCTGGACGTGTTTCACTTAAATATCCCACTTCTGTTTTTCAAAAATCCAATTTTTATAATTTCTGTTACTTACCTAAAAATGTATACAGGATTCCAAAAAAAATATGTATTCCAAAAACGGTGGCAGTAGTGAGATCATAATGAGTGTCAACTCGGGCACATGATTCGATTTGTGGACCATCAGGAGACACCAGACCCGGAAATGCTGTTCCGTTAGCTCTGGGCGGCACCAGCGAGCCTGGCCGAGCTCCACTAGCCATCGTCCAACCTGCAAGAAAAAATAAAGAAAATTGTAAACTGTAACATTGAGAGAACTCAATGAAGCTATAAGTTTAAACTACATTACTCCCCAAAATGTCCTTTTATAAAACTGATATGAAAAATAATTTCCAAATCTGCTTGTTTGTTTACAGATATCAAGATAAGTAAGTACATCATACAAACTAGCTCCCTATTTTTATCGGAGCTTAATAAACATGATTATAAATTTTTTCAACAATAATGTGTTTGTTTTCCTCTGCATCTGCAGTTGCCTTTTAAGAAAATAAATCTTCGTTACCTAGAAGTTTATATGTCTATACACGTAAACTTTGGCAGGATTGAACGAATGCTCATATATCTACTTGGAAATATATTGGATCTTGAAATATTATACGTAGTTTAGGTTTAGGATTCCCTAGACTAGACACTATGGAAAAACTATCTCCAGGGAATTTGGATAAAGTCAGCTAGTCTAAAAATAATTTAGCTAGACACTTCGCGACCTGAGTTAACATTCTAATTACAATTCTTTGTGAAGTTTATTATGTATATAAGGCGTGGACTCGTCCCATTAGTTAAACGGTAATTTTATTGCGAAAGCCTAATTAAAATTTGCACTTTTATATACCTGGGAACTGTACAGAACAATCTCACGAAACGCTTTGGTGATTCATGTAATTTCAACAGTGCGTGAAGTGCAATGTTTCCCATTTTCATATCGATCACAAATTTACCCTTTTGCTTTAGCTTCGCTGTGAATAAACTTAACAATATCATATATTGCATGCATAACACACCGTTTCCCCTCAATTGAGTAAAATTAATTTATTTATGCACTTCCCAATTGTGTGTACGAGTTGGAACTGGTCTACTAGTTTAGCACCAGTCAAAATTAGTCTGCCACGTTAATGTGTCCTACACTACAAATATAAATATATGAAATACAATTGATGGTTTAAGTTGCTGTAAAGGTCGTATATATTCATCTAGTTAATAGGAATAAATTATGAGTGACAATAAATTGTTGTAATTGTAAAATTGTTACACGAATGTACGTGACGATACAACAGAAATATGTGGAATCGATTTTCTTCAATTATGACCAATTGGTGGATGAAAATAAATAAACTTGAGGGCGTGTTCAACGCGAATAATACAGATAAAATACTTAGGTGTACAGAGCTAACTAAAGATTATATTGTAATCTTTGTTTTAATGATTTATCACTGATTTTAATGGGTGTCAACGGCTTTACACTCCTCTATTTGAATGTAATAACTACAACTACAAAAATAAATATTAAAACGTAGTTCCTGCAGAAAATTTCTTGTAGAATGTGTTTACTTAGCTTCTTGGAAGGTTTGCCATGGCAACCAGCGCGTAAAACCAATGGGAATTCTATATTTCCGTTGTAATTACTGATTAGATACATTAAATTTACATAAGAGATACAGAGGAAACCTCATTTGTTGGAGAAATTCTGTGGAAATGTGCTAATGGAAATTGGTTCTTTAGAACAGAGAAGCAAAGTAGTATACAAGTTTTTCGAAACAGAGAAATGGACGTAAAAAGATCAGAAGTTGACTAACAATTAGGTTAGTTAATATGTACTAACTTGGAGATTAAGTACAGTTCTTTTACTATTTTGTATTTCATACTGTTTTTTTAAGCTGACATAATTTTACGAATATTTAAGAAAAACAATAAAGAATTACCAAAATTTCTTAGATTTTTTCTGTAAAGCACTGAAATATCAATCTATTTCTAAATTATGAACTTTATTAAATCTTAAATCGCAGACTCAAAATTTTCGGGATAATTTAGAAGAAGTTGGATTTTTCGTGTTTGCGTTTAAGAAGAATAACTTGAATGACGATGACGGTAAGGTCATTGCTTTCTGACTTGGCGTCAAGCTAGAAATACCCAAAAAAATAAAAAATGGCTTGAGACCAAAAATTTTTGTTATCACCCAAAGAAAAACTAAAAAAAGCCGAAAATTTTGATATATAATCATACTTTCATTACATTAAAGGTTTCAACTATAAGAGCTGTTAATTTTAAATCTTCACAATTTTCTTTTAAAGTTTTTGTAATTTTTTTGCCCTTACTAATTGTAAGTTAGATCAAACTTGAGATTTTAAGTTATGTTTTTATACAATTTAATGATCAGTATGAAAAAAAGCTAGTGTCTTCTTCATAACTTTATACTATTTTTAAAGGCTCCAAACTCGATGACGCGACCTTTATATTGAAAAACGCCTACAACTGATTTAAAATATTGTAATAACTGAAACAATCATCCAATCTTCAAAACCCTGGATTTTCGAAATATAAACCTTTGAGAAGTATAGAAAAAAAATAGGGGCGGCATAGGATAATTATTAGTATTTTTTAAGGGCTCCAAACTCATAGATTTTTCTGTAAAGCACTGAAAAATCTATCTATTTCTAAATTATGAACTTTTTTAAATCTTAAATCACATATAAAAAATTTTCGGGATAATTTAGAAGAAGTTGGATTTTTCGTGTTTGCGTTTAAGAAGAATAACTTGAATGACGATGACGGTAAGGTAATTGCTTTCTGACTTGGCGCTAAGCTAGAAATGCCCCAAAAAAATAAAAAACGGCTTGAGACAAAAAATTTTTATTATTACCCAAAAACAAAACTCAAAAAACCGAAATTTTTGATATATAATTCATGTAGGCCTGAAAAAGGTGTATTTCTAAATTGACGGCCCTCTTTTTTTCTATCTAAAAGGCAACCCATCAAATCGAGTCCTTTTTATCTTCAATTTCTGTATTATTCTTCTTCAGTCTTTTTGTCCACACATTTTCTTGTGTCTATCTAGTTTTTGAATTTTCTGAGCTGTTTTACAACTCTTCTGGCCTTTATTCCCATTCTTTTCTTTTGCCATTCTTATTATAATCTTAGTCCAGTTTCCTTAATTTCTTTATTTTGGTATTGGAATTCTGTATAGCAGAATGTGGATAAATTTTGAAAATAAATTATTGGTACATTTTTCTTAGTTCTTAACATTCACCTTTTCTTTACAATTTATATGTTCAGTGAAACTATAACACCAAAACATAAACGGATAATATTAATTTTTAGAATGCATATTTAAAGAATAATAAAAAATAGTAAACACAACGTGATTTATTTCGTTTCTAAACACTTTCAAATATATAAATATGTATTAATTTAGCACAATTTTTTTATCGCAATTATTTTCCAAAATATACCTGATTCTAATTTAACATTAACTAAAGTTCGGACTAGAAAGTTGATCTTTTAGAACAATAATTTCTTTACTTGGAACGTGCGTTAATAAATTGTCTATAATCACATCTTCATACAATGTGTAATTATTTTCATATGATTTTAATAACTACAATCTGCAAGGATAAAATACAAATTTAATGACTAACATATTATTTTTTGTTTCTACATGTTCCAAATAATCAAGGTCAAACTGGTCCAAAATGCAATTTTAGCGATCGATTTATTCATCATTCAATTATTCAAAATTATAGAGAGTTAAAAACGCCACCATGTAAAAACATCCTGGTGCATACTTTCATTTTTAGCATAATTTATGTTTAAACTGTATTAATTATTGTCCTCTTAACACACATTCGCATCTTTTGACCGAGAGATGAAAAGAAAGATTACAAATAACCTTATAGTTTAACAGATGTAAAAATTTCAGTTTTTTTCAAATTACATTGGAAAAATATGCAGATTCTCTAATTGTAAATGAAACTCAAACAGTTGCGGTAATTATTGTGATTGATTAGTTAAATGAGAGAAATAATCAAGTGGATCTCATTAAATTTCCTTTTTATTTGTGTGTTTATATGGGGTGAGGATTGAGTGGATTGCATGCGTTTATTTATTCAAAAATTTCTAGCCGTGACCCAGTTTACAATTTAAATATTGATCAATTTCATTTATAGCGGAAATGTGCAAGGAAGTAAAATAGCTGAAAAACAATTAAAATTCTGTTGGACGTAATATAAAAGTAGTTTACGACTTTCAGGAAAGTAGCTTTCTATAGATGGACAAAACTACGAGCAAAAAATTATAGTTCGATCAAATCCCCACAGTTCTCACAGTTAAAAATAAACTGCCTCAAATTAACCTTAGCAACTAATTACCTAGGTGGTTTCAGGAAAAAATATCACGACTGTATTTGAACCTTCATATACGTATTATATATAAATAAAAGTACTTTATTCTAGTATTTCCGGTATTACGACGTTGCAAAATCCAGTTCCATCGCCGCATCGTTATATTACCTCTGTAAATGGAATAGAACTTGATGGGTTGTTTTTTTCCCAAATGAACTGGTTTGAACTTTACTATCTACCTAACTTTATACAACAGTAAACAATAATATACATATTAAAAAAGATCCTCCGCTTTGGTTTTTGACTATAATCTAATAGATTAGGCAAAGTTGCTCCCGGGCAATTAAACTGTAGTCGCGGTGTGCATGGATTATAAAAAAGATATGACGAAATCCTCTAACAAGATCATGGATGCATGATGTAATTATATAGTTTAAGTTTACCAGAAAATAAATTTTACGGTACAAACTAACAAACAAACGATATAAAATTGAACTTACCGAAATTTACATCACCCGAATTCGTGTTATGCCACCATTATAAACTATGGTATGTGAGTGTGACATAAACAAAATTTTTATGGACAAACACCTCTCCTGGAAATGTGACGTGTCGTTTCCTTCCTCTTGGTATCACATTATCTGCAAAAGAAAAAGTACGATTGATAATGTTGATTTCGTCGAATAGTTGGATGTTAATAAGCAGGCAGGAATTTGGTTGAGGTTGATGAATAATTATCTAGTTTTTTATGTGCTAATCGTCATAATTGTTATTGAATTTTAGCAGAAATATAAACATAATAATTAAAACACAGTACCTAATTCTAAACAGAGTTTAAGTGATGGTGTCTTTGGCCTTATATTTCGATACTTTCCATTTTCGGTTATAAGAATATTGGAGCATAAAAAATTCGTTACTAAGCATTCAACCAGTTTTTAATCGATAGCTAATCTTATCTTTCAGTTGGATACCTTCAAATTTTTAACTATACTTATTCAAGTTATTGCGATCTTTATCAATAACCTGAATAAGTAGTTAATTTTCCGTTTAACGTGTGTGAATTTGTAAAAGAAAAACATTATTTAAAGCAAGGGCAGTATTTTTTATTTTTATTTTATTAACTAGGAGTATAAAGTAGTTGCCATGGTAACCAAAACCATACTTTAAGACGATCTAAAGTAATACGAGCTCTAACAACTAAATGTTCGGACAAAAGTAAATTTGACTGTCTTTTTTCCATACGCGCAAAAGTTATCTAAATTAACTTCCATAATATTGATGGTTTTTTCTGTTATAATGCCAACATTTAGTTATATAAAAACGTACATTTCGTAAAAATCCGCTCGGCGGTTCCAAAACTGTGGCACTTTAACCCAGCAGGATGGGAAAATTGTAGAAACAAAGAATTATTATTTTCAAAACGTTGGATCTAGTAGTCGGATTTTGATGAAACTTACTTTATTGCAAAACTGGATATTGGTTTTCTTTACAAAAAAGTTACACAAGTTTTTATTTGTGATTTTACGCATTTATCGGAGCTTCAAAGTTGCACCTTTAAAAATGATAGAATTTTTTAGTAACTGTTTTAAAAAATCACAGTTTTGAAACCGCTGGTTGGATTTGTGTCAAAAAACCTTTAAATCAAAGTTCAATAATCGTACTATATTGAAAAAAATCCTGAAATGTTAATATGAATTTTTTTTGCATTTTTTTCGAGTTCCACAGTTCACTTTTAAAACGTGTTTTTTTGAAGGTGCTACCTACATTAAAATAATCACAGTTTTGGAACCCCTGGTTCAATTTTGGTAAAATTTACTTTATTGCAAAGCTAGATGTTGGTTTTATGTACAAAAAATCCCCAATTCTTTATTTGGTGATTTTAGGCATATTTCGTAGCTTTAAAATTGCACTTGAAAAATGTGACGTAATTTTCTAACGACTGTTTTTAAAAAATCACAGTTTTGGAACTTGGAGAAAACGACATAAAGGTGCTTTCATGGCCCTCATCCAGTCCGGACTTAAATGTCATTGAAACTCTTTGTCATAAAATTAAACGTATTCTACCCAATAATCAACCAAGAACCATTGGGACTTAAAGACCAAAATAGAAGAAATTTGGGACAGTTTCACGCCAAAATTGTACCAAAATTTGATAAATACAATGCCTGCTAGAATACAGGCAGCTATTAAAGCAAAAGGAGACGTAACCTCTTATTAATGGTCCTAAATTAAAAATTATCCCAACATTTAGTTGCAAATTCATTTTGTAAAGTTTACTAATTATTAAGGTTAAAATATTATTAAATCCAATAAATAATTTTCTTCCATGCATAATATTGTTATTAAGGCTTTATCTTATTGTATTATTAGGTGTTTACTAATTATTTGCGTAAAATTTCCAGTTCTCCTTTCATACTTCAAAAATTTACTTTTGCCCGAATATTTAGTTATTAGTGCTCGTAGTTTACTTAATTAATTCGGAAAAAATTCAATTTAATCGAAAGAATGTTAAAATGAACGATTGAAATTTATTTTAACTTCATGTTACCTACTGAAAATGTTACAAGAAAATATTTCTGAATAAACAGCGAAAACATTTTAGTTTTAGTTAAGTTCAATAAAATTTAAATAAATTATCTATAATTCGTTATTCAGTTTATTCTGTAATTTCCCAGGGATATAAATATTTAATCAATAAAATCAAATGTCTATTTATGGATACCTTTTAAATATTCATTATAATAAGTTTGTATATTTTACGAGAAACTATTTGCTTATAAAGTTCTGTACCTTTACAAATTCCTATAAAAAATATTTGCGACTTTTTGTTTCAATTTGATTGTACATTACTTAATTTCCTTTCAATTTTTTAACATTTTATTTATTTAAATCTGTCAAGGCTATGACAACTATACATTTTATAGCAAACGTTCCGCAATCTGCACAAAATTAATTGTTAACATACAATTTATTTCGTATTATTGTGTTCACTCCTCTTCTTCCAACTAAAGATGGTTTATTATTAAATAATAACATACTTACGCAGAATGCATAAATATTATTATAACCAATGTATACTATTCTATCATAACAAAAATAGATCTATAATTGATATAATTAAAATCATGGCCATTAGATACCGCAGGAAAGTTAACAACATTTGGTGTACGCTTTTTTCGAGTCGAAAGTATTGAAATTGAAAACAAAAAATCTTGTAAATATTTCAAAACAATTTAAAGGTGTTTTAGTAGAAGGTCAGGTATTATTATAAAATAAATCAAATTTCTTTTGTTGGTTTAGTATGTTATTTGTGTACAAAACTTCGTGGAGTACAACCAAATTCAAATCGAAACAAACCTTAATTATTCATGACTTCTAGCTTTCTTTTCTTGCGCCCACAACTTTTCCTTTTCTACTATTACTATACAACAAATGCAAATAAATGCATCTTACTAATCTGCTAATTTTAATAATAACGGCTTATTTTATGGTAAACATGTGCGTTGAATGGTTTATATTTACCGAGTTTATTGTTTCATGTTTCACTTTACCTTTAGTTATTTTTATCTATTATATCTTTTAATTAACGTGTATAATTTGGAATGGGTTAGTTTTATTCCCACAGTCGTCATTCAGATATACTGTGTTTCAATTTAATTGGAATTTAATTAAGGCGCAAGTCGATACAATTACCTTTTAACAAAAATTAATGAGTCTCTAGACGATTTAGAAATAATTAATGCGGCGTTTGGGCAAACCCAAAAATTGTACAAATTTAGATTATGGGCATTTAAGGGATATAATTAGTGTTAGTGTTTTTACTTTGATAAAATCAGCGTTAGTTTTAGATTAGAACCGTTAAATATTTACTTTAGTAGATATGGTGTGCTTAATGTAAAACTCAAAATACTTACTTTAGCACAAAGGGTTGACTAATGGGGCGCTTGCCACTAATCCAAAATACAAAACCACAAATCCCGATTGAAATTGAAATTTCCCGCACCCACAGAACAAATCGTTTTGGTCACTGTTCAATATTATTAACAATAATGATTTAATCGTTCCAATATATTATGAGTTGACATGTCTTTGTTTAACGATCAAATTTAAATTAATATCGTTTCGGGTAATTGCGCACACTATTCAATTTAATTCGAGCTTTTCCTCGACCAGTGCGAAACCTGCAGCTGTTGAAAATTATAAAATGTTATTTGAGCAGCCGAGTGAGTGTTTGAAATGAGCAAAAGCAGCCAACAACGTGCCGGACTCCGGACTTGTACGGCTCAAGTCCGCGCCGCGCCGTTTCGTGCTCCTGCTGGTACATGATTTTTTAACGCTTTCCGTGTGTTGCGCAAATGCGGTTGCGCTACATGCCACTGCGCTCTTTATAATAAACCAAATTTTTGGTCAATGGGTGTATATCGTATATCTGTTTGGTAATTTGTTACGAAAACTTATGAATAAAGCATGTGGGCTGCAGGATAATTGATGGCAAAATTAATCTTACAGTCAGCACTCTTTTTTTAAACTAAAATCAAAGAGTTGATTTAGAGTCTTAAGGTAATGGCTTTATGTTTGTAGATGCTGAAAACAAAAATTACATTTATGTAGGTATCATCAATACTATAGACCGTGAAAAAAATTTTATGCGATCTATTCAACTTTCAATCTTCATTTTTGAAAAATATTACAAATCTTCCATGATATTTCCATATCATTTCAGATTTAATTATCCTTAACCATTAGCTGATTTATTTAAGACCTAATTACCTATTATGGGCCTAATAGAAGCTCCCAGTAAGTTAGATCCGCCCTGGGCCAGTACATTTAGCAAAATCAAAAGTGCTTTTTTCAATTTGGAACTGCTGATCAAAATGATTAATTTACTGTTTTACAAAATTACTAGTCGCGGTTAATTATATAGGGTGAGTCGCAATAAGTGGGACATGCTTTACCTGTAAATACTAGGTTTAAAACTGAGACGACTGACGCAAAAAGTTGTTATACTAAAATGAATAACTAAAGAGTTATAGGCGTTTGAAGTTTAAGAAAAAAAATTCTTTTGCTAAGAACTTCTAAATTAATTGAATGAGAAGAACCAATTCTTGGTAGTTGCTAACGAATATCAAAGACCTTTAATTTGTGAAACTTTTGTTGAAATCAAACCTTAAGAAGATGTTTTTTTTAAATAAGTAAAGTGTTTAACCTTCTGGAACTTTTTTGTCCTTAAAATTTTAATTATAAAAAAATTGCATTTAATAGGCAATTTATTTTAAAAACTTTTTGATCTCTTGTAAAGTTTTGATTAAACGCACCGTTAAGCTTTAAAAAATTAGAAACCAGCAGCTTGTTTTTACTAAGTTTCAAAAAACAGCATCAAGAATGCTGAGATTTAAAAGTTATTGTCGGAGGACGGACCTCCAGCATATTATGCACGTCCTGTGCGACATTGGCTATCTGTCACCTATCCTCAACAATGGATTGGTGACGCTCTGACGCTCCTGTTGCATGGCCTCCTCGCTCTCCTGACCTAAACGCAATTGAATTCTTTTCTTGGGGATATTTAAAATCAAAAGTGTATACAACACCTATTCCTTCATTTCAAGAGCTTAGAAGGAGAATCGTTCAACACGCCCAGGAAGTTCGAGAGGCAGTTTATATTAAAAAAAAAATCGGTTTTCAATGCAAAGAAGAGCTACAGGAGCGTCATCGTCAGGGCCTCTACCAATCCATCGTTGAGGATAGGTGACTGATAGCCAATATGCTAATGTCGCACAGGACGTGCATAATGTGTTGGAGGTCCGTCTTAGTCAATAACTTTTAAATCTCAGCATACTTGATGCCGTTTTTTTGAAACTTAGTAAAAACATGCTGTTAGTTTTTAATTTTTTAAAGCTTCACAGTGCGTTTAATCAAAACTTTACAAGAAATAAAAAAGTTTCCAAATTAAATTGCCTAGTAAATGCAATTTTTTTTATAAATAAAATTTTAAGGACAGAAAAGTTCCAGAAGGTTAAACACTTTACTTACTTTAAAAACCCATCTTCTTAAAGTTTCATTTCGACAAAATTTTCTCAAATTAAAGGTCTTTGTTATTCATTAGCAACTACCAATAATTGGTTCTTCTCATTCAATTAGTTCAGCAGGTATTACCAAAAATTATTTTTTTTTTCTGAAAATTCAAACCCCTATAACTTTTTAGTTATGCATTTTAATATAACTACTTTTTACGTCAATCGTCTTAGTTTCATGCCTAATATTTACAGGTAAAGCATGTCCCACTTATTGCGAATCACTCTGTATAGAAGAGCCAAGAAAATACTGTAAGTTGGTTTTATGGTTTTGCCGCCTCTAAAAAAATAATAATTTTCGCGAGGTTGACTTAACTATCACAGTTTCGGAACCGTTGGGCTGATTTGGGTTTCTTTCAGTATTTTGATAGGCAAAAGCTGATTTTATTTAGTCAAATATCATGAAATTTGTATCGGTTAGTTTTATGCAATTTTATAACCAGAACTTTTATAAAAATTGAATGTTTTAAAATTCTCAGTTTTGGAATTGCTCGTAGGATTTTTAAAAAAGAAGTTGGTTAGAAACAACAGAATAAAAATCCATCAAAAATTTTCTAAAAAATATAAATTTTGTGTAGGTATTGGTACCTAACAGACATAAAACTTTAAATTGGCAGACTTCCTTATGATGGTTGTATTTTATTACAAAGAAATATTACAAACAAATTAGTTGATTCTACTTGAAAAATTAGACAGAATGAAAATGCATTGAAAATTCTGGATTTTATTTTCTACGATAACCTCGGTTTAAACTTCAATTTTACACTTTTTAGGTCTTAAAACTGTCATAAAACCTCCAGAAATTTGCAGATTTTTTTCAGGTTTACTATATTACAAAGAGATAAGATAATTCTATTACCCAACGAAATCTAATTGAAATTCAGTCGAAATGCCTCTAATATAAATCATAAATTTTAGAAAGCTTAAAAAATTGTCCAAACTATTTTAAAAGCGGACCCAAAGCGGAACCACTTCGCACGAGAGCTCTTCAATTTGTTTGATCAATAAAAATGTCGTTTATTTACCTAAATTATTAAGGACATAATTTTTTTCTTTAATTTTTATTTAACCAGAAGTATTTTCCAAAATTTGTAAAAAATTTTCACTTTTTTAAGTTTCTAGGTTCCTATATCTTTCTTGTACAGAAGATTTCCCAACTATTACTTCTCGAATAATGCAAAGTAATTTATTTTAAATATTTTATTTTTGATAAATTAATTTTATGATAAATGCGAGCGAGGTACCGAGGATGATTATTTTGTTCAAGGTATTAAAGTAGGTACTTGGTGTAGGTATGATTTTTCTCATCGACTTTTTTTATGTACTTAACTTTTGGTACAAAAAAACCACTGCATGATATTTTTTGTACATGCCTGAAAAATTTTGTGTTCCAAACCTGCATGAAAAATAGACCAAATTTTGTAATTACGGTCGGCAACCTTCCAAACAACCACGTGTATTGTGTGTTGCCTACCACATTCTTTGTGAATTTAAATGATTATTCATAAATCAAGCACACATCAAGTACCTACTTTTGTAACATTATCCTACAATAAACACCGTGCCCATTATTGATAACTTAATAATTTCGGATATACGCTCTACAAATTGCAATTTAATCGGTGTGTCAGTTCCAACCAAGTAAGTAAGTGGGGGTTGTTTGAGGTTAGATTTAATTTTTTCAAAAACTCGTATCACAACAAGCCTCCACTCCATTATTGGTTTTCAGTTGCTGGATTAATAGTGTTTAGTGAGCTACTACTGTGCCACAATGGAAGGTGGACCAAATATACAAGAAAGAGATGTGGAAACATCCACCAGTGCCACCGAACAAAACGAACCAACCGAACCAGAACCAGTAACGGGATGTTTAAATTTGTTTTGCCACCCCCGAGGGACAATGCACAGATTTATCGCGCTAATTTTTATGTGCTTCCTGGGTTTCGGTAAGCAGATGAGTCATTAGTTTTATGAGAAGACTGCCGTAACTTTTTCTTGCTGGTGTTCTTTGTTTGACAACAATAACATAATTTCTTATCATTTCCTGGTTAAATAATTGTTGTAATTTATTGTTTATTATACATATCTTGTACAAGCAAACGGGTGCACTTTGCGACCCGCTTATCTTGAATTCCTGAACTCTTGAGTGCCCTTATTGTTATAGTGTTCCAATTTTTCACCACTTGATTACGGTTTTAAATCTAAATTGTTCTGCGGATATTTGCTTGGAAGCAAACTGAATTTATAAAATTTCTAGGGTCATATTTTTGCTATGACAATCCAGCAGCTTTGGAGGATTACCTCAAGAAAGTCCTCGACATCACTACTAGCCAATACACTATGCTCTATTCGTTTTATTCCTGGCCAAATGTTATTATGTGCTTTATTGGAGGGTTCCTGGTGGACAGGTATAAGATTTTAAGATTAGACCTAGTTTTACAAAGTAAATAAATCTGAAAGTATTCCAGTAACAAGTGATACGAAAAAATATATCTGCTAAGTAGCCAAAATATTTATTAGCAACAATATTATTAGGTCAAGTAATCAAAATATTGTATTTTTAAATAAACAAGAGGAAAATAATTTGTTAGTTACGAATACATACTTGTTTCTAAAGTTACTTGAAGAGGAGGTTAAGATGTTAGATTTAGAGTTTTATGAGAATTCACCTTTTTGTAAACTTAATTACTGTATGGAAGCATAAGATTGCCCATATTTATTTTTTTAACTAAAGTATATAAAATTTCAGAAAAAAAAGTCAAAAAGTTTCAAATTTTTATACTTTAGGAACTAAACTGCTGGCCAATTGAAACGTACCAAGCGAATTTTTAGTTTGAATTTAAAGTAAAATATTTTGAAAAATAGAAAAGATATCAACATGCGGTTTTCAGGATTTCAGAGATAATTTAATTGAGAAAACGATAGTGTTACCCGATTTTTTTACTTTGATGTACATTACTATCTACAGGGTATGAAAGAAAGTCTTTTTTTTTGTCAAATTTTATAACTACCGTGATTCCACAAAAAATTTTAAAATTTTTTTTGATGTACCTAGATTTTTTTAGTCCTTACTTAATGGGAAAACAACCTGTTTCTCAAAATTTTGATATCCTTGTTATTTTATAAGATACCGAATTTTTGCTGAAAATTTGATTTTTTTTTGTTTTTTGTCGTTCGGCCGTATTGTGTTTTGTAAGAACCAATCTCTGTAGTTGATTATAATACCTTAGGAATGGTTTTCTTATAAAAATTACACTTTTTGTACTTTCATTAATTTATTGGTAACCAGTGGCTTATCAAAAATCGGTACACGTTCGCTAATGGGTAAATTTTTTTAATTCAATTTTTGAGGCTATTTTCTTAATGGAATAGAATGGAATTTAGTTAGTTTATGTTCACCATTGCTTTAAGTGACTTATATCCACAAAACGGGTTTTTCACTTTTTCAAAAATTTCCTCATATTCGTGTATACCGGGTGGCTACGAAATCGTTTTACAACCCCCACCATTTTGTTACATTTAACTGTATTAATTTGAAATTTGGCATGGTTTGATTGTTGAAAGGAATAGTCATTTTGACGTTTAAAACAATCTGATGACACTTCCGGTTTACCTGAAGGGCCACCTACTATCTTTCAATTTTTTTTAAAACAACCCTGTATATTTTTTTCCATAAGAATTAGATTCTACTTAAAATTACCTTTTTATCGACATATCACATGATGACATTTGCTTTCAAAATGGCAGCATAATTATTATTGCAAAAACCTGTTCAACAATATTAAATTTAATAAAAAATTCGGTATCTTATAAAAAAAGAGGGATATAAAAATTTTGAGAAATTGGTTTTTTCTTCATTAACCAGGGACAAAAAAAATCGACATCAAAAAATATAAAAAAAATTTTGTGGAATTCCGGTAGGTATAAAGTTTGAGAAAAAAAAGACGACTTTATTTCATACCCTGTAGATAGTAACGTACTTCAAAGTAAAAAAATCGGGTCACACTATTGTTTTCGTAATTAAATTATCTCTTGAATCCTGAAAACCTCATGTTGATATCTTTTGTCCTTTTCAAAATATTTGACTTTAAATTCAACCTAAAAATTCGCTTGGTACGTTTCAATTGGCCAGCAGTTTATTTACTAATCATATTTTATTAAAATTTCTTTTCTTGAATACTTCAATATTATCTTTTTCTGACTTAGCTCTCAATTTTTACTGTTTAACTACTTGACGCGTATTTATAGACCTCTAAGAATAGACAACTGTCCTTTTCAGAGTTTTCGGCATACGCTTAGGCACAATAATATACATGACAATAACTCTTGTGGGTCAACTGGTGTTTGCAACCGGCGTCTATACCAACTTATACTGGATGATGGTCTCCGGACGATTCATTTTTGGGTAAACAAACCCCCTTAAACTGTCCCAAACCCCAACCCTTACCTTCTTTTCTTTAGTATCGGAGCCGAATCGCTGGCTGTTGCCCAAAACAGCTACGCCGTCCTCTGGTTTAAAGGCAAAGAACTCAACATGGTGTTCGGACTGCAGCTCAGCTTCGCCCGAATGGGAAGCACAGTGAACTTCCTGGTTATGGAATCAATCTACGACTGGGTTCACCAAACCTTCACCGGGCCACATGGACTTGGAATAGTGCTTTACATAGCTATGTCCACGTGTCTTCTCTCGCTCTTCTGTGCTTTAGTCCTGGGTGGTTTGGATAAACGTGCCGAGAGAGTCTTGCAAAGGAACGAGCAGACTCCAAATGCGGAAGTAGCACGCTTGCAGGACGTTATACATTTCAGAGCAACCTTCTGGTTGGTTACTGTTGTTTGCGTGACTTACTATGTGGCTGTTTTTCCGTTCATCTCTTTGGCGAAGGAGTTTTTCATTGAGAAATTCGACATGGGCAAGCAGGAAGCCAATTCGATTACTAGTTTGGTTTATTTAATTTCTGGGTTCGCTTCGCCTGTTCTTGGCTTTATTATAGACAAGACTGGGAAGAATATTTTGTGGATTAGTGTGGCTGTTTCTGCGACGATTCTATCACATTTTCTTTTGGGTTTCACTATGTTGAACCCGTATGTAGCTATGGTAAGTATGCAAAGTTTTATGGGGGAAACCGTGTGATTTTATTATGGTTTTAGGTGATTTTGGGTTTGGCGTATTCAACCTTGGCTAGTAGTTTGTGGCCTTTGGTTTCTTTGATTATTCCAGAATATCAATTGGGCACCGCTTATGGAGTGTAAGTAAATTTTTGTTTACGATTATTTATTTGTCATATTTCTCGTAAAGTACTTATGTAGTGAACAATAGCCCATAATTATCTGATAAATGTGGGTGAAGAGCATACAATGAAAATGATAAGCTATTCAAAATGCCCCTACGACTTAAATAACAGAATACTCACAGATACTTTGTATCTAAAGAGAAGTCATTTGTAATTTTAGTCAATGGCAATCGTGAAATTGATAAATTTGAGGAGCTGGAGCTGAATCATCAAAATAGTCTATAAAAAATTCTTTACAATGCTTTTATTAAAAACGATAATTTAGATATTTTTCTAATTAAATAGAAATTTGGACTTTGTTCTTAAGCAAAAACTGAAGCACCACAAAAAATAATTAGTCGTTCAAATGTAACAATAAATGCGATATCTGGCATTTGATCCAGGTTGAGAGTATTTCATTTATCACAAATATTTGCATATTTCCAAATTCTTTTGTGATGATTGTGATGATTTTAATCATAATTTTTTTCTTCTTACCACTTAATGTACTCTAACTAATCCTTTAGTGGCAATTATCGTAATTTTTATACGTTTTAATTTTGTTTAGGTGCCAATCTGTACAAAACTTAGGACTAGCTGTCATATCTATTGTAACAGGTCAAATTGTGGAAAAACTGGGCTACACCGCCCTGGAAATATTCTTCCTTGGAAGCTTGATTTGTAAGTGATTTAAATTATTGGAATTTTTTACCTAAACACGTTTTTTTAGTGGCCTTGCTTTCGACGATAGGATTATGGCTTTTGGACAAAGTGCGAAAAGATATCTTAAACATGACCCCGAACTCCAGGAAAGAGTACCACCATAACAAAGAGTGTGTATAAATGCTTGCATATAGTTAACATTATAATTATTTGTATTTGTTACAGAGTTGCCGCGGAATTGGAAAGACAAAAACTTCTTTTAGCGGCTTCAAATACCACAATTGATTATCTGGGAGTAGACGATGATTTTCGCATAAGAAATAGGTATTTATCCAGAATCGGTGCACCAGTAAGTTATCACTGGTGTATAAGTCATAACCAGGTGAGGTAATTCTTGTTATTTCTTGTAGTTCCCCGCCCACTACAGCTCATATATAGAAGAAGGAATCGGTACACTTGGTTGAGTAGGTACATTAATTATTTTATTATCAAAAAATGTATATAAAATGGGGACAACAATCAAAATGATGTACAATTATAGCAAATATTCGACAAGTGTGATATGACGTAAGACTAATTAATTATTATGATGGACAAACTTGTATTGTATAAAAAGTATATCTAGGTAGATCAATTATTTCGATAAAAATTATCTTAGAATGATCAAAATAATTAACAAGTAATTAACTTGCCAGAAAGTGTATCAATTATATTGTTTGAATGAACCTTTGTTTTTCTTAAATTATATGTTCGCAAGTTTACTTACAATGTGATGGTTTATAAGATATTTTTGAACTATTAATTAATATAGAGGGTAGCAATACTCTCGAAAATAAACTGTGATTTTCATGTACTCTTACAAGTAGATTGAGGTTTATTCTAACAAATACCATGTTTTTTACTGTAATTTTAAGCAATTTTTTAAATACATATACCTATGTAAATAATGTGCAAATAAACAAATCTTGTTATGATAAACTTCTCGTGTTATTGCTCCAAAATTATTGTTCCGGTCCCAATTTGGTCCAAAGATTTCTAAACCAACACCTAATCAGCAGCTTAAAATTTGTGATTTCTGGACAAAATTTGCAACAGTATACAAATAATAGAAGCGATAAATTATAAAAATTAAATTGGGAAATCTCAAAATTCGTTTAATAGACGCAACATCGCTTTAAATAAAAATCCTCCTCCAGAAACCTTCATACTCGTTAAACAACTTTCACGCGAAAGAAACATACAAGACAAGAATTCTTGAACTCTTTCAATTTTCCACAGCACAATCTGCAACATGTGGTATAAATTTGTAATATTCTGTTCTGTTATATCCAGCATGTCTTGTGATGTCAACATAAAGGAGGTAAAGGAAAAAATATTTGGCTGTTTTATCCTGCTAATTAAATGACTAACTGATTATGTTCAACTCAAGGTCAAATAATAATTGTAATTACAAACATTCCACGTACCTAACACTAGGTTAGAATTTATAGGAGTAGTAGCTTAACTTTATTTGTAGATCTGTTTTATCACTGTAACAACAAACGATAAGAACTAATTATTAGTTTTAGCTTAACTTGAGCACATACGAGTAACCTAGGTAAAGAAAGGCTAGTTCCCTTTATATTTATAAATATGTAGTTATTTCCTATATTAGAAAATGGAATCCGACGGGGTTGTCCCAGATACCATAGACGAGGCCCCTCCAGCCAAGCTAAGCGTCCTCTACAGCAACAAAGAAGTCCAATTCGGCGCCGAATTAACCCCAACCGAGGTAAAAGACCAACCACAAGTAACATGGGCAGCCGACCCCAAAAAATACTATGTACTAGCCATGGTGGACCCAGACGCCCCTAGTAGACAAGACCCAAAGTTCAGAGAAGTCAAACATTGGCTAGTGGGGAATATCTTGGGCACCGACTTGAACTCTGCGGATGTTATTGCGGAATATGTGGGTTCTGGACCACCAAAAGGCACAGGATTGCATCGGTATATTTTCCTCGTGTACGAACAGAAGGAGAAGCTGGTGTTTGAGGAACCTAAAACAGCGAAGAATTCTAGGGAGCATCGGTTGAAATTTTCTATTAGAGCGTTTGCGAAAAAGTATAATTTAGGTGCACCGTTGTTTGGGAATTATTATCAGGCTCAGTGGGATTCTTATGTGGAGGAGAGGAACAAACATATTACTTAAATTAAAGATCGAATACGTGTAATGTGTTGTTCAATTATTTCATTACTAGAAAATCGCTATTAAATTTAAAATTACTTATTATGTAATTTGTTGGAAATAAAAACAAGTTTTGGTACAACATCGAATATTTTTTATACAAGTTAAAAGGTTAACAATTATTCCAATTTAAATATATTTTTTTGAGTTGAGATGATAATTTTTCGTATTGTCCTTAATTGCTTAAGTAATCATTCTAATAGATAAATGCATAAACTAAATTAAAAATAACTGCCAATTCCCGCGGGTCAACTATAAAATTTGTTATTTTTGAAATAAATTTCTTTAAAAAAATACTCATAGTCCAAGGTTACAAAATTTATTTTGGCAAAGTTTTTAATCTATCATTTTTCTTGAGAGCAATTTTAACGCAAACAAAGCACATTATATTGCATGTTATGTGAATGTATGATGTGTATAAAACATTTTTATTTTTCAATTATTACTGATAAAGCGAAATCTCATTGATATTGATAACGGTTATCATCAGCATGGAAGTCGTTAAGACGTGATGGGGCCTGCTAAAGTCAAAGTCGTTTGAGTTTAAAGTACATATTGTATATTGCGCATTGAAAATGGGAGACAAACTGAAGAACGCTTTTGAAGATATGTTTCAGCAACAACCTGTTATACCCCTAAATGTGCTCAAGTTAATTTTTAGAAATACGGATGTAGAATTAGGTTCGAAACCGTTTTTGTTTCCTATCCAAGTTGCACGAAATTCAATTTCAATTGGCAGTAGGATAAATTGTATACTTTGATTTTTGTAAATCCTGATTACATGAAATGGAGAGATTGTAGTGATTACAGAAATGAATTTGTTCATTGGCTAGTTGGTAAGGAAAAATATCTAAAATGTGTTACTTAAAATCTTTTCAGTAAACAAGCGTGATTTGGGACATACAGAAATAATAGATTACATGCCACCACCCCAAACTGCTTCTAAATATAAACGATTTGTTTTTTTAATTTATGAACAACCAAATGTATTTTCTACATCTGAATGTGATAATATGAAAAAATCTATCACATCTCGACATTTTTCCACGGCAGAATTCGCCGCACAATATAATTTGGGACGACCAATAGCTGGGACTTACTTTTGATCACCGTATAGAACAAAGAGGTCGTTAGTAAACATTTGGACCACTCTTCTAAACTGCTGGCCAATTGAAACGTACCAAGCAAATTTTTAGGTTGAATTTAAAGTCAAATATTTTGAAAAATAGAAAAGATATCAACATGCGGTTTTCAGGATTTCAGAGATAATTTAATTGAGAAAACGATAGTGTTACCCGATTTTTTTACTTTGAAGTACATTACTATCTATTGGGTATGAAAGAAAGTCTTCTTTTGTTGTCAAATTTTATAACTACCGTGATTCCACAAATTTTTTTTATTTTTTTTTATGTAGATTTTTTTAGTCCTTACTTAATGGGAAAACAACCTGTTTCTCAAAATTTTGATATCCTTGTTATTTTATAAGATACCGAATTTTTGCTGAAAATTTTATTTTTTTTGTTTTTTGTCGTTCGGCCGTATTGTGTTTTGTAAGAACCAATCTCTGTAGTTGATTATAATACCTTATGAATGGCTTTCTTATAAAAAGTACACTTTTTGTACTTTCATTAATTTATTGGTAACCAGTGGCTTATCAAAAATCGGTACACGTTCGCTAATTGGTAAATTTTTTAATACATTTTTTGAGGCTATTTTCTTAATGGAATAGAATGGAATTTAGTTAGGTTATGTTCACCATTGATTTAAGTGACTTATATACTCGAAACGGGTTTTTCACTTTTTCAAAAATTTGCTCATATTCGTGTATACCGGGTGGCTACGAAATCGTTTTACAACCCCCACCATTTTGTTACATTTAACTGTATTAATTTGAAATTTGGCATGGTTTGATTGTTGAATGGAATAATCATTTTGACGTTTAAAGCAATCTGATGACACTTCCGGTTTCACCGGTTTCACCTACAAACTTTCAAAAATTTTTAAAACAACCCTGTATATTTTTTTTCCGTAAGAATTAGATTATACTTAAAATTAACTTTTTATCGACATATCACATGATGACATTTGCTTTCAAAATGGCAGCATAATTATTATTGCAAAAACCTGTTCAACAATATGAAATTTAATAAAAAATTCGGTATCTTATAAAATAAGAGGGATATAAAAATTTTGAGAAATTGGTTTTTTCCTCATTAACCAGGGACTAAAAAAATCGACATCAAAAAAATTAAAAAAAATTTTTGTGAAATTCCGGTAGGTATAAAGTTTGAGAAAAAAAAGGCGACTTTCTTTCATACCCTGTAGATAGTAACGTACTTCAAAGTAAAAATATCGGGTCACACTATTGCTTTCGCAATAAAATTATCTCTTGAATCGTGAAAACCTCATGTTGATATCTTTTCTCCTTTTCAAAATATTGGACTTTAAATTCAACCTAAAAATTCGCTTGGTACGTTTCAATTGGCCAGCAGTTTATTTCTACTCATTTTCTGTTTAATTACAATTTGTTTAAAGTTAAATAATATTTTAATATAATAATTTAGATAAAATTCGATTTTGTATATACAACACTGTAAGTGAACCCTATTAGGATCTGGTATTTTTACAACTGGAAGCGGTTTATTCTGGATTTTTGACATACTTTTGCGTCAGATTATAAAATTACTGAACATGAGGAAGTTTTGAAAAAACAATATGCAGTAAGTAATGCGCATATTGTAAAAGAAATATAATATATCTACAATCTACATATTTTAGATGTATCTTCATCAGTAAGTCTTAATCGGGTGCACTCCGGCGAGCAAGGGGACAATTTGTCATTTTATCCTAATATTAATTGTGCCTGAGTATTTTTATGAACAAAATTTAGAAAAAATTAAAATTATAATATCTTGAATTAGAACTTTTTGGACTTGAGATACTTAGGATACAGAAATTGCTCTACCTCGTTTAATTAACATACTATTACCTACATATAATGTCTAAACTGGGGATAATCAATATATTTCTTTTTTGAGAACCATGGAAGATAAATTAAAGATACAATCAATTTTATCACAAAAACAACAACTGATAAAACAAATTGAAAACTGAAGTATCACATTTAATTTTTACTTTCCGCGCTACAGTTACAGGTAAAAATAATTCTCCATTGTGTTCCATTACCTAAAAAATCTCCCCTCAGAAAATGGAACGCGACGGAGTCGTTCCCGATACAATAGACGAAGCGCCCCCATCAAAGCTTACAGTCCTCTATAACAATAAAGAAGTTGAATTCGGCGAAGAATTAACCCCATTGGAGGTCAAGGACCAACCCCAAGTAAAATGGGAAGCCGACCCCAATAAGTTCTACATCCTATCCATGGTGGATCCAGACGCCCCCAGTAGAGAAAATCCAATTGCACGTGAGGTTAATCATTGGCTTGTAGTAAATATTTTGGGCAATGATTTGAATTCTGGTGAGGTTATTACGGAGTATGTGGGGTCGGGACCACCAAAAGGCACTGGGTTACACCGATATATTTTTCTTGTATATGAACAAAAAGGGAAACTGTTGTTTGATGAGCCGAAATCTGATAGGAAATCGAGGGAACATCGCAGGGATTTTTCCATCAGAAAATTTGCGAAGAAGTACAATTTGGGTGCGCCGATGTTTGGGAATTATTATCATGCCCAGTGGGATGAGTATGTTGATGAGATGAAGAAACACAGAGCATAGACTAAAGATTAAAGTTAAAGTTGTAACTCAAATAAATACAAAATTCATCAAATGAAGTATCATTTTGAATACCCTAAAGTGTATCTTCAATAGAAATTTTAGGAAGCACAATTTGTAAGATTTATGTAATATCTGTTTAATAGATAAAGAAACTGTAATCTACGGATTATATTTTTGAACCGATTTTATCAAGAAACTGATAAGAAATCCTCCATAATACATTTTATTGATACTTTTGCTATAATACAGTCACAGGTAAAGTAAACTCTCCTGTTTTACTCTAATATTTAACCCTCAAAACATGAATTCCGACGGAGTTGTTCCCGATACAATAGACGAAGCCCCTCCAGCTAAACTAACCATCCTCTACGGCAACAAAGAAGTCGAATTCGGTGCAGAACTAACCCCCTCCGAGGTAAAAGACCAACCCCAGGTGAAATGGACAGCCGACCCTAATAAATACTACGTCCTATTCATGGTGGATCCAGACGCCCCCAGTAGAGAAAAACCAACATCACGTGAGTTCAATCATTGGCTTGTTGGTAATATTTTGGGTTGTGATGTGAATTCTGGTGAAGTTATTGCGGAGTACGTGGGGTCTCGACCACCAAAAAACAGCGGTTTACATCGGTATATTTTTCTGGTGCATGAACAAAAAGAGAAGTTGGTGTTCGATGAGCCGAGATCGGACAGGAATTCGAAAGAACATCGACGACACTTTTCTGTGAGGATATTTGCTAAGAAGTATGGTTTGAGTACACCGATGTTTGGGAATTATTTTCACGCCCAGTGGGATGAGTATGTCGATGAGGCGAAGTAAAAACAAAGAGTAATTTGATTTCTTTTATATAGAATTAGAATAAAATTTGCTATTGTTATATGTGTTGTATTAGCAACTTGTTATTCAAAAAGTTACATTTACAACAAAAAACAAGATTTGTAGTTATATTATAAGTATATTGTAATGTCTACACACAGTATCAAAACTATAAATCGATTTGTTATGTAACTAAATAGTTGTAAATAAAAACATGTTATTTTCTGCTGAATTTTTCTAGATAAGCCAAAAGGTTATTTGATTTAACCATTTTTTTATTCGGATGTCTGATATATTTTCGCATTGCCCTTAATTCATTTAATAAGATAAAATTACATGTTTTCTTTTAATTAAATTAAACTCAAAAATAAGCAAAGTTCAGGCCAATTAATAACAGTTTAGTTTTAAATATATCTTCCAAGGTTGTTTAATTTCGCACTACTTACAATAAAACTGATTTTTTGATATTCTAAAGAAAAAATCTGCTTCCTTGCATCGTGAACACACCCTGTAGATTTAATGATTAATCACAGATTTAGAAGCAGGGGTTAACTATTAAAATTTTCTTTATCTGAAAAAATACCACATCAATACAACAATAAGTCTTTAGCAATTTTTCTTACATTGTAACTAAATCTGAAAATAAATATCAGAAAAATCACATTTTTATTTATTATTCTTCATGTTAGATTGTGAATTGTTAATTAACTAACATTACAAAAGCCGAATGCACAAAAAATGTAGCACAAACAATAAGATAAAAATACTACGACCGGAAATAAAAAACACGGTTTCTGTAACACACAACACGATCACAAAATATCACTAAATTTAAATTGATGAATGATGACCTAAAGATTTCTGAACTTTTCATGTATATTAATGCACTTACAACTGCGTATTGAACACAAGGACACATTTTTAAAAATATAAATAACAAACTCAAACATTACACCACACACCCAAATAGTGCAGCGATGATAACTTTCAACATTTTGGGTTTTTCTGCAGTATCTGATCTAGTAGTAGTAGTATCACAGATTTATCCTTCGATTTTGTCCTCGTGGACATCGAAGAAGATAAACTTTAACTTGAGGATATAGATTGTATAACGAAAAATAGCAAAATAAATTTCCCAATAGCTTCGATTTGTGGTTTAGTTAGCAAAATCTTTTGTAGCGTCTGCATCTGGAAATTATCAGTAGATTGGCATAATTTACGTACTGATTGATAAAAGCAATTGAATGTGAATTGAATCGGAATTGCTCTTCCACATAGAATTTATGTACCATATGAAAATTAGAAGAATAACCAATTTCCTAATTTCTAAAATTATTTGCTGATCCGATAAAATCCTGGCAACTTATTTTTATAATTAATATAATTTTTTTTTAATTACAGCTACAACATACTACATAATATGATTTTGCTAATCGTTCTGATTTAGACTAGTTGCCTAGCGTTTTAAAAAGCTCATCCACATATCTATCGTACTCTGCAAAGAAAAACGTTCCAGCAACTGGATTCCCCAAGTTGAACTCCTTTACAAATTTCCTCGTGTTAAAATTCGCACGTCCCTTCATAGACCTATTAGTCAAAACTCTTCTCTCATACGAAATTTTCCCTGGTTGTTTAAACAACAACACAACATATCGATGCAATCCGGAGCCTTTCGGTGGTCCAGCTCCAATAAATTCCGACTTCACCTCGCCCTTCTCCGGGTGGTTTCCTGGTATATTTACGATTAGCCAATGGTGCCACTCCTTAAATTTCGGGTCTTTAGCACTAGGTGCATCTGGATCAATTAATAGAATGGTGTAGAAGCAGTTTTCGGAGCCTATCCAAACAACAGTTGGTGGTGACTTGACTTGGGTGGGTGTTACTTTTTCACCAGGTTTAATGGACAAGGAGCCGTATTTTACAATTAGTTGGTCAGGTGGTGCTTGATCCAGGATATCGGGTACTATTTTATGTTGTTTCATTAGGTCGCCGATTGTTGACACGGCACGTAGATTGGCATGTTGCCATTTATTTGGGGTTCTTGAGAAAACTTGCCCAAGGGACTTTAGAAATAATGTCATGTTGACGCTAAATTTACATGAATTTTATATGAGGTGACAGGGGATGATTCGACAGGGAAATATTGAAGAATTTTCTAGAGAGAATTATTGAAAGAAGAAAGAATCTCAAAAAATTTAAATTAATGTAATTTATTTTGGCATCTGCTAAAAAGAATATGTTAAATCCAAACAAAATTCTCGATATGTGGGTGCATATTTTAATAAAATATGTTTTCCTGTTAACAATTTCTAGATAACCCCAGTAAATTCTTTCAAGTGGTGATTTCTTCAAAAAGAGTCTTATGTTTAAATGAGTAATTTATTTAGCAGATTTGTTATAGTGTCGTGTTCGCCACAAACACGGAAAGTTTCAACAGGGAATCCTCGAAATTATGATCAGGCAAAACTGAATTCTGGGAAATTAGTTGGAAGCAACAAGTTAAGGAATTACTAATTTCGTTGTTCTAAAATACCAGGAAGTTTAAATAAATATTGTTGTTATTTTGGTGTATTTCTCGTTTTATGTTTTATCTTTATGTTTAAATCTTGTTACTGTTATTATTCTTATCTATTGTCTAGAGTTTTCTTTAATTTGGTCTCGTAATAAAATTAAGTCTTGTTATCGTTAAATATGGCACGTATCCCTAAAAAATGGTCATTTTTTAGAAAAAACATTTTCTGGACAGATATACCTACAGGGTGTCCCAAAATTAGCCTGTCAAAATGTACCAGCTGATTGTACGTGCAAAAATAATGCAAAAAGTTTTAATAAATATAGGTTGAAAAATGCTTCCTAAGGGGAGCTACAACCCTCCGAAAGAGGGACCCCAAAGAGGAATTTTCTGTAATATATCAGCAACTGTTAAGTAGAGGTAGATTCGTGAAATTTAGTGAGTTTGAAGATTTTATAATTAGCCACATAGTTCTTTTTCCAAGTTTAAGAAATTTTGCCAGGGGCGTCACATATCGGGTGGGTGCTTGGTAAATTATGCCCCATATTTTTTGTGTGGATAATTTTTAAATTTTTTATATCATATTATGAAGCTTGGTTTATTTTTACACAAAAAAGGTAGCAGTCGATCTCTGAATCTTGAACCGTTTTCGAGTAAAATCGTTTTGGAGAAGTCACGTCCATAAAAACTACGCTAATAAAAATAATCACAAAATAAAAAAAAAAAATTTGATTTTGATATTTTGTTTCTGTTATTAATATTTGACGAAGAAATGCTAAACGAAGTAATAAATATCTATCTATAAATTTTAATCCATTGTCTACTTTTGATAAATTTTAGTTCTGTGATTATTTTTATTAGTGTAGTTTTTATGGACGCGATTTTTTCAAAACAATTTTACTCGAAAACGGTTCAAGATTCAAAGATCGACTGAGACGACCTTTTTTGTGTAAAAATAAACCAAGTATCAAAATTTGATACAAAAAATTTAAAAGTTATCCATACAAAAAATATGGGGCAGCACCCACCCTGTATGTGACGCCCCAGGCAAAATTTCTGAAAATTGGAAAAAGAAATATGTGTCAAAATATAAAAGCTTCAAACTCACCAATTTTCATGGATCTACCTCAAACAGTTGCAAAGATATTACAGAAAACTCCTCTTTGGGGTCCCCCTTTCGGGGGGCTGTGGCCTCTTTAGGAAGCAATTTTCAACCTATATTTATTGAAACTTTTTGCATTATTTTTAAACGTAGAATCAGTTAGTACATTTTGGCAGGCTAATTTTAGGACACCCTGTAGAAATCGGTAAATGTAATAAATTCGAGATTTTTTTAGTAAAATGTGAAAAATTATTGGCAAATTTTGCAATAGAAAAATATGGAAAATTTCAAGAAGACATCGCCGAAAAGATAATCTGGCACAAACTGATTCAGTTGAAAAAAACTGAAAGCAACAAGTCCGAGAACTACAAACTATATTGCTTCAAATTACCAAAAAAATTAAATCAATATTATTATTTGTATCTTTCAAGTTTGGTTTATGATATATGTATTTCACCATCATGTTCCTATCTAATGTAGCCAAGATTTTTCCTTAATTTTATCTATAAATGCAACGCATTATCAATTTTAAAAAATCCTTGCATCGCATATCATTAAAATTTGCAAGTATCGTTAAAAAAATGTGGTGAGTTTGTAGAGAAAAACATTTTTAATTAGCACCAATACCCTTGACTTTATAGGGTCATTAACATATACTCATAAAAAACCGATTTGCCATAATAACATACAAACAAATTGAACAAACAAATTTTTGTATTTTTCAATCTATAAGCTAATAAACAAATTTCTTTTATTGTTTTCGTGAATGTACGAGACAACAAATTAGCAATCAACATGTTTCCTATAATATGCTAGATTTGACGTCCAGTTCTCATATACTTCCAATTATTTTATACTCCTATCTAAATATAAACATAAATAATATAGTAAATATGTATTGCAAAACAAATTTGCATTTGTACTCAAGCAAAACAAACAATATAATAATATTCCAAAGATCATATCAGTGTTTGTCTCTAATAATGAATTGTATGGGCTATTCATGTACTTCTTTTATGTTAATGTGAATGGACATGAATCAGAAATGTTATGCAATTTATATTAATCATAACATAAAAAGGGGTTTTAATACAGTGGGCTATATAATTTATTCTAAAAATAATGCAGTCATTTTTCGTTTAAGTTTTTATTTCCAACAAGATACTCTAAGCATAATATTTTATAAATAATGGGGCACGTGATTTAACGGTGCTGAATCTAAAATCAGAAATCTTTCAAGGTAACCTTTTATATAATGTATCATCATCATTATTAACAATAGTTTTATAATTATTTATAATTATCAAATTTCAAAATACACACACTTGCCCCCAAATTCAAAATCTAATGAAGCGATTTATGAAGTGCCGGCACAGAATCATCAAACTGCGCCTGGAAGAAATTCCCAGCGATCGGCTCACCCAACTGGTACTTCGTCGCAAATTTCTGCACGGAAAACTTGGCGCGTTTTCCATCAGTTTTACTGTGACGTGGCTCCTGGAACGTCACCTTACCCGGTTGTTTGTAAACCAGGAGCACATAGCGATGCAATCCGGTGTCTTTTGGCGGGCCAGATCCAACGTACTCGGACAAAACTTCGCCTTTATCCACCTGGGCTCCGGGAATATTGACCACCAGCCAATGTTGCCACTCACGACTTGTGGGGGTTTTTCTGCTGGGTGCGTCTGGATCCGTCATGACAAGGGTGTAGAAACTGTTGGGTTCAGCGTCGAAGGAGACGTCGGGTTGGTCTTTTACTTCCTTTGGGGCTAATTCGACGCCCAGTTTGACTTCTTTGCCCGATTTTGGGTATTTTACCTGGATTTCTTTGAGCGGGGCTTGAGCGATCACATCTGGGACGATGCCATGTTCTTTGAAGGACTGTTAGGAGAAAATGATTAGGTATTAGTTTCCAAATCAAGGATTGGAAATGTTTTATTGTAAATTACCATCTTTTTCTTGTCCATATTTGACTTGTTTAGTTACTATGGTTACGTCAGTAAGTATACTAGACAATCTTAATTTTTATGAATTTACTATAATAATACAGGGTGAATAGGGACTTTGCATGATTTTCAAAATAATTTTTTTTGAAAAGCTGATACCAAATTAACACTATCAATATTTTTGAAAAAAATTTTTGGTCCGTATTTTCCAAGTTAATAAATAAAAAGTAGTGCAAAATTTGAAATTTCCACGCATTGCCCGGAAACGCCCGAATCGGCTCAAAAGACTGCTGACGTCACGAATCTAGTTCCACAGTGCAGCACGCCGCATTTTGATATATTTCGAAAAATGTCAAACGCGTAAAAAATATTTAGACATGCCAATGTCAACTAGATTCGTGACGTCACACAGGACTCTCCGATTTCAAAGCGTTTTCGGGCGGCAATAATATATTTGAATTACGGTCAATTTATAATCGTTTTTTTATGTACAAATATTTAGTAAAAAAAATTATTTTTAGTGTAGACTATTATTAATATAGTCGCTTTACATTTCAAACAAAAAAAACGGGATTTTAAAAAAATGCAACATCCCTATTAAGAGGAATGCTCCAAATTTCAACAGTATGTTGCCATTTGTATATCGGGCATATTATTTACTTTTTGATTTATTAGTTCAGAAATTTTTAATATAAAATTCTGACACTTTATTTATAGTTTTCATTGTTACGAAAATTTTTCGAAAAAGTTCCTCATGCTATGGTTACCTTTATTTAATTTGTAAAGTCTAAAGGTCCCCATTCACGAGCGATCCAAACGGCGCGAGTCCATTTTCCCCGAGTCCAAAATAGGAGACCACTCACAATCGAGCCTCGAGCCAGTCAGTCCATTCCAGTTGGTCTGTGTCATTTGTGTTTATTTTTGTTGTACTTCGTTCATTTTGTTTAATTATGGAGGAATTAGAAGATGTATACAAGACTGATAGTGGTTTTAATCGAGGATTGCACACACATGAGTCCAATGGATGGCTCGGCTCGGGATTTTGCCACACACGGTGAAACCAATGAATCGCTCGAGTCCACGAGTCCATTCGACTTTCCCCACACACCGTGAGATTTTGGCTTGGCCCGGGGCCATTTGGACTGATGGATCGCTCGTGAATGGGGGCCTTAATACCCAATTTCACAAAAGCGTGTTAAACCAATAATTAACTATTCTTCGATTAAATTGAATTTTAAGGGTTCCTATTCATCTATCGCTAATTTAGGTACATTAAAATTCAGCCAATAAGAACAAAAATTAATTATTTATTTGACGGTTGTGGTATCCAGCATAAAATGTCCAATAAAGTAGATCAAATTTTGAAAAATGAGCCTAGTTAAAAATATACGTAATTAGAAGTTTAATTATAAATAAAAATTTAAATTAGGTAAATGGCTACCGAAAATAGGCTCTATTCGTAAAATCGGTGACCATTCTGTTGAGTCAATAGATAAATACTTCAATAGATGAAGATAATAATGAGATAATAAGTACACTCTGTTTAAGTGAAACTGAAAACCTGAATATGTTTCAGAGATATACTCAAATAGATATTTTGCAGTTTTTGATTTATTTCCTGTCCTCTCGTAGAAATTAGCGCAGGTGCTGCAGGTTAATTTAATTTTATAACAACATACCTATCACACAGACAATTTTTTTACGAAAAAAGTAAACAAATCGTAAATTCCTAATTCTTATTCATGTAAAAAAATGTAAACAATTTATTTTTAGACATTGGAAGAAGTTATATCATACGAGTAATTTTATCAATTTTCGAAACAGCAAAAACTTATACTTCAAACTTGTTAAATTTCAAAGTGTAATCAAAACATGGCCTTCCAACGTCGTAGATTGACCCCGCTAGCCGTTAAAGTAATTATAATGTGGAGTTTTAAAAAATTGTCCTCCGATAAACACTTATCAAAATTATCAGTTTTAATGGGAATTACGACTTTTGTTGAATATATAAACCCAAGAGAAGCAAGCAGAGAGCTTAGTGAGTTTTGCAACCTGAACCCACGTCTACTATTTGTGTGCTATATAGATATTCCATAAAATATACAAAAAGGTACATTTTCTATAATAATACAATACAAAAATTAACACACTTACCGCAACCACTTCGTGAGACAAAATGCCATCTGCTAAAATTAATACAACTAACCCTAGCACTGGTACCAAGACAAAGTTCTTCATTTTGGTGATTGACGAAAATTCTGCAAGCGCTGTCTTATATTCAGGCGTTCTAAAATAAAACCGACTAACCGGTTATTTATAAACAAATAAATGACAGTTGCTTGGTCCCCTCTAGCTAGTTTAATAACAATAAAAAAATTCTATGGTAGACCGCCAATTTATCTAACTATGATTAATCACTTTTTATTCACCGCAAATAATCCAGACATAACAATCATATTATTGTTATCTAAAAACAAGCTGCAAGGTTTCAACGTGCTATTTAGTATTTAAACTAATATTCACGGCACTGATTTCCATAATTAAATCTGTTCCAGTTCCGTGCGCATTTTTAAAGTTCAAATTTTCCCACCTTTGACTACTAGAAGAAGACGAGAACAATAGTAAAAATGGCAGCCGTCATACCAGCAGTTACCAAGTTGTCGTCGAATATTATTCGTGTTTTGGGATGCAATCCAGGGCATATGACCCTTCAGGGCACCAACACGTATATTATAGGCACCGGAAAAAGGTACATAGTTAAAACTTGTTAATCAGCAAAGTTTCTGTTAATTTAAAAGCTAATTTGATATGTTACATAATTCAGGGATGTTTTGTTGGCACACCTGTAAAAATGTGTGTGACAGTAAAAAATTCAAAATAACGCAAAATTCATATCATAAAACGTTCAAAGTTGATTTTGCGTTCTAAAATATTAGTGTGGCAAAAATTTATGTTTTTGACTTTTCTAACGGACTCAAAACTGTACCTTGCGGAACTTAAAAATTAAATTTCTTTCCTTCCAGGCGCATATTGATTGATACCGGAGATTCCGATGTGCCCCAATATATCAACCACTTGACCAACGTGTTGAAACACGAAGATATCGACTTGGCTCACATTTTTATCTCTCACTGGCACCAGGACCATTTTGGTGGTCTGACTGATGTCTTGGAAATCAAAGACAAAACAAGTAAGTGATGATTTGGTCGTGTAAGCAAACACCACGTACAGAAACGTGGAAAGCACAAAGTTTATCAGTTCCCCAGTTCCGTGTGGCGTTGTTTATGTTCAATATGCATTTCTTAGTCACTAGAATAATAACCTTTCGAATCTGTACAAGACAAGATTATCTGTGGAAGGACACGCGGATCAGGGTTATTAATGTGAACGTGTCTGTGTTGTTTATTAAATAATTCTGTAAGCGATAAGCGGATGAATTGTTTTACATATTTAGATTAATGAAAAAATGTGGGTTATCTTTACTGAGAGAGTTCAAACTGGCACTTGGATTCTTATTATTTTTAAGCATGTGTAACGGATGTGGATGAGCTAAACCGGATAACAACTGATTAAGTATGTTTTTTACAGAACATTGCCAAATTTGGAAATTCCCTAGAGCTGAAGATGAGCTACCAAACAATGTGGCTATTGAAGAGTTGAAGGATGGTCAGGAGTTTACAGTTGAAGGCGCAACTTTGAGAATTGTCCACACTCCGGGACACACAACCGACCATGTGATTGTGCATTTGTTGGAAGAGAACGCTGTCTTCAGCGGCGACTGCATTCTGGGCGAAGGCACTGCTGTCTTTGAGGACTTGCACGACTACATGAACTCCTTGCAAGACATTCTGGGTCTACAGCCGACTGTAATCTATCCTGGACATGGGAACATTATTCAGGTAAACCACCTTTTAAAATTATATGCTTCCAGTTGTGCTAAAGCAGATTTTTTTTTCTTTAGAATCCAGTTGAGAAGATTCGTTTTTACATTGAACATAGAATTGAACGAGAACAACAAATCCTCGATGTGTTGAGCAATAACAGGAAACAGTCATTTGGTGAAAATGATTTGGTCAAAATGATCTACATTGCGTTACCAGAGATGATGGTGAAGGCAGCCGAAAATAACGTTAACCATCATTTGCGAAAATTACAGAAGGAAAAACGTGTAACAGAAAAAAATTCTCTTTGGCAATACAACGACTGTGGTAAAGAGTATTAGACTGCTGTAATATTATTTATTTATCTATAATCGCACAAAGGCTGTTCGTAATCGCGTAAATCAATAAAGTATATGCTCCATATTTAGTATTTAAGGTAGTTAATAAGTGATATTACTTTAGTGTTAGAGTTGAAATGTTATGTGAAAGATATAAGTATTTTTCTATTTAAAATTTTATTGTATAACCTGCCCTGTTTAAAAAATAACGATTGATACATTGTAATTATATAACATTATATTTAATTGTTCGTTTGTTATAAAAAGATAACATCGCCAATATTGAATTAAATAAATAAAACGAAATTATAATTAATAAGAAATTTAAGTTTCTAATGATTAATCATCTTCGTATCGTTTTCGGCGGTGGCATCATTTCACTGTCGTCATTAAATCTATAATGTTCGATATACTCCAGCAGGCTTTCCTTCGTTACAGGATTTGTTATACTGCCACATACAGCTAAAAAATAAAACCTCGTTAGTACAAACTATTTAAAGAAGCACATTACGAAATTATACCGTTGGCAGTATTATAACTGTTGGGATACGACTTATCAGTCCTTTCTCTCATGAATTTCCACTGATTATCCTCGAATTTGCATTCGACAATTTTGTTGTCCAGATCTTTCAAAGCCTTCACATATTTCATTTTAGCAAAAGGTGTGTCTAGTTGTCCCACGAAAAGATAGCAAACTTTACGAGACACAATCCTGATGGGAAACACGTTAATAAAGTTCAAGCTACTTAGTTTAAATCCTTACCCTTCACCCTCTTCCTTCATGACTTTTAACCTAAAATCTACAGAGTTCATATCAAGCGGCTTCCACTTCAAAACTTCGTCACATCGCCCTGCCACATAAGGTTCTTTAGAAGGTTGGAATATAAGACCGTCCGGTTCATGTGACAAAGTGCGAGCAAATTTCTCGCCCAATAAACTCGCTGCTTGAGTTATTTGCCAAAAGTCTTTTTTTCGTACGCTAAATGGCTCCAGGGTTTTGTTTATCAGCCCATTTTCCATGGCGGCATGTCTGGGTTTGATTATTTCGTTTTCGATACATTGCAGGCGGGTGGGGAAAAACGGCATTTTCCCTACGTCTTGACCCTCGAACTTTACAATGTCGTACACGAGGTAACGAGGAATATGTTCACCGTTGACTTTGTCGATGACCATTTCCTAAAGGAGAAGATAAAATATAACTAATCGGATTACGTAGGTAGGTATTAAACCACAATACTTTAAACATATCCAGAATTTTACGATATGTACGTATAAAAGCATACTTATTGATAACATTTGATACATTTCAAATTATTCCTAATTCCCAAATAGAAATTGTCACCGTAATTTATCTCCTTCCTCTCTAACTCACCCCATCTACCAGCGTATCTTTCAAATGCCGGTTTAAATCCTTCCGATGCACAAACCGCAACGCATCCACTTTGAAAACATTGTGATCTCTGTCAAAGAAGTAAACCTGATCTTCGCCATCTATCAACATCATATACCGCATGCCATCAGCCTTCCAAGACACCCTGTACGGTTTCTGATTAAGAAGTCTTATGTTGGCGATGTCCATTGACACAGGCTGACATCCAGGAAATCCTTTACTTTTCCACTCGCACATCACCTGAACCTTTTTCTGTTTATGGAAGGCTGTGGGTTGTTCTTCAAACAAATAGACACCAGGAACACCTTCCATAAACTGTCCTTTCTTCTTGTTTTTGTTCACCTTATGCACCTTATGGTTTATTCTGGAAAAATTTGATTCAGTTGGGAAAAAGATGGTTATTCACTAGCTTACTCTCTTGAGGTAGATGCAGTTAACAAGTCATCATTGCCTTTTGAAATCGAGTCGTCGCTTTCAGTGCACCACTCAGGAAGAAGTGGGGGTGGAGGTGCGTCGTCTACATCGTCATACCGTCTGTATAACTCTTCGATGTAATCGCTTTTGTATATACCGACAGGTCTAAAAATGATATTAGGTGAATGGCTCAAAATTTTGTGGGAGTAACTTACCTGGCTTTGGTGAACATTTCCATTGCAATTTCCAGACTGCAATCCATTTTTTCCACTAGATAAGACACTATGAGAAAACCAGTTCTATTGAATCCGTGAGTACAATGAACCGCTATACATTCTAGTGGATTATTACTAATAAATGTATGTACAATTTTAATGAACGTTTTAGTTTGTTCCAAGGAAGGCGTTTCACCATGCCCCCTGCATTGCAATTTTACGTATTTGCAACCATACTCCTCAACTTCATCTTTATCGTAGAATCGAGATGTATTTGTTAAGTCTATCCATAAGCCAAACTTTATCTAAAACCAACCATTAGTCAATTCAAAACATTTGTTGTATACCAAAATGTGTTCCTACCTTCTTTATCTTGCAACTCTCGAAGAGCATCTTCGGAGGAAACCTACATTCTGGGGGTACTTGAGAATCAAAGTCATTACTCAATGGCGTCTTCAATGCCATAAATTTTCCCACAATCAAATTGTCTGCTTTTCGTGGACAGTTTAACCATCGATTTGGTACTGGACCGGGGTTTCGTCGATTTCTACTCATATTTATTTACAATTCTACTTCCAGCAAAAGTTAGGTTAGGTGCAATTAATAACAACGGAAATTATTGCTAATTTCACTTACACTCGACAGATTACTCAATCGGATTTACGATGTAATCTGTTACATTTTACTTTAAGACCCTTTTAGATTGTTAATTAGCAACATTAAAACCACTTACAACATATTTCTGACATTGAAAGGGATAAATTGTCAAAGCAATCAAAGCATTTGGTATTGGCGGCTGTCATCTGTCGAATTGGTCAAATCGCAGTCGCTTATTCTACATCAATAGATGGTGCTGCAAATTCTAATTATTACAGGACTCTACAATATATATTTTTTAGGTTCTTGGAAAATGTATTTGAATTATTTTTTTAAATATGCTGGGTGTACTTGAAAACTGCCTTACAAAAGCTTAGAATGATGTTTCTTATCTGAATTTTTTAAAATCTAATTATCTAAAAAATAAAAAAAATTAAGTAATCATGTTTTACTGGTTGCATAACTCGATCTTCTAAAGTAGAAAGTACAATTATGGTAAGAGGATTTCATGGCACAGACCACAGAAATTTAAATTACCATGTTGAGCTCGTGGCATGAATAAAAAAATGTAGTGATTTTATTGTGTTCACCATGACTTCCCAAGGAAACCCCACAAAGCTGCCAAAAAATTGGATACACTGCCCTAGATACGCCAATACTTTAATAGAGAATATATTTATGGCAATAAAAGTGCCCTTGGATGAAAATTTTAACAGAAAACTATCAGAACAATATCGATTTACTCCAGATAGTGTATTTGAAACTGCTAAATCACGAAATGTAAGTTTTATTACCTAATAGGCAAAATTTATTAGCAAACCTTATTACAGGTGAAATTGGGGCTATGGATAGACCTTACCAACACATACAGATACTATAATAAACAATTAGTACAAAATCAACACTGCCAATATGTGAAAATATGGTGTGATGGATTTAATGGGCCACCTTCCTGGCCTGACACCCGCACATTCATTGAAGAAGTACATGCTTTCCTCAAAAACAACCCTAATGAACACGTTGTAGTGCATTGTACACACGGATTTAACAGAACAGGTTTTCTAATCGTCTCGTTTCTGGTCGAAAGACTAAAATATGAAGTTGAGGATGCAGTACGTATGTTTGCTACAAAAAGGTAGAAATCCCATTCACACCAACAAATAAGAAACCTTAAAAATATGTGATTTTCAGACCACCAGGGATCTACAAACAGAATTATATAAACGAACTGTTTAAGCGTTACAGTCGCATACAAAATGCACCTAGGGCTCCGTTCAAACCCAACTGGAACGTATAATTTAAATCTCGGCTGTGAAGATAATTTTACTTAACAAACTGGTAGTCTCTGAGCTACTTCAAATTTGTTGGACACCGAAATATTAAGTATGGATACATTAGGGGTTTGGTTGTTGAAAATCATAACAGCTACCGGAATTGTGCAACGTTCCAAGAGAAATCTCCATTTAAGTATGGCTTTTTCATCTTCGGACATTTGAGTGAATTCCTGAGCCTACAAAAGCCTATACAGTTTGTTCGTTTGCAAGAAATTTGTACTTACAGTGCACCCAAGCGCTAGTTCTGCTGCCAAACCTCGCAAACGACAATTTACAAGACTACCAGTGTGATCCGACAGCATAACTCGTATATTAAAAGCAGCTTGCGGCCCATCTACCTCATGTGAAATGACATGTGAACAATCGGGGTTCTCACAATTTTGACTGTTCTTCATTGGAGTTTTACAACGGCCACTTAAAATAAATTGTTATTTTAGGAAAATATTTTATTTCGTTTTATACCATTTAAAAAAGACGACTTTAAATATTCCGTCCAGGTCCAAATTGCTGACAAATGCATACAAGAGGGCAGTGAATTGCTTGTCGGAATGTTCTCCACGTAAAATGGTGTTAATTTTATCCTGGACTTGCTTTATGCTCATTACATTTTGAATGGTATCCGCTAAAAATTCCAAGAGTTTTAATTTATCCACACAAAAAATGTTCGAGTATAACTTACGGTGAGGAAAATTTTTAGTTATAAATTGATCCACAATATCGTTTGTATTTATAGGAGCACTTTTAGCATACTCTATTAAGGATTTCACCTCTTGACAAATGGGGTTTTCAGTAACAATTGATCTAGATGTTACCTGTCCGATAAAACACTTGTAAAAGCTTGACCAATTTACTTTTATATCAGTAATGAAGACTGTAGTAAATCGCGGTTTCCATGTGTTACACCTTGAACAGAGAAATTTCAAACTTCTTATCATGATAAATCTCGTTAATTATACCTAGCGATTATTTCTTCATTCCACAGAGTTATTTTAAAACTTGGACAAGTGTGATCAAAGACTTCCACTTCGCGAACTTGAGCTTCGCCTCCATCTCGCGTTGTAATGTTCCGAATATCACCAACGCGTTTAGTCGCAACCAAAATATCAATCGTGGTATCTAAAAGTTATCTCTGTTTTGATTAACAATTTACTATTTTGCGTAACTACCTTTCATGGAGGCCCCATTGTTGAGGACATCTCGTAGTGGAACAAAACCTGCCACAGGTTTTGTGGGATAACGTAACAAAGTCTGATAAAAAGCCAAAGAATTCCCTTGGTGCTTTACTAAATCAGACGTGTGTCCTAGGGTTAAAGAATATGGGGATGTTACCATCGGTTTGAACCTTTCCCCATAATCGTCCAATTGGCGTATAGTCACCGTAGGGTTTATCACTTCGACTGCACAAAAAATCCATTGAAAATCAGTTTTTTGGAACTAAGGTTAGGTTAGATTTAGAGTAGCCAACAAAGCAAACAGAAACTCACTAGATTACGCGCAATTTTCAAACAAGTACTTACCAACGTCCCCATAGTGAAATTTGTCATGTAATTGATAAATCCAATCACTTGTGCCCCAGCAGGTCACATTAATGTAGTCTTGACGAGATTCTCGTAGAGTGAAATTCCAAACTGCGCGACTTGCATCCGTGCCACTTTTAACATCAACAAACTTCCTCGGTTGTTGTTTGCCGATGATCACAGCAATAATTAGTGCATTGTTCACATATGGATTTAAATCTCTCAACGTTATTCTTTGTAAGGCAACATTAACAGTATCCATCGTATTTTATACGCAAAAATCTCGGACACAGTGATATTTTTTTGTTTCTAACGAGTACCTAGTACCTACTTGATTAACTTGATCTGTGTAGAGGCGGGAAAATTTAAATCAAATAAAAGCAACAAATTATTATCAATATTTTTATTATTGTAATACCATACATCCATACCACATGTATGAATCATATCAGATGTATATTTAATTAAACTAGAAAATAATAAAACAAAACAAAACAAATGTTCGCTCGAATAAATACCTATATAAAAATACAATTTCTTTTTGTAAGTTTGTATCATAAAACATTGAAGAGTGTTTGACTTGGTTTTTATATTATAATGGAATGAACATTCTTTTATTAAGTAAAAAATACGCGAGAAAAACATTTAATTAACAAAATACTATCATTTAAGTCTTTAATTTAGGATATTTTCATGGTGCCTTCGCCACAAATCCACAAACAAATTCGGTCTACTAAAAATGAGAAGAAAAAGTCCACAAACAGTACTTGCAACAGGATAATCCGGAACTAAAACAAAATTCCAATTAGATCACAAGTTTTATAATCTAATCGTGTATCTTACATCTGGCGGAAAATCGATAATTTCGAACTGGTTAGCCAATTCTGGTACCAAGCCCAAAGTCAGCGATAAGACCACTGCACCTGAAGCAACTATACTATACAGTAAGGCTTTGTTTTGTCTCAAACTTTCCATGTACGGGTTACCCTAAACCACAAAGAACAATGTAAGAAAAGTAAACATTAAAGATGGAAACTTACCCTATAATTTATTGCAAATGTTGAAATTTGCAGCGCCATGGAAATTATATACACTGTACTGTTTACTATGTTTGGTTCAAATAATGCATCCTCTTCCTCTACAGTTAGTGTCTTATTGGTCTCAGTAGAATTAGCCTGCGTTTCATTGCTAAAACTCAAACAATTACAAAAGTACTATATTTAAATAGCAACTTTTCTTACATTGGTGCTCGTAATTTTGCTTGTTGCACCAGAAAGATTAGGCAAAGGAAATGCACAGTGAATTGGAGAAGTACTGTTAGAATGGTATACCAGTTGAAAATGTTTGGTAAAGGCCTCTGTTTCGATAGTGTGCGTAAAGGCTATAAAAAGGAAAATATCACAAATTGGGAAAAAGTTTCCCCAGGCAGCACTGACCTTTGATCGCGATATGAATAAAAAGCAAGCAGCCAATAACAACCCTTGTAAAGTCGCCTGCATATCTCTCAATTTAATACCATCTAAATAAAGTACCGACTGCGTATAAGCCAAGATCAAAGCGTTCAGTGCCAGAATTTTAAACATTTGTAAAGTTGTAACCAAAGTGCAACGCCCTTGTTTAATTATGTGGCAAACTAAAAAAATAAACAATTTAAAATACGAACCCAACCCCAAAGTTTCCAAACTTACTGCACATAATCGACGATAATTTACTAGTAAACGGCGACGCAATGCTGGCATCCCCCAACTTAACAACCTGCGACTGTTCTTGCTCCTCCAACTCCTTCATCAACTTATTCATACTAGACTGCAATCTCTCTCGTTGGTCCACATTCTTCATGTGATTCACTCGATTTCTCACACCAGCTTGTTCCCTAGACAACTTCTCCCGTTTCTCTATATCCTTTTCCAACTTCTCTCGCTGCTCCTTGATGTTGCTCTGTATTTGCGGTACTTGTGGTAAAATAGCAACTCCAACATCTGCATGCTTCAAAGCACCTACGTCATTGGTACCATCGCCACACATAAGCGTGGTGTACCCCAAGTTTTTCAGTTGTACCACCACAAACTCCTTTTGTTTGGGGGCGAATCGAGCAAAAACACACACGTGCGGTAATACTAAATTCAAAAACGAGTGGTAGTTGTTTTGTAGGAAGTTTAATCCATCACCTGTTATGCATAAGTCGTAATTTTGTATGAGGGTATCGTAGTTGAATTCAAGAGGTTGTACGATGGTTTCATCGATGGATTTCCATACGAAATTATCTGGGACTTCTGTGAGGACTAGCATGGGTTTCGTGGTGAATTTTAGTTCTTTGGCTACGTGGCATGCGGTGAGTGGATTGTCGCCTGTGATCATTACAACGCGATGCGAGGCGTTTTGTAGCTCTTTTATAACGGATTTAGAGTCGGTTTTTAATGGACAGGAAATTATGACAAAACCGGCGAATACTAAGTCTTTTTCTATGTCATCACGTGATAAATCCCGTATTTCTTGCGATGATAAATTGCCCATCTCCCGACGTCCAAGTGCGAGCACTCTTGCGCCTCTTCGAGATAAATCCAAGTAAACCTCGTCGTACTTCTCTGGAATTTTCGCAAACATTTGTTTCAGTGTTTCCGGTGCACCTTTCACAGCCGCAATGTAATTCGTTTCAGTACTTCCTACTGGGTTATAACCGGCGATTACCGACATTCTTTTAAGCGCCGAGGAGAAATGATGTCTTGTAAAAATTTTCAGAGCAGGTGATTTGCTTTTCTTTGGAACAACAGCGTCAGCTTTGGTAACATTCCAGTCTATAGCTTGTAGTGTGGCTTTTTCCAGTGGATCCCCTACTAAACCATCATCCAACTGTGCTAAAGAATGACAAGTAGCAAGCACTTGTATTGAATCCACCGGAGCATCTGTGATCTTGGTTACTTTACTGTCGCCATCAGCTAAGGCAATGCCTTCCACAAGTAAATTGTCACTGGTAAGAGTTCCAGTTTTATCAAAACAACAAATATCTACTTTGCCTGCGAAAGGAATCCGGAACGGCTCAGTACAATACACTCCTAATTTACTTAGTGCTATCAACGATGTGTTGACTGCTAGTGAAAGTTCTATGGGAAGCTCCGGGGGAATTACCGAAGTTAGAATAAGCGTACATTCCAAAAACAGCTGATAACGATTCCTCTCCGGATCCTCACATCCTTTATTCCAAACATACCAAGCAGCTGCCACGGCAAATATCAACAAGAACATTATGAAACCAAAAGTTTCCTTGTTGTTAGCTGTCACGCGTTTAACTCCAAATAAAATGGTACGTAGTAGCTTGCCTTGTGCCGTATTAAACCCTGTGCGCAAGACGTAGGCTACACAACCATTATCTTGGGGTCGTAACCCCGTGACTGTCTTACTAGGTGGCGTATGTTGCACCACTTTAGTTCCTCCAAAAATCACATGCAATTTTCCGTCGTTGTCTATATCAAGAATTTTCTTAGGATCAAAGTTTTCCACTGCTTCCTTCATTTGTGGAACCGATTCGCCTGTAAGCATACTTTCATCTACAATGCAAGAGCCTCGAAGCAGTAGAACATCACATGGGATTATGTTGTCTTTAACTGTTCGGGCTACCGAAATAATATCGCCAGGAACCAAACTGGTACTGAAGGCAACACGCCATTTACGGTTTCGGTACGTTAATACATGATACGGCTTATTACCCATCTTCCGAATTTCAGCCATATTTCGCAACTGTTGTTGTACTAAGGTGCATTCGAACAAAACCAACATTACAAGGGTGAAAATGGAGTAGTACCAGTACTGATCCATGCACCATAAGCCAACACAGAAAACTTGAAATACAAAGAACGGTGCAGTAGCACGTTCAATGAACAATTCCATGAATTCCGGTACGATCATATCTAGCATGTTCTTTCCGTACAATTGTTCCGCCTCTCTGAGGTCTTCCTCTTCTTGGAAACCTTTGCAAGAGGTGTACTCGCTGTAGGATTTGTCGATTGGAAACACCAAACCGCGGAAGGTTTTCTTGTCTGCGTTCCATATGTACTTTGTTTCTTGGAATACAAACCAAATGGCAGAAGTTTTGTCAGACTGTTAACAAACGAAATAAAGATTGCAAGACTAACACATTACTTGCAAGTTTTGTTACCTTTAAATGCCTTAAATGAACTAGTTCAGAGCTGCCGTTGTTAGCAGTGGGAACCACTTTAACTACAGTTGCTTTGTGCGGATCTTTTTCCTAAAATGCATTAAATTAGGGCACCTGTGTTTGCTGTAGGCAGGTCATGTATATACCTTTTTACAAGTACAAAAACAGTTAACATGTACGGACCAGTAACATGCTAAACAACACAATACTTGTACACAGCCAATTACAGCTAAACCCAGAAAACCGCCTTCATAATGTTCAGAAAATCCATAAATTCCACACCACCCATATACCCAAACAGAATAAATTAAAAGAAATGGTAAAACATAAAGGTGGAATACTGTGGGAGTTCGAGTATATAATGACACGGACTTAACCAAATCATCTAATTTGGTCGTAACGCTCATAGTTGCTGGAATATTTAAATAAAATGGTTAGTTGGTGAACACATATGTAATTTTTAGGTTTGGTAGACACAAAATTTTGACAGTTCTAAGATGACGCGTATTTTGGATAATACGCCATCTATTTTATGAACAATGAAACGCAGTTAATTCATACAAATATGAAAGTTGCAGAAACGTTTAAAATTATACAGTTTGCGTAAATAATGCGTTTTTATACATAATATCAGTTTCTGATTTTTCGCCAAAATTTTTAAATATTTTAAATTAAAATTCGATAAAACAGGAATCTGTAATTAGTTATTATTATAAGAAAACAAGAGATGGAACTACAATAAAATTTCGCATGGAACGTTTTGAAAAGCTGATAATACTTTTAAATATTTTCAGATATCACAAAACATATTATTTTATAATAATCAGAGATTTGATATTAAATAATTATCATTTTTAAATTTACCACAATTTAGCGTTCTACTTTACCGATTTTTTTAAATGACATTAAACAGCTGATTGCGCAGTAAATCCTGATAGAGGGCGGTTAAGTCTATAGGTAAAAGTAATAAATTTTTGCATATTTGTGTTTTGTGAAATAAACTGAAAACAATGGCTGAATGCAGTGAGGGGTTGTGGAATTTGCTCCCTTATACAGTTCTAATAGACGTATTTCACTATTTGGATACATACACAGACGTGGTTCATGCAGGGCAATGTTGTCGATTATGGAACAAGGCTAGCAAAAATGATACCCTCTGGAAAAAGTTATTTTGCTCACATTTTTCAGTGGAGAAATCAGTTGTAAAAGTACCAGGTATAATACAGAGTGACTCCCCCAACAATTACTTGTACTAAAGTAGGTTTTTAAGATACAACTTGGTACGCAGAGTTCAAAAGATTAGTCTACCACATACCCCTTATTTTAACTGAAACCGAGACTTTTCATGACCATCAAGTATTACATGTTAGTTTCTCACATAATGGAAAATATTTTGCTACGTGTTCCAAGGATGGCAACGTTGTGGTAAGCTGCGTTTATCCCACTACTTATTTTAAATTATGAAATAATGATCGTTTTCAGCTTTGGAACTCGAAATATCCTGCTAGTCTACGTAATAAAAGTGATATGAAGTTATTTTCTTGGAAGTACACTCAATACTCACAGTTTAACAAATCGGATACATTATTACTAGTTTCTGGGGTACATTTTGGAACACCCCATAGTACGTCAGGCGAAATAGCTGTTTTTAACGTGGCAGGTACATAGTTTTTATTATTGGTGTACTAGTTGTCGTAACAAATCCTCTGTTCAAGATTTCACACTACAATGTCGCGTAGTAAACAAACCCTACGATATTTTTGGTACATGGTACAGCGATCAGTATTTATTTTCCGGGAATTTGCATTGGTTAGCCCATTTAGTCAGCTCTTCAATATTATGGTTAAACAAAGCTTCACAGGAAGCGGATTCGGAACTAACGCCTATTACTCATTGTTTGTACCGCTTTTACAATCGAAATGCCAGCACAATTCGCGCTATCATGGTAGCAGATTGCCTACCAAATTCTGAAAATGCTCAATCCGAAGGCAGTGAATCAAGCAGTACACCACCCAAACCAAAAGAACATGGAAATCCGGTCAGTCATCGAGATATTCCAGATTTTTGTGTTGAAGGTACATTATAGGAACCAGCAAGTGTGTTTATATTTAATGCTTTTAATATACAGGCAGTTCTGCTTGGACTTACGGCGACATTGTTCCTAACTACAGAAAAGCTGAGCCAAAACTGAGGAAAACCCCCAGCAGCGAAGACAGTGATGAAGAAATGAATTGGAGTGATGCGAAGGATGAAGCTCAAGGTGAAAGATCCTCGGACACCTCCAGTGAATCCGAAAGCGAGCACTACGTGAAAACAGATAAATATCTTATATTTACCACCGGTTGTAAAACGTATACTCCGCATCAAGTAGGGTTCAAGCGGATTAAACCCTTTGTGTTTCCTGAACGATTAGATCCAGGTCCCTCTTTGAAAGAACGTTTGTTGTTACATGAGCAGAAAAAGGAGCAACTGCGTTCAGGTTCACCTCCACCCGATTTGGATTGGTTAAATTATGATTTGGTTGCTGATAAGTTTGATAAAGTTGATCATTTGATTGATTTGCATGGGCATATTGTTGGAATGGCTTTAAGTCCTGATCAGCGGTAAGAAATCTCTGGATTGTGTAATTATAGTTATGATAATGTTTTTTTATTATATTAGATATCTGTATGTGAACAGTCGATCATGGCCCGTGGGTTACAAAATAACTAATCCATTGGATCCACCTCCAATCGCTGAACAAATAGACTTGCATGTCATAGACTTGGTTACCTTAAAACAAGTAGGGACTATGATGAGGGCCCATCAAGCTTACACACCGAATAATGAGTGCTTTTTTATATTCCTAGACGTCTGCAATGAATACGTCGCCAGGTACGTAGTTTCTAAACTTTGTCCTCAAATTAATTAACTAACTCCCTTCGCTCTGTTTTTCTAGTGGTGCCGAGGACAATAATGGTTATTTATGGGACCGCCACTATGGGCTCTGTTTAGCGAAATTCCCTCACGATGACGTGGTGAATTCCGTCGCATTCAATCCAAAGGACCCTGAAATGCTGGTGACGACATCCGATGATAAACTTATTAAAATTTGGCGATCCAGGGCCATGGTAAACAAACTGAAATTAAGCTCTTCTGAAATGACACGAGGTCTTGAAAGATGCTACATGAAAAAAACCCGACGACGAACGGTGCCTTTCAGACAATTGAAACTTGTGTTCTATGATTAGAAAAAAATGCGATAGACAATCGTAAACAGTTGTTATTATTAGATAGTAAGTCTTTTTAAAAGTTTTTACAAGAAAAATGTCGGGTAGGTATCACAAACATATATGTGTGGTCAATATACACTTGTTTTAATTTATATTTTTAACAAAACGATAGGTAGATATGTGTCGAAATATTACATTATAATTTTAGTTATTTTAGCTTAATATTAACAAAGAAATTTTCCACTGTTGTTTTTTTTTTCTTGTATTGCGTTTTACTAACATTTTTATTTATTAATTTATTACGTCTCTGTATAAATAGAATACAAATAAAATGACAAATTACAAAATGTTGGCTTTCGTTTGATTTAAATTTGTATAAATATAAATAAATTATCTTTAACTACACTCAAATCACAACCTAACGAAATATACTGATTTAATCAACTGGAATATTTTGATCGGAGTTCTCAGATGGATTTTGCGGTTCCATTGGCGGAATGGTTGTTGTTCTGGAATCAACAAGTAAATTTTCCTCTCCTGTCGGACTTTTAGCAGCCTTCCTTTTCTTTTTCCGTTCTACATGACCATGACAGTGATCACATTCTTCGTCTGATTCATCGGACGAGCTGCTATCGCCAAATTTTTTTGGCTTATCGTATATGCAACAACCTAAAAGATAAGAAAATATTAACACATAGCTAAAGCGTGGGTTTTTCGTATACATTTTGATTTTTTCTTGTTCATATTTTCATTATCTACGGTTTCTGTGCTCCATTGGACTTTTCTGTCAGTTCGGGGTTTTCTAAGTTTTAAGTGGACAGTGGGCGGAGCTTCTTGGGTCTGGAAATATGCGAGAATATCCAAATAACAGTTTTTATTTAAAATATAAAAGATAAAACAATTCAACTAGACTACATAAAATATCAACGTTGTAAACGTTCATTGATAACAAACAGTACAAAGTTCAGTAAAAAAATATAGATAAAAATTCTTATCTACAAAGGTACGTAAAAATAATGTATTTATCAGAAAATGCATTTAGTTTCTATTGCACGATTTTATCTTTTCTTAAGGAATGTATTTGGTCTTGGTCGTATTTTAAAATATTTTTCAAAACATCATCGGTATGTTGTCCTAGGGTAGGGGGTGGACTTTTTACGTCGTTACCGCCTTGGCTAAACTTGACTGGAGGCCCAACTACTTTAATATCTCCAGCAATAGGATGTTCAAGCATCTTCACCAAACCTATAGCTTTAATATGCGGATCATTAAATGTCTGTTGCAAACTGTTAATAGGCCCACAAGGAAATTGGCTACCATCAAACACTTTCGTCCACTCCTCATTAGTTTTCGTTAACAGAACCCCTCGCAGTACCCCAATCAATTCCTCTCGGTTTTTCACGCGCAATTTGTTTGTTAAAAACTTGGCATCCTCTCCTAGTTCCGGTTTGTCAAGTTTCCTACACAAATCTCTAAACTGTGCATCTGAGCCGGTTCCAATTGTGAAATATCCGTTTTTTGTGGGGAAAGCCTCGTAGGGAACTATGCTTTCATGTGCAGTACCCCATCTAGCAGCCTCTTTTCCAGAATTGAGATAATTCGAGCCGATGTTGATTAAACTAGCTACTTGAGTCGAAAGTAAGTTGCAGTCTATTTTTTGTCCTACGCCGGTTTTTGCGCGTTTTATAAGAGCAGCCATGATAGCCCCATGCGCGTATAACCCCGTGGCAAGATCAGTGACGGCCACACCGACTTTAACGGGCTCACCGCCCTTTGGTCCTGTAATGTGTAGTAAACCCCCCATGGAAGCTGCCACGACATCGTAGCCGGGCTTGGAGCGATAGGGGCCATCTGGACCATAGCCGGTTATCGAGCAATAAATCAGTTGTGGCGCAATTGTCCTCAAATCACAATAACCCAGTTTCAACTCATCCAACTTGCCTGGTACGTAGTTTTCAACCAGCACGTCACACTTTTTGGCTAAATCATATAGAATGCTTCGTCCTTGTTGAGTTTTAATGTCCACACAAACACTTTTCTTGTTGCGGTTTAAAGCTATAAAATACGAACTCTCCAGTGTGTCTTTGATGAAAGGCGGACCCCATTTACGTGCCTCATCCCCACTGCCTGGACGTTCTATTTTAATAACTTCAGAGCCCAAATCGCTCAGAATCATCGTGCAATATGGTCCAGCCACAATTCGGGTTAGATCAAGGATTCTAACCCCTTCCAAAGGTGCCGATTTTAGCGTGTGTATCGATTTTGTTGTTGCCTGTTCTATTTTTACGCATTTTCGTTTTAAAAGGGTGTAAACACTTCCTCGGTGCCCAAACATGATTTCTACATTAAACGCGTTATCAATTACGTAATATGTTTACCTGTGCTTGGCCGTCAGTCTCTACAATAGTAACAGTGGAGGAGGAGGTACCCTCTTGTAATTGTTGAGATGGCACTGGTTCCGACATTTTCGTCTATGATTTAGTACACACTGTAAGTAGACACTGGATAATTCAACACGTTGTAATCATTCTATTTATTTAGATGGTTTGCTTGAACACTGGGTTTTATTAAATAAGTACTTGTTAATAATAAAGTGACAGATTTGAATAAATAGGCTAGGACAATCGGTATTAATGACAGTGTAGTGCTCTGCATTACCCACCATCGATTTCGAGGCGCGCGCTGGATTTAAATTTTTAAAATATTTATTTATTTTTTTAAACAAATATCCAACGCTTAAAAGATGAAAATATTTATTTTAGTTTTTCATAACAAAAGAGCATTTAGACTAGTTATTAAAAGCTCATCTAATCTACTTTAATTACCTTTTGTCTATTATACAATGGGAATCCCACATACATAATTTTCACGGACATAATTTTGAAATTAATTTTTTGGAAAGCAATTATTCATTACCCTTTTACCATTATGAATATTCATAACATTCTAACATGTTATGCAATTTGACAAACTTAATATAGCCGCGTAAACAACTTGTAAAACTGGTTCCATATATTTTGCTAATTACTGATATTTTGCATGCGTGAAATTTTTAATGATACCTGATTAACATGCTAATACCTTAAGTACCCACTTAGTAGTAAAAAAACTCGAGAGCATTAGTTGCTAATTAAAGTATGCGATCAAAGGTTAGTCTCCTATGTGTCTGTTTGTATTGTATTATAATTCATAGAAATTCTTTCTACTCGCAACATTCATTAAAATTAATTGTTGCTTTAATCAAAACTCATTTAAAGCAGCGACATTTATCTATTGTACAATTATTTTAAAATAGTGTTGTTGTTTTTTCTGGCAGATAAATTCTACAAGTGAAATACAATAATTTTGGAAACGAAAAAAAATGGCATTTAGTGATGACTATAATTATCAATTTAAAATTGTCGATTATGCAGCTTTTGGGGCCATGCTACTTGCTTCTGCTTTAACAGGATTATACTATGGCTGCAGAAGTAGATTTGGCAAAAATGAAGTACATACACTTAGGGAATACATGACGGGAAGCGGGAATATGCATCCATTTCCTGTGGCATTGTCACTTGTTGCAAGGTAATTTTAATTAACTGTGTTGGTATTGCTACAATAATAATAAATAATAATATAAAGCAAAAGGTAAGAGTTCGATAGACTAAACAGAGGTGACGGGTTGTTATGGTAGTATAAGTATAATAGTTATATGAAGAATTTAATTTTCATGAATTTATTTTATTTGCCGTGATATATGAAATTTTCAGGCTTTGAAATATTATTTCCATTAAACTAATGACTCAATTTTGAATCTTTTGTAGAAATATATAGGTAAATACTTCCCAGAACTAATGGATGTTGCGCTTACCTTATTTAAGGAAGGTCAAACCAACTGACCTTTAAAATTTTATCACCAATTTGTATAGTTAAATAGTTATGTCTACATTAATTATTTTTTATCTATCACTTTTTCAGTTACATATCGGGTGTTACCATCCTAGGTACCCCAGCTGAAATTTACAATTTTGGTACCCAATATTGGATAGTATGTCTTGCTATATTTTTAAGTGGAGCAGTGGTGGCTCTTGTATACTTACCAGTTTTTATAAAACTGCAAGTTAATTCGTCCTACGAGGTACAAGTATAAAAATATGCCAAAAAGGGCTAGTTTACTCACCTTCTACTGGATTTAACTTAACAGTAATCAGGACCATGTAGGTGATAAGCTGGCCCTAAAACTTCCAGTAGTAATGTTGAGTAATTTTGGTTGTTTCAGTATTTAGAATTAAGGTTCAATAGCGTTGTCCGTACAATAGTCTCAGTATTTTTTGTATTAGATGAGGTAAGAGGGTTTAGAATACGCTGTTTTGGGTTTTTTGTATTTTTTTGTGTTCTAGGTAATGTTCCTTCCAATTTTAGTGTATGTGCCATCTCTGGCATTTAATCAAGGTAATTTTAAGTTAAAAATTGGCTTTATATTATTACACATGAGAAATAAAGCCTGTTACTTTAAACAGAATTTTATTGAGATTATAAAGTAGAAATATTCTTGAATTTCGCGAAATTAATATGTACAGGGTGTCCAGATTTCGTTGTAATTGCGGGGTATCTCGCTTACTAGCAGAGATAGCGAGATACGGTTTTCACTGCTATTTTTTTGTGAAACGAAAGATGCCATCAACGGTTTTTTCATTGCCCCCTTCGTTTTTGAGATACAGGGCGAAATTGAAAATTTGCACTTTTAGGGCATACCTCGTATCTTGGGAACGGCTGAAGATATTGGAAAGGTAAAAACTGCATCTTATACAGATTTTTACGTAGAATCCAGTGGCGTACTCAGATTTTCCTTAGAAACGATAATTTTCGAGATATTTACTAAACTTATGTTATTTTAAATGGAACACTCTGTATGTTTTTCACTAGTTGGATCCAGCTTGTCATAAGCTTTACAAAAATATAAAACACTCTATAATTATTTTTATATTTTTAATATTAAGCTAAAAAATGACAATTTTCAAAAATTCAGCCAAAAATTTTATAAGTATAGGCTATGAAAAATAAGAAACAATAGAAGATTTACGTGCTGTCACAGAAAGAGAATTTAGGAATTTACAAGCACAACCTCTCATAATTCTGAATGCTTTACGCAGGATAAGAAAAATGTGCGAAATGTGTCTGAGACAATTTGGACAATTTCTATAAAGTGTATTCAAACTTTTATTTGTTCTTGTGAAAAGTTGACATTGTTTGTTGTTTTTCATGGTCTACTTACAAAAATTTTGGCAGAATTTTTGAAAATTATCATTTTCTGGCTTAATATAGAAAATCACTACAGAGTGTTTTATATTTTTGTAAAGCTTATGTCAAACTGGATCCAACTAGTGAAAAACATACAGGGTGTTATATTTAAAATAACATAAGTTTAGTAAATATCTCGAAATTTATCGCTTCTACGAAAAAACTAAGTACGCCGCTGGATTCTACGTAAAAATCTATATAACAGATGCAGTTTTTACCTTTCCAATATCTTCAGCAGTTCCCGAGATACAAGGTATGCCATAAAAGTGCAAATTCTCAATTTCGCCCTGTATCTCAAAAACGAAGAGGGCTATGAAAAAACCGTTGACGGCATCTTTCGTTTCACAAAAAAGTAGCGAAAGTCGCGAAAACCGCATCTCTCTATCTCTGCTAGTAAGCGAGATACCCCGCATTTACAACTAAATCTGGACACCCTGTACAAGCCAGTGGCATACTCACAAAATTTACTTAGTGGGGGAGATAAAATATAATTTTAATTTAACACCTTTCCATATCGAAACCGAACAATTTCCGTCGACGATTTAATTACTAATTGTTTAAATTTTAAATCAACATTATTGAATTTGATTATTTTTTAGTTTCTGGCATAAATCTACATATAGTTGGGACCGTAGTGACTGCTGTGTGCATGTTCTACACTCTCCTCGTAAGACTTCCTCTATCCCGTCGACAATAACTTAAATAAATCAGTTTTTAGGGCGGAATTAAAGCGGTTGTGTGGACCGATACCTGGCAAATCATCGTCATGTTCATATCCGTTGTCGTGGTCGTAATTCTAGGCACCGTCGCTGTAGGCGGCCCCTCAGTAATTTTCGCAGAAAGTGCAAAGGGTAACAGGATAGAATTTTTCAAGTAAGTCTCCAGAAAAACTATACAAAATTTTCTTACAAATCCCAGTTGTTTTCTAGTTTCAATCCGAGTATGTACGAAAGATATTCAGTCTTCTCGGTGTTAATTGGCGGTTTTACCTACTGGACCTCCTTCAACTCCGTTAATCAAACCATGGTTCAAAGATATTTGTCTTTACCGAATGTCCGACAAGCTAAAGTGTAAGTTTCCTAGACGTAAAACACCCCATGTGCCAAATAATTCATGTTGTTTCCGATAAAGGTCCATGCTGATATTTACAATCGGCGTATCAACGTTTGTCTCAATTTGCTGCTACTCGGGTATATTGGTATACGCGACATACAATGGTTGCGACCCTTTCACCTCCGGCAGAATTAAGGCCGACGATCAACTTCTCCCCTTGTTCGTTATGGAAACTGTAGGACACTTAAGTGGGATCCCAGGACTCTTCATAGCTGGAGTCTTTGGTGCCGCATTAAGGTTATTAATTCATGAAAATCTAATCAATTATCCAACTAATAATTACATCACGTTTTAGCTCTCTGTCCGTTGTGTTTAATTCCACTGCCGCTGTGTTTTTAGAAGACTTTTTAAAGGGCTGCATGCATATGAATTTAAACGAAACGACAGCTACAGTTGTCGCAAAGTGTGTTGTTTTAGCGCTTGGCTTGGTGACGATGGGTTTCCTGTTCGTTGTTGAGCACCTCGGTGGTGTTCTTGTTGTAAGTTAAAGGGGTATTTACTCCAATTTAATTGAATTTTTCATCGTTAAATGCAAAGTACAAAGTTTAATATTTGCAGACTGCCACTTCATTGTCGGCTATAGCAGCTGGAACAACTTGCGGTGTTTTCACTCTTGGAATGCTGGTTCCCTGGGCCAATTCCAAAGGAGCCATGATTGGAGGACTAGCAGGCGCTATAACTTCCGGTATAGTTTCCTTTGGTAGCCAATTCGTTAGTGCCGCTAAATTAGTGGTAGCACATAAACTTCCAGTCAGAGTTGATACGTGTTTTGAAAAATATGGTATTGCTGTAAACGCAACGACACCAGTAAGTAACACTTAACCCAACAAGAACTAACTAATTTCATGGAGTAATCTTTAGGTGTACCCAGACGAATCGAATATTTTCCCTCTGTTTAAACTGTCGTACTTATGGATAACTCCAATAGGAGTGTCAACAGTATTAGTTGTAGGAATGATCGTTAGTTTAATTACGGGTAAAACGAATCTCAAATATATGGATCCGGAGCTGATTTCGCCTGTTATGCAGTGGGTACTACCAGGGGAATCACAGCGATTTGCTGGATCTGCTATGAGGAAAGCTCGCAATAGACTGATTGTGGAAAGTGAGCAGATGGTGGCAGATGAAATTGGAATATCAACGCTATCAGTTTCAGTGAGTTTGGGATAATTTAAGTAAGCCTAGTTTGATTGTTTGTAATTTTCAGGAAAACACGCCAACAGGAAAAAATTTAACATAACAATTCGAACGCATTTAAATTAAATTAATAATTTTGTACTTACAAATTCAATCTAAATAAAGTTATTTTGTTGTATGTGAGGTGTTTGGTTTATTTGAAGCAGTCCCAGAGTGTATTAAAGTTTAAATTAATATTGTTAAAGTACTTTTGATTTGAAACAGATGATTAACTGAAAAGTCCCGGCCGTAATTATCCGATGGAATTGAACCATTCAGTCAAAGTGGAATGGTTGTGTGGAAATGCAAACAATGGTCAGTTATGATATTGTTTAAAGAGCTATAGGACATTGTAAATAGACTTAGTTACACAGGCATAGGTACAGATAACGTAATGGAAAGTAAACAATTATTATAGAATCCACTGCTCCTCGATAAATTGCCCTCTAAAATTATTTTGTGTTATTTGTTGCAACCTAATAATTGAAGCCATCACTAGTAAGGCCGCCCTCGCCGCCAACATCATCTCATGCTAAAGACAATGAATGTTTCAATAATGTTTAAATAAACAGACACAAAAAAAACTTTTTGATGAAGTTGGCGCGCTTCTCCACAGTTTTCAATTAATAATTAAAGGCCAGGGTTGTATAAGCAACGTTCTAATTAAATCATTATTGAATACCAATGTACTAAGAAGTATTAATTAGAAGTTTAGTAAATATTAAAACTTCGTTAATGAACTGTAATTGTGTTTGTACGCTTGATTAATATATTGATTACATAACCCTTTAAATTTGTATTAGAAGAGTTTGTGTGCCTCTGCTTCTGCTGCTTCCTCGTTTCAGCAAAGTTTTTAGATAGCTTACCTAATAATATTATATTCATTTAACGTGTCGATTTTTCTTTTTAGTACCTACTCGTACATATTTCAATTTTCATTTAGTTATATTCGGGGAAAGTTGTATAATTTCCTATTATTTCGGCAGTAATTCAGTCATGTACGAAACAAAGCCGCAAAATGTTAAATTGTTCTAAAATATTTTTGGTAAAGCACTCAACATAATACCTAGATACCTACCTACCTACCTACACATTATTGTATTTTATAATGCGCAAATATGGAGATTATCAAACAATATAAAATACAAAATCTGGAGTAAAGCATACATAGTTGTTGAAACCTCTACACAATGCTAAACAATACATAAGAGACTTAAATTCATATTTAAACATACTTCAGTGGATTTTCCACAAACAAACAAACAATGGTTGGGATTTAATATTTTGCATTATTTTATAATATCGATCTATGTTGTATGTATATTGTATACGGTTTTAAAGGGCACTACACAATAATAATATATAGAGGAGTTTTGTTTCGTTTATAATTAAAAATATCAAGTTTAACGGAATATTTTGATTAGTATTTGTTTGGAAATGAAAAATACGAGGAAAACATTAAATGTAAATTTTTATTTAAAAATTGTTTTTACAGTGAAAATGCCAATTTATACATACATACCACCGAATATTCATTTTAAGACAAAAAAGCTCAATGTTTTTGTGAGTAAGAGTTTGAACTGAAATAATATGGAAAAATTTCAATTATTTATCAAATTCAACTTTATTACATACAAAAATAACAGAAATTTGTTAAAACATTCACAATTTTAAGAGAGGTTAAACAAACTACATTGATTTGATAATCGTCCAACCAGATATTTAAAAAAAGAGATTTTTGAAATAGTCATTTAAACCAAACATACCTTAGTCCAAAAGTTCTTCCTTACTGAATTACAGGGCGCTAAAAGATATTTTTCCAAATAATTTTTTAAGTATATCTACAGAACGATTTAAACTAGAAATTTGAAATTTAGTGGGTTAATAAGTCTATAAGGAAGCTACAATTTGTTGGTATTAGAACCAAAATAATATTGTTCAGTGGCGTACTTATCGAAGATGTCTCAGGGTTTTTTTTGAATAATTTTTGTAGGGGATTAAATTTTTTTACAAAATAATAAGAATTATGACAGATACGCCAAGACACGTAAAAAAGGTATACTTGTTTGATTTGCATTAACTCAACTGTTTGCGAGATATTTCACTTTGAAAATTTTTTTTGCTATTAAAACGACAATTTGTGACACCCTGTAAAGTCAAAAATATTGAGTCACTCTAATACGGCTCATTCTACGTCCAAAACTAAGCATAATTTCTATCTTATACCGTTCTGTAGATATACCTAAAAAAGATAGAGGGCGAATAAAAAATACATCTTTCAACACACTGTATTTTAGTAACGAAACATTTTTGGGGGTCGGTTTCTACAACCATTTATGCTTAGTTTTAGACGTAAAATCAGCTGTATTAGAGTGACCCAATATTTTTTTCTTTACAGCGAAAGTCACAAATTGTTTTTATAGCAAAAAATTTTCGAAGTTAAATATCTCGCAAACGGTTGAGTTAACGCAAGTCAAACAAGTATACCTTTTTTACGTGTCTTGAGCGTATCTATCATAATTCTTGTTATTTTGTAAAAAATCCAATACCCTACAAATAATATCCAAAAAAAAACACTGCGTCCCCTCTATAAGTACGACACTGAACAATAATATTTTGGTTGTAATACCATCACATTGTAGCTTCCTTATAGACTTATTAACCCACCAAATTTCAAGTATACCTATACTTTAAACCGTTCTGTCGATATACTTAAAAAACGATTTGGAAAAATCTTTTTTAGCGCCCTGTAACTCAGTAATGAAGGACTTTTGGACTAAGGTATGTTTGGTTCAATCGAATTATTTTGAGCCCAAAAACTTTTCTGGGAAACAAATGCCTTTTCTCTAGGATGATTTATCTAAAAATCATGATTTAGTCTCCCCTAAGTTTCATATTGGTTAACTAATGGTTACGCCATTTTCAAAAATTCCTTTTATATTTTCTCTAAAACACTCCAGCCATTGTTTTTCTTGAGTCATGAGCAAATATAAGAGCCACATTTACTACTACCTTTGCTAGATATTTTCCAATAAAATAAATAAACCCAACCCAGACGTCATTTTCTGCAACATATCACTAAAAATAAATTTCCTCCAGTTATAAAATTCCGAAAAACTTATACTTAAACATATGAATAGTTCGTAGTTTATTTGCGATGCTAAATAAATAATACGAACACCGTACAGGTGAATACATAGCAAAGTGTCAGTTAGATCTCACATCCTGAAGGTCCTGATGAGTTAGTTGAAAGTTAGTATGTTCGTCCAAACCATTTCCTTGGAGTATTAAACCTCTTTTCATAAATAACAATTTTATATTTCACGTCTGTTTATATGCCAAGTCAAAATATAACAGACAACATTATAAAATATTCACCATACAACATCGTATAAAGGTTTCTTATATACCGAGCGATTATTTTCCAAGTGTTTATAATAGATGTGAGTGGTTTATTGTTGTTGATACAATTTTTTCCTTGTGTAATGTTCCAATGGATGTTGTAAAGGGAGGCTTAAAGCCACCTGACGGTTTCCCGACAGTATCACCACTGCGAATGCATTCATACTGTTCTATAATCCTGTTTGTAACATGTCTTTGGTTCGAGTCCTTATATACAACGCAGATCCTTTTCATAAAGGACCGAAATCCGTCCAAAATACATTATTGATATTAAACAATTCTGGAGAGATTTTTGATGTACTTACCTACTCGTACATCAGAGCAAAAATCAGTATGGAGGCTTGGAAGGAAATTTCTGAAGTGTTTATTATAATAACGCAATGTATAAATGTTAAATGCTTCCTATTTGCTGTATAAGCGCTAGTTGGAGGTAGACAGGTTATTTAAATTCACACAGCATGTAAAATTAAGCGTTTAGATATTGTCAATAAAGTGTATTTAATTAATGTTGGTTTAAAAAGTGTCGTAGCGAGATATGCAAATGTGGTCGCTCAATTTGTAGTTGTGCTACGGTAACGCTAAGTAATTCTGCATTTGTAACAATTCCCTTTGCTGTTCCGTGGCTTACATACTAAACACATCGTGATCATTTCATTCTGGAATTTATTATAAAAGGTCTTTTCTCAGATTCCAACGTCAAATCGGGCTCTAATGAGTTGCATTGACTACATTTTGTTGCTTTTCAAACACCACTAAGATTTCAAAATTATCACTACGTGTACGGAATTACAAACTAATTTGTTTCCCTTATTCCCCTTCGAATACAACGGTGTTCTATAACGTTTATGTGCAACTTTTTGCAAACAAGTTTCGTAATTATTTCGTTTAATTTCAAAATTATCCTATGGCACGAGACAATTAATTAATTAGTCATATTAAGGTATAGTCGATCTAATCCGTGATTAACAAAACAAACGTGATTTTGTGGAATGTAACTAATAAAACTGAATGAAATTATTAATTAATAATCTTTTATAATAATATCCACATTTACACATTTAAAATTTAAACTAAGTGTTTTTAATTTGTACACTTCTGAGAACTATAAATTTTTATAACACATTATAACTTAATTGTGTGTTTTACCAGGAAACTAATTATTATTTAGTTAGGTTGTAAAATAGTTAACCGGAATGAAATATCGTAAATCAAGTCATTTGAAACACACCACACATGCATAAAGGAACCTTGTGATGGGCATATGCATCAAGTCCGGAAACGCCATTAGGTCCCCACTATAATATAATTACGAATTTAATTGAATTTTTTCATATATTTAAACAATTAATCACACACAGAGAAAACACAAACAAATGCCGCTTAATTTTGGCTAAGCGGTGGAGGGAACTTGGGGGGAATGTGAGAAAGAACAAGAGCTTCATTAGACAGTTCGTTGGGTTTTAACTTGTGTGATTGACAGTAAAAGGATGTGAACGAACGAGAAAAAATTATGTAATTTCTAACGAAATCCTACGAAGGTATTATTAAAATATAATATAGAGGAACTAATGTAATTAATTTGAGGTATTTCTTTGATACAGCTCTGATGTCAGTCGTGTCAGATTGGGTGAGGCCGCCCGCTGTTTGGATCGTTTTGGAAATTTAGAGGAATAAACTTATACATTAAATTTTTAGTTTTATACGTCGTGTTCATTTTATAAATAGTTTTTTTCAAATAATAATGTAACAGTCGATGTGGAATGTTGTGCGGTAACATTTTTATTTTGGGTTCTAATTGTGTGGCACCATGGCGCGTATCGTGTTTTTCATGGTGGAAGCGGTCACATTTTAAGCAATTTGTTCTTATTTATTGTGGCACACAAGGATTTACATTCACTTAATATTGAATACAATACTATTAGGAATGATGGTCATTATTCATAGGAAGATGTGTGGGGCTTGTTTAGAAAAAAAGCATAATTTTAATATGTGCCCATGGAAGAATTTCTTGTTGCATAAAAAAAATATTGTGTTTTTAATAAAGTAGAGAAAAGAAAATTTCCTAGTAGTATTCCTAGTTTCTTAGCATGTTTCTAATTTTGCAGGAAATTATCTTGAGATTAAAGAAACAATATTATTTAGTGAAGCAAATAAAATACTACAAGTAAGAATCGAATTGCTTTATAGTCACAATTTTTTTAATTTTTTGATATAAAACAATAATTACTTCTAATCATGTATAGTTTTCTTTCTTAGGGTCAGTTCCATAATCAAGTAAAAGTCGACTTTAATTTAAATGGCGTTTAGAAATGGTCGTCTTTATTTTTGGTACATATAATATATCACAGTCTAAACCTCATTTAACTAAAATCGACTTTTATTTTGAATGACTGGTCCTTAGAAAAAAAAGTGCTTACTTTAAAAATATGTATATTTATTTGTGTATCCAAAATACTCATTACGTTCAGTGAAATAAATTTTATTTCGTTTCTGTTTTTGGGTGTAGGTATACAGGGTGTCCCGGAAAAAGTGGGAAATCTCTCGGATACAGATAGGGCATAAAAAATAAGATGACAAGTTCCTATAAAAATTTTTTCTACGGGCGTTTTTTAAATTTTGATTTTATTCGGAATGTGACTTTTTTTTTAAACATGAATTCGTTTATTATTCTTTTTCTCGAAAACGGTCCACTTTATCGACAATAAGCAAGAGTAGCTTTTCTTTAGTCTAAGGTTCAAGCTACCTGATTTTATTGTTTTAAGTTTTTATCACACAGGGTGTTAAAAGTTTAAGCATTAAGTTGTAAAGCTGAGTCTGCCCCTGATAAACTAAACAAGCTAGATTTGTGTCAAGGACATTATTTCAAGAGGTCCTTAGTAGTGTCCATCATATTAACTTATTATAAAATTCTATTAAGTACTTTAAAAGTTATTAAAAAAAAAACGATTTCCAGCGACGCTCTTCAGGGCTACATATCTTCGTAGGGAGGGCCTGTAGGAAAAATTTTTATAGGAACTTGTCATCTTATTTTTTCATGCCCTATCTGAATCCGAGAGATTTCCCACTTTTTCCAAGAAACCCTGTAGATTATGCATTATCTGTTTTTCTATTTTCTGCCAAAATAAACCGTAAACTCATCATATACTTGTTTATATATATATATTTAAAATATATGTTTAAATTTTCATCTGAACCTACAATTTTTTTGTCCCCTTCTATCTAGTCAATAGTTTCATTTCTCCTGTTTAGGTTCTAAATATTGGTTCACCACCCCGCGTTAAGTAGTACGTAAACAGAAATTGATGATTCCCTTTAATTTATCGCCGGCAGGTTAATACTGATGGATGATTTGGCTTTTGGTCAAGGGCTAACTTGCGATGTTTACCGACCTTTACCAAGGCGGATATGCAAACTTTACATAGAATCTCATAGACAAACATTAGCACGAAATTGTTTCTTTCATACTTAAACACATAGCGACTTGAAATACCACAAAATAATTACGTAGGAACTTTAATGTGCTTTATTGACCAAACTTTGAAATTTGGAAATTAATTACCAGCCAGCTCAAAAATTCTGAAGTTGCTCATCGTTTGGAAATTTGTGCAGGGTATCATAGTTACAATAGAGATGAAGCACACAATGGTATATTAAAGTGTGCGGAGAGTAAAGGCAGGGATTCGCGACTACAAATAGGAACAGTAAATTGTTTAGTGAGTTTCCTGGGTTTTGTTCGGTAAGCCCGACCAATTAGTCGCTGTGAAAGGCTCGTTAGCTCATTATTCACTACCTAACGACTATTCAATCACTTGTTTGAATTTCTTTGGACTCCTTCACTCGTGTATATACGTACAAAACAGCACAATGTATACAATTTCCCAATGTGCATATTAATGCTATTTATTACAAGCGGTTGTCTGTGAATTTTGCATATTGTTCTTTTGCACCAAATGTATGGTGTGTAAAGGCACCTCTAATGTCTGGCAGATATTTTTCTGCAACCATATTTCTCCGGTGTTTGGACGCAGACAATAAATTTTAAGCTTTAACATGGGGGCTTGTTGGTTGCTTTGGCTTGTTTTTTTGTTGTAATTTAAATATAATAAAATTAAAGTTGTGTCTAGTGGTAGGTATGTAATGTCCGCAGAGTGTTTGTACCTGTTTTAAAAGGAATTCACCACAGAAATTGCATACGTGGTGAATTATAGTGACATTAATCTTAAAACAGTATATGGTAGGTACATGCTGGGGAGAACAGGACTTCTAACTAGGTTTTTTCAGGGGACAAAAAATCACATAAATGATGGCGGGGCGGTCCTTCAACTTTTCAAATATAAGGCAATTATAGACTCAATATTCAGTTATTTCTCAAAGTTATTACTTAACCATTTCTTATCACATTATTTTCTTCTAATAAAAATTCACGGTTTCGTTTTAAACTGTTAATAATTACGGCCTGTTAAGAGCATCAAGAGATTTAAAAAGTGATAGGTATTTAGAAAGCACACATAGTTAACAAATAAGATTCTGATGATTTGAGAAGATATCAAAAATCGCAATAACTGATGGCCACCATTCGCATCATCAAAATTTTCGTTTTTTCTAAATTTGTTGGTGAAAATTTTACATTTTTTTATATTTTTAAAGTAAATACAAGCTGGTTTGGCAATTTAAAAAATAACCATCCCTTTTTCTAAATTTAAAATTCTTGCTACAATTTTTCTAAATGTTAAAAAATGCTCTAATAACTAAAGACTTTTTTACTTTTTAACGGGTTTGTGACAAATTTGTTTAAAACAAGTATTATTTATGTGGTTTAGTTTTTTACAATTTGAAAGAAATGAAACAGGCATGGTTATAATACTACAAGTATTTAATATAAATTTTTCGGTAAGTTCTTTTCCTAGTAAAATATCACTACGAAATAAAAGTAGCGGCAAAAAAGACTTTTAGGAAAAGCAAAATGTTAAATTCATTGCTCATTATTTTATACTGCTTTTATTGGCTCAAAACATAGGTTTACAAATATCAATAAATTTTTTGACCCGAAAAGACAAGAGTGTTTTTCTACATATTTTTGCGAGCTGACTTTAAATCCATATCCTTTTTCCCGCCATCAGGCCAGATTTTTGAGATTTCGTAAAAGAAAAATGACTTTTGAGGAATTACAAAAAAATTACAAACGATGCAGTTCTACTGATTTTAGGTATTTTTTCGAATAAAATGACAATTTATGGTAGAAAATTACTAAAAATGGCTCAATCGTTTACCTATCTAAAAAACCTGACCTGATAGCGAGAAATGGACTGCGGATTCGTAATCAGCGCCTGAAATTACCCTAAAACGTCTTTTGGCTGCTCTGGTCCAAAACCGTGATGTAGTGTTTTAATCAGTATTTTAAATGAATGGTCGTTATTTACAATAAAAAAATATTATTAGTATCTAATATAATTGGTCAGTATTAGGTACACTAATCTGCACAAAAAATTTAATGACTATTTATTTTATAAAATACTTACCTACCATCAATTAATAAACATACTGACCAAGTAAATATAAGTTTTTATTTTACCTTCAGCGAGCACGAGTACGATTTTAATAATAAATATCGGTACAGTTTCTTGTGGTTTTTAAGAATAAAAACTTTAATATATTTATATCCTATCACAGAAATCCGCCTATCTCCACGATACCTACAAATCGTATAAAATTAATTATCTCCAGAGCGAATTTCTCAAGTTCGACAAAACTTTTCACCATAATAAGAATTACTTACGTTCCATTATGAAGTTTTTCGTAAACAGGCATACTCTATTAAGTATCATGACCAGTTTGTCATTACGATCAAGGCCGACAATTTCATTCAAGTATTTCTTGAATCAATTTGTCATGGGACAATAAAAATAGTAATAAATCGGTATCGTTTCTACAATGAACCATTCATAAAATTAGCTTGAAATTAGAATAGAAATTCCTGTGAAATAGCCACGTTTCCGTTAATAAATTTCGTGTTCTTTTTTCGTCATTTTTAATTATATTGATGAACAACCGGATTTGGAAAAAATAAACAAACATTTCTTGGAGTAACTATTTTAATTACAATTTAATTATGTAATTTTATGATGTTTTGTAGCATCAGGGAATTGTGTAGGTTGGTGATGGAAAAACGCAAATTATCTCGTAATGAACAATTAATTTCCCACTGAATATTGTGTTGGTTAATTACAGATCTTAATTTCAGTTTGGTTTTTGTTCAAATAACTTGCAAATCTATAAAGCAATTTTTTTAAATAATTTAGACTTATAGTATTGTTCTAGCAACTGCTATTTCGACTGTTCTTTCTGTTCTTTTCTCTTTTATAACTGTTAATGCATTATTTAAAGGGTCTGATTGGAGCAAATATTGGGTTAAATCATACACAAACAGGTTCGAAAAATATCCAGAAGCAATCGAATGCCATATGTCGCACACAGAAAGAACGACAGACTGCCAAAATGCAATTATGCACCTCCATAGTGAATTTATTAATACAATACCACTTACTTTCAGATACATCTGTGTTTACACATATTCTCCATACACCGACCAAGACAAACACCACCATCATTTTAAACAATCAAATAATGTTTCTTAATTAAAAACAAACTTCAAGTATTTGTATAGTGCGAGGTTGCTGTCGCACAATATTCAATTATCTAACTGTCAATATACGTTCAGTGTTTAATTATTATCACAGCAGTTCCTTCTAAAAACGATTTTTTCATCAGCGATTTTTTTGGGAAGGTTTCGTTTGTAACTTGTAATGGGCGCTGTTTTCCACATTTGCATATTATTCACCTGCCCACTCATTTAAACAGACAATATGTAAGTGCAATGTATCTTGGAAATCAAGCCGTTGGCGAGGGCGGCACGGACATCCCTGTACTTAGGGACCATGAATCAGCTAGGACAGGTGCTTATTATGCATTCCCTCCTTAGTTTCTGGCAGACGTTCTTAAGACTATATCGGCTGATAATCGCAGCAGACTGTAGTTAGAATTGTGAGACATAAATAAATTACTATACTCGTATTGAATAAAATCCTCACTCAATGCTCTGATTATTACTTTTTAACAAATTTAATTATACTGTAAAACTAAAGCAAATTTGTTGTTTACCGTGATTCTGGCACATAATAAAATGAATATTTCACCACTATATGGTCAATAAGCTATCGTTTATTGTATACGGCAAATTAATATTTTTGTTTACGGTTGGACAAAAGTTAACAATAGAATAGGTTTTTAAATTTTTGTGTCCGTTTTTGTATGGTGTGTGGCGTGACTAAATAAACGTAAATTTTTAATTATTGGCCATCGATGCCTTCGGGCAACGAAAACAGAATTAAATTTCAAACCTATTGTTTAATGGCCAACGAATTTCAAATGTCTATACATGTGCATGTTACCACTGCAATTCTAATTAAAAAAATGTCCATTGCAGGCCAATATATACTGCAAACCCTTCATGCCCCCTTCGCCCTTCTCACGTGCATATGCACCATCAACATTGAACTGCATGGAATACATTATTATCCAAACTTAAATAAATTTGCAATTACCAGTTAAAACATGTTTAATACACACGGCATTGATTTTGAGTTATTTCAGAGAATGTTTAAATACCTAATGAAGCAGTTTTGGTTATTAGGGAATAGGGATAGAAAATCACCAATCAGTAATTTTTTGTAAAAAATAAGGCAAAATTAATTTTCATACTGAAACTTGAATTAAACTGCTGGCCAATTGAAACGTACCAAGCTAATTTTTAGGTTGAATTTAAAATCAAACATTTTGAAAAGGAGAAAAGATATCAACATGAGGTTTTCTGGATTCAAGAGATAATTTTATTGCGAAAGCAATAGTGTGACCCGATTTTTTTACTTTGAAGTACGTTACTATCTACAGGGTATGAAAGAAAGTCGTCTTTTTTTTCTCAAACTTTATACCTACCTACCGGAATTCCACAAATTTTTTTTATATTTTTTTGATGTCGATTTTTTTAGTCCCTGGTTAATGAGAAAAAAACCAATTTCTCAAAATTTTTATATCCCTCTTATTTTATAAGATACCGAATTTTTTATTAAATTTAATATTGTTGAACAGGTTTTTGCAATAATAATTATGCTGCCATTTTAAAAGCAAATGTCATCATGTGATATGTCGATAAAAAGGTAATTTTATGTAGAATCTAATTCTTACGGAAAAAAATATACAGGGTTGTTTTAAAAAATTTTGAAAGTTAGTAGGTGAAACCGGAAGTGTCATCAGATTGTTTTAAACATCAAAATGATTATTCCTTTCAACAATCAAACCATGCCAAATTTCAAATTAATACAGTTAAATGTAACAAAATGGTGGGGGTTGTAAAACGATTTCGTAGCCACCCGGTATACACGAATATGAGCAAATTTTTGAAAAAGTGAAAAACCCGTTTCGAGGATATAAGTCACTTATGGCTGTTTGCACCGACATAACTTAAAATTAACTAGAACTTAAATACAATTGTTGCTAAGGTTTTGATAATTGTAACTATGAAATTAAGTTCCCGTTATATTTTAAATGCTGTCGGTGCAAACGGGCATTAGACCAATGGTGAACATAAACTAACTAAATTCCATTCTATTCCATTAAGAAAATAGCCTCAAAAAATGAATTAAAAAATTTACCAATTAGGGAACGTGTACCGATTTTTGATAAGCCACTGGTTACCAATAAATTAATGAAAGTACGAAAAGTGTACTTTTTATAAGAAAGCCATTCATAAGGTATTATAATCAACTACAGAGATTGGTTCTTACAAAACACAATACGGCCGAACGACAAAATAAAAGAAAAAATCAAATTTTCAGCAAAAATTCGGTATCTTATAAAATAACAGGGATATCAAAATTTTAAGAAACAGGTTGTTTTCCCATTAAGTAAGGACTAAAAAAATCTACATCAAAAAAATATTAAAAAAAATTTGTGGAATCATGGTAGTTAAAAAAATTGACAAAAAAGAAGACTTTCTTTCATACCCTGTAGATAGTAATGTACTTCAAAGTAAAAAGATCGGGTAACACTATCGATTTCTCAATTAAATTATCTCTGAAATCCTGAAAACCGCATGTTGATATCTTTCCTATTTTTCAAAATATTTGATTTTAAATTCAACCTAAAAATTCGCTTGGTACGTTTCAATTGGCCAGCAGTTTATTTTTATGCGTTCAACAAGCAACTGATTTTTAAGGAACACTCTTGTCAAAGATCTAAATCACTTTTATGATCTTATCACTCGCGTAACTGTCCAATTTTAATTTTTTTTTCATAATCTGGATTTAAGTAGAATTTAAAAATTTAATTTTCTATAAAATGTATAAAAGTAAAATGCAAAATTTGAACACCACATTTAAATGAATCACATCAATGCTTTTAAAACTTTAAGAAAGAAAAATTGGCACTTTTTATCTCCTTCATAACCTTGCTTATCTGTTGTAGGTACTTACTGAAACTAGAGTTTTTGAGAAATGTAGATGATGATGATCTTTATCCTAGCTCTTATACAAATCATGATGTAAGTTTATATTTTTGTAGATTTCGTTTGCCTTTCGATTGTCTTTTATTCACATTTTACAGTTACTTTTAGAGAGATCTTTAAAGTAGTTATCCTTTCAATTTAGCTATTACCAAATTATATTTTCCTAGTATACAGGGTGTCCCGGAAAAAGTGGGAAATCTCTCGGATTCAGATAGGGCATGAAAAAATAAGATGACAAGTTCCTATAAAAAATTTTACTACAGGCCCTCCCTACAAAGATATGTAGCCCTGAAGAGCGTCGCTGGAAATCGTTTTTTTTTAATAACTTTTAAAGTACTTAATAGAATTTTATAAAAAGTTAATATGATGGACACTACTAAGGACCTCTTGAAATAAGGTCCTTGACACATATCTAGCTTGTTTAGTTCACCAGGGGCAGACAAGCTTTACAACTTAATGCTTAAACTTTTAACACCCTCTGTGAAAAAGACTTAAAACAACAAAATCAGGTAGCTTGAACCTTAGACTAAAAAAAGCTACTCTTGTTTATTGTCGATAAAGTGGACCGTTTTCGAGAAAAAGAATAATAAACGAATTCATGTTTTATTAAGTCATTAAAAAAATAAAGTCTCATTCCGAAAAAAAATCAAAATTTAAAAAACGCCTGTAGGAAAAATTTTTATAGGAACTTGTCATCTTATTTTTTCAAGATGCCCTATCTGAATCCGAGAGATTTCTCACTTTTTCCGGGACACCTTGTATACAATATTATGAAAAATTTAATTTATAATTCACGTAAAGCATGTGTGGTTTCAATGCATTTCGTAAAGTGAAATTTCGCTTAAATATTTATTTAAACAAAATATTTATATGTTTCATTCCTTTAGGTTTTGAAATTGTAAAATATTAGGAGTATGTATTATTTATCCTTGATTTTGATTAAAATCAGGAATTTCTGTTAAATGATAGTAACGTTAACTATCAATTGGAAACCTGGTATATATATTTTCAATTAAATACAAACAATAACTTATATAAAACTTACAGATCAAAATATTTTAAATATGATGTTAATTTAATATGAAAGACATTCTCGCTATATAACTGAAACAACATTGTGTAATAGAGCCCTTTATTTACTTTCAAATTAATATTCCACCATCTATTTAACAAAAATAACAGAAATTATGCGATTTTTGAAACATAATAGGAAAATCAGTTTATTCAAAATTTGGTGGATGCGCCAGGATAAAATCTCTTAAATTCTCATTTCAAACTTGAGAGATTCTCTGAAAATTCTAAAGTTTTTCCAAAGTATGTTGTCTTTAATCCTAAATTTAATAACTTATTTAGTGTTTTCTGCATAATAACTCCTCTTTTTGGTGTTTCGACTAGGTACGTTTTTCGACGGAATTTCTAAAAAAAATGGATCAATTCAATGAAAAGTTTTCAAGGAACCCTTCTAAAATTTCGATAACATTAGCTTGGATGATAATTGCCTGACAGGAATATGGGGTAATGTGGACGCTCCATCTCTTATATAAGCAAATTCTCAAAGGACTTGAACCGACTGCATTAAATTGTCTGGATCTATTAAGCAGATCCATAGCGAGCCCGCTGAATTATCCATTTGAGAGAAGCAAGAGGAGCAACTACATGGCCTCTTCATCCAAAATGTATAGAATTAGTTAGTAATATTGTAACTTTTGCCAGAAATAATAGATAGCCATAGATCTATAAGTGATGAATGTGTCTCAGATGATCAAATTCATCATTTATGTACCTTTATCTGTCTGGCATACGATTACAAATTGATGATGACCAGAGAGAGCAGCAGGTCTGCAGGTGACCACGAAGAAGGCTGAACCGATACCTTCTCCAACACCCAATCAAACCCCACTGATTTGTCACCTGTCTTTATCGAAGCCCAACCTCCTCACATACTCTACTTGGAATTGAAATTCTACTGGCAATGGATACGCGCAATCGCGAATTCTGTACCGCCTCTCTTTGACCTGATAAATTCCGCGGCATTCGAAGAGTTGCCGTTGGGATCTTGTCGCTGGACGCCACACGGCTAACTTTGGCACCAGGTGAACACGGTTCACGATCCCGCTGTTTGTCGATGTTCCACGAGGCGGTGCGAGCTTCGCTTCCACTTTGAATTCGATGGTCTCTGAAATTCAGTTGATTTCAGGCAGTTGGTTGCGCTGTGCGTGCTGATGCAATTTTTGTCATCTCCCGCGTGCTCATCAAAAGTATACAAACAGTAACTAAGTGAATTTTGATGGTGGTAAACTTTAATTGTGCTACTTTAGAGTACTAGTGAGACTAGAGTTGGGTTTGTTTAGTTTTCCAAAAAAATTAAGAGAGAAATTCGTGAATTGCTACGTTTTGGCTCTGGAATTGAAGCCGAGGATTTTTGTTTGGAGTTTATTGTAACGTGGTGGTACTGTGGCCAAGGTAAACTGGACTTGTGCTGCTAAGATAGTGCTAAAGTTATTATGATGAATTTCCATGATGGTTCTACTTTTCAAACAATGATGGTGTTGGAGTTGCAATAATATTTTCGTGGAGCCACTTTGCTTCCTAAGACCAAATAATTGTAAGTTTGGAGTTTTGCATGCAATTTTTGTTGTGGTTTCCCTGTCAATGATCCAATGATTTCTTATAGTTAGGCTGCGTGTTAAAGAAATTCTCATTATTTGTAAATAAACTTTCTATTATGCAGAGATTTCTATTATAATTTGCAATAACAAGTTGCGATAATTCTAGTAATACTTTGGAAACATAACCACGTGTCAAAACAGGAAAAAAGCAATTTTGTCCCTAAGTAATTAAGTTTGTGATTTTGAACGAATCATCTTTATAGAAGCAATATAATAATTAAAACTGTGACGGAGAAAAGCAAAAGAGAAACCGTTTGGCTATTACTATAAAAGTCCCATATACCATTAAGCTAATTAATTACAAGCGAAAGACGTATTTTTGTTTTCCTCCAGACTCCCAACTGTGTTGTATTTATTTGCGGGTGTCCGTTTCATTGAGTGCGACTGGATCGATATCGTTCTCTGATTGAATGGAACTGGAGCCACATGGGACCAAGCTATCGGCCCAACTGACACTGGTGATTGCACGCGGGTTTGTTTACATTTGCCTGTTACCGCGATTTCGTTCTCTTATCACTCACCCGAAACCAGTCCGAAAAAACAAACCTGATAAGGGTTTGTGTAGGGGGCGTGTGTGCCTGTGTGTCAGTGTTGGTTTGCATATCACTTTAAAAACTACACCGCATCCACCTATAAATGTCCATTTTGCCAGTTTTTTATTGGCCTTCCGCTCAACTCTAGGGGTTATATACGGGCCATTTCGCCAAAAGGTAGAAGATACATAATAGATGCGTGATACAGGAATGCCCAGCAACGGGAGAATTCAAAGTCAGGTTCTATTTTCAGAGAGACAATAACACAAAATTGAAATATAATCCCGTCGAGTCTCATCCAATACATAAACTCCTTTTTCCCCCGGTCGTTCTCCTTATTCACACCCAAACAGGAAAATTAGGGTCAATTCCGTTTCCCTCGAATTCATTTTTGGGCTACAGCTTTTTGCCAATGAAATGTATGTTGTATATGTTGATATTCCTGGTTGGAATTAACATCGACCATATATTATTCGGAGGTAGGTGACGTCAGTTTAGAAGTCTAGCGACCGTGGCCACCAAGTCAGCCGAATGGCGTAAGGCAAGATTATAAATAACCCTGCTGTATAGAAAAAGCGTGGACGAAGTAGGGAGACAGACATTCCTTCAGACGGGGTCCACACAGCAAGCGAAGAGTGCCTCTTTAACTTTAATGCCACAGGTTGGACCAACTTTTTAACACAGCCAGCACAATCTTCATAAAATACAAATAAAATCCGTGGTCTGCGATATAATACCTACCAAGGGAAAAAACCACGAATCATCCGAAAATTTTCGGAATGTCATCGCACTCCAAATTTATTAAATCAATCCAAACCAGCACAATAAATCAAATCGCGCCAACAACAAAAAAAGCAATCACTAAAATTATAATAATATTAATAAAGCAATTACCGGTTTTTTCGTGGTGCCTTCAGCTTGTGCCATTCCACAGCAAAGTTTTGAATGTGGTTTTGCTTTTTATTATTCGAGTTGGTAACATTGGCACCTCAGAGAGTCAATGACAATGAATATATCTGCTTCTTCAATCGGAGAATCACAGGGCTGTTAAAAACAGGTTTGGGAACTATCTTTATATCTCTTTTTTTATTCGTTCCACGTGGACGAAGTTGCTGAACAATGGGTTCAATAAAATTCACCATTTAGTAAGAATTATCCATACGTTCATGGGTGCTCTTTGTCTATTGTCTTTTCCATGTCCATCTTTCGAGTGTATTTACAAAGAACTCAAAACTATTGTGTGTGAATGGGTTATTGAATTTATTGTTGGATTAATTTGGTTTGCTGTTGTTGAAGACGCCGGTTCGTTTGCTACTTGTTCTCTAGTGGTACTGGTTAAAATTCGTGGCAGGTTTTCGTAAAAGAATGCCAAATGGAAATGATAAACTGGTTCTGATACAAACCATCGAGTTATGAATGTTGTAAATGCATTAAATGTAATCACATCCTGGCATTTTGTATTTATTAAGTTTAATATAGTGTGAAATCGATAGTGGATTATTTCCTTTCAAACGGGAATTTATATCACTGGTTATTAGACAGTTTTAGCCACGTGCTCTATAAATATTTAATTTATCAATTGGCGTGGTTTTTCTCATATCTCCGCATCATATTCATTCAGCTTAATCACACTATTACAGGCTATTAAATAGATAGTTTCCGCAATCAATTCCAAACTAGAATTATCCTTTGACTAGATTCGAGAATCCAGTTTTTCAATCCGAATATGAGGTTTTAATTTAGTAAAAGTGATATGTAGTTTAGGTTCAGGTTTTGGGATTTGTGGCGGTTATAAAAATATCGTGTGCCAATAAAAAACGGTATCGATTTGGGGCACAGAGAGCTACACAGAGCGGGCTTCGATGGCATGAATCTCGGTGAAGGCAAAATGATGCAAGAAATAATTCAATAGAAGATAATGTCCCATACATATTCATGTAGCAATTACATGTGGATCGGGTTTTGAGTGTATGAGAGAGACAGGCGACATGTCTTACGGGCCACATGTGCAGACCAGGACTAGGCGCAGATAAAATGTCGTTAAATAAATAAATTGGTTAGATAACTGCTTTTAGTAAACAAATTCATGAAGAGAGGAGCACAGTAGTGTGATGGAAATATACACAAACATATAATACCAGGCTGCAGTAACCAACCAACAACCCCCATAGTATTTCGGTGTAATTACACTCGAACATAAAAGATATTACTCGTCGAACGAATTAGAAATTTTAATTGAATTATAGTACAATGTGTGTGCCGAGCAAAATTCTTCACAGTTGTTAATTAAACTTGTAATTCCTTACTCAGACAATGACTGCTATTAAAATAGATTAAATTGGGATGAGTTTTATTAAATGCTCGTATGTCTGTTTTATATTAGGTTTCGTTATAACTCACTCTCATCGAGAAATTAATTGGAACTTGCGATACAATGTTTATTACTTTTTTCGCCCACGTTTATTAGCGAATATATGAATTTGTTTTTTTCGTTGTATTATTTCTATTAGCCCAACACAAACACATTTAATTCCAGTTGGTTTTTGACTGTTTCTACGATGTTACATTAGCGTGGTTTACATTCGAAAAATAATACATTAAATATAAATGGCTTTAGTATACAGATTTACAGTATAATATTATCTACCGGTACATTTACGAATTTATATTAAAAGAATGCACATACATTTGCAATTAAAATACGAAAAAATGTCACTGACAAACTGCAATATTTTACAATTTTGTATGTTGAATGTCAAAATTTCAGTTTCATTCTTTTTTAGATTTTGGATGTTAATTACGAGCCCTAACAACTAAATGTTCGAACAATAGTAAATTTGATTGTCTTTTTTCCATACGCGCAAAAGTTATCTAAAATAACTTCCATAATATTGAGGGTTTTTTCTGTTATAATGCCAACATTTAGTTATATAAAAACGTAAATTTCGTAAAAATCCGCTCGGCGGTTCCAAAACTGTGGCACTTTAACCCAGCAGGAAGGGAAAAGTGTAGAAACAAAGAATTAATATTTTCAAAACGTTGGATCTAGTAGGTGGATTTTGATGAAATTTACTTTATTACAAAGTCGGATGTTGGTTTTCTTTACAAAAAAGTTACACAAGTTTTTATTTGGTGATTTAAGGCATTTATCGGAGCTTCAAATTTGCACCTTTAAAAATTATAAAATTTTCTAGTAACTGTTTTAAAGAATCACAGTTTTGAAACCGCTGGTTGGATTTGTGTCAAAAAACATTTAAATCAAAGCTCAATAAATCGTACTATATTGAAAAAATCCTGAAATGTTAATATGGTTTTTTTTGCCTTTTTTTCGAGTTCCACAGTTCACTTTTCAAAAAACGTGTTTTTTGATGGTGCTACTTACATTAAAATAATCACAGTTTTGGAACCACTAGTTGGATTTTGGTAAAATTTACTTTATTGTAAAGCTGGATGTTGGTTTTATGTACAAAAAAATCCCCAAGTCTTTATTTGGTAATTTTAGGCATATTTCGTAGCTTTAAAATTGCATTAGAAAAATGTGACGTAATTTTCTAACAACTGTTTTTAAAAAATCACAGTTTTGGAACTTGGGGAAAACGACATAAAGGTGCTTTCATGGCCCTCATCTAGTCCGGACTTAAATGTCATTGAAACGCTTTGGCATAAAATTAAACGTATTCTACGCAATAATTCACCAAGAACCATTGGGGACTTAAGGCCCAAAATAGAAGAAATTTGGGACAGTTTCACGCCAGAATTGTACCAAAATTTGATACTAGATGATGCTATTAAAGCAAAAGGAGACGTAACCTCTTATTAATGGTCCTAAATTAAAACTTATCCCAACATTTAGTTGCAAATTCATTTTGTAAAGTTTGCTAATTATTAAGGTTAAAATATTGTTAAATCCAATAAATAATTTTCTTCCGTGCATAATATTGTTATTAAGGCTTTATCTTATTGTATTGTTAGGTGTTTACTAATTATTTGCGTAAAATTTCCAGTTCTCCTTTTATACTTCAAAAATTTACTTTTGTCCGAATATTTAGTTGTTAGGGCTCGTATACAAGGATAATTATTTTTTCATTAACAACAGTTGTTGGAGAATTACAGGAGAAAGAAATTGATAACTGCGAAAAAACAATATTTTGAAAAATAAAAAATATTCATTTAATTTTTGATAAAAAACATCTCTTAACTGGAGTTAGTTTGAAAATTATGAAAAGAAGCAAGTTAAATTTTGAAAAAAGCTAATTTTGTTATATTAACCCCCTCGTTCATTTTTGGTCCCGGTGTAGTCAAATTTAGAATTTTATTTTGAGAAACTCCTGAGCTCCTCTTGCAAAAAATTCTACTATAATATTAATTTATGCTTTGGTAGGAAGCTAGGAAGATAACGACAGTACTGAAAAAGTGAAAAATCAAGATTGTTCTTATATGAAATTCTATTCTGGTTTTTCGAGTTAGAAATCGAATTTGTAGCTTTCTTTAAGGAAAATATTTTAAAACCACCTTTGAAAAGAAAGGACCTTTCTAGATTAATTTGACTAGATTTACGCACAAAAATTGCCTTTCTACTATTTATTTTGCAAAATCATACAAACCTAAATTGAAACATCCGATAAATATTCCAACAATATTTTGTTCCCTGAAAAACTGATACCTTCAAGGACTAATTTGATGACTGACTAAAACCGCATTGTCCCCTTGGCTGCGCCACTGTTTCAACATCAATAAAACCCATTACTTATTAATAAATTTATTGTAATTTTCATTTTGACCTCCACACTGAAACTCATTCCCGTTGGAAGGGTTTACAACGACCCCATCCACATTGAGCATTGTTATTGCTGCGATCAATTTTCTAGTTAATCTAAAGTGTTTGGATTGATTTCGGGATGAGAACAGAACGAACACCAACCCCCTGCTTCTAAACGTTGATGCACACGGACTCCGGTAACTGTTTCAATTCATTCCGGTTTTAAACTTCTGTTCACTCCAAATTTAATTTTGAGAACATCGAGTTTGTTTTATGATATTACTTATTACTACACCAAATTTCTTTTTCGTTATTAATTTAATTCATCTGGTATCAGGTAGGGTTTTATGTGCACTTTGTTTGGAAATTTACATTTACGACATACGGTTGGTTTTTTCTTCTTGTTCTTCTGCTAGTTCTGTGTTTGTTATAGTCACCTCTATTATTATAATCATTATTATTGAATTGCATAATCGAACAATGCACAAGGAAATATGAATATTGTAATTGAAATACATATTATAAATAATTCTTTTGATTATCAAGCGCAATGATATTTTACTGGATATTTCTAAAGTTCAGGATCTTTATTTTATTATGACATAAATAAAATAAGTATTATTACAATAATTTCATTTCCAACGCTAAGCTAATGGCTAATAGATTTATAAACAATAAAATAACTGTAATTATACGGATTTAACCAATAGTTTGATAGAAACTCAAACGTTATACGAAGGCACTTAATAACGTTTTACATTAATTTAATTAACTTTATTAAGGTATTTCTACAGTTTTATTGCACGGTCCAGAATCCTTGAACGTATAATTTAATTAAAAAGAAATATGCCGACGTATATTACAATAATATCTGCTGTAAATTATACGGCTAGGAGCCTACAGTCGGTTTCCCTTTGTTTTAGTTGTCGCACTATTTCAAAATGACTGTATAAATCGTATCTGAGTAAACTTTTTCGGTGCACAAGTTTTTAAGTGGATGGTTGAGGTTTTAACTAACTATTACAGATAACCTAACTATTATTCTCATTAAAGTTTATTTGGCTTAAGATGGTGGTTTGGTATGCAGGTGGGCAGTCCAAGGATTTTTAAATGGAAACTAATAACTATAGTAACACCTCAATTAACAACAATATATAAATCAATGAAATTGCTTATTGTTTCATGTTATTGTGTGTCAGCCTACGTAAAATATTGGTTTTTTCTGTTGTAAGATTACCATTATTATGCCAGCAAAGTCCTCCAAATCTGTGGGAATAATTAAATCGAATAATATAGCGAGTTGAAAGGGGCTTGTTTTGTTGGAAAAAATCTCTTTAGTATAATAATTATCTTCATGTAAACGGCAAATAAAAATATTTAATAACAAGGCAAAGTAATTATTAAAAGTTTTCTATGCACCTCTACTAAGTTATAAAGCTTTTTGAAACTCGCAGTATGTACTCGTTTTTAATAATTATTAATTTAGCATAATTAAGTCCATTAAGAATAAATTATTCCATTATAAGTTTAACACTTTGTCGTTAACGAACAATTAATGAATCAGCAGAAAATAAATTATAAGACTTGTAGTCTGTAGAGTAGTACATGATTGTGCGGCAGTACAGAAGGTTCCATTCTAAATAAAACAATTTTTAAGTGCAACATGTGTGCACGGAGTAAATCTCATCTCTCTCACAGGCCCATATTTAAGCTCCAGCTCCATCGTCTCTCCAAAGTCATAATGTTGTTTCAACGGCGGCAATCATAATGAGCTAAAGTCAATATTTAGGTAACTTGTTAAGTTGTTTGTTCTTCGTAATAGCAAATATTTTAACGCACTTTTACTCATTTGTTAGTTAAGCCGCCGTTGCGGGTTTCAAATACTAAATGTTTGACAATACTTAAAACTTCCACTGATGATGAACATTTCAATTTGGACGAGCGACAGAACAAAACGATTTTTCTGGTTATTATATGCGCGGATCGGTTTTGTTGAAATAAACTATTTTAGATAGCGCTGGATTAAATTGAGTGGATTATAAGGACGGAAAGTGGCCCAGTCTGCGATTCGAATCTTGGCACGGCTGTACACACAATTGATTAAACTGAGCCAGTTCACCCAACCAACCCTTCCAGTTTCAACTACCCCTAGCGGCGGGATGCCTTTAGTTAGTCGAAGGGTTGAATTATGAGCATATTTGGGGTGTCATAAATATCTGTAAATTGTTTCTCTTCGCTTTCTGGCACATCACACACCTGTATATCTGTCTACACAAATTTTCACAACTCTATTTGCTGATTTTTGTTCAGGATTAAAAAAAAAGATGAGGGGGGATGGCATTCCTTGAACAAAAATTGTAAATGGGGTGATTGTATCGCATTGTAATTGGGAAATAAAGCCGTGGTGTAAGGGTTTTTGTCAAATTAACATCTGTTATATTTTGGCCTCTAGGAAACTTATTGGATTTTACTCAAATTTTATTAAAGTGTGCTGTGTGCAGTGTGCTGTGCTGCACAATCAATGAATAAGTAGAAAAATATTTATAATGCCAGGTACAAAATCAATACTGCAAAATCGATTAAAATATAATCATAAACATGCTTCAGCTGAAACATTTAATAATTATAACATTCTTATAAAAGTGAGCATAATTTTAGAACCTTTTTCATAAAAAGCCAAAAAGGAAGAGGAATATTATGTGTGCTTGTGTATGTTGTACTGAAAAAATCCAGCTTTTATTGAAAAGGGGTTAGTGTATTATTTAATTATTACACCTGTCAGAAACAATGAAATTTACAGGTCTGCTTGTTGTGGTTGAAGTGTTTGATAAATAAAATAAGCGTACGAAAATCGGAGTAAAAAAACAATAAACTGAAGCATTATATTTATAATACTATAGTATTATAGTGTGAGATTGTGTTTATTTATTCTATAAAATGTAAATGTGAACCTGAAAAAAATTTACAATTCAGAGAAGTTAAAGATACACATCTAAGCCCGTCATATATTTTGAGCTGTACATTCCTTTCGAGGTAATTTAAAGACGACCGGAGAGTGTTTCGCAGTCGGAGATACTCCCAGATGCAGAGGGGTTTGAAAACACTCCGATGATACCTGCTTTTTTAACCGAGATAACATCTGAAATCCCTTTTGTATTACTACAAAACACTATCTCTTACATGTCATTACCTATTTCGGGTGATAGATTTTATTATTAGTTTTATGGGAAATTTACATAAATATTTTCCGCTGTTGACTTTTGGGTTAATAGTGAGACAAGGGGGTGATAAATCACTGTGATTAGTGGTACACGGGGTGGAATTTGGAATTTGTTTGTTTGCGTCGACATTCCAAATATTAAGCATTTTTCTTTCTGGACGACGAAGAAGGTATTATTTTAGGTACATGATGTAAGTAGTTAAATTATACAGCAAAACATCTGCGCGTTTTGTCTCGACCGTGGAGACCGGCTAGGTTAACCACAGTCTGAGCTCGGGGACAAGGACTTACCACAGGGCCACTTAGTCGTCTCAACTTTGTGGTCTTACACCAGTGTATTCTCACCTAAACGTACATAATCAAATGTTCAATATTCGTTTTTAATCACCTCATCACTCTCCAACGAAGTTGCAACAAGTTTAAAAAGAAATTACGGTTTTTAACTGAATTATAATGTGGTTATTAGACAATGAAAGAGCCGGAAGTTGATAAACAATCATATATACACATAAACCGGTAAAAAAATAAACAAGCGTACTTGCTAACTGATAAAACTATATAGCCACCTATAGAGATAAGTTGGTTAAACATATTAAACTACTTATTATATATTTTTTAGATAACTAGACTAGAGTGCTTGTACCTGTGAAATTGGATTTTAATCGGTAATGAGTTTTTGGAAAATGTACAGATATCTACAATTTTTATATACAACGGAAATTCGGTCCATCTGTCTCGGTCGGTTCTACTTCGAATTTAATACTGTAATCCAATTTTCGCTTGATTTAACTAACATCGTTTTCCACCTTTGATATTACAAAGGCAATCAAGAATACTACACGCTTTTTTGGTCTGTTATTTTAAAAGGAAAAGGAGTCGATGTCCATCAGAACTTTATCCATTCGGCAGTGAAAATAATTAATAGTTATGGTATTGAAAGTGGTTTTAGTAATAATAATTGTAGGCCCTGAAAATATAAATTATAACGTACCGCACAGTGCCAATCGTGCAAAGATAATAGCGGATAATGAGTTAATAATTAACAAATATACTTAATGAAATTTACTTTCCTGTATTATTAAAGTTTTGACGTTAAATTCGCCGCGTATGCATTTATTTTCTCTATGGTTTTATATATGAAGTAAGTTAGTTCGTGTGAAAATTTCATTAATTATAACGACAGACAAGGATGGAGTTAATCGGAAGGGGTTGTTAGAGGGGCCAACGGAAGTGGGGCTAAACACCCCTCGCTCCGCATGCCGCCGGCTGTACACTGTACACCCATTCGCGTTTCATTTCATCTACAACCCATACACACTACGGTTTTGCATTAGTTTATTAAATCGGCCATTGTTTAAAATGTCATAATGCCCCCCCTACCTCTCTTAGTTTATCACAATATTGCACAGTGTACAACGTTCGACTATTACCGATCAATTTGGAAACAACCCGCTTGGTATCCGATTCCAGTTTGGAATCAAAATAGGCAGTAGTGGAGATTTGTAGAAGGGAGGGAGCAGGAAGATTTGGTTTTGGTTTTCTACTAACTTATTAGGAGTGGGTTTCTTGAAGCTTTGAGAAACAGGAGCTTCAAACTGTTGGAAAAAGCTACACCTGAATTCTGAGCTCAGCAAAATACGCACATGCTTTGAAAGGACATTGGAAAGGATCTTTTTTGTGGATGCTATTATTATTATTACTAGAGCGCGGACATTAGGAAGTCATGACGTCAATATCAGGATCCGTAGAAGGTGCAAAGAACATTTTCAGAGTTCTAAAGAAGCCAGATGATAATGTTACATTAATCATTAAATCGAGATAAGAACCTCAAAATATGAAATCGTGTTTTTTATATAAAGTTTCTCACTGGGCCTGATTTCAGTTCAATATGAATTAAAAAATAATTTGGAAACTTTTCAAGAAATCCTGTGCCTGCATTCTTATATTGATCAAAAATATGTTACTTTTTCGCTTTATCACTTTAGCACTAAAATAGACTTTAATCCCCATTTTTGGATTTTCCAATAATATTTTTTACTTTCTCGAAGATTTAGACCATGCCGACCCTAAAAATACAGAGCTTCCAGGAAAAGACAATTTTATGTATTATCCTGCAGATGTTTCATTAATACTTGCTTATCTCAAATGTTAAAATAAAAATTATATAGGTACGATATTCACACCTTGAGGGGTTATCAATGTGAATGCAACAGATGGCAAAAAGAAAGGTGAAGAAGATTAGGATCGTATTAAGATAAGCGTCTAACCTAAGTACTCGTACAATCGAAAGGGTTCTAAAAGCTCAAATTTCGAATCCACTTAGTGTGTTGTAAATAATTAACATGCCTCCAAAAATTTCTTGCGTTTCAGTTGAAAAATTTTCTACATTTGTCTCGGTTTCTTCCTCCCAGACATGCAAATGTAGAATTAATTGTCTCTTATCTTGCAAAGGTGAGGAAGCTCTTCTTACCTTGAATTTTATTAGATTAACCTCCCATAACATAGCTGCTGAAATATCAGATTTGCCCTGCTTATACACACATCAGAAATAAGATAAACAAAAAAGGCGTATCATTTTTGCAGTACATTAACTGTAGTAACGAGCCCCAACCAATTTTGAATAATCATGAGGCAAACGCTCTACAGTTTGATGGTATCTAGTATATAATTAAGCGAAGTTTTACATTATCTGCGAATGATTAGCAAGTCTTTTTAATAAAATATATCCATAAACACACATTCTACATTAGCTCTCGGCTGGGCAACACCGCCGGCTGCCTGACAGTATCACCACATCTACAATATGCATTACCGAGCCCTGAGAGGAAATACACTTGCAGAGAACTTGTTGAAGATTTCAGATAACGTTGCCTGAAATGACGCTATCGTTGAAAAATATTTTTTACTTTGCTTTATGGCCAATTAATTTTGCCCCACATGCGATTAGAAATGTAATTAGTTTATTGAGATTTGCAAATAATTTCGATGGGGAAAAACTGCAGAATGGAAAGCAGAAAGCTCGTTGCAATGTATCACATCTACATCTGGATTTTTTTTCTTTTAAACTGGGCGAGCCCTGCATATCATCCCATTTTAATGTAGATTAATGTCTGTGGAAGTGTGTGCATAGAGTAGCGAGCGGCACGTATTCTAAATGAAATTATTTTTTAATACAGTACGCGCTTGGTGAAACTGTAAATTTTGTAATTAAGTATAAGATGTGCCTATATGTAATATGTAATCATGGTAATAGAGAACAGACATTCATTAAGTTTACAAGTGCGCCTGCTTGTTATGTATAATAGCGAAGCCGTTCTAACCTTTTACAACTTAGAATTACTCCTTCAGATTGAAATCTGTATTTTGCCTGCTTTTATTTTATTTACTTGTTGCCTCTTCCCTTCTTCTTTCTTTTGTGCCACACAGCTTTCAAGTATTATCCTTTAACTTCCCATCGTCAAATCATATTAACATTTTTATGATATTTAACTTACTATTATAGTCTTTTTCCGGATTGATTGTGAGCACTGAAAACTAAACTTGAGCAAACTGCAAGACATCAGGCGCATGTTCCGCATTGTTTTTTTGTGTTCATAAGTTGTAACAATAGAGGAGTCGTAAATTTTTCAATATATCCCGCCGTTCATGCACAAAATTGATTTAGGTTATAAAACATTTTAATAAAATGTCTTAAAAGTTATGCACTTAGTAAAGAGATTAAAAGTTTTCGATAAGACTGTTTTGGTGCTAGGAATGTTTCTATATCATTATACTCATGTTGCTATACACGAAACTTCAATTTATGGGGGATACGGCGTATTAGTTCCCTGTCAGTTTAATTAAATGAGCTTAATTACGTTCCGGATAGTTTCGCGAAGAATTTCATACACATATATCAATAAGCCGCTGTCTACATGATAATATCATTAAGGGGGTTTTCGGGGGGAAATGTGCATGATGTTTTGCATTATTACACTATTATACGCGCCTACGAATGGAAAGTTTTTAATATTTTTGTCCACATGCACAGAGGCCGTAAAGTTAATTAAAATAAATAAATAAATAGTGAGAATAGTTTCACTAGAAACGGGATTGGTTTGTTGTAGCTAGCATGAGCTTTGAAATGAAATCCTGGAAGAGGAAATTCTAAAAATCAATAAAACCAAATAGGTGGCATCATTCACATAGCTACAACTTAATTAAACCACGAAACTATCTACTGTGTATGTGTTTAAGTTTTATTAAAGCAAATTAAACTATAACGTGTTCAATTTCATTCCCCGGCAATATTATTATGATGTACGAAATATATATGGGAATTATGACATTAATATTGAACATATTTTCAACTGCGTTTTATTACGCATAAATTCAATATAACTTGACCTGTTTGTATGTATACTACCTACTACGTGTTTATGTAATGAGGCAATTTCGTTTTTCCAACATAAAACGGAAGGCTGGGGATTAAATTTGTCGCGCGACTGGAAAAATTTTGGCACCAATTGAAAAGTAATCCACTTTATAACGCAGCAATTTGGTAATTAAAAAGAGACAAATATGAAATAGGTGTTAAAAAGATTCATGATATGTGGTTACAAAGTATAATATGATCAAAATACCAAAAAATATTTAAGAACTGCAATAAAAAGAGCGAAGATGATTTAGCTTAAAAGGTATTAAAATTGAACTAGTTTATGAAACTAATTTCATAGAAAATTGCTTTAATTAGGTATCTCTTAATTCAGCTTCCAAAGATAAAGGCAATATTTATATCCTGGGTTTCTTCTTTTAAAGACGATAAACTTACTTAGAAAGTCATATTGACTAAATCAAAAATAGATACCTTTTTGTAAGATTGTAAGGAAAACTTCCGCCAAAGCTGAGTTTCTTTAAAAACTTTAAGACGCAAGAAATATTCCTGTTTGAAAATAGACTGGACGCTCATTTCCTACTCTTGGTAGCAAAAAAGCGACGATACGATAAGTGAGTGACTTGAGGTCCCGGAAGAACAAGAACAAGATTTTATGGGTAGCCAAATAGAATTTGGCTCCTGAATACGAAAGAGCTGAGCAATAAAATCTATCCGTTCTACATTTCTTGTTCTATCTAACGGATAGCTCTAAAGGATAGCTAAAGGATAGCTCTAAAAGCTCGCGAATACTTTTGGGAGAGTGTCAAAAGAGACAGTGATGAGTATTATGGGTATTAAGGGAAATAGTGCATATTATGATGGTGTGAAATAAGGAGGAACCACCCTAGAATATGGCAAACCAAATGTTAGACGAGGAATATTGAGGGGGATAATTATACCATATGAAAGAAGGAAAGGAGCAAATGATGTTAGATGACTCCTTGAGCAATAGTACTATGATCTTACTGAAGAAACTTACGAAGGCAGAAAGAGTTTTTAGTCAAGGACACTGCGAGACGAGGATGTCCATAAATGATTTCCTTAACTCTTGAAATTTTTTTAAGATTTAAATTATTATTATTGTTACATATTTTTTAAATAAATTTCACAATTTTATGCTCACTAGTCACACATTTTGCAGGTAGCTGAACGTTATCTTATCTTTATCTATAAGAATATAATCTGCAATTTCTCCGTAATCAATTGCAGTTTATTATGAAACACAAAAAGTTACAAAAACTTATTCTAACATAATTTTATTAGATTCTAAATCTATATTGCAAAATCTAATTAAATAGAAGTCTTAAAATTATAGTCAAAATTTTTGAACGAAGTTTTTGGGTCATCCACTAATAATACTACTAATGATTATTAACTAATATAATTCTATAGGCAATAATAAATAATAATAGTTATATCCTTTTGTTGCATACCAACAAGATTTCACAATGGGTACTTAAACAGTTGTTTTGATTTCAGATTGCGAATGTGAAAACTAATCCAAACAGCTAATTGAAAGGTATGTAAGCAAATTAGTTTTTATATTGTTGGTATATTTTTTGCATGCATCGTATTGGTTAGATTTGCAATTAGTGCATAGTGTGCAGGTTTTGGGTTGTGCGCTGGGCTTGTATACACACACATATATTCCAGAGACAATCGCTTTGTTGTGGTTGTTAATTATGTATTAATTAAAATGTTGATGAATCACCCCCAATTGTGTCATACTTCATGGCTGGTTATTAGAAATTTATCCATTGTTTGGATATTTTACAATAATGTATGTTGTTGTGGCAGAGCATTCAATGTCTTGCCGTAAATTTTGTTTTGTCGACCCATGCTGGTGGTTGATGATGGTGGTGTACTAAACGGTCCGTCCTCCCGCGCTCTTGCGGCCGGCCGTTTTATGAAGCGGAATATTTGCAGAAATCGATGACTGGGGCTCTGCCTCTACTAATTACAAACGCCGTCTAATTAACGATATATAGGAAATTGTTCTGCAATACTTTGAAGTGCCAGCTTTTGGATTATACTACCGATGATGGATTTAATTAATTACCAGATTACTAATTAACTTGATTGAGAAATTTTATAATGGAAAATTCTTTAATGCACTTTTAACTTCAAAGACTCATTTACTTTTCTCCCTTTTGTTTAAGGGTTTTTCATTTTTCCATTATTAAAATATCGCTCGCCAATAACCACACGAAAAATCCTAATTTACTAATTAACTTTTCTCTAGGTTTATTAGTCTTTAAACAAAATTCACTTTGTAGGTACTTTTTACCGAAAAATTCAATATTTTACAATAATACTTCAATACATCACATAAATTCCCGATTGTTTGTCCAGATGTTAAGCAATTTGGCATTCTGACTGTAAAAACCGAAAAGAAAAAATTAATAGAATAACAAGCGTGAAATTGTTAAATAATAACAATGGATGCTGTCTGTCAATTTATCATAATTAGGAAACGTGTGCCGACATATGATTGGGGCCCCGGCCCTATCTCTCTATAGCTGGTTACATCAAATGACTCGTTGATATATCATGTTTAGTTAAAAATGCAAGTCAGGGTGTCGAATGAGACCGTCTCCTCCACACCCACTTCCTTCCTTGCTTACAGCACACCATCTTGACCACTTGAGATGTTATTGTTCGATTCAACTTGTTTTGTTGGAATTCTCATTGCAAACAAACCTGTAGGATAACGTACACTTCGGCATCATTCAACAATAGAAGATGAATCTGTAAATAGTCGGAATAATTTTACACTTGCATTCCAACGATGGCATCCAAGTAATCATCATGATATACAGGGCGGAGGCGAAAAATTAGAGTACATTGTGTCTATAAAGAAAATATAGCGCGGAATAATTCAATATTTCGGAAAAATAACAGTAAAGTGTCTAGTAATGTAACTGGTAGACTTCAGCAAGGATCAATTCTGGCGCTCCTGTTATTATTTTTTAAAATCGATGATATTCAAATTCTTTCTTCTGAAATTTTGCATAAATCTTTTTTTTGTATTCTCTTATTAATAGTGGTTGCAATTATTTTATTTAGAACACAGAGGCATGCATACGGGTTTCTTCAAAAACATTTTATTGAATAAAACGTACACCACTGGTTTTTTTTTTGCAGCACCAATATGCAAAGAGTATTTTCCATTCAATTTAGAAACTTTTTTGTATCTTACAATTTCTTGATAACTTTTTTTTCTTATTTATTAAAGAGGTTCTTTCCTATTAGATTTCCGAAAAAAGCATCAGTACAAAGTTGTAGAAAAAAATATTTCCTACAACTTTCCTTTTAATATTTTTTTGATATTGTCAATATTTAAAAAGATATTCAACAAATAAGTTGCAAATTTTAGGGAAATTTTTCTCTAGTTAGGTACTACTTACTACTACTACTTGCTACTCTTTCCCCAAAATTTTCAACTTATTTGTTGAATAACTTTTTAAATATCGACAATATCAAAAAAAGTTTAAAAGATAAGTTGTAGGAAATATTTTTCTTTACAACTTTGTACTGACTCTTTTTTTCGAAAATTTAATAGGAAAAAAGTTATTCAATAAACAAAAAATCCAACCCTTAATTGAGGGCTGGTGAAGGAAGGGTGGGGTCTACGAATACACAAACTCAGTTTAAACTTTCAGGGTGACCCTCTAGAAGATTATGCAAAAATTGGCTGTAGGGTAAAAAAAGTCTATTTGAAGCCTTTTTTTCTCCCTTATTTACTGTACTATTAAGTTATTTTGAGTTAAGTTATCAAAAAATTATAAGATACGAAAAAGTTTCTAAATTGAATGGAAAATACTCTCTGCATATTGGTGCTGCAAAAAACCAGTGGCGTACGTTTTATTCAATAAAATGTTTTTGAAGAAACCCGTACGCACGCCTCTGTGTTCTAAATAAAATAATTGCAACCACTATAAATAAGAGAATACAAAAAAAAATATCTATGCAAAATTTTAGAAGGCTAACTTTTTTTGTTATTGATTTATAGCAAATTAATTAAAATAATTTATTTTCTTTAATGGCCTGTACGTCAAAAAGTAAGCAACATTCGACCATAGTTTATTAGACAAACCACCTTTAATTTTCACTAAACTATCGACTGGTGAAATCCTGACGATATAAACTGGGACACCCTGTATACATATAAGGCATTATTTGTAAGAAAGCGATAATGATTTGTCATTAAAATAATATCGACAGCATGAGTTCAAATTAAAATAAATAAATAAAGAAAACTTGCCAATATTTTCAAATTTTAGAATAATTTGAGAAACTAACCTAACTTTATTTCGTTAATGAAAAAACGAAGACAGTTGAGGTCCTTAAATTAAAAACTCGTATTAAAAACTTTACACGTTTTATTGCTGATTTACTATCCGTACCTCATTAAGCATATTTATTCTAAATTTGTTATGTGCTTAATTGTGGATATCGCGCTATTAATTAGCCGAAGCAATAAGTGGAGTGATCTGGCTACGGCTCCATTATTTTCCGCAACCTCAAAAGCTAAACAAACCAAAATGCTTTGGTCCAATAACGTGATATTTGATCGACAAACATAATGCGAAAGGTAAATGTTATCAATCGATAGTGGTAGTTAATTTCCCAGATAATTCGTTGATTAAACAGAGTTTATATTTGATTCAGCTCCAGTGAAATAATGTAATTACATTTGTATTAACTGTAGGATATTTGGATAAACCGAAAGTCATAAGTCGCATACAAATGGACTGAAACAATTTCCGTATTAGGAATTGTAAAGAACCAAAAATAAAATTTCAAATTACAAGAAGTGTTTGTAGGTAGGTATAAGGCCGATTAAGAATATTGTATTTTTTTGGATGTGGTATAAATAATGATTGAGTGGCGGCAATTATTCGAATGCGGTTCGGATAACAATAAACCGACGTTGGGAAGGTAAATTCTCGGTGATTCTGGTTTATTATATGAATTTGGACAGACAGGAAGATGATACTGGCCATCTATAAAATATTGAATAGTTATTTGAAATGTAACGTGACGTGAATGTCAAAAAGTAGATTGATACTCGCCATCGGGTATGCATTAGATTGGATGTGTATATGCACCAGCTAACCTGCTGTAACAGCCATATACCCAATATCCAATATTGTTGAATCACTTTCGGTGGTGTTATTTATAGCCTCAGTGGCAGAACCGCGCGGCTCAATTGTCTGTGGATTAAGAAATTTGATTTTGGCCATGGTTTTAGTCGAAGACCAGGAATCAATCAATCAGTAATATTGCAGCAACAACGTGCATGTAACGTGGTCGTGGTGGCGAAGCCACGTCGATGACGGTGATAATAATTAAATTTTGTGCATGAGCAAGGGGGTTATTATTATATTTTACTATCATAATTAGTCGAGTGTAGGCATAAATCAATTGGTACAATAATGAAGCTGGAATGTAACTATCTGGCGATGATATATGCGAGCTAACGCGGTGTTCGTTATAATCACATATTGGCAATTAGTTAGGGGACTAAATTGACCACCATCATTATCCTTGGATGATTTATTTTAAGCGATTCGACACGAGTTAAATTAGAGCCCGCGCTTGATTGCCCTCCTCTATCTGTTCCATCCCAGCCTTCATTGCTGTCATCAAAAATGCCATCATATGCAAATGTTAGCTTAAATTAAAATGGCATTTCATCGCTTTTTTATCTTTCACCAGCAGAAATTATTGCGCCAGTCTGTTCCAATGGCATACTGCACCAAACTCATTATTTTGACTAGGTTTGAATGTGTGTTGCATTCATGAGTCTCTGTATCACGATTAAGAAGTTGATGAACGTAGCCATTTGGTCCAGAATTGGATCACTCGTGAGTTTATGGTTTTTGTGAAGGAAGTGAGAGGTCACAGCGAAATTGAAACTTATTTGATCAAATCTTTAATGATTGATAAATGTATTCGTAAAGGTTAGCTTAGAATTTATGGTGCTGAAAGAAAAATGATACTAAAGGCAAAATTAGATGAAAGAAATGTAGGGCCAATTAAATCATACAAAAATGTATCTTCTGAAACGCTAGTTTTCAACTCATAATCGAAAATCTGCCAAGATCCGAAAATTTCAGTCATTAAGTCGTTTTTTTTTAACAATATTTTCTAACGAACACACTGAAACTTGTTCGCAGCTTTATAATGAATTCCAATAAAGGTAATTTTTTTCAACGATACACATACATACACACACAGGGTGTTTAATGAACGCACACGTTCCAAAGCTGAAATAAACATATATCCGAATGGTCATTACAATGATTAAGTGTGGTGTTGTAAATCAAGTCGTTATTGCTGGATAAGTTGAACGCTGATGTATGCGACGCAACTAACGTTTTAACATTAGAATGTCTGCTTGAAACATTGCCAGAGAGTGTGTGTGTATGTGTGTGTTTGTGTGCCTTTCCGTAATATTACCACGGGAAAAATTGTTTACTGAAAAATATTGAAATTTTAAATTAAATGCTATAACGCCCGCGAAACTTCATGTGTGTTTCAGATTATGAAAATTCAGTGTATGAACTTGGGTAAAATTTGATAAATCAACAGACTAACTAAACTACCTTTACTGTACGAGTATAACAACAAATTAAACCACGCAAACCCACACACAAGAATTAATCAATGTTATTTGCCTTTCGTATGTCTGAAAATAAGTTCCATCGATTTACTACGTAAGTGATTAGTACATATATTTATAAAATTACAAAGTATATATGAAATTGTGCAGACGTATTGTTGATAGCGGGCCGGCGAGTAGAGTTTGTAATTAAAACGCCATTTCAGCGTACACCTAGTGAACCACTCATGCATGTTTAATCACACCCGGCAAAAACTTTAATTTGAACTGTAATCAATTTGCTCAAGACAACAGAACGCAATCAGGCCGTACTGATGGGTCTGTGCAATTGCGGGACCTGCAACCACCCCCATTTCCCTTTCAATCTGCACTACACTCTTGTGTATGTGGGGGGTGTGCGGGTGGATGAGAATGTGTAACTGGAACCAGATAAATTGATGGATTGAAAGGGTTAAATGCAAATTTTTGGTAAGGCACAAAGATTTGTTAACAACTTTTGGCTATTAGGGGAATTAGGGTGGAAATTGCATTTTCCTGCAACAGTTCGAGCTCTCTGTGTGGGAGTTTTGGAAGTTTTGCGATCTGTTTTATTATTTAATAATGCAGGATTGGAAGATCTTATGAATCAAAGCTGGGTGGAAGCGCATTAGTGTAAATGAGTTTGTTTTTGGTGGGATGTGAGTATATGATATTTTTATAGTGATTTGGCCTCACTGTCTTTAAGTCTAAATCAGCAGGAAATTATATTTTGTGTGATATTTAAAATTTTTCCTCTGTGTTACTATTTTGGTAAAAATTATTATTAATTTTATACTTTATTTTTAGAACTAATTAATTTTGAAATCTAAATTACAACTTCACAAATCAATTTATCCATTTTCATCATTAGATGCTTTATTTTCGTTTTAGTTCATTAAAATATCGTGCACCTCTCTACCTCGTCTTTATCTCCTAGACATCACGCCGCTGTTTAACTTACCTAAAGGATACCTCCATACTAAGGGCAGACAAATTAGTCACAGGCGTGCAATCAACGCCTCTTGATGAAATGATCCTATCGCGGTCATTTGGTAGATGAGAAACGAAATTACATGAGCCCGCGTCTGCAGCTTCCAAAGCCAGATTAGGGGTTTATCATATTCGTACACATACTCGTATAGGGTGGGTGGCATTGCGAAGTGGATACAGACACAAACTCCCACACAGACAGTCATCTATACAATTTTGTGCGATCTGCAAATTGCATCGTTAAAACTGCGATGCGATCGATGGGTGCGTGTATAGAATGGAGGGGTTCCCTTTACCCTCAGTTTACAATGACCCTGTGCCGGTTTAGTTAAATCTCGGCGTGTTCCACTGCCACATAACCCTATATAATCAACTACAAATTGCCCTGGAATCTGCACCATAATTGTGGAGATTGCAAAGGGAACAACTTAAAATCAAATTAAACTACCGTTCTGGCAATAAAAAAGATTTTGATTTGGTACCACTTAATTGACGTTTGTTTTAGGCTGTATGGTATCTTGTGGTTGTTAATCTCACCCTTGTGTGTTTGAGTCCACTACATCACATCATAATTTCCGCATAAAGGGAGACTGGAGTTGTGTCCCCTTTGGAATTATACAATAATTTCTATATCGTTGGCCAAACATTAAGCAATTGCCGTGGTACCATTTATATAATAGTTTAGAAAAGAGATGTGGGGTTACACATTGTATAGCAGTGAGGAATGTACGAATGGGGGAGCCCAATATATTTCACCGGCAATGAGTTTGATGGCAGCTTATGACTCTTAGGGAGGATAAGGGAATCCCGCACCGGGCTGAAGATCACCCGACCGAACTTCCGGTCGCCAGTACTCATTGTTCTCCATGGTCGTGATTGTTGAGCAACTTTAGGTCCCTCTCTCTTTCTCTTTTATCCACGTCAACATGTACATACACTGGCGCGATGAATTATATGGAAAAACATGACGGATATCATTGACACAGATCGTTTAAATTCATTTGCATTTTATTTATGTGCGCCTAATGCTCAGTGCTCGCCAGTAAATTACCCGGAAAAATCAATAAACTATAGCAGACTGTTTTTTCAGCTATATTTATAACTTGTCGTCGAGTAGTTGAGGTTTACTTACTTCTATCATCAGATTAGACTTGACCAAACCCTCTAACGAACAACCGAGAGAAGAAGTTTATCAAAACGATTTTCAGAAGTTTGCAACATCAATTAAACAACTAATGAGGTAATTAAATGAGTATTCAGTGTAATGAATACCACGGGGATTATTATTAACTCAATACATTGCTAATTACCGCTTTCTCAAACAGCAAAAGAGTTATTTAATTAATATTTATATCTTCAAAGTTGAAATTGAATCAACACAGCAGAAATTTGGGGGTCTGAAATTTAACTAATATAGATAAATAAATTGGCTTAAAAACAAATTTTCCTAATTAACTTCCTCCTTTTGCTTGTGCGAATTAAACGAAATAAACATTGGAGAGGAGGGGATAAAAATGATGGTTTTGGCTCCTTTTGCATCCAAATTACAACTTTGAGCTTACTAATTATAATTGCTTATTTTACAGTGGTATATATAGAATATTGTCTGATGTATTGTATGTGAAACACAAAGCTAAAAGCGTAATATCTCACCCAAAAAATACACTTGATATGATAAAAGTTTTTCTCATTTTTCTTCGCCCACTTTAATAAAGCGCACCCATAAAATCCAGCCTGTATTTTTAATTATTTTCGCACGCTTTCGGGATACAATTTTTTGAACTTACTCTACATTCCCTCTTGTAATTTCAGTTATTGCTCCTCATATTTTAATTAGCGCATTAAAACAAAACAGAAAGGAAATGGGGTTGATTTTTCGATGGAACACACAACGAAGATTATATTTTTATATTGGTTGATTAAAAAGCTGTTTTTGTCCGCCAGCTATTTTAGTTTAATGCATGAATTCGACTGTGAATATCACTTTATTATGTATTCAAGCCTATGGTAATATTATAAATATATAATTATATTGTAGCGGAAGTCTGTACATGTAGTTCAACGATAATGTATGCAGATTTGCGATGACAGTTTTGGTTTTTTTTTTGTTCGTTTCGTTTTAATTAACTATATAGATGAATTTCTGCTCTGATGCGAAGAAAATTAAGCTGTTCACGTGACGTGTTTTTCTGTACTAGCAATTTAGACAATAGACAATATAATAGAATGTTTGGCTTGGTAGTTAAAAATATCGATTGAGGAGTAAAGTGTGCGCTCCATTAAGGGCTTTTAAACATTTTGGAAAAAGCGTTAAGTGTATTTGTATAACCTCTTAAACTTTGTAGATTGGCTCGCTTACAAAAGTTGTTTGTAGATCAAAACAGGCTCTAAAAGCTTCTTTAACTCAACCCGGCAGTCCGTCATTGATTAGGGAAAAGGCCTTAAACAAAAAGTATAACGTTTTAAATTAACCGGTCCAATTCATTAGTTTCCGACGTTTATTTACTTTTAATTAAATTTTATCTACTTTATCACCAACCTGAAATTGCTTCCATTTATTTTACAATCCTTTGGAAGAAAAAACCCATAAATATGGCCAAATGTATTTCTATCTTATCAGTACAAATGTTGAAATGTTTCAGTTTTTTTACCAGAGTTTTTATTATGTATTATCCGCGTTGCGTGCATTGCAATTTAAAAGGGTTTTTTGTTGCTTTATTATAACGTTCGTTTAAAACAGCTGAGAGATAATAAAGCATTATAAAATTAAAAAATCCTTTTTGTGTAATTACAATAAAAATATAACAACACATCAAAGCTGCAAGTCAATTCCTACAACGAATTATTTTTTTCCTAGCAAAACCACACGCAAAAAACAACACCGCGTGGTGGAAATTATTATAAATATTGAAATAAAACACCAAGTATTGGCTTTTGCTGTTTACTTTTCATTAGTATTTTGTGGGCAACAACATACGATCTCCATTGAAATATTAATTGGTTGGTCTTTTTAGAAAACATAATTAAACGTAGCAAAAACTATAATTAATCATTAAAACTGTTTTTTTTTCTGTACACACACACACATACAAACAGTTCGAGCTAATCAAGAGCAGCTTGTTAGTGAAAGGATATTATTGTGTATGTGGTTGAGATACTTATTCCAACGATAATTGGTATGTGTAGCTAGAAAATCGTTATAATTACTATTATTTATTTTCGGCATCATCATTAGGTTTATCCGGATTTGTTTTATGGCTGTGCAAAGCTCCAAACGAAAAAACGTTGTGCCACAAATTTACGCAGGTAAACAAATTTCATGCTTAATTTAATTTATTAATGTTGGCAAAACAGCCTTGTAATTTCGTTGTTTTAATGTAATTCCACATAATAATGTATACTATAGATCCAGTACATTGTGAAATTGTTGGTGTACGCGATACGACCTTAAAAACAATCATTACCTTTCACCTTGAGCTCCCAAAACAAATATATCCGCACAACAACCAAATTAAAAACACTAACTTAGAATCGGTATTTTAATTATTGTTGTAAGAGTTTGAGAAAATCTTCATCGTGATCATCATCGCCCGGGTGTGCTGAAAGCGCGCTCGGTATATCGTATATCAAATAATTAAATCACCTTAATTTCGTCGTAATCGAATCTAAATCATTAATTTTAATTGGCTCAGTCTCTCTCAACAAAGTTGGTAGACAATTACTGCAATTTACTAAGTAATTAGTCAAGTATAATAAGTCTAAGGCATTGTTGGTAGTCTGTCGATATCTAAAACCCGAAACCGGACCTTATCTAATTGAAACTAATCTGTACTGCAAATGAAGATGTTTCAAACATTGCACTAAAACATTCCGTGTTGTCCTGGATGATACATTCCCTTAATTGGGCTGTTACACTACACCAATTAAACATCTAATAGTTGACCAGAATTTCGGGGCAGTACAAAAAATTGTGTGTTAGATTTATAAAAAGAGATGTTGTGGGAGAATGCTCAAAGCTACAGATTTGTTTGGTATCCGAAATAAATTCCAAGGAATATCAGCCGTTACGTCCACTACATAGAAGAGCTGAAAGGATAGGGGTTTTTGCTAAATAATTACCAGAAAATGATAAAAACACAACATTTTGGCAATTTTTAACTATTAAACCTGGATAGAGGCCACTAACTATAATAAAGCTAATAATCTTGAAAGCACTAGTGAAGACAATTAGGAGCGCAGTAAGATAATTTATTGTAGTACTGTTGCAAGGATTCTTTTTCATATTTATAGATAATTAGGGACGAAGGAAGAGGAAAGTGTTTAGAAACAAACAAGGACGATATAAAACAATAATTGTTAGTAATTATGTGAATTAGCACAACTAAAATTACTTTTTTTAATCGCCACAATCTTTCTTTAAAATTCAAAGTCAATCTACTATCATTGAGATGGAGAGTAAAAGGATGTTTTTCATATTTCGAAACATTCAAGCAAACCTCACTTAAGAATCGAAATAAATTCCGATAAATTTAGTGGCCACTTGCCCCCTATTAAATCCCAATAATAAAATTGTGCTGCAATATCTTCTACGATGGGAAAATGTCCCCGTACATATTCCACAGTTTTTCCTCCGTCAATAACTGGATATAAATAAAAACCTTCTATAAACCCGCGCAGAACGTCACTCGATATATCCTAACATTTGTTAATTGAAAAATTGTATTTTTAAACTTTAATTATAGAATTTATTTGAACGAAACGGTTGTATAAAAACATTTTATTGTCCTATAAAATTTCATATTGCCAATAAATTGAAGTAAGTAACAAAACAACTGCCGGACAAATTAGTATCGCTAACATATAAATTGTTACAGACAATAACGTGCTTTTTTATAAATTACATAATACTGATTGTTAATTAAAATTACAAGTAAATATTTTCTTGTGTTTTATTTTCTGAAATTAATTGCGCACATACACAATGCTCGTTTAATATATTTTCTTTCCCCCGCGCTTTAAGCTTTTTTCCATCTTCAATAATGCAATAATAAATACTAAACCCAGCACTTAATATATTTTTGGCAAAACCTCGACAACCTAATTGAATCTAATTGAAATATATTTCGTTTGCCAAATGTATATGTAAGTTATTTTCAATTAACTTTCGTACATCGCCTATAATATAACGAATAATGCTGTTGGGTTGGTGTATTTTAGTTTGTCCATTTGACCTAACAGCGTTGGAAAATACGGAAATAGCCCGATGGAATACACACTAATTATTTATGTCGTGAAGGTTTCAGCTTTCCGATATCTTTACTGTCGAGCTTCTGTGTTAACACCACTTAGGATTTTATACAGAAAAAAACCCAAACAGATCCATTAAGATATGATAATGGTACTCTAACTTCAGACTCTAGAATATCCTGCGCATTACAATTAGTGGACACACTTAGTGTTCTCTTTGTGCACCATCAGGCTGCAACAGACTTTCGCCGCGCCATAAATATTTGTTTAATGCATGTGAGATACTTAATATCTTGTAAGATATTATAAATTATCTGGATGTGTTCAATTAAAACCATTAGCGTTCGTTTCATACCTTGTTACTGGATTTATAGGGTCTTGTTATATGAACAGATGTTTGAGTAACGTAACGGTAATCATCGCACACCCACGTCCTCAAAAACCAAACCAGCTTTCATAAATTTTCTTGCTTTTCCACATATTTGCACATTTGCGTAATTGCTGATTGGATTCCTAGAACTCAAGAAAGTTTCATGTGGATTTTTTACAATGTAACGTAAGATTTCAGCCATAAATAGAATCAAAGTTACATAAAATACTTAAAAATCTAACACCTATCGATTGATAAGGTTTTTGTTGATGTTCCACAAGGATCTACCATAGGGCCCTGTATACTTGTTATATTTATAAATAAGAAAACTTCAATAGAACCTTGTGATTCGTTAGAAATTTTTTAGTGTCCTTATAATAGATTATCTAAAATAATTTTTTGTAGAATATAACTGATGCCTGTAAATTTATTTTTTGTAATATTCCTCCACTTATCGCCATAATTAATGACCTCCCAAACCGTTTTCTGCGCAAATATCAACATGTCCCTTATTTATTCACTGTTGTCGCTCTTGGAGGATGTAAATTATAATTATTACACCAGACCTTGATTAACGAGATACAGTTTTGGGCGCGCGGGCATTTTTGGCGGGGGACGCACGTTTCCGCAAGTGTAGTTAACTAAACATGGGGTATGACGGTGTGTATATGAGATGAAGGAATCCACTAACGAAGCCGACAGGATTGTTGGTGTGTACATGGAGATGGGGGAGATTCACTTCACTATTCGTATCATTTAGTAGAACCACCCTTAGTCTAGTCTAGTCGGGAAATGTTGAGCTAGTTGCTAATTAGTAGAAATCGCTCTGTGTCTCACGATGTCCCGAAAAGTTTTTTAATTGTCTGTGCGGTGTTTAACAAGAAAAACATGTTGGTAAGACGGAAATTCCTCAGGTGATATAGTGTGCGAATGTGTAAATTTTGTGGGGATTTGTGCAACCAACGTAATATTAATTACTTAGTATTTATTTCAATTAAATGAATTTTCAGCAGACAATTCAGATAAAACGATGTTTGTTATCAATACGCAGTAATTATTAAACAAATACTCAAATTGAATGTGTGTAATTTTTAATTAATTGATAAACAGTCAGTCCAATTTGATTATAAATAGTAATTAGTGATTTATATACATAATATACAAATATATGTGCAGGCTGGTATTTACATATTTCAAATATCTATACTGTACCGGTAATTAACCGATAATAAGTAGAATTTATTTCTAAATTAAATAAACTGCATTGTTTGATTGATTTTAGTGGAAATAAATGGACAAAATTTCAACAATTAACATTTTTGTTAAATTAAAATTTGAGTTTTGAGCTAATTTTAGGTATACCAAGGGTTAATTTATCACAGTTTAAATGATAGGTCCAATAAAAATTGCATTAGCAAATATTTTATTTTTGAAATAAGAAGAACTTTTGTGTACAAGTTTCAATTTTTCGGTTAATACCTTATGAAAATTTGAGAAAGAATAAGGTACAAAGGTACAAAAGGGCTAATTAGTAATAATATTGAATTTGGAATGTTAGGTTAGTTGAGGTTATGTAAAGCTTTGCCAATGCGAACAGGGTTTCGTGGTAAAATATTTAAAACAATTATTTATTGGTAATTGGAATTGAGTTAGAGCCGTTTGCCACGAGGCTAATTTTAGTACAAAATTTAATACTAATTATGCGTGCGCAGATTTGGTTGAAAAATTAATAATAAACAATAGGTCTAAATTAAATCCCTTCTGTACTGCACTGTACACTACTGCACCAAATTTACATACATTTAGTCAGATTGTATAAAAGAAAATAGAACATGCTCTAATTTATTGTAACAAGTTTACTAAATCTGCGCGCGCATAAATAGTACCTACTAAATTTTGTACCAAAATTAGCCTCGTGGCGAACGACTCTAAGTGATAAATCAACACAATTTTCAGCTAACCTAACATTTATTATCTTTTCCTCTTGAATTTAACATTTCAAGAAAATGTGACACGACACCTTGCATTCTGAAAAAAGTTCCTGTAAAAAGTTTGGGAACCTCTCTATAAACATCGTGTCCTTTGTGCTTCAAAGCAGGATCGTCTTGAGATAAAATTGATAAAATAAATCACTTCATGTATGTTGGGCTGGCAGACAGTTTATGAAGTAACTCTGTGTAATTATTAATTAAAAGGAGAAACTAATTATGGTACTACGTAATAGATTATAAATGGATGAGGTATCGGCCTCGTTTAGGGCGCCCCGTAAATATATCTACTATATACAAAGTGCCTCATTATAACATTTATTGGGCTTGAACTGTCAGAAAGTTGGATAAACACAAAGTCGGAATTGCTGCCTTGTACTTTAGTTTTATAAGGATGCTTTTGACTTTATTCAGCGAATTTCTCCAGCGTGGTTATATATTTAATTAGTTACAGGATAATTAGATACAGGTTTAATTAGAACTTTTGATGAATGAGCATTTTATTATGTCATCCCAGGAATTATGTTGGGATTCATTATGTCCAAACTTATTTTTAAACTATTGTCTAATTAGTACGTGCTTCCAATTATTTCTGATTGCGCCGGGCTTCCGCCTTTATATAGCACAGAAAATATCAAAAATCATCCCGACTAATTTGTCGACTAAGCTCCTTTCATTTCAACATTTTAACCACGCTCATATTAACTAATTAAATAACTTTTAGATTGTGTTTTACACACGAAAACCACCATTCACATTATTTCATTTAATTTATATAGTACCAGTGTGTTGCCCAGTGAAGTGCTTCCAGACACATTTTCTTTATTAATTTCTGTAAATTCTTCCCAACTAACAACCGTAACTAACACACTACTACTACTAATGTAATCACCATTAAATATTAATCAATTTTATTCAAATGTCCCATCTGAATATCTACACTCCCATATTAACTTTTTTCGTTATAAATGTTAATTATGAAGTGACAGTGGAAAAGCGTTTCCGGTTTAATATTAGGAATGATATAATATAGTATATATTACTAGCTATTAATAGTTAAAGTTGTGTGGTGTATTCAAGTAGGGCTAATTAAAACGGGAGAGGGAGCGAGAGAGAAAACAACGGCAGGGATTTAATTAGTGTTCCTCGCGCTCCAGCATCCATCATTCTGAGGCAATTGCTACCATCACCCACCTCAAGACCTACTCAACTACACGGCAAACAAAATAACTTCATAAATAGATTTTATTCCTTTTGTTTTGTACATAAACTTACAAAATTTAATTAAACTTTGCCATTTTTAAGTACGAGTCTTATTAGTTAATCCGCACGAAACCAAAAAATTAGACAGTTCATTGTTTGGTTTATCTCTAGGGCACCGAATGAAATTTAATCACACCTATGCACTAGAGATGAATGCAGTTTCTAAGGTTGTGTGTATGTGGCTAGAGTGCTCAGAGAGCGAGTTCGGACAACGTCCGGTTCCGGGTTCCGGGGATCAAAAGGCGTCCCCCAGTAATTAAATACACTATAGGGCATTAAATTATCCACGGCGACGCGGACATTGTGCCCGGACTGTACACAATCAGCGTGGTGGACATCACATATGCACAAAGCATTCCTGACTTAATGAAAGCCCATTTAGGTAAAACGTTTCAGAGTTGAAATCCCCCCGATGTCCCTCGTTGTCCCCCCATACCAGCGCCCATGAAACAACATGTGAAATATGTATTTCTGCAATACCCATTTGCTAATGTCAGGATAAAACATTAAATAGCATTTTAGTCGGTGCTAATGGATCACTTCAAATAACTTATTATCACTTCAATGTTCGAAATTCTCTATACTATTTCGCTTAACAACTCCATTGGGGACCATCCCAAATGCACTATTACCACCATTAACTGCTTTGTTTTTTTTTATTGTTGGATGATGGAAAAATGCGCTTTAACAAGTTTTTTTTGTCCATTTCAGGTATGTCAACAGCTGTTTCTGATGATTGAGATGTATGTGTGTGGTAAGCTGTAGAAATTAGATTTGAAGACGTGAGTATGTTGAAGAAATACCGGCAATTGGTTTTAGATTAAATCAAAGATTTCATTTATAAATTAACTTACATTTGGCTCGTTTGTTAGAAAGAGAGACATCAAAGTTATGCAATAAACTAAAAAACTTTCTAAAATAAATGTTTGTTTTTAAAAAAGCGTTGCAAATTGTCTATATAATTGTTCTTTAAATTTCTACAATAATTACTATTTCAATTTAATTAACTTAAGCCTGTAATTAAGAATGTTTTATAAAGATTTTGTTAACATTGAGTGGGACTGGAACACTGCAGACAATATTTACAAACAAATTGAAGAAAAAAATAATTTAAAAAAGAGAAAATTTTATCTAAAATATTAAATGAACCCATCACTAGACTCTAGAGTATTCGTAATTTTAGAAAATTACAAAAGAAAGATTCCACTTTCAAACACAGTACACTGAAAAAAGTAAACGTGTATTTTTATTACTTTCTTATACGTAGTATAAGGAAGTATTGTAATCGTGATTTTTTTCGACTTCGAGATTTTGATGGATTTACACGTTTTGAGGGCCCCTGAATCCATTTTGACCATTTTCGCCATGATGTCTGTCTGTCTGTGTGTCGGTCTGTCTGTGTGTCTGTCTGTCTGTCTGTATCCACCATAACTCAAAAACGACTTATCGGATTTGATTCAAATTTCATATTTAAGAGTTTGAACAAATTTGTGGGTGCCACATTCAATGTTTTTCATCTAGCACCAAAACAAGTGACAGTTACCTGAAGACATTTTCAGGTTTTTTAGGAATATCTTGAAAAATAAACAATTTATGAGATTTTTTTATTCTTTAACATTGATTTAGAATTGAATTTTGAACAAATTTTGTTTGAACATTTTTTTAAAATTCCGTCAAAAAAATTTCAAAAAAACTAGATATTCTTAAAACACTTTATATTTCTCATAGCGCGCGTTGATAGTTGAATTCGATGGTCGAGGTAGACCATGTGTTTCATTATATGGCTGCCAAACGGAAGGTCTCGGGTTCGAATCCCAGAAGGAACGGACCATTAGTTTTTTTTTATTTTACTGTTTTCTATGGCACCGAAAACAATAATAATGAATAAATAAATGTAATTTCATACCGGGAGATTTTTTTAAGTGAGTAATAGGTCAAAAATCTAAAATAAAACACATTTTCGTCGTAAAATTCGGTTATAATGAGTGGGACAAGGACAGATGTATGCGTATTGCTATAAGTGCGACAGAGACTATTTGAAAATTGCTGGAAACCTTCAAAATTTTTACAAGAAATTTAACTTAATTTATTTAGGAAAAGTAATTATTGTGATACTATCCGTAAGTATAAGAAAGTCATGTGTTGGGCACATCAGATATTTACTATGACAATCATTGGCCACCAAGTGACCAATGATAATCATAGTAAAAGTACGTAGCTCGGTAAAATTACATGTCTCACGGCATTTTACATAAAATATGTTCTAATTTCAAAATTACAGGAATATTGTACTTTTACCAGATAACGCGCAGACAAACTATGTGATTGGTCAACGAATTACATAAAACATTTTTTCCTAAATTCACTTACATTTTTATGTAATATTACAATTTTTTTCAAATACAGATAACTTTTACATTTTATTTGGACTTTTACTTATACTTTACAACAAAAATTTAATTTTCACAATAAAATACTAAAAAAGTGTAAATTCTACAATAAAAAAGTAATTTTTACAGTACCTACTATAGTATATGTAAATTATATGTAAAAGTACATACATTTTTTTCAGTGTACTTAACTGATTGGTATCTATAAGAACAAATAATGTAATTTACATTTCTAGAAAAACTATTATAATATTTCGACAAAATTTCGACTTTTATCTTGAAATTTTTAATCGTGCGAATTGAGAACAGAAAGTTAATGTTTTTTTAATTTTTGAATTTTTGAATATTTTAAGGTTTGCAAACTGCAATACGGAGCTAAAGGATACAAAATGACGATTTCTAGATGGAAAAATCATTTTACGTTGCGAATTTTCTGAACGATCGAATATTTTTGTATACAGGGTGTATCAATTTTAATCGAGCAAACTTTAATGGTACATTCTCCTAGTCGTCCTGATTCGGAAAAATGTATATTATATACATCTATCTCGATTCCTAAGAAAAATACAGGGTGTTGAACTTTACAAGAAAAAATTATTTTTTTGCAATAACTTCTATAAAAAAGTTTTTTTATATTCCAAGTTTCTTCGATTATTAAAACAAACTTTAAATGATCATAAACACAATGAGCAGGATACAAGAATAAAAACCGTTGAATCTTTTTCGAACAGTTTTTGAAAAAATAAGAGAGTGGGTCAATTTTTCCGAAAACACGCTTTAATTTGTAGCCATAAATTCAACAATCAAGGTGCTTGATATTGAGAAAAAAACTAGATGATAGTTTTAGCCGCAAAGAAACTTTTAATTTTGAACTAAAATAATTTCTTCTGTAAAAAATGATAAAGAAGTTTTTACAAATAACTGAAAATTCCACTCAATTGAACTTAATGTGAACAGACACGTTTTCTTAAAGACATGCTTAGTATTCACATTTCAATCTAGATGTGTTAGAACTGACCATTTTTCCATGCAAGTGACACAATAAGTGATACCAAACAGGCAACAAATTCAATAACTGTCTTATTAGCGACACTTGATTTCTTAAGCCGCCATCAATCGAGCCGTTGTCAACAGAATAGTAGTTTGCAGTCTCGTTACAGGCTTTTCTACCCCCTTACATGGATATATGTAGTAGTAATTGGCCGAGATTGGCTTGGGATGGTCGGTCGGACGGGTAATATAGGTGGCCCTATGATTTCTTGTTGATAACGTGTTCAACACGACTTTAATCTAAATTGTTAGCATTCCGGAATGTCTATAAGCTAAACCATCGAACCGCTTATATTGGCCTTTTGCCTTCACAATAAACTATTTGTTTTTAATGTTGGAATATATTACATGTGGACCACATAGGGAAATAGTTTTAGGCCCCACAGGAACTCTTTTATACCAAAGCTCAAAGGAAATATTGACAAATTGATATAATGATATAATCGCTGGTTTTAATTGTGAATGCGTCATGCAGCGTGGTGCAGAAAAAGAATTACAAAGTTAAAATTACAAATTAACAGACTATCAGCTATAAAATCTATATTTAGATAAACTTACAGCTCATTACACGAGATGAAAAATAAATAACTAGACTATAAAAAGCCTTATACCAATATAGATATTACGACGACAATCTATTTTTGATGCTGCAATTTAACTGGCTACTGCACTTACATATCTACCAAACTCCGGTGTATAACGAAATTATCACATAATAAATTTACTATTCAATTGCCGGAAACCGTTTTCATTTTCTTGTAAAAGTGCATTCATTAGGGCGCAAGTGTTTAACTTACAATATGTTACTTTGTGCAGGTTTAAATAAATTGTATTTACAGACACCGCGTTTGATCTAAAGTAAATATTATAAATTATTACCACATGATCCTACATATACTTAGTCTGCAATTAAATGTTAAATAACTAAATTGGCACGACTTTTCGACAATCTACTATAACACAAAATGTTTCTACCAGTCTGTCAGATCTTGATAGGGAAATACAAAAGGAAATTATCCCCAATTATAGGTGAATAGAGATATGTTCGGTGATAAAATAGATAGCGCAGCGTGTGGGAAGATGGACTGGTATGAAAATAAGACATCGCGATCCATTCGATAAGCACAATTTACTTTCTTTTGTGGGTAGATAAAAACGAGATGTATATTGTCTTTGATTGTATCGTGACGGCAAATGGAATAAAAAAATCGAAATTGCTGGTGTAAATAGCTCTTTAATTCCAGTTGATTGTATCTGAGGCTGGGAAGGATTAAAGGTGGAGGTACTTGGAAATTTGGTGGATGCGCCGCGAGAGATTAGTTTCTTCAATGAAGGTTTCAGGGATCATTAATTTATATTGAGACAGTTGACCAAAAACCGGTGTGGTTTAGTTTATTGAAGTTAGGTGTTATAAAGATGATGAAGAGTTATTTTCTACATAGGCGCAATTATAAACTCAACCTAATTTAGAAAATTCCATATTATTAAATTGATTCGTCAAATTAAATTTTAATCATCAGCGAATAGCTCTAATTATTGTTATAATTAGTTGAAATTTAATACAGATTAGTGATTGATCAATAGAAGCCTGTAAAATTCAAATTAATTAGAGAATTGTGATGACAAAATCGCGCATTATTAAGATTTAAAAAAATTCATATTCTCATCCTTATTCTGCATTTTTTTCACTGAAATTCTGTTGTTGACTTTTTGAAAAGTTACGGAGTTTTAACGATGACCTTACTTCAAAACTAGCGATATGTTGGTGTTGTAAGGATATAAAATATAATGGAATTTTTGTAAGTTCTTGTGATTAAAATAAATATTTTTATGCATGTGAACGGGGGCGTATATCTATTATCTCACTTGAAGTGCAAAAATTGTGACGCCGACCCTGTTCAATAATTATTCTAACAATAACCTTATAGAAATTGGTGATATTTAGAATATTCTACTGTTGATTTCTTGTTAATTTTGTGATTGCCAATTGCATAAAGGAGCTAAGTCTAAGAAATTATATGCGGATCTTTCCCAACGCAATTACAATAAATTTCGAAGAGTTATAGATAATGGAGATCACTTATACCCAGACAACCTTCATCATTCAAATTTAGTTCCCCAAGAAAACCCTCTCATGTTCATTTGAAAGGCTTGGCAGTGATTTTTGTAAGACTTAATCCAATGTGTCAGTGGAGCGACACAAGACATACCCGCCAGAAATTTATTGGCCAATAAAAACCAACCTAGTGATGGAATGATTATAAACAATCAACGGAAATGCATAGTAAAACAAGCTCAATCAATCAGATATGAGTATGTCCGCTTTTTCCACATACACACTTTTTTTTTCATCACATAAAGACATCAAGACATGCGTGACAATATTTCACTTATGATGGTTTTTGTATTAACTGAGGACTTGTATAACGTGTTAATCTTGACTTGCCTCAGCCGCGCCGAGATCGTCTTATGTCTGTCTCGCGCCCAATCTCCGTATGATGTTGCCATTTCTTTTGCTTTTGCTCTTCTCGACTTCAGGCCACCTGTTCATCTTTTTCACAGCCCCGAGACTGAGAGAGTGTATCTCTTGTTCCACTCTGTATGTATAGACTGCAATCACAGACAATTTATTGCAATCGTTACTGGAATGATATTATAAATATTTTAAGTGAAAGTTGTTCCTATATAAAACTGCTAATAAGGTGCCATATTACCACTCGGCGACACCGATTTTTAACGTGGGATCCAGCTTTCGCCTTGTTTTCAGGCCCAAAACGAAAATTGTCTTCCTATAAGCATCTCACGATGTAAATTACTTAATACTTAACACTAGATTTTTCTTTGTGAACCCCTGATAAACTATAATAAAGTAAAGGAACGAGCTAACCATCAGACGAAGGGATAATTATTTTTGTAATTTATCCTTAATAAGCAATTAAACACCACACTATCGTATACACCAACAGCATCTTGAAGACCAGCTGCTTAGAGCCCATCTAGTTGGCCTTGACTTTAACAAATGAACATTGGCTTTTTAAAGGCTAACTTAGATGCTATAAGCTAATGTAAAACTTGAATTAATTTTAAAAGCATTTATATTTAATTTATAACTTTATTATATTATTATATTGAATTGAATTCTGTCGTTTTAGATTAGACATGTTTTTTTCGGTGGAATGCGTGGAGTAAAAATTCCGTTAATTTCAGCTTAAAATCAATCATGTATATCGTAAAAAAATTGAATTGGAACCACTCTAATTATGTTGGTAATGGTGGCGTGACAAAAATTGGGTAACAGTAGGTAATTTTATTTATTATTTCCTAGTTGACAAATTTCCGAAGGAGGGAAAAAACGTGGATTGTTGTGTAATGTAATTTGGAGTGATTTGAGCGATTTGTGTTAGCTATTAAGTTTTTGTGTTTGCAGTTTTGGGTCCCGGTTTTACAAATAATTTTGAATGTACTAGAAGACAGGATAAAAAAGAAGTATGTAGTACCTACATCAATAAAAATATCATAACTAACCTAACATGAAAAAGCTAATCAGAAATTGAATGGAAATTGGACCCTAATTTCAGGCACTTTTACAGAAATTAGAAATAAAATCTTAGAATGATAGAGTATCTTTGGCCTATTAGATATGAATTCTAGAATATAATTATTTGGAAACCTTAGAATGAAAGAGGACTTATATTATACTTATTAGTTTCTAAAAATATTTTATTAGATACAAAATTAGATTACAAAAAAAAATGAAATTGCGTGTTATTTTCGTTGTGGTGGTTAAAGGAAGTCAAGTTATACTGGAATTATTTCGCCTTGAAAAGTTTAATTGTCATTGAAGTAATTGCATTAGTAAAATAATGGCGAATGTGATGGGAAAACTGTGGGGAAAAATCTATTGTTGTTGCAAATCACCGTTCGTCAAAACATTGTATAACCCAAAGTAAACAAATTCGTGTTGACATCGTATTGCATCGAAAGATTATCGTGTTTGGTATTTTTATGCAATCGATATTGTATAAAGTGGAATATTATTTTTTCATCAAGAGCTTGTAGCTGCGATATGGGCATGGCATAATATAGGCCAGTATATATTGCAATTTCCTCTGGCCCCTCTCGCCACCATCATGTCCTATACAGAGTGGGATCCGCAATATTGGAAAACAGGGACGACTGGAGATGGATAGCTTTCTGTACTGTTTATGCGCTTCGGCCAAGAACACCAGACGTTGGAACGAAAAAGAAATTGGAAATTGAGCCGGACATAGGTGAGGGGTCCTAAAATTTAATTCAGTTGGGAAAAATTCTGACCCTTCGTCTTCACACCCTGCGCGCGTTATATTGCACACGCTTCGGTTAATAAAAGAAATTAAATTTTATCCTTTAAAAACACCCATATGTAAATTTATTATGTCTACGGCTGTGCCAAATTGCCACTCTCCACAACCAAGCACGCTATTATTCTCGTTTGGCAATTCCTAATTAATTTTAAAATGAAAGCACGCCCGACATATTGGCTTTAATTAAATAAAGAATAATTAATGCATAAAAAACGCACCCGAATGATTTTTTCCGAACAAATTGGGGAATTGCGCACAATAAAATCCAATTGTAATAATTTTTTAAACATTTCAAAGATAATCTTTACCACACACAGCTGAAATTCCCCAAGTCACTGTTTCTAATTTGCTTTTGGGTTCTGTATTAAAACAGTGATACTACTTTATAATTTGTACGTTTGTGATGTTGCATGGACATGGAAAAAAATCCATATGGTGTTTTGAAATAACTATATAGCCGTAATACTATGAGAAAAAGAGGATAATTTCCCCCAGCAAAACTTGTATAAGTTAATTGTTGGTTAATGTAATAAGAAACTCGTTTCGTGATCTCGATTTTGCGGTTCACGTTCGACTGCTTTCATCTTTGTCGGTGGCAGTGCGGTCCAGCCAGCTGCGTCTAGTCTAGTGTAGTGCGACTGGAGAATTACGTGCGATATGGTTGAATGGACACTATCCTTCCTGCAGGACTGAAAACGTTTAATTGCTACACGTATTATTGTTGCCGCAGCGTAAATATATAACGTGATGAACTCTTGGACCATACCATTAAGTTTAACCACAAACTCCGCCTATTATAAGCAGATAATTGCAACGTTTTAGTTTTCATTTTGTGCCATAATTTATATTGGCCTTTAAGTGTTTTGTCTACGGAGCACAACAGAAACACATTGTATAAACGGAACAAAACGTAATATGACCATTAATATCGAATTTTGCTTACGCATCTTGGATAATTGATAATTAACCTTGGGCGAGCAGGATAGCAAGAAGATTCATTGACCAGAGAGGAGGATTCTTTACCTCGTTAAAAATTAAATTGGGTATTAAGATTTTTTCCCTAGCATCCAAGTGAACTTTTGGGGATTCAATCTGGTTTAAATCAGAGCTGGATACAAAAATAGTTTGGAGTTGATTTCTAGTTCCAGTTTTGATTAGCTGCACTAAAAAAGTGTCGTTTATAACCAGCATGCTATTAGAAATTTTATATTTTTAAACATGGGAAATTCTTTCAATATTTATGTATGTTGTGTAAACGATGAGGCGTGACACATTTGCTATTTTACTTTGATCTATCGGATGATGTTAAATAATATTTTAATATTAGCAGAGTTTCGTCTAAAAATACACATTTTATTATATGTATAAATATTATAATAGCAACAGTTTATTTTTCCAAATGGGTAACAAGGCGAATTAATGAGGATTAATGTTACAAAATATACAAAATGTTGCAACTTATACATTTCATGCAGCCTGTAGGAGTTGTTATTTTCAACATAATGCAATCGTAAAATACGGTAAACTGGTAAAGATCTAAAGGACTACAAAAAGGATTTTTGGCAGCGAAATTAAGTGGTGCAAAACCACTTAACTGTAAGTCATGGTTTTCAATTTTAATTGAGTGTAGCTCTATTTTCAGGGATTTTCAGATGTTCTATGCAATAATTGAGAGGCACTTAGTAGAAATGAAATCACTTAGTCGCAATGTTAGTTATGTAGAGAAATTTTCAGACTGGTTCTTTAATATACTTAAGTTTTCGAAATTTTTGGTCACTGTTTCTTTGCGAAAAATTTGGAATTTATGACGTAATCGACTCAAACGGCAAAACATTCTAAGGTATTGGAGGAGATTATGTATCAGCTGAAAAAAGAGAGCATATTTTGACCACACTAACCCTAAGTGAGATTGGATTTAATGAAATTGTAAATATTATCTTCATTAGAAGTCTTAGCAACTTTTCTGCTACATTTTTGAATTTTTTCTTGTAAAAGCATTGTAGAATTTATTTTATAAAATCGTGAACTACTACAGTAAGAAATTGATGAGAGGACCACGTTCCTTTGACGCATTTCAAATATTCGAATAATTGAATTTGTTTCATCAAACACTAATTGCAAGACTGCATTTTTATTGGATCCTCATTCAAACTGACTCATGAAAATTGTGAATAATTCAACAGAGTGTGAATATTTCGTTGGCGTTGCAGCTCGATATTGACCAGTGTCAATACAAAAGTATGAAAATGAAGTGTAATATGATTTAAAAAAATAAATAGAAATTTAATTGCTCTGGCAATGGAAATCAATATGTTGGGGGAGTGCGAACGTGCAGTCACACAAACACCACACACAGCGAGTAGGAAAAAAATTACAAATGAAAAGTGTAACTAACAGAGTATTGCACTTAAGCGCCCGTTTTAGTAGCGATATGCCATATAAAACCTCAATTTGAACAAAATGTTTGAACGGTCCGGGCCCGGTGGTGGCGGCAATTTATTTTGATTGCGTCCCCCGTCGTTTTGATTTCATTAAGGGTGTCATCGTACTATTGGCGGACCGGGGCTCTATTCCGGCAATAAATGAAACATATGGGAACATGACATGTACATATAACGTGTATCTATGTGTGTGTAACATGAGTCGCATATAAAACTAAATTAAATTTTGTATTTTCATATTACTGGAACAATAGTCTGATTATACGAGTTTTGAACCGAGAACACTTGATGATGTTTGCTCACTCTTTAGTTGAGTGCCGAGATTCTGTGCTGTGATATGCCGACGACGACGCCCCAACACCACAACGCGTTTGCTAAATATCTTTAAGAGACTTTTAAGTTTGCCTCGAGTGCTGCCGCGCCACGCTGCACTTGCGTTGAGGTCAGATTTTAACGTAAATCTGAACAGTTGCATACTTTACAGGCCACCACCGCCGCCAACACTCGCAATTTTATAATATCAAGAGGCGGTTGGTTAATCTGTGCTTTTTTTGCAAGGCAGAGTGGTTGGAATTACTCTAAAGGAGACTAGGAGAAAGTTAATACCTGTACAGAATAAGTAGTTATTAAAATATAGAATTTTCTAAAATTTTGACCATCCAACGAAGAAATTACATAATAGAATAAATAATAATAACGTAGGCACAGTATATTTTCAATTTTAAGTTGTAGACAAATTCCAGTTAAATGTAGAAGATTCTTTTGAAACATCTCTCGTAACTCTTCTAGAATATGAGTTTCTTTGGATTAATTTAAAAGTATGTGGCTAAAAGATGATCAATAAAATTAAAAATCCTTATGGGATCTTCGAAATTGCCATAAAATGAAATATTTTATTCCTCTTCTTTTGAACATAGAAATAAAATTCTTGCAAGAGGAATAACAAGATTTCTATGAATCTTACCAAAACTGGAACCATTGTTGATTTTTTCCTTCTTCACATTTAAGAAAACATGAGCTGGAGTATAGAAGATCCTTTTGCAAATTCTTCTAGAATACTAGAAATCATACCCTAATACAAACTCTTATTATTAGATAATTGTTAAAGTGGAGTACAAATCTTTTCTTCGTCTGTAAAATCCCCCCAATGTCCTTGAAACAAGCACAAAGCCAAACTGTGTCACTTCTTGTCTAACAGACGAAGTAACTTTCGATCTTGAAAGACGCACCATGTAGTATATGTAGGGCGCATCCCAGCAACATTGCATGTGCAGACGCTCGTCCACCCAATGTTAATATTACATATGCTCCGTGTGTGTCCATGCGTTCCACACTGTATTGAATTTATGAGATGCTTTAATAGGAGGTGGCCTGTGAAATTACCAGCGATTATGTATTTTTTCTTTTCATGTTACCATCACGATTTTGACCTGAATTTGCACGCCACATACACATTAATAAAAACACACCAGGACGACGACGCGGAGTGCTTGAGGTTCTGGTCAAAATTCGCGTGTAAAGAAGGAATGTATCCCACGGGCATAATAACTAGTTTTTATCTTTAACACTTTGCCGGATTGGAAAAATGTGATAATTGCGGGCTTGGTTTCTCGACTGGATGAGAGAAAAATAAGGGCGCATCCACCAAAACTAAAAATTCTGTACGTGTTATAATAAGCTAAGGTCAACGTTCAATAAATGATAAAAACCCATTGGTGACGTCTTGAACTGTATGCTACTGAAAACTGATTATTAATGATATTGTCATTATACCTATGTAACTATGGGCAAATCCATTAGCACACCATTTTCATGCTCATTTCTTATTAAAATTCATTGTTAATGGCATCTCTCTGATAGCAAGTAGTTATATGTTGAAGGTTAATGACTTGCTATTAAACAATAATCTGTTAGGTGTTACGCTGCATGATTTAAAATTATAACCTGTCAAACAATACTGAAGCCAGCAAGGTGTACTATTATTTTGCGCTTGACAAAATACTTACAGTAGAATATTTTGCCCGGTGTTTAAAGCTCTATAATTTTTTACAATTATATCTAACGTGCATCTTATCTTCAACTGTTGTATAATTTATTCAAACGTCATAAAAGACTTTTCTCTTTGTTTCAGGTAGGTGTACTAAGTGAGGCATCTTCAACTAGCACAAACAAAAGTTTATATAGAAGGTAATTTTTCGATTATATGTAGGTACATATGCTATATACCTAAAGTCGTAAATTATTGCTATTTTTAATTTTTTATGGCAATTTGTTTTGTTCGTGTTATTGGACATTTCATTATGTAAAAATATTCACTCTGTATCCCAACAACACACAAAAAAACACAATTTCCTGTTCCTGTTGCCTAATATTTCTTTATTTGGCCATTTGCTATTCATTTTTTTATCACATCCATTAATAATAACCAAAAGGAAAATAAAGAAACGTACAGAGCACCACTCAAATTTATCAAACTTTTCCTCTATAATATTAATTACTTTATCACATATCTATGATACGAATGTGTTGGTTAATTAGATTGGTTCATTAAAGATTGCCCTGCAGGTTTGATCATATATCCAATAATTATATAGTGTCCCACTAGTTAAAAGTGTAGACTGGAAAGAACATCGCGCATAAGTAAACGGGTTGCAATAACACAACACAGAACAAGATAAGCCAATCTGCTGGAAACATGGACTTCTCACGAACCTGTCGTCGTTGCTTGGCCACAACTAGACTATGCTTAACTTTCCTTTAAGTAAGACGTAAACTTTCACATTCTACCCTCTGTAAGACCGGTTCATTATAAACCAAGTGGGTGACGGCACTTTTCAATCGCAACAGAACCCTTTCACACCTTCAACTTGCTTTTGCATTTTAATTCGTGTGATACATGTATACGGGTTCATTTGCATTTGATTTAATATATTGCCTCAATGATCGATATGGATGGCTTAATCATTAAATGAAAGGGATATTGGTTGAATAGGACTTGGTTTCGGTAATTAATAAGATGGTTTCAATGGGATAGATAAGTACGAGAGTATTGGAATGGGAGTGAGCTTTTTCATTGCGCCTAATGAAGAGTAGAATAGTGTGGTTTATCTATGAGCTCTTAAAATGTTAATTTATGTGAGACTGAAGAACTCAGGAGAACTGATACGCAGGTCACCAAGTTTTAATGTATGGGAAGCTAAGGTTCCTCGTCTAGAATCGGTTAGGTTAGATTTGTGCCAAATTCTACACTATTTTTAAAATAGGGAAAAATACCATATAGAGATACAAATTTTTTGGTCTGTAGTTCATGTTCCCTTTCTTTGAGAGCGAGAGAGAGGGAGAGAATCACATGCATGTTTGCTGAAAATAATTCTGCCATAATTGATTTTGACTCTAAATATAAATTCTTTGACTTTGACAAAATGTTCTAATTTTGTTGCTGTTACACACAGTTAACTTGGACTTCAATCAAAATCGTGCTGCTAGGAAACCTCATGAACAGATTGGTGTATGATGAAGTTATGCAAGTTAACTATCAACTGACAAACTGTCCTTTAGTAGAATATCGCTCTACAAAATCCAGTTGGAAAAATCTGTGAAGGTTTGTAAACAAATACGGATGAAAGAATGTTCAACATTTTAACGAAGATAATAAATCCCTATCTTGATTAGCACGGATGTTAAAACGAATAAAATAAGGTTCACCTGCAAGTCAAAGCTTTCTTCAGTTTACAATGCAAATTTATGTAGACTTAAGCAAAAGAACAAACCAAGAAATAAGTTAATGTATATACATTCAACAATTTTTTCTTGTTTTAATTTCGTAAAAAATCCCATACACTCTGCGCAAATTCTGGGAAGTCACTTTATTACTATAACTGCAGTTTCTGGGAACAAATAAAAACCACCCAAGCCCAATGGTTTCTTTCCTGTTATGACCCCATGTGATAAATGCAGTTTAAACAAACAAAAGCCCTCGTAATGCAGACAGTTGTTATACTATGCCGATAATATTAATTTAATCAAGGTTCTACATCAGGCTGATATGGGAATCCTATTATGCTGTACATGGACATTCAATTAGTAAAACCATGGTATTTCATTAGGTGAAGTTAATGAAGTGACGTCAGCAGCGGTTAGGCCAGGTGATTATCAATCATCTTGCCGTGACGGTCCGGGCTAGGCCGGCAAAGAGCGGCATTGCCTCATGCTGGGAAGTAAACGACGACCGTGTGTCTCCCACACCCTCCCTCTTTACTTCTTGGATGGGCCTGTCCGATCGGTCCTCTGCATGAAGTTTGACGAATGTCGCTTTTTATGCAACTTGTGGAGCAGTCGGATTCCTAGTCTCTAGGACTTGTCGCCTGTCACACTACATGCATTTAATATGACGTTGACATAATGAAAAAGTAAAAATCTCAGGCACGAGTTGAGTCGTCAGGCATTATTTATTATTGCCCCTCCGCGCGCGAGGAGTTTAACTGGGGTATTCTGGGATAATCCATCCAACTCCCAACCTCCCAACCAAATGCTGCTGGACAATATCTCATTACGAAGGTCGAATCTCCGTCGGAGAATAAGCAGCACAATCAGGCGATGCTGGTGGTAGTGGTGGTGGTGCTGCAGGCTGCTGCGGTGGGGATCATTATGACCTCCATTCACACATTCGACAATTCTTCATTTGCGTATTTCACTTGTCATTTGTGCGGTATTGTCATCTCGCCGGCCAACCTCTAATCCACAAAATGGGATGATGAATTCGGTCCGTTTTAAAAATACATCATTACCCAGCGATGGCACAATAGAAAAGCTTACTACCTACTGTAGAAAGCCAATGGAATAAAAGAAACCCACATCAGGGTAATTAGTCGGGTTTTTTCGAGGTTTTGTCCTGATGTCTAAGGAATATGTTGTGGGTACATGGGCGGCGCCCCCAAATTTTCTAAGGGATACAACTTGATTATTTCCTTTACAACATTTATGGCTCACTTTTTGACTTAAAGGCTCAGATATGAAATCGATTAGGCACTTGTAAATTTAATTAATTGACTAATATTTATTATTTGTTGCCCATAATATAATACGGCCCTGTCGTTATTGGGAGTTTCTCGGATGATTGTTTATTTTATATTATACTGTTATCAAAGAAAATCATTCATATTATTGTGTATGCGGCCTTATCAATATTTTCGTCAACATGATATTCTAAAATTAGAAAACTAAGGTAAATATCCTAATCGATGTCCCAAGCAAGTAAAGAAAACAAATCTTATATTCGTAGTGCCCTACCTAAAGCGCCCCTGTCCCCGCGCTCCAATCCCCTATCCTATAACCCAACAAAGTTTTATATACGCATAATAAATTTAATGGCATGTCTGCCCCCGTCAGTCCGATTACGATTAGATCCATAAATTTTATTAATTTTGGACATAACCGTATTTTTTAAGTAGCCTATCACCCTGAGCATATATTTCAGTTTGGAGTGCGGTGTTCCGGGGCCAAAAAGTGGGGTTACGAACGTCCACCCGACATTATCTGCGTTATTTTTCCACGTAGGGGCGAAATGTAAATGAAAGTCCAATCTCTCGACACGCGAGAATAACGAATAGAAGGAAATGAGAACCCCACGGGTTAAGGGGGGGTTATTAATTAAGCACAAGTCCAATCAAGACCGGCTTGCCCGCTTATACATATGGAAGGCCAGGACGTAACTGTGTAGGGCCACTGGTGGCGGTGGTGGTGAACAGCTGCTCCTCATGCTGACTGTACCTCGCCCGCGAAAACCCGTTTTACGCGCGCTACTTTTATAATTAGTTGACCACCCTCCAAATACAAACACTCCGGCCATCTAATATAATTAAATTGCATGAAAGTCCTTACTAAATTCGCTCTTGGAAAATACCATGTCAACTAAATGCTGTTAAAAGTTATTTATTTTTGGCGCAAATTAAAAAATTCACTCAGCCAGTGGGATTTGTAAAACAGCAAAAAATACGGGGGCGGGAAGGGAAGGCTAACACCAGTCAAATGGTTTTAATACACAACACATTTTCGCTTAAAAAACCGACATGATGCAAAAAAATGTTTGAAAGGTTAGAATAGTTTTTTAAACATGGTTAGCGGATTTATCTTTGAGCTTTATGTTTGACAAGTGGTCTATTATCAAAAATATTTTAGCCATTCAGAAAAAATCTATTAAACAGTTAGCCATATTCCAAAATATTTGGAAGCTCTTGTAGAGTAACATGTAAGGATAATGCTACTTACTAATTGTCTTTTTTCCATACGCGCAAAAGTTATCTAAATTAACTTCCATAATATTGATGGTTTTTTCTGTTATAATGCCAACATAGAGTTATATAAAAACGTAAATTTCGTAAAAATCCGCTCGACGGTTCCAAAACTGTGGCACTTTAACCCAGCAGAATGGGAAAATTGTAGAAACAAAGAATTATTATTTTCAAAACGTTGGATCTAGTAGTCGGATTTTGAAGAAATTTACTTTATTGCAAAACTGGATGTTGGTTTTCTTTACAAAAAAGTTACACAAGTTTTTATTTGGTAATTTTAGGCATTTATCGGAGCTTCAAAGTTGCACCTTTAAAAATGATAGAATTTTCTAGTAACTGTTTTAAAAAATCACAGTTTTGAAACCGCTGGTTGGATTTCTGTCAAAAAACCTTTAAATCAAAGCTCAATAATCGTACTATATTGAAAAAGTCCTGAAATGTTAATATGATTTTTTTTGCATTTTTTCGATTTTCACAGTTCACTTTTCAAAAATTGCGTTTTTTGAGGGTGCTACCTACATTAGAATAATCACAGTTTTAGAACCACTGGTTGGATTTTGGTAAAATTTACTTTATTGCAAAGCTGGATGTTGGTTTTATGTACAAAAAAATCCCCAATTCTTTATTTGGTGATTTTAGGTATATTTCGTGGCTTTAAAATTGCACTTGAAAAATGTGACGTAATTTTCTAACGACTGTTTTTAAAAAATCACAGTTTTGGAACTTGGGGAAAACGACATAAAGGTGCTTTCATGGCCCTCATCCAGTCCGGACTTAAATGTCATTGAAACTCTTTGGCATAAGATTAAACGTATTCTACGCAATAGTCCACCAAGAACCATTGGGGACTTAAAGACCAAAATAGAAGAAATTTGGGACAGTTTCATGACATAATTGTACCAAAATTTGATAAATACAATGCCTGCTAGAATACAGGCAGCTATTAAAGTAAAAGGAGACGTAACCTCTTATTAATGGTCCTAAATTAAAAATTATCCCAACATTTAGTTGCCAATTCATTTTGTAAAGTTTGCTAGTTATTAAGGTTAAAATATTGTTAAATCCAATAAATAATTTTCTTCCATGCGTAATATTGTTATTAAGGCTTTATCTTATTGTATTATTAGGTGTTTACTAATTATTTGCGTAAAATTTCCAGTTCTTCTTTCTTACTTCAAAAATTTACTTTTGTCCGAACATTTAGTTGTTAGGGCTCGTAGTTGAGTTGTCCAATTGTTAAAGGTAGTATGTCCATCTTCAGGAATTTTTCATGAAATAGTAACAAAAAAACACATCTATGTAAACTTATTTTACGAAATTTCTTTTTAAAGAACACTCTAAAAAGTGGTAACAAACAAGGAGCTTTTAAGATTTTTGTATGGTATTGGAAAAGTAAAGTGACCTTCTTCAAGAGGTCAGAAAATTCATTTTAATTTCAATTGATGTAAAGGGGAATCTATAGAAGACAGACTTAACCTAACCTTCTTTCCCACCCTAACAACCTTCCACTTTTCTTCTCTACTCGAACAAATGATGATGTTCACTTTAGCCCCGTTAGCCTGTTAGAACTTTTACCAAGAATTCAGGTTCCTATTACTTTTTCATAAGAGTCAAGAAGACTTCAATTTTTCCAGTTTTCCATATACACTAACTTGTGGTATTTATTTATTTATAATTTAATTAAATATTTTTTTATTTTCAAAAATAAACCTTAAGCTTAGATATGGAAAACACGAAATCCTGCAATTTATCTCTACGTCATCGTCATCTGGTTATCCAAACAAAATCCATATAGATGACATACTTTTTATCGTTCATTAATTAAAACCCTTTTACTTTATGAAATAAAATGTTGTGTAAAATTTGTAATAAATCCGATGTAGCAAATGGAATTTTATTTCCATATTAGATTATTCAGGTGAGAGTCTAATCGTTTTACAAGAGTATACAGCGTAAATATTTTGGTAAACGTTTTAAAAAGCGGCATGTGTGCTTGGTGTGTTAATAAATAAAATATGTCTGTGTGTCTGTCTATTCAGTAAATGACATTTTGGAGGCGAATGCTTATTTGAAATTCATTGGACTGTATTTCTCTCTCACACGTATGTATTAATTGAGCTGTACAATTTCAATATATCCATATAAATAGAAGCAATTCAAGCACACAATATGACTAAATTGAATATTACAGAATGCAAACGAAAATTGAATAATAAAATAGGGGTCTGGGTGGGGGTCAGGTGATAAATTTAACCCCCTAATTTTGCTGCCGGGATCTATCCATTGTGAGGTACCCTAATTTATACATTTAATATATATATTTGGTATTTAAACACAATTATGAGTAGAGAGAGGGAGATGTATTTTATCTGTAGGATTTATGTCCGACGATAAAACGTACACGAATACTAATTTTAATTTATTTACGCCGTAGTAGCACCAAAATCGAGCAGAAATATTTTAAATCAATTTAATTTTAAAGTTAAGACTGCTCTCTGTAGCAATGTGCAGCAGCAGGTGGGGCTGGGCAATTAACATGGAAATGTATATTGTGTTGCTTTAATTGAGATATTTAAATTTTAAATATGGTTTGATTACTTCTTTTGTTTTCGTTTATTCATTATTTAGCAACTAGATGCCAGTGCTGGCTCTCTCAGATAAATTATTTGCTTTTATTTACATAGCTTGTTCGTTATTCCTTTCAGGTTTATAAGTATTTTATATGCAACAGTAAATTTACTCTTATCATTTTGTTTTCTGATTTATTTTAATGCCACACAAACATTCTTTATTATGTTTACACACCCCACCCCCTCGCTCCACAACATAATTAATTGGTTACCCTTCACACTATAGTGGAAAAACTTTGGGGCGTTTCGAATTTTCCAACTCCACCGGGCAATCTTTAATTTACTGTGATTTCTTTGAACAGTGTTTTTCCTCTCCGCTATTCGCACTTGATTAGTACGATAATAGCTGGTGTAGAACGTCGTTGGTGTTTGGCAGAATTGCACATCTTTCACAGAGTTTCTAAGGCCACCTGTTCCACTCTCCAGATGAACTGGAACTGTACGTGCATGGAAAACCAGAACTGGGAAACTGCTCAACCATATACCCTTTAAACTGTCCTGCTACTTGAGAATTACTATTTCCTAGGTGTCACACGGACAATATTTATTGCTAATATAAGTATAACAACCTGAGCTTAAAAATCAATTGCGAAACGGAAATCCACAAGGTATAATAAAAGACACAAAGTGTATATAAGTTTTTTGGTTTTGCAGGAAAAATTGTAATATTGCTTTAACGTCAAAGATCAGATTTTTATTAGTCATTGTTTGCTAAATGAAATTATCTAATAATATAATTAATGTTGTGGAACTTTCAATCGATAACCAATGTGTAGCTAATCAACATTAATTTCTATTCAGAAAAACCAGCAGTTTTTTTAATAGAATAATGATCACTTGAGGCAGTCACTGTAAATTAAAATAATTGCCGTACAATTTTGCCACGCCTATAATATAACCCAACAGCAACAACGCATTTTTTCCTAGATACTTCATGTTCTTTTTTGCATAATGCATTGTAATGTTCAGTTTGAAAAACTGTCGAACCTTTGGGGGTTAAAAACTGCATGTGGCCAATTAAGCCGTATAAGTAAATAAATTCAATGGGGTTTTGTGTGTATCATGAGTTTGTTTTTTCCCTCGGTGGGTCGTAGGTAAGAAATCTAGCTGGGCCAGGGGTGGCCCATTAACATTGGAGTGCGGGTGAAAAAGTCTATGAATGGATCTTAACAATAACGAAAATACCTGGCCCCATCATACGTATATTTATATATTCTATTGAATATAAGTGTTATTCAAAAGATGGACCATTAGTGAATATTGTGTGTATAATCTGGATGTTTATGTGAAAATTCTTAGAAATGGGCTGTAACGAGGCACTTGTGTAACCCGAAGAGCGTCTTCTTTCCGCTCCATAATTGTGTGGCTTATTTCTTTAATAAATACAACAAACAAGAAATTTAGATAAAATCAGCTAGGTACTTGTCCAACAGGTATTTTGCTTAAAATTGTCCAACCCAACTTCAATGTGTGTAGTGTACACAAACAATCATACATCGATAGTTCGTCAACCCTTTGTCCGTGCGCAAAGTTAGCGAACGACCTGCCAGGAATCCATCTAGTATAAAAGTTAAAAGATTGTCATCTGAATTCAACTTGAATAAATTGATTCAACGACATCGACTCTGTCAAAGAGACGAACATAAATACCAAAATAAAAGTGCTGTTTCTCTCTAAAGATAGACTTAAATCTCAGGTTCTACTCTCGCCTGTTGCGCTAACGTTCGCCGCCATCACCATCACCAATTCATTTCCTTTTTCTACCTGAACTGATCAGAGACCGCGGGGTTGCCACATTTATATAGATCTGATGCATCTAAATGCTCGGTTCACTTTCATACTTTCATCATAAACAAATGCCGACATCATTACTCAATGCAAACAAAGGCACCAACAGTAGCACACATACCACATACAAAACCGGCACCAACAATTGAAATGTTCGATCAACTGCTTGTCTATCGATGGTTTGAAGGCTCACTGTCAAAAAAATAATGTTGATAGGATGAAAAATTGTTTATAGTATATCATCACTTGCTTTTTGATTGCTGATATGAGCTGTGTGTGGAGAGCTTGACGCGAACAATCGATTTGTATATGGAGTATTTTGAGTTTGATGTCTCAATTCCAACTCAATGGCTATTAGAGTATAGTGGAAAAGTTCAAAGATTTTGAAGGAAAACTAAGGGAGAAAGTGGAAGAACTAAGATAGTACAACTGCTCCTTTGGTTACTTCTTTACAAATTCTGAACTAAAAAGAAAAGACCTACTTTGGTTTTCCAGATTTTACTTATTTCTTCGTCCTTAGTTCCAAATTTATAACTGTAACTCGAATATCAAATGAAAAGCTTTAATTTTTTTGGCTCTCCCTAAATTTCACTTTCTGTTGACCACAAACTTCATATAAATTTTTTTTTGAGATATCATTACACAGTTAAATTTGCCAAAAAGGACACGTGGATGCGCGCACACTGTTCTCAAGGTCAAATTGCCACCTATCTAATGAAAAAAAATTGGAAAACTGCAATTCCCAGAATCATCACGTCGCAGCTCATTTCCAAACACGTTTTATACCTCTTAGTTCTCATTGTTGCAATCGGCTAGAACAGACGAAACTTTTTTCCTTTTTTAGTCCTGGTACAAAGAAAAGTAAACTGGATGGCGGTGTTATTTAGGTGCGAAGAACAGAGAGAGTTGACGCGTGTAAACGTAGACAAATAAAGTAGGTATGTGACTGTAGATAATTTGATGGACGTTGTTGTTGTTGGTGATTTTTATATGCGCGTGAACAATTGAGTTTTGTCTTTTTTTTTTGGTGGACAATAGAGAGTGTGAATGGCCATACCAGTATATTGAAATGTCCGTGGCAGACCCATCAGTGAGACATAACGGCCATGCAATGTCACCTCCATGCTTAAACCCATAAAACATATCCTGCAATTCAACAAAATAGGATAGCAAAAATAAATCCAAATAATTGGCCATATTCACATTAGGACATGTGCTGTGCGTGTCAGCGAAAAAACCGAAATAAATCGCCTTGTTTCAGAATTAAATTATAATCAAATTAATTTGCAGATATTGAGGTGTCTGTCCCTCGCCCCCAAAACGGATTTTCTGCCTTACATTTCCAACAAAACAACAAAATCGAACATAATAGGTGGCCCTGAATGCAGAGATTAATTTGTGGCCGTGTTGGAGTAAATAGGTATAATCTTAATTAAAAACTAAATGAGTTTCTACCAACATGATATTCGCGAACCTTATTTATTTTGTGTACGAAATTTAATTAATAATTAGATTTTTAAATAACATTGTAGGCAGATAATGCGCTACGGGCTCGGATCGATTCATAAACATAATTAACCGTCAAATGCAATTTACCATATTTGACAGCTAATTAAAAAACTGATATCGACAAAAAATATTACCAATGCTTAATTGCGTTAATTAGTTTTTGTGTACAGAGACGTAAATTACAAATTGCTGATAAATTGCTAATCATTATTCATTATCGGAGGTGATTTTTTTTCTGCCGCAATCCGCACGAAAATAAGTTGGAAGTGGATCGATAACAAAAGCAAAGGGGTGGGTTTTCATCGAAATCAACACAGAAAAATACGGGATGGTGTGCATTGGGGGGATTGGATTTAAATTTGTTGGCCATTTGATGAAACATCGTTTCAAAAAGGCAATTTACACCAATGAAAATTACGATTCGGGAATTCTCAAGCAACGATTCTGAGGGAAAAAAGCTAGAATTACAGAGGAAATTCTAGAATCTAACAATTATTGGATATGATAATAGTAAGCCTGAGTAGTTCTGCAAAGACTCTAAAGAAATGGACACAAGAAATGAGAAATTCTACTTGCATAAGAACGTAAAAGAAGCAGTAAAAAAAAACAAGTAATTGACGAGGGCGTTTTTGTCAAGAACTGAGAAGATAAGCTACTTAGGAACCTAGATTAGGTTAAAGTCGCGATTTAAGCGTGCCTCATCGTGAAGAATGAGGTGGAGGTGTGAACCAAAACAAACAGTTCTCTAAAACTAGAATCCTCAAAATGTGAACCTACAAGAAAGGAAAAGAGATAACAGAAAGACCAGGAAACTATCTTCATGCCAATCCCAGAAAAATTTTTCCTACTTTGACTAGGTAACCTTTGACGTTCCTCCAAGCTCCCAGGAAACTTCTACAGATTTCTCTAGATAATCAAATGAATGAAATTCCCATTGTCTTAATATAATATAATAATATAAAATAAACATTAGTGATCTTTTCTTCATATTATTCGCTTATATTGATTTTGTTCCGTTAATAACTAAGTTTATGGTTAAGATTATGCGCGTCACTAAAGTTGTTTTCCTTAACGTTACACACAAGTAAGATTTCGAGTAATAAATAAAATAAAATGAGAAAAAACCACACTTAAATAGTTTTTTATAGTCTTAAACGGCGACTTCCTACACTTTTAAATAGATTTCACAATAAAAATTGTTTTTCTATGTTTGTTATAAACCAGTATCAATAAAATGTTTTTGATTGTGATGTCCACTCCATAATGCACATGTTGTTTGGAATATCCCCCCAGTCTATAATAACGGTATATTATACAAGTTGCCGAATGCGGATGTAAGAAGACAGACCTCCTACACAGATTTATCCCAAGAAACGACCTGAAACTAGCACACACACTGTAGATTGATATATAATAATTAATTTACCCAAACTAGTTATGCTTAGGCAGATCATTATCGATCATCTTGCAGACATACACGCCATTTACCACAGAGTTGACTCATTTGTTTAATTAAAGACAACCTGAATAGGTTATTTTAAAATAATTAATTAGTTATTTTGAAACAACATTATTTCTAATTAGCAATTACTGTAAATACTGAACAAAGCCACACAGCAGCTGAACAACAAAGGCTGTTATTTATCTTTAATTCAGCAAAATAATTACGTTGTAAGTTTCTTAGGAATTTGGGGATACGTTCAAAATTATCTTCAGCTAGAAATAGAATATTAGTTACCACGTTGAAAAAATCGTGTGTCAAGTGCTGGTACAACATTTTGTTACGTTATGTTATGTCGAAACTATATGAGAAGAGTAAATTTTTTTGTAGCACAATTTCCATGTGATTCCGGTTTTAAGCGCCAATAGCACGCATTCTTGAAATGTTTCAAGTCTGGTCACGTCGACCCATCATATATAGTTATTATAATGATATACCTTATCCATACCATTTCAAATCAAACCAAACCCAATCATAATTCTCTTATAATATTAACAAAAATGTTTTTATTGGCTATTATCTCTTCGGTTGGTTTTGGTATAAGTTTATGGGTTTTTGAGGTTGTACATTGGGGGAGGACTGCTGATGGAAATCAAACTGTTTTGGAAGATGTATGTGCTAAAAGCTACACACTTGCAAGAAAGTTTCGTGTTTTATAGCGTCCAGTTTTCCTGTTAGTTTAGTTTAAGTTTCAAACCAGTTTAAACAACTCTTGACCCTTATGCCATTCTCGCGACACGGATCATAAACATCTTCCAAATGCAACACCCATAACTAATTACTTTACAATATTAGTTACAAATTTGGGTTTAGCTTGCAGTTTCGTTAGTATTAGACAGGTGTTAAGAATTAGGCGCAGCCACCAGGTGAAGCTGGATTATAAGTCATTAATATCCAATTTACTTTGGATAATTTGTCTTGTAATTTCAATGGAAATATGAGGATTGTTGGATCAAGTGCAGTGGAGGAAAAAAGTTGTTGGTTGAGTGTAGCCTGAGTGGAGGGGACAACGGTTTGTGCTTTAATAAAATTATTACGACGTACACCAAGGAGGGTTTTAAGGAAATTCGGAAGCCGAGACACAATAGGAATGTGTAAAATATAGCTATAACCCTGGGGAGAGAATTAGCGCGCTGTGAGCATTATCAGGGGCGCGAGTAACAAGCAGCCACCAAACAATTTAGATAAATCCAATGTCTACAATTCATAGCAAAACAAGTCAAGTTTAGATAGCGGACAACACTTTGGTAAATTTCGCCAGTAAAATGGGTTCAGATAGCGAAATTCCCAAAGCTTATCGGCATTCCAATTGAATCCGGTAGTTATAAAGACATCGTACTGGTGGAACAAGAGCTCCTAATTAGATAACAAGTATAAACTTTGTTAAGGAAGTTGCCTGCACTCCACATTTTGTAAAGGGATAAGATGGTGTGCGGTTATCGTTTGGGGTGCGGGTCCGGAGTTGTGGTGCGGGGAGTAGGCGGCGACATCCTTCCGGAGACTGGACCGTCGTCGTGGCCAGGACCATGTTCCTTGTTTACCGGAACCTGGCGGCCGTAACAAGATTACGTTGTAATAGCGGATAACCGCCAGTTGAAATCATTTAACCACAACTTTGGTGTCGCATCGCTAATGTCACTTGCCTTGCGGTCACCTTCTAGAATCCCTTAATTGTTTGTTATTGACCCTTTTGTGACCCCACTCAATAAACAACGAGACGTTAGGTGCAGTTCAGTCACCGCAAAGAAATGACCTTGGAAATAGACTCTAACTTGGTCAAATCTCCACATTATTTTACTGTCATCATCCAAAACTCCAATTGGGTTAGATAATTTAGTGATTAGATATTCTAACCCTAACGTTTGCGAAAATTAATAAAATTTAAAAATATATAGTAAAATATTAATTAAAAAAGAATCGACAGAGAAACAAAATAGTTGCTTTTTGATTTTTCAGAATTTTCTTGTGAATTTAATATGTATACCTAAGAGTCTGGATTCACAGAGGTCAGTCACGTAAAGCTACTCTCAATTGATTAATTTGAAGATATTATCGGTTGTTCTCGAAATTTTAATGAGGAAATTTGACTTCCATACTCAATGAACGAAAAAAGTAAAGTATTATTGTATACAGTTGTACCACGTTTTACTAAATAAAAATCATTCCTTTTGATGTTCATTGAAAAATTTTCTATTTTCATTACAACTGATTAGCAAGAATAAGACAGATCGTTCGATGCGCCAGACCTTTCAGAGCCAATCAGTCAGAAAGGCACAATTTCGATTATCCTTGCATGGCAGACCGAGTTGTCTGGACACGACTAATTTGTGAAATAATAATTACATGTAACTGAATGAGTGGTGTTTGGATGCAAGAGGAGTGATGTGGCAGAGAGTGACGTAGGGGGAGCGAGGGGGACTCGGTCGAGGCAAGGGGAGCCGACGCCGAACAACGTCTACGAAGCAGAAAGAAAACCGGTTGGAGGTCGGCAATGCCAAGCGAAGGTACAATGCACACGTGGGAGTGGGACAGCAAAGAGAGCCACAACACAACACACAGGACAAAGTCGTCGTCATCGTATAAATGCAAGACCCGTGTGGTGGTTGCACTATAGGTCTTTACTGAGGAATGCGGCCGGTTTACCTAAACTTGCAAATCAAACACGTGAAGATGCAACGATTACTTTAGACATACAAAAATACAACACGAACAACAGCACATTGTTGGCGACAGGGTCACGATCGAGGAAACAAAACCGTTCCGATTCGTGCTTGCAAGTAATCATTGATAAATTCGTAAGTCTCGCTTAGGACTCCAACACTTTCTTTAGTACCTCATAAATAACAACAATTAATACACAACGGCATCAACAACAACAGTGTTATCAAGGCAAACAAACTGAATTAAAGTTTTTTTCGGTGGGAAACCTAACACTATCTTGGTCTCAAGTGTTAACTTTTGACACTGCGGCTTATAAATCAAATTTACACCTACAACGGATTAGGGAAAGGAACACCATGTAGGAAAACATTTGTTTTATTATCCGTCCATCAAATTCAAATATGCTTTATTAAAAACCGTTTGGGAACGTGTGGTTCCGTTGCTAGACAAGGACAGCATTCCAATTCTTCAACTGAAAATACCACAATTAATCATTTTAATTAAACAAAAATAAAAATTAATAATCCCGTCATATTACTGATGCCCACGTTAGATAAAAAGCTTTTCCAAAACTATTACACTGTTAATTTAACGAACACAACGACAAGATGATCCCATTTACAAATGATGTTGTAACTCCCTGGACTGAACAGTGAACATGGACCACAGTCCACAAAAGCTGGCAGGAATGTGAAAACACAAATTCTATAATATACCTACCTAGCTTAAGGATGATATAAAGAGAACATTTTTAATCTTAGTTAACCTATGTCAGAATTCTTAAAGACTAGGGTCATTCAGATAACGGGATTAAAATAATTGCTGAGAGACTAAACCAGTCGCAGGTGTTCCACCAGGTAACTCACACACAACGATGCCTCTGAAATTTTTATTGCATCTAATCAAATTAACAGCAATCATTTAACATAATCGTTGGAATGCATGTTATTCGTGTGTAATGTGTACGGTTTTTTGGAATTTTTCGAATGGCTCAGCTGTGTCGTTATACTAACAATTATTTGGTGGCTTATATACGCCAATTAGTCGATATGGTAATTCAAAAGTTATAGCTCTTGTAGATGCCACAGTGATATTAAAATAACATTGACAATAAAAGATCACCGTGGGCGTACAGCAGGTTGATTTGTAGATGAACATGAGAAATAACAACTTAACACCTACTATATTTTCTTTGGGTACTCCAAGAACTAATACTAACAGTTTTCAAACAGCTGTCCATCAAGGGAACTTCAACTAAATTAACATAATTTATATCTCAATAGCTCAATAGCCTCAAACTTTTCTCTTAGACCATACGAGTACTTCTTGGCCAAAGGCTAAAAACTATCATGTTTATTTGTACCTTGCAATTTACTGTTTATAAAAATTTGCTATTTACGTTTGGTAAAAACCACTGACTCTCATGACGATGACAGTTACTTTTAATAGCTAGTGTTAAAGTATAAATAAACAAACTTTTATATCGCTTCCAGAAATCTGCAATCAAAGAATTGTTCTCTTGGAAATCTCAAAAAATTCTTTGCGGTCTTTCCATCCACTCGAGTTTGGGTTTTTGTATTCACTGCTCGTCCCTCTTGATTTTTTCCCATTTCCACTCCTAGACCAAAGATGCTTGAAAATCCTGACGAAAAAAAAAACACCCGAACGATTAAATCTCTCGGCACATTTAATTGTTCACGCGATCTCTCAAGAATTTACTCAAGTGGCGTTAAATTATATGATTGTTTCTTAAAAAAAAAAACACAGAATCAATTACCAACAGGAAACCCCTGAGGATGGATTTTTATTGTAGAAACAAAACATTTAATTATGTTTTGTGCTCTGCAATGAAATTAGTTTTTGTATAAGCGTTTACGAGGAATTAATTACTGTCTTAATTGATTTTCTTGTAGCTTAGTTTAATTTGTCTCTTGGGGTTTAATGCTTAAACAGTTTTTGTTTTCTTTTGCAGATAAAACGATTGCTGCATGTCTATGACTTCTGAATAAAGAGTAAGTTTTTGTTTGGTTTATTTTTATGTTATATTAGTTGGGTGGGTTGCTTAATTTCAAAGTCTGTAAGAAGAAATACAGGATGTCGCCGAAATAGGATTTTCACTTGGTATTGTAAAGACTTAATGACAAAATAAGTTAGAATTTAATTTAAATCTGATGATAAGTTAAAGGGTATTCAAGTTTATTTGGGTATCATTTCAGTTTCGAGAAGGTAGATATTTTTGCCAATGTTATCATCGGACAATGTAATATTTTAATTTTAAAGTTTACTATATAGAAAAATATTGCACACTAATTTTTATTGTGGTTTTCCTCATTTATTTTATCTAATTTTAAATGCTGTCCTTTAGAAATTATTGTGTAGGTTGCATGTATAAGAAAAATATTTCAGTTATTGTAACAGCAATAGTAGAATAAAACATGCTTATTTAATTTATTTCATCGTTATCTACTTAAATATCTGATGTAGCCAGAGCATGACTTTTTTATTCAAACATCAACCAAACCTTCTAAGTATTTCATTCACATACAAATTACTTTAAAAGAACATATTGGTAGTTTGCAAACAAGTTGGATACTGAAATATAGTCACAAGTCATAAACAAGTTTAAATATTTTAATGATTTCTAAACATGTACCTACTATAGAAATTAATCAAAGCTAAAATGTAGCCACCAGAACAGTAAGATGCTTTCAGTTAAGTTTTCTGTGAGCCTAAAATTTAAAAATGTTTTTTTTATTGGGAATACCATTTCTGATTTGGTCTGAAATTCGATTACATAGAGGACAAAAATGGCTTTTCAGTTATTTATATTTCCTAAAATAGCGTCACAAAACCAGAAAAAGTCCTGAAATTCCAGTTTTTTCAAATATCTCGGAAAATATTTTATTTCTTGATATTTAGCTGCTTTTTTTGGATATTTTCTGTGTAGTTAAAAGTTTGCAATCAGTAGAATATATTGGTTGACTTCATGTACAAAACGATGCAGAATAAATATGTGAATTACAAAAATGCTTTATTTCGTCTATCATATAAAAGGTAGAGTCGCGTATAGATATATTTATGTTCATATTTAGATTTCTCCAACGAAAAGGCTGCTCAAGCCTCAAAAGAGATCTAAGCATTTACATATATCTCTTTCAAATTCACCATAAGACGATACAGTCGCAATTCCCAATGCTTAAGTCCATCTTTGATGTACTCTCTCTTGTATCTTTGTGAAGAAGTTTGAGTTGCTCTTGAAGTAGAGTGTGACGATGGGGAATGCGAATAGCCTGTTTCAGGTGTTACGTCCATGCCCAGCCGCGTTTTAAACGAGCAAATAAGTGAGGAAGAACAACTTCTGATAATATTAGCATATTTCCTGCATTCGGCCACAGCTGCTGTTGCCGCTGCTGCGGTTTTATCCCCGCACACACCCAATATTGCCCAAAGAGTTGTGTAATATTGACGAATGATTCAGAACAATGTAACTGTAAGTGAACAGTGTCTAGATGTCGCCTATTTAAATGAAATCCCCGGCGGAAAGTTTTGCACCATCAAATTATCGGGGGTGCGAGGAAAATTCCTACGAAATAGAAAAAAATGGGGAAGTTGGGAAATAATTCAATTTATAGCTCATACACTTTTGTTTGCTATCTGTAATGGGCAGTAAGCGGGTAAATTAAACAGAAACAATGGTTTTAGAATAACAAATTAGTGGCTTTTACAGAGGTAATTTAAGCCGGTGATGAGGAGTAATTTTTCCATCAGTTAGTGTTGTAATTTCGTACTGTTTTTGCTTGTGAGAATGATTGCACTATGGTTCGTAAACCATGAAATTAAACGTAAAGAAACCTGTGGAGTATAATTTCCTTTTCGCGTTCCAATTTTTCAAACGTTACTACACGACAAAACTAGTTTATATACTTTGGGACATTTTATTTTAAACACCGTGGTGAATTTGGTGCGTGAACTGAAATTAAACATATTAATTTATGGAAGCTTGGCGCTTGCTGCAAAACAATAAGAGACACACAGCGCCATTTAGCAACATTGGCATTTCAAATGAGCCTTTTAAAAATGTTTCCAAGTGGTTTAATTCGAGAGCAGGAATGGAGAAAATATAATTCAGTTTGCATTATGCCAGTTTTTATTTTCCGGGGTGTACGCTACCCCATTACATTATACTATAACAATGGTAATTTGCGATCGTAGAATTGTTGCAGATGAATTTCGAATTTAAAATTGCTACTTTTTATTTAAGCGTTGTTGTTTGTTATGATTCTAATTTCCAGTCTTCGCTCTATTTGTGTGTTTTGCATTTCGTGTAAGTTTTTTCCTGCAGCTTTTTATACTTTCAGATGAGCTGATGGCAAAAAATTGCAATATTCCGCGCGTTATTTAATTGTTTCAGGAAACAACTCTGGCAAATTTAACTAACGTAAACATAAAAATTCCTAAGACCCCACAAGTTTTATATAACCTAAATCAAACAGTGAAACAAACCATTATAAACTATATCACACCGTCTGCGTTGAAATAAATTCACCGTATATTTCATTTTTATATTGTTTGCAGTGTTGACTATTAAGCTTGTGAAAACTTTAAAATGGTTTGTTTATGGTTTGGTGAGGCTCTTTGTTTGCTTATATTTTTTATAGTTAACCTCACTGACCTTTGATTTCTACTCTTGTAAAACTTGATGCATTAACCCGTTTTAAGGTTTATTTCGCTAGTAAATAAAATTCGAATGACAAATTTCACGAGGGAATGTCATCTAAAAGAAAAGGAGTTAATGGGATTAAGGTTAGTTGGGGAAGGTCTATAATCTGTTTAGATTTGGTACTCTGAAGTGCTATCACGTTATGTAATATAAAATATAAAGAAATCTGTGCAAATCTTAGAGTTTGAGAAAAATTGTAGCCATTTTTCGAGAGGTAAATGTTGGTTGTATTTTTGTGAAAGTCAGAAAATGATTGAACTGTCGATCCTCCAAAATTCTTTAACAAATGTACAAGGTTATAGCGATACATACTTGTTTTTGAAGAATCCTTTTCCATCATCAAATCATTAACGGTCTACAAAAATAAGCAGTGAAGTAAATTTCGAAAAGTACAAACCATTATTACCCTCCCTAAATTTTGTCAACAATATTATTGCCACTACAAAAATTCCCTAATAACAAATCAATTCCCACCCCCACACTACTTTAACTCAACCTAACTACCTACATATCCGTATAATATTGATCAGTGAATACTACAAATTTTGCATTCCATGTACAGCACATATGTTACACCAATAAACAATCTATAGTACGTGCCTAATTAGTACTAGAGAGTGTATATACGTGAGCGGGGTGATGTCTTATTCGTGGTGCGTGACGCACGTGAGTTGCGTGTCCAGAAGGCCTACATGGTGTAGACTGTGTGTGTATGTGTGTGGTAAACCATGGCACCGTGTATTCGATTGACATACCCAGGCGTCTATATTACCCTCAAGATTTTATTATCGACATAGTTTTGATGGTGGAAACCTGAACACGGTGACACATGAGGTTAAAAAACTGAAGCGATTTTGTGGGTAGTGATGATATCTTTTTGGTTTCAGTGGAATTACATTTGGGATATGTCAGCTAGTTTTTTTGATAAAATTAATATAACTCGTCGACAAATGGAAATAATCGATGTAGAAGTTTGTCACGGTTCAAAGGGTAAAGTATAAACAACTTAAAGAAAGTGGAATTCATTATTATATAATCTGTAATCATCTAAAGTAAGAAGAGGTTAACGTTGAATTAAACTGTTTTTCAGTTTCATTGAATCTTTCATAAAAGAGCTTGTCTCCCTGTCTAAGTAAAAGTCAAAATTTCCAAGGAGCATTGAAAAGTGTTTTTGTAAGTAAGATAGCAGATAAGATTTTAGTTTAGATGGAATATAAGGGAAAATATTTTCCTGAGAAATTTTGACAAATATTTCTAGAATGGAAATTCTAATACCTTCCTCTTAACCTCTTATTTCTTCAATAAAATATATACCTAGTAAAATTTGAGTAGGTAGGACATATAAAAATTCTAGTGCAGTTATTTTAATTAATTTTTAGAAGTTGTTATAATTATAGACTGAAGAGAATGAAACTTTCTCTTATATGCTCGGAAATGTTTATTAGTAGTTCTTACCTAACCTAAACTAGGGTTCGGTAATTTTTCCATCGTTCCTTCAAAAACAGTAGATATTTCCGGAATCACAGCGAGTGGGTTCCAGTTCTAATCCTCCAGCCTTTTCTATCTGCCAATTAACTTAATATATTTCAAAATTCCCGTCTAATACGAGCCCTAACAATTAAATGTTCGGACAAAAATAAATTTTTGAAATATGAAAGGAGAACTGGAAATTTTACGCAAATAATTAGTAAACACCTAACAATACAGTAAGATAAAGGCTTAATGACAATATTATGCATGGACGAAAATTATTTATTCGATTTAACAATATTTTAACCTTAATAATTAGCAAATTTTACAAAATGAATTTTCAACTAAATGTTGGAATAATTTTTAATTTAGGACCATTAATAAGAGGATATGTCTCCTTTTGTTTTAATAGCTGCCTGTATTCTAGCAGGCAGTGTATTTATCAAATTTTGGTACAATTCTGGCGTGAAACTGTCCCAAATTTCTTCTATTTTGGTCTTTAAGTCCCCAATGGTTCTTGGTGGATTATTGCGTAGAATACGTTTAATTTTATGCCAAAGAGTTTCAATAACATTTAGGATAAGGACCAGAAAGCACCTTTATGTCATTTTCACCGAGTTCCAAAACTGTGAATTTTTAAAAAAAGTCGTTAGAAAATTACGTCACATTTTTGAAGTGCAATTTTAAAGCTACGAAAATTGCCTAAAATCACCAAATAAAGACTTGGGGATTTTTTTGTACATAAAACCCACATCCAGCTTTGCAATAAAGTAAATTTTACCGAAATCCAACCAGCGGTTCCAAAACTGTGATTATTTAAATGTAAGTAGCACCCTCAAAAAACACGTTTTTTGAAAAGTGAACTGTGGAACTCGAAAAAAATGAAAAAAAAATCATATTACCATTTCAGGATTTTTTCAATTAAGTACGATTATTGAGCTTTGATTTAAAGGTTTTTTGACACAAATCCAACCAGCGGTTTCAGAACTGTGATTTTTTAAAACAGTTACTAGAAAATTCTATCATTTTTAAAAATGCAACTTTAAAGCTCCGATCAATTCCTAAAATCACCAAATAAAAACTTGTGTAACTTTTTTGTAAAGAAAACCAACATCCAGCTTTACAATAAAGTAAATTTCATCAAAATAAGACCACTAGATCCATCGCTTTGAAAATAATAATTCTTTGTTTCTACAATTTTCCCATCTTGTTGGGTTAAAGTGCCACAGTTTTGGACCCGCCGAGCGGATTTTTACGAAATTTACGTTTTGTGGGCAATATAACAGAAAAAAGCCATTAATACTATATAAGTTAATTTAGATAACTTTTGCGCGTATGGAAAAAAGACTATCAAATTTACTTTTAGTTGTTAGGGCTCGTATTTTTAGTTCCAATTCTTTCTACTAAAAACATGACCGTTAGAAGTAAAAAGTCAACTTTTATCTTTTTCCATTTCAGTAGAACTAAATCGTTTAGTAAAGTAAGATTTCATCCAGTTTTGGAAGTTTTATTTACTCTTTCTTGCTGTAAATGGGTATAATTTTTGCAAAAAATTTATTTAAAAATTTCTTTGTCTAGGCTAAGAGAAACCTGAATCTACAACTCATAAATCTTAGCCTCAGTAAATTAACAAACCAAATGATGGCCAATTAGCAATTTTAAAACAATGTCATCTAAATCCATTAACCTAGCAATGACGCACATTTATTCCATCTAATTACCAGCAAGACAAACATAATTCCATCCGAAATTCCCATGCACTCAGTTCGTTTAACTCAGCAAGCCTCCGACATTTCCTCTATGAATTATGGTCCAACTCAGTATTTAAAAAGGTTTTTATTGCGGGTCGGGGTGCCTGTATACCTAAACTTATTGTACTATCGCTATCCCTACCACTCCACACCATTCCTAATGGGGTGGCATCCCCCTTGTTGTAGCCTTCAACTTCTACAATTCACAAATTGCTTTCCAATATCATTCGCCCTTTAGTGGTCCACACAGTCGTGTCTCTGAAACAATCTTGTTCAATGTGTGTGTGGATACTTCGCCAATTTGTGCCTTGTGTTGTTGCTGTTGTTAGATTAAATCTAAGCTGTTTGGTTAGTGGTGGTTGTTGGTGTACTGTGTTTGGGAAAAAAGGTGTGAATTTATGAGATGTGCTGGATTAACTACAACAACCCGGTGGGTTTGAAGGGTAATTTTTTATTGGTTAGGATAATTTCTTCAGTAGGTTATTAGTAATATTCCAGAGACTTTCACGTGTCTTAGCCTTGCATGGAACATATAAAGTTACGGTTTCTATGATCACCACCAACAACAACCACAATTAAATTATTTTTATTACAGATTAAAAACTCTTGTGCAACAACAAATAAAATAATTTTTCACCCACGCATCTTACTGTATTTTTATGGAATGTCCTCGTGACTAAGCACTTTGCTAAAAGAGCACAGTCAGAAATTATTGTCATGAAAAGATCGAATACCCAAATGTTTACATCATCAATAAATATTTTTCTGATGACCACTCAGAAAAAGAAAACTTTGTAACATTCGTAATTGTAAACTATTACATTTAACAACCATTTATAATTTGATCTAAGCCTTAACAACTATTGTAGTAATAGTAACGATTAGATACTGAAACACCCATTTAATGAGGTGTGTTTACGTACTGTTATTATTACCTTTTACACAATTTGTTTGGGTGAAAATTGCTTTGCATTTTACTTGTTTTTAATTCCTACATCCGTCTTAAGGAGTGTACTGACCATTACAAAACCGTGCAAGTGATTTATTAAAATTGCACACTATAAAATTATCTTATTTACTCTGTAGTGGATAATTCTCGGATGATTTATTGCGATATTACATGTAATATCCATAAAATATGTCTCAACAAAACATTTTGAATATGATTCATAACTTTCGTGGAGAACATGTGATTAAATAACATAAATTGTTCATTGTTGCAATATAAGTTATATTACCATCCTCCGACTATATCAGGCGAGTTGAAAACGGGGGGGCAGGCCAAACAGGCGGCGGAGAAATTATTGCTGTCATATAGGGGTGGAGGACTATCTGTAGAGGGACTGATTTTTCACATGGGGAATTGTAATTATATTACAATAGGGGGAGGTAATTGGTTTTTAAAACGCCTTAACCAATAAAAAAGGACGAAAATTAGATGGTTATACCGACACCCAGTCCGGCAGACACTAATTAAATTGCCTGCCACAATAATACAGCGCACACATAAGGTTATTTTCCAATAATTATTTTATTTTTAATAATTAGTAATTAATTCTGTTTTTGTAATTATAGATGATCATTAAAAAAATAATTGCTTAAAAACACTATACACAACTATCAAGCACCTGTCTTATAATTTGGTAGAACTAGTTTTCAGAGAACTCATTTATTTTTTTCTTTTCTCGTCGCCGTTCCTAGAGATATACTATATACGATAATTATCAAAATTATATTTGTCTTTAAAGCCGAAATTAATCATCGCAACCTGCACTTTATCTTTATGGGTACCGAAAAAATGTCTTATGTCACTTTTAGAAAATAATTAGGCTCTCTTCGGAGAGGAACACTGAATTATCATATGGAAAGTTTGAAAGGGTTATCTTAATCGTTCAGCAGTTAATTAATCTTCATTATAAGTAACTGGGAAAATGATAAGAAGCAATCGATAAAGTTAGTTGAAGAAATAGGTATATGTAAATAATAAATGGTAGAAGAAATGCCTAACCAATTACCAGTTTTTTGAAATTTGTATTTTAATATTTAATAAAAAATCATGAGGCGTTAAATCTGGAGATCTTGCCGACAAAGTTACGTCTTCTTTTACATTTTCTAGGAAACTATTTTCTTATACGAGCAGCATAATGAGGATGATTAAAATACATATTCTTTTCCTCGAGTATTACGTTTTCTTCAGCATCGACTCGTTTTTCAAAAAATGATTCTGTCTCATTTCATTGCCCAATTAAAAATAGGACCAATTATCTCATCTTCTAGGCTCTCTGTCCACACATTCTGGGGAAACTGAAGAGTATGATTTGCACTTTTGATAGTGAAGAAAATTTCTGTTCTCTATTCTAAATAATAAACCTTATGGAAATTTTTTGTAGTCCTTGAAATGCCTAATTTTTTGGGTTGGGTGGTCGTAATAGTCTGGAATAATTTCTAGTTTACCTTTTTTTATCTGTTTCTATCATTAACGTAATCTTCGGGTGGTCTGTTTTTATTTACATTCCAAAAATATTTGTTTAGATTGCTCCAATGAAGACTTAATAAAGAGCGAAACGTCAGCTGAATAAACGATTTTGTTTAATTTTCTCCGTCCTGTTCCACCTAACCTAAAATATCTGATGTGTCCAACACATGACTTTCTTATACCTACTGATAGTACCACAATTACTTTTCCTAAAGAAATTAAGTTAAATTGCTTGTAAAAATCGTGTTTCAATTTTGAGCGTTTCCAGCAATTTTTAAATAATTTTCGGAAGTCTCTCTCGCACTTATCGCAATACGCATAAATCTGTCCTTGTCCCACTCGTTATAACAGAATTTTACGACAAAAATAGGTAAATATGAAATTTGAATCAAATCCGATAACTCGTTTTTGAGTTATGGTGGATACAGACAGACATCATGGCGAAAATGGTCAAAATAGATTCAGGGGCCCCCAAAACGTGTAAATCCATCAAAATCTCGAAGTCGAAAAAAATCACGATTACCATACTTTCTTATTACTTCGTATAAGAAAGTAAAAACTTATAACAAACTAAGTTATTCGAATTCGTTTTATGAAAGAGAACAACAATACAATAATTTCCATGTATGAAATGGAGCCTATGAATTGCATCTCCTATCATTTAATGCTCCTTAAATAACTGCATCAAAGAGTCTCATGCCTCGCAAATTGAATTAATTTCCAATACCCAATTTGTTCCATATTGCACACATAATAATTTAAAACGAACTCTTTGTTAGTGCGGTCTTAAATCAGCTCCAGATCTATAAGCCAATTAACTTTAATGATAGCCACTTTAGGTTGGAAACCTGCAGTTTGAAACAGATATTTGTATTTGGCACCGCCCCCTCCCGTCTATACACTGTGGCGTCGAAAACATAAGTTTAAAACTAAAACTGTTATTAGCCAGTCCACAAATTACAGCGTCTGTGCGTTCTTTGGAAAAATCCTCCCCTATTGCACGAAACTAATTTGTTAATCCAATTAAAACAAAAAAGATGCATGATGTGTAGGTATATTCCAACTTTCAACATCACGCCCGTACGTAGATACACACCACCACCATCACCAGTAAATTTTAATTGTGAAAAAATCTAGCTGTGTTAACTGAAAATTATTGCAAAAGCTACAATTTCGCCCAGTTATATCTCAGATATATAAATCATAATCATGTTGGGTTGTGTGGGTATAAATAAGATAGAGAAGGAGAAACATGAGGTTTTGTACCAATTATCGATGAGAAAATTGTATTGCCTGGCAATCAGATGGTGTTATTATTGAGTTATATTGGTATTATTTCTTCCGCACTGTGTGATTTTTTAATTCAACCTTGTGATCCAGACAATACCCATCAACTTTACGATCCGGTTTTATGATTGGAAGATACAATAAATTGAAAATGTGTATGCCATTCCCCTATTGTAAATCACTCATCAATCTACGTCAGTTTTGCAATAATTATTTATTAGCTTATGCACACAATTAATAAGATTAATCAGTATGCTTTAAAATTATTACCATTATATTAATGTTCACTTTTCCGTTCCAGATTACAGACTCTACCATAGTATTCCTCACCCCCACTTCCCCAAGGAGCCGTTGTTTAACTACTAATTGGTGAACAACAGAAAAATTTTTGTGCACTTTGTCAGCGCTGTGTAAGGCGCTTCCACCGTCAAGCTGGCAGCCAGTGCTCTAGCCTCTATGAATCCACACTACCACCCTTACGGAGGACCGGAGTTGACGTCTCCGCACCCTCCGTCACCGGATAACAATAACTATCATGGACATCCTGGACCGGGAGGGCCCCACAATCGTATGCACCCCTCCAACGGACACGCCATCGGATCTTTAGGTTAGTAGAATGGTAGTTAAGGCGAGGAGTATGGGGATAAAATCCGGAGTGAAATGTGTGGGGGATAATGCGGGGAATTTTATCTTTTAGATCTAGTTTATGAGTGTTTTTACTTATATTATGAGGGATTGTGAAGATGATTAGAAAAAAATGAGATGTGGATTATACTCAATAGAGGAAGGATAAGGCTCACTTGAGATATTACGTAAAATTTTGTGGGATGTTTTGGAAATAATTTGATGGAACCCAGAAATTTTTTTAAATTGAGTTATAAAATATAGGAGTTGTAATTTTATGCTTTGATTTGACTATTTATACGTACTAATTCCACCTTTTGTATTTTTCTCCAGGTCACCCGGGCGGACCTCACGATCAACACCCCCACAACCACCACCAACACCCCGCGTTCAGTAGTGGCGGTCCACTTTCGGATGGTCCACACCATCAGCACCACAATCCTACCATAACAAATAACAATAACACAGTGAAAGTATGTGCAGGGTGCGGTGGTAAAATAGTTGAACGTTTTCTTCTGCACGCGCTAGATCGCTATTGGCACAACGGGTGTCTCAAGTGTTCGTGCTGTGGGGCAATGTTGGCCGATATTGGCCAATCGTGTTTCACTAAAGGTGGAATGATACTCTGCAAACAGGACTATATGAGGTAAATTTAAAAAACATTTTTTTGGGAGAGTTTTTGGGATTGCGCGGGAAGTGTTTAAAATGGGCAAAGGATTATTGAAATATTTTACTATATTTCATTTACATAGTCTAACCAGTGGCTACAAAAACTGTGACTAAAATGGTGCTATTTTCAAAGTTTAATTTTAATGGTCTGAAAAATTTTTTCGATTTCGGTTTCAGTTTTTTCCAGAGATCAGGTATATTGGCATCGTATAAGAAAGTCATGTGTTGGACACATCAGATATTTTGAAATGAACTTCCCAACTTCAGCCACTTTTCACATTTCAGGACACATGCAACTTTAGATTTTACTTAAATTATACAATGAAATTCCCACCCTCCCCGGTACAGGATAAAAGTAGTGAGAGTGCGTTTATCATCCTATATGAAATGTTCGAGTTTCCAACCACCTCCAGCTCTACGCGCGAGTTAAACTAGGCAATTTCTGTGCATATAGTGTCGGCTTATTATGCTGTTTTCCTATGGAGATACAATTTAAAACAGTTAACCGCACGGTCATGAATAAAATTACAACACACAGGAATCAGTTACCCAAACACTTGCAAAATGCTTAAGATTCCCTGTGCAATAATCGCGCCCTGTGCCGTTATTTTTGCCGTTTGTCGCCGCGGACAATTCCCCTTGGAAAACACCAGGACCATTTACATTTGCCGCATGTTCTCCCTATTTACTCAGGATTCCTTTTCTCCTTTTTTACACGGTGTCAAGCAGATAATATTGGATGATAATCGTTTGGAACGTATACAATATTCCAGAATTATATTAAACAATTTCCTTCCTCATGCCGTGCAATTTTTTCGACTTTTTCACACAGCTTGTGTTATGGTGTTGATGTTTTAATATTGCGGTGTGTTTATACACCGATCTATTTCTCAAATGTTGACAAGTCAAAGTAAATAGTAATCAACACTTAGTTTTGCCTTTAATGTCGTTTTGCCACTGACTGGCTGATGGCCAATAAAATAAAGAACCTGGCGTCCGTTTCAGTTGCTGTTTATAACAATAAAAACAGTCGGGGTTGGATCGTGATTAGGGGCAGCAGTAGTACTGTTTTTGTGGCGTGTGATAATGCATCGATCTGCATTGCGGTCTGTTTAGAACCGTCTAATTTATTAGCATAAGTAGTGTACGCGCCGCGACTTGTATCGATCGCACCATGGAACCCCTTTGAAACAACTGGGGATGAATGTACTCAGTACTCTCAGATAGGACACACTATACGAGTACAACATAGTATGACATAGATGCGACTTGCGATGTCGTAAACCGAATCAAAAACTAGTGCACTAAGTGATTGAAACACAATATGTGATATTTTTATTGGGCGATGTAAGAAAAAGCGCTCGCGCCCGCTTTACGATAGTGAGCAAATTGAGTTTTCGACGAAACAATAATAAATTGTGTCCGGTGACGTGGGTTATAATCCGGAGGCGCAATATCGCAGGTTCTGGGCAAGAGAAGTCAAGGAATGGTGAAACGCCAAACGCTCGGCGCTTATGAACAAGTCACGTGCGGCCTGAGCCCGCACTGGAATGACAGACATGAACATAATTTGACAGCAAATAAGAACAGGGGGATGGAAATGATTGCAAGCAGGGGGAAGAGAAACGATTAGATAATTTAATAGAAACTGCCATGTCAAAACGAGGTGTTACTTGAATATGCTCGTGTTCAAAAAGCATACACTGATTGTCGTCTTTCTTCCACCGCACCACACTCTCTGTCAATCTAATCATTGTTTAACTTTCACATTTATTTTTTTTGCTACATGCAGAGTTGTTAAATTAAAAAAATCGGGGAATATAAACAAGTTACATCAAGTTTTATGGTTAGAACGAAATTTTTTTCTGGAAAATCGGATAAAAGTTCCGTTCAAATTATGTTGGAAATGTGATTAGGTAAAGATAGTTATATACTACTTATCTCAAGGATATTGATCAGTGATTTCAGAATTGCAAAACTTTTCCGTCGCCTCTTCTCTACAATTTTGTAGATTGAAAAATCTTTATCACTCTAAAAGCGCCCAAAATTGAATGCATCTAACTGTTTTATTGAACTTATTTCTTTAGTTTAACTATGTTCATAAGAAGACATAACTTTGGTCCAAAGAACTAAAGATCATTTCATCTGAGGATCTATCTAATTCCATCAAGAAATTCCTAGCCTCCTTCACGCTCTTCTATATCTATCACTTTGCTTTTATAATGTTCTTCTAAATCAGAATAATTTACATTTTCTGTGCACTTTCTTCATTGAATGCTGAAATAGGGTTCAGTTAGAACTAAGGACCGAGAAATGCTTCAAAATTGTTGTACCTTCACACAGATCTAGACTCGTCGATCTAAAATTTTGACATTAGGGTAAAAATTTAGATTTTCAATCAATCACTTTTTCAGATTTCTTATATTTTTATTGTATTTAGGTATTTGGACTTGTTAAATAATTTCTGTAGGGGATATTTCCAGGACCATTTCTAGATAATCCTGTTCAATGTTTAGTTTTCATTTTTAATCTAACCTAACATACCCTTTCTTATTTCTTCTTTTTACACATTTCTCAGCTGAATCGTCAAGAAGACTTTTGGTATCACAGTCTTAAGTTTTTCAATAAATTTCCCATAGTAGAAAATGTGATACTTGGGACTTCTTAACGTTTTCCAGACATTCTCTAATTAACAAGATTAGTTTAGAAAAAAAATGTCACAACGCTAATAGTTCCTGTTAAAGTTACGGGTCATTACCATATGAAAGCCTGCCATCCACACGAATTCAATTTCAAGTACAAATATCGAATGAACATTGAACACAGTTGTCTACAAGAGTTGTAATTAGATGAAAGCTGCTTTTTTTCCATTGTAATACAAATGTGTAAAGAGACACAAAGTGTAGTGGCGTGAGTACGGGGTTTTGTTCCTTTAGTTAGTGTAGGGAATTTGCATTTACGGGATTGTTAATGCAAAGTGGTTGCATTAATCAAGAGTACTGGCCGCAATGACAGGGTAGTTGGCCGATGTTATTAAAACGCTAGTACACGGCAGCTAATTAATTTTATGCAACGCCACACTTGAATGGCTTTCATAATGAATACGCTTTTGATGGTTTTATTTTTACATGAAATTTATACAAGATCGGACTGATTGACGGCTCTGGCTGCGGTCACGTCGGATAATTACTCTCTGTTTGCTATCAAGACTATTATTAATTAAAGCGCGCGCGCTTTTCTCTTTAGGGAAACTTTTAACACGAAGATCACCGACTTATACGTTGTATTTCCGCCAAACATCACTTTAAGCTACCGGATGATGACAGATTAAAGCGATTTACAACGGTTTTTATTGGTGTGCTAATGGATTTTAATACGTGTCCGACCAAAAACAAAACCGAAAGAACTTTTCAACTGTATGATTTGAAATCCACTAGACTAGTGATGTAAATAAGACTTGACACAAGTTTCCAATTAATGGTGGCGTGACTGTTGCTTGGAAATCGTTAACCAAATGTGGTTTTTCATTTCTTAGCAAACATCCACCCCGACTTTTCACACAACTACCAATTTTGCCTTGCCGATCATTAGTAAAGTAAAAAGATCAAGACGCTATGTGAACTTAAGCTCATTAAAAGTTGATACTTTGGTATATAAAGCCTTGTATGTGAGAAAGGTATCTTTAAATTGGCTCCTAAATCACATAAAATAGATCGACGAGTCTCAGTTTATACATGTGTATGTGTGTGTCCGCGAATTTTACCACAGTTATTTTCGCCCATCAGTCAATTAGTCCAGAGTTGTGGCTTGTGGAATTCTTTCCCTTTTATTACAGTGCAAGCGGGAAGATGACAACGCTATCAACCTTTCATAATGGAGTAATTTTAACAGAAATAAGATTATAAATTGAAAGACATTTTAAATTTGCATTTAAATCAGTATTCGTGTAATCGAGTACAGGCGGTGCGAAGCTTTGTCGCGTCGTTCTGCTTCGGTACCGCTTCTGCATCTGCTTACAGGACCGAAATACAAATAATTTAGGTACTCAATGAGATTCCATCAATTATTTTAACACAATTGTGTCGTATTTCCACAATTAAAGCCACTTATCCTCCATAAAATAACTTTGCTCCCCCGCCTGTCTTCCACTCAAGCTCTTCCATCATAAATTATATGCAATAAAAGGATCTTGGATATAATGAGTTGATGGACTTGTGTTGTGTGCTTAACTTTGGCTAAGTTGGGATAATTTAGCAAAGTGCTGGTGCTCCGTTTCTTTTATTTAGTTGCCGGTTTGTCGAGAGAACGCGTCCGTATTTTTCCCACCGTGGTTGAACGTGGACTGTGTGGATCGACAGCGGGCGCCGCCGAAGCCGATGCCGCCGGTGGCGGCAGTGGGGCCGTGAAGCTCTGGGGAACAACTGCCTAACTCGATTCCAGCCGCGCCAGGGGCCTCAATCAATAGACGCGTCGCGGCGGGGACCAATTACATGCCCACTTTCCTTCTAACACCGTTTGCATACATTTGCCAAGTGCGACAAAGACTCTTTATCGGAGATATTACTCATTTTTCCTGCACTTTATATTTTTTCGTTCCGTTTTCTCTTTTTATGTTAAATACCCACATTTCTGCGTATATTTCCCGCTCAAACACAAATTTGCCGAAGCTGTTTGCGTAAACAGGAAATGATGTGGCACCCATTCAGAAGATCATAAACTAAAGAAAAGAGTTCGTAGTCACTTATTTTGCACCAATTAATTTTTATTAAATATTATCAACTTCACAAGAATATAATTATCATCTCAAGAATTCTGTAAAGATCAGTCACAACTCAGAAAGACCAACAGGTTGCATTTTTAGACTTTTTGGTACTGTTCCTTTAAAACTTCCATAGAAAGATTCTCCGCATATCTTTTTATTCTGCGTAAACACAAATCATTATTAAGACTTTCTAAATAATAGGTACAGCTGGGAATATTCTGAAGTCTTCTCATGCAAATCTGATAATAGAGATCGTATTGGTAACATTAGTAAGTTTAACTTGTTTGAAAATAGGACTTACATCAAAATTTGTATGATTAAAATCTTTATGGACTCGTTTGACTCTTCAGTTTTTATTGTTATTACATATTACAATTGAAAGCCAAAATTACAATAAGTCTATTAGTGTCTTTATCTAAAATTGTTTAAATAATCGAGTGAAACTACGATGTATTTAAAATCGTATTCTTAATAGAATTGTTGACTTTATTTATGAGAACCTCGATAAAGCCTCTATACTTAAGTCTTGCGATGTAGAGAAAGTGACTGATTTCGATGCGCTTTGTAGTCCTGGTGAAAAATCTGCTGTTTTCAGTGTTAATAGTGCGTGATACCTGTACACTAACTAAACCATTCTATTTTCGGTGTATTAGTTATTTTTCTTCCCCCGTACTGTAATAAATTAAACTGAGCAATTAATGATGTAAAAATAGAGACAAAGACGGTTGTTCCAAACAAGGAAAACCACAACCCATGCCACAAATTGCTTATTACGTAGAATGCTTCATGTGCAAAATATATAGTTTCCATTGTATAGGCAAAGCTTATTTAGCAACAGAAGAGTATACATAGTAAGAAGAAGGTTAATGAGAAACAGGACCTTGTTTAATTGGTCCGGGCGGTTGCAATTATCTGTATGCACAGGTCTAATATAATAAACATCGCTAATAAAGTAAACACAGTCTATTTTAACATGCACGTATAATAAATCCTCAGCTCCACTAATTGGATGGATGTTTGACAGACTGATGTGCACTATCTCGTACTATCTCATTCCAGTCTTCTAACTTGCAACCTTATCTGACCCCAACAGATGCTTTTTCGACCAGTAGTAGGCACTCAATTATATCACAAAGTTTTATTATTAGGGTGGTTCGTTGCTCCAAGACGAGTTGGACGTGGTACAAGGAAGACCAGAAAAAACTTTCATTATTTAGGTATTTAATAAATGGATCCTATATAATAACATATAAATTAATTTGGTAAGTTTGGTCTTAGCTCCCCGGACAGCTGTGGTTACAAAAGGAAAGGTAATAGAGGGAGTCAATCTATATAGTAAATATAATAATAAATGTGTCAGACCATAACAAATTATGATTAATAATTTCATTATCTTAATTATTTTTTCTTGCGCCTTTGCCAGCATTTTAATTAACTTATGGAACATCGTGCGCAAATTGTAATTAAATCCTTTGACAATTGCAAGTTCGTTCGCGTTTTTTAATTATAAATGTTGACCAGAATCCCTTAAGATGCTCATCGTCGGGTCAAACCAGCATTTTGATGTTTCCAATTGGTTTTGTTTTGGGGGAAAAACGGTGATAAATTGTTTGAATTTTATTTGGGTATCACAGAGAGGCTCAGTTTGTATGCAAATTAAAGAGTTTATTAACGCTTGAATGGACGGTAAATAGTCGTCGGTTTGGCTGAGCGACAAAGTCGTTGGATTCTGTGTTTAGGCAGTCAATTTAGACGTATTTGAGGCATAATCAGCGCTTTGTGCATTATGTATTGGGCTATACGCGTGTCGGGCCGCGGTAACAGCGGTACAAAACTCAAACCGAATTGACGAGCGTCAGAAATGACGAGCCCGGAGCACAATCAGGCTCCGGGATGCATCCAATCAGCCCATCCGTTGCATTAAGGACACGATTTGCCTTTCCCTTCTCGCTCGGTCTCTTGGCAATCAGACAGACACGAAACGAACCTTACTTTTGGACTTTTACCAGGCACAACAATGATGATTTTATATTTTGTCGCGCGTCACGGAAAAACAAGCAATTTCTTTGTGGGGAAGGAAATAAATTTGTTAGGGGTATTATAAGGTTAGCACTTTTGTACTGGATTAATTGCAGGTGAAATGGATGATGAATTAATATGTTGGAAAATGTAATTTTCGTTCAACGCCAGGCACGTTGGTTCGCTAGTTGGTTTGGGGGAGAATTTCGATCGGTTTTGCTTTAATTAGGAGTATCTTATATATTGTGGAAAATACCGCGATTACCCGCGGGCAGTTTCTGATTAAGGAATCCAATTATAGTCACGTTGTACTAAGGAAATTATTACTTGTGCTAATTAGATTATATACACCGAGGCTGGAAAGGTGGATTGATTACTCCTACATTGTGCAAAAGGTTAGTCCCATAAGTCTAGACAAACCTTGAAAACACACCACAATAAATACATCCCAGATTGTCCAAGTACATAACTTAATTGGGATTACCTTAGTTAAACGAATGTCATGTCTGAAGAACCAGACTTTGACTATACGAGTAGTTCTCCGATTATTCCAGAATTGATCCATTTTGCTAAATATTTCAATTACGATTTAATATAATTTTTGAAGATGGTATCCTTAAACGTCTAAATCAGATTATGCTTCTTCTAATAATTCAGATTTTAAGTACTTCCAAAAATCATACTTAGGTTTACATCTAAATTCTTGAACCCTCCAACACGTTTGAAAAATGTAAGCGTAGTAAATGAAAGAAAATGCAGACCATGTCACTAACCTAGTCAAAATCTGGTTAGAATATTGTAGAAAATGAATTTGCCCATATGTATTGTTTTGATTACCTATACGACTTGTTGAGACAGAAGAAATTTATGGTACCCTCTCCTTAATGGGCCCACAGGTTATTCGGCAATTCGGGAGCCTGCTCGGCATGTGGGCAAACAATACCAGCCAGTGAGCTCGTCATGCGATCTGGTGGACCGACACCCCAACAACCTGGAGCTCCTCTACAAGTATTCCACTTGAAATGTTTCATGTGCAGTAAATGTCTGAATCCGTTGGTACCTGGAGATCGATATTACATGTTGGCTGGGAGTTTGGTGTGTGAACAAGACTGGCATAAACTACTAAAGAGCTCTGCCGCCACACCGACCGTACGTAAAGGCAAAGTTGGGAGACCTCGTCGGAGCCGTGATTGAATAAATGTTAATAATTTCGAAACAGGTATGTGTACTTATTTAATTTAGTAATTTTGTATTTATACACCTGGCGTAAAAAGTTCCCAGTAGGATAATTAAGTTGCATATATGTTTGGGAGAAGGTAATGTGAAACAAAACGTGTGTTAGTGTTTGGGGGGTAATGTTGTTGTTGTAGTAAAAGAATATGAGAGTTTTGTGAGGGTCGTACTTAAAAAAAATGTAAAATTCCGCAGTAATAAGCTATTAAAATTCCATTTCGTTAATTAAATTTAGAGTATAAAATATAATGACAGAGTGTAATAATTTCGAACAGAGGGAGTAATTCAAAATGTTGTTTTTAACAAGTTTGCATCTGAATTGTCTTGTTTCTTTTATGTTTTTTCGGGGGGTGGGCCCCAGCCTCGGCACATTTTTAATAAATGTAATCACTTTGTGTAAGAGATACGGCCGTGTAATGTTTAATACAGAGACGAAACATGTGCGTGGTTGTTTTTATTTTACTTAATTTTCGCTTGAACGAATTTTAAATTAATTCAGAATAAACGTAAATAGCCCCATTTCCGTCGATTAACAATGTTCTGCTTCAGGCGGGTAATTCTGCAAGTTTTGCCGAGTAGAAATGAGTCTGAAAGCCCTCATAAAGCGCTTGCTTTCCATTTGATATTTAAATGCGTTTAAAGTATTGTTTTATGTTATAAATTTAATGCCACAAAGTATTAATTGCTCGTGAAACCTCAAGATTACATTAAAAGGCATATTGATGAGCTTTAACAGAGATTATAAACTTTATACTTTGCCTCTCTTTATACAAAAATTATCCACTCCTCGTCTTCCAACCATTTTCCGACAAATTTCACTGGCGCTTAGAAAATTAAGATATTTTTGTGTCTCCTTCCTTCGCATTTTTCCATCCGCGCTCGGTTTTGTTGTTGTTTTTGTTGTATAATTTTTGGGGCGTTCAGTTATTATATCGCGTGCAATCCGTGTTCCGTGTGCGTCAAATGTAATATTAACAAATTGTGTAATCTAGGCTAAATATATTACAATTTTCGCCACTACTGCGCTCGGATATATATTTTTTGAAGGTCATTACTACGGCAAGTTAACATCTTGCAATCTAATGCGACAATTCCGTGTTTTAAGTATATTATTCATTATAATTTTATTCATGTGCTTTTTTAGATAAAGCACTGCAACAAATACCTATTAATTAGAAAATTAAAAACGCTAAACCTGCAATATCAGTCAATTGATTTCGTTAATCCCCTGAAATATTATTTATTAAAATGACGTTAATCCAGCTAACACTGAATTATTGCTATAAATTGTAATTCGCCGTGTTAGTGGACAGCCTTTTTTGTTACCTAGTTAGATGAATGTCAATATTTATTCCTGAAAATTTCTCATCTGTAAGCGTTGTTAAAAGACTTGGTGATAATTATCAATCGTAAAAATAAAATCAATTCGTTCTGTTTGTTATTATTTATTTAATACAATTATTCAGCAATTTTTTGCTCTTCCGTAATTATCTCTGAAGGTCATATAGACAAAACCAAAACTGTACAGGTTTGCTAATTTGTTCATAAGAAAAAATGTTTCATGAGACTTTGAAGTTTAAGACTATCGTAGCATCTTTTTGCTCTTGGTGATCATAGTTTAATTTCTGACGGCCAATTTATTAGAATATATTTTGGTTCCAACGCAGCAAATTCAAATAACTCACTTCTAGGTATTTTATTCCTTTTTAAGATTTTCCTCCCAGATTCCAATTGAACACGTTCAAGCATACGAGTGTCCTTTTACGTATTCCCCGACTTCATTTACGCCTAATTAAAACGATTATCTCAAAAACTTTTGTATATTCGAAACCAAACACAAGAAGAAATTGTTGTTAGTGCCAATTAATACTCGAAGCTATTTTAATTGACGTAAAGTAAGTGTTTATTTGAAGTTATATAGAGAAACGTTGCCGGTGTGTGTGGTTTTTTTCCTCATCGTCGTCAATAATTGACTTGGTTTAATTAACTTGCACAGTTCCTGATTTAATTAATAATTAAACCTTCCTATAGATAGTTAACAATTACCTTCTATTATATCGAGAAGCTTTGTCCCCCTTAATTAGACACTACGTTGTTTTAAACCAGAACAAGACTAAAAATGGCGAAAGGACTATAAAATATACAAACAGTGGCTCATTATGTCAGTCGTCGGTATTTTAACAATGCTGCGTTGTAAAACTAACTGCATTGATATACCATTCAGCCGCCGAGTTAATTAATGCTCTCTCTCACAAATACCCTATCGATTTCACCTTTAACATTTTTTAATTAATTATAAATTTATTCCGATAATAATTTTACAACTTCACTGGAATTGTCATTACATTCTCTTGCATCACAGTCACTTAGGATCTTCAAGGAAATGTTTTTCTATCTAGTTGTTCAACAACTAGTTCTGAGATTTTAAGGTAAAATATTCAAACATCCAATCACGAGTTTTGAAAAAAGGATGCGAAGGTGTTTTAATTAGTTGGTATTTTGCACGGATCATGTCGTGTACCTGTTTATACACGGAGTGACCATTCGAGTGGCCTTAGGGGAAGTGTTGTCGACAACGATCCTGAACCAGCTTTGATGTAGTCTAGGAGATAATTACCCTTTACCAATCTGCTGGAGGAAACACATATAACATTGCTACCTGTTAATGTAAACTGCCTCTTTGATTATAATATCATACGGAAAAAATATATTGCTGTACATACACACATGCCTCTGATGCTACCTTTGTATATTGTGTTGATTAGTTCTGTTCCTGACATTTGTATTAATTGTATTTCATATAAAAAGCTTTCATTATATGTGACTAATTAATTAATTTGCTTTGTCGGTAAATTGTTGATGAGGTTTTACTGTATTTGGAAAAAAGTTTGATACGGAAAGTGGGGAAAAATATTGTAAAGCAATTTTTTCCTTGTATTCTAACAGCAATGTGATTTCACAGAGTGCCAATGGAACATGGAACACACCGTATACAAAAATATTAAAGTTATAGTTTTGGAAATATTTCAATATCGCAAAATTTTTATTAGACTATCAAAGATGCACAAAAGTTTCCTACAGAAATGTGATCTTTGTATTTCTGTACTGCGCATGCCCTCTACATATATTTAAAATAAATTGACCTGTAAAGTACGGTAGGTTCTAATTTTCTTTGTGAAGTTTTGATAGAGTTCATATTTTTCTACTAAACTTACATGAACAGAGATAACTATATCGAAAAAATAAGTATTGGTACCTGGCTACTAAAAGCCCACTTTCATAAGACTACGACTTGTTTTATGGTTTTTCTTTTTACTAACACCTGTTTTGAAAGTTCGAAAAATGAAACAGCACAATTTATAGCTTAAATTTGTTGTTATTGATACATTAAATTATGTTTTAATATATCAAGTTTCTCCCGCATTTAGATAAGAAAAAGGCGTTAATGCTGTATAATGTAATAAAATAAACATAAAATGTTCTTAATTTAATGTAAGTTTAAGTAACTTCCATTGTTTCAATTTGTTTAATGATTTTGTGGCCTACTTCCGCCTGCCCACGCCTTAACAATTTCACAAAATCATAAATACCTTTTTACAGACTAATCAAATTAATTTTCCATTTTCTAAATTATCTCCAACCGTTCCTCTTGAAAAATTCTATTAGTTGTAACTTATCCACGTAAATGTTTACTATAATTTATTTTTTCTTTCTTTCAGTTGTATCGTGGTAGCCGGGCGCTGAATGGACGTGCAATATATTACAATATAAGAAGCATTTCCTCTGAATTGGCACTTTGGTTCGGTGACCATATTAAGAAAACACAAAACACAAAAAAAACTTCGTCTACATATCGTGTGGTGTTTCGAATGATGATGCGATGAAACAAATCTTCCCCTCACCCTACATACCCCCAAGAAATCCTTAACCCCCTCGACCCAATTAATTTTATGTGTTAAGAGTGGGGTCTCAGTGATGACGGCAAAATGACTGTAAGATTTATTTATAACGGTTGATAATAATATCCGTAAGTTCTGTGAAAGAGTATTCGTTTCTTTTGTTATTATAAGTGATTGTTGAGTTCAGAGAAAAAAATATTAAATTTTTACTCGTACTGTACACACAGAACTGTTTCATCAACATTCAGTGACGTTAATTTAAAGTGAATTATATTTAAAAAAACAATCGCGGATTTTTATTTCGTATGTTGTTGTTATTTTTGTAAATAATAAAGTATTGTTAATTATGAGCGCTGTGTTTTTTTCCAAGTAAAGTGGGGAGGTCACGGTAATTCAACCTTGAAAAGGTAGGTAATTTTTGGTACCTGGCAACAGATGTATGGAATAAGGAATTGTGTCTATTCAAAAGTAGACCCTAGTTTCTATGGGGTGCTGCTATAGCTATAATAAAAGTTAAATTTTTTCCATCTTTTGAAAAGTTGGGTAATTGTACTCGCCTGTTGGCGTTGAGGCTTTTAGAGAGTAACAGACAATGTGAAGTTAGAAAAAATCTGTTATAAATTATAGTAGTAGTAGTAGTTTATGGTGGAAAGAGAAATTCCTAATGGTGTAATTTGGGAGTTTAGATGAGTTTAAAGTGAAAACAATTTAAATGTACTATTAAGTAATAAATAAATTAAACGAAAATGTGGCTGTTTAATAATCTCCATATGCAAGAAGGTTTCTATTTTATGAAGGACTTCATTTATTAGAAATGACTTTATCATGTGCATATTGTTGAAAATAGGTTTGTAAAGTATTTGCATAATGTATGCGGTCCATAAAATCGGACGTAAAAGCCAAATTTCCTAATTGAGAAGGAGGTTTGAATTCGTGCTTTATGGAGGGTGTGAATTTTGATATAGGAAAGCGATATCAAGGATTACTTTCCTTGATGAGAAATGAAAATCTAAAACGCATTAAGGAAATTGGCATTGCTTTTAAATTAATGTTAATTGTACGCCGAATCCATTTCCATTCCAAATTGTTATTGAAATAAATGTACCTTACCGGCTTCACTCTTCTTAATACCTAATGCCCATTAAATATTTATTAAACTAATTGAATTAATTTCAAACTTCCAAAGTACATTTACAAAATTACTTACTACAATTATTATTAACACCATCCAACTACTTATTATAATTACAAAACCGTTTTTAACAACTTCTTCTCTGTGGCATTCGCTAAGATTTCAACCATAAAAAGCCACATTACCGTCTGGTGATTACTTTTCGCATCGCTTAAGCCCCATAAATCATAAGTATATTTAATATATTTTAATTGTATGGAAATACCCCACAGCCCGCTGGTTATAATTAGCCAATTATCTGAAAAACAGTGTCAAACAAATTAAAATAACACCAACAAATCATTTTATCTAATTAAAGTTTTTGAAAACGGCCAACTTACGCCAAGGTGACTGGCGCACATTTCTGTCAATTAATAGATGCTATTCTGGTTTCATTTTTATTTTCTTCCTGCCTCGTACATAAATTGGCTTTACTTTAAAATTTATGGCTCAAGTGTCTTAGTTAATTAGAACTACTGTGATGCGCACAGCCAGTGGCGTATCCCAACTCCAACTCATTTTCGTTTCGTCCGGCGTAGGCGCAATAAATGCTCAAAAATCTGCATTGTAGAAAAATTGTAATGAAGACATATTTTTCGGTTTATCTGTAATGGAATGTAGTAAGTATGATGATGGTGGTGGCGTGGCGGTGGTGGAAGTTTTGTAGAACCGGAAGAACTCGCATATCAGAGAGGCACTCAACTTAATGAAACGAGTAATCCAAGAGCAGCACTTCGCCTAATCCATCTCGATGCATTCCTTTACGTTTTAATATTCATCTGAAACACTTGAATCTCATCCGGAACTAGACAATTGCGGAAACAGCACTTACACTAACTATTTCAAAAGGTGTAGTAAACAGTGGTTAAAATTCTATACTACAAAATCATTTCAGTCTCATCACACGCTGCATTTGTTTGCTAAACAATTGGAAAGGGATCGGTGAGCAGATCACCAGGGTCATGCAAAAATTTTCCTCAAAAACCCATCATTCTATAATGACTAATTAATCTTTCAAATTGGATCCCTTCCTCCTTTTTTGGACCGCACTTTATGATCCAATATGTGTAACGTTCTCATAATAATCGTAAAGAAGGGAGAATAAATCGAATGAAGATCAATAAAGTGGCACTCGACGAGATGAAACAACAAATTGGAGATAAGAAAATAGGGTAAGGAATTGTCCGTTACTAGTTGACGTCTCCACCACCAACCACCCAGTGTACCACTTTGCAATTGCCCTTCTTCTATTGAATTATTCATTTTGGTCGCGTAAATACGATATTCAAGACGGGAACTACATACAATACAACACACACGCACTCGAGACACACTTTTTCTCGCTCTTTGACACTGTAATAATATATCAATGTGTGCAACCTCTATAAAACTATTAGGAATAGGTCAAACAACTCCAAACGCGGTAAAAAATATCGTGGGATGTTTCTGTAAAAAGGAATTTAATTAATTTATTAATTAAAGTCCAATAAAATTATGGCAGTTGAAATACGTTCTTTTTAATCTTGTTCAGAACTTTTTACAACTCACAAGTTCAATGTAGCGTTAAATTTGTTTTCTTTTTCAAATAGTATTATATCACAAACAATAAATGATGTTTTGTGTGGAAAAAACTTATAAATCGTTAATAAACTAATTATTATACCTACTGTTTCTAACATCTTTAGCGGCCTTATAAAATTGCAAAAGCTGATATAAAAATAAACATCAAGATTCGATTGTACAAAATGACATATCAGTATAAAACTGAATGGCATTGAAAGTTTTTATTGATATAATCCTGATGAACCCATGTGAGGTTGTCAGTAGCTCTCATTGCCCATTAGCGAGATTGAACCCTCACTTCCCCATTTTTCCCCCCACACTTCCGGTCCACCCTCTTCTTACTCCCTGCGAAAGAAATTGTTTCCTGTACGCTGGGAAATGAATTAATGCATTCCGAACATACATTATTGATTACTTTTAATGTAAGTGCCTAAATATATGGCAAGTTTATCTTTGTAATTGCAAATTTGTTGCGCGATCAGGGGATGGATCAGGATTCAGGACACTGGTAGAAGTTTTTGCAAGGTAGGTAATTGTTAAATATATATTAGGGGACACGCGTCTAAAATGAATTATCATCAATCAAATTATAGAAAATGACCACGGCGTATAGAAAATAATAACTTGGTCAAGACGGATAGGAAATTAACTTTTTGACTTTGATATAATACTGCCTGCTGTGGCGGACCAGATCTAAAATTGATTTTCATTGCTGCTTTGACTACTGCGAGGCCAAAGGACAAAATATCCTTGTAGCGACTTGCGAAAGTGGAAATTTTTTTAGGAATAATTTAAAACCGTTAAGATGTGGTTAAAAAATAAATATCTGCGATGATTAAAAAATACAAAAAGACTGTTTCAACTTTAAAATGATATTCCGAAAAAAGGAGGTATCTAATCTAAATTCTTTGATATTACCTATAGAGTTTATTAAATTTTCGGAAAATTTCAACTATATGCACCTGTTGGTGCCTTAGTTAAATTATATTTGTATGTGGGGATTACCTAAGTCTTTTCTATTTCTTCATGGTGGTCCAAAGGATCTTTGTGGTAAATTGGCAGATTTGGGGAAGTGTAAACAACTTAAGTTCTACAGGATCAGGTACTGTGACTGCTTTGAAATGAAGTAATCTGAGGGCGGATATGAGAAATTTTAAGATCTGTCAATCTGGTTTAACATAATTATATATTGGTTTGTTTTGTTTAGTTTTTAGTGGAAGACAGAAATATTCAGACGTGAGTATGTGCATTAGTCTAAAATAATATTTCATGTGCAAAATAAATGCGATAAAAGTGTTTGTGATATTTATAACGTTAAACACGAGTTAATAGCCTTTGTTGAATTAGTAACAGAGAGTTAAATGTATGTTTTCGAATGTAATGAGAAGTTATTATATGGTAAAATGTTTAGCTTTGTTGAAGTAGGTAATCTGGCACCTTTGTGCCGGGGCACAGAGAGAACATATAAAGCAAAACCTGTGTAAATTTCTAAAAACGGTATTCGCTTAATTAGCTGCGAGTCAAAGTTTAATTTTTCATCAAGTGCCTTGGCGGTGCTGTAAATAGCAACGGTAAAATGAGGGATGTTAGCGGACGGAATGGGTGGGCAAACGGATGGACGGCGGCGGTGGCCGGCGATGAGGTGCAGAGAGGTCAGGGAAAAGGCTCACTCCATCTTTCTAATCTAAACGCCTAACATATGCCGAGTCCGAGAGCTCTCTCTGGCACAAAGAGGGCCACATAAAGGCTTAGGTAATTGGATCGGGTAATGAATAACTAACAGAGAGGGCACCACTGACCACCTCCGCGCGCCGGTGAATGCGTGCGATTGCCCCCGGACCTCTACTAATGGCCGCCCTCACTGCCTGGGGGGTGCTTCATAATTAAAAGACCGACGTCGACGGGATTACACTACTTTATTTATAGTCACGATCTATATTGCTAATTAACGTTCTCATTTTCAGCTATCAGCCCTGTCAGAACACCAGCCTGTTATTACTCAGGGAATCGGTCTTATATTAATCCCCACACTTCAATACCAACCCGCACTTCATGATGCACCATACCATTGAAATTTCTTAAACCACTTAACAATCATATACTATACTCTCTTTTTTTGGAAAATTTAATTCAAAAAGAAATTTTCATTTATGGCGGAGGCGCCGGTTCCATTTTTCAATTAAAAAATTGATATACAATTTAGACTAGAGGAACATTACCTATAGTACAAAATTTTGGCAACCTTTTTCAAATTCTAGCTACTTTATTTTGATGATTAGTAATACCACGTTTGAAACTACCATTTTAGTTATGAAATAAAAAATGTGCAACTTCAGAATTGTCTAATAAGGTACCGGTTCTTATAATTATTTTATATAGTTTATACTTTGCCCAAAAATAGAGTGTAAATATAATTCAAAAACACTATTTTTTGTTTTTCTTGAAAATGAAATCAAGCAAATATAATTGTATTTCTAATTAAGAAATTAAAGTCCTTATTTGATAATAAATGGCAGAATTAATAAGTTTTTTAAATAATAACCGAATTTCGTGTATTATACGAAGTTTAATGAGAAACAGTAAATAACTAAAGTAATAAATAATTTACATTTATAGCGCAATAATAGGAGAATTTCAATTAGTTATGCTAATTTAACACATCACACGTAAAAACAATTTTAACAAAGTTCATGGCGTTATTAATTTAATATCAGAGCTGACTGCAGAAGTTTATAGCTGAAATTAATTGTGTCGGACTACCTAGGGTTAGAAATAATATTAATTTTGCAGGTCGCGCAACAGATAAGAGTATTGCATGTCGGACATAACAAGTGTGGTCTACACAGAGTTCATTTTAATCATCGTTATCTGCGTTTTGGTGCAGCAGAGTCGTCGTGTTGAGTTATCGTGCTCCCGCAGAAGGAGATGATCCCCTTAAACTCGCAGTCAATCACAGGAAGTGCGCGGCTCGTTGCTTAATTCCGGAAGTAGTCGTGCTATCTTTCTCTTGCGCTCTCTATGGCCATTGCCTTGTCCAAAATAAAAACACTCAACGTCGACATCCTAATGGACCAGAACGAGATGCGATATGTTATTATATATAATGCAATGTAATTCAATTTGGTCTCCAGCCTCGCCGGTTGTCTTCCTTCATCATTTCAATCAAGGGAAATTATCGCACTGCCCGATAAAGGGTATTATACGGTTTAATACGAAATTATTATTTTCTGTGTGGTCTCTCTTGTGCGATGTTTGGCCTGATGGCACGCTTGATGTATGCTGTCTGCATTGCTGATAACGTAATTGACAGTCAGCACCACAATAACTTACAATTATCCAATAAACTATCGAAGGCAGGAGTTCTTGTCGTATCGTGGAAAAAATTATTAATTATAGTCAATAATTATCGAGTTAAATATTGACAAAATAATAATTACGAGCCCTAACAACTAAATGTTCGGACGAAAGTGTAAAAGGAGAACAGGAAATTTTACGCAAATAATTAGTAAACACCTAACAATACAATAAGATAAAGCCTTAATAACAATATTATGCATGGAACAAAATTATTTATTTGATTTAACAATATTTTAACCTTAATAATTAGCAAATCTTACAAAAAGAATTTGCAACTAAATGTTGGGATAAGTTTTAATTTAGGACCATTAATAAGAGGTTACGTCTCCTTTTGCTTTAATAGCTGCCTATATTCTAGCAGGCATTGTATTTATCTAGTTTTGATACAATACTGTCCCAAATTTCTTCTATGTTGGTCTTTTAAGTCCCCAATGGTTCTTGGTGGATTATTGGGCAGAATACGTTTAATTTTATGTCAAAGAGTTTCAATGACATTTAAGTTCGGGCTGGATGCACCTTTACGTTTTCCCCGAGTTCCAAAACTGTGATTAGAAAATTATGTCACATTTTTCAAGTGCAATTTTAAAGCTACGAAATATGCCTAAAATCATCAAATAAAGACTTGGAGATTTTTTGGTACATAAAACCAACATCCAGCTTTGCAATAAAGTAAATTTTACCAAAATCCAACCGGCGGTTCCAAAACTGTGATTATTTTAATGTAGGTAGCACCCTCAAAAAAACATTTTTTGAAAAGTGAACTGTGGAACTCGAAAAAAATGCAAAAACAAATCATATTAACATTTCAGGATTTTTTCAATATAGTACAATTATTGAGCTTTGATTTAAAGGTTTTTTGACACAAATCCAACCAGGGGTTTCAAAACTGTGATTTTTTAAAATAGTTACTAGAAAATTCTATTATTTTTAAAGATGCAACTTTGAAGCTCCGATAAATACCTAAAATGACCAAAGAAAAACTTGTGTAACTTTTTTGTAAAGAAAACCAACATCCAGCTTTGCAATAAAGTAAATTTCATCAAAATCCGACTACTAGATCCAACGTTTTGAAAATAATAATTCTTTGTTTCTACAATTTTCCCATCCTACTGGGTTAAAGTGCCACAGTTTTGGAACCGCCGAGCGGATTTTTACGAAATTTACGTTTTTATATAACTAAATGTTGGCATTATAACAGAAAAATACCATCAATCTTAAGGAAATTAATTTAGATAACTTTTGCACGTGTAGAAAAAAGACAATCAGATTTACTTTTGTCCGAACATATAGTTGTTAGGGCTCGTATAAGAGTCAGTTTCGACGGAATTCAGTTTTAATTCGAGATGTGAGATATGTTAAATATAATTAATTTATAGAAGAAAAAATCTAGAACACCGATTACAATTTCGTTAAGTATTTAATGTAATAAAAATGTCTTAATAAAAGTTGAATTGATACTTATCGTACGTTTTGTAATTTAATTTTCATAGTTTCGATGGTAAAATAGGTCAAATTGGCGTCCATAGATAATAATGTGATTTTATTTACGACAGGATAAAAATGTCAAGAAAAACAAGAATATATTCGAAAAAAATTACAATTACAGTCTTGTAGTATGTGATAAAAATGATTTCCTTATATAAACTTTAAAAATACAAAAATTCAACCATTAAAACATATTTACTTATATAACCCAACATCTAATGCTTGTGTTTTTTGTGTGTACTTTCTGGAATAAAGTTTTTGATTTCATAAAATTCGACTGCTAGCAACCTCAACCCTCTACAAAGCGAGCTGTAACCTGGCTCACCACGCCAGGACTGACTATTATGCTTATGCAGAGTCTTTTATACTTTATCCCTCCCCTCTACTATAAATACCTAAAGCGGACCAGTGAAATATTGTCATTTTACACACAGCTAGATCTAAACAAAATGAATTAGTTTAAAACCCAAAAGCAATTTGATTACCTTAAATAATTATGTGGAAAAGGTAAAATAATTTGGGTTGGATGTTTTTATATTTTCGTTTAGAATTGTTCCAGGTAAAAAGGAACATTTTACGAGTTCCAACTGACCTCCATATACATATACAGGTCGTAATTGACAATCATTTTAATGCAGCTGAAAATAAAACAAGGGCCCGCCCTCTCTCTTTTAATTTATCCTGTAGTCTAATAATATTATTTTAAAATGGAATGTTCTTTTGGCCGTTATAAAGCCGGAGCTAATTAATCACATGCCTTCTCATCACTAATGGGGTCCAAATGCTCATTTCACCTAATGTTCAATTAGGTTAATGTACATTTGCATCTCCGTGCCATCCGTGCCCCCGTCTTTGTTCAATGCTTACTTTACCTAATTGCCCCTTGTCGTTGTAGTCTCCTCTCTCCAATATTGCCATTATACCGCACACTGCAATCGCGCTACTTGTGTTTACATGTGCCGCCTTCTGATTCTATCTATCTTGTTAAACCGACCATTTTTGCCCACAAAACCAACGTCAATTAATTCCAAGTTATGGCTGCGCGGCTGGTAATACCCTCGACTTAAAATCTTCTAATTGCCCGCCTTAGTCTTCCCAGGCATTCACACTATAAGAATCTCGCTCACATCTCAGCAACCAGTATTTTTTTTGTGTTCTAAAATATGATGCGAACAAAATAATACGTAAGCTTGCTTAGCTAATAGTCGAGGTGTAACTGTACGTTTTTCGCTTTTTCGTTAATTTGGCGCGCGGGTGCAAATGAGGCGGAAGTGGGGCGGCCTAAAATGGAAAGGCTTAAAACGCACAATTAATTAGCTTTGTTAAGTTGAGAGTGAATAACAGTGAGAGAGCGCAAGTACAGTCCATTTAATTCGTCAAGGATGTCTCTTTGCACAAAGTCTTCGAGATTTATGAATTGGTGTACTTAACGGTATCAATTTGGCGGGTTGGGCCTCCTCCTCCTCCTCTCTTGCCGTTTAATAAAGGAACATTGTGAAATGGGAGAGACGCGTACGTGCCCCTAAGGCTAAGCGGGTTAAACGCCGCGAGGAACCTCTACATTAATTAGTCCTCGATGTAAGGGAGCCATGAAAGTTTACCAGTTAATTAGGGAAGTCGTACTGTACCGCGGGCATTTGCAATTTGCCTAAATTCGCGCCAAAAGGCGGCACTCTCCATGGACAAATCACGAGCTATTACAATTAGAGAATTAAATGGAAAACTGGACATTGTGTCCTTTTTAACGAATTAGCAAAACGCTTGTCTGAAAACTGGGATTTCAGGTATAATTATGCGATACAGAAGTTAAAGAAATCAACAATAAAAAATTATACCTAACCTATAGGACTCTGGTTTTTTAATTATAAAGAAAATACTTACTTGTGTAGAGTATTAGGCAGAATTTAAAAGATTACAGATTATTTCAGAGCCATCTGATACATGAAATGTTAGTTTCAATCAAAGTCTCATGGAAAATTTTAAATTTTCAAATTTGTTAGTTCTAATTATAATCACTATATTTTACTTTTCAATTGGATGTGTGGGGTCACTCGCCTATTGATGCCAGTTGTGTTAGTTCCTATATATCCCGAATGAGTTGCTGTGATCGAGGTATGTAGGCTCAAATAAATAGTCGTTCTTAATAGAAAACTGAAGCTTCTTTGCAAGTTATAAATTAAAAAAATTTGGAATTGGTTTAGTTTACCAATTTAGTGTTGTGTAGATATATATGTTAATAAAACAATTTTTAATAATTACACGAGTGTTTTCATTTCATTAAGGAAACGTCATCTGATGTAATTTGTTAAAAGGGGAAAATTAATTAAATATTAAGCCGACACATGACACTAAGAGTTAATATTAACTAATTTCTCTGTATTCCGAAACATATATCTTTGTTTCTACAAACATTCATTAGGTATTTGTGAGTATTGTTAACGCCCAAGTAGAAACAAAGGTTTCGCGGGATGAAGCCAAAGCAGCAGGAGGAAAGCAATTTCAATTCGGATCCTCAACGATGTTTACTTTCCATTAGGTACTAAAAGTGTCGATATCGTGCACAAACTGACTAGAATCACTACGCATTAATTTAGATTACTTTGTGCTGAGTACACAACTCTCCAGCACTACACTGTCTCTCTATACTGCTTGGAACTATACAGAAAATGTCAACAGAATTCTATATATCATCGTGGGATGCCCTCTGCTTTAATAACAGCCAAATAAATTAATTTGTTAATTAATTTGCATAAGTATTCTGATAAGGATCGTTTCAACTAGGCGAGGGTGAACTGAACTCTTTTACCGTTGGGTTCGCTGGGGTAAATGTTTGGCGACAGTCTAGATTCTAGAACAATCCCCCGGAAAATATTCCTGTTCACTATACGATAAATAAATATTTTCACACAAAACTAGTTAGGACTAAAACTGTTGTTTTGTTTCAGATCATCAAACTGGTGCCAATTTTTTATTCTACTCACAATCATCATCGTCATCTGCATTGGAAGACTATTACCGTTGTTTTTATCGACAATTATTTTTTGGACAAAAAGAATAAATCAATGCCAAGTTTTTGTAGTAGCGATAATCAAACATTCACATGATGTACATAAAAAGCTAAATTGATCGAAAATTAATGATTGTGGAACATGAAACTAGTTTTTATATTGTATATAAGACAGTAGTATAATATTGAAGTTTTTTATGAAAAAATGCTGGAGGTTGGAGGGGAACCTTACAAATAATTTTTCAGTTGTTAATTCACTTTTAAATGGTTTTGGCGAAATCGTTAGCGTTCTGTATAATGAAATTCAATGGTACACATGCATATTTAGCCAAACATGGTCTTGTTTCCTAAAAAACACCTTGTTAAAAGTGGCAAAAGAAATGTACTGTACAATGTTAACTTCGTTAAAAACTTAAATTGTGTGCAATAAAGCAAACTCCTATATATATCCCCGAACTCAGTCACATCTGTAATAAACTTGAACATTTCACCTTGTTTCCCTTTTAATAAAGGTCATACACCGAAATGATTTGCTCAAAAATATTTCTATAACAAAAAAACTTTCCTTTATTCTGTGTGCATTCCACAATAAAACGAATTTAATTCATTTCTGTGTTTTATTACCATTGTACTGTTACTTTTTCCCCCATTCCCTGAGAATAAGATTAAACTTTTGTGGTGGTATTACGAACACCGCCTGGCTAAGCCAAACAATTTGTTATTATTAGTTTAGTTTAGTTTTACGCGTACTTACTTATTATTACCGGCAAAAAGTTTTATACGCGTTATATTGTATTAATTAGTCCGAGACGCCAAATCTTGACCCGCGACCATACAACAAAAACTTATACGTCGTATAATTGGTCGAGCAAATTGGAAACTATTATGTAAAGTAAACAAAATATGCATCACGAATTCGTACATTATATACCTGGAGGAGGATATCTAGCAGAAATAACGATGTTTACGTACAGAACAGCTCTATTAGTCCATATTTATTGTGTGTATAACGAGAGTCTGCTGACCATCCATGCACATGATGGCCGGGCTCGCCAAGGAAAATAGAAAGTAGCCGCTGGGAATTCAACAAATGTTTCTATACTACATCCCGGTCATTTCCTTCGTTTCTATATATGCTAAGTTTCCTTATTGTTCTTATTAAACTGGACGATATGTGCTGTTTATTACCGAGTATCAGACGTAAAAAGCGTTTAGTGTACATAATGTGTAAAGGTGTAAGCTGTATGTAAAAGTTGTGTAAAATGTTTCCTATAGAAGATGGAGACTATCAAATTATTATCGGAATTGTGGTTTAAATAATAATAAATTTATACAGGGTGTCCCAAAGTCACCGCTAATACCGGAAACCATAGATTGCTCACAAAATTCTAAGACGATTTTTCCTTTGCCATTTTTTATTTTTTTTAATTTATAATTTTTAAATTTTTATTTATTAATTTTTTTCCCGGCCCAAAGAAGCTTAGTTGTCCCGGTGGAGGGGAGAGAATAAAGTGAAACTGGAAAGAGAAGATCTCACGTAGCTCTCTCTCCTCCACAGGGACAACTGAGCTGCCCTGGGCTGGGAAAAAAATTTAAAAAAATTAAAAATGGCAAAGGAAAAATCGTCTTAGAATTTCGTGAGCAATCTATGGTTTACGGTTTACGGTTTACTTTGGGACACCCTGTATAGACTGATCCCCAAGTTGATGCTTTTCTTTTAACAGTGTATAGAACTCATTAGAATAAAAACATTTGTTAAATATTTTTCTTAATTAAATCAAAAATAAGGAAACTGATTAAAAGAAGATAGGATTTAAGGACGCAAGTAATTAACATTATTTGTGATGACGTACTTGCCAGTTTAAACTATACTCACAAAAATTGGTTAGATTTTTTATATTTTTGAAATAATTTTTTTCGCACTGGCACACAGCTCCAAAAGAATTTTTCCAACTTTTACCTACAACACTCCGTTTCAAAGTTCAAAGCCTTGCTTGGCTCAAAACTTGCTCCACCCATCGGCTTGTACAAATATTATTCCAGTAAGCAAGTTAATTGGGCACATTTTAATTAGTTCAAATAATTAGCAACTTAAAATACAAACATGAGAAAGAAAAGTCCTCATCACATTGCATTTGGTGCACTTTTATTCAGATTTTGCTTATATGATGCCGGTACATACTTATTTATTTATAAATTATTTCTTTTCAACAATTTCCGTTTTTGTTAAAATGTGCTTTTGTTGTGGCTTCAATTAATTTATAAAATTATGTTGCAGAGTGCATTCATGCGCCTTTCAGCTTTTCACACAGCAGCTCCCAGTCGAAATATGTTTAATTAACCCTGCACACGTCTAGAATCAACTGGCATTTTTAATATTTAATTTAATGGGGTTTACTTCACGCAACGCATTTAATTGTAATTATTGTTTTATATTTAAATTGGTTAATATAAAAATGAGGCAAAAATTGTTTCCGTTTGGTTAAACAGCAGGCACAAAGGAAGATAGTCTGCCTCCCTGTGTGTGTATGTGTCTGTAACAACAAACAGGTCGGCCAATCTCTAATTATCGGTAAGTGTGGGTGGGAATGACGTGTGTAAAGTGCCCCTTAGCACACCAGCAAATGAAGACACGTATCTGCCAGTATGCAAATTCCAATCTACCGATAATAATGACTGCGACGCGTGGACTACTTCTTATTGAACTAATTTGACAGTGGTTAGCGAACCGCCAGAACGCGGCTTCAGCTTTTCTAGTTATATTTTGCAAAGCCCTTAGACTGATGTCGACTGTCTACTAGCATATACACTGTCGTCTCTTCTCTGTATTCCAATGTATGTGTGTGAGTGTGTATATACCGACCAATTTATATATGCATATAATTATATGCCAACATAACTTAAAACGAACGCAATTTCATTTCGTAACTGTCAGAAATAATTGCAAACTTAATGATGTACTCCAGCTAAATACGCGACTATAGCGCGTTTTATATACCATTTTCGTCCTTTATTATTATTATTACTTTTTTCTTAATTATTATAACGCGAGTTGCTTGCAACAATATCAAAAAGGGTTTGATTTGTAAGACGTAGAATCCTGTTTATGGATAATAACAATAATTGGAATTCTCTGAAGTCACTAGGATGAGGTTTGTTTGGTCTTTAAGTAAAATCTTTAGTGAGGAAAACGGGAATTTCTATTATAAACTTTGACAGAATTGCAAGAGTTACGAGTACTTAAACGATGGAAGGAGAGGAACTTTGTCAGGTCTTCATAACCAAAGATTTTCAAAGTGAAGATCATGAAATAAAAATGATCTTTTCTACCTTATAATTCATAATGAAACCTGGAAATTACATAAAATTATTACTGTTTAGTATAATAACTTTTAATCTTCATATGAATTTCAGTTTTGTAAAATTAGAAACAACTTTTAGCGATTTAGATATTTACATATCAAGTCATGAAAATTATCTATTACAGGACCAAGAGAAGCATTATTGAGAGTACGAGGCTGTAACGCCGAGTACTTTTAAGCTTCCTGAGACCTGGAATAATAATTTTAATGACGTGTTATGTATAATATTTTACCTGAAACCTTTAAGAAAGTCAAACTCTCAAGACTATTTTGATTCAAGAAAATTGATCATTATAAGACTAGTACTGTAATCTTTTACATGACGGTTATTACAGTACTGTTTTTAAAAGTAGTACTGTAATGATCGTCATGTAAAATATTACAGTACCTAGCAGTCTTGCTATGATCAATTTTCTTGAACCTTGAAAGTTTGACTTTCTTGACGATTTCAGGTAAAATATTTAATTACTGATCATATTCGATGACCCTTAGATCAAGATGTACCGATTCATCTTTGTGGGAGAGAGAGAAAGATTGTGAAAGTTGCATAGAGTGAGGAATTCAGTTCTCACCAATCCTTTTGAACTTACATTCGTTTATCAAATTTTATACTTATTTTAGTACATTCTCTTGAAAATCTCGTTTTTTTTTTGTAAAATTCCAAAAATTTATCAATGAATCAAACTTTACACTTACTGAGGATATAAAATAATTTCAGTTTAGTCATACAGTGTTTCAGTAAAAAATTCTTGAATATCTCCAAAACTAAGGATTATTTATAGTTGTCTGTAAGGCTATGTTTTTATATAAGTATTTATTTTCATTACACAACATAAAAAGCCCAACATATTCAGAAGGGAAAACCGCAGAAAAAAACAATAATAATAAATGCCGTTAAATAGTATCTTACCGTTGGAACATAGCGTGCAAGCTTTGGAAACATGCGGCAGTTCTCATAGCCTATACCAACTAGCCTGCTCCATAATTCAGTACGGTTATTAGTCATATCGATCTGACACATAAGTATTAATTTCATCTACAGTAACAACTAAATTTTATGCAACACGAAAATGCTCCACATCGCCTTTTGAGTCATTTGGAAAGAAAATGCGGAAGAAATAAATTGCAGGATAAACTAAAATAAAAGGAATAAGTTACGCGCAAAAAGACGTCTAATAAAAAACAGTTTTTATCATGTGTGGTGGTAACCCAGCAGTAGCAGCAGCAAATCTTATTTGGTTTGATGGAATGGCAACGACGGCGGCGGTTGGTGAGGTCCCTTCAGTCCAGGCACGTCTGCCAATCAATCAAATCGCATTTTCATATCCACTAACTCGCTTTTCTCCAGTCTATGTTCGATTTATACTGATTGAAAAATAATAACGCGTTTATATTGGATCTTTATGAATTATTCTACCAACAACATCAATAACTTTTGTGTCAGTTTATTGATCATCGTCCACTTGATTGAATCTTCCCAAGCTTTAATCAACTTAGATTTAATGGTAATAATAGCCAATACACAATACAAACTAGAACATCATCGCTGATGGATCGGCGTTGCACTTGGTCACTTGGTTTTTTTTTGTCGAAAATTACGTTCTTTTTTCAAATTCCAACTTGCTAGCAGGTATTCTAATCAGGACTGTAGAAGATGCAGGGATGCGTTTTCTGTGACAGTTGCATCATTATAATAGTGTTGTGTCTGTAGCCAGACGAGAGTCTCTCATTAAAAGGCGACCAGGACATGACAAGAGTTCCGATGCCACACTGTGATCAGTGGTGGAGAAATGTAAAATAATATTTAAATGGTTTTCTCCGCGGGTTCCACCATCAGGATGTTAACCAGATTATTTTTGCAATGTGCAAAAGTTAACCAATTAGAATTTAATGACTTTTATGTCGTGGTTTGAACTTGAGTTTTATCGGCGATGAGAATTCTTGTTTAATAAACTGTTTTTAATTTGTGATCAAGCTAACACTTTTTTATATTTTTTAAATATGTATATGTACTTGGGTATTTTAAGAAAAATTTAATTCACTTTTGACGAGTTGCCCCTGAATTTGGTTCTTACACCTCACAACATCACTAACAAATTCTAATTGGACAGAGGTTTGGGTTCGGTTTGCTTTTTGTTTCCAGTCTCGACTCATTATGCCCGCTTTTATCGCCGACCACAGATGTATCGGTTACCATCATTGTCATTTTGCATCATCCATACTTCCCCAGCGTACACTCCGCACCACAGCTCAAAATACCCTCACGCTACACCAACTTCACTCAATTCTAAACGCATATATGTCTGAGTGAATATAATTTAATTTTCTGTATCTATTATTTATTTCGATCATGTTTAGCGGGGCGGAATTAAGCAGCTATTACCGACAAAAAATTCAAATGGTTAGTAAAAGTGGAAAAGTCTAGTTTGATAAGTGATAAATTACGTCAAAGGCAGAATAATTATTACATTATGTATATAAGAAACCTCTTCACAAGTTTAAAGACATTTACTAGCCATGTTGTGCGTCCAAATTCAATTTGGAATGAACAGCCAGAAAACATAATGAGCAACTTTGACCATCAAACACTTCAGCAGCACTAAAGCATTGCTCCCAACGAAATTGTTAAATTGTATTCAAAGGTAATAATGTTGCGCAATGTTGTGGTTGGTTATTAGCATTATATTATGAGTAAAGTTTAATTGAAACAGAAGAGCAACTTAACAAACTGGATTCTTGCAGCTCGTATATTTCTAAATAAATTTGTTTTATTACACATGCAATTTAAATTTATTTTATGAATGCTATTCTCAGTATAATTATATTCTAAACGTTTATGTGTGCACATTACTGTAAACTATTTATTTATTAATTTATGTTTTATAAATTAATTCGTATGGTAATTCGATAGGCTGTTATTAATTTAAAGCAAATAACTACAAAACATTCAGAGAATAATAGATAGTTATCTTAATATCTTCACAAGGTTCTCTGCTATGTGAGGTGGATAATTTGAATTTATGCTTCATATAGTAGTATGATAATTTTCTGACATAATACACACTTTTCACTTTACATTAATTATTGTGACTGGTGGCGTAGCAGCAACAGCACAATCCATACTCGATTTCTTTTACTGCCTGTAATTACAACAATTTATTTTGAAATTAATGTCATTGGGTGATAAATTATTGGTAATGAGTACAATAATCAAGTACGTTCGTTCGTATATTAATCGGATTTTCTATCTGTTAAATGTTATGCTTGTTACAAACTATAACAGTTCATTAATTAACCCATTTCTTACGCAGCATGCAGCCTCGGTTATCTAAATTGCAATTGTCGACATCATTATAGAAGGTGACTTGTTATGAACCGAATGGTACAGTTGCACCATAACAAACCAATCCCTTTTTTGTCAAAGAACTTAACACTTAAATTTATAATATCGAAAATATTACCTGTTTGTCCATTTGTCACCTCTACCAGTTCTTTTGAATTTGAAAGCGGGGGAAAACGTCTCCAGGGACAAGAATGCCTTTATTTTCTATTGGTGTGAAATGTACAAAATTGGACAGTTGCTTTTGCACCCAAAAGTTCGTGTTAAAAATAATTCCACAAAAATAATAGCGCGATACCATCAGTGTTAGTTGAGTTCCAATGTCGGTTTAATAATTAACATTAAAATTCGAATTTAATGACAATAAATAATAGATTGAATCAATAGAGCAACAATTACTATAACCGAATTGTTTAATTGTACAGACATTAAATAGATAAACTGAATTATGGGCCTTAATTCATTAGGGAGACATCAGCAGCGGGCAGATTTACAATTCAGGTAATGGAATTACAGTTGTACAAATGTCATTACATAAGTGTAAGCATGCTCACTATTAGCTAATAAAATCGATCCGGCTGTTGTAATCTCCCTAAAATCCCGACTCTAGGCTAAATTGAACAAATGCCAGAAGTTGACTTGAGACCATTCAACAATAATTACTTTTTTACACTTTAGTTCTCGGTGATATTACACGCGAATTTAGGTAATTGAAACTATAAATAAAGCGACCGCCTTTTTCGGTTTTATCCCCCCGCCCCGGTTTAATTAATAGATTCCCCCTTTTCCTCCCCCTCGCCAGGGGTTTTGGTGACGTTTTATTGACGAAATTGTTGTCATTTTGTAAGAGCTAGAGACTTGGGGATCGTGGTTTTTTTAAAAACAATAAACCTCGATGACAGGCAAAGGAATAAAAGATGTTTTAAACCTTAAAATCAAGCATGCATGGTCGCTTTTACCTCTTATTACTGTCTCAGCCACTACCTTCATCCTGATATAGCAGTAAACTTGCCTTTACATACATCTCCACCGTCATCCAATATTAAAATGTAATCACATTTGTAAAGGACTTTTAAATAAATATATCATGTGTGTAATCATTATTTTACTAGGGTCGTATTTTATATTTATTCCTAAATGGAATTTTAACTAATCTCTAATAAAACTGCCTTATCGTATATTCAGAGCCTTGAGTAATCTCCAACATCAAACATGCTAAAAAATAATAATTTTGTTTGTTCTCCTAGTACACAAAATCTCTTCAACTATACACTTAGAAGAAAACTTGTTTGGTTTAGTGTATAAATCCTTAATAAACTTTTACGTATCAATATAGTAATGAGAAAGTTCTTGGGTAGCTATAAACGTGGAACCCTATCAGACAAAGTATAACTCATTCCAATCTCATTTCAGGAAACTTCTAACAACATATCTACATATATCATCAAATTAAATTAATTCGTCTCTCGTAAAAATTCCGTTGTGGTCTAAAAAACATAAAGAAATTTAACATGTATATCTAATTTAAAAGTAGTATAATTTATCTGAGCCACCCCATCTATAGCACTGGCTGTTAAAATAGTTTTAATTCGGTCCTGTTTCGGCTTTGCCCCAAATAGACGGGGCTCTATCTCACCACTCGACGTTGGTTTTCATTTAAAGGCAAAAGTAATTTTCTTTAACATTCCTACGTTGTGTTAATTTCATTGTAATTAAAAACACCAACACTTATTTTCGCATATTGAACGGACGACATCTATTTTAAATTGCTTGGCCCCTCTATATACCGGCCGGCGGATTATATCCCAAAACATTATTTTTTTAATTATCTTTTTATTTATTGGACAGTTTTTGGGACATCGTGTTTGTTAAATTGGTATTTGGGAAAGGTTTTCCTTAATTCCACTGAAACTTTGCTAGTTGTTTTAAGGGAGACAACAACAAGCATACCAATTTAGCGTAAATTATCCAGAAAACGGTCTGGGTGTAAGTCAGCAATTTGAAATTCAAATCCCCGTGTATATTGTTTTTAATTGAGGCCCACCCCAGAAGTGTTTGAATGGAGGCGGACACACAGCAGTAATGTAACAGTATTGCCAATTACCGCTTAACAAAAATCCCTAAATGCTGCATTCAAGTTAAACCGAGAGCAATTCCTTCTAACCCTTAGCAGAAATAATTTAATCTGAATCCGACACACAACCAGTAGTAACCGTTAAATAAAATATGAAATTCCCGCAAAAATAATAAAGGCTGAGTGAGTTATAGCAGCTCGGTTAGTTTCTCTCTTTCGCACTTTTCTGGAACTCTCATCTAGTTGCCAGTGTCTCGGGCGCTCCCTTTAATTAACAGAAAGTGGTTCATTAGAGCTTATTCATTAAAGCAACGAGTAATTAGCAAACTCTAATGAATGCTGTAATAATCTAACAGTGACTATGCCGTACTTATAGTGTATTTTGTTTTGCGACTTGCTCTAGAAGATGCACCACTCCAGACAAATTCTTTTCGATATTTTTTTCTACCATTTCCCATTTCACACACCGCCGATTTAACAAATAACCAACTCTTTACGGCACAATACCACAAAGGGAGCTTTTTATTAGCGCATATGAGAGTAGCTATTTAAAACTTATTCATTTGAGTTTCTTTATTAAGTAATTCAGTTTAAAATATCTGATGTGTCCAGCACATGACTTTCTTATAAAATACGAATAAGGTTCTGATTTTTGGAAAGTATTGTGCTTAAGACGTTGCCAACAATTATATTTTGGCAAATTAATTTAATCATTGATTAAAATTACAAAAATTGTTTAAATTTATAAAAAAAATTACAAAATTTTCGTACTTCTTCTCTTGAAGCCCCTTTGCTTTATTCCCATTTGGCGATCCAAGAAAATCACAAATTATCTACACAACACAAGCATTTTTTGAAAAAATAAGTCAATCATTGAGAAGTAACCGTAAGAAATATTTAATTAAACACAAATTAAGATTAACTACTAAAGAAATTACAATAATACGTGTTAACGCGAAATAATTAATTAATAATTAAATGGAACGAACAAAATTTTAGCACACATTCTTTACAGAAACAAAACTAAAAACTGACTAATATAATAGAATAAAATATATAAATAACTCATAATTACTCACCCTTTACACAACCAAAATTTACAATTTTATAGCCTTAGGCTGCGTTCACGTTTCTCATAAAATCAATAGTGAAAAGTTTTGTTGTGTAAAATTTTGTGAAAAAGTGAACCCAGCCTAAGCCTTTAAATTGTATTTGTTGGCAAAAAATTATGAGTAATTTTTACGACTTACTTTGTTATCTATAGATTTATTTTGTATATGAATTTATGAATCAGTTTTCAGTTTTATTTCGAATGCCAAACGGAGCAGACGTGTGTCTGGTGTTTACGTTTAATTATTAATTAATTATAAAATATAACACGTGTTATTATTATTACTGTGTAGTGATTAGTGATTTCCTTGGATTAACATCATAACGGGAATAAAGCAAAAGGGCTTCAAGAGAAAAGGTACGAAATAGTTTCGGGGTACAGAGAGGTTAAAGGTCCGGGGTGGAAGGAATTAAAAATAAAACAGCTTTTGCCTGCCTTGGTAGGTAGATTGAAAAATTTTCGAAATAGTTTTAATTTACTTTGCTACTACTATATTACACTGCTACTACTCATGGGCCCCGTGTGGTACTTTACCCGGGTTAAAGGGGGCTCACATTGGCTAGAGTTAAAAAAACCTTTTGCCTGCTTTGGTAGATAGAACAATTTTCAGAATAAAAAAAAGGGACTACAAACACAATTCAAATCATCTTGTCGCATCTGATATGTAAAATTGTAGATGAGGCGGATCACAGTAGAATGCTGGTACTACTACTTAAGTATAGAAAATTAGAGATATTTTTTGCTTTTGATTGTTCTGTTCTGTTCTTGTTGCTTCTTGCAGGTAGGTCCCATGATGATTAAATGAGGACCACATTGCAGAAGAGAACATACCAGGTCAGAACATTTTTAGTTTTCTGTTGGAAAATTCCATCCTTTGAAAAAGTCTAAAAACGGACACATTTTAGTTTAAAACGATTTGTTGTTTAAGAAATGTATCAATTATATTCTGAAACTGTAAATTTGACTTTAACTCTACCATCATTAACAGCTTCAGTAATTATTTTTTTAAATATCATTTTGAGAAAATTCTTGTGTTTTTTTGTTTGGAAATAATCACATGCAATCAAATTATCATATAAAATTGCCAGTAAGTACGATAAGCCAAAACAATTATTTAGGGACAAACCACCTAGAAAGAGCAGAAACGAGCTAATAGGGCCAAAAATTTTACAATGGGGCACTCAATAAAATTAAAAACGGTTATAATTTATTTATTTTTCGTGATAGAAACACGAAATTTATTTTGTTGCCTTAAGACAACATTCATACAAATTATTAGAAAATTTCAGGACATATAAGGTGAAGCACTGCAAACCGCAAATTTTTTCTAAAGTTCTAGATATATTAAAATTGTCGTTTTTCCAAACACTTTTGTTGGATTTTTCGAGAATTTTAGACTTGACTAAGCCTATAATTTGTAGGTATTTGTTGCATAAGAGATGACTAATTTTTACGAGTTATTATTCCCATTTATAATATTTATGTTGATATTAGAAACTTTTTAGTTTTGTTACGAATCTGAACCTGTAAAGACGTGTGCTAAAATGTTGTTACTTATTTACGTTTATTTATTAATTAATTATTTCGTATAACACGTCTGAACTTAATTTTACCTTAACTCGCGTGTAATTATTTATTGTTTAGGGTTGTTTCGCATAGATATATTTTTTTCAGTGATTATCTTTGAAAGGTAGGTCCCATTACGATTAGAGGACTACATCGTAGAAGACAGCATACCAGGTCAGAACATTTTTACTGTGGAGAAGGAAAATTCCATCAGTTGAATTTTCGTAAAAATAACATTGTTAAATGGTTCTCAGAGTAAATCAATCCGGGTTCATTTTGAACCAAGAATTAATTTGCATTATTCCACCGTTGTTGTGTGGTTCGGTATCGGAACCTTGTTGAGTAATTGCGCCGAGACATATTCGCGCGTAAAGCCCGGGCTTTGTCTTTTAAATATTTTTTAATATTTAGGTCAGCCATTCCTAGATTACGATTATGTATAAAGTCCCATCAGAATTACTGGGACTAGGGTTAGAGCAAAGCATACGTACCTAACATACGTGGGTGCCGAAAGATGAAACACATGTAAATGGGTAAAGTGGACAGTGCCCTAGACTTAGCAATAATTTATATAAGCACTTCATCATTTTTCTGCCCAGTACTCGGAATGTTAACATGAAGAAATTTAAACAAGCTCGGGTAAACGGCAGGAGTAACTATGACACTCTTGGCGGATGGTAGATTCGCGTGGGGTGACAGAGATGTGGAAGAGTTGTGCGGGTTGACACCTAGGCATTGCCTAGAGCTGTTGCCTGTCTCTCAACACAAAGAGTCACTACCCGCGGTCTTCCCGGAAGTTTTGATTGTTCTAATGCTGGAGGTCTGGCCTTCCTCTGGGATTAGAACGGTTATAGTTGCGTTTGTGACGTACCTCCCCTAGGTAACCGCCGGACAACGCTAATGTCCGATATAATGTTATGTACGGTCTGTGAAAGCAGATTAAATGCAGACATATGTTGGGGATTAGCGGCTAAACCGTCACACGTCTTGTAACAAAGCCAATTTAACAAAAAAAGTACTGTAATTTTGAAAATAAAAGTAAATTATTAAAATTCGGGAGGGTAAACGAAGCTGGAGCAAACTTGCGCTCCAGTTAGTGCTCCATCGTCCGAGGTGTCGGTCGTATTTGAACTGCTTAATTGCTACGACTAGTATCCAAGATGTCACATGTCAGACCACACGGCGTTTACCCTTTAACCTATTCGTATGCTGCCCTAATTCATGCAAAGCACCGTTGTGAGCAATGGATGTTGCGGATAGTGAGCAATGCTTAGATTCTTACGTTATACGATATAATGTATATGTATGTAATGGTCTAAGCAGTAATGTGTGGTAGAGGTTCGCGCAAGCGGCCTCGAAAGTAGCCCATTAAATGTGGTAAAGAGAGTAATTAACTCTTTCTACATGGGGTTCTCATTTAAAAAAAAAATCGTAATTAATTTATATAAACAGTACTTTTTTTTAAATAAAATTAGCTTTGTAACAAAACCAAATGCGATCTTTTAAAAGTGTAATTTAGGGCCCTAAAAACTCGGAAATATTTTGTGTACTTAAACAGTTTTTACTTCTAAAATGTCTAAAAACATTTCTTTCAGGCATGTACCTTATATAATATTTATTTTCAGTATCTATACATAATTTAATTTATGTACTTCGATGGTAAAATTTGTGAAAATTGTCTGGTGGCCCCCAATTCACAAATTCATACGGAATTAGGTACAATTTAAAATTAATTGTTGTATCACCAGTACCTACAATTTTTCGATAAAAAGACAAACGTAATAAATACCACTGGATATATATTAAATGTTTTAGATAATTTTACTGTGAGATTATTAATATAATCCACATAGGCCTTCCCTCTTTCTCTTTCATTAACAACTTATTTTTCTGATAACATTACCATTTTTAAGGAACTGCATCTGAACAAATTTTTGGAGAAAATCCAAAAATCTAATATATGTACCTATGTTTAATTATTTATATTTCTCCCTTATATCATACCTTTCCCAATGACACTGCAAAAAGTGCCATTAATATTATAAAATTTATCAACCCAAATTTGGGGTGAAATCTATTTTTATGCAAAAATTATGAATATGAAACTTATCAAGTTGTAAATAATTACATATATGCTCTATAATATTGACTGTGGATTAGGCCTCCTGGGGACACCACGTTAAAAAAACGCGCCTAAACTCTACCTCAGTGGTGGTGAGGAAATGAGTTGGTTGTATTACATTATTGAATTATTACTTTTTTTGAAGCTATTTACCATAGAAAACAGTCAACTTTATTAGAATATTTTACAAATTTTGGATTATTCTTTCGTAACAGTGGAAAGTTTATGAAAATGTCATCAGCGGTACTGGAATAGGAATTTTTTAAACTAATTAACTTCAAAAATTGACAAAAATTCCAAAGTAAATTTCAATTTACTTTTAAAATATAAAAATTAAGTTAAATTTGTGCATCACATACTCCCTCTTTCTCGCTCCCAAGAGAGGTAGAGATAGAGACATTGTAACGCACATACCTGCTGAAAATAATCCTGGTGTATTTCTAGATATCTGAAGGCAATATACTTAAATTATACTGAAATAATGATATTTTTGGAAAATTTAGATTATTGATGTGTGTGTATGAAATATCATATTTTTTCCGTATTCCAGCGTAGTCAAGTCCGTCTCTGGCGTCCAGTCCACTAGTTTAAAGCCGGGCAGGGTAAATGCAATTTCTTCAACTAATTGGAAAGTCAAAACTCTAGTATTTTACACGTAATACCCTGTTAGACAGGAACAGCTTCAGTTCAGTGAGAACACATTAATTATAAATCAGTACTTTGTGTTCCGATCGTTTTGGCAGGCAACTTCTCATTTCCTTTTAACGTTTTGTTTTTTGTTCATTTCATTTTATTTAATCAGCTTTTTAATGCTTTAAATGCATCACGGGGGATTACTAATTTACGATGTTTTGCCTGTCAAAAAATCAACACAATAGTAATTAACAATAAGCAAGTGAGTTTTTAATCAATATTCTCTTATACATAGGTAATCCTTGCCAGTTGAGTTTGTTAGACGTGATTTTAAAAATAATTGCGAAAAACCAAAACCATACCTCATCATTATTATAATTATAATAATGAAAAGACAACAACGAATGAACATCACATGTGGTTTGGTTTGTATTAAAAGCTGTCGTTGTCCGAAAAACCTGCACGAGTATCATATTCTATTAATTAACGTTGTAAAACCCTGGCAAGAGTACTCATTAGGGCCCTGTCACACCAACATCGCATAATGAATCTTGACAAGGCACTTTTTATTATGGTTGCTTTTAACTAGATTTCAAATTAATTAAATTAAAATTATTCTTTCTTTCATAATAACAAACACAGCAGCCAACACACTGCGCTGCAGTGCCTATGTTTCAGTTTTGTTGCTTTTTAATTGTCTCTTTAATTAGTCTATTGCATTATTTTCTTAATGCAACTAAACAACTGTCGGAATCCCCATCCAAATTAAACCACAAAAAGCGACTGTTGAAGTTTTGTGTTCCTTTTGATTTTTCTGAGATAATAAATTAAATATCTAATAAATATATAAATATAATTAATTCCTCCACTTAAGACAAAAATAAAATAATTAAAACTGAAGCATCAGGAACGTTGTTTTGTGGCAGACATTAATTTAAAATCCGCTGAAGGAATAATGAAATTGAATTATAAAATTAGATATAATGGAAGTGCCTATAAAACATGTTGTTTTCCTGATGTTTAATTAATTAATCGGAGAACAAAACTATTTCAATTATAATTTCAATTTTCCGTAATTGAAATCTGTACGGCCGTGTTCGGCCCTGTTATTTATCATGGGCACCTAATTGACGATTTCATTATTAGATTAAAAAATTATTCGAAGTGCATCTGGTAAATGGAACGAACACGCATTATCGAAATAACAGATCACTGCTAAATCAATTAGCGTAAGTAACGAATGAAAACGCTTTACCGAATGAACAATGCGCGCGCGCCATTCTTAATTATTAATTTCATATATGAAAAAAAAAATGTGTGGCTTTTTTTAGGAAAAACGTGTCAATTTAACAAAAAGAAAAAATGGGTTTTAGAGTCTGATGGTTTGGGTAGAGGTACAGCCGCGCTACCTGCCCCTTTCTAAACAGTGATTGACACTGATATTTCATGCCACCTGTCAATTATTATTATACGGGTTCGGAATGCCAAAACCGAAACCAATTACTTAAAAATATCCCCTTACATTTTATATTGGCAAAAACTCCCACAAAATTTGATTAAAAATAACACCAGTGGGCGGCATTTTGTTTGATATATAACATGTAATTTTTTTCTGTGGGGTCGTGTCTTAAAATAACCCAAAATTCGGCTAGTTATAAAGGTTAGTTTCAGGATAATCTCCTAGACTAATACTGTAGTAATTTAACCGAATGTTGCGCTGCAGATTTGTACTGGTTTTACTAAACTTTAACCAACATAGAGCAAGATTATTAAATGGAGTTATGTGCGTCACACACTCTCTCTCTTTCTGTCTATGTTCGTACGTGGACAAATACATTCTGATAGGAAGAGACACACAATGACTCCAATAACTAGTTTTAATGCTGGAATTTTTTTTATAAGTGTGAAACAAATATAGATAACAGTGAGTGATATGAGAATGCTTCAGTGGGTAGGCATAAACAACTCGCTCTCTCTTCGTTATAGCTGGACTATAAAAAAAGAAAACATTTCTGTCCGTTATGTAAAACATGTAAATTTAAATAGTTAGGTTAGGTCGATATTCTTAGGAAAAAAGAGTTTCGGAGTTTCACTTCTAAAAGGTGCCAACTTGCGCTTCAATCGATGTCCTAGCAAGCCCCAAGTACCTAACCTAAATATAATTTCCACTATTTCATTAATCATTGTCGTGAATTTTATTTGAAAAAATTAAATCTTATAATAGAAAATTGTTATAAACATCGTTATCCTTTCCTCTTGTAAGCATTATGAGTTTCTTTTCATCATTCAATTTTTTTTAACCTAAACTACTTATTACATTCTGCAGATTTAATGAAAAAATATATATTACCGACCAATTACTGAATTTACAATATAAAACTACTCAAGAAAAGAGATGTATGTTTAATATACCGGTAATTGCATCTTCAGAAATTTGTTTTAAAAATCCAATATAATGTTAACGAGTTTGTGTATTCAGGTTATTCTTTCGGGTCCCATGTAATGTAAGCAAGGCAAAACAGGGCCGCACAGGACAACCGACTAACCACCCGAACATCTCGTGCACCTTGTCATTTTCCTGAAACCGAACAGAGACCACGATACAAAACGTTTAACCACCGGAGCCCACAGACTGTGTCCTAGATGAGAAGAATGGTCAACCTCATCAAAACATAACGAAGTCTTTTCTCCCGGCCAAATCACATTATAACTAATTGAAGTGGACCCCGGTAAAAAGAGGCCAGCCCCTTACACGACGCAGACTTTCAAATACCTAGTATACTAAAGAGCCCGACCGAGAGGAATAATACATTTGACAAAGTTAATAAGAAATTCAACCGCTTGCGCCCGGATTTTCTATGTGAAATGTGGCCGCTCGTGTAATATATACATACATACAGATATTACACGAGGACAATTCTTCATTTTCGGGGTGGGGGGTGGTCCCCACACCTGACGGAAAAATCTATTGGTTTTGTGAGGCCCACAAATTCCAACTTCCACTTTGCGCTGTAATGATCTGAAATCCACTTGTCGTAATAGTCATATGTGAAATCATTCGAAGCAAACGACGGCCAAATTTATGTATTCTAACGAGCGTGCAGGAGTTCCTCTCTCTCAGCGCACACATACACATTTCGCGGGAGTATTTACTTAAGCCCCCCAGGAGCAGAATTCCCGCAGAGAACAGTAGCTTAATTGACCGCTAGCTGCCAAAAATAAACAATAAACGCACGAATATTTTCATTGTCCAACTACAGTTGCGATATTCTACATTAGCATGTTTTCCAAATCTCACACGAAAAGCCGTGTGTTATGGGATGGGAGTTTGGTGCCATTTCGTTTAAGCCCCCGAAAATATCTGAAATAACCAACTTCAACTTTAAAATTAAGGGATCCTTGGCGTATGGGTGTGCGAGTGTGGGGACAGTTTGTTTTTCCGTTAAGGGTTAAGCGAGGATGTTTTAAATTTACATTTCGACGGATTAAAAGTTCTTCACAACTATAGGAATTATGCGGCTTAAAAAAGCTTACATGGTAGAGGATTAGATTTTCCAATGTTTGATAACATGGAATAATATACTCGTAGGTAGTACAAGAAAAATATTAGGGGAAAATGGAATATTTGCTCGATTATTTATAAGAGCGGGTTTCCTTAGTGCTATTTAAGCTTTAGGAATTTTTGGAACAAAACCAAACCATAAATTGGTACCTTAAACTTTATTGTAGAGATTTGATTTAATTAAGTTCCATTTTTCTATGCTAATTTTTTTTTTATTTTTAACAAACTACGAGCCCTAACAACTAAATGTTCGGACAAAAGTAAATTTTTGAAGTATGAAAGGAGAACTGGAAATTTTACGCAAATAATTAGTAAACACCTAACAATACAATAAGATAAAGACTTAATATAAATATTGTGCATGGAAGAAAATTATTTATTTGATTTAACAATACTTTTGCTTTAATAGCTGCCTGTATTCTAGCAAGCATTGTATTTATCAAATTTTGGTACAATTCTGGTGTGAAACTGTCCCAAATTTCTTCCAATTTGGTCTTTAAGTCCCCAATGGTTCTTGGTGGATTATTGCTTAGAATTCGTTTAATTTTATGCCAAAGAGTTTCAATGACATTTAAGTCCGAACTGGATGAGGGTCATGAAAGCACCTTTATGTCGTTTTCCCCAAGTTCCAAAACTGTGATTTTTTAAAAACAGTCGTTAGAAAATTACGTCACATTTTTCAAGTGCTATTTTAAAGCTACGAAATATGCATAAAATCACCAAATAAAGACTTGGGGATTTTTTTGTGCATAAAACCAACATCCAGCTTTGCAATAAAGTAAATTTTACCAAAATTGAACCAGAGGTTCCAAAACTGTGATTATTTTAATGTAGGTAGCACCTTCAAAAAAACACGTTTTAAAAGTGAACTGTGGAACTCGAAAAAAATGCAAAAAAAATTCATATTAACATTTCAGGATTTTTTTCAATATAGTACGATTATTGAACTTTGATTTAAAGGTTTTTTGACACAAATCCAACCAGCGGTTCCAAAACAGTGATTATTTTAGTGTAGGTAGCACCCTAAAAAAACACGTTTTTTGATAAGTTAACTGTGGAACTCAAAAAAAATGCAAAAAAAATCATATTAACATTTCAGGACTTTTTCAATATAGTGCGATTATTGAGCTTTGATTTAAATGTCCAAATCCAACCAGCAGTTTCAAAACTGTGATTTTTTAAAACAGTTACTAGAACATTCTATTATTTTTAAAGATGCAACTTTGAAGCTCCGATAAATGCCTAAAATGACCAAAGAAAAACTTGTGTAACTTTTTTGTAAAGAAAACCAACAACCAGCTTTGCAATAAAGTAAATTTCATCAAAATCCGACTACTAGATCCAACGTTTTGAAAATAATAATTATTTGTTTCTACAATTTCCCCATCCTGCTGGGTTAAAGTGCCACAGTTTTGAAACCGCTGAGCGGATTTTTACGAAATTTACTTTTTTATATAACTAAATGTTGGCATTATAACAGAAAAAACCATCAATCTTATGGAAGTTAATTTAGATAACTTTTGCACGTATAGAAAAAAGACAATCAGATTTACTTTTGTCCGAACATATAGTTGTTAGGGCTCGTAGTAAAAAATCTTTTCAATGTACTAAAACCCAACAACTAGACAACAAAATTTCTAGAATACAATCACATTTATTGTAGCATAATTTTTTAGAATTGATTACACAATTTCTAAATCGAAAATTTTATTAATTTTTGACAAATTTCATAAGAACAGCTAAAAAATGTAAACAAATTTTAAAATGTCTGTAATAAATCCCTTGCTGGGTTTTAAAGTAAAAATAATTAGAAAAGATTCTTAGGTCCTTTTCATCGCATTTCAAATGGGGCATGGTACTTATGCTGCTGAAAACCCGTCATCACTATTTTTCCATCCAGATAAACTGGATGATGTGCAGCCTCTCATCGACATTCTACGAAATACTCCACTTAGTGGAAAGTTAAAAAATTGTGTTGTTATTCAACAGAATACATTAACGAATGAGTTAATTAAAAAAATAAATTTTCAATTAGAAAGAGTGTACTTTGTTAATGAAAGTTTTCCCCAATAGCGCTCGGTTTCGACTAATTACCGCTAGATGGCTACAGGGAAAGTAATGTAAAAATTAATTTTTGTTTGTTCAACTTGATTATTCCATCAAATGAAATTAAACAAAAAAAAATCTAAAGGGAAAAGGACAGACAATGAAAAAAGGGTTAAAATAATATCATTCCGCAAATTGTTGAATTTTATTAACTTGTTTTAATAAATATAAAGTTAATTAAGGCCGAACAAAAGAAAAGGGTTCTTAATGCACTAATTCCAATTACCAACGTATAATTTGCAACGCCGTGTCCCATTGTCTTTCATTTTATTACAATAAACAACCCTTTACGCAAATCTGACATTGTGAGTTTCGTATTCGTATCATTGTTGCTGAGAAGTTGAAGGATCAACGTATTGTTTTGCCACAACGTCAATGAGGGTACTCATCTACTTATTAAAGTCAAAAAAGCAGACAAAGCAAACAAACTCACGTCAATTTTAATTGTTAGACACAAGTAGCACATAGCAATAAATTAATTTACAACAAAAATTCCTAGACAATTACTGCTTGGCTTGGATTAAACAAACAATCTCCCTAAATATGTTGTAACTTGAACGCCAGTTAACCCGTTAAAATAATTTGTTTAACTATTATTAGATATATTTAAATACTTTAATCCGGGTTTGAAGCCGAGTCGACTGTAGTAACCATCAGGCAGTTGAAACTACAACAGAGTTGCTGTACCTAATGTTGTTTAAATGACATTTAGATTAAATTCCTCCTGGAACCCTTCTCCAAAAAATATATTTCAATTAAACTGAAAGTCTTATGGGACAAAATCAAATATTGGTCTAGCTTATAGTCCTCCAGTTAATTTGAAATTAAAGACAAAAATTATACCAGAGAATTCAATTTATTGTGTTAACTGGGTTCTGGGGGTACATACCTCATCAGGATTGTTGAAATTGCATTAATTTTAAACAGTAGTTTAGGCACTTAGGTAAACTAAGTCAATCTAAAACTATTTGTTAACTCTAGAATACTATTTGAACTGGCGTGTAGCAGAGAAGGGTGTTGAAATATTTTATTAAATTATTCACTAGGCGATGTTGGAGAGCTTTTCCAAAATTTCAAACAGAAAATGTGTCCAATTAGAACTTCCAACTTTAATATCTTATAATATCATCATTAACTTATGCTGGTGCTTAATTTGCATATCATGGATATTAGTTGAACCTTTTTTGTGTCTGGAAAAAAAGGTAAAGTAACGCTATTAAATCTTTATTAGCATTATTAAATATTGTATTAAGGACCAAGGCGCAGTTTAATTAAGTTAGAATAATTAGTTATTCGACAGTTCATAATAATTTAATAACGTTAACTTTGAAACATGTACACAAAGCTTAGACTTTTCGAGCGTGAAATATTTAAATAAATAAACAAGAAGGGAAACACTCTGATGCCAGGAAAAAACTGCAGGTAGGAGGTACAATACATGAATGAACGTGTGCATGTATGTGTGTGTGTTTAGCTTTTATATAAACTAGTGTTAAAATATTCTAGTTTCGTGTATAAGCATCAAAGAGTTCTTGTGGAGAGGTAGATTATCGGGTGCGATATACAAAATAAAGAACAGCAATTGTGTGATTTAATGAAGGCACTAAATAGAATTACGCAACAAGAGTAACAGGTTAGTGGATGAAGCTGCGATGACGGTGGTGTATATATTTTAAAAGATGATGCTCTGGTGGTGGAAGCAATTTTGTTAATAAAATGTCGAGAAGTACGGTCTTCTTATTTGAAGGAAACTCGCATAATAATAGAGTATAAGAGTCTTCTTTTTAATGGCAAGATCCTTGTACGTGGTTCACTTATAATGATCCTGTGATTCATTAACCAAGCCGGCTCATTAATATGAGCTGAAGGCGAACTCCTCTCTCTTTCTGTCTCTCAGTTCAGTTGTGCCAACCCGCAAAACTTGCAAAGCGCGCAGGATCGACGAGAATAAACTTGTAATCATTACAACAGGAATTAAATTTAATGATATCGAAAATTTATTAGAAGCAGCACACAAAAGGGCTGCACAAAAGAACTTTTCACTAATTGTTGCAAGTTGGAAAACTTGAATCATTCCATATAATGGTTTTTGCCACATTCAATCATTGCATTAATTACAACAACATGTGGCACGGGATATTATTTGAGGTGCTGTACAGTTAGTTTTATTCATATGTAGTTAGGGCACATCTCAGGCTAAAACAACTAAGTAAGTTTATACCTGTGGTTTTATGTTGCATTGAAAGGCTCTCCTCCCCAACGATGTTCAATCTAAACCAATTCAAATCCAATCCAATCATCCTCGTTAGACGATGCCGCCCCCCCATACCTTAAATGTTCTCTGATCAACTCCTAATTTGCTTCTTGTCTTTTAAATAAACTGGATTACGGGAAACCCAAGGAATGTTCAAGTAAATTTATGGAAAATTTAATTTTCAGTTGAAACAGTTTGAACTAAAAAATCACTTGTTCCGGTTCGGTTCTTAAAAATTTAATAAAACTCACCTGTTTCCTTTCTGTATGCGTGTGAGAGGGTGATGTTTGTACGAGCAAATTTTTTTCACTCGGGAATCAGTGAAACAGAATAAAGTTTATTAGATTGGTCTACAAGTTGTTTTTTTTATAATTATTACTATTACATTAAATTTTACAATTTTATTCCGACGAATATTCTATAACCAGTTGTTTCTGTGACAAAGTTCATTTGTAATTATTATTCGTGTACCATTAAATTTTATTTAATTTTTTACATCATTCAGTTATAGCCAAAGGCATTTTAATTAATAATACAGTCATGTATTTAGTTAATAAAAATTGTGTGTTATTAACATCGTCATTTCAGATAGAATAGTCGACAAATCAATTACTAGACAATAATGGAACCTTGCTAATGGGATTATTAGAAAATTAGAAAATTTATACAACAAAAGTGATTTATTACTTTTGTAAAAGTATATTAATTTCTTATAAATTAAAGTTATAAGAGAGAAGACACAACTTTGATTGGTTTTTGTTAAGGTCAATGTTTTTTTCTTTGTCTTTTTTATATTGCATATTTAGCTCATTCAACGAAGTAAAATAAAAATAAAGTACTCGTATAAGAAAGTTGGTAACAAAACTTTAACTTTCAACTTATAAAAGTTACCACAGATCCTAGTGTTGATATCGCTATTTAAATTTTGAAAAATTGGTACAGTTTTATGGTTTTTGGTAAATATCTCTTAAAATATTGACGCTTTTCACAAAAAATTCTCAACCAAATGTCAAATGTTGTATAACATAAGGTATCCTTTCATAGCTTCTAACGTATAAATAAAAATATTGGCGTAAACTTGATAAAATAAAGGCTCTTAGTATTTTCCTTCTTTTCAGATTTCGATCCAAATATTCCAACTTACTGTTTTCAGTAAAAGTAGTGTAGCAGATTCTTTTCCTGTTTGAAGCTATACATGAGTTACAAGCCTGCGGGTAAAGCCATAAAAGATGCAAAAGATAATTTTGAATGTCTCATCACAGTTTCATGATTATTTGCAACGCCTTTCCATCGGCGTGTTTACTTAGAATTAGCGAAGTTCGTTTGGGGAAATATTGTCACTGCCTAATTATAAACATAACTCCCAGTAATTGCTCGGTGTGATGTTTACATTCGCTGTACAAATTTACATTTGGCTGTCGAGTTATTGAATACTTATTGCTATACGGTACTAATAATGAATAAACCGGAAACTTTGTCGGCAAAACTTAATATTAAGTTGAGATCGTCAAAATTGTTATTTGTTTAAATTAACAACATGTTTCAACAAGGGAGATGTTTTGTTAATTAGTCATATGCAAATACGTGTGTATGTGCCCCAAGTATATATGCATACACATACAAAACGAGATAAAATTGGACTATGAAATAACCATAACAACCCCCATTATCACTTCAAAGAACTACATCTTTGTTCGTCCACACAAAGAAAATTCACACTAGTTTTTTTTTGTAGACTAATTGATTATTTTATGTAAACCCACAAATTTTAGAGCGGAACGTGAAAGAGACAGATTCTGTAAAATGAGCAAATGTACTAATTATAGTGAAACGAACGTATCCAAGATCCTGACAGAATAGGATGCCTTAGAAACGAGGGCTGAAGATAATAGGTCAGTCTGCTATTTAATTAGTGCTAATTGGTACTCGTAATTAGTATTAGAAGTAAGTCTTCACAAAGCAGTTTGGAAATCCTATCGCTCAGGCATTCACTCACTCAGTTAGTTTAGCAATACTTTGTCTAGTTCTCGTTTACCATAAATATCTTTTAGCTTGCAAATTTTACATGAGAAACTTTGATATGTAACGGAGCTTCCAACTTTAGTTAATCCCCTTAATTAAAAGCACAATATAAAACTCTAATCATCAGTAGAAAAATTCATTCGTGTATCTTACAATTATTTTCACACACACACACACATATGTGTATGTTTAACTATCTAATTAACGTTGTTTACGTTTACAGTGCAAAAAAATGTGGTGATTAAAACTGACGACAAAATACCTAGAATCCTTTAACCTTTTTGGGCGCGGGTCGTTAACGACATAGGGCTCTATAAGAGAATTTAAAACATTCTCTAACAACTTTTTTGTTGCCGTTTTGTCCTCCACATTACACATACACCAACATGCACACATTTTGTTGGCCAAATTATTCATATTTATTAAATTGGCATGAGGTTTTTTTCAAACTGCACAGCGCGAATTCTGCAGTAAAAAAAAATTAATGATCCTTGTTAAAATTAATGGGGAGACTATCTCTATGTTCGTAATATTTGATGGTTGACTTGCTGGGTGCACCATAGAATTTCATATTGGGTTATTGTTTATATTAGCGCAAAAAAATTGTTTGCGCAGGTATTTGTTTTAGATTAATAGTCAAATGCACGAAAACATTAGATATTTTTTATTAATCGAACATATTGTATAAAAAATATGACTGTAATTTCGAGACGCTATTCCGCTTGATGGTTGTTTTCAAAAGCAATCAGTAAAACTGCAAAAGTTTTCCGTATTATATAAATTAAATTCCGATTTGTTTTCGACAAGATTCTGTAGTGGTCTCTGTAACAGATAAGAGGCAGGGAAGGTCAATACTACGAAGTGCTGCCTTGACCAGAGTGAAGTACAGTACTCACTAACAAGGGCCAATTTAATCATCCCGTATAGTTACAGCAAATTCTGATTTCGCTACAGTCAGTGAAGCGATTTTTCCAACTGCACCACCTTTATATTATTATTTGTGTGGAAATACAACAGGCGTAAATACAAACTAGAATTTATGATAAAAACTACCTTAACAAGTTAACTTGCAATAAGGGATTTCTTACGAGGCATTATTATTGGATGCAAACTTCAACTTGTTGGTTTTTTTGTGTCACGTACTGGTTGGTGTATGGAATTATTGGGGCTTGGATCACGATTTGTCGTTTAGTGTTATGGCTAGGATTGAATATTTTGTAAATATGCATCCTTGTAAGTGCACACTTGACCATTACTGTCGACTAGACGGAATAACAACAACAACATCATGATCCGGTTGAGGGCCAGTTCGCGTTTAAACAGCCTTTTTAAAATGATGCAAACTTCCACTTGACAAAATACAATTCACGGACCTCGTTATTCTGTATCGGCTACTCCATCCACCTATTTATTTCCAATTTATTGTTAGGTTACGTGGAAGACTTTTCCATGTAAACAGCACAGCAGAAATTCGTCCCCTTTGGACTTTTTACAAAACAAATCAAGTTCATTATTTTACTAGTTTTCTGCACCAACATCCAAATGTTGAAATTTAGAAAATATGTTTTGCTTTTGGTTGTTAATATTGTTAATGGAATAAACATTTTGCTGTGGGATATTAGTTGCAACTGAAGGGTTAAATTAGTACACCCACACACTAACGCGAAGCGAGAGAGACAGAAAATGGAGTTAAAATAAAATTGTTTGAAAGTTTGAAAGGCATACAATAAATTAATTAGCATAGGTAAGCAAGTTGGTGTCGGTTATGTTGGAAGGGTGTACACACCAGTTTGGATCCCGGAGCGCTATCGAAATCCATAGACTGACAGTTTCATTATCTTAGGCAAAATTCGACCAATTAGAGGATTAGTTCCGCAAATGGCATTTCATTAATGATGCAATTAATATGTGAATTTTCCTTTATCCGAAGTTGCGATGTGTAATCAGGCGAAATATGGAATGTAAAAGGGGTGACTTGAAATTTAAGGGAGAGGCAGAGAGGGTGTTCTTTCATTAGCGCGAGGTATCTGTTGTTGTTTTAAGCATGCCTTTATCTAATCAGACAAAAGCACGACTAACTCTTGTTAGTCCTGCTTTCATTTTGCATGTCCCCGACCCAACAATAAGAACCTACAAAATTAAACTATATATACATACATTTCATTCTAAAGGAGCCTGTTTTTTTCTGGTATAATAAATGCAAATATTTTACCATTTATATTATTAAGGTGATGATTAAGCTTAATTAAATAATCTCAATTGCAAGCTTTTTTTTCTGTTATCCAGGCAGCGACATTGTGGGCGTAATAGGTACTAATTGCGACAGGACCATGGGACTACTCATCCCTTTTTACCAATTAATTGACTGGTGATAATTAAGCTAACCCTGTTCCGGTGTGGAGCGACGAGAACCCTACTCTAACGATTGTTTACTTCCATCTTCAAAGCTCTCAAAGAACAGAATGTACCCCTGCTTTAGATCACCGTAATATATTTGCAGAAGTTTAATCAATAAAATTTACATGTTAACAGTAATTTAAAAAAGTATAAACTGATTTTAGTAATTTAACTCAAAGAAGATAAATTCACAAGGACAATGCTTTTGTCTGGGAAACTTTATATGCTCAATAAGAGTAGATTGGCTCAATTCAAAAACAATCGTATCCGTCGTTTTATGGCAGTTTATTAAAACAGACAATATCATTATGGAAAGATGAAAAACAAAACTAGAATTTGATTATTAGTTGGAATCTATTGGCCCCTAAGAGGATTCAATTTAGGACCAAAATTTATGATTAAAGTTTGAATGACTTTGTTCAAAATCACTTCCGCTAAATTGTGCGCATTCTCTTTATTCAACTATATCCCCATTTAATCCATTTTAATGTTATTGGTTAAATTTCTACTAAATTTACTACCGAATGTTTTCGCGTATATAACCAATAATTCCACTTGAAATTGAATTTTGCAAATTGCCTCAAATTATTATTATATCCGATTACACTTAGATTTTATTACAGAAAAAGACGGCTTGCTTAAATTTAGAAATAAGAATCAAGAAATTTACATTTATTTGTACATGATTTCAGAAGAAAATAACTAATGATACGAATGAATAAAAATTACACTTTAATAAAAGATTATACATAATACGAGCCCTAACAACTAAATGTTCGGACAAAAGTAAATTTGATTGTCTTTTTTCCATACGCGCGAAAGTTATCTAAATTAACTTCCATAATATAGATCGTTTTTTCTGTTATAATGCCAACATTTAGTTATATAAAAACGTAAATTTCGTAAAAATCCGCTCGACGGTTCCAAAACTGTAGCACTTTAACCCAGCAGGATGGGAAAATTGTAGAAACAAAGAATTATTATTTTCAAAACGTCGGATCTAGTAGTCGGATTTTGAAGAAATTTACTTTATTGCAAAACTGGATGTTGGTTTTCTTTACAAAAAAGTTACACAAGTTTTTCTTTGGTGATTTTAGGCATTTATCGGAGCTTCAAAGTTACATCTTTAAAAATTATAGAATTTTCTAGTAACTGTTTTAAAAAATCACAGTTTTGAAACCGTTGGTTGGATTTGTGTCAAAAAACATTTAAATCAAAGCTCAATAATCGTACTATATTGAAAAAGTCCTGAAATGTTAATATGAATTTTTTAGCATTTTTTTCGAGTTCCACAGTTCACTTTTCAAAAAACGTGTTTTTTGAGGATGCTACCTACATTAAAATAATCACAGTTCTGGATTTTGGTAAAATTTACTTTATTGCAAAGCTGGATGTTGGTTTTATGTACAAAAAAATCCCCAATTCTTTATTTGGTGATTTTAGGCATATTTCGTAGCTTTAAAATTGCACTTGAAAAATGTGACGTAATTTTCTAACGACCGTTTTTAAAAAATCACAGTTTTGGAACTTGGAGAAAAGGACATAAGGGTGCTTTAATAACCCTCATCCAGTCCGGACTTAAATGTCATTGAAACTCTTTGGCATAAAATTAAACGTATTCTACGCAATAATTCACCAAGAACCATTGGGGACTTAAAGACCAAACTAGAAGAAATTTGGGACAGTTTCACGCCAGAATTGTACCAAAATTTGATAAATACAATGTCTGCTAGAATACAGGCAGCTATTAAAGTAAAAGAAGACGTAACCTATTACTAATGGTCCTAAATTAAAAATTATGCCAACATTTAGTTTAGCAAATTCATTTTGTAAAGTTTGCTAATCACAAATCGAAACATTTAGTAGGCACTCCCAAGAGTCCCAAGAGATATTTTTAGTAGTTATTCTCTTAAATCCGATCGCTCTGTTAAGTACATATTGTAAAAATTCGATGGATTTGTGAAGCCTCAAGTTTGAAGAATTCACCGAAACTTCTTCCTTGCCCACAATAATTAAGAGCCAATAATTCACCAGGCCATTCCAATAAATAACTCACCTGCCTGCTGAATTATTAAACCCCCTCAATTATATTTGTTGCATTCCTGAATGCGGTCCTGTGTTGTCCTTCTCCTAGGGGGGAGGATGTCGTGTCCAGAACGCGCTTAGCTTGATTAAACTTTTAATATATTTAGTTGAAACGGAGACAGGATGGGGGGTCAGGCAGCAGGAGCAGGAGTAGCAATAGATAGGCACTATGAAAGCTGCTACCAGGCTAAACAGGACGAGACTCGTCTTGTCTCTCATCGTGTCACACAGAGAATTGCTGTAGGACTACATCTATGCATGAGTGTTAATTTTGAATGTGAATAGGGGGGCACGTCACACACGATACCTGCGGTCATGTATAGGCAAGTTAATATGTAATGAGAAACCGTCATCCGTCGATATATGATCATTTGTGGAAATTTATTATGAAGACTGTTCTAGCAAACGAAAGGACGACGTGAAATATAATTTGACGAATGGAATGGTGTGAATAATTTTATTGAAGAACTGGCTGTAAATTCTCTTAAAATGTAAAGTATTACATGAAGAGCTAAGGCAGGTAAATGAAATGACAGCTTGCAATTAGTTTCCCTCCTTAACCAACACGAGCTTTATGTGCATAGAAATAAAGAAAAAAGTTTGTTTTAATGATGTTCCGCCCGCATTTCACGCAACTTCTATTTCACTACATTGCATAGCATCTATTATCAAGTTAGTGCTTCAATCCCAAGTAGCTATCAAGTAAATAGACGTTTAAAATAATTATATGATGAAAACATTGAACTTGTAATGATGTAGAAGAATGTACCACACAGGCTTTGTTTTATAACTTCCATCACACACAATAGCGCACTTATGTTGTGATTGCATAAAGCGCAAAAACCAAATGAAAAACCGCCGCATTTACTTTAACTACTGCCTGCTGGGTAGTGTTTTAGTAAATTGTTAAGTAAAGAGAAACATTTAAAGTTTGCACAAGAAGCTAAGTTGTATTTTCCATGAAAAATTGTGTTATATTGCATACTCGTATGTGTGTTACAAACCCAACAATTTATATTTGTTGAGAATGGAATGGCGTGGAAAGAGTCATTTACAGGAAAGAAATTAGTTTCAGTGTCCTTTCGGTCCGATTACGGCGTAGCAGGATATTGAACAGGTAATATATGACCCTACAAACTCAATATTACAACCTATGTCATGTCCGGTCTTCTATACAGAGTTGCTTGTTTGATTGTTTTACTGTGTGTGTGTGCTATATTCCATATATTATTTGATATATTGTTACAGGAATTGGAAAAAATCATTTTATTGGGTGCGTGAGTGTTGAAAAGTTGGTAAGTTAGAAATTGCCCCGAAGGCAATTATTCTGTTTACGGTAGTTTTAGTAGGCTTCTGATGCAGAGGAGAGGACGAAAATTAACTTGACAAAAAATTCAGTTTTGTTTCTATCGAAATTAATATTTATACATTGTGTCCCAGTTTATATCGTCAGGATTTCACCAGTCGATAGTTTAGCGAAAATTAAAGGTGGTTTGTCTAATAAGCTATGGTCGAATGTTGCTTCCTTTTTGATGTACAGGGCATTAAAGAAAATAAATTATTTTAAATAATTTGCTATAAATCAATAACAAAAAAGTTAGTCTTCTGAAATTTTGCATAGATCTTTTTTTTGTATTCTCTTATTAATAGTGGTTGCAATTATTTTATTTAGAAGACAGAGGCGTGCGTACGGATTTCTTCAAAAACATTTTATTGAAAAAAACGTACACCACTGTTTTTTTTTGCAACACCAATATGCAGAGAGTATTTTCCATTCAATTTAGAAAATTTTTTGTATCTTACAATTTCTTGATAACTTAACTTTTTTTTTCTTATTTATTAAAGAGGTTCTTCCCTATTAGATTTCCGAAAAAAGCATCAGTACAAAGTTGTAGAGAAAAATATTTCCTATAACTTTCCTTTTAATATATTTTTGATATTGTCAATATTTAAAAAGATATTCAACAAATAAGTTGCAAATTTTAGGGAAATTTTTCTCTAATTAGGTACTACTTACTACTACTACTTACTACTCTTTCCCCAAAATTTTCAACTTATTTGTTGAATAACTTTTTAAATATCGACAATATCAAAAAAAGTTTAAGAGATAAGTTGTAGGAAATATTTTTCTTTACACCTTTGTACTGACTCTTTTGTTCGAAAATTTAATAGGAAAAAAGTTATTCAATAAACAAAAAAATCCAACCCTTAATTGAGGGCTGGTGAAGGAAGGGCGAGGTCTACGAATACACAAACTCAGTTTTAAACTTTCAGGGTGACCCTCTAGAAGATTCTACAAAAATTGGTTGTATGGTAAAAAAAGTCTATTTAACGCCTTTTTTTCTCCCTTATTTACTGTACTATTAGGTTATTTCGAGATAAGTTATCAAAAAAAAAATATAAGATACGAAAAAGTTTCTAAATTGAATGGAAAATACTCTCTGCATATTGGTGCTGCAAAAAAACCAGTGGCGTACTTTTTACTTTTAAAAGAGTCCTAAAGTATAACATCATTATTTGTAGTGGCAAAAATCACCCCAAAATATCCTTCCAAATAATTTGAGTCTACCATTTTTAGCGCTTTTTGTATAGTGAATTCAATCGTTTTTTTGTAGTTTTTTATATTCTGCTTCCCAATCAGAGAAAATTCAGTTACCTTATTCAAAATCTGTTTCTGCTTTGAATGAGTTTTTGAGTTTTTCTTATGGTTATTATCTGTAATCCTCTTTTTTTAATGAATTTAACTTTTTAATTTTAATTTTTTAGTTTTCATCTAGATTATTATTATTAGACTTTTTAGCATTTCTTCCTCTATTTGTCTATAAGTTTTTATCGTTGAAAGTAGCCGAAATTCATTAGAGGATATGATTCCTTTTTATAATTTTAATTTTGTTCTTTGTTTCTTCATGTTATAATGCTTGATGTCAGAGGTAAACGTCAGCATTGGACAGTATGTTTTTTAATCCAAATCATCACAGAAAAAAGTCTTTTGCTCAAATTAGGTTGGGAAATCAAATTAAAAAAAGATATGTTTTTATATTTCGTTAAATTAATATGCGAACTCTTAACCAATATTTATCTGACCTTGATTTTAAACTCATGTTTGCTCCAAAACACCATTTGATGTCCCCTACAAAACAATTATTTTTTCTTGTTAAAAAAAACTCATCAGTTACAGAAACAAAGTTAACAATTACCCATTTTTATTAGGTTGTTAAACCCATTCCAGTTGAAAGGATTATTGCTCTGTATTCAACGCAAACACAAAGTTATTCCTCATAATTGGAAAATATTAGAGGCTGAAATGTGGCAAAAGATAATCAACCAAGTGAAGTTCATTAAAGGTAAAATTGAAAGATAAAAGAGATGTTCGTTGTATTTTGTCGGATGGCAGTTGTGCATGTGGGTGTATGGATGTGTGTGTGTAGTTTAGTATTTTGGGCGATAATTAGGGATTCCCGGGGTTCTCTCTTAAATGAACGTCTCGTTAGTGAGGGATTAGCGACGTGCGTGCTAGGGGTGTCTAATTCTATCCTGTTTCTTACCCTCGTACAGTTCGTAATTAGGGCTAGTTGAATCAGAGCATTAGACCTCCACCAGCAATTTGTCATTAATAGTTATTCTATATCTACATTATTGGGTGCACTAATTCGGAAATCATTACCTAATTCCAAATTGGACTTCATACAACTTACACAATCATCTGGTCATTGATGTCTGTTTTATCCAAAAGAAAACTCTTTAATTTAATTAATTATAACACACTTTTGTTGTAAACTAACCTTCCAGTTCAAGAGATTGAAGTTGTTCCCGTGTATGCACGAGACGAAGTATATAGGAGACACAGGGGGTGTACATGTGGAGGGTTTCGTCGAGAAGTAGGAACAGGATTGCATTGTCGAGTGTCCTTGCGTACTTAGCGTAAGCGATTCGAATAGCATGCGGAGCTTTGATCTGAAGCCCGTTAAACGGTCTAATATGTTAAGTAGCTCTAGTTCGAAAGCACCGCCACATTACTGTTTCTGTTCGTGTTCAACTCCGGCAGATTAATTGAAAGCCTTAATTAATTCCAGAAATAACTTTGCAATGAAATGCTTACAAATATTAAATACCAACAATATTTTCAGAGCATGAATATAAAATAAAGGATAATGGGGCGTTCGAGTTCTATTCGGCGGAGGAATACAAATTCATTAAGGTATGAGGTAAAAAATCTTCAGGGTTTGGTATATCGGAATTAACAACTAATAATAGTTCTATAATTAAATACTCATCAATCTCCTGCATAAAATCAGATGCAATCGTCTTTTTTCATTTATTACAAATGGTTTACTAACTCCACAATCCCTCAGTCTTGAAGACCGTTTCTTGCAAATTGGTATAAGATTGAGGTGGTGTAAGGGCAAACCCCAACACATTCAATATTGGATTAGCATAGAATTCAATGAAATCAGATAAAGTAACCACCAACATTGAGGGCAATCGAGCGCATCCACTACGTCACAATAGATCGGGATCACTCAATCACCTCGCAATACGCAACCCCTTAAATGACAGTTTTAAACCGATTGATGATTCGCCCGAAAATAACAATTTTGTTAAAGTTAAACTAAAAACAAGCATCAAACTTTCTAATTACGGTTGATGAAGTTCAATTTTTTGCTAGGAAAATATCTGCGGTTTTGTCTCGATTGAATTTAAGTGGAACCGATGGGATGGATGTGTTTAATTGGTTGGAAAATTAAATATTAAGAAAGCGTTTTTGTGTAGATTCGCGCGGACCGACTTTATTAAAATTCAGTTATAGTTGTAGCGGATTTTCAATTATCGGTCAATTAACAAATAATGATCTATCAATAGAGCGTTGATTACTGAATGCAGCTGGAATTACGTTTGAAGTATTCATTTGCTGAATGTAACAATGGTGCAATAAAGTTAGTTTTATTGTATAATTAAGTTGCAGTAATTGTATCTAAAAACAACCAAGATATTCCAAGAAATTACGAGTGAAAGGTCGGAGCTTACCACACAATTCCCAGGTATAATTATTTCATAGTTCGGTTTTTCTTCGCTTATAAAAACCATACTAACACACTCATAAATTCTTGTGAGGGAAATTTTCCCTGTACATCACCACGTACGCCTGGTGGAATTATTTGGTGGTCTGATTGACCTGTTGTAGTAAACCTTGGTTATCTCATCGTCCTTTCTATACAATCAGCGGCGATAATTCCACAATTCAAAAGCTCATCAGAGACACATTTCATTCGTAATGGGAGTGACTTGTTCTCTTACCGCGTACACATCATTTACACCAAGTCGCTCGTCTTGGGAAAATTTTTCCAGCCACTACATTAAAATATTGCGACATCATTTTCATGGCGTGAGCGTGATAATGTTGTTTCATCAATATGCCCTTTGTGATTTTGTACCTACGCATAAAAGTTATAAATGGGATGTGTTAAGGAGAGTCTAGTCGAGCTCTTTGATTAATTTGCTTTTTTATGTTCCCTATGGATATTGGATAATTTGCATGGTACACAAGTAATAAACACTGTGGCGTTAGTTTTATTGGAATTTTTAATTACATCGGAACTCGTTTCAATATTGAAAAATACGTTTTGATTAATTTACCGTATGACGGTAACAAAGCATGTGTTGTTTCAGACTAATCGTGATTAAATATTGATTTTATGGCTACTTTGCATATCGCCAATATGAATACTTGGTTATACCTCACTCACATTGTTACGACTTAATAATTGCGTCTAATCACAAATTGACTAAACTGTATTTTACGACTAATGGAAAATTTTCGCAAGGTTTTCAGCGGCGCCCTCTCAAAATTATTTGCAATAAACCTTATTACAATCCATTAGTAGCAATTCATCTTGCGTGGAAAAAATATGGGGGTTGCTTTCGTTTTCCGAGAGTTGATATCTACCCTCTAACAATAATAAGAATTTAGGCGCCAGATATCGCGGCCCCCCCAAAACTGTGCGGCAGAGGATTACGGCTACTCAAGAAATTATTCCGAGGGTTTTAGCACTTTGAACATATGTCCTGGCAAATATAAAAGACTTGAGCTTAGTTGTTCGACAGAGCGATCTTATCATTTAAGTGAGTTTTTTATACCACTTTTGAGAGATATATTCGACTTTCAGTAAGTGGGAAATTTGTCTGTGTTACTAATTGTAGGTCAACAGCAGTTTGGGGTTAGTTATCGGAATCATCATGTCATTATCAGGGAAGTTTAGCCCATAAAGTCTAGAGATTCTTTTAAATGATGTAAGTGTTTTTGTAGTAACACAAAGATGAACGAGATCATAACGTTTTTCTAATTTACTTTGAAAATTAATCTTCTTCAAAAATGTACCATAGGATTTAAAACAAATTTTCTTAGTTTAAAAATTAAGTAAGAGGTACATTTTCTTCTAATCTTCAAATTTTATCCATAGCAATTCCCACTTTTTTGTCATGAATTGCAGAAATTTAATTTATTTTTATCAAAATTTTACAATAATTTTACGAGTACTAGCATTGTTCAGGCTGAGAATGCAAATAATAATTGAAATTTGAAAATTAATAAGTGTCATTGAAATTTAATCCAAACACATATGAAAAGCATCCAGTAGTGTATTGTCGAAATATTTTTAATATGAGCAATATTGTTCATTTATGACAAAATCAATTGTCGAGAGATATTGAAAAGTTCCCTATTGAAAATATCAATTTAAAATTTCAATTTGATTTTTTTCCATTAAACATCGAACAATTTAAATCAAAGCGAACTAATTAAGGTGTAGATGTGAATGGTGTACTTGCACCTATGCATATTGTACAGCGGAACAAAAAAATTAATTTACTTTTTATCGTGTGCTTTTTAATTATCAACATATCATGCAATGTTGGATACTTGAAATAAAATATTTATTAGATTAGTCTGGGTATGTATGTAGAAGCGGAATCCAATTCTCGTGCTAAACGGTAATAAAATGATGTGTAATAACTAGTTGAAAATGCAGGCCACCGTTCGTTGATTGTACAGGGGTTGGATTCGCTGATAGCGTCAGGTTTCTCTCTATTGCCCTGTTCATTGGAAATACACGCCATATAGGTATGATGATACATATTAGCAGCTCATCAAAATAAAATGTTAATCGCAACTTGTTTGATGTCTTCGCAAAGACAGATTAGATTGTACCGTAAAAGATTAAAGTGTAATAAAAAGCGAACTGTTCAATTCTGTTTTGAATTCAATCATTTGATGGTCCCGCCTCTTGCGGAAGTGGCTTTCATTTGTTATCGTGGAGACATCTTCTGGCTTTACAGTCGATTGTCGGGATCATATAACAAGAGATTTCGGCAGCTATTGGAGCTGACTCGGTTTTCTTGCTGAACAAAGCGTTTAATAATGACCATTGTGGAAAAGAACTGAGAAATTTGCTTTTTTAAGGGAAGGGACTGGATTTTCATTGGTTTAGTCCGTAATCACATGTCTTTATTTTATCGGAAAGTCACTCGTATAAGCGGTGGGTTTTTTAGGATTTTTTTCCATCGTCTATGTGGTAATTCGACAATATGTGGGATTAAATAAATTGGGGTGGTTTTGGCGAGTCAGCTTGACCAAGATATACTTAAATCTAGCTCTGTGATTAATGCTTTGGGTTTTTATCCCAATAGAATCTCAGACTAAATCGCATATGCGCATAAATTAAACGTCAATTACATCTCATTGTCAAACTGGAAATGCAGGGGTTACTGATGTCATAAAGCAATGACTTCGAAAGACGAGAAAAAATTCAGAATCCAACAATACGACAATTTACTTTGGAATAAAACTGAACAGGCTCTTCGGTTATCAACGGACAAAAAGACTACATTCTGCAAGTCGCACCAACCAGTTACATTTAACTTTGCGTTATGTGCAAAATTTCGCAAGTCAGTTTTCGGAACTTATCTCGATTACTTCAATGCAGCCCAAAATCAAAGCAAATTTGTCAACGAAAATAAATTGGGGATTACTGTTTGGAATCTGGACAAACTAGGCAGTGAGGGTAGGGAACATTTTGACAAACACAACCAAATTATTGATAATTCTTTGGAGTTGTTGAGGGAGATTACTATGAAATGTAGTAAAGTTAGTTTTGAGTTTTTTTATGAAAAGTTGAGTAATCTTCGAATTCATGACTACTATGTAAGGTACCTACTTATAGATGTTTAATGGTTAGACCAAAAGGATATATCGAAAATTTCCAGATAACTCACCTGGATAAAACCTTGAGAAATTTCAAAAATCTAAAAGTGTTGGTGCTCACCAGTAACTATATTCAAGACATCGAAGGAAAGTACCTGCCAAGACATTTGGGATTTTTGGAGCTATTCAACAACTCCATAACTTCAGTGGAAAACTTATGCAAAAAAGCTCCAAAGAATTTATTGCATCTGGGTCTAGGAAGGAACAAATTAACAAACAGTAAGTGTACCGTTTTTCTAGGAATAACCCACTATTTTTAGCATCCAACAATAAAAATACCATACGCCTCATAATATTAATAATACATTCATTCGTAAAATTTGTTTTGTAAACTTTAAATTGTATTGGCGTTAAATAAATGACCAAGAACAAAAGCATTGTGTTGGACGTGTAAAATTAAACCTCAAAATCTGTGAAAACATCACGTACAACTTCGAAACCATATAATTTGGCTTGACAAATGACTTCCTACATTCATTACGACATTACTGAGCTATGAATAATAACCGTGTAAAACACAAACAAGAAAAATGTTAGTTGTTGTAGTAGAAATGACGGGCATTGTAGTGCAAAAAAATCTTATCAGACTTGCTGCTAGCACAAGCTAATAGATTTACTACTGCGCCGCCCCCCTTAACCTGTCCAGGGACAATGTGGGATGGGGCACAGACTTATTAACACTGCGGTCATATAAACATATTATGATTTAATGTCACAGATGCAGAGCCAGTACGTATGTCCCGTATTATTAATTATTATGACCTCGTAAAGGGGTTGTATAAACTTTTATCTCGTTTTGTCAGACTTTGTTGGTCCATTGGGTGGTGTCCAAAAGCTGCGCTCACATAAAATGAAATGTGTGCAAATTTTTTTGCAACTAATTTTCAGACACCTCAGTGACATTTGATATAATGACCATGCTTACTTTACATTCGAGTTTTTAAAATTAATATTTATATAGCTAATGTATGTGACTTTCATTTGTGGTGTGGCTGGGTGATGGTGAAATGTGCTGGTTCAAATTATATGATTGTAAAAAAATTATTAATTTGTTTGTGTGGAGGGCACGGAAAGGTTTTAATTCACAATTATTTTGCTTTGTTATACTGGGAACAAATGGAAAACTACATGAAATTAAGGTGAAATATCTAATGATCAAAGAGAATTATTTTTGGAAAAAATTACATTCGAGTAAATCATGACAAAATTTTGTATTTAACAACTTAAGTATACTTTATTACTGAACAAAAATTAATTTCTACCTACCTCTCAAGCACATTTAATTTTAAAAAAACGGAAACCCTATTAAATATTATTTTCTAACCAAGCCAGGAGAAGTTCCAGAAAAAGAAAACTAATCAACCTTTTTTGGTCTTTTGCACCTATAGTTGTGGCGATCTGGGGACACACTGTATATTCTGTATTTTTCTCCAAATAAGTACATCTGATTCATACGAGACACCAAATATACTCTATAAATTTATTCTCTGTAGAAATATATTATTTCGTAACAGCGTTTCAGAATTTAATTCTGACTCAGCTTGGTGCTATTAATAATTATAAATGATTGATATCAATTAAAATGGGCGGCTAATGAAAAAACTCCGGGTTATTTGTTTTAATTCCACGATAATGGACCATTAATACAGCATACATAAAAACACAATAAGCCACCACCGTGTAAATGATTCGTGACTGGGGGTGTATACTGTATACGCACCCCCTATTATTTTTTTAGTATGTCTTAATCGAAAAAAGCACCCAACAATATCCAGCCAACGAACAAGGTTTTCATTTCAAAATACCAATGATATATACCTTCGTCATTAGTCATCATTTCTCAATTAGTGTAATTAGTTTATGCCATATCTCTGTGGCCATTACACGTATTCGTAATTCCACAGTACGTCTACTCTGCTGCTGGAGCTCGAGAGCTTGGGTATGGGTGAAACTCAGGGCTCCATCGACACTCACACACACATACCGCGCCCGGTCACCGCTCATAAACCTCAACCATAAATTTTGTAATGGTTGTTAAAATAACACCACCAGATTATGCCCTAAAACCCCACTAATATGCACATTAAACACTTTTTACTTTTGTGTTTGCTTAAAATCGAAAGACTTGCTACTTTGCCAACACGGAAAAAATACCGTGCTGTATATTAAACCACCAGAAATTTCATTAAGTTGCCGGTTTTCTTCGGGTTATAACTAATTAATTTTTGTCCATCCCCCATCTGTCTATCTGGACTTTAATTTTCCGGCAAAAGCCACACATGTTCTGTCTAAAATGCTCATGCACATTTCATGTTATATGCATTTGAAACTCAACCAAAAAGGAACTAACAATATTCTGTTTTACACTTTTAGGTGCACCTGGTTTATGCATACCTTAGAAATGCATACAAATAGTAATTAGTTTGTAATAGGAAATTAGTCGAGGAAATTGATTATAACTACTATACCTTGTTCTTTGTCTATAATGGAAAGGCTACTTTAAGCCTTGATGATATTTAATCTCAAAACTAGATTATCCTTATTAGATTCATGGATATCTTTTTAAGTCCAAGACAAATTTAGTTATACAGGCTGGTCCAGGTAAAACGTCATTAATTTTGGGAGGTGATAGAGCATCAAGAAAAAGTAAGTTTTTATTAAAAAACTTTGCTCAATAATGTTTTATAAAAAGATACAGGGTGTCAAAGTTAAAAATAAAAACGCGTTTTCTTAACATAACTTCTAAACCGCTCGATCGATTTCCATTAAATTTCGCACATAGAATAACGTAGTACATTTCAAGGTAATGGTGGGGTTCATTTATAAAAAATTTTCCAGTGGTGTAGACACGGGGGACCGCTCCACTTTTCTCCTCCAATTTTCGACGCCACTGGATATATTGCGAAGAAATTTCAAATTTTGGATTGTCTGTTTAATTTATAGAAAATAGTTACTCTTGAAAAATTTTAATTTAAGGTTTCGTTTTTGAGATATTTGAGTTTGAAGGTTTGGAAACACAACATCAAATGCTGTGCTGAATTAAAGAAAATTTCGGGTAGGCCTAAAAAATCCGGAAAATAGCCATCAAGTGCCTTGGCAGCGATTAATTCCGTGGCCATTTTGAGAACTTACTTGAATTTTTTTTAATTCAGTGGCGTCGAAAATTGGAGGAGAAAAGTGGAGCGGTCCCCCAGTATCTACGCTACGGGAGAATTTTTTTATAAATAAACACCATCCTTATCTAGAAATGTACTACATTACTCTGTGTGCGAAATTTAATGGAAATCGATACTAAACTTTGACACCCTGTATCTTTGTTAGGAAACATTTTTGAGCAAAATTTTCTCATGAAAGTCTACTTTTTTTTTGATGCTCTATCATCTCTTAAAATTAATGACGATTAACCTGGACCACCCTGTAAAATAAAAATGAGTTAGATTTAAAAAATTTCTTATAATTTTTCAATTAGATTCTAGTAGATCCTCAGACTATCGTCAATTCCGAAATTAGCATAAGGAAAAGTCGTTTGCTTCGGAGAAAAATTTCTATTGCGTTGAAGAAAAGGATGAAGTTGTCTTCTACATTCACCAGATTTAGCCACCCCCACATATTATCACCTATTTTCGAAAAAAATTTAAAATTCTAAAAGCATTTTCTATTTATTGATTATTTCTCGTTTCTAGAACTTTTATACCAAACCAGTTCTCGTTGGTAGTATTAAATATCCAGTTTATGGTCGATTTTGAACCCAGATGGACGTAGTGAGTATTTCGTTTGTAAATTGAAACCCTTCAAAGTAGGGCCTGGTAATAATATAAATTGCACACGAAGTAATTAATCGATTGCGTCTAAACAATAGAAGCGCAAGGATCATATTATTAATTAAACGTTATTCTTGGTACACACAGCAACACAGCAAAACAAAGAGCAAAGAGTCGGTCGTTATCTATATATACGGGTTGGCATATCAGCATTTTCTATGTGTAAGAGCGATCCAGGTGTGTCTCGTGATTAACGTGGTGTTGCCGTACGGTAATAAATCAGAAATCATTAGGTGACAAGCCAATTATACATCAGAGAACTCCATGATGAGAACAAGTGACATTCGCGTATGATCTCAGTCGACTGGATCTCCATTTATCACTTTGCGTCGTCCTCTGCCATCCAGTGGAAAGAGCGAGAGATAGTATTGGTCCACTAATTATCGTTCCGTCTGACACTGGGGGTGGTTTTATTATTATAATTATTAATTAGCAAAAGCTGGCTCTGGTGTAATATAATGCTTCATGTGTGGCATTATGTTGTGTCTTAATTGAATAACAAAATGCAAAATAGGAACACGTGCTACTTCAATTACCACACCGTTAGGTATGTGACTGTCTATAAGTGATGGTTACAATTTATTATTTTCGCACTGGCTTCCGCAAAAAGGGTATTTAGAACTAGGTGACGTTAATTAAATTTTAAATTAATACTACAACATGTGATATAAATCATGGATATATGCTAATTAAATTATTTTTATGCCTTTAATCTCAAGTCTTAATGGATTTAATGTGTTATATCCGGCTGATAAGAATATCTCTATTGCAAGACTCTTACATCTGCTGCAACTGTACTCTGGTAGAAACTAGCCGAGATAAAAATAAATTAGTTTAGCTGCTTTAATTGTGTTTCCACCAAAAAAATAATCGTTCGACTTTCGACTGAATTAAATTTGTTTCTGCATTTGCAACAGTGAAACTGTGTAAAACATTTTATTGTACATCATAGACTCCATATTATACCGCAGTCCAGTCAAATTTGTTTAATTAATAATTAAAAAAATAATTGATTCGAAAAATGAATGGTGATTCTATTATATGAAATTTTGTTATGGTATAAATTTTTAATGACCATTTTTTAATTAATCAAACAAAATGTAGGGTATTTTAATTAAAATTTAAACTTAACAAGGTGGGTTTTTAATGTAAACTTTCCGAATCAATAATTAAGGGAATGTAAAATAAAACGTAAATATGTAATTAATAATTCGCTCTCTCTGAGTCACAACAAAATAAAACAATCCATTCCAGAAAATAAAACTGTTTTCGATTTACATGTACGGATATGCACTCCATACGCTTAAATACCTCCAGCACAGTATGGCTTCATTAACTCAATATTTATTGGTTACTTATTTAATGACTTCTATATTATTGGTAACTGATTTATTGCTATTATAATTTTCAAAAATGACGGCTTAAAGCGGGTTAGCATTGTTCGAGTAATACGAGAGTCAAGACAAGAAACGTCGTTATGTGAGTGGGTAATATCGTCAATTTATTTTTATATAGTTTACTGCTGATAAGTTTAACAACAACAATATGTATGGCCGCAGGTAATAAATTTTGGTCTTTAAATGGTGGCTGATGGTGGAAGCCTTGAGACCTGGTTTTTAGTGTCTTAGTCTTTTGTGTGGTAGATTCCTACGCGAGTTGCAACATAAAGATTTGAAAATGGGAAATATGATTTATTTATTATTTGGTCTTTAGAAGATAATAGCAGGCATACTAGAAAAAATCAAATTAGCTTGTGCCTGGTTCTTGCATCAGAATTTTGGTAAAATTTCCCTTTATTAGTTTCTCGTCTTTATTCTAAGATTGAATGCCCATTTTTGAGATTTTTTCTTTTCTTCTTTTTGGTCTTTATTATTGCATTCATGAGAGTAGTTTAGCTCCTATTTTCCAGTTTTATACCAAAAACTGAAATTAGATCGTGTCTGGATCTTGTATCAGTGTTTTAATAAAATTTTCTTTTCACACTTTCTTATCCTTACTCTAGGATTAGGTGTGCTCTTTCTTGGGATTTTTTCCTTTCTTCTCTTCATAGAAAGTAAAGGGTGTCAATTAACATTTCAAAGTTGGGATGACTGAGGTGAAGAATATTATAAATTAAAATGCGTTTCAATTTTCCCCTCGACATCTAAGTTGGCGTATTTTTGCTCAAAATTGAGTCTACTGTAGATCAACAGATATTTTGGATAGATCAGTCGAAATATATTTTATTATAATTTTATAAGTGATCAAAGAGTCGTGGAAATTTTTCAGAAAATTTTATTAAAGTAGGAATAACAATATCAATCCCAAAAATCTAACTATTCGAAATATTAGAAAAAAAGGCTTTTTGTTTCATGTTTTTTTAACATAATGAGGAGAGTCTGTGAAATTTCTGGAACATCATGTTACTTTATTAAAAAGTCTAAACTTGAGTTATCAGCAATTTTACGATGGTTCTAAAATTGGCTCGTATATTTTTTTGTAAATTTGCAGTAAATCCTGTAAATCTATAAAACTTTTTAGAAAATACTGAATTTTTTGTAGGTAACTCTCTGAAATTAATAGATCTGAAGACAAAAATCAATTAACAATCTCTCGTAGTTTATTGTATTAGAAAGCAATTAGAGCTAAGTGTCCATCATCTCCCACCCACTCGAAATATTCCGGTTTCCGGTATAGGTACATTTTCCCCAATTAATCGTAACTTATATACGAAATAAACCATGAGCAAGGCTTTGCATTTAGGGTCATTCTGTTTGCCATACCGTCTAGTTTGACCATTAATCAAAGAAACCTTGTCAACAATAGACCACTTCAAATGTCACTGGTTTGAGTGGCTTCGTCAGCACAAAGTGCCAGGCTAAAACTTTTAGCAATTCATTTATGTCTTGTCAACAATAAAATAATTTAAATTCGTTGTCTAATTGAATAGCCGGAGGAAAAAATTGATTCGTCGAAATAAATCACTTTGTCACACGTAAAAAATTTTAATTAATGCTTTGCAGATTGTCGATAAAACTCCTAATTTTTCCACGTGTATAATCGTCGATGCACGCATATTTCTCTTTTGCTTATCAACAATTAATCTTGTGTCGTGTGTGGCTTAATGTCCATCCAACTCCAACTATAGTATTAATAAATGTTTGGTGTATTTATAAAGGGTCCGGTGTGTTTGTGTGTGCATGATCAGCATTAAGGACATTGAAAAATGGCAAATAACCATTGGCTCTGTACTAAAATATTAAAAGCAACTACATAAAAATTGAGAAGTTCATTTTCCTGAAACCATCAAGTCGAGTCGGACTGGACGTTTACATTATTAAGGTTCGCCAGGGAATAGATGTATACCGGAGGGAAAAATTACCTCGCGTAAAACTTTTACGTTTCTCTATTCACCAAAACCATGCAATTTTCCGACGATTGATACTAAAATAATAATAATATGTCCTCGTTTGATGAACAGTGTCCTTTTTCGACAAATACGTTAGGTTAATGCAACTTTTATCTTGGAAAAGTTTACGACAAACTTAATATCAATACAAATGTCGTAAAATTTCAACGTTCGTAGATAGTATATAAAAAAATAACCAGCGTAATTAGACAAATCAACTTTCATTCAAACTATAAACTACTCTAATAACTGCAATTGCATCATGTTGTTAATTCTGTTTTATTTGTTTGGAAACTGTTAAATTATTTCCGGTACAATATGGGCCAAAATAGAAGACGGCCGTATATTTACACCAGTAATCTTGGAAAGTATAGCAAATAAAATATTCATTGATGAATTGGTGGTATTAGCTGGTTTTGCAGCCGTCTATTTCCCATAGCAAATCACCTGTGAAGTGCTCGCATTATATTTATTTTACAACCGTATTATTATCTGGTCAGAACACGCTTCATGAAATATGAATAAGGCTCTTATATCTGCACTCCCCCCTAAGTTATCATATCAACCGAATTTTTACGTAGATTTACTTAAGTGTGTTATCACGACACTTTTCAATTAAATTGAGTTTCAAATGTACAGAATTTAAAAGTAAACTAAAAAGATTATTCTTAGTGTAAATAGATGAAATTTTTTTTAATTTTAATTTTCCTATAACTTATTTTCCCTCAGTAATTCATATTTAAAACTTTTTCAGAAAGTAAGCTCCACCTACTGGCAGAATGCGACTCACTTACGCATCTACGAACGCTGGATTTATCCGACAACGACATCTACGACCTACAAACCGTACTAACAAACCTGCAACGATTGGAATCCTTGACTTCCCTGCAGCTGCAGGGCAATCCATGCGCTGTAAGTTTCCTGCATCTTACTTATGAGGTTCTGCAAAAGATGCCACTGGTTTCTATAGAAATTTGAAAGTGTGTTGCAGGATACAAGGAATATGTTTTGAATTATTTCTCGCTTTTATCATATTTGGATGATGTGGAGGTCTTGGATATTGATAGACAAATAATTCTAGATCAAACTGATCTTAAAAAAGCTCAAGTGATTTTTAGTTGTTTCAGGATTATTGGTTTACCGTCCCCACCAAAAAACGTATTTTATTGAGTTATGTTTGAAAAAAGTTTACAGGTTTTATTGTAGAAAAATCTAAAACAAACTATACATGTGGAAGTATCGCTGCCTCTTCTAGAGACTGCACATTTAGGAGATGAAATTTCCGAATCGGAATATGAGTATGATAACGATGAAGAAGAACCTACTATAAAAGAATTGAATAAAAGAAAAAGTGCCACTAAAAAGTCTGCTAAAAAAACTAAAGGTACAAATTCCACGAAAACCAAGGATAAAGACAAGGACAAAGAAAAAGACAAAAATCGCAAAACCAAAATGAGTTCTGAAAAATCTAAAAAGATAAAAGACGAAGACGAAACGGAAACTAAGCAGGTTAAACCAGGCAAACAAAATTATTATACAAAAGCCAACGAGTACAGAAGCTCTAGGAAAAAGTACTCGTTTCAGTCCGAGGCACAACCTTGGAGCAAAATCATACAATTTCCACCAATTTACATTGAATCTCCCACACAAAATCTCCTCCATATTCGAGATACATTTCGAAGTGTTGTCAACGTTCGAGTCGTGTACTTAAAGGTTGTATGATAAAATTTTAACCACTTACCTTATGTTTTGTCCTGTAGTTAGCTCCAGGTAAAAAGAAGACGAAAAAAATTAAATCAGCAAATAAAAAATCGTTAAAATCGAAGAAAACCCAAAAATCTGTGGTTAGCAGTGATTTATCAACATCTGAACCTGAAAAGGAACCTGAGGACAAAGTTTTGAAAGAAATCACCTTAGCGAATTTTAATTGCAGTCTTAGTAGTGTGAGTTGGAGTGACCAGAGTGTAGATTTTTATTGGGCGGATCATCCTGGAGCTAATCCGAATGCTGTACCAGTGCAGGGTAGTCTAAAGGTAAATTATAAATAAAATTGAAACTAGGTTTGTTATTAATTTTGTTAAAGAGTGTACTTTACGAAGAAGGAAGTGCAAAGAACAAAGAAAAGAAAAAGAAAAAGTCCAACGATAAAAAGGGGAAAAAAGGAAAATTATCTGACAGGCAGGATTCGGAAATGACCGTTCTTAACGAAGAGCAAATTCCGCAAAAATTACCAAAATTATTTACGTGTCAAGTTGGTTTTGGACTAAAGCGTTCCAATGACCCAATCTGTTTTGAAAAAACTAATTAATAAACACTAACGCAGCTTATTCAACGGATATACTTACAAATTGTAGAAAACACCAATCATGGAAAAATTCTGTTTATCTTGCATAAATTAAACAAATTTCGTTCGCATTTCACTGAATATTAAACTAAATATTCCGGCACTTATGCCACAATCAAACAATGTATTAAATTAAATTTAATAAAGTTTATATTGCTACAAATTATGAACAATTGTATATGATTTCCGCGGGACCACTGTAAGTGTTTACCGTGAGGTTATCGTACAAGTTAAAGAATAAAAACTCGTGGAACGAAATGGAAAAAGCCATAAAAAACGACCAGAAAACTGATCGGGGAAATTGGGCGAATAAGTCGGAATTTTTGCTGTCATGTCTTGGGTATGCTATTGGCATTGGAAATGTTTGGCGATTTCCTTATTTGTGCTACAGAAGTGGAGGAGGTAAGGTTTCTATAATTTCCTATCAGAATCAATTAACCAGATGTAAAATTTCAGGAGCGTTTTTGGTTCCATACTTATTAATGTTGTTTCTCTGCGGCATTCCGTTGTTTTTCATGGAAAGTTCCTTAGGACAGTTTAGTAGCAATGGGTTTTTGACGTTGTTTAAAATATCGCCACTATTTAAAGGTACAGTTCTTCAAAAGAATTTACGTGTTTCTTACAAATTGCTTTCAGGTACTGGATATGCAATCATGATTGTCAACTTAATTGTCTCGAGTTACTTTAACACGATTATAGCTTATCCTATATTGTTTTTAATGTATTGCTTTCGAGATCCTTTACCATGGGTGAACTGCGACAATCCATGGAATACAGAGAATTGTAGAATGGTATAAAAAATCTGATTGTTTACTGAATATAAAATAGATTGATTTGTATTATAGATAGGAAGCGATCCATCAATGTTTCTAAACCAAACCCAAATTTATATTAAAACTCCCGCAGACGAATTTTTCCAGTAAGTTCCCTGCAAATCAGGAAAACTTAAGCTAACTTTCAGTTGTTTTCAGCCATAAGATTCTGCAAATCTCCTCCAGTATTGACAGTATTGATTGTATAGTTTGGCCTCTGCTGGCCTGCAACACCATAGCTTGGGTCACGACTTACTTATGCATAATTAAAGGAGTAAAATCAGTTGGAAAAGTCGTTTATTTCACTGCTACTTTTCCATTTTTCGTCCTGTTTGTCCTGCTAATTAGAGGACTCACACTGCCAGGCGCCTGGAAAGGTGTCCAGTTTTATATTTATCCCGAATGGCACCAGCTTGGCAATTTGAAGGTACACAAAGTAGAGTTAATTATAAAAAAAGACACTCTCGGTGAATTTATACTAATTCTATTAAGACGTTAATGATAAAAATGGTTTATCATGTAATTTAATAGCCATTTGGATAATCTGTAATATAAAACTTTTAGGTGTGGGCGGATGCAGCAATTCAAATTTTTTTCTCGCTTGGACCTGGTTGGGGTGGTATAGTAAACATGGCCAGTTATAACAATTTCCGAAATGATAACAAACTGTAAGTTGCTTAACATTAATCAAAAAAATTTAATTTATGTTTGACTGAAATCTAATTAAAACCTGTAAGGAGGTTAAGTGTATTCTTTTGTAGTTCGAAAAGTTATTTGATTAATAATGCAGTAAAATTGTATTGATTAGTACAGTACATCATACTTTTTTATTTACAGGCCATTTAAGACAAAAATAAAATTATCAGGTATAATAACACGATGAAACCTTTACATTTTATCGGTAAATCTTCATTTTGCACAAAAGCTTGTTACTTAGCGACAACACGAGAGCAGATGGTATAATTATCAGTCTAATAACGAGGGATTTTACCTAATTTCAGTTTACTCGACTGTTGTTTCTCCAAATATAAAAGCTTGATTACAAAATGAAGATTTATTTGCTGTAGAGAACCTCGACAATTTGATTACATTATTTTCTGACCAAATAATAAAAAATTAAACAACTGTTCTATACAGGGTAGGCCAAATTTCCTACATATTTATGGAAATAATTAAGATATTTTTATGAAATTTGGACGGTGAATATCAAAAATATTTTATAAAAAAATTTTGTACTTGCACAGTTATTTTCAAAAGACAGTTCGTCACTCTAACTTTTCTCTACTTAACGTTCGCCTCTCTTGAGAGCGAGAGAGAGGAAGAATGACGAGCTGCCTACTGAAAATAACTGTAAAAGGACGCAACTAAATTTACAAATTCTGAGTTTAGAGTACGAATTCACTGCATTCATAACAAGTGTGTTTATTTCAGAGATTCCATAATAGTACCAATTATGAACTGCGGCACAAGTATACTGGCAGGATTTGTGGTGTTTTCCGTAATAGGATTTATGTCCCACGAGACTGGGCTGCCTGTGGCAAGCGTGGCCACCGGCGGACCCGGACTAGCTTTTATAACATACCCGGAAGCAATCAGTTTATTACCTTGGCCACAACTTTGGGCAGTACTGTTTTTCCTTATGCTCTTTTTCCTCGGTCTGGACAGTGTGGTATGCGACATGTTCTCTCGGACGATTTGAATTGTAAATTAATGTTCTGTGTTATAGTTTGTACAAATCGAAGCGATAATATCGAGTATACTGGACGAAATACCCGCATTACGGAAGCATAAAATGCTTGTGACATTTTTCATTTGCTTTTTTATGATGGGCTTGTCTACGATTTTCGTTACAGATGTAAGTAGGTCAGTGGGAAACTGCGTTGTTTTCCCGAAAAGTTCAAATTAAATTTGCTCGTCCATGAACTAACATAATTATATTATCAAATCAAAGTTGTACTTAATTCAATAAAAATTCTACTGATTTCTTTAAGGCCGGAATGTACTGGTTACAACTGTTTGATTGGTATGCAGCATCCATTTCAGTAATTTTGATTTGTTTGGTCGAAGTCATTATAGTTGGATGGACATATGGAGTAAACAATTTCGTTAGAGATGTTGAGTTTATGATACAAAAGAAAATTAACTGGTTCTGGATTATTTCTTGGAAATTTACCACTCCGCTAATTTTATCAGTAAGATTCACTCATAAACTCCGTAAAAATTCTCAATTCATACAATTAAAATTTCTAGTTTATTTTCATTACAACCATCGCTTTTAACACAAGAATTACTTATGACGGGAAGCCTTTTCCTGATTGGTCTATAACTGTTGGATGGTGTTCTTGTCTTGTGTCGATTTTATGCATACCCTTGTATATGGGGTATAGGCTACTTTACTGTGAAGAAGGAGATATGATTGAGGTTAATGCTATTAATATAAAGAGGGTTGTATGTGATTTTTTATTATAATTATTTCAGAGGGTTATTTCTTCAATTAAACCAGATATTGAATGGGGTCCTGCTAAAACGGAAGACAAAGCGCGGTGGTTTGCACATATTAAGTATAATAGTAGAATTGGAAAATCGAAAAAACTTAATGATATGCAGGAGGAAGATCAATATCACTACCAATTTGTACAATTATCAGCAAAAAACGATGTTTTATAACTAAGTTTATACCTAATTAAAATAAACTTTACAAATATTGCTTATGCATTTATTTTTTAAAGAATATTTGCAACAAATTGGTTTAAAAACCTAAAAGTGGGAGTGATAAATGGTAATTAAAATAAAGTAGTTCAAGTATACTCCATTAGTTTTTGAACAAAACAAAAAATATTTTTATATAAATTTAATGTAAATTAACCAATTTATTGGTATTATTATAATTAAAATAAGTATTTAAGGGGACCACGCCTAATTTACTGAACCTGCTTGAATACGTACGCATAAAAATTTCAAGGTTCCTTCCTGCTGTGGTAGGTATTGTTTTACATTTCAGTATAAAAGGAAATTTTTGCAAACAGTCCTCATACAGTTTTTCAACATCGAAAAAGGTACACCCAACTTAAACATGAAGGTAAGACTCGTTAAATTACCCATAAAACCATGTATTTAAAGTGTTTCTTTGTCCACAGGTAGTAATTGCTCTTTTCGCTCTCGTAGCCGTCTCCTCTGCCCAAATCCTTGGTTTGGGTGGTTTGGGTTTGGGTTTGAGCCCATACGCCTCTCCCTTGGCTTACCATGCTCCCCTCGCCTACCACGCCGCTCCCGTTGCCGTTGCTGCCGTCCCCGCCATTCAATCCGGGTAAGAATTTGTAATAAGCTTTAAAGTAGTTTTGGTGCTAATTGTTTTTGTATAATAGATATGTAGCTGCTACTCGTGGATCCCTCCACACTGCTCCACTCCCAGAAGGTCCATTCGCCGCCAGCCACCATATCAACACCGCCCCCGCACCAGGAACTTTCTAAATTAGTATGGAGTAGTTAGACGAATCATGTTGATTTGTTATGTACAATTTTAAATTAATAAAAAAATTCAAAAGTATAACTTTGTTTAGTTCTTATAGTAGTTCCACAGTTTTTCGGGTTAAGATATATACGAAAAATTTTTTTAAATAAATTATAGAAATTAAATAAGATGTTTTTAGTGTCCAAATTTTTGGTATAAATATAACAGACGTTTTAAATTATAAAAAAAATTATAAATTGAACAATTTTTAGTGAGATAAAGAGATTAATTATTTTTGAAATTTACTATTAATTTATCCAAATATTCGCTGACAGGTTTTTATATTCCAATTTCTCTTTAGTAGCGAGGGAGACGAGAAGTATGACTAGCTGTCTACTAAAAATAATTCAACTTTATTTCAGAGAGCAAAACATGTAATAATGTATATTTTCGTATTTCGGAAATTATAGGAGTCTCATGTAAAAATTCTAACAAATTACTAAGAAATTTAATATTATAGTAGCCCGTTCTTGTCTCGTATAGTCTACAAAAAGATTTTAATAACTGAATATTTAAAAAAAGTCAAATCAGAAAAAGAAGAGATGGAGCAGACAAGGTCAGAATATGCCTTAAAATATTAAAAATTTAGGTCAATGAACAGAACATTATCACTATTAAAAAATTTAGATAAAGTTCAAGTCACTGACTTATGACATAGTTTATAGTCGAAGACAAGGCACTTGAAGAAGAGCTAAGCTAACGTTATGAAATAATATATAATTTTTGTTTTTGGATCCGCAGATGGTTTCCTATAATCTGGAAAACAATTTTGGAAATATACTAGGAGCCTTGAGATCAAGGGAGAGAAGGAATATGACAAGCTATCCACTGAAAATAATTCAATTTCGAAGAGCAAAAACATTTTGCTATTTAGAAAATTGTAGCATTTTCATTTAAAAAATTGTAACAAGTTATAGAGAAATTCTATGTTACATTAGCTCTTTTTTGTCTTGTATACTTTAGAAGCACAATTTGAAAATTTAATTTTTATGAAGTTAGGTTGGGTTATTGTTAGAAGGCATGCACGTCACATTATTTCTCTCCCTCTCTCGCAGGAAAGCTGATAAACTTTCTTTCAATATTTTCTCATTATACAAATATGACTTTTGAAACCCCTAAAAAAATCAACAAAGACAAGTAGATACCGAAAACACAAACAAAAAAATTTTAAAATCATAACAAAAACCCGCAAACTTGCTAACTGTTCTGAAACAGTAAAACACCCAAAACCAGACCTATCCCAAGAGGACTTGACACATAATTAACACAATGACACTGAACACAAACAACAAAAACATTTTTCACCCACATTTTTTTTATCCCAAATCACTTTCTCCTCAAATCTAGACTAACTGAACCAGATTTGCGATATGCTAATTTAAAATCCAAGGTTCCTTCCTGATATAGTGGTGTCCTATTGTAATTTAAATCACTATATAAACCGAATTCTCTTATCAGTTAAGCATACAGTTTTTCGCAGTTATCGAAAAAGGTACAACAATCACAATCATGAAGGTAATTGGCAACAATTATAATTCGCTAATTAACTCAAATTATCTAAAAAACTATTTTTCTAGGCCGTATTTGTTGCTCTCTTCGCTCTTGTAGCCGTATCTTCCGCCCAATTCCTTGGCTTGGGTCTTGGCCCATATGCCGCCCCAATTGCCCCATACACCTTCCGTGCCGCCCCTCTTGCCGTAGCTGCCCCAGTTGCTGTTGCCCCTGCTATTCAAACCGGGTAAGATATTTGAAAATTTGTCTGAGAGGACAGAATTGAATTTAGTGTTTTTTCAATAGATACGTAGCTGCTACTCGTGGTGCCCTTCACACCGCCCCACTTCCCCAAGGCCCATTCGCCTTCAGCCACCACATTAACACCGCCCCAGCTCCCGGAACCTTCTAAGATGTGATTTGTGTAAATAAAAAAACAATAAAGTAAATTATGCGTTTTTTTTGGTCATACAATAATAGGAGTCCTTAAAAATAAATTTAATAAAAATGTTAATAATGAGTTTATCAAACACTTAACTTTTAAGAAATTTACGATTTGTTGTTTATATTAAAATTTCTTTTGGCACTTTTCGCCTACATAACCTCAGTTGTGACTTTGTCATTTTGGCTGCGTCAGAATTTTAGTAACTTTTATAAAACTTTAGTAATGAGGCTAATTGCTCATTAAATTAATTAGTTTATTACATTGTATAAGGCAAAATTAAAGTACAAAGTTACAGAAATGAAGGAAAATTGCTTTAAACCAGAGCCAGTAACCTGGTGGAGCAAAGCAAGCATCCAATATGCGTAAGTAAAGATTTAACATTTATATGATAGTTTTGTCCTTGGAGAGCTACAATATATCAAACAATGATGTAAAATCAATAAAGCGTTAATAATTTGCAAGAATCGTACGACATTGAAAATTAATTAGGAAATATTCGTCCGAAGAATTGCTTTGTTGATTGCATGTTCAAGATTTATTATTTAAAAATTGCAAATTCTTCCCTCCCACTTTCCCATTTTATTCCCTATACTCGTATCTGTTTGTCTGATGTTAAAAAAACGATTTTCTGTCTTATGTGTACGGTTGTTCTCGATGTTCTATTATACTTCCGAATCTAATTATAAAAGAGGTTTTGTACAGACACTTTGTTATAGCCACTTTCGTACCACCCTTAAAATGAAGCCAATTCTTAAAACGAAATTATGCATTTCATTGTAGCTATTCCCCGCAGCTCCAAGACCAATAAAAACCAAGTTCATCGTTCGGTTTACTACAACTTCCATACAAACACACACACATACATGTATTGTACCTGAAAAACACCCCTTGCGTCTGGAACCACCCAAGCAGCCAATTTGGTTAAAGAAGGGGGTTGAGTATGAGTTTGAGTTTGTGTTTGAATCATCCAACAACATGATTTCTGTCATGAAGTTTATTTCTCTGCGTGCATATCCAAACACCTGTCCAACTAGTAATTAACACTCGGAATTTTCACTTCATTTGGTCGTTGCGAGCGTGTTGTTAAACTATAACGATGGCAAACTCCGGCTTTTGGGAGACGATGAATATTCTTGTTGGTAAAGAGTGGCAGCGAAGTGGTAAAGAGGTGATGGATGATGTGCAGGATTGGGTGAATCGGGTTATTGTGAAAAAGGAAATCAGCTTGGAGGAGCAGGATGAAAAGGTCGATAAGCGAAGGATGTCGGATGCGTCTTATCTGGATGATTCGGATGAAGATGAGGCGGAGGTGAAGAGGTTTTTCAAAAGTGTTAATTTGCCGCCCATTAAATGCAAGTATGTAGAAGTTTGAGTTTGGTAGTGGTTTAGGTTTGTCTGGTTTTAGATTAGAATTCGAAAAATGAGAAAATTACCACAAATGTTTTTTATTACTTTATTTAGATATACCTACAATATTTTTTTGTTAATTACACTTAATGTTTTGAAGATTTTGAAAGTGTTTTCGAAATTATATTGTGAAAGATTTTAACTTATATATCCTTAAAACTTTTTTAATGTTAGGAGGAATTGCCTTATAACCTCAACCAAAAATTGTTAACTTCTTGGAAAAGTGTCTAGAGAGCATACAGAATAATTACTTTTTCGCATTTTGATAGTTCTAATGTCCTTTGTTAAACTACAGTGGAACTTCTCTATGTCGAATTTCAAGGGACAAAAAAAATTCGTGTTGGAAAAAACATTTAAAAATTATTTGTTTATTTCAAAATATTCTTTTAAGTCATAAATTTAAAGACCTAAGAATATAGTCAGTAACTTTATTTCTAGACCATAAAAAAGTTCTAGGTTTTCAATAGAAGAAAAAATTCATTCAAAGATTAGGTTAGCTATGACAAAATTTTTTGCCATCGTCCTTATCCTCTATCCCCATCCTGATTCAACAAATAAATAAAAAAGTATACATTGTAATAAGCAAAAGAAATAGTTTAGTGCTAACAACAAACCATTTAAAAAAATTAAGTTTTCACTAGAATTAATGTGCCTGAATGGGACTTGTCAGCGTCGAAAAATTTAGGGACTTCCCCAAAAAATTTAGGTTACGAGTGAAATATTATTTCGAATTATAGAAACATTCGAGTACTAGAAATTCGATTTACGGACATAAAAATGCATTAAAAAGCCTACAAAATGTCAGTGTTCTTGATAAAAATTCCATTTGGAGAACAATTCGAGTAAAGGAAGTTTGAGTTAGAGAAGATTCACTGTACTTAAATCTGTTCTTGAACTAGATTAATTTTAAAATCCGCTAAAAGTTTGTTGTTATTTTCCATATAACGTAGAAATTATTAAGAATCTTCAATAAATAATTAAATTCTTCGTGAAATAACTTCTCCAAACTTATCCAAAATTTCCTTGGTCTAGAAGAAGAGACCTAGGAAATTTTGGTAAACTTTAGATGCTGCCTACCAGCGGGCGGCACCCTCTCTGCCACTTTACTATTAAAAAATAAACGCGAGGGCGTCTGACAGTTTATCAATAGTTATTTTCTACAGTCGTAAATACTCAAAATAAACCCTGATATAATTTATGTGTTTATTTTTGGATATCTCACAAATGAATAATTTAAATCTTGCAAAAAGGCCAAAACTCACATCGATTTAATAGAAAATATCAAAGGATCACTGATAATTAAAACATGATTATTCAATTCAGAATACAGTAGTTTTATTTCCAATGATTTCAGAGAATTAATTGGCCATCTGATAGATATAGCTGTCAACTTAATTATATTCCGAATAACTAAAACCCGTCATTTGTGCATTTAACTATTACAAAATCAATATTCCTAAGCTTTAGTCTATAGGTTGGTGATGACATGTCTGTCGGTGTTACTATGTGGAAATATAGTCCTCGAGTCGGAATGGACTGTTAAAATGTGATGTCTTGGAAGCTCATGGTTAGCAGGTACGAGCAGTCACGAGTATCCGGCGCCAGGAGCGACGTCGACGGCGTTACTCCCGCCACCCGGCGCTCTTATACAACTTGTCACGAATGTTCTATTCAATATTCAGGCATTTCTTGGTGAATCACCCAGACCTAGACGGAAACTATCACAAAGAAAATATTGTTTAAACAAAAATATTCGTTACGCCGACTCCTTTGTATTTAATTACCAGGGTTAATGAGAAGGTCAAAAACCAGCCCATTAATAACCCCCGCCCTACACAAGAGAATCAAACATTAATAGTGTTGGCGTGTAATATGGTTTCCACAAACAGCATTATTCCATTTTACGAGGGAAGCTGAGAGGTTAGCTGAAAACTTAAGATTTACGGTGGTTATTATCCGAGGATAAGCCAGAACTAAGTATGACTTTGTCATCATATTATGCTCTAATGCGAAAGAGACAATTAGAGTATATTAACGTTAACTAACCTACTGGAAATCTTTTCATAAGGATTCCGTCTTACACATCATCAATCATCCGCTGTATGGTTCTTAGTAATAAAGTTCGGAAAAGTTGCATAGATTAAGGTTAAGGAGGCATCATGTACGCAACGTTTTTTTAAGTTTTTATTAATTTTTGTTTCAGCTCTTGATCGACATTTCCGTAAAGGTTACAGCTTACGTGAGATAATTTTTTTCTTTCATCAATTTGTATTAATATTTGTATAATAACAAAGCCGTAACTCCAGTCAACTAAAATAATCCCTCGTCTGACGTTAGAAATATACCTGTAATTGTTTTACCTCATTGTCGTATATAAAATATTGTACAACTTTTGTGTTATAAACGTAAAATAAATTAGCTTGGTAACACCATGCTGAACAATAGTAACATTTTTGATTGTTTTATTAATAGACCTCATGTTGTTTTGTTGTTGGTGCAACATAATGAAGAATAAAGTAAACTTAAATATGAAATATGTTTTGTTCATTTTACACCGCAGTACTTCAATTTATTCATGTATTCGGGGCGGTGTAAAGATGTGAATAAAATCCATGGCACAAATACGTAGGTATTTACTGGAAACCGCTCTATGGGGTATAGTTAGTCATATTTTATTTATTATTAAAAAAAAATTTATAAATTTGTCGTGGGCACGACAGTTGGTTATATTCACAAAAAAAACTTGCTTTGAATTTTCCCCTAAAAATCTGTAAAAATGTAGCTAGTCTTTATAAAGTGAAAATAAAATTCAATCTCAAAATAGATGTTTTTGTCGTAATTGAGATGACGTGGAAGCAAAAGTATAAAAGACCATTAAACATTATAATATGTTGTAAATTAAGAAAATAATGTCTTTGGTAAACATTGAACAGAAATCGTCACAAAAATTTTATTCAGAATCAACTTCAATATGTTATACGTAGGTGAAGCCGAATTTTTATACCAATCGATTTAAGTTCGACAATACACGCAATAATATATGTTTCTTTTGATTGATAGCAATCGTTCTACTTATATGTCATTGGTCCAAATTTAATCTAATTCAATTTTCTTAACCAGAATTATTCCCCTTGTTACACCCCCGACTGTCATATAAGAAAAACCCAAATTCATCGTCTATTATCCCCCTTTCCAGCAACAAATCATCAGGCATTGTCTTCGCCTAGTTCCAATTTTCACCTGATGGCGATTATTCATACGCGATATCCTCATTCCCACCCCCTAGTTTTGCAGTCGCCCTCTCCCTCGCCGAGTTGTTCTGAGAAATAGGCCTACCTACATACCCACAACTATTCCTAATGCTTTGTGTGTGATTTTGTCATTTTGTGCGCACACAACTCGGCTATAGTAGGTGTAAAGGCTTTCAGTGGAATCGTTGTCGTCGTATTTTCTGTCAGAAGCAAGGTAGAGAACCAGCTATTTATTCGAAGCGCACCACTATATAATAGTTTTTCTTAATCAAAGTAAATTTCGTACATGATGCACCAACTATAATAACAAACTAGAAGAAGTTTTTTGGTATTAGTATAACTCGATTGTGACCACTTTACAAGATTAGTTTTGTGGTCCAAAACAGTTATTTGTTTCAAGTAGTACACTATATTTTATTTCGTTTATATGCCATCATATTCACGCTCTCATATTGATTATGCTGATGCTTTTAAGAATATTCACGTGTAATTTCGAACTTTCGCTGTCAATATCCATCTTGTCTGATAAATTTAACAGAATGTATTTTGTACTTCCGGCAGTTCAAGCGATAAATAATTTGGAAAGGATGTAGGATTTAAACTGGCGCATTCGCCAAAATTCTAAATATAACTATCGAGGTGTGGAAAATAATATAATTATCACATTACACTGTTTTATAAGAGATAAACTGATTAATTTATAGAACGAACGAAACACAGTAAACCCAAAACCTAATTAAATTAATCCTTAGTTTAGCATTCAAGGGCTCATATCCAGTGTGAAATTAGTCCACAGACAGGACAACAACACAACCCCATTAAAATGCATAAACTATTCCTAATACCAGTTGCGTTATTGTCATCTTAACAATACACAAACTTCACAGAAACTTTGTATTTTTTCAGTTTTTGGAATCCCCAGGTCCGGTCACGGTTAGAAAGATTAATGTGCACAAATATTGTCAGTCTTACCGACAGAACCTACATGCAAAGGCTTCAAAAGCGCATTTTGGAGGACTACGAGGAATCGATGAACAAACGGATCAAAGCCAGAGAGGTAAAGGGAATCAAATGATGATCTGTTGGGAAAATAGAATTAGAAACAGTTAGATGAGAAAAGTGGGTCAGAATATATCTTATCCAATTTTTTTTCGGGTGGAAGTTGATGAATTTTCCCTCGGTTATAAGTTATGTATGATGTGGTTTGTCATTATTTACTTCTATTATCTTTTGGACGCAATACATCTTGGGCTTGCACAAATAATATAAACTTATCATCTTAATTTGGTAAGTTTGAGGCAGTAATAGTTTGGGGTTTCTCAGGGTCATCAGTTTTAAGTGGGTTCGCTGTTATTATTAAAGTTAACAATCATTTATTCACTCAAAAGTTTATGTACTTAGTTTACTTCAGGAGTTTGAAATTATATTGTTGGTAACTTGAACATACACTCGTTTAATGTAGCTTTTATTATGTGTACTTAGGAAACTTTTCCAAATCAAATAGCTAAAAAACTTAAGCCAAACGAATAATAATATGTTTCTTGTAACAACAGAAGTTTAATGCTGCATAACATAAAACCTTGTATAATATTGATCTTATCTTATATCACAGTAAATAATGCATTAGCTGCTGGACCTATGCTCGTATTATGGTTACAAGAAACCTTATGTTAATGTTTTGACCAAACCCCTTAAACTTATCTGAAAAGGATGATTGCCGCAGCTCAGACTACATCAATTATTTACAATTTGAACATCTGATGCGAACAAAGTCTGATTATGTTTATATTTTCATAACCATTTCTCGCCCCTTGAACCAAACCAAAAAGCAAACAATAGCTAATTTATTTCACAGCCAAACATGGCAACTAATACAAATAAATATTTACATCGAGCTAATTAAATTATTCATCAAAAGCGTCGCAATAACTGATGATATTACATATATATGAATGTAATATTGTCACCACTTGGTGATTGAATGATGGAATAATGAAGCTCTAACTAACTGTTTTAATTTTGGAACAAACGTCCCTGATTTTAAACACAACTTTTATATTGGGTGAAGTCTAATAATATGGAACAACCTTGGAGCGCACTGGTAATATTAAAATTGGAGCATAAATGGATTACCTATAGATATTCAGTTCAAGGAAATATTCACGTCAATGAATTTCCATGTAGTACAGAAATTTGTATTGGAAACAAGTTTAGAATATTATAATATGTATTGTTTTGCTGAAAATAAAAATTTACGATTTGTGTTATGTATACAGGATGAAGAAATGGAAAGAGTGAAGAACTTGGTGCTTATAGGGGAGATTCCACTAGAAGAAGCCCCACCTGAAATGGCCACACATCCAATTATGATAATTGAAAACCATTGCACTCAATTAATAGCCGAACGACGAGCAAAGGTAAAGATTTTATTTTATAAAATGTTTGGAACTATTTATAAAAGTTATGCACACCACCTTTTCCAATTTATATTAATTACATTTTTATTACCGCGAATTTATAATTAAAACAAACTGATGCATTTCATTAATTTCCTGACATTACGAAACGCTTTACGTAAATTCAACATTAATTCCCCTACAATGAGCTTTATCTGGAAATTTTCACCACAAAACGATTACTGTATAATACATTTGATCGTGTGCAAGTATGTGCGTGATGTATAAGTGTATATTGACGCAACAATAAATTCCATTTATTTACAGATAAAAAAACGACAAGTAAAGATACCGAAGCATTTATATTTGGACGATACACCTGATCCACCGTCGGGACTTTCAATTGAGGAGGGCCATATTTACCGGCCCGGCACTGAAAAATTGTGTGTGCCAGTCGATACTTATCTTGGTGCGTCAGAAGAAGAGGATATTTCCAATGGTTATATGTTTAATAAGGAGGAGTATGACCGGCAGAAGTATGAAAGCCCGCTTATTAAACAGCTGATGAACTGTCAGGTAAATTATCCAGTTTGTCCCTGGATTGACGTAACTATATTAGGTGTAAAAGTTCAAAAAATTTGAGCAAAACTATCCTAGCTGATGTAGAAATTGTGTAAAACACGTTAATTATTCTATACCCGGCACCTTCGCCAAATTTTCAACAAAATTTAAATTGTTTAATTTCTTTGCCGGTGCCAAGTGAAATGCAAATAATCCTCACGTGTCCTCTTATCGTTCCATAAAAATTGTCTGTAATCTGCACGTTGAAAATTGAATAACGTAAATAGTTGAATCAATAGCGGAATAGGCGTAAAAGCTCTCCACAGTGTTGAGAACCCGACTTTCGAAAGCTTTTCCCCACTTAGCACCAGATAGAACTGCCCCTAGGGTTTTCTTACCTTTATATATTTTGTATTATTCTGATTTCTCTAAAACGTGCGTCTGAACGCATCGATGAGGTTTCTTAAAGATATTTGATTGTAACTGGGTGGAAATAAGGAAAAAAATTGTGTGAATAAACGATTTGTTCCGTTTCATTGCATTTTCAATTGCTTATTATGTTATTTTACCGTTACTCAAATGCATTTACATTTTCACTCCCTATTTTAGGATTTCTCTTTGGAAGAAATAAAATTAAGTGTAGCAAGAAACTCGTGGCGTTTTGATTTTATTAATAGAAATCTGTTTTTTTTTTCAGACCGTTGAGGAAATGTACAACCTAGCTGATAATATTTTAGGCTACCTAAAACCGGACGTCAGCAATGAAGTCGCTCCAACGTCTATTGTTTCCATTATATCACCACATGAGTAAGGAAGAAATATTTTGTACAATTATTAGGGAAATAAATACTTGTTTGTGGAAAAAATTGTTTTTATTTTCTCAACCCTCAAGTTAAGTTGGAATTAGGATATAACCTAACAAATTTTATATAATGGACTAATTAGAAGAGTTTGATCTTTAGGAACCACAGCATAGGCCTCATTAAATACTTGCAGAACTTTCGGGTCCCTCCAAGAATTCATTAATGAATCAATATTTCATTACTGTAAAACATCGAACAAACTAAACCAGAAATAAACTTTCTCTAAACAAATAAACTTGGCTGTAATGAAAATACAACCAATAATAATCACTTTGGTACAATGATTGTCCATTACATTGTTTAATTTAAGAAATTTTATTAATATATTTATTTTTTATTGTTATGAACGTTTCATTATGACTAGCTGTAAAATTGTAAGTAAATCGTAAAAACTTTACTGCCAATTAACAGATCGAAGTTCTATATATTGCGATTTGACGTAACTCTCGGGATTTTTTTAATTGCTTCGTCATAACATGAGTCAACAAAGTTTAGTTATGGTTTAAAATACCTAAAATAAAAAAGTTTATAATTAATAAATAAACTTCTTTGGTGTCAGGTAAGTGTTTTTAAAATCACCCACTGGAAGAATCATGATTTGAAGGATATTGAACTTAAAACTTGTTTGCTGAATTTCTGAATATTTAATAAACTGATACTCAATATAAAGTTTGAATAAGAAGATAAGTTATAGTCGTGGGAGTTTTTCTTAAAAAAATTTACATTTATTATCATGGGAAAAAGGCATACTAAAAGATATTATGGGCTGTATGCCAAAAAATCAAAAAGTCTAGTCTAGGGCATTTCCAATATATTTTACGATAAAAGAACAGTGACATTTCAAAAGGAAGTATTTATAAAATTTTCGAATAGTAAAAAGCGCCATTTGATTCTTTATTTTGCACCTCTTGGTTTGCAAACAAATACGAATATTACAGTTATGCATTTTTTATGGGAAAGAGAAGAAGCCAGATATTACGTTAATAATGTGTTTACAAACCGAATATGACGTCGTAAAGTTGATATATTTCAATCGAATGGTTCACTTGTAATAAATATTGATGGTGCAACAGTTTTGGATTCCGGAAGTCACAAACTTCCCACATAAATTCCAATTTATTAATATGATCAGACAATATCCATATTACGAAATATTATCATTAATTTATAGTTCATCTATTAGTATGCTATACTGCTGCTGTCGAAATTCCGAGCATGTTTTCCTTTGAAATCAAATATTGAAACTATTGTTTCTCCCTAGCCATACAAATTTATTTTGGAAGGTATCCTGGTGAATTAATAAGTTAATGTATAAGAGAACAATATTCCAGTGGATTTCATTATTTGTTCAACAATGTTTAAATAAATGAACACAACAAAATAATAAATCAAATTTATATCGCGCAGTAAACGCTTCAATGATTCGAACTTTTGCAAAAGCAAATAATTTTCAATTGACGGAAATATTGGTTCTATTATATTATTGAACAACCCACATGTGGTGGCTTGTATTTAATAAAATGATATTTGAGCACAATTTTACAAATGATTTGGCAAACATCTAATAAACTGCACAGATATCCTTGAGAATTGAGAGGAAGCTTTTCAACTGAAACACATGCCAAACTGTGTTCTCGTTCCCATATTCCGGTTGTGTGATGAAATTTAAATTCAATCAGAAAAAAACAATGATTTAGAATTTAGATAGAAAGAAACATCCCACGCCACAATCTAATTGAAAAGTTTTGTTTATTTAGAACCAAATCATTTATTGTGGCTAGTTTTAAATGTGCAGGACATTAAGGTGAATTCGGTGGCGCATCCTTCGGAGTAACTTGTTGCATATTCTGATTTATTTACTACGAGTTACACTTGTGGAACACCCACATGATCTCCGTGTAGTGCGCAACGTTCCAGTATAAAAGCGTAGCAGTATAGGACTATTGCCATATCCACCGCGAACCCCCAAACGATTTCACAAAATTCAAATTGGAACTGAGATAAAAACCAGTCTGTCACTTGTAGTTGTTTTATAATACGTAAAATTTTTTCAAACGCGAGTGTTATTGTGTGGTTTTTTACGAATATTCCAATAATTAATCTCAACATGTAAGAAAGAATTATTGAATTGTTTGCTTTGCACTTAGAAAATTATTGTTTTTTTTATTTTAATTAAAGCTTAGTTTTTATATGTTGTTTACCTGCCCCCTGCAAAGTCTATGTGAAAATTTAAACTAATTTATATCACAGGAAGTAATCATTGGGTAAAGTAAACAGATAAAGATAAAGAAGATTGTCTGGAGAGCTGTTTCAAGTCAACTACAAAGTTAAATTTGTTTTACTTTCGCTTCCCATTAATTTCTCAAAGTTATTAAGCTTGAAATATTTAGTAGATATAATTGTATTTTGTTTTTTGCAATTATCTTTTTAGCATGATGCAATTTGCAGATTTCGCACGCCAACTAATTTTTTATTCCTTATTCAAACACTGAGAAACGAAATGGAAATGCGGAAAAACAACTTTTTTCCTCTTAACATTAATTTCGTTGCCCACTTAACATTTCGTTCATTTATATTCGTCTTTTTGTGACAGTGGTGACATTTTAGAAATATTATATTTTAATTGTTAATTAAAGGAAAACAAATGGTTTTTGGAAGCATAATGAATTTGAAGAGTTCTCGTTGTTGATTTACTGACTGGCGATGCCAAGTTTTTTTAAATTTTTTTCAAACAAAATTAATCGCCCCCAACGTAACCAAATAAAGAAAAAATCTTTGCGATTGATGTGCTGATTGAAAGGGAATGTTTGTTTTATTCTGGTCGAAACACTGGCAGCAATCCGCTTGTATATCGTTAAATCGTTATCAAAATATGATGGGATTGAAAAAATATATTGTTCAAAGAGGAGTGAATGGATTTGGTTTCGACCAAAGGCAAGGTTGAAAAATTTAAAGAATTTAAAACGTATAAAAGTCCAAGTACAGACTAGTGAAAAATTATTACTTTTTGGCCTGATATTTTATGAAATATGATAAAGCTTAATTCTTAATTAAATTGTTAAATTTTTATTGTCAAATATTTTTATAGCAGTCAAGTAGTAAAATATTTTTTAATTTACCTAATTTAAAATATTTTTTCTAATTTGATGACGTAACAAAGCTATTACAGCACTCGTTTTGAGTGTGTTAATATCCATTACGAAACCCCCCCAAATCTAGAAACTTTTTTTCGGTTGGTAACACATATTGAACGAAATGTCAAATATCAGTGAGTTTGATGTTACTGTTTTTATTGTTTTTCGTATTTATCATGAGATTTTATCGGCACCAAATTAACCGTGGAATTTTCTGCAATTTGCCGTACCTATTTCTGGCGGAGTGCAGGAAATTTCTGAATTCATTTCGCGAAAAATGACTATTATGTATCTACTTGATTTAGATTTAAAAGTTTTCTGTAAATATCAACTTTGAAATAAAAGTGTCCCCAACTGTCACAAAATTCTCTAAATTACGAAAATTGATTTTATTTGTAAAAAAAAATGTATTTAACTTGCAAATTAAAAAAAATAGTATAAAAAACTCATTTTGTAAAACTTAAGAGCAATCGTCCTTTACAGGCACTCCTGCCTACGGCAGTCGTGCTACAAACTTGGTCTCGTATCTTAATATAAGTTTTACAAAACTAGTTTTTTAATATACTGTTTCGTACACACTAAAAATATTTATTAAATTTAGATTTTGATCAACTATTATATCTCTATTAATATCTTAGTTTGGTCAGTAAATCTCTTATGCATCAGTTTAGAAATTTTTTATTAAACCCAAATATTTCAGACAGATAGGTACTGAAATTTAAAAATAACACAGAAATTAATGAATATTAATAATTGCTTTCTGGGTTATTGACAATATGGCTCCTGAAAAAATTCTTCAATCGCGAATTTCCCTAGATATTCTATATGAGATACATCACAATGCAAAAAAAAATTCCCTCCAATATCTGTTTTTACATTGCATGATAATTTTTCGTGGCACAGGATAACTCTTCTATTTGAAGAAAATCTCTTTCACAGATCGAAATTTACTTTTTTTCCTTAAAAATGCAATCGCGTGATACGGATATTAGAATTTAACTATACTTAAAGAAAAATATTCTGAAGTTGTTAAAAACAAGGCTCTAGAATTTTCCAATTAAATCGTAAGAATTCGCTTTAACTATTAACAAAACAGGTCCCAGACGTTACATTTTTCAAGTTATTTATTCCTACATTATATCACAGTCAAAGCAAAGCTGAATCTGAAAATGTCAAATACACACATGAAATGAACTTAAAGTATTTTTTATAATCATAATTGACCTTTTATTTACCGCTATCTAGAAATGTTAAGTCTGTCTGTCAAAGAGTTATTTTCACACTGTCTACTAGTTGTTGGGAAAAACAAATCTATTATTATTTTTGTTCAGAAGAAATTTATTAAGTAGCACTATTAGAATTTTACTTGATAGGTACTGCAACTGACGCTAACGTATTTTGTAAAATTAAATAGAGCAGACGCAGTCTGGACAAAAATACTTTTCAAAAAGTAGCAAAAGTCAACATATAAAACTTGGAAATATTGGATTAGCTGAAAATATTACAAAAGAAAAATTACCTTACATCATACGCAAAGCTCCTAAGAAAAATTGGCTATATTACAATCCTGTCATAAAAATTAACTTTATCAAATTTTCCAACATGTGCAATTTATTTTTGCTACAAGAAAAATAAATTACTTATTTTCTACAACTGGTATAAAGCTGTGCATACAAATATCATACGCATTTTTGTTCTTTATACATCAAACATCAAACAGCCCTAAAATAATTTCAAAGTGGAACAGCACATTAGCTGTAAAAATTGGTTTTTGAATCATATTGAGAAAAACAGACAGTTTCTTATGAAATAACCACATTTGTTCACAACGCTTGTAAAAAAGACTCAAATCAATATGTATAAGGAAATGAAATGTACCTGACAAGCTATCTAAAACCCACACTTCTAGCCTCTATTTTTTTTTGCACTGAAGAGATTTAATTAAATTCTCTCCTTAAATGACACTCACATGCTTAAATTAACTTTTATTTTTCCTCCATTCCATCTATAACAGTGCAGCCACTGTGTAATACAGACAAACCCACAGTCACAAACACATGCAGCTTAGTTTCAATTTAATTTTACAAAGGAGGTTTTAGACGAATTTATGATCATTAAATGTCGTTATAAATTACTAACATGAGATGGCTTCTCAGTTGCAAACCTCACTTATTATGCCCTTCAACGCTTTTGTTCGTTTTGGGACATTATTGTTATAGAAGCGTATCCGAACCCAAAAACTAAGAATTTACTTTGATGGTTAAAAGACAAAACGTAATTATCGTAAATGAACCGACAAAAGCAAATTAACTGTAGGTCTTTGTCTCATCAGCTTCATCATCATCCAAATTAGTATTTTCTCTGCATATAGATTGTTGTAATAATTCCATTACTGGGAACAGTTAGGAGTAGGGAAATTCCAGTAAATGCTATTTTTCATATAGCAGCTTTCCAAGTAAAACTAATGTTTTTTAATTGTACATTATGTGGCAGCTCAACCAAAACACACTTTTTAATAAATTCACCGACTCCGGACAAGCTTTTCCCCTTTTGACCTTTTTAGTTTAATCGCAAGAGTTTTTACACTCGCGGGACAAAAAAACCTTTCTTTCTCATATTTTCCCCAAAATTGTTACATTATTTATAGTTGATGAAACCAAATGCGTTGGTGCTCAAATGTAGTTCTAAGAAAAAGTGATATACGATGGAAAGGTCATGTAATTACCTCACCATAGACACGCATCACCAAACCAAATTATCATTATTTTTGACCCCTAAACATGTGTGTTTTAGACGTCGCACAAACCTATTGCGTTTGCTTTGTCGATGTTCAGTATTAATTAACTAAATTTAGCACTGTATTGAATTGCCAGCTAACATGTTGCATGTTATCCTGCTTGCAATTTACAGAACGGAACTTGTGAGCTTTGACAATGGGATGGCACACTGTATTGGTGGTTTTATTGGCACAAAGATATATTTGCCCATCAGCAGGTGTTCCACACGCCCTCACACTTCCTCAAAGCTTCTCTGAGGACGATGTATCCCAGGACACCAATAATAGCCTCGGTAAGTCGGCAAAATTTACACAGGGAGTAAGTTGGAATAGATTCTGCAATTGTATCAAGGAGAGGTCTAGTGAATTGCTTAACGCTAGACTAGGGGATGAGTTGGTTGATTAATTAAACCGTTGAAACTGCTTGAGGGAATATTACCAACGACGCAAATTACCTTGAACAAAAATTTATATTTCAGATGCCGATAACTTGTCAACTTTGGATGTTATCGAAGATGTTAAATTACAGAAACTAGGCAATATCTTAGCTCAATTGTTGGTGGTGCCGTGGCCCAAAGGCATTAGTCCGCTACTTTACGTTGAAAATTTCCCACCGGAACTGTTGCACGACGAGGAGTTTCCTACGGATATGGATAATATTGGAAACTATGCACAAATTGGCCCAGTTCCATCGAAACGAATGCGATACTACAGGAAATATCCGTGGAAAAGACAAAATGCAAGGTTAGATTTTTTTCATACAATTTGTAATTGCCTAACGGTTGCGTCTTTGAAATGGCTGAATATGTTTGGGTGTCTTAAGGGCATATTATAAGTGAATGATAACACAGGCTTTGGCAACGCAATTTTTTCATGTAGCGAAATTTTTTCCAGATGAAATGTTTAAGTAACAATGTTGAAATTTGCAATGGCTGGTGAGGTAGTTTTCGTAGAAAATAAAGGCGCTTGCAAGCCTGAAAATGTACATAATTAATTATTTAATTACATAGTTTTAGTTTAGTTACTTATACTTTAAAATAAACAATAACTTCACCACCGCCAAACAAATTATGGAAGTAGGTATACTGGAATTTTACTTAATTTTATTTCTATTAAATAATAAATCATTATTGAAAAAATTTTCGAACAAAATATACTGACATATTGAATATTGACACCAAATTTCTGATTTAAGATTATTTTAGAATTATTCCTTGAATTCCTCTCAAGTTTATCAGAAGTGTACAGAAAATGTAACAAATTTTTTTATTTTTCCCAATTTCATAAAAATGGTGTAAAAAATAGAATTTCATTTTTTCAGCTATTAAAAAATGGCTATTTTACAAGCGAATATTTCTACAATATTATTGCCTCCACTTAATATAAGTACATTTTAATACAATAAGAAAATATAAAACGTGAACCCACACCAATTACGATTTCTTGTTCAGCGCTCTCAAAAGTAAACTTCAATGTAAATACAATATTTCATTAATATTCTTTAAAAAATTCATTTTCTTATTGGCAACTGTTTAATATCATTCTTTTAATTTAGTGGTAGGTCTCTTACTTAGGGTATATACAAATTTCAAAAGCTTATAAATAATAATGCCTCCTTCGCCTGTTTCATCTCAGTTTCTTTAGCTGGTTGAATATTGCACATATTAATAAAGCTTAAAGGCATAATCTCGTGCCTTTAAATTAAAATTGTGCAATATCCGGAAATGTCTGTACATTATAATTTGCGCTAAAAACATTTTCATTTAGTTTTCTGTTGTGGATAGTTTTATTTGCTACAATTATTTATAGCACACAAAACTTTTATTTATTTGTAAAATAACTCTTACACATGTTGTTACTGGTGGTACCCAAATTCATAACATATTGACGTGCCAAGCCAATAAACTATTTATAAAGCTAAAGCCTCCATGTAATCTCTTAAGTACTATATATGACAAACTTTTCGATTTCAATTCACATCGATGATTTCGCTTAGGTTGCAAATTAATTTGTAGTTTAACTTTGATACCAGTAAACTGATTTAATGACAAAATTTTACATATATGAGAACGAACAGAATTACAATTTATTAACCGAATAATTTTGTAAAATATATCTTTTCAGATACGACGCTGAAAACCGATATTTATGCCAACCAAGCAAAGACGATGTTTTCCGACTACTGGTAGCCCTTCATGAAGCTCGTCAAGGTAACAGAGGCCACACCGTTAACTTTTGCAATAGAAAAAGACCAGCCACCGCCATTTTCACCAACATTCGCTTCCTTGGCAAAAGAAAATAAATCTGTACTCCAAGTCCGCCAGGTTTATGTGACTGATGATCATCAGTATTATTTTTGAAAATTTACTGCATAATTTTCCGATGTAGTACCGTATAAATAAAGCGATAAGATTTGGTTTCTTTTAGTATTTTTCACACGATAAATCAGTGGGTTTTTTTGTCTGTTGATTTTCTGCAACCACAATGAAAATAAAAGTAAACTTGTACAGTGCCACTCCACAAAAAGTAAAACGGTTTAAACCAAACATATACATATCTAAATGAGTAAGCTAATTCAACATAACATGTTTCACAAAAGATATTTCTGTTGGAAATTAAGACTGTTTAGTGTGTAGTTGTCGTTTAAGTTATTGTATGTTGTATGAATATTAATTAATTACTTAATAAAAATAAATCATATGTTTGTATTTGTTCTGTTTTTTCGGTGAAAAGCACCAAAACCTCAACAGTGTTTGCTTTCACATCTTTGCAACAACACACATAATTAGTCATGCTGTTTAGTTTTCATTTTATCTCTTCATCTGTATTAAACACTATGGTTTCCTCAGGATGTAGCCGTTAACTAGCCTTTGTTTAATTTTTTGAAATAACAACAACGCACCCAGAAAAATGATTTCATAATCACTTGAAACCACCAAAAAGACATCAGTTTTACCTTGAAAGTCATCTTGACCAGTCGTAAAATGTTCCCGGGACACTTCATACTAACATGTATTTTAATTAAACTAGTTTCAAGTGCCAGTAACGATAGTACTAGAAGTTTTAACAGTGCTTGTGGTGATATCTACACGAAACAACAATTTATCTTGGAGTCGCCAAACTGGCCTAAAGGTTACGCCCACAACACCGACTGTTCCTATCTGTTAAAAGGCCCGTTTTGCCCTACGAACTATCAGTTTCAGTTTTTAGATTTTAATCTGGAGGAATCGACGGGTTGCGTTCGCGATCGCTTAGAAATAGACAGTCAAGACGCGTTATGTGGTACCAAACAAGGTGTTAAGTCGTACTATGCCAAAAATGGAGCACTGCAACTCAGGTTTAAAACTGACGGTGCTAACTCCGGGCGAGGTTACAGAATTCTAGTGACACGTTCCACTTGCCAAGTCTACGATCCTAACAGTGAAACAGACGAGATTCCTACGACGAAGAAGCCAGTCAGGCTTCCACAACCACGTGTTAAGGGTTCCGAAAATAAACCTCAGTGCTGTTTGAATGATTATAATTTGAAACGGTTTCTAGTTACTAGTCCTAATTTTCCGTATAGTTCCAACACTCCTACGGATTGTATCATAAGAATTCAAAGAGCTAACGCTAATATTTGTCGGCTACGCATCCATGTGTTGTTCTTTTATTTAGGCGCACCTTCTGAAGTTGTTTGCTCCCAAGGTTTCCTGCAAATCGACGGAAAATACATTTGTGGTTGCCAAAGTGATCTAAAACTAATTTCAGCGTTTGGTCAAGGAACCATCAAAGAGTTAAGATTTCGTAGCAGTGGTCTAAAAACAAACTCGTACACAGGTTTTGTATTAGAAGTAATACAAGACGAGTGTCCTAAAAGATATTCACCGGCAATAGGCGAGGAGTTATCGAAGAATATTTCAACCAAAACCAAGGAGTTTCACTTCTATAATGACCAACTTAACCGAGTAGCTTGGCCTAATTCTAGTCAAGAAAGCCTAGTAGAAAAACTGAAGCTAATAGGGGAACGAACTGAAATCCTCGACGATGACGAAGTGGAAAATGACAGCAAACCCTCGGTGATTTATCCGAAAGTAATCAAACATGTCTACTTTTACGCTGCGCCAAACTACAACCAAATACCTTTTCTTGCGCCCAAAGACAGAGAAGAATCCACGTACATTGACACTTCTACTGTTACAATGGTTGTGGAAAACCACCACGAGTACAGTCAATGCGTCAACTGGAACCAAATACAGTTCAATCAGTTAAACGCCCGATTTGGAGGGAATTTACCAAAGTGTCGAACTAATCAAGGCACGACAGTCAATTCAAACTGTATAGAGTTGGATTATATTCAGGGATATTTCCGCAGCCCCGGCTATCCTTTCTATTATCCTGGAAATATGAACGTGTGCTACAGGTGGGTACTTAATTTATCAGTCCTTCAATGATTTGAAGTTTATTTGTAGGTTTAGAAAGCAGCCGGGATATTGTTTTATTAGAGTGCACATGCAGGATTTTCAACTGCAGAGCAGTTTTAACTGTCAGGATGATTTTGTGCTATTTGGGGGTGCATACAAGTATTGTGGAGACAGATTACTTAATACAGTTTGTAAGTATTAACGAGTGGAGGCGGGATATTGTTTACTTGAACGCGCAATTGTAAATGTTTGAACAGTGATGGCCTCGAAAGAGTAAACGGAAAGGATTTTTTAACGTTTATTTCAGGGATGGTGGATTTAAGTTACGACACATTAACCAATAATTGTAGTTTAAATATTATTAGAAGCGTGTTTATATGGTTTAAAATAATTCTACAGTCTTCTGGTAATAATACTTAATTTAAAAAGGAAAAATCTGCAAAAAAAATCTAAAACATTTTCTTTTTTATGTATCAACATTTTCAGACAATCAACAATTGTCTTATTGTTATGGTAATAAATCTGCGATTTACTAACTCAGGACCAGGTGCACTTCTAACTTCAGCTAATCTTATTAGAGTCCTAAATAATCCCGAATTCGTCCTGAGCGCATAAAACAAGGAAAATCGGGCCAGTGGCGATGATTTAAGTGCCTAAAGGCACTACAGCAACTAAATTGCAACAGCCTTGACACCTTCTTTATCCTGCTTTGTGTCCGGCCGTAAAATCCTTGAGCGTTACTCAAATTAATCCTGTTTATCTGACAGCAAGTCTGATGAAAATACATCCTTCGCACAAACCTGTTGAAAACAATATAAATGCAATGTTATTAAATTCCTCCGAATAAAAATTCGCCTGTTGGAACGGAGATTTATATGGGGGATGTTTAATTTAATTTTCAGCCACGTTCGATTTACGACAGAAGGATTACGAAGAAGTGCGATTTGTGACGGATGCTTATTATTGTGGAAAGGGATTTTCTGGCACATATGAGCAAATTGCATGTCAAGATATGATGGCTTATCCAATTAATCCCGTCAATCCACCAACATCGGAAAATCCACGTCCTGTTCCACCCACCACTGTACGGCCAATTGTACCATGTGGTATGTTTATCCAGGACGAAACCTTCACTGTTGACGTGTATAGCCACAGTGCAGAAAATTGTGTATTTGAAATTCAAAAATCCAACTCTGTAAGCTAATTTTAAATATCCTCAAATAACGCAAAATTAAAATTTATTCTATTTCAGTTGGTTTGTAAAATTGAACTTTATCTAGAAAAATTCGACTTACAATGCGCTTTTGAATCCCTCCTGATAGACGATCGAATGTTTTGTGGTCACCATACAGGACGCAGACGTAAACAGTCAACATTTACTTTATACTTTTCCCTCAAACCAATTTTTTGCAGTAACTTTGGATGTGGGTAACAACATAAACAATAAATTAATAATTTACCGAAAAGTCAACAGCTACAGCAATAACGCTGAAAATCTCCGACTGCGGATACGTGGAAGGCAAATACAAGATGATTGTGCATGTAAGTGAATTAATTAAAAGGGAAAACATTTACCATCATGCTTGACTTGGTGTAAATTATATGTAACATTGTCTGTGTCAACAAGATTACATATTTTATGTTTGGCGCGACAAGAAAATAACAATAAAAGTGAACTTGGGGTCGTTTTCAGATCCGGAGGTTCCTGCTGAAAGACTGCTACATAAAAAAGTGAATGCCTCGAATACGGAGACAGCTCTGACAGTATCTAATCGAAGTGACACCAGATATCTCGTTGGAATGGTGGACAGGAATTTTAAAGGTACATAAAATAAAACTTCAGCATCAATTTCCTTTTTTATCAATTTTTCTTTTAGATATCTGCGGAGTTATCACCAAGACGAAGCAGCAAGATATTCCTAAAACATTTTGCGATATATTTATGCGAAATGAAAATACAACGAAATGTGTACCCCTAACCGAAAATGCTTTATGTAAGTTAAAATTAATGGGTTGTGGAAAAAGTTTAATGAAATTGTTTTAGTCGTGCCATATGGAGCTAAGAAAATTGAGCTGAAAATAAGAGATGCTAAGAAATTGGAAGAGGTGGAGTTTGAGGAAATCGATTGCGACAATTTGGTCAAGTAGAAGTCGTTTCGTAGTGATAGCAAAAATTGTTTTTTACTTTTTAAATAAATTTACTTTTTATACAATTTTACTATAAACAGATTAGAATTTTTTTATTTACTGTGTGCATTTAAAATACATTTCCAGTATAATCAGATTACGATGAAATTTAAAAATATTATATATAAATCAACTCACAATTTTTAGGCAAATCAAAGTTGCTTAAGCATAAGTAACCCAATAAAATAAATGACTCATGTAAATAATTTTCTTCCGGTGCAATATTTTGAATTTCACGATTGATGTTGTAGTAGCGCCCTCTACTTGAAATTGACAAAACTATCGCACAAAATTGCAGGAGTTCTCGAAGCTTTACCCAGCAGGAATACTTCCTGCAGCAGCAATATTTCATTGCATCTACAATACCTAGAGGGACCTACCAGTCAACTAAAATTGTTATATAAAATGACAAAAATAAACTACATTTTTAAATAAATGTCGTTAACTGACTAACCGTCCTTCAGTTATGAATAAAGCAGTTTATAAATACGATTTTATTTGTTATTACTTTAATACGTAGAAATATATTATTGTTCATTTCCTGATTTAAAAATAATGTAGTAATCCTGTTATACAACTAACTTGCACAAAGAATCTCGTTTATATTTGAAAAGATTCAAGGATTAAGGGGGCGAGTGTCCTTCTGAAGGCGTTTAACCTTGACTTTGAATTAATTATTCAAGGTTGTTTTCTCTACTTGTCACTCCTCTTTGAATCTACCTAACAAAATGCGGATATTTAAACTTTGTTGCAAAAGCTTAGAAATTAAAAACGCTTAAGAAATATTGTACATATTATGTACTTATAGGTATTTATTATTAAATTCTGGCCTAACTAATTAGTCAACAGTAGAATAGAAATGTATTTTTCAAAACTCTTTAGTACCTATCATCATGATATCATGCACAACATATTCCAACATGAACAACAAATTTGCGTAATTTTATAATTTAAATAAACGAAGGTGACGAGAGTTGAAAGTGTAAAATTTGCAATTAAACACAAAGGACTTTTTGTTCTCTTGTATGTAATTGGCGCATCACGACATTCTTCATAATAAAAGCAAGCAACAACGTAAATATCATCATGATGATGAACCCCATAATGATCTAAACAAAACATTGTTTCTGCATCTATAGTTTAATTTAAATAACAAAAAACAAACCGCTAAAGAAAAACTGTTCATGTCTAATTATCGTGATATTGTTTGTGTTCGCACCCATCTGGCATTAACCAAATTAAATTAATAGGTAATATGTTTTATTTAATTAGACTCTTGTATACGTCTGTTTTTTTATAAAGAAGTCATAGGTAGTCACCACATGCTCACGTGGAAAAGATTACAAATCTATTTGATTTACACACAAAGGATCATTTGGAAAGACGCCAATGTCCTTTGGTATAACATCCCTAATCCTAGTAAATCCTTAATATCGACAGAAACAAAACGTGGTGGATCGTGTGACTCAGACAGTAAAACACAAATCTGAAAAAAGGTTTCAGTGCTGTCTGGTTGTTCATCGAGTTGAAACATTTTGATTTGACCAATTTACTCACCCCCCGGTGGAAAGGTAAGAAATCATATTAATTATTCGAGCAGTTTCTGAGAAATATTTTCGTGAACTAATTTTTTATGCATTATTAGAAACGGGATTTTTTTTTTAGTCATACATGGTTAAAAAATTTACGTGGGAGGACATCGGAGATGGAACAAAAATTAATTATTTTTTTCTGTATAAGTTTTCATATTATTATAGTAATTTACATAAGTGAATCTTACAGTTGTTAGTAGGTTGGGGTCTGGGTTGTTGTTCTTGGAAATATCTTGGAAAAGCTAAAGACCTCTTCAACAGTGTGATTCAAATCTTGTAAACAGTTTTCAATTAATGTCAAAATCGCTTATGACAAAGAAATTGTGTTACCTAAAATTAATGATACCAAGTTCAAATACTATCAGAAAGTAGATCAAGACAAATAAAATAATAAACAAATAAACCTACCCAATATAACCGAGGTTATAGATATTATTTTATAGTTTATTTATCATTACTTACATATTCAAAAGTTACTGTAGGCAGCAGTATATCATTTTTTACCTTGACTACAATTTCGAAACAATTAATGTCTACTCCTTAACTTTGTGCATAACCCCATTTCGGGCTTAATTAATAATAAAACCCGGTTTAATGTTCTGCTTTATATTATCAACTATTTAGGTATACTGCGCGTCTGTTTACCAATAACTCTAATTACTATAAACAGCATTCGAAACAATAATATTTATAAAATCGAACAGAATAATTATAGCTACTTATGGGTAAGTATATGTAATCGGAAGCATTATATAAAATGGAGTGCAGTGTTGTATTTCATCATATGTGTGTGGTAGAAATAAAAAAAATATAAACAAAAACAGTCAGCGTTTTAAACAACATACGGTGGAGATAAGAGATATTAAAAAGCGTCTAAAAGGCTGTTTTTTCAACCGCTTTATATTTATTTTTTTCACATAAAATTAGTTGACACATGTTTTACTGTACCAAGCAATAAAATGCAGTCACAAAACTACAGTGACGGAGTTAAAGAGATTTCTGAAAGGTTTAGATATAGAAAGTTGAGTTCTCAAATCGTCAAATCAAACATATTTTTGATGATAAAATTGCAGGTATTTTAGATTATATCTGCAATAAATTGCTTCGTTTAGTAAAACAATTCTATCTTTATATCCACAGAATTTAATTTTGAAAAAATATATCAGCATGACTTAGAAATGGAATTCTAAGAATGCATAATATCTATCTTATTCGAATATTACGTAAGTGAACATTAAAAATAACTGATATTTTATTAGGTGAATTAATGGAGTTATAAGTTATAACTAGGTGCCTGGAAATGTTGGTTTTGAATACAGGGCGTCGCAATTAGAATTTCTCTACATGGATCTCTGTTGAATCGAAAGAAAATTCGCTTTAAAAAATGCCAAAACATAATTAGAAGTTAAATTGGACTTCGTAATTATGTGAGAAATGCCAGTTCCATAAAAACTAAAATATTGAAGTGTAGTTTATGATAGATCGTAACTTTTTACTTCCTTAATTGTAGTGATAAATTAATTTAAAGGGAATTTATTTTACCTCAAATTTTTGTTATCAAGCCATTAGTTTAAATTTTATTTCTGAGTTATAATTATATTCAGTTATTGATGTTTTGTAACTACCCTGTATCTCTGATAATAAGCAAACTAGTAGATAAATTCTGAAGTAGACGACACCCTGTATAAACTGTTTTTGAATAAGATTTAGGTGTTATTAAAAACAAATCAATGATGAAATATTACGTGTTAATTTTAGTGAGATAAACGTAATTTTTAGGTAGTTAATATTTCTGAGAATAAGATAAAATTCTATAAAAATTATGATAATTATTAGTCACCTAAAAACCATAGCTTTCCTTACTGATAATAACCGAAAGTGTTACGTCATAAAATTTATTAATCCATTTAAAAAAATGTAACTTGAACCAAAATATCGAACTTTAATCCTCAAGTTGAAATTTAAGCTCGTCGCCTTCTCGGCAGGTCTGTGGCCAGCCTGCTGCTCTTTTAAATTCCCTACCAAATATTCCAATCGGTTTTTTTGCGTTGCGGCCACTAAACTACTCCCATCGGACAAGATATTATTCCATCCCAACGCAAAAGCACAAAGAGACGAGAACTGGCAAGTCCTCGAATTTAATTAAAAAGTCAAAGCCCTTTGGACATATACGCCCATGGTCAGGCAAGGCAAGAAGACACCGTATAGCTGTGCATATGTACACAGTTGATACCACGAACCGCCTCCCCACAACCATGATGTGAATGATCCACTATCAAGTTAAGTTTGGTCTCACTAGTTGCGACTTCCTCGGGTTAATAGTCAGTCAGTTCAGTAGTAGGTAGTCGGAGTGGTCGAACGATAGGCGACGACGACGACGACGATAAGTGTAGACACGGAACCTGTTCGAGTATACCTGCGATTGCCGTTTTCAAAAAAATTCAAACCGCGCGGTGTGGAATTTTTTCTTTGTGTGTTGTGCACACCGATATGGTGATTGAATTTTTGGAAAAATATTGCTGAACTTTTCCAGAAAAAATGTTGGTGTTTGAACCGGTATGTACAAAAATATTAATTACCCCTCGGGTAGGTTACTACTTGTAAAACTAGCTGGTTAACCAAAGATTAATTGTGATTTTATTCATGACTCCCAACTTTTCCTGCAGAGGTTCAATTCCCTCAGCTCCTTAGCAACAGTTCCTGCTGGGAGAACCAAAAACACAAAAAACTCTTCTTTATTATATTTATCCGATTGTGATACGTGTTCTCAGTTGACATAAGAGACTTTAAAATTAGATTTGCATTGTTATAAGTGCACATAAAGCAATGCTAATTTAAAATGCAACAATCCAGCAGGACTATTTCTGAGCGTACACAGTTGACTGGCCTTGTTTAATTTCGACAATGTACAAGTGCCAATTTAAACAAAATATTATATAATCGCAAACTCTATTTTATTGTAACTTGGTGTTTGTGTTAAAGACTTGTCGATGTAATTATAGGTAATTAAGAGCAAATTAATTGTAATGTTTTTTTTATTTACGCATGCTTAGTGATTGCAATTTGGAAACTTCTACCACGTGCTTTGTTTAGAGATAGATTAAAAATAATCGCGTTATTATCTGTGCACTTGCAGATAATAATATAATATTAATCGGTAAATGTTTGTATTTATTTCCGATTAAATATTTAGGTTTTAAAGTGTCGCAGGAAAACTGATGTCAATACAGACTAATTTCTGTGGAAAAAATCGTCACTGGCTCCAACAGCATATCACAAAAACGTTAAATTTGCTTTATAATTGCCATTAATTAATGTAAACAGACTATTTAATAAACAGAAAAAATTCCACGTAAAAAACGTATAAGCATATGATTCTAAAAAGTTTAAAATTTATATAGTTTGGTTCCGGGGAGGACAGATTTAGGATTTCTACTGAAAAAATGTTATGATTTTAGTTCTGGAAACATTAAAATTTTTGAAGTGATTTATAGAGAAATTAATATGAAACAAAATACAAATACATAAATATATTTCTTGATTATGTATAATGATAAGTTTTATATTGAATTCAGGGACTAAAAATTTTAAAAAGTTTGAGATTTAAAATACTTTTTACTTGTTTGTAGATTGTAGGTACTATAAGGTAAGGAAGTATTGTAAATATGTGATTCTCATCATTTTTATTATATTCGCAATGATATCTGTATGTTCTACTACAAATTTAAAATTTCATGTTATAACGCATGTAACAAAGTTTTGAGAAAATTTTTCAAATCTAATAGTACAAGAATGGTTTTATTTAAATTTATAATACAGATTAATCTTAACTGAACATTTAACAAGTAATTATCAAACTGTAGGGGAAACTTGACAGATTCTCCATACCCATAATAGTAAGTTGACTGCTTTATTTTTAATAGGAAAAAAATAATACGAAATTTTTTCTCAAAACTTTTGTTAACTACATAAGTTATTTTAAATAAAATTTGCAGAAATTACTACAAGAAATTGACTTATGTGCAGGGTCGGACTGGAGGCCAAATCCCTCCCCCCCCGGGCATTTGAGAAAAAGGGCCCCGAAATTGCATCATTTATTGCATAGTTGAGTAGTAATAAGTGATGAAAAAACGTATCTGTTCATGGACATTTTCCCGGTTGCCCGGTGGGCCAGTCCTCCCCTGCTTATGTGTTACCACAGAAAATGGTTTTTCTGTTTACAGTTTTACACCAAATCTATACAGCCTTAAAAGCTTTTATTTTTTCAATAAATTTATAAACTATTACTTACAGAAATTAAATTACGAAATTGCTAATAAGAAAAAATCGTAGTATAATAGTCTCAATAAATGTACTAAAGTTTTATGTCCATTGCTTAATATTGATGGATAAATTCTATTTTTAATACGCTATCGCCATCAGATTTAGAAATTGTAATTATGTAGCTAATACATTTTAATGCTCCATTGTTCAAAATAATTTATCCTATTTTTTTATAAAATTTCCTAAGAAGCTGCTTACTTTTTTTTCTATCTACGGCACTCTACACTTCTACAGGGTGTCCCGGAAAAAGATTCATATAGGGCATGAAAAAATAAGATGACAAGTTCCTATAAAAATTTTTCCTACGAAGATATGTAGCCCTGAAGAGCGTCGCTGGAAATCGTTTTTTTTAATAACTTTTGAAGTTCTTAATAGAATTTTATAAAAAGTTAATATGATGGACACTACTAAGGACCTCTTGAAATAATGTCCTTAACACATATCTAGCTTGTTTAGTTTACCAGGGGCAGACTAAGCTTCACAACTTAATGCTTAAATTTTTAACACCCTGTGTGAAAAAGACTTAAAATCAGGTAGCTTGAACCTTAGACTAAAGAAAAGCTACTCTTGTTTATTGTCGATAAAGTGGACCGTTTTCGAGAAAAAGAATAATAAACGAATTCATGTTTTATTAAGTCATTAAAAAAAAGTCTCATTCCGAAAAAAAATAAAAATTTAAAAATTTTTATAGGAACTTATCATCTTATTTTTTTGTGCCCTATCTGAACCCGAGAGATTTCCCACACCCTGTATATATTAAATTTTCGAATAAAAATAATTAAATAGGAGTAATTTATATTAGGTAGCTCCTGTTTTTTCTGCAACTTTTATTGTCAATTTTATGACAGTTTACTAAGCATTTATTACGAAAATTGCTATAAATGTTGAGGAATTTATCATAAATCCAAAAGAATTTCAACTGTAAAACTTGTGCTTGCAATAATCCCTCCAATAATAATAAATCCGGCTCTGACGCTCATTAAAAAAAATACATCTTTTACGTGTTTTTATTTCACAAATGCAATATTACAAAACTAGGTTAATGCGAATTATATTTTTATTGAAAAATCTAACAGTACAACTATATTCAAAACGAAATTGTTGTTGGATGAATAAACAAATTGTTAACACAGGATTTATCTTGTCTGTTTGACCAAAGCTTATAACCGTCATAATTTGCTAGGAACTTAGTGATTTTATATGACGAACCGTTGGATGATTAACTCTGGAAACGCAAATTGCTAAAACATTATTAGTGCATATGAGGTAAGAATTCATAGTAAATCGCAAACTTCCGATTAAAACGCTCGAAGCAAATTACAAATCTGTTATTTTACTTTATACGAGCTCCGTTAATTATTCACACGTAAACTTTGAACCCCTTGAGCTTGAGACGTTGTTAGTGTTTCCAGACAAAGACCCCGGAACAAAGTACTTTCGTTTTTTGACAAGTCGTCTGCACAATTTCAAAAGGTGTCACAATGTTTCACCAAAAAATTTACAGTAATAGTGTATGTAGCGCACGCTTTCAACATAAACAAACAAAAACTTTTAATAGATACACGACACACACGGTTTTTCTCATTCTTAATCACACATAACGGAAAATCACACAAGAGTTTCTTTGAAACAAACAAACGATTTCTGTTAAATTATATTTTAGTCATAGACGACGGTTAAATTAGCATAATTTAACAATAAACTGGCAAATCATCGTTTTCCAACTACCGCAGACGTTTCTGTTTGTTTTAATTATTCATCCAAAAACGATTTTGGGAATTTCGTGTACATAAAAGCTACAGGAATGAACAAAACCTTGAAGTAAATTAGTTAATTATAGCAAGCTTAACCTTCTTTAAAATATAAATAAGTCATTTACCTCCTATACGATACCTAATATGTAAAAACCAAACATTCATGGTGCTTTGTTTGTTGTTAAAATTTTAGATAAAAATTCCTTACGGAAATGTGAACGCTCAGTACTCGATTGTGTCTGCCACCAGGAAATGGACAGTGATATAAATCGAGTTATTGTACATAAAGGTCATTTCTTATATGATAATAATGAGTCAGTAAGTGCATTCAAAGGAAACTTGTTGAACAAAAAAGAAATTCACTGTTATAATAAATAATCTTTAGTGGCGACAAATTGTTCCTAAATAGAAATTTATTCGGCAAACCTAAAATAAAAACGTCTAATGACAATAATTACGATCGATAATTAGGATCTAGTTGAAAATAAACACATCATATATGCGCCTACTTTCACTTGGGCTTCTTCGGAATTAGTTGCAAAAAATATTTGGTGTTCTCCTTACATATAAGCATAATTTCTCTCAAGCTCAAGGCCTTGGGTCTTCAGATGATGTACCTAAAGAGCTTTCACTTTTGATTAACTGAATCATTGATTGAAATTATTCGACTTTAATAGCTTACTTAATTAATTAATCCGTTTGCTATAAACGGGATTTTTGTAGCCACCGCGCCTAAGACACCATCAATTGATATGATGGAAGAGCTTTCACAAAAAACAAACTAAATAAATAGAAAACCATTTAGGGAAAATATCCAAAGTATATTATAGATGAGATCGTTTTCTATTATTGGAAATTTTAGGTACCTTGAAACTCTTAGTGTTGACAAGTTTTGTTTATGTTAGTTTTTATAAATGTTATGTTATATTAATAATATAAATTTGCTTTTTTTTAATATCACTCATGTTGCAAACCTACGAAATATCATATTAATACCCACATGTCCAATTAAAAGGTGTAAGGACAAACACCTCAATAATTTTCAATTATTAGTTGTAAAAATTAATACAACACGCACACACACACATGGAAGCATGTTAGTGACATTTGAATAAAATAACTTGCACTGAGATCACTATTATATTACCAGTATAATACGCTCCAATTCCATTTAGTTTAAAATGGGTCAGTGTACTAAGAATTATTATCGTGTACATTGTACAATTTGTAATTTAATTAAAACGATAATTTGTCATTCAAAAATAACATTGTTTAGTCCATAAGTTATTCTAAATTTATACATTTGATGGTAAAAATAAATTGCGTGCTGGTAGGATATTGATGTTTTCTTCTCCAAAACAAACAATAAAATAGTGAATTTAGGATTAGAAGGGCGCACATTCTAGATTGACATTTAAAGGGGGAAACCACCATTTAGAATAAATTCTTGAATGGAAGACAAATCGATTACAAACAAACTCCACTATCAACATTTATCTCCCATGTAACATAAATGGGCAGCATTAATACATTTCCTTTACATCATTAATTTTATTAATATTGTACAAACTCCAAAAATAAATTGTTGCAGTTAGAATTAATAGCCTCTACCTTCTAGCAGTTGGTTTATTGTATGTAAATTAATATCCTTCCTTCAAAAGAAATACTAATCCAACCGACAATTATTTTCGTTTGTATTATATACAGTCGCCCAATAACTTATAATTAATTTTTAATGCATTATGCGTTTTTTAATTTCACTAATGATTTAATGGATTCTTTCATTATGTACAAAACTATGTCATGGATGTAACAACTTGCCATACTATCGTCCACTAGTGCTGTTAGTTAGATTCTTTGTTAACTGACTTAATACTTTCGTACCGTTAACCAGAAGCAATAAGGAACTTGAAGACCAAGTGGATCTTTCTTTTTACTTTGATCTACAAAAAACACAAATTCACATTAGCTCAACTGTATATAAATTATAAATTGAATAGATCCTTTCAAGTTTATCTTGGATGTGTTCTAAAAATGTTTTATTAATAGAATGGACAAACCTCCCGCATGATTTGTATTATAATAATAATTAGAAATAAGGTTTCTATTTGGATTTTTATGGTACATGTTAGGTTTCATTTCTCCAGGTAATTATAGCTGGGTTTTTTCGGTTTATTCAACTGAATTATGTAGCACATCATAACTGCTGGGTTTCTGTTGTGGTAATGAAATTAGAATAAAAACAAGGTGCATTTTATTTAGTCTAATTATTTAAAAAAATACGCCTTATTTCGTCTGGAATTTCCGATAATTTACTTAGAAGTTATCTTTACCTGTCTGTTTGTTCAATGTTTCCTATACGCCTCTGCGGTTCAATACCAAGAAAAACCAAGTCCGCATCTCTTTGATCCAAACTAGAACCTATTAATCATCCCCCTGTAATGTAATTAAATAACCTGCCCTGTGGTGCTCAAAGATCATGTAAACTTGCCCCAAAATATAATTTATTAATATTTAACTACATATTATGTACCTAAAGCTAAATGTAAATTTTCAACCAAAACATTATTATTATTAAATACCCTGGTGACCTAATTTCATCTGAACAACTTGTTAGATTCATATAATAAAACCATGCAGCATTTAATGTGCACAGACGGGTACACTGGGGGATTTTTTCCTGAGTCAAAGTTAATAACATGTTTTAGGATTCTGCGAAAGCACGCAAGCGACAAGTAGAAGGGGTGGCAAAGGGGTGGCAGGTCCATCTCATTTAACGTATTAGACGATATTTTTTTTAATCCCTTAATCGTAAAACTTCATCTCGGTTTGGATATGAGAACTGAATCTAGATGGGCGACCATGCGCGATTTGGAATCAGGGGCGAACTGGGGAGGATTTTCTTTAGCAGTGACGAATTTTCAATGAGAGGTTATATAATAAATGTGAGGAACAAACCTTTCCAAAATTTCAAATGTAGAAGTTAGTTTATGACTGATCAGAAAGTTATTTGGGTGAAATGTACGGATTTTCCAAATTGGAGCAGCCTTGATTTGTATTAACTTCTTTTTAATATCCAAGTTTCTGAAATTTATATTTTGGAAATAGTAGAATTATTTTTGCGAACTAGGTATTCCATTTTAGGAAATGTACCACATTGATACTTTTTGATAGGATAATATCGTTATAGGAAATGTCCGACAGTTTTCAGGATTTTAAATTATCTAATGAAAATGCAGTCACAAAAATTTTATACTGATGACCTAATAAAAAAACATTCCTTTAAGTTGAGATTTCTCGTGATAACTTTTTTGTAATTTAGTCGATTTTTAATAACTTTTTGATAATATTCCTACTAGTAAAACTCGTGCCTAATATGCCAATTTTCTTTCAATTTAAACAGCAAACTTGAGACAAAACTATTGTTAATACTTTTAGACTTAAGAGTCGCCATTTCCAAACTCTGAGGAAAACCTTCCTGCATTTTCCCGAGTACCACCCTGCCCGTTGGTATTGATCGGTAGCGGACCACGGGCTCCAGCATCGCGGCATCGTTAAACTGGCATTAGTACACGACATCATCTCAGGAGAGCTCATCCACGGTGCAGATGCTGCGACAAAGTGTGTGGTGAGCGTGTGATGGGGCCGACCCACAGCAAGGCCCACGGGCCTTAATGTGTGCCTACCACACGTACCCCAATACCCGGGGGTCTCGAACTATGGGCTGGACCCACATCGACCATCCGGTATTCTCAACAATTGTTAGCACTTACAATTTAGTATATAGGTGTAGTGGAATGTGTGTACTCTTTGTAAATTACGTTGTACGCACCATTGTTTATTTTTGCTTTGTTTTGTTTTTACACGCGCGTACGCTTTATAATTTTTGTTCATTTCAGTTTGCGGCTTATTTTTAGGTTTATTTTTATTTTTGGGGGTGTTGGTCTGAAAATGGACACAGTCAATAAAACGTTTTATGTCTAGTTTCCTGCGTTGCGTCTAAGTAAATAAACTTATCAAGTCATTGTAAACCTGTCTACATCAACAAAAACTTTCATCTTGGATTATGCGGTAAATCCACCGAACTTAATGGATGAAAATCCTCTGAAATTTAGTCATCTAATCTTTTTTAAATCTCTTTTAATAGATTATGTCACTTGCGTGGGTTTGTATTTTACAGCAAAGGATAATTTTAACATAATTTAAACAAATTCCATACTAAAAATTATTGGGTGAACTATTTTCGGACCATATTCAACTCACTAATCCTGCCATACTTCCTGCCTACATGAAGTGAGTAATTTTCAGGTTTTTTCTGTTCACTCGTTAGTTATGTAACAGCTGGGACAATAAAATTAGTGTCAATCGACAAATCAGAAGCTAATAATTTACTGGCTTGTTTTAATTTGTTTTGAATTCTTTCCAATACAGCAAGGACTAATTCCTCTACGAAAAAATATAAATGCACGAAATTGTTTCTTAACTGATGAAATTTTCCAGAATTCTTAATATTTATCACTAAAATAATTACAAATTCTTAATTAAACTCTCTTTCACATTATATTTTTATTAATTTATTTTTACATTTGTAAGTCGTTCTCATTAGAAAACTGTTCGGTGCAGACAAAGCGCAACCAAACAGAACAACAAACATAAATTTTTATATTATTCTTTTCATTACTATACTATTATAAGTACTAAGTCTATGTCCCAAATAATAAAAGAGGTGTTGTTGTGGTACTACAAGACAATTTATTATATTCCAAGCAATACAGCACTTAGCCATTCAAAACACATCGCACTACATCATTACAATCACATCGATTTGATTTAATATATTGTAACATTGAATAAATTTCACTGGACCGCAAATGGAGCTTAATACATTATTTATAGAATTCAAAATGAAATTTATTATCCTTCAATGGTATACCATTCCTACACAAACCGAACTCATTCGTATGTATATGCGATACGTAAAAAATCCTAGTTTTAACTTGTCACAAAATACTAACAGCAATTAGGGTTACTTGAGCTGGATAATGAGAAGCAGAAGGTCGGAGCAAGTAGGGCATCGATTTGACAAAGAGCTTTTTTTGAAAATGCGACGATGACATGCTCGATAAAATAAACAACTTGCGGGAAGTTTGACCAACATATGCTAGATAATAGTATAAAAGAAAAAACCATGTCGTTTTAGTGTTGTTCGTGGTGGGTTTGATGTGGTATTATAGGCTATCAATTGCAGTTGCATGCATTTAGATATCAAAAGGAGTTTATTCCATGACAAGCAAAATTTACCAGTGCTTTTTCACTATGCATGCGACGTTTTATTAGATTTATGATAATGTTGCCGATGGATTAATAGATATCTGTATTCTATATTATAATGGAAATGTATTTTAATAATTAATTTCCATTGGCTGTCATACACGAACATGCGGTTTACTATATACGAGTACTAACCACATAAATCGCGTTTTACTTACCATTAGCCGATAAAGCAAAGCAAAAAATACTTAAAGTATTTCAAGTGTATGTCGGAACAATAGATTTTAAAAGTCTAAAGTATAAGCTTATGAGGAGATCTTTCTAGTTGACCTAGATAATCATCATTTGATACTGCTGTGATTTATAATAATTGTTTTTGTGTTGAATAATCGCACTTTCAATTTGCAATAAAACGGTTTCTCTTTCTATATGAACAACAGAATAAAATGTATGCCTTCACAACACAATCCTTTTTCTTTTCATATTATATGCATGTATTTATTGTATTAGATTAGCTGCACATGGCTGTTCTATGTGCAACCAACGGAAAAATGTGACATTTTCAAATGCCAAGTCAATACCCATATCTTGCTGATGGAATAAAGGATTTTGTATTATGTGCGTTTTTGTCGAATATTTTTATTGTGTGGGTTGTTTACAATGACAATTCACTTGCAGGTAAAAAAATATTGTACAAGATAAAGACGAGAAAGGTAATGATGGATGTCATCAAAGTTTAATTGCAGTTTATTAATACATTTTTACAAGTGTTTACAATGGGCATCTTTTTGTAAATTGTAAAATCACTTTAGAAACAGTAGAACTCGAAGAAACTATTAGAAATTTACGATAAATGAAGAAGAGCCATCACCTCAATTTTTAATATTTAATGTTAAGAAAAATAATGGCTATTGTTAGGAATATTAGCAAATGAGTGTGTAAATCTCATTATTATTAACTGGAAAATGTAAACCTAACTTTTTCTAATTTATCTAAACATTCACCGTCTAAGCAAAGTACCAATTATTAAATTGTAGCCATTTTATTTTCATATTAATTACGAGATGCTCTGCTCCCTTCTTTATTTTCTGTTAATTAAAAATGTGTGCATTTGTCCAAATTATTTTTAAACACACCCAAAACATTATTTTTCAATTCAAACTATATTTAAAATAATTTTAAAAAATCATATTTTAATCAGTAGTTAGTACAACTTCAAAAAATATATACAGGGTGTATCAATTTTAATTGAGCAAACTTTAATAGTACATTCTCTTGGTCGTCCTGAATCGCAAAATGTATATTATATCTCGATTCCTAAGAAAGGGTGTTGAAGTTTACAAGAAAAAATTATTTTTTTGCAATAACTTCTATAAAAAAGCTTGGATTCAAACAAAATTTTGCATGCCTGTCCTCCTCCCTAAGGACAATTTTATGAAGATATTTTCGATTTTGGGGGGCACCAGTGGCGTGCAATTCGCTTACATCTCAATTATTTCAAAGAAAAAAGTATGCCTCTGTAATTTAAAAAAAATATTTTTTATCTATCGAATTCCTTGTTCAATTTAAAGTGAAATTTGCTTTTACAGAACAAAAATTGAAGTTTTAGTTCCAGAGATAATTAATGTTTTCCAAAGACGTGCTTACTTGAAATAACTAAAAAATCCGGGAATGATGACAGATGCTGTTAATTCATTAGTTCGTCGTTGTCAGAAATGCATCGAGGCTGGCGGGTTGCATTTTGAACAGTTGCTGTAATTTTATAATTATTTTTTGTTACTTTTTGTTTTTTAATAAATTTCCTATTTAATTTGTGACTAATTTCAAATTTGCAGGTCTTTCGAAAAATCGAATTATCTCTGGAACTAAAACTTCAATTTTGGTTCTGTAAAAGCAAAGTTTACTCCAAATTGAACAAGGAATTCAATAGATAAAAAAATATTTCTTAAAAATTATTGAGATGTGGCCAAATTGCACGCCACTGGTGCGCCCCAAAATCGAAAATATCTTCATAAAATTGTCGTTAGGGAGGAGGGCAGGCATGCAAAATTTTGTTTGAAATCAAGCTTTTTTATTGTTATTGCAAAAAAATGATTTTTTTCTTGTAAACTTCAACACCCTGTATCTTTCTTAGGAATCGAGATAAATGTATATAATATACATTTTTCCGAATCAGGACGACTGGGAGAATTTACCATTAAAGTGTGCTCGATTAAAACGGATACACCCTGTATATAATCTGACCTAATTAATTTTGTTTTCTGTCGAAATGGTCCTCGTATCTACATGAAGAAACCTACCTGTAAAGAAAAACTTTATGTGTGTAACTCGAAAAATAATTCATCAAGATTAATTTTTATTAATTAGACACATAAGTACCAAATAATACAGAAAATATTTTATACCTTTTTCTGGAAGCCCGTTTGTTGTTACTCTCGTGTGTTGAATGTGAAGATTTCCACAAAATATCACAATCACTGCAACAAAGAAAAATATATCCTCATCAATATTTAAAATGATATTAATAAAAACTAATTATTTAACAGTGCGAAGCAACAACGTACTTTATTTGTTTAATTGGCAAAAAATTAAACATATTTAACAAAAAAATTAATTAAATTCAATGAAACTACAAAAAAATATTAACGCAATCAGCTAAAGAAAGTGTTCATTAAATATTTAAAAAAACCTGTGTTCTTGTACCTGAATAGCACTTTATATCTAATTGTAAGTAATTATTCTGATTAACTAACACTACTCAAGACACGTACAAATACTAAACGAAGTTAAACACAAAGGTAGATTATTTGGAAAAGATATATTAAAAAACAAAGGTTTTTGTGGTCGATGTTTAGTGTACATTCCAACTTTCTTTCGTACTTAGTTTTTCCCTACAATAATATGTTTGCTGTTTGGTGTGTTTACAAGGATCAAGGACACGATTTAAAAAGTAGAAAATTGGTTTCAAATTTAATTTCTTATTTTTGTTACATTATTTAGTAAACAAATTGATATTTTATAAGAGTCAGATTAACTGAAAAGTTTAAGGAAAATTGTACTCGTTATGCAACTTATTTCAGTAGGGTATTGAATAAATCCGTCAATTTGCATGAAAAATATACGAATTTTGGCATAATAATATTACAATTCGTATTACATGCGCTAATTTAAATAAATATTTTGTTTACTTAGCTAACATACATAATTTAACAAAAAACAGATATTCCGCCCGATTTAGAGCAAGCACCCCCTTGGCAACGCGCCTTCGCAGCGCATCCTTCAAAACTTGATGAAAATTAAATGAGCATCATCTCATCATAAACCACAAAGTTCAAAACCACGTTTTTGTTTACAAATTAGAGCAGGTCTCCGTGGTGTACTTTGCGCAAAATAAGTTTTTCTACATGACACACCTCACATCACAAAGTATGTTGATAAGCAATTTCATTTGCGTACAAATTTCAATTAATCCAACTTGAAATAACATCACCATTATTTCATAATGATTATTAACTAACACAATATGCAGATAAGTTGTACGCGCGGATTTAGGAAAATTTCACAACAAAATATAAAAAACACGTGGGGTTTATGAGCAGTGAGCGAAGCCAAGCCAATAGAAATTAAGTAAATTTTTGTACAATTTTATGCATTCATCCACAGTCCATAAATCTATGCTAATTTCCTTGACTGCCTACAGTTTGTTACGGCACTGTTTAAAAATAAGAAGCCATTCCATATGATTCTTCAAGTGTCATTATATCGTGAACTTTACTAGGCTCACGTTTTTGTCTCAAGCATCCTTGACTTATAATGGAATTTTTCTTTGTCTATTGGATAGCTAGAAAGTGTGTTGTAGATGCTTGATACGGCCTAAATTTATTTTATTTACATGTAATTTATATCAGGAGGACTTGACACAACGCAAAAGGAAATGGCATAGCGAAAAAACTTTATGTTGATGATGAAGTAATGGAACATTAGTTCTAGTGGAGTCAGATGTTTGCTGGAGCTTTGGAAAACATATTTTATAATGTATAGCAAAGTACAATAATTAGTGCATTTTAGTGCATCCGGTTTAGAAGTTTATCGGTGAATTTAATTTGACTATAAACTTAATGCAATCATATTGTGTAGACGAGAGAAATAATTAGGAAGCACTGCTGGATTATGTCGATTTAAATGGATTGCGAATTTTTTGTCGATTGTAGGTGACAATAACCCATGTCATTTTTCAAGCCAGTTTTCCGATAGATTTTTTTCTACACGCTCTATTTATAATTTTCTTTTATACTGCAGACTATTTTTAGTTTTATTTCAACGCTAGAGAGCTGTTGCCAACTGAGTTGATCAACCGCTTCCTAAAAGCAACCCCTTCAATTTTATATGAAAAGATAACCCGCTGTTGTGTTATGGTATAAAAATCCCTCACAATAATTTATGTCACAAAGCGTTTTTTATTCTCAAGAATTTTTTCTGTAAGAAATTCACTTAACATCAAAATGGGTAATCCAGTTTTAGCACAAATTTAGCATTTTTTACCATTTAATAAATTACATAAACTGCTGGCCAATTGAAACGTACCAAGCGAATTTTTAGGTTGAATTTAAAGTCAAATGTTTTGAAAAATAGAAAAGATATCAACATGCGGTTTTCAGGATTTCAGAGATAATTTAATTGAGAAAACGATAGTGTTACCCGATTTTTTTACTTTGAAGTACATTACTATCTACAGGGTATGAAAGAAAGTCTTCTTTTTTTGTCAAATTTTATAACTAACATGATTCTACAAAATTTTTTTTTATTTTTTTTGATGTAGATTTTTTTAGTCCTTACTTAATGGGAAAACAACCTGTTTCTCAAAATTTTGATATCCTTGTTATTTTACAAGATACCGAATTTTTGCTGAAAATTTGATTTTTTTTTGTTTTTTGTCGTTCGGCCGTATTGTGTTTTGTAAGAACCAATCTCTGTAGTTGATTATAATACCTTATGAATGGCTTTCTTATAAAAAGTACACTTTTTGTACTTTCATTAATTTATTGGTAACCAGTGGCTTATCAAAAATCGGTACACGTTCGCTAATTGGTGAATTTTTTAATTCATTTTTTGAGGCTATTTTCTTAATGGAATAGAATGGAATTTAGTTAGTTTATGTTCACCATTGGTTTAAGTGACTTATATCCTCGAAACGGGTTTTTCACTTTTTCAAAAGTTTGCTCATATTCGTGTATACCGGGTGGCTACGAAATCGTTTTACAACCCCCACCATTTTGTTACATTTATCTGTATTGGTAATTTGAAATTTGGCATGGTTTGATTGTTGAAAGGAATAATCATTTTGACGTTTAAAACAATCTGATGACACTTCCGGTTTCACCGGAAGGGCCATCTACAAACTTTCAAAATTTTTAAAACAGTCCTGTATTTTTTTTCCGTAAGAATTAGATTCTACTTAAAATTAACTTTTTATCGACATATCACATGATGACATTTGCTTTCAAAATGGCAGCATAATTATTATTGCAAAAACCTGTTCAACAATATGAAATTTAATAAAAAATTCGGTATCTTATAAAATAAGAGGGATATAAAAATTTTGAGAAATTGGTTTTTTCCTCATTCACCAGGGACTAAAAAAATCGACATCAAAAAAATTTAAAATTTTTTTTGTGGAATTCCGGTAGGTATAAAGTTTGAGAAAAAAAAGACGACTTTCTTTCATACCCTGTAGATAGTAACGTACTTCAAAGTAAAAAAATCGGGTCACACTATTGCTTTCGCAATAAAATTATCTCTTGAATCCTGAAAACCTCATGTTGATATCTTTTTTCCTTTTCAAAATATTGGACTTTAAATTCAACCTAAAAATCGATTGGTACGTTTCAATTGACCAGCAGTTTAGTTAAAATTCGAATGTGTAGCACTATACGAGGACCAGCGAAAATCAAACAGTACCACATTTTAAATTTCCCGCGTCTTATTATACAACGGCGGCGTTGCTAAATCCCCACTCTTTCGCACGCTTGATTTACTTTCAATGTCACTTTCACTGACAATAATTTTTTTGGTTATTTAATGTGCAACTCCAATTATTTCCAATTTATTTCTTTGCAGAGTCCAGCCGCCCACCACCAAAAAGAAGTATTGTCTGGTAAGTCGGGGCAACACCTCAAAGTATCATCCAGAAACAGCCTATCAGTTTCGAAAACTTCCCTAACATACCCAAAGGTAATTGTCTAAAATTAATAAATTCATTCGAGGTTCTAACAAATTGTTCTGCAGGTAACTTCTTTACATCATAGTAAAGATCTTTTGTCGGATTATGGAGCACATCAGCTTCAAACCAGCTCATCATCCACAAATAGACATTTGAACACATCATCATCTTCGCGAAACGGAATTTCCAAAACTACGCTTATCAAATCATCCGATGTAAGTCGTTTAATTTTAGTCTAAAACTTACTTTGCCCTTTTTGTGTCTTCCTCATTTGGGGGAAATGAACTGAACCCTTTTAGATGGTTGTCACTGGATTTGATGGACATTTGCATTGCATGCTTGAGAAAAGCATTGTAAGAAATTTATCACGGTTGTTTTGTTGGAGTTGGAATTATTTAAGTTTAATTAGGGCGCTGCCAAATCTGTTAGATGTTAGTGTAGGAAGTAGGTGGCAAAAACATTTAATATAATGAAAGTTCAACAACAATTTGTCATAAATTAATACAAGTTTCCAGTTGCAAGGACTTGGATTTGAGTCAGCTGCAAATGGAACAGTTTGAAAGAACTAGTTTATTGTTTGGGTTTGATTTGTTGTGAAATTAATGTTCAGACAAGGTACTTAGATTCAGAATTTGTTTAATTACCATCGGGATGTTCTGTTTTATTTTATGGGATATAAACTTGGTATTATAGCGCAAATCAAATCTATTATTATTATCAGTCTGACCCATATTCTTTTCCAAACATTTCCATTCAATATAATATACCAAATTTAATTGTACAAGTAATCTAAACAATCAATATTGATATCAGCGTAATTAGTTCCTTTTAAACACAATAGACTGTTCGGGTTTTATCATACCAATCAATTTTAGAGAGTTTTGCCTTCCTATATTAGATGATTCTTAGGTACACTTTTTGCGATGCAAAGAATTCAATACACCATATGAGAAAGTGGGTCAGCATTTGAGATAAGTTTTATTGGCATTAAAGGCAGTTCATAGTATATCGAAGAAAAACGCTGTTTATCAATACATTAGCGTCAAAATTGATGCATTATGTTATTGACGTGTCGACAAAGTTTACCCAAGAAACTTTTTTAACTAAATTGGTTTAAAAATAGTAGCACCAAGTTGGGGTTTTTGCACGAATGTGCACGGTTTTAAAATAGAACAACCGTATAGTGAACTGAGCATGAATAAGACTGCAGGATCTTCAAGGGGATGGTCGATTTCATCCCCGGCACCTCCACCAAAATTTCAATAATAATTTGTTACAGCTGCCGTCAGTATTAGAGGCAAACAAATCGTCTTCCAGACTGAATCTGAACCAAGGTCAGGCTGTAACAACCCCCGTTTCTCCAATGGTAGATACATTTCCAGCTATTAATAACAATTCCTGCAGCGTGGAATCCCATGACACCCAACTACACAACAATAACACCGAAAATAATGGATTTCCTCTGACGCCGACTGGTAGGTGCACTCGTATATCCTCCGATCATTAATTGGGTTTTGTTTCTTTTTGGATTGGTGGATAATTGTGGCGGGTTTATTTTACAGAGGCGCTTCGCTTGTACGGGAATCGTATGACGGAGTTCGAAAAGACTGAGATAGAAAAATACTCGAAAATCTGGTATCTCGGGCTGAACGCTTGCAAGATTTATGGGGAACAAGGGGGCTCCCAGAACGGTGGCTACGATGACGATAGTGGAAGTTATAACAAGGTAAGAAAGTTCACTGGGTGGCTTATGTGTTGTGGTAGCGTGACTTTTTTCCAGTGCGGTATTTACTACGTGAGTATTTGTTGGGGAATTTATTGAAAAATCTTTATTAAATATTCCACTGTCAACATTTATGCCATCAAATATTTATGGAGCTTTCGACTTGAAACACATTAGCTTGAAATTACTTTGAGCACAGCGGAACTACAATAAATCAGCCTTTTTACATAAATTTATAATATGCATCCGAAACTTTGTGCATAAAGTTCACGTCAGAATTTATTTTACGGCTTGCAAAACTATTAAAGGTGAAACAAATATCTATTTATTCCATCTGGCATTTTATGTGGGGATATAATTTTTTACAGCGGCGTAAAATCCTTGGGTACACTTTTTTAAGCAGTATAAATCTTCATAAATATATTATGTTTCCATGATTTCGGAAGTGGTATATTCTAAAAGAGTATAAACGTATTAAATAAGTTATTTCGCCATATATCAAGGTTATGTTCACTGATATAGTTCACCTAACCTCATTATATTAGCATGACGTCACATTATATGTTCTGTAATATTGTGAAAAAGTATGTTTTCAACAGTTTATGCAAATGATGCTTAATTAAAAAATTAATTGAAACTTTATGTATTCGTGACGAATTCAACTCGACTTACAAATTTATGAAACATTTAATATAGTTTCATCGCCCACAATATAAATGAATAGTATAATATATAATTTATTTGTCGTTGAATCTCGTGTTCTTCTGAAATATTAGTACCGTATTATGGCTATTTAGCTCTAAGTAATAATAATTTATACGAAATCTGTCCACAAAACTAATATTAACTCGGGGGGATTTCGTATTAATATCCCTGTAATGAGTGGATGCAAGTTTCAAATAAATTATAAAATAATGTGCAATAAAGCGGGCAATTTATGGTGCATTCATTTCGTTTTGTCTCGTTTTCTTATACATGCAATAAGGCTAAATTAAACGAATTTGGTTAGGTATGACTACTGTAATAATACAGGACTGGCGGAGTAAATTAAAGGTGGATTTGAAAAGACTAAACTATAGGACTTAATTGGATTCCATCCAGTGTGGCTGGAGAACAAAACAAATTAATGTGCAATGACAAATCCAAGCGACGCGGGTAGTTAAAGTGAACGTTCCGGTTTTATTGCCAAGCATTTTAACAGCCTTGGCCACTTTCCTTCGCAAGCATTCCATCGGTAATCCGCCCCTGTAAACTGGTGGTGTGTCATCACCAGCCACAACGACAAATCTTTGGGCTTTTAATGGGTTTTATGAAATATGCGTGACTTGATTACCTCAGCCGCATTCAATCAAAAACTAAACTATTAAATTTATACAGGTTTTGCACGATCACATCTGCTATCGTTACGAAATTTTGGAAGTGATAGGCAAAGGGAGTTTTGGTCAAGTGATTAGAGCACTTGACCATATGACCAACAAGCATGTGGCTATCAAGATCATCAGGAACAAGAAGCGTTTCCATCATCAGGCGTTGGTAGAGGTCAGGATTTTGGATCATCTGCGAAAGAAGGACAAAGATGGCAACCACAATGTTATACATATGTTGGAGTATTTTTATTTTCGAAATCATCTTTGCATCAGTTTTGAACTGCTCAGGTGAGTACCTACCAAGCAAGCGTACATTCACATTAAAATATCTATAAAGTTTTTATTGTTCTGCTAGTTGTTGGCTGAGTATTCTAATATAATGTTAAACTTGTTTGATGTTTGATGGTCCAAACAAAGACCACGTCGGATGATATATAGACTTGCTTTTTGCCTAAAAAAAAAACAGTCTTGCCTTGTTTTGTTTTGTCTTGTTTCATAAAACTCGTGTTGTATTATTAATGATGTCGGATAAAAGGCATGAAAAGAATATTTGATTTGATGTTTACTTATCAAAAGTTTTATGAGTTTAATGATCCAGACCATTTCGAATTTCTTCCAAGTTAAACCAGGTCATGAAGAGATAAACGCAAGCTTATGGTTTGCTTTGTTTGCGGAAGACACTGGCTGTGTGTTTAAGAAAAAACCAAAATCTATTTTAAAATTTATGTTTAATAAATTCGCGTTCGACCTAAATCGCATTCGCTCTAAAATCCGGCAAGTTACAAAAACATTCAAGGAATGTGTGGACTCAGATGCGAGAAATGTGCGATAATTTTAGAATTTATTTGATAAATTATTTTAATTACATTCAATGTTCGTTATTGTAATGGTGGTGTTATCATGAAGTTACAAAGATTTAATGAAATTCATACAAGTGTACAAGAATATAAATCCTACATAGAATATTAATGCGGAACTTCCTGTAGAACACAAATGAACACAGGAGTGAATACTGCGTGAACAAACGCAACAATTTGTCTCTATTTCCTTTTCCTTAAAAAACACAAGCAATAATGGAAGCGTTTCCATTTAATTTGAACATCAAGACAATGGCATAATAATATATAATTATTATATAGAACGAAAAATTTCTTTTTAAATTTATTTCCAACTAGCAGTTGATTTTTTCCAGTACTCTCTTGTACCTGGCCATTTAAACATCCTGGCGTCTAATTAAAATCATTTCGTAACATGCAATCGATAAATTAAACGATGCAAGAGTTTCACTTAAAGTATTATTCAGCTTTTTGTTGAAGATTACAGAGATTAGTATTGTTATAATTGGTATTTATTGCAGTCTTAACTTGTACGAGCTTATTAAGAAGAACAACTATCAGGGATTTAGCTTGAATTTAATCAGGAGATTCGCCAATTCCCTGCTGAAATGCCTGCGACTGTTGCAAAAGGAAAACATCATTCACTGCGATCTGAAACCGGTAAGTGTTGGTAGCAGTTGTAATATAATAGCTCCATGTAATTAGCTTAATTACTACGGACGTTTTTAGCCATGAGAAAAGGGTAATTTATATGGGTTTGCTTGTATTGTGTGGTGGTATTATAATTTCTAATTTTACATGCCGCAAGCAAAGGGTTTCTTAGACTTTGCAACCAAGAAGATGTAAAACAATTAGGAAAAGTACTTTTCGGCTATTATGTTCCTGTCTAAATTTAATGAGATTTCTAAATGGAAAACAAAATTAGTTTGTCCTTTCACATTTTATTCGTAAAAATCAAATTCTAATTCCGGACGTAAATTGTATACACAAAATTGTTTCACTCGTGCCACGTTTTGTATAAAATATAAGCTTCGGAGGTTTATTGAATGGTTTTGGGATGAATTTTGTTTGAACCGCAGAAGCGCGCTTGTATTGAGTTAATAACATTGAAAAGCTAACGGCGAGTCAAGCAAGAAATAAGAAAAAAGTTGTCTGGCAGAGACATATTGAATAAAGTTACCGCGAAATTGATTTATTCTCATTCTAGACGTTATTAATTTTAACTTTAGGCAGTACCTACTTAATCGGTTTTTTATTTGTTAATAACGTATAGTTATAGTAGGTACAACAGTTTTTTGTGCTTACCTATAAAAGTTTTCTATTAAAAATTTATGCTGAAGAACATATAAAAGATTAAAGGAGTCGAGTAACTTATGCTTTATTTTATTGTGTGTTTCAGGAATTTGATTTTTTGTAGTATGCCTCTCATAAATATTCACGTTTATGGGATGTTAACCTTTGATCTTTTTCACACAACTGCAGTAAAATCCTTATTACATATGTGGTTTATTTAATCAAATTTTATAATTATTTTCCTTAACATTCACAAAAAAACATACGTAATTTTGAAGGATTTTCCAGGGATTAAGTTTGAACAATCATAATCCACACACACACAAACAATTATATTTATCTCCAGGGTCAGTTTTTACGATTTTTCTGATGATTAATTCATTTCATTGAAACATGTTAATCGGGAGCAAAGTACCAACTGTTGGGTCAAATACCTTTTGATATTATTATTTAAATATAGACATTAAACATCAAAGATTTCAATATACAAGACCGCCAGACAAAATCACAATTAACGGGGGCGTAACAAATTGTTGGAAATTAACTCGGCACGTTTTTTCTGTCTCCCATATATTTATTCCTTTGTGTGTAGCATTGTTCAAATTCAAATTTAATGCAGCTTTTGTGTCGTTTGTTTTTCACCTGTGAAAGGTTTCGCGTAATTAGATGAGGAGGATTGTTTGGCTAGACGCAGTTTTTACGTTTAGAAAAAAATCGATGCGGATTGCTAGTTTTGGACATAGGAGAGGATTTTAAACGTTGCTTTGGGTTTCTCCCTAGGTTTAATTGGATTGCGTTACTTACAGTTCGGATTAGAAAATGCGTGAGTGAAATTAAAGAAAACTGCGAGATAATATAAATAATTCAAAAGTGAAATTGTTTAAACGAACGCACATTGTGCGAAAGTTTTATGCTACTGTCAGTAGTTAATAGTATAATCATATTTTAAATGCCCATAAATTATCAATTTCTAGCTAATGTTATATTTGGTTAGGTACGCTTTTAATTACTTTATTATTAGGATTATAAGCAGGAAGGGAAATGTTTTAATAGCTTCAATGTATGTAACTATAAGCTAATAATTTTATTACGCCATTACTTTGAAATAATTAAAGTTTATTCCAGAATCCTTTGTGGCTGGTGTTTCCGTTAGTGGTATTATTTTTAATCAACCAAAATTAATGTAATATAAGTAACGGAAAAACCGGCACTTGAATTTGTGTAAATAGAGGATAAATGTTATTTATTTATTGCGTTACTAGATTGATTCATGATAAATTAGAATTTTTTTTATCAACAGTCTGCCATCTGAAACTGTGTTTCCCCACTTATGTTGACATTTGTTTGCAGGAAAATGTTCTTTTGAAACAAAGGGGCAGTAGTTCGATAAAAGTAATAGATTTCGGAAGTTCATGCTACTCTAATCAACGGGTATACACTTACATACAGTCACGATTCTATCGATCTCCAGAAGTAATTTTGGGTCTGCCATATGGAACTGCTATTGACATGTGGAGCTTAGGTACATTATTGCTAGATTATTTAGTAATCAAGGGAATAGTGCAAGAAAACCATTTGTTTCAGGTTGCATATTAGCTGAATTATATACTGGTTATCCACTTTTCCCTGGTGAAAACGAATTAGAGCAATTAGCTTGTTTAATGGAGGTTTTGGGACCACCACCGGAGAATTTACTGGCAGTCGCCACCAGACGAAAATTGTTTTTTGGTACGTTTTGCAACGGGAAAACCTCAATACGTAGTTAATTCTGGAATTTCCTTACAGATTCACGATTAAACCCACGATGTATCACAAATTCTAAAGGCAGGAAGCGCAAACCAGGTTCAAAAACTTTACCAGTAGCGTTGCGGTGTAATGACTCATTTTTCGTCGATTTTATCATGCGTTGCTTGGAGTGAGTACTTAAAGAAATTTTGGGTTTTATTACAGGGTTTTTCATGTGTTTGTTTTATAGATGGAACCCAAAGACTCGCATGACTCCGGACGAAGCACTTCGACATCCTTGGATCCTCTCCGGGACATCACACTCAAAATCAGGCGAACTGAGACACAGCCAATCGGAAGTAAATGTTGGACATGACAGTCATTCTTCCAGTAGTACATCCGGAAGTAGTCATTCCCGGATACATAACAATCGTGTCGTAATCAAAGGTGATAAAGTAAAGGCCAAAATAATAGATTCTAGACAACATAGCATTTCGACTAAGTTAGATTCTAATCTCAATAATTCAGGAAGTTTTCTTCCACCGATACTTTAGTTCTCCCTGAACTCTTATCTAAAAAAATACACACAAGGGCCAACGATTCTTTAAGACCAAAATTGCTATTTAATTTAGTAATGTTCAATAAATTAGTGTATGTGGTTTAGAACAATCAGTATCATATTATGTAATATCTAGATAATTAATTATTATCGTCTGCAGAGAAATATTATTAAAAAAACTAAATAAGAAACAGCTGTAAGTATAACATATTGTTGTGACTGATACATATTGCCTAATTGTATAGTCAAAAAATAATTATTATTGATGCAAAAAAGTGTTCTATTATTATAATCTTTGTAAGCTGCTATTGTAGGCAATCGGATATAGATCTGTGTTTGCAAGACCTCTCCAAAACATTCTAAATTCAAACATGTGGAGTTGATAAATAAATGTATTGAGGCCCTTTTCTTAGTGGTAGATAAAAAGTATGAATACTTTTTTCATCAATGTATTTCTCTATAAAACTAAGCATAAAACTGTTGATTTTTTTATTATGATTACGCATGTTGTTGTTGTTCCTCGTTTACTGTTTCGTTTCATTTAATTGTGTGTGATGATTACAATATTTTTTGTGTACTAGGATATTTAACATAGATCTTTTTTACGTAATATTTTAACTTTAGGTTTTAATTTAATTTTCAGTAGTTGTAAATGTATCTGTAGTCATTAATTTAGTCAGTCTGTATAAAACTAACAAAAAAGAAAATATTATTATTATATTTAACTTTGTAAATCCCAATGTGATATATATTGATAATATTAAAGAATAGTAGCCTAGAACCCAGGCCTAGTAAAAGAAAGAGAAAAACTGTTTACAAGGTATTTCATAATCAAATTTACTCTAGCTGATTTCTGGTTTGACCACAAAATTGCACTTAAAGAAATGATAATAAAATAAACTACATATTCATAGTTTTTCACATGTCGTAACACAATGTTAAATAATTTGTTTGCTTAATATATCTATATGAAAAAATGTAAGATATTGTTGTAAGTTCGTTAAATAAGACTGAAAGTATATGAACAAGTGTTTTATTTCAACAGTTACAAGTTATAGTGGTATATTCCCGTGTTTCTTTGGAGGATTCGTCAGTTCTTTCGTTTCCAACAAATCAAGGTCCCGGCATAAGCGCCACCTGGTAGTTCTTGGTTCTATAATATCATCCACAAAACCTAAAAAAAAAATTTGAATTTTTGTTATATTACGACAGAACCAGCGTAGGTACCTCTTTGAGCTGCAGAAAATGGGTTGCCAAACTTATCTATGTATTCTGCCTCGTATTTGTCGACATCTTTTTTGCCTCTGTATAAAATTGTTACGGCACCTTTAGCCCCCATTACAGCAACTTCAGCTGAAGGCCAAGCGTAGTTTACGTCACCTCGGAGGTGTTTTGAAGACATCACGTCGTAGGCACCGCCATACGCCTTAGAATAAAATAATTTAGTCTGTTTAATCCGGAGCTTTCAAAAATACCTTTCGGGTGATGACTGTAAGTTTTGGCACAGTGGCCTCAGCATAAGCGTACAATAATTTGGCACCATGTCTGATAATTCCAGAATGCTCCTGGTGTATTCCAGGTAAGAATCCAGGGACGTCTACAAGAGTTATCAGAGGTATGTTAAATGCGTCACAAAATCGAACAAATCTAGCTGCTTTAACCGAAGCGTTTATATCCAAACAGCCTATAAAGTAACGTAGTTTGTTAGAAATTATGTTGAAAAAGTTTTGTTACTATTATCAGTTTTTACCAGCAGCAACTTTTGGTTGATTTCCGACGATTCCTACAGTTCTTCCGTTCATTCTTGCAAAACCAACTATAATATTTTTGGCGTAACGTGGCATTATTTCAAAAAACTCGCGTTCGTCGATTATTCCCAAAATTACATCCAGCATGTCATATGCAGCTGTAGTTTCTGGAGGAATTACTGTGTCCAAAGCAGGTACATCTAAATCGCTGCACAAGATAATTTATTCAGTCAAACAGAACATATAAAAGACCGATATGTTACCATGGATCATCACATTGTCTTATTGGTGCAGGATATTTGTTGGACTGTGGGAGGAATCCCATGAAATCCCGCAACTGCAACAAGGCATCCACATCATTATTAAAGGACTTGTGCGCCACACCTGAGATGGAAGTGTGGGTTTTAGCACCACCCAGTTCTTGTTGCGTTACATCTTCTCTGGTTATAGACTGGAAAAGTGCGAGGTTTATTGGGTGCAGGGGGGCGTGGAGATTTATGGGGGAAACATACTTTTACGACGTCTGGACCTGTGATAAATAGATAAGAGGTGTCTTCTACCATAAATGTAAAGTCAGTCATTGCTGGCGAGTATACTGCGCCTCCGGCACAAGGACCCATTATTAGAGAAATCTAAAATGCATTAGAAAATAATTAGGCTACATAATATGACGACAGTTGCAAGATAAAGCTGAACTATTTTATCTTGACTAAAAAATAAAATACATATTTAAATTTAAATACTTGAGGTATAACTCCTGATGCCAACACATTTCTTTGAAAAATATCCGCATAGCCAGCCAAAGAATCCACCCCCTCTTGGATTCTAGCACCGCCAGAATCGTTGAGTCCCACAACTGGTGCCCCGACCATTAGAGCTTGGTCCATAATTTTGCAAATTTTCTTCGCGTGAATGCTAGACAAACTGCCTCCAAATACTGTAAAATCCTGACTGAATACATAAACAGGTCGACCATTTACTAAACCATGTCCAGTGATAACTGAATCTCCTGGAAACTGATAAATTGTTGTGAATCGGGATGTTTAGAGAATTTCGAAAAATACCTTCTGTTTTTCCATGCCAAAATCTGTGCAGGTGTGCTCAACGAACATGTCGTATTCCACGAAACTATCATTGTCGCAGAATATTTGAATCCGTTCCCTTGCAGTTAGTTTTCCCTGAAGAAAATTGCATTTGATTTATGTGCATGTGGGTACAATTTTTATGTTGTTTAAACGCACGCGATGTTATCTGTATATGACTGTATGTTTTATTACAACAAGCACTCAAGTATAAGATTATTGCCTTGAACTTACAATAAATTAGTATTTGCTATAAAAATCAGATAAACATAAACTAATTCCAACCCAAAACATTATCGTTAGATAATTGCATTAATAGTTCCAGAAATCAATAAAATTCCCTTGAAATACTTTTTACCTTTTTATGTTGTGCATCAATCCTGCTTTGTCCGCCTCCCAAAAGTGCGTGACTTCTTTTTTGCTTGATTCGTTCTGCAACTTTCAGCGTGTGAGCCGCTGTACTTGAATAGCTCACATATTCTTTTATTTTTTCGGATCGTCGGATGCTTTTTAAACCGTTTAAAAAACCCTTGTTCAAAACGCTCACAGACATATTGTGGTCGGAGATTCGCTGGATAGGAGCACACACATTGATAATGTTGGGAAACTGGTTTCGTAGATTCTTTCAACATCAAACAGACCTTCACTGATAAATAGTTGTTATTATTGTTTGGAGTGTGTGCACAATTATTTGTGCTGTAAAATGGGATTTGAATATAGTAGATTAATGTTTTTTTGGGGGTATTTAATATTTTAGGTATCGTTTCAGAGATAGAAATTATATTTAAAAAATTTCTACAACTGATCAATTTTTTAAATGTTCCACAAAAAAAACTAATAGTTTATTATAATATTTAGAAAATGACCATATACAGAGTATTTTTTCTTGTTTTAGAGACTTTATATTTTATAGGTATCGTTTTAGAAATTGTCCCAGGATAGACACGAAACACGAAATATTTATGGTATGATTCTTGCATACATTCTGCATTTTGTCCTGTATAATTTTTTTTATCTCCAATCCGGGTTTTATTATTTTTACTTTCTTATATGAAGTAATAAGAAAGGACTCGTATACACTGTGTCCCAAATTGGTGACTCCACTTCGGTATTATTGGAGATACAAAGACGGTTAAATTAGAAAAGTTTTAAAGAATTTTATGGCCATTTCAGATTAGCCAACAGATTTTGAATATCTCTTTTAGTTTTTGAGATATTCGGGAAAAACCAAAATGTTGCATTTTCTTTAATGGTCAATATTTTTTTTATTATCCATTTTGTGCTGTTAAGACTTTGACATTCTTCATGCACTTTTTTAAGATACTTCTAATGGTGTTGACAGTTTTTTCCCAACTCTTTTGTTTTTTGAGATACGATTACTAACTTTTGTTTTTCTTATGGATGGCAATTGTTTTTTTGGCATTGACAAGTAGCATTTTTTATTACCTTTCCAACGATATATCACAACATGACGAAAAATTCCTATTTTCACAAGAAAAATCAAAAAATTGAATTTTTCAATAAAAAAAAAACAAAAGACATTCTACAATGAATAAAAAACAATCCCTCTATCGCTGCATGAGCATAATGAGCGCATTTGTATGCTCGTGATTTACATATGGGCAAATTGAAATGTTAACACTGCAGCTGAACGACAACAACCCCACGACACTTATTTCAGAAAACTTGCCACGAATTTGATTAATTTTGGGCCATTTGAACAAAAGAGGGACAATCGCTATGATATAAATAATGAAGAGAGATATCATACACTCATCATGCAGCGATAGATGGAGTGATTTTTATTCATTGCTGGGATTTTTTTTGTTTTTTTTTTTATTGAAAAATACAATTTTCCCATTATTCTTGTGAAAATTGGAATTTTTCGTCATGTTGTGATACATCGTCGGAAAGGTAATAAAAAATGCTATTTGACAGTGCCAAAAAAACCATTGACGTTCATAAGAAAAACAAAAGTTAGTAACCGTATCTCAAAAAACAAAAGAGTTGGAAAAAAACTGACAACACCGTTAGAAGTATCTTAAAAAAGTGCATGAAGAATGTCAAAGTCTTAACAGCACAAAATGGATAATAAAAAAAATATTGAGCATTAAAGAAAATGCAACATTTTGGATTTTCCCGAATATCTAAAAAACTAAAAGAGATATTCAAGATCTGTTAGCTAATCCTAAATGGCCTTAAAATTCTTAAAAACTTTCCTAATTTAACCGTCTTTGTATCTCCAATAATAAAGAAGTTACCCATAGTGGAGCCACCAATTTGGGACAGTGTATAGTAATCGCGATTTTTTTCGATTTTGATGGATTTACGTTTGAGGGCCCCTGAATCCATTTTGACCATTTTCGCCATAATATCTATGACTTATCGGAATTGATTTAAATTTCATATGTGAACTAAGTTGTGGGTGCCACATTATCTTTTATATCCAGTACCAACACAAGTGGCAAGTACTTACTTACCTGAAGACATTTTTAGATTTTTTAGGAATATCTTAAAAAGGAAACAATTTACGAAATTTTTTATTCTTTAACATTGGTTTAGAATTAAATTTTTTTAAAACTTTTCTTTAAAATTCCGTCAAAAAACGAAATTTTAACATATTTTGATCTTAAAATTCTATTATAATGAGTGGGACAAGCACAGATTTATGCATATTATAATAAGTGCGACAGAGACTTCCGAAAACTATTTGAAAATTGCTGGAAACGTTCAAAATTTAAACACGACTTTTTACGGGAAATAGGGACTTTGCATGATTTTCAAAATATTTTTTTTGAAGAGATGATACCAAATTATCACTATCAATATTTTTGAAAAAAATTTTGGTCTGTACTTTCCTAGTAAATAAATAAAAAGTATTGTAAAATTTGAAATTTCCACGCATTGTCGTCGGCCCAAAAGGCTGCTGACGTCATAAATCTACTTCCACAATGCAGTACGCCGCATTTTGACTTATTTTGAAAAATATCAAACGCGTAATAGTTATTTAAGCATTAAGGGAGGTAATACTTACTAGTCGAGGACGAGTTTTCGTCTGAGCGATAGCGAGGGCGGACAAGAAAGTCCGAGACTGGTCAAGCACTTACCTTCCGAATTGCTTATAATATTTCTACTAAAGTTCTTTTTAATTGTTTTTGTTGGATTATGTTCAAAATTTAATTCTAAATCAATGTTAAAATTGTTAAAGAATAAAAAAATCTCATAAATTGTTTATTTTTCAAGATATTCCTAAATCCGATAACTCGTTTTTGAGTTATGGTGGATACAGACAGAGAGACACACACACACACAGACAGTCATCATGGTGAAAATGGTCAAAATGGATTCAGGGGTCCTCAAAACGTGTAAATCCATCAAAATCTGGAAGTCGAAAAAAATCACGATTAATATACTTTCTTATTACTTCGTATAAGAAAGTAAAAACATTTTACGTTAAAATTGTTTAAATCCTTAAGTTTGAATTATGTTTGAATTTATACGCGCCGTTTATTTCACTATAGCCAACAGAAACTCCTACCAACTTCTGCTATCAAAACCCAAATTACCCAACCACGCTGTCATTAATTTCATTGTGTACCTCTCAGACCAACGGATTTTATCGTCAGAAAAACCTCAAATTCCATCCAATGCATTGTTTCTGGTGAAAGTTTTATCATATACAAGTGACAGTTTACTAACAAATTAATTTAATATAATAATTAACTAATACACCAACGCACCGTAATCGATATTTTTGGAAATCGACCGGTTTAAAAATTTCATACAATGGAGGCCCTTATTCCCGTAATAAATAAACTCCAAGACGTTTTCAACACAGTTGGATCGGACGCAATCCACTTACCACAAATTATTGTATTAGGCTCGCAGGTAATTACTGAAAATACGATAAAATTGCATTGTGTAATAATCTATAACCTAACCTACATTTATTTTAAAGAGTTCTGGGAAAAGCTCGGTTATCGAGAGTTTGGTTGGTAAATCGTTTCTACCACGGGGCACCGGAATTGTTACCAGGAGGCCTTTGATTTTACAATTGGTTTATTGCCCTAAAGAAGATCGAGAAAATAGAAATGCTAATGATGGTGAGTTTGTGGAGTTGGAAACTTTTTATTGTGGTAAATGCCAGATAGTTAATTTAAGATGTGTATAGTATTTTATGTATTATATTATAATACGGCTACATATTAATTAAGTTTAGGTAACTGTATATCCTCATTTATTGCAACAATCACCTTTCCCTTGTGCTTTGTTTAACATGTTAATGAATTCTTTAATGTGAGTCAATATTTTTATTTATAAACTGAACCCGATAACAGTGTCATATTTTATTTATTAAGCGATAATTCTATGGTATTTTTGCACTTAAGTACTTGAAAATATAATCCAAATGTCTTAATTTTATATACCAAACCACAATAAGATTGTCTTTAGGTACTGTTGAATTGGATGACTGGGGTGTCTTTTTACATGCCAAAGAGAAAGTCTACAGAAACTTCGATGATATTCGACTTGAAATCGAAGCGGAAACTAACCGAATGGCTGGTTCGAATAAAGGCATTTGCCCCGAACCAATTAATCTTAAGATATTCTCCACCAAAGTTGTTAACTTGACCCTGGTAGATTTGCCTGGTATAACCAAGGTAAATGCCTAGTTTATCTCCTTGAAACTTGTACACTAAATCTAAAAATTCCAGGTGCCTGTTGGTGACCAACCCATAGACATCGAACGACAAATTCGCGAGTTAGTTTTAAAATACATAGCAAATCCAAACTCGATTATCCTGGCTGTGGTAACAGCCAACACAGACATGGCAACGTCGGAGAGTTTATCAATTGCTAAAGATGTTGATCCGGATGGTCGTCGAACTCTGGCAGTTGTTACAAAATTGGATCTAATGGATGCCGGTACAGATGCTATAGACATATTATGTGGTAGAATAATACCGGTTAAATTAGGTATAATTGGTGTTGTGAACCGGTCGCAACAAGATATTATGAATAACAAAAGTATTAAAGACTCTCTAAAGGACGAAGCAACGTATTTGCAAAGTAAATATCCGACTTTAGCGACTAGGAATGGCACGCCGTACTTAGCAAAAACTTTGAACCGGCTGCTAATGCACCACATCAGGGATTGTTTGCCTGATCTCAAGGTAAACACTCTGTGTGTTCAACGAATTGTTTTGTATTCCTTAATTTTTAGACGCGTGTCAATTTGATGATGTCTCAATTTCAATCGCTTCTCAACTCGTACGGAGAAGATATTTCCGATAAAAGCAAAACTCTGCTGCAGATTATTACTAAATTTGCTTCGGCGTACTGTTCGACTATTGAAGGAACAGCTCGGAATATTGAGACAACTGAATTGTGTGGGGGCGCAAGAATTTGCTACATTTTTCATGAGACCTTTGGACGGACTTTGGATTCGATTCATCCGCTAGCTGGACTAACCAAAATGGATATTTTGACTGCCATAAGGTGCTCTATTAAGAGTTTTTCTAGAAAACATTTAGGAATATTTGTTTCGTTATAGGAACGCTAATGGGCCGCGTCCTGCACTTTTTGTACCAGAAGTGTCGTTTGAGCTGTTGGTTAAGCGACAGATCAGAAGACTTGAAGAACCGTCCCTGAGATGCGTTGAGTTAATTCACGAGGAAATGCAGAGAATCATCCAGGTAAATTTTCAAAAGATAGCTACTTTTGATTTCTTAAACATGTTAAAAAAATTTTATCCGTTTCTACAAATTAGTAAACTATATGATTTTTAGCATTGTGGTAGTGAAGTCCAACAAGAAATGTTGCGATTCCCGAAACTGTACGAACGTATAGTGGACGTAGTGACCCAACTATTGCGCCGTCGACTTCCAACTACCAATGTAATGGTAGAAAATTTGGTAGCTATAGAACTGGCGTACATCAACACAAAACATCCAGACTTCTATAAGGATATTGTTATGGTGCCAACGATGCTCAAGTCGGGTGAAGGTTCACGTCCTACTAGACCAAAGAGTATCTTTAGTAAATACCAACCTAATTCTGAGTCACAGGAATTGGTAAGCAGTGGAAATGTAGGTGGATTTGCATTTTTTTATTTTTGTTGTATTTCCATATTTTTCTTTCAAATGTTTTCTGTAGATTGCACGAAATGTGCTGCACAGTCAAGAACAAGACTTCTTTAATTATCTGTTGCGAATATTGCCTGTCACTAGATATAATGACTTCATGAATACTATTAAGGTACTTTTTGTAACGAAAATCAAACGCAAATGTTTTCGAGAAATGTAATTAAAGATTTATGTGTAAAATTCGAGATTGGAGCTTATAAAACATTTGCTATGCTTATCTTTTTATGTATAGATTAGTTTAACTAACTCAAAACTTAAAAAGAATAATTTGTCATCCACCATTTCTATGGCTTATGTAAACTAAACCATTCTATTGTTTCTTGATTAGATTGTAAACTAAGTGCGGTTTAATTACTTTATACAGGGTGTTTCTACTCAAAGTGGACAACGTAATAGAGGTTGTAGATCTCATCGAGACTAACACTTTTTTCAAATTAATATTTTTCATTTGAGCTTTTGTTTTCGAGTTATAGACCTTCTTTTGTTTTTACACAAACCTCTTTATCTTTATTATTTATGGCCGGATTTTAAAAAATTAAAGTTTTTTGAAATTGTCAGTTTGATATCTACAATTTTTGTGTTAAACATTTTAAAAAAAATATCAACAAACAAAATGGCGACCAATTTTCTTTGGAGCAGACTTAGAGCTATCCAAGTTTAAAAAAGAAAATTGGTCGCCATTTTGTTTGCTGATATTTTTTTAAAAAATGTTTAACACAAAAATTGTAGATATCAAACTTTCAAAAAACTTTAATTTTTTAAAATCCGACCATAAATAATGAAGATAAAGAGGTTTATGTAAAAACAAAAGAATGTCGATAAAAAAAGCTCAAATAAAAATATTAATTTGAAAAAAGTGTTAGTCTCGATAAGATTTACAACTTCTATTACATTGTCCACTTTGAGTAGAAACACCCTGTATAGTATATAATAAAGTGCTAATTCATCAACTTTGATTACGACTCAATAAGGCTGATGATCATTATTTATATACTAATTGCTCTTGTTCTAAGGTTGAATTTAACTCTTTTATTTTTAGTCACGTTCATCAAGTAATCCCCAGTTAAACGATGAGGCAACCAATTGGGTGTCCAGTCTGGCTCAAAACGGCAAAGAAAACGACTTAAACCACGTCAACAACATCCCGGACAACGTGAAAACTGAACATGATCTAAGATCCGTTTTGAGTCCTGTAAAACCCGTAAACTTACTACCACAAGTTCCCATCAACAGCAACAGCTTTAGGAAGTTGTCAGAAAACGAGGAACAAGACTGTGAAATAATTGGTGCGTTTATATCTTATTGACTGTATTTCGATTACTATTTCATGTGCTTCTTTTGCAGAACGTTTGATTAAATCGTACTTTTATATAGTGCGCAAATCTATACAGGATAGTGTACCAAAAGCAGTAATGCATTTCTTAGTCAATTTTGTTAAAGACAATTTGCAATCGGAACTGGTGACGCATTTGTACAAAGCGGATAACGCTGATCAACTCTTGGATGAGTCTGAACATATCGCTCAAAGGCGCAAGGAAGCTGCAGATATGTTGAAGGTAACTGGATTTTATTAGAAAATTTTCAGGTTGTTAACGTTTTGTTTTCTAGGCTTTGCAAAGAGCTGCTCATATTATAAGCGAAATTAGAGAAACTCATATGTGGTGAGGAAGTTTGAGTCTTATCTCCGACTAGTCAAGATTTGAACTGAGGTTTCGCAAGATTGTTTCGTAGTTGAATTGGATGAAGCGACTATGTAAATTAAGTAATTTCAGCTTCATTATTGTATTTAATTGTAAGTTGTCTATAGTTTATTCAAAAGGCCATATTCATTTTTTTTGTACATAAAACACTGTTTATATGTATGAAAACGCACATTAAGGTTTTCCTTTATGTACTCCTCTATTGTGACTGTTTTAAAAACTCATGAGAATAGTTATGGTCTGTATTAGAATGTAGTCATTCCTAAATCATTTTTCTTTCAATTATTCAATTTTCTTTGTCGTTAATAAAATTATTTAAAACCAAACTGAGCTTTCATTCTACAGGGTGTCTCTAAAAGGTCTTTACAAAATCCTACTACAAGTTTTTGGGCTCAAAATAATTCAATAGTCCAAAAGTCCTTCCTTACGCTAAAAAATATTTTTCGAAATCGTTTTTTAAGTATATCTACAGAACGGTTTAAAGTAGACTTGAAATTTGGTGGGTTAATAAGTCTATAAAAAAGCTACAATGTGATGGTATTACAACCAAAATAATATTGTACAGTGTCGTACTTATAGGGGGGACTCAGTGTTTTTTTGGATATATTTGTAGGGTACTGAATTTTTCTACAAAATAACAAGAATTATGATAGATACGCTCAAGACACGTAAAAAAGGTATACTTGTTTTACTTGTGTTAACTCAACTGTTTGCGAGATATTTAAGTTCGAAAATTTTTTTTGCTATAAAAACAATTTGTGACTTACCCTGTAAAGTAAAAAATATTGGGTCACTCTCATACAGCTGTTTCTATGTCCAAAACTAAGCATAAATGGTTGTAGAAACCGACCCCCAAAAATGTTTCGTTACTAAAATGTATTTTTTATTCGCCCTCATCTTTTTTAGGTACATCTACAAAACGGTATAAGATAGAAATTATGCTTAGTTTTGGACGTAGAATAAGCCGTATTAGAGTGGCCCAATGTTTTTGACTACAGGGTGTCACAAATTGTCGTTTTAATAGCAAAAAAAATATTCAAAGTGAAATATCTCGCCAACAGTTGAGTTATTGCAAATCAAACAAGTATACCTTTTTTACATGTCTTGAGCGTATCTATCATAATTCTTATTATTTTGTAAAAAAATTTAATCCCCCACAAAAATTATTCAAAAAAACCCTCAGACCTCTTCGATAAGTACGCCACTGAACAGTATTATTTTGGTTCTAATACCAACAAATTGTAGCTTCTTTATAGACTTATTAACCCACCAAATTTCAAATCTCTACTTTAAACCGTTCTGTAGATATATTTAAAAATATATTTGGAAAAATATTTTTTAGCGGTCTGTAACTCAGTAAGGAAGAACTTTTGGACAAAAGTATATTTGGTTTAAACGAATTATTTTGAGCCCAAAAACTTGGGGTAGGATTTTGTAAAGACCTTTTAGAGACTTCAAACCTTTAGATTTTCGGACTTAATAAAACAAAATTTTAACAATGTTATATATTCGTACGCAATTAAACAAAACTTGAACATAATCATATGTATATTCGCATGCAATAAACTAAAAAATAAACTCAAATTGTTATTCCAATTCTATGGTTACATTTTAAAGGTGTTAGATAGTAATTGGTGAGATATTTCGTTGTGGGACAACAGTTTCATCCAAATCATTAAATCCGTTAGTTTCCATTTCATCCGAATCATTACGATAAATTGTTGGATCTAAATCGTTTTGGAACAAATCCCCTATAGCCTTTATTTTAACTTTTTGATTAATTATCACGTCTCCTTTAGCGTTGTTCCTACCATCAACACATTCTGCTGTAATCTCTGGAATTCTGAAACAAAACCTCAATTAGGTACACAGTCTCATAATAAACATTCTTAATTACATATTTAGCGTATCGAAATTTCCAATTTTCTTCCCTGAATCTCCATCATAATTATTTTCAGTTTCCACAACTATTCCATAGTTACTACAATCGTGTACGGTGGATTGTTGAATTTTAACCACACAGTCATCGAACGCCTTTAGTCCAAAATCCACGTTGTGAATTTCGGTATTTTTTAACAGTATTTTCGAGCCCGAGTTGCCTACAATTGCCGTACAAAACCCAGTGACTTCACAGTCAATTAATTCCAGTTGAGCACGAGCCAGCACTATAATTCCCTGATGAGTGGAACGAGTTCGGTTTCCCATTACTTTACAGTTCTTCAAGACGCCTTTTCCTGCACGTACCAATATTCCACATTGAGCCGAACTAGCATCTATAGTAATGTTCTCCAATAACACGCTTTCTCCAATAAAATCCAACATGACATCTTCAATAGCTGATGTGAGTGTTATTTTGGTTTTATCACCAAGACCTCTTAGAACTCCACCGTTTTCCAACGCACCTGTCGTTCTAATTACATGCCGGGATTCGTTTAGAATAAAAACATCCTTCGCGTTGGCTGTTTCAAGTTTCGCAGCCAAATCAGGTGCGAAAGTCAACAATTCCTTAGGATAGTGCACTTGGACTATCTCGAGGAATCTAACATAGTCCTGCGCTTTGCCCTCGTTGAAAATCAACCAAAAATGCTGCTTGTCTTTGGTTTTACAACCGAAGAAATCGTTTTGGCGCTGGATTAGAGCTTTACGCAACAAGGGATTTTCTAATATCTCTACCTGACTACGAATCTCCAACAGTCTCAAATGTATTTGCATCAGTTTCTCCACGCCCGCGTTTTTCGTGCTGTTGGCTTCTATGTCGGAATCATCCTCGCCCATCTGCACTTCAATCGCTTCTCTTTTGACTTGAAGTCGTTTAGCTTCAGTTAGAAGACTGTGTAGATGTTCACCTGTAGCCCTAGGGATTGTTCCGTTTTTCATGTCGTAATACAAGCGCAACCTAGACTCCAAGTGTTTGTTCTTCCAATCGTATGTATCGTCTTCCTCCATGTCCCATGGCATCAAAACATGTAAATAGAAAAAACGTACCATATCCAAAGCATTGGATGTTTTCTCTAGATCCAATCCGATAGATTTATCCTGGTCTTTCGTTGGCCACAGTTGGATTAACTGTACGTGATTTATGTCTGGTATTGAAATATCATCTTGAACTGCAATTACCCGAACCATAGCAAGTAGTTCTTGGAAATCAACGTCCAAAACGAACACCAGGACAATGGAAGGGAATGGTATATTCAAAGCCTCGCAGGTACATCGTGGTATTTTCCATATCGCTTGCCATCCGATGGGGTCCACAGTGAGCTCCAAGTAATTTGACCATTGCTTTGATATGGCAGATACAGGGAGAACTTTGTGTTCGTAGGGCGATAGGACAGCCGTGAATTCACTTAGGCGTTCTTGCAGACTTTTATCGAATACAATAACTTGATCCATGGCAGATGGTTGTTAAGTTAAATTGTTAAAGAAACTTGCACGATTTTCCGGTAACCGCCACTAATGTCATACTTAAATTTGTAAAAGTTTTTAGCGAGTGTCGCACTCTGTTGGTGGTTGATCTAACTTATGTTGCCATGGCAACTTCGTGACATTTTCATTAAACATAAATTAAAAGTTTAAGACAAAAAGTCGGTTATTTTAGTAGTTTTTCCATTACAATGACTCATTTAAAAAGTAAACCCAACAGATAATTTAAATTAGCAAACGTGTGTGATATGTGCGAGTTCTTTTTTCCAGAAAATTTGACTTGCCTTGATTTCCCCGAGGACTTTTGCATTAGTCACTCCTGCACAGATTCATCTGAAAAACGTTTTGCTGACATTGTTGGATGCATAGAGGAAATACTGATGAACGAAGATTTTGTACAGAAACAGAAACAATTTATGGAAGAGCACTGGAGTGTGTTTGAGGATACCGAGGAGAACAAACTTATTTATATGGACATATTTAACAAATACATTTCATCAATTGAAAGATATCTTGAGGAGGAATTGGTAAAAGTCATACCGGATTTTAACATGAGTCGATTTGAAAGCGATTTAAAGTATTTAATTGTAACAGTTTTTAAACGAATAACTACGTTATTTTTATGATTATTTAAGGGAACAGCAGAATGGTCTTGACAGCGAAGTTTTTGAAATGTTGTCTACTTTTAGTGATTTTGTAGCATTCAAAACTATGTTTCTCGACTACAAAGAGGTAAGTAAACTAACATATCGAATGTTCTGTAGAACAGTTCAAATTAATCAATTAAGGTAAACCGGTGTTCGGAAAGTAGTCCAGGAAAAATAGACGAAAAAAAAGGCTGACCTGGAAAAAAATTGTTACAGGCTGAATTTTTGCATGCACCTTAGTATTATAGCCCTCAATAATGTGTGAAAGTTCCCCATCGATTTGATGGCTGCTAACTGAGTTACTCGAGGTCAAAGGTCGCGACAAACAGTTTTTTACAGATATCTCGAGAACGGCGACCTTTATTGAAAAAAATATAGAGAGGTAATTTTTAGCTGAGGCAATTTGCTATAAAAACTTATTCGGAAGTTTTTTTGTAGGGGCAATCGTTCACGAGATATAGCGTTTCAAAAACTAAGAACGTAGAGGACTTACTTCACTACGAAGAATAACGACTGATCTTAGGATATGGAAGTTGGATAATGAATTATTATTCAGTATGTATATTTATACGTTTTTTATTTATTTGTGCATTTATTGCATTCATTTGGGCATTTATGATACAGTAATTAACTTTCTTCAGTTTCGGTGAGGGATTGTTCCGTCACCAAAGTTTGGACGAGCAAAGACGATGGATCGATGTCGTTATCGATCTATTCGTTATCAATATTAAAATTTTCCATGTTCATACATGTTTGGCCAGTACATTGGCTACAAACTACAGAACAGTTCAATCCTGCTTTCCGACATCCACAATTGGAACCACAGCCTTTCTTGCACTTACAAAATACTGTATTGAGTAATACATCAGGAGCGGCTTGGAGCAGAATTATAACTGGCTCTAAAATATTATTTTGTAGTACCCATCCCCAGTCCTGAGGATCAATTTCTCCATTCCAATTGTGGATGTCGGCGAAAAGCAGAATTGAACTGTTCTGTAGTTTGTAGCCAATGTAATGGCCAAACATGTATGAACATGGAAAATTTTAATATTGATAACGAGGAGATCGATAACGACATCGATCTATCGCATTTCCTCGTCCATACTTTGGTGACGGAACAATCCCTCACCGAAACTGAAGAAAGTTAATTACTGTATCATAAATGCCCAAATAAATGCAATAAATGCACAAATAAATAAAAAACGCATAAATATACATATTGAATAATAATTCATTATCCAACTTCCATATCCTAAGATCAGTCGTTATTCTTCGTAGTGAAGTAAGTCCTCTACTTTCTTAGTTTTTGAAAGGCTATATCTCGTGAACGATTGCCCCTATAAAAAAACTTTTGAATAAGTTTTTATAGCAAATTGCCTCAGCTAAAAATTACCTCTCTATATTTTTTTCAATAAAGGTCGCCGTTCTCGAGATATTTGCAAAAAACTGTTTGTCGCGACCTTTGACCTCGAGTAACTCAGTTAGCAGCCATCAAATCGATGGGAACTTTCACACATTATAGAGGGCTATAATACTAAGGTGCATGCAAAAATTCAGCCTGTAACAATTTTTTTCCAGGTTAAAGTCTATTTTTCCTGGACTAAAAGCCAGTGCCAATAATTTGAAGGTTTCCGAGCACTGGTGTATAAAAACTGTTAGAACACCGTATACCTGGACTTTTTTTAGATGAAGGAAGGGCGAATGGTGGACTTTTCAAAGGATATTACAATTTCGAAATATAACTTTAACGCCAATTTGTAGTTGAAACTTATTTATTAGTAAAAGTTGCAAAAATACATGAACGAAAATTTCAATGCATTAATATTTCCATTTGAACTAGCCTGCTGTTTGTGTCGCCTGGCATTCTATAGGGCAGCATGCCAGTGAAATTCGTTAAACACTTAGCTTGCTCTCTTAGATGAACCAGTTGCTGAAACAATGAAAACTATTAATAATCCTCGGAAATAAATCTAACCCTTCCACAAGTACCTTTTCCATATTATTATCGTGGAACTTTGGAATATACTCATTGCCTTTAACTTTCTGATACTGCGCAAACAACATATTCATCGTAGCCAACAAAACATCGGGCATCACTTTACAAATATCGGCATTAAGTCCCTTGAAATACTTAACACGTTCATCCAACTCCTGCATTCGAAGCGGCACCAACTGCAAGTCATTCAAGATTTTCATGGCTTGGGGATACTGCTTAGCGTGATACAAATCGAAGAACGTTAACAAATCCTTGAGTTTTATGAAAGATTTGACCAAAATCGAATTGGTTCTGTAGCCTTCTCTGGAGTATCTTTCGCCGAAAACAAATGCTTTTTCTTGTAAACGGGCACGCAGAACCTCGTGGTCGCCACTCAAATGCACCACTTGCGACAACATGGTACACATCAACCCCAACACTTCGTCTTGATTCTACAATTTATATGTAGTAGTTTAAAAACGAAATTAAATAAAAATAAACCCACTTACATTTGCAATGTCGTAAATATCGATAGCCTCTTCATACAGACCCTTGTTCGACAAATTATCAGCAATCATCTGTCCAATACTTTCCGCTGTGATATCAGCTGAAATAAACTGATCAATGAGACCTTTGGTACGGATGCCGTTTCTTTGAACTCTGCCCAAGATTTTTTCATATTCTTTCGTTTCGATTGCCAAGTCTGTTACACTGACTTTAAACAGGCTACTTCCATTCAGGTCCTTGTAGTTTCTCAGCAAGTAGAAGTAGTTCAAAGCTTCATTGGGACAGGTCAGCTCAAACTTGCGAACGTATATCATTATTAGGCGAGCTAGGTTCAGACGCCGGGCTGGTTTCTTGTCCATGGGATCGATGCAAACTAAGAAAATAATTTTTGTGGTTAAATTATGAGCGAAGATACCCTAGAGTCATGTTCAGTATAAACATGAGTTTAAATTTGTGTACATACTAAGAGGAGAGCTGCTGTCTTGTGGTCCAGCCAACATATACAATTCATTCAAAGCAATTGCCATGTGAACACCATGAACTCGATAGCGTTCGATGCGAGATAAAAATTCAAGTGCTGCCTCAAACTGGCCCGTAATAACCAAAACCTGAAAGTACAGGTGAGGTTGATTGAAGGCATCGTAATGAGATTCTCCATATTCTTCTAAAATCGTGTGCTAAAACAACAAAGTTAACTTGGGAGGCACTAAAAAAATTAACTCTAGTCTACCTGTAGATCGCTGTAGTTAATAAAGTCGTCTTTGTTATAGTCAACCCTAACTAGACTAAGTTTTAACCACAGATAATCATCAGCTGTACGGGCGACTTCTGTGTGCTCATCTGAAACATCACAACAGCCCAACACTGCCCAGATGATCCTCTTGAAAGGATCTGTTTCATTCCGGACGAAACGTCGATAGGCAAACCTGATATTATCCTCAAGTTTTGTTAGCTCCGCACTGTTGGGGTTGCTCAGTTTCGTTTCCAGTAGAGCAATTAAATCTTGAAAATCAACGGAGTTTGCTAGTTTTAAACAGTAAATCACAGCTGATATATCGCCGGATCTTAAACAGTAGTAGACCATAGGCCAAAGCGGACGATCGTCGATTGTACCGTCCTTCAATCCCAAGTATTCACCTTGGAGGCGTAGCCCTACAAAACTGCGAACTAGGGGGTAAGTGCCCGGAACACCTCCACGAACAGCTTGAGAAAGGTTTTCGTTTATAATGTTGGACATGTACGTTTTGTATCTAAAATAAATAAAACTTAAGTGAACATTACTTATAGGTACCACTTTGGTTGTTACCTGTCTTCCAGGTACTTTTTCCCTTGTTTCACAAATGCCTCAATGTAGTTTTTCGTATTACGAGTTTTAATTACATCGTCTGTTTGTGGAAAGGGTGGAATTTGCACCATGTATTTCATTATTTCCCACATATCTGTGACTTTCTATAAAAATTAATAAAATTTGACAAAAGGGTTTAAACCATAAATGAAACGACTTACAGCGTCCTTAAATTCGTTTGAAATACTTGAAAAAACATTAACCAAATTGGGTTTCTGCAGACCCTTGCCAACAGTGTTGTTATATTCCATAATTTTGGAGACGTAAATGCTTTCCAATGGGCCTAGACTTGGAGAAGTTGTCGGAGGCCTGTCCAGCATTATACTCAACTGTTTACCCAATTCAATTGTAGCACCCGAAGCACCTCCCATAGCATGTAATATCTTCCGCTTTTGTTGCTTCCATTCAGCAGCTTGATGTTCCCACGAGTTTTGGAAAGTCGATTTGAGCATCTGGGAATAAATCAAGTAAAATTTGTAGGTAGGTAACTAGGAATACTATACTTACATCACTGAAACCCGTGTCAAAAGCAGAAAGGATCCTATTACGTATTTCATTTTCCAATTTACTGGAAACATCCAATTCTTCAACTGGTTGAATTGGTTCAAATGTGCGTTTGGTGCTGATGTTTTCAAGTTTCTGTACGATTTTTGGCAAGTCAACACCCTTGGAACCCAATAGTAAATTGCTGGAAAACTTCGGGTAAACTACGAAAAACTACAGTATTTCCTGGAACTTACGCTTGGATGTCTTTAGCTCCAGTTTGAGCCACTCTTGTATACAAATCATTTGAAGCATCTAAAACTTGTCTTAACGATCTTTCAACTTTCGGCAACTCGCTTGTGCTATCCAAATCGGTTGTAAGCTTTTCAGCTTCTTGAAGGAGTTCAGAGAAATCTGACATGGTGATTTTCCAGCTTTTCTTAACTTGAAACACCGACTATTTGAAAATTTGCAAACGGCAAACTGAAAGTTTGGTTAGGGCGGTTGTTTTTCTACACGGAATCACCAACCCTAAAAAAAAGAAAGACACCAACTGTTCTTGAAATAAATTATATACAATAGATGTCACCCTTGCATATTTATTTTATATGTATGACAAATTGCCTACATTCAGGGGTACATTTTATTGCCTACCACAGATCAGATAAAAACATAGATGGGCCACTCACAGACGTATTTTATTGCCATCTGTTGGTTTGGCCACAACTAAACTACTACGTGGCGGGACTTTTGAACTATAATTACAATTTATTTTTTGGTAAAGTTGCTTCAAATGTAATTAAATTTGCCTAGCTCACAAACTATTAAAATAAAAACACAGAATTTTAAAGATGATATTCTATTATATTCCTAACTATAGAAATCATACAAATAATTCTAATGTTTTAATCAGTTCTCGTACTTCTACCCACAGTTTTAGGCATTTTTTTATTGGTCGAATCCTCAAGCTCCTTCTGTTTATAGTAATGTGGTGCTACCTCCAATAACCACTTGCTTTCAATTTCAATAACTTGACGCATAAATTCCTTAGTGGTAAAAACTAGCTCATGATATAAAACCCATCTGGGAAGGTCTTCGAAAAGCGCACTATTTGGGTGGATGGTAACGCTCTAAAAACAAGTAAATTTATTATAGAGTCCTTATGAATTATACGGATTACTAGTTACTTGATTATGTTTCACTGTTTTATAATTGCCCCCTTTTGATAGCCTTGCAATGTGATAGAAATACCCTGCAGTAATGGCTTTTCTAATATTTATTGTTTCAGAAACATTTGAAACCATATCAATTTCAACTCTTTGCATCAAACCGACGATTTGTTCTCTAACATCACGAGCCCTTTTCATTGATCTAAAAAATTATGGCTCACTTCAATAGTAAAAAGTACAAGGACCAATGTTTTTTACCTATATTGTATAAAGTTTTCATAACACCAATGATTAGAATAATCAGAGTCTCTCCATTGATTGTATACATTCAACAGACTTAGATGATCCCCTCCAATGTGATTGAAATTTTTTCTTGCCGTATCTGCATGAATTATTTTGTCTTTTGGGCGATAAAAAATTGCTCCATTTACCGACAACATTGCAGATATTGTAACTATTTCCTCGGAACATTTATATCTAAAATTCAGTAAATAATAATTAACTAATAGTTAAATTATTTCCTTGGGGTTCTTACTTTTCTGAAGCCAATACCATTTTAGCCATCATGGGATCAACAGGAAACTCAGCCATTCTTCGACCCAGCTTCGTTAACTCGCCATGATGATTCAACGCGCCTAACGCATAAAGTTGCTCCAACGCCAAAACCAAAGTCTCATGCGGTGGTGGATCCAAAAAATCAAAATGGACCAAATCATTTATCCCCAGTGCTTTTAACATCAAAACAGCATTCCCCAAATTAATCCTCTGGATTTCCGGAACAGTATTTTCTTCCAGTTCATGTTTATAGGACCAAGCTGTGTACAATCTGAAACATTTACCAGCTGCCACACGTCCAGCTCGTCCGGCCCTTTGATTAGCCGAGGCTTTCGATATGGGCACCACCATCAAACTCTCCATACCCGTACGCGAATTAAAATGATTTTGTTTAGCGAAACCTGGATCAATTACATATATAATATTATCAATTGTTAGAGAAGTTTCAGCGATATTTGTTGCTAGTACGACTTTTCTAGCACCTGGTGGCGTGGGATCAAATATTTTCGCTTGCATGTCACTTGGCAGATTCGCGTAAACCGGAAGAATGATCAACTCTTTCACTTTAGTGCCCAATCGTTGCACACGGTCTTGCAGAAGTTCCTGACAAGTTTCTATTTCATCTTGACCAGTCAGAAAAACCAAAATATCACCTAGAGGTTGCGTGGCGTGTATTTGCAATACAGATACAACGCACGCATCAACATAATCGGCTTCCGGAGCTCGAGTGTAGTAGATATCCACGGGGAACCTACGGCCTGGTATACGAAATATTGGAGCTTCGTCGAAGAATTCTGAAAATTTTTGAGCGTCTAATGTGGCACTGGATATCAGTAGTTTAAGGTCAGATCTAAATCTGGAAATATCTTTGACTAAACCGAAAAGAATATCTGTGTGTAAAGTGCGTTCATGTGCCTCGTCGATGATCATAACACTATAAGATTGCAGATCGGGTTCTGACAGAAATTCTCTGTGCAAAGTACCGTCTGTCATGTACTTGATAACGGTGCGCTCCGAGGTACAGTCTTCAAATCGAATGGCATAGCCCACCTCGTTCCCCAACTTGACGCCCATTTCCTCAGCAACTCGAGCAGCTACGGACATGGCTGCAACTCGTCGAGGCTGCGTACATCCAATTTTTTTGTCTGTAAGCAAAATAATTTTCATTCAAGTAAATAACATGAAAATAAACTTACCATCATTTGTAAAACCAGCTTCATGTAAGTACTGTGGAATCTGTGTAGTTTTTCCTGAACCAGTTTCACCCTCAATAATTAACACTTGGTGGTCACGCACGGCTTGTATTAAATCATCTTTAAATGGAAAAATTGGTAAGCTTATCTTTGTTTCTTCTATGTTCATCTTTTTCCTTTGGACCTCAGTGAGTTCTGGTTCTTTTTTCTCTTTGGTTCCAGGCAGTTGAAGGGCTTGAATGAATTCAATTTGGTCCTCAAGCAAAAGCTCATACTCGTCCTTTTTAGCAGCATCCTTAGCTCCAAATTTAAACACAGCAGAAGCCATTTGATCTTTTTCCCATTTCTTCTGTTCGGATTGCGGTACTTTTTCCAATTCATCAACCTCAACATAATCCGCTGTAGAATCTTTGCCCAAATCTCTGGGCATGTGGTATCTATGGACTCGTTCCAATTCCCTCGCCCTTTCATGTTCCTGGGCTAGTTTCAACAGTTCTTTCTTGTGTTGGCGTTCTTTGCGTTCTCTTTCAGTTAGAATTTCCTCTTCAAATAGGAATTCATCGTCGACTATATCAGCTTCTAGTTCGAGGAGTTTGTCGTCTTTGCGTTTTTCCAAGTATTTTCGACGGGATTCTACCCGAAGCTTGGGAATGATTTTTTCGCGGTCGGCGTTTTCCATTTTGAGTCTTTTGGCTGCCTCTTCGTACGCTTTCTTATCCGAGGCCTGCACAATTTTGCGAACTTTTTCCTCATCGCGCTTTTTGAGTCTGTTTGCAAATTCATCTCGTTCTTTTAGATCTTTTTTGCGGGCTTCTTCTGTGCTATCCTCACTGTCCGAATCCGAATCGGTTTCATATCTTTTACGTCGTTTCTTCGTATCACTCATTTTTGTTAAATTACAAAACCAAACAACAATTCAATACAAAACGTTTGTTTTCTGTTATTTTAGGTTATCTGTCAAGTGATAGTTCAAAAAAGCAAGAAGTCCGTTGCTTTTGAACTACTTCGTTTCGGCTTCTTCTTTTTTCAATCAGCTGACAGCTGTCCCAGAAAATTTTCTGAGGTTATAAGTGCCGTCTTTTTCATGACTATTTGTGGTGATAATGGCTACATTAATTAAAGATATTAAATTAAACGACAATGTGCCTACGAATATTTTATTTGATAAACATATAAACTTTATTAAAGAATACGAACAAGAGGATAATTACGAATATGGAATGACGGATTATCTACGGATATCTGGAATGTATTGGGGGCTCACTGCCTTGGAATTATTAAGTGCATTACCTAAACACAATCGTGATCACATCGTAGATTACATCAAAAAATGCCAAGATCCTATTAGTGGAGGAGTAAGTGGGTGTGAGGGGCACGATCCCCATATACTGCACACTTTGTGTGCCGTACAAATTTTATGCACTTACGATCGACTATCAGACATCAACATTGATGGAATTGTACGTTATGTGGCCGAAAGACAACAATCAGATGGTAGTTTTACGGGTGACAAATGGGGCGAAGTCGATACGCGTTTCTCGTTATGCGCCGTAGCCACACTTTCCTTAGTAAAACGAATGGATGCCATCAATGTGGACAAAGCCGTGGAGTTCATTGCATCCTGCAAAAATTTCGACGGTGGTTTTGGATCTAGGCCCCTGTCCGAAAGCCACGCCGGATTAATCTACTGTTGCGTCGCATTTTTATCAATTACCAACAGGTAAGATACCTAGCAATTTTAAGCATGAATTATTATAACAAGCATGTTTTTAGATTGGATATTGTGGAGCGTGATACACTAGCTTGGTGGCTATGTGAACGTCAGTTGCCTTCGGGGGGGCTGAACGGTCGCCCGGAAAAATTGCCAGATGTTTGTTATTCTTGGTGGGTGCTTTCATCTCTTACAATATTAGGACGGTTACACTGGATTAGTGCAGATAATTTAAAGCGGTTTATCCTAGCTTGTCAAGATACGGAAACTGGTGGGTTTGCAGATCGTCCTGATAATGTTGCTGATCCCTATCATACTTGTTTTGGATTGGCTGCGCTTTCACTTTTAGGAGACGAGAGAATTCAAAAAGTGAATCCTACTTTTTGTATGCCACAACATGTTATAGATCGACTACAATTGAAGCCACAAATTTTGCAATAAACCCAAAGAAAACCTTTATTCTAACCGATATAATTCCAAAAAAGTGATTTTACTAGATAATTTACTTATAAGTTTCAAAAGGCATTAAATATTTGTATGTTTTTACTGTGGATCAATAAATTAGTGTGTGAATGATGAAAAAAACTTCTAACGAATTCAATTTATTTTAACGCTGCATATTAAAAGTACATTTACACTTCCTCAGTTTCTGATGATTTCATTGTCAATTCCCTAGAAAATATAAACTTGTACAAAGTTGCTCCCAAAATTGCTCCAGTAAACGGTGCCACCCAATAAACCTACGAAATAAAAATCATGTTATGTTAATCATTCGTTTCCCCTATTGTAAAAATAACTACCCAATGATCCTCCCAATCTCCATTAACTAACGCCGGTGCGAAACTTCTGGCTGGGTTCATGTTGGCTCCAGTATAATTTACCTACAACAAAATTCATTCGACTTCACCGTTTTTCCTTTATAAAAAAACTTACAGCAGCCATAATTAAAATGGCATAAGCGAAACCGAAACGTAGGGCAACGGAATCACGTTTGGTTTTATTTCGCTTGTCCCACGCCCCACAATATACCAACACCAATATTAAAGAAATCATAAATTCCACTAGGAAACCTTCTCCGATAGAGTAACCATAGTTAATTTCCGGTGAACAAACGGCAACACTTCTGTTATATACATGACCGTAAGTGTCGTTGTAAGTGTGGCCAGTGAGAACACTTGGAGTAGCAGCCTATAAAAAAAGTGTTAAGATTTTTTCCTAAATTTTAATTAGGTTTCTTACCAATAGCAATCCAAATCCAGCAAATGCACCGATAAATTGACCCACAATATAGAAAGGAATTTGCAGAAGGGAAATGTTGCCAACGATAATAGCTGCTGTTGTTACGATTGGATTAATATGAGCCCCGGACACGTGTCCAAATATCTAAGGGGAAAAATTTGGTAATTGATAATATGGGATTTTTTCAACTGATTCTAATAGTCCCAAGTTCCATTAAAAAAAATTATATACCTGTACAGACAGCATAACAGCAAGACCAAACGTAAGAGCAATTTGTTCATTGTTCGCATATTGAATTCCATACTCTGAAAAAACTAACTGTGCCGCACATCCCATACAACCCAAAAATACAAAAATTGCTGTGCCCACAGCTTCGGAAATACAAATAATTGCACCATCTATCATCGACATGATACAAATTTGTTAGATTCAAATATTTGCAAGAATGAAAGTGTACTACATAGTATGTTTTTCGGAACTTTAATCTACCTTACCTATGTATCAGAACGACATGATAAATAATACTGATAGGTATATTTATTTCTAGAACTGATAACTTACGTGTAAATTAACTAAATGAAAAGTAATCGATTATTTAATAGAAAACATATTTTGAATATTCATAACAAATACTACTCAAAACTTTTAGAATTTAGATCTATAAATATTGTATATCAGTAATAAATATTTTTCTATACAAATAACTTCCTGATAAATAGTAGGAGATTAAGTAAATAAAATCGTATTAAAATATGTGATATATTTCTTTTCTTATAGACGAATGAAGAAAAAATAAAGCAAAGGAATTAAACAAGGTCTTATTTAGTTCATATATTTATGGAATCTTTTACTTCGACTTTAGACTATAATAAGTACTCATTCTAAAATCGTTATTAAATGTTTTGGGTTCATAGAAATCGATTTTTTAAACAATATAACTTAAGTAATGTTATCTATATTTTTATCAGTTTGATGAATTGATGACTGTTTTATTCAAAAAAAACTTTTTTCTCTTAAACATAGAAATTTAATACTCTATAAGTTAAAAATCTAAACTATATGAAATAGAAATAGAAATTGTTAGAATCATTAAAAAAACACCAATTATAACAAAATAATATTTTATTTTAAAATACACGCATGATGATCATAAACAAAACAAAAATACGTATAACTATATTTCATATTTTGCACAAACGAGATTTAGAATGTTCCGATATTAGTAACTGTGTCAATAATTCACACAAACAACATTTGAAAAGGAAAAAGATCGTTAAAAAATAAATAAACATGTGATGTCTATTTTAAGTTTCATTGTAGGTACTCTTTAAGTCTTAAGCTTTATCATTAAGTGGTGTTCCTTCAGGTAAGTCATTTTGATTCACTGGTTGTTCCTTGCCGAATACAAATCGGTATAAAAGGGCACCCAGGAAGCCCGCACTCAAAGGTCCAACCCAATAGACCTGGGAAAAGAAAAAGTAAAAAAATTTAGGAGAAGATATTTGGATTATCAAAAAGTTTTATCAGTTCATATACAGGCTGTTTCAAATTCGCTTCTCACTACAGGGATCTCAGAAACGGTAAGACATACAGCTTTGGTTAAATTGGGGCAAAGTTGCGTAATAATGTGGCCAATAATAAGCCGTTAAGAAATCGAAAATATATTTTGTAGTTTTGGAGATTTTTTGAAAAAACCAGATTTTTGCCTTTTCGTTTTTATTTTTTTCTGCTCTTATTTTTAAGAGATCGAAAAACTAAAAGCACTCTGTTGTGAATACTTTTTATGCTTTATAAAATGACGTCAAATTTTTCCTCATACGACATCAAGTCAGTTTTTCAAATACGCTCCTGGATATTTTTTCATCGTTTTAAGTAACATTTTTTATGTTCTAGAAAATGGTGCTTACATTTTTTCCATACGACGTTTCGTTCTTGTGCAATCATCATCAGATAATTTTTTAAATACGGCCCTGGATTTTTTTTACATTTTCATTAATATTTTTCCTCACTTCCTCATATCCACACATTTTGGCAAACTTTAATAATAATAATTTTCCTTTTATAATAAATCAAACTAACCTATGATTTATTGTTAGTAGTAATAATAAGAACAATGAAATTAATTTTTTTAAATAATTTTATAAAATAAACACTTATGAAATCGTCAATACTGATGATGGGCTGTACAATGGAAAAAAATACTGATGAAATTGTAAAAAAATCCAGTGCCGTAGGTATTCAAAAAATGACCCGATGATTACACAAGAACGAAACGTCGTATGGAAAAAATTTAAACGCCATTTTATAGAACATAAAAAATGCTACTTAAAACGATGAAAAAAAATACAGGGCCGTATTTAAAAAAAATGAGTTGATGATGTCAGCGGAAAAACGAAACGTCGCACGAGGAAAATTTTAACGTTATTTTATAAAGCACAACAAGTCTCCATGGCAAAGTGATTTTGGTTTTTCGATATCTTGAAAAATAAGAGCAGAAAAAAATAAAAACGAAAAGGCAAAAATTTGTTTTTTTTCAAAAATCTCCAGAACTACAAGAGATATTTTTGATTTCTTAACGGCTTATTATTGGCCACATTATTACGCAACTTTGCCCCAATTTAACCAAAGCTGTATCTGTTACAGTTTCTGAGATCCCTGTAGTGAGAAGCGAATTTGAAACAGCCTGTAGAATACCGACAAAAAATATTAAAATATTTTGAAAACAAATGAGTTAAATTTTACAAAATATAAAGAAAAATCTTAGAAAGTATTTGATCCTGTATAAAAAATAATTTTTTTGACTAAATTATGACTTTCTCTTTTTTGCAATAAAATGCTTATATTATTTTTCAAAAAATTACGAAATAAACATAAACTTCTTTCCCTCTAATTAATTATAAAATATTTTTACCCAGTGATTGTCCCAGTCCCCATTAAACAGCGCCGGAGCGAAACTTCTGACTGGATTCATGTTGGCCCCAGTGTAAGGTCCCTAAAACAATTTTCCATAAATTTTCTCACGATTTCCTTACATTAAATCGCTTACAGCTGCCATTGCTAAAACGGCGATAGCTAAACCAAAACGAATAGACACCGAATCATGTTTATTGCTATTCCGTTCGTCCCAAACGCCACAACACACCAAAACCAAAATGAACGAGATTATAAACTCCACCAGAAGACCTTGCGTCGCTGTTATGTCTGGGCTAATCTCTGGAGAGCATAAAGCCACGTGTTTTTGAATTGTTTCACCTGATGTGGTATTTACGATATGGCCAGTGTATTTACTTGGAGTTACAGCCTAAAAATAAATTAAATTTGTTGCGTTGAAGTTTTTTCTACGTTGATTTTTACCATTAGGAGGCCAAAGCCGCCCAAGGCGCCGATTAATTGTCCAGCAAAGAAGATTGGTACTTGAATTAGTGGAATGTTACCAAGTGTTGCAGCTGCTACTGTTACTATTGGGTTGATATGAGATCCGGACACATGGCCAAATACCTGCAAAAAAATTGTACTTTCGAATTTGTGGGTTTTTTGTGTAAAGTCCAAAAATTGTCATCAACCACAATTGATAAAAATTCCAGTGTTTTTGTGGATGGAAAAAATAATTTTATGCGTATTTTTTGGGTTTTTCGGAAGCATTCTCAAAACACTTAATTCAGTTACGCCTACCTACACATCACCAAAAAAGTGTTACAAAAAATCGTATAATTGTCCCACAATCATATTTAGGCTTGGTGGGTTCTCGAAGGTCGTCCACATAATTAGACTATTAATAACTATAGATGAATAAAAAGAATTCGTACCTGTACAGCCACCATAACAGCGAGACCAAACGTAAGGGAAACTTGTTCATGAGGTGGCGAATTGACACATCCCATACAACCCAAGAATACTAAAATTCCCGTGCCCAAAATTTCCGAAGTACACAGTACAACCCTGTCCATTGTCGTCATATTGTCACCAATTTGTATCTTCTTACCTGCGTGAGGAATAAAATTAAACAATTATGAGAATTTTTATCTCTGAGCTATTTTATAAAACAATAGGGTGTACAAATCTTGATATGATGAGATTCATAAGGTAAGTAATAATTGTGACTGTGTTTACATGATAATTATAAAGTGAGGATTTGTTCTGTTACATTATTAGTTGACATTGATCTAATTAAAAAATTATCAGTTTCATTGTTTTAACATAAGTGTTATTGCAAACAGATTCACTCAGCTGAAAAATCGAAAAGCAAATGCTACATGGTATATGAGAACAAAAATGTAGATATACATAAAATGCAACAGATTTCAGTAAACAAGAAAAAATTATTCTAAATGCTAATTTCTGAACTTGCACTTGAAACATAAACTAATAAAATGTACCAGAAATTTTTAAAATCTTTATAGAAGTTTCTTACAAAAATATATTAATTTTTAGAATTTACGCATAAAAAATTATACCGACCATTCCTGGGCAGTGGCGAATAAAATACAGATCGATGCGTATGTCCATTAACGTCACTCATTATAAACTCAGATACTATTTAGATAATAATCAGATAATGTAAATTGCTTGTAAGAAATTAAAACCGGTACTGTCAATAATTTGTATCATAATAACTTTATATACCTAGATATACAAATTGTTATAATTTACTTTGGAACAAAAAAAAGTTCATTTATAAAAAGTTCACGGTTACACATTTTTGAAACAAGGTTATTTAGTTGTGATTTCGTACTATAAACTTTATTAATGCACACGATACCTATTATATTGATTGCCTGATAGAATTTTTTATATCTTATTAATTCGATCGTTGTTCCTGCTGGACTATAAGAAGCTGTGGAAACCCAATTAAATTTGTAAAGCGATATACAAGACGCAGTTTAACCACAAGAGAGAAAAAACAGTCGAGGACATTTTCTTTGGGTATTAAAACCATATAACTAAATAACTTGTTCGTGAATAATTTGTTATGTTGTAGAAAAATAACATTAACACGGTTTATGTAGCCCTATTGAATATGTTGTAAAGTGTAGTAAGCACAGTTACGTAATCATGTAAATTATGTAAAAAATACGTAATTTATTGCAATTGTTGTTGTAGGATTCAGATAGGATTAACGTAATTTATAATGTGAAACAAAATTATGAAAAAGGTTACCTGCAAATTAGATTTAATTATGGAAACAACATTTTTAATTCTACTGTAAGGTGGTTTTGTTTACTAGAAAGTTTTTTATTAACAGCAGTTTCCGGATTTCCGTCAGGCTAATCTTGCAGGCAAATGTCCATAAATATTATTGGTAGAAAAATAATTACAAGTGTTATTTATTTTTACATATGCAATTCTGGGATTTGAAGATAGAATACATAAAAAATCATTTTTGCCAATTTTTTTTCAGTTCTCTTTTACGTAAATTGAAAAATATATTTTTTAATAGATTAAAATAAAAGTTTTCTACATGAAAATAACAGACAATTTTACATAAATATATCAGCTTTTTTTCATGAAATTTTCCAACGAGAACCATTCTTAGAATTTAAACAATGAATGTATTCTCCAGTTTTATTATGATATAGTTGACGTAACTTTAGTTTAAAAATATCTTAATTTTATAGTGGAATTTGATTTTGGTTCTTAATCAATACTTGACCCATGCGAGGAGGATTTGTTTGTTCAATAGCATAATCTCAGAAGATACTATTTTTATTTCCTTTTATCAAGTTTCTTAGTTTACTTAAATGTCATTAATATCAACAATTTATAGTATAAAAACAATAATAATAAACCATTAAAGAATATTACCATATTTAATTGTGGTCACCCATAATATTTTTGCAAATTATTATTTACACTTTTTCAGTCTTGATTTTTTTTATTAATTCAAATCGCATTTGAATGGGACACATATTTCTTCAATTACAAAACTGCGATGTAATTTATTACAGTGTAGGCGTCGACTACTTAAAATGTATTAAATTATAATATTGGTTACTTAAATGTAAATTAGTGCCGTAAAAGGTGCTGTTCAAAATTTGATCATTTGAATGGCATCCTAAAGAAAGTATTAATAGTTATGATGCTCTCTCGCCACAATTTTTTATTTTTTTATAAGACAAAGATATTTGCCAGTAGGCCTCTTTGTTTCTAAATTTTGTATGTATTCAGATTTATTTTATTAAAGTGCATTCTATTTCATCTAATTTTTTTTCTTTTCAATTTGATTTATTTAGGAGCCTTCGATTTTATTCGAAATTCGAAAATAGTAAGAATTTAGCAAACTGGTTTTAAAATCTGGTAACTAGTTCTGATTCTCTGATTTTAGTACCTACATAAAATTAAGTTTCTGAGCCTCTACTACAACATATTTTTCTCTTATATCTTTTACGGTTTTCAATCATTAAATTGAAATTGTTTCTAAAATATTCAGCGCCCGATAAAATTTTAAAAACTCGACGCCTATGGTTTGTGTTATAGAATATAGACAATTAATACGTAAAACTTTTATATATTATCTATTTATGAGAGATTATGGTGTAATATTATAGTGATCTTTCGACTGACCCGTGCATACTTTACATCAGATAATACCATATTTGTCGATATGTATTATTAATTCTAGTTACGAAATACTGTAGTACAACATATAATTATTATGACAATGTTTTTCTTGTAGGTATATTAAAAGCAAATTAACAACGAATCATTGATACGTTTCGATGTACTACATTTCGTAAAAATGCATTTATATTTATTAGTTTTACCAAATGGCTATGGATCAACGAATTATCTTTAAATTTAGAAACGTATTTTTGGAATATTATTTTAAATGTGTGGCCCACATACGCCAATTGTGCAAAAGCAGAATCATGTGCCGATGTTTTATTTTCAATCCACTCTCATTTATATTAAAAACTGCCTTACCCCATATAAGATCAATAACTATTTTATTACTTATATTTTTGTCATTTATACATATAGAGCAAAGCAATTTTTAAATGAGAGAAGTCCATTAATATAATTGGAACAACATATTTTATAGGACAGGTGTTTTTGTGGAGGCGCGAATTATTATTATACATAGAAATTAAATTCACGTAGGGAAAATTTTGTTGCAATTGCAAATAATACTGTACCGGATGCAAACCAATGGAATAATTGCTACACACTGACCTATCCTGTTTTAATGGTAAAATAATTATTTAATGAGCGTAGAAGATAAGTACGAAAAAAATGTAAAGTAATCGTGTTGCTAAGTTTTAAAGTTCAGCTATTTTTGTCTTAAAAATCACATAAAAATGTCTGAACTGAAATACAGATGAAAATAGTTTTGAAAATGTTTACTTCATTCATAAAAATTCAAAAAAAATTGTAATGAAATGTTTAATTTTTTTTGTTTTAAAATGTAATAAAAATTAACTCTTACCCCTTCCTTTTGCCATTTTCTCGACAAAAACAAAACTTAAAGAAAAACTGTTCTTTCCACTTGCGTCTCCTCACTGTTAGGTACTACTTACTAGCGCACTGTTGGTCTTATGTCGCCTTGCTCTTGCTCAATTCCAACTAAACATCGTCTTTGAGTTCAGAAAGAACAAAATTGTACTATGATCAATGTTTAAAATAACTCCCGGCGGCACACACTGAAAAAACTGTGATCTACCACAAATCGACTAAACAAACCACATCATAATTTAATAAGGTAATACCATAAGAGACGCTCCAATCTAAATTGCATGCTGCAATAAAATTAATAGCGTCAGGTTTGCCCACATAAAAACCAACACGATCAACGTTTTAATTAATTCTGCTTTGAATATCTACAGATGCAAAAATAAAATGTTTACATGTTGGGTGTCTGTCGTAAACATATCCATTTTTATTCGTAAATAAGGTTGGGCTAAATATGGAGTATTGGCCTGAGGTGTGGAAAATTCAAAACTTGCAATCTCAAATTTGAACGCTGTTGCCGCATGCTACCGCCTTGACCTGTGCACCATGAAATTTAAATTTAGTTTAATTAATTGTCTATTCACAACAAACATTGCCAGGTGAAACGATATTTGAACTTTTGTGTGTAGGTACATTGTACTCCCAAATGCAAATTATTCTTTGTAAAAATATTTTTGACTCCATTTAGTAACGTTTAGTTCCTTTAAAGTTATGAAAATTAGTTTATGGACGTTAACTTTATAAATATTTTTATATTGTTTTGAGTTGGGGAGTTTTTGAAACTAATTTATAATTTTAAATATAATTATTTCCTCAATAATAATACAAAACTTTTAAATTTAATTGGAAAATCTATTATGTAATGTAACTTACACATCTCATTATACTTTATTAATTATGTAGATGTTTCTATAATTTTTATTCCTTGAATCGTCTGTGAGTGGTAGCTTTTATTTAAATCTGATGCCAGGGCCGGAGTCGACAATAATTAACCAGAATTTCCCCGTGGGAGCCCCCAAATAATTAATTTGCAAGCACTTAAGTAAAAACCCAAAATCCAACCCTCTCACGATTTATTATAGATTTCTACTGAGCGCCATCATCAGATCAAAAACAGGTTCTTCTTAATTTTATTCACTCCCACTTTGAGAACTTTATTGAAAAATAATATGCAAGAAATAAACGGATTGGAACCTAAAAGAGCCTCTTTCCGGAGGACCCCTACAGATCAGTCCAGTCCTGTCTACTGCATCAGTTCTGACGCAAATAAAAGTGCTTACAGGCGATTTAATTGGTGATATAACTAACACTCGAACGTTTTTCGTTGAGACCAATTAATATTTTGAAAATTTTAGGATTTTATATAAAAATATGAGTTTTTAAATAATGGTCTGTAAGCGTGTGAAATAATTAAGAAAATAAATAATGTATACCTACGCAAAAACAGAAAATATAACAAAAATCGTAGGTTTAAAAATATAAAGGCCTACGTAAGAAATATTGCGACAATTCAGTGCAATTTGTTCATTTTTCCTGCAGCCTGCATCGGTTTATTTATAGAAATATTTAAACCAAAATATAATTCACGTAAACAAAAATACAAATAAATATCTCTACTTTGTTGCGACAGTTTATTATTAATTTCACCCTATTTATATTACAATAAAAAAGTTAAAAATATCAAATCCTCGTTTAAAAGATCCCTTTTTCTTGCCAAAATCTTGCTATACGTTTTCCACAATACCACGAAAAGTGTTTCGTAAATTAAAATTTAATTATATACCTACCTACGTTATTTTTTAACCACTTTAAAGTGTTCAGTGCCGTAACGATTGGTGAGGGAAAAAGGTTGAAAAATTATTTTTGTTTATAAATGCTAACTCCTGATAATTGTGATATATCAAAATATAACATGCAAAATTTCCTTAATAATTATGTTTTACATCCATTACCAGATAATTTGTGATATGTGCATACTATAAGTGGATTTAACTGTATATCTGTTTATTGGGTTTGTGCGATTTATATTTTTGAAATTAGGTACATTATCCGGTGGATTACTTTGGCCTAAATAAATGATAACAGAACAAAAAAATAAATGGAGTAATTTTGTTATTTTTGTATTTATTTCTATTACGTATCAATGTATGTTGTTTATTTGTTTCAGTTAACATTAGCGCAAAATTAACTTTATTTTGGAAGCTATAGAAATTTATTTTTACATCAAGTGAATGCTTAATTACTAAATTTATATCAGAGTATTTTGTTGGGTTTCAGTTCTTTTATTATAATTAAAACATCAATTTTATCGACAGTTTTTAATCAAAAAAGTAAAAATTTTACTAACCTTTCTCCTTGTTGTCACTTTTTTCCTCGTTTTCCGTTCCCACCCATTTCGGAGCCGGCATTTCAACCCCTGGTGTTGGTATAACCGCCACCATTCCGCCGTTGTTTTGGTGGGAAAATTGGCGATCGACCATTTCTAAAAAGCGATGGACTGATAACTGCACAACAGCAGATGTTCTTCGATGCGGACTCGTTTTGGAAATATTTTTACTAGTTTTATTACACTATAAGAAAGGAAGAATTACGTGAAACTAAGTGATGGATGATGCAAAAAAAATTGGTTTCTATTAATGGTATTATTGCAAGGGGGGTAATTGGTGGTTTCCTATACTTTAGTTTCGCGTGCATTGTTTTATTTTCATTTAGTGAAAATGTATGAAATTATATTTTTCTTCGATCACGCAATATTATATCAGGACAACTTGTATTGTAATTTGGACTATAAAATATTTATAATTATCTGATTTATTCAGTACGATTTCATATGCTACTTTCTATAATTGCCTCGATTTGTAGGTATGTCTGTGCATTTAATTTATATTAGTGTTTAGACGAAATTATTTGATTTTAGGAATCAGCCACCAAAAAAAAACTAGATAAAACCTTTTGTGTTTATAGTTCATTTCTCCTGTCTACAAATATAATAGGTATATTTACAAACCAAAAGTACATTATTATGATGACATTCCCTAAGCAAAATATTTAATTTATTTTTTAGCTTTTAATAAAATGCTTTTCTCTCATATCCAATTTTTTAATCTAAATGTTTTAAATCAAAATTTTGGCGGATGCGCTGGTGTTAAAAAATATACAAAATTCTCAATAGGCTATAATTCATATTGTATAAGGAAGGATTATCTGCAAACTATTTACATAATTTTAACAAACATGTTACTCTCTTTCAAAATCTTTAATTTTTTCAGATCAAGAAAGATTAAGCTCTTATCTTTTTATTCTAAAATTTCTACATTTTTTGCGAAAAAATATTAAATGCAAAATACTTTAACATAATTTTTCAGCAAACAATAAATATTTCAGTTGTATACAAAACAAACAAGTTCACTTACCTAACTACACGTACTACCTACACTCACGCAACTTTTTGACAAGTTGATATCAATTTCAGCGAGAACATCAGGAAAATAAACATAAACACAAACTAGTATGAGCTTTTATTCGATATCTTGCTTTATTTTTAACAACCCTCTCTCACTCTTTCAGCTAATAGCTGTTTCAGTCACGAATAGTTCGATAATCAGTTTTTTTAAAACCATTAGCGACATTTTTTTTTTTGTTTATCCATGATTTATAGATATTTTCTGTATTTGTATGGTAATTATGATGATATGTGCCTACAATATTTTATTTCATTAAAATTCTATTATTACTTGTTAATATAAATAAATAAAATATTTTCGTTTTTTTTTCTGATAGATATCATTATGAAAAATTAATGGGGTAAAAATTTTTTAAAATAAAATGCGTTTTGCTGACGATAGTTAAATCACAAATGCAATTATTATATTGATTAATCCATTAGGAAGTAGTTGAAAGACCTGATGTAATCACATTTTTTTCATTTATAATTTTGTATATGTCAAAATTTACACAACATATACATTATAGTTATGAATAGTAGAATAGTTGATTGTTTTACAAATTATCCTCAACTTATCATTATAAATTGGATATATACGACGATTACCAAAGTTAATGCCCTTAAACAAACTTATTCCAGTAAAACCTTAACAAAATCCCATTGATTAGTCTTAAAAATAAACCCCTTCCTTACAATAAATTCTTTAACTACCCTAGTCCTACTTTTACAGCTATATTTTACTACAACTTAACATCCATTAAATTGGGTAGAATATCCTTGTCAGCAGTATCCGTTTCCGTTTTTTGAAACACGCCACCTATCAAAGAAATCCAAATAATTTCACGACACAAACAAAAAATTAAAGCACAAAGAGAATGTAATACAATTTTCTATAATGCATATTGTTTATCATACAATTTAAAATTAACAAAGTAATTTAAGGGAAAAATTTATTACAGAATTTCACTACTAAACCTGTTTCCGAATCAAAGAGAAATCTGTAAATTATTCCTCCAAGTAATCCACCTGCATAAGGGCCAGCATGGAAAACCTAAAAAATTATGGGATAAACGAATCTGTAAAATAGTTTTCAGAAAAATTAGACTTGCCCAATGATCTTTGAAATTCATATAGTAAATCGATGGAGCTAGAGCTCTTGCAGGGTTTAAGGATGCCCCAGTAAATGGACCCTAAAATCAAAATGAAAAAATTTTGTGTGTTATAGGATTTATCAGCGTATTTCAAAAATTTAATACATATTCTTTTTAGAAAAATATTTTCATTATTATAAATTACAATATTAAAATTTACAGATCAAACCATTATAAAAGATTTTTCTCTCTTACATTTACGAGTTATCGACTAACGATTATAATAAATGTTAATATATTAAATTGTGAGAATTGGTAGCTTATTCACAAGTTTTGAAAAATCTGATGGAAACTTACCGAGGCTATTACAAAACCCATAATATAAAATCCTAGCCTAATCGACAGTGAATCGTCGCCAGTTTTGCATCCCTTATCTGTTACCGAAGCAACTACCAATACAAGAACACAAGTCACACAGACTTCCACGAAGAAACCCTAAAACCACAATTTGAGCTCCTGTGATAAAATTACTGAAATTTTCTTACTGCTACAGCATCAATCGAAACAGTCAAAAAGCAAATTCCTGGCCCTTCAACTTTAGTACTTGAAAAATTTGCCTGGAAAAGCATCATTATTTAAAATAAAATTATTCGTGGAATTTGGTGCAACGTACAAAAAGCATCCCAAATCCTATCAATGCACCTACGTACTGTGCAGCAATATAAACAATAAACTTAATTATAGTTATCCTGCCACAGATTAAAGTGCCCAAAGACACTGCAGGATTAATATGACACCCCGAAATTGGTCCTACTATCTGAAATAAAACGAAAAATGTTAAGAAAAGTATTTAAGCAAATTTATTCCTTCAAATATTACTGTTATAGCCATAGCAACAGCCATACCAAAGGTCACTCCAGGAACAATCGTCGCAACATGCCCAACTTCTTTGGTGCCTTGTAGCACACAACCCATACAACCAACATACAGTAAAATTGCGGTTCCTGTAACCTCCCCCAGGAAGCTAATTATTAACTTCGTTGGGTGGTTTTGTCTAGGTCCACCGGACACATCTGCAGATGATTAGGTATTCTTTGTGAAATAACATAAATAAAAATAATTTTCTTACCATTGTCCGACATATCTTCAATCTGGATGCTGATGTGACTTCGCAAAGGTGTGACAACCCGAACGTCATAACTCATCAAGGGTACCTTATTTTTAGTTTATCGAATATGATGGATGGTGTTTTGAAAAATCATGGTGCAGTATATGAATACATTAATTAAACGTACAGCAATCAAAAAAGTAATTATTATTAGGTGAGTACTCACTGTTTATGAGCTACGTTTTGTTTCAAAACAACAATAATATTGTGAGCGTATTAAATAATAAGTAGTTATAAGTACTTTCGTGATAATATAATTAAATTAGCATAGTAAAATATGAGATTGTGGAAGGATGTTAACATTTCATTTAGGATATGTATGCAATGTTTGCATAGAATTTTTAGCACTATTTGATGTAATGATAGAGCAATTTAAGGCCATATAGGGAATAAATTGTATCAAGTAGTCGAAAATTGAATTAGATTTCACGTTTCAGCTAACGAAATTGTATACAGGGTGAGTCAGTTTTTTGTAGCAGGACTTTAACAGTTGATAGAGGATCTTTTTTTAAGAAGAAAATTTCCTATAAACATGGGTCGTAGAAAGCTTTTTTATTTTACTTTTTCTATAATATAAAAATACCTGTTTAAAATAAAATTATAATATTGCGGCAAAAGACTAAGTACTTGAGTGCAAATAGTTTACCATAAAAATCTATCGTTTAATATTTCCAGTGGCGTAGATAGAAGGGTACATATTAGTACTTTTATTGAAAAAAATATTAACCAATTGAAATTTTTAATTTTTTCTTCAAGCATATGAAAGAGCATTCAATCTTGTTTAAAAAAGACCCTCTTGTCACAAGTTGATAAGATGCACCGTTTTGAAGATAAACAGAAATGTTTGTAACAAGTCAGAAATTTATTTAATACTAAATACCTATGACAAATTTAATATAAATCGTGAAAAACATAAAATAACTAATAAATAACGATAATAACAAATAAGCCCATTTACAATTTAAAGTAAATGCTCAAAATATGTCGCGTACACCCTTTCTTTTAAAAATCCTCATACAAAAAAGTCTAAGGGAGTCAGATCTGGAGATGGTAGAGGCCATGCAACTGGCCCCCTACGATCAATCCCTCTTCCTGGAAAGCTGTTGTCCAACCAGTTCCTTAGATTTCTCCTAATATGAACTGGACAACCATCAAGTTAAAACCAAGCCATCCTTCTTAAATTTAACGGATTTTCTTTCCACATATTGCCATGGTCTGCTTTTAAAAATTGCAAAAAAAATTTTTTTTCTTGTTACAAAAAGATCCTCTATCAACTGTTAAAGTCCTGCTACAAAAAACTGACTCACCCTGTATAGATACTTACATTTTTCCAAATTTTCTCCTAATTTAATGAAATCGTATTTCGATGAGGCAAATCAATTTTGACTAGAATGTTCTTCCTATTTTTCCTGAAATTTTACAGAAATTGCTTTTATAAATTTATCCCGAACTTTTCTTGCAATAACAAAAAATTGGGAAATCAATGGAACGCTTATTCGAATTTACATATAGATATCAGATTTCGTGTTTTTTCTGCTGGAAACAATTCCTCTAATAAACCACAATGCAAAAATTGGTATTGAAATAACTGACAGCCATCGCTACCTAAAAATGTAATTTTTTTGCCATTTGGCCATAAATCTCCAAGAAAATATAGAACAAGTGGGAATAGACTGATGATTCGTAATTAACGTCCTTAAAATTTTGTTTCTACATAGAATTTCTATCGATAAACTTATGCATTATTAATTTTCTTGCTATTTTTCTTTGCCCAATTTCACTACTGATACGTAACTAAAATTTAGTGAAATTTCTGATAAGAATTATGAATTATATTTAATCGATAGTGTGGATATTTAAAGAGTTATTCAACAAATAAGTTGACAACTCTGGGGTAAGAGTAGTAAGTAGTAGTAGTACCTAGTAGTAGTAGTAGTAATAAGTAGTACCTAAATAGAGAAAAATTTCCCAAAAATGTTCAACTTTTTAAATATCGACAATATTGATAAAAATTTTAAAGAAAAGTTGTAGGAAATATTTTTCTCTACTACTTTGTGCTGATGATTTTTTTCAGAAATCTAATAGGAAAGAAGGGCTGGTGAAGGAACGGCGAGATTTACGAATACAAAAACTCAGTTTTAAACTTATAGGGTGACACTCTACAAGATTCTGCTAAAATTGGCTGTAGGGTAAAAAAGTCTATTTCAACTGTTTACTTGCACTATGTACTTTTTGAAAAAAATGTAAATTTCTATTTCTTTAAAGATTATTGAGGTCTGAACAGTTTTTTCTGTTGTACGTTTATAGCATTCCAGTTTTTAATATTCTTACTCTAAAATATTTCTTTTATATGTATAAAAAAAATACTCCAAACGATAGTTAAAGTGCGAAAATATTTTATTGCGTTAACCCTTTATACAAAATATAAATTATGTTAGATATATCTGTTCGTTATCACACTTTACGGTTTAAAAACAAACCGCATTTATCCCACAAAAATATTTGTACTAGATACAAAAAGCGAGTTCATAATATATACATATTGTTATTTCCTTACAAAATATCAAATCAAAATAAATACTTTTATTATTAATAAACAAACATAACATAAATTAAAACACCACTTTGTCCATCAGGTTAAACTTTGTCGATACTGTTAGTATGACTAACGTTAATATCTTCCAAATGGAATTGTTCTTCCTTGGTGGCTTCTTCACTCTCTTCTAAGGCAAATAGATATTTGTAGAGTCCACAACCTAAAACGGCTGCGACATTCGGACCAACCCAATAAATCTTCAAAGAAAATTAATAAATTAAAAATTTTCACGTATTAAAAACAGTTCTTACCCATTGATTGCTCCAGTTTCCATCAAATACCACCGGAGCAAACGATCTGGCTGTGTTCATGCTGGCACCAGTGAAAGGTCCCTAAAAATCAAATAAAGAAAAAAAAAATCCTAAAAAGCAGGTTTTCACTTACAGCAACCATAGAAATGGCCACAATAACAAAACCAAATCTCAATGGGACTGAGTCTGGTTTATCCGCATTTCTTTTATCCCAAACGGAACAGCATACAACTACGAGTACAGTTGTGATAACAATTTCGATGGCAAGTGCTTGGACGGTGGAGATGAGAGAGTGGGGTTTGGTCAAACAGAAACCATCACCAGTGTACTCTTCTGGTACCAGAATCTAAATATAAAATTTCAGGATAAGTTCTGGCGGGTTTTCGTGATGTAAACTTTATTTACTTTCAGCAAGCCAAATCCAAGAGTTGCTCCGATGAATTGTGCAACAATATAAACTGCACCCATGAGGGGGGTGAGTTGCTGGAATAAGACTGTAGCGATTGTTACAGCTGGGTTCAGATGGGCCCCGGATATATGTCCAAATAACTATAAGAAATTTAGTTTTAACTGTGTTGAAATAGAAAATAGTAGAACATTTATTTACTTGGATTATTAGCATGACCACCAGACCAAAAGCTAAAGAGCCCATGTGGTGGGATGGTGGAGGATCATCTACTTGGCTGATGCAACCCATGCAACCCAGGAACATCAGGAGTCCTGTTCCGAGTAGCTCGGCAGCAAACATGGTAAAGTACGCAGGAGGTTTGACATTTTCTGTGAAAAATGGAAAATATTTCAAAAAATAATTTCTCGTTTTAGCAATTATTAATAGATAATTGATTTGAGGCTTATAAACTGTACTAGAATGAGTGGGTTTCGATTTTTTAACTTTTACACGTGTGATTTTAAACGTAATTCGTATGTTTTGGAATTGGAAAAGAATTCAAAAAATTAAAAATTATTACAGCGAAATTCAGACAGAAATTAAAAAAAACTACCAGAGAAATTTGACAACTCCAAAAACTGTTCTATTTTGTGGTAATAGTGCAGGTATCTAATTAATTGTCAATTTGATCAAAGTATAAAATAGGTAGCTTGGAAAATTACAAATTTGAAGGAATTGAAATGGAATTTTCTAAAAAACAACGATAATTAAGATAGACCCAATTATTTACCACAAAATTAAGACTCTGTATACAATTAATAAATGGTAGCTGTATAAATTATCAACGTTTTTTCAATTAAAAACGGATGATTACCAAATTATGGAGCCAACGATAACTCCAATTTACGTCCATAAATTATTCTAATTTGATAAATCATAATTGTGGTATTGATAATTGTATCAAATCATGTAAAATTACAGTCAATTATCGTAATTAACGGACATTCATTGGATTATTACCACAAACTACAAAGCAACATTGTAGTTGTTTTTATTTCGGACAAAGCGCAAATTTCTTAAACCAACAAAATTTAATATGAATCATAAAGGAAAACTTCACATGTGTATGTTATTAAACTGAAAATTCATTCACTGTACAAAATTGTTTATTTATGCGTTTCATTTTACTGTAATTAACAACTCGGGTGGCGTTTTTGATAAAAATATGTAAGTACGCTTTCATTATAACATTTTAAATTACACACAAAAAAACCGTAATTATATCGCATGGTTTTTATTATCAATATACCACAATAACGAAAGTTAGATAATGTTTAGTTGGATGACGCAGAAAATATGGAAAAATTTAGAATAAACTATTTCAGGCGCTATTTTTGATGTGGTTGTTTAACTGAGCTGTTAGAAAAATCAAAGGCATGACACTTGAGATAAACCCATTACATTGAATAGCTTTTAACCTGCTATGTAGTTTGTTAAAATTATTTTAGAGATACATATCTAAGGTATTTTAACAGGAACCATCTGATTGTTAGGCAAATCAGATGCGAAGGCCAATTCCATATGAATTTTCCTTGGACATAATTAATTAGGAGATGCTTTGGATACGATCAATAGAACAATAAACCATCAATTAAATTAATAGATGAAAATATTATAATTAAATGATGTTCGAAGTTACCACACAAGAACCAAATAAAACACAATTTAACTTCAGGCAGTTGTGGTTTTACGAAATTTTTTATCTAATTAAAATTTTAAACAAATACTAACCTTTGCCTTTGCCCATGTTTGGTGAAAAGTACTTCGCTTTTATTCACCTTCAAACTGAAAGTATTTTGGTTTTCAACGAACGTTTTATAAAAGCGTCTTTGAATATTGAGTAAACTACGTAAACTATCACAGATAAACTGGTGAACTCATCTATAATATATAACAATTCCGATAAAAAACATGTGGACATAAAGTACTCCATTATTTATCTTGTAATCATTTTCTCTGAATAGGAATAGGAATCCACCAGAGATTCACAACCACGTCAAACCTTTATATTTAAAATACGTTAATTTTTAAGTCTCGTTACAAACAATTAATTTAAATATAAAATCAGGTTTCATCTGTGTGTTGTGTGATTGCAAGATTTATCACACTTCACTCTAAAATAACAACGCAAATTAAATAAATCAAATCAGGATTATGTTTCGTGTTTCCTTGATATTTCAACGTTTTGGGGTGCCAATTATTGTAAGATAAAAAAAATACAAATCATGCAATGTACTCGACGATATTATTATATTGTAATTAAGTTATTGGTTCACCAAGCAACAGGTAAATAGGTTAAAAAGTGAAAGTTTTTCATGAATAAAATACGTATACCTACATAGCAAGAGCAAGGTATACGAATTTGTACATCATAAAACAGCGTGTTCAAAGTTTCCAAACAATTTTTGTAAAAAAAAGTATTCTATGGTGACAATTTATTATCTATTATCTATTGTAAATCACGGCACTAGTTTATGGTACCTAGTCTAGTAGCAACCAGATTATCTTTACATCATAAAAATAAGCCTTCACATAAAACTATGATGGATATTTCAAGTGTTATTGCTTCTTTATAGATAATTGCAAGGAGTGTTTACTTTTCTATAATAAAATCATCTCTAAATTCCTGCATTGATTTTATATTCTCGGTATTGAAGACTTGTTTTTACTGTAAATCAATTTACTTAGAAGTGTTAACAATAAAGGTGATTTGTATTTAACTTGTAAGCTGTAAGTAAACAAGAAAATATGTAATTAAATTTTTGAGTTTGCAAATTTATCAATTATGTAAATTCTCGTGTTTAATTTTATAAATAATTTTAACACAATTTCCATTTGTTCATATAAATAATTTTCGATTGTTCAATCTTTATTTCTGATCAAGTACAATGAAAATGTACAATATATACAATGCATAATTTGATATTTTTTTATTTGCGTAGTTATATTATGAAGTACAAAATTTCGTACAAAAAATACTTATAACAGAATTTCACGAATTTTTATATCTTACATCTTTTTAAATAAAAACTTCCAAGTAATGATACAATTTTTCAATTTTTACAACAATTTCTATAAATTTACATGGATTCAAAATCTCCAGAGCGCATAAAACTGAAATAACTGCATAAGAAACTGTTTCAAAAATATTTAAAGTTGCCTAGATTTTTTATTATGTGAAGACCAAGATTTTTTTTAAGTAACTTGATGCCCATTTTTACCGATTTTGTTTTTAAAATTTCAGTTGGACTTAGATGATACTTAATTTAAAATTTTACCGTTAAGCATAAATTTTAAGGGGAAACGGTCATTTTTTGGAAAAACTATATTTAAAAAAAAGATACCCATTAAAAATAAATGATTTAAAAAAGACTGTATAAATACGATTTTTAATGCAGTTTTAGAAAATTGTTGGACATTTTTGTGTCTATATTTTAGTAACTTTATCAATTTTTTTATAATTTAAGAATACAATTTTACGAGCAGCTCAATACGTCAAATCTAATTCTTGCACAATAAAACTCAATCCTGCACAATTTTCATTTTTAGCAAGGATGAAAATTGCATTCATTTTTCTTTTGGTTCACAACTCAAACCTTTTTAATATTTTAAAACAAAACTTACCTTTTACAGCTTTTTCAGGCATCTTCATCTTGCTTGAGTCCGATTCAGAGGTCCTCTTCGAAAAAATACGTTTTGGTAAATCCACTACAGACAATTTAATCCCATTGGCAATGTTCTGTGTTCTATCCAACATTTCAGACCTATTTAATAAAAAACACTGATAGTTAAAGTGTATTTCGCAAAAAAAATATTGACAGTCAATATTATTAGTAATATTAATTAACTACAACAGTACAACACAATTATCTAATCTACGTAAAAATCAAACACTTGTAGAATGAATTGTACCAAAAAAACAAATTAATATGCATAAATCAAATTTATCTATAGTATAATAGTTAGTACCGAAACTGTCTGAATCTCCCCCATGCTTACGAGCGAAATTGTCGGAGCTCTACACTTGAATAATTTACAATCCAAGTTTTTTTCGTTTATATTATCCCCGTATATACGTGGTGTTTACTTTAAAAAACTACACCAGAACAATAAAACTGCCTATGGAAAAAATCCGCTTGAATTAATTTCGTTATAAATTCCTTCCGCAAACATTTCGTTTTCCAATAATTATTACATACACACGAAATAATTCGAGATATAATTAAATTACCACCACAAACACACACTTTGTGTATTGTCAAACAAATTAGTTAAATTACTTTTTACAACAAGAAAATAAACGGTACTACCTGCTGTTATTGTTGTTATGGTTTGTCAAAATACCGCGTATTTTTCTGTATAATATGATGAACATCCAAGGTAAGGCACAAGGATCTTTTTTTGGTCCGACAAATAGGAAACAACCACAACCACAATAAAGTGCGCTATTATATTAAAGAATTGTTAATCTCCCACACCTGGACAATATAATATAATCAAGTTTATTATCTGGTGTTCTCGCTGGGAATTTAATTTGAATATGTTCTACCGGCATATCACAGAAATTACTTCCGGAGTATTCAATTTCAAACAACACGGTTTTTGCACTTACTTATTAGTGGAAGTGTGAAATACCAAAGATTGATTGGAGGTACTCATGATAAAGTGCGTGCTGTGCACAGAAAAATTGCAACAGAACTATTCCTTATTCCTTGAAACGTCCATATAACATGAAAATTGAACAGATCACGTATCAATCAAAAACTGCGATAAATTTGCGGTTGGTTGCAAAATGCCAATCCGTCAACGAAATAATGTTAGGTTTTTTCCTAAAGTACAATTCAATTATCTAACATGCAACGTTACGTGTAATTTATACTATTAAAATAACATACCAGACAGTAAACACAGTTAACTGCACCGAAAACGAAAAAATTTGCACGTTTTCCCTAAAGTTTTATGAACCCAATCAAATTCAACCTCAATATTTATCAATAACCCAAAACTGAGCGTTAAGCACATTTAATGAAATTCTTGATTGATGAACGTGAGCGATTAATCAAACCACCACACCACGATGCATTTAATTGAATAACACCAACATACCAGCATTTTATGTGTACACAAAAGTCTAATAGATGATTGATTGTATCTATAAAATAAAAGGTAAGAGTTTAACCTTTAATTGATTTCCAAAGCAAGGTTTTCAACAATTTACAATAATATAAAGTTCATTATCATTTCGAGCTTTTTTTGAAAAATAGTCATACATGACAATGTACAATATAAACATTGGAATCGCTATAAATTTATTGATTTAGACCAACTATTTTTCATTTGGAGGCTATTTCTTAATGAGAAATGTATTAAAATGTGTTCTTATGATGTGTGTTGTTGGATATTGGAAATAAATCAATCAATACTGTTTTAAATGTCTTAGTTTTAATAGACAGGCATGTATTAGGAACGCGCACTTTAATAAATTACTTTTACCTTCTTCCTGCCAAAGATTCGATTATCTTTTGCTTATGGTTAGGCTGCAGGCCAAAATATGAACATCTAATCGTTGTAGCGAGTAGATTGCAATTTAATTAGCAAAAATTAACGTTCTGTTTAGATGAGTTGCGGTCAGAAAAACACTACTGTAAATGACAAGGGTATTATCTAAGTTCATTTAGGATGTGCATATTATAATTAAATTACAGGAAAATGAATTTACGTGAAAAAGACTGGTTTTTCCGTAACAAATTGGCGGCAATTGTGATTTTTTTATGGCCGCTAATTTCGTAATTTTATTGTTACGAAATAATAAGTTTTGTGCAAAAAGACAATTACATATTTTAGTGAGTTTGATGGGCACGACTTTCAATTTCTGCAGATTATGTAGGTACGATTAGAAATAAACAAAAAAATTTGAGAGGTTTCTCATTACGATTTTTTAATTGATGTTAATAATTATAAAATTGAATTATTATTTAGAATTTGTTTTTTACACATAATAATTAATTTGTGCTTTAATAAAATTGCTTATAACTGTTTCATACCAGTGGAGTTTCAAAGTAATCAAAAATTTTAATAACTCCAAACGCTTATGTAGGTACCTTTTTTGGAATTTTTTTAACATTTTATACTTTAAGCGATCGGGTTTTTAGAACCTACACCCTACAATCTAAAATTTCATAATGTTTGAAATAATTTTGTCTACTAATTTATAATAAAATGTTATTTTACAATCGGAACTAAAAAATAGAAAGGTATCTACAACAGGTAATTTAATGCTCAGGTTTTTTAATTTTTAATTCTAGGTTGTTTCAAATATTATATTGAATGAAATGTTCTGTACTATACAGAGTATCCCAAAATACGCCCGTTATACCCAAATGGTTAGGATTTTTGTTAATCTGTTGAATACATGAACTAAATATTTTTGTAACAGGTATAAAAATAAATTAGAATAAGAGGAAAATCCTTAATACAAATCATTATTTCATTATAGTGATTCTTTGAATACATTTTTACACCGAAAAAAAAAATTGAAAACTGAAATTTCATTGTGTCTCTAAAAAAACCAAACTGAGCTTTCATTCTACAGGGTGTCTCTAAAAGGTCTTTACAAAATCCTACCACAAGTTTTTGGGCTCAAAATAATTCGATTGAACCAAACATACCTTAGTCCAAAAGTCCTTCCTTACTGAGTTACAGGGCGCTAAAAAATATCTTTCCAAATGATTTTTTAAATATATCTACAGAACGGTTTAGAGTAGAGACTTGAAATTTGGTGGGTTAATAAGTCTATAAAGAAGCTACAATTTGTTGGTATTAGAACCAAAATAATATTGTTCAGTGTTGTATTTATAGGGGGGGACTCAGTGTTTTTTTGGATATTTTTGTAGGATATTGAATTTTTTTACAAAATAACAAGAATTATGATAGATATGCTCAAGACATATAAAAAAGGTATACTTGTTTGACTTGCGTTATCTCAACTGTTTTCGAGATATTTAACTTCGAAAGTTTTTTTTCTATAAAAACAATTTGTGGCTTACCCTGTAAAGTAAAAAATATTGGGTCACTCTAATACAGCTAATTCTACGTCCAAAACTAAGCATAAATGGTTGTAGAAACCGACCCCCAAAAATGTTTCGTTACTAAAATACAGGATGTTGAAATATGTATTTTTTATTCGCCCTCTATCTTTTTTAGGTATATCTACAGAACGGTATAAGATATAAATTATGCTTAGTTTTGGACGAAGAATGAGCCGTAGGTAGAGTGACCCAATATTTTTTACTTTACAGGGTGTCACAAATTGTCGTTTTAACAGCAAAAAAAATTTTCAAAGTGAAATATCTCGCAAACAGCTGAGTTAATGCAAATCAAACAAGTATACCTTTTTACGTGTCTTGAGCGTATCTATCATAATTCTGATTATTTTATAAAAAAATTTAATCCCCTACAAAAATTATTCAAAAAAACCCTCAGACCTCTTCGATAAGTACGCCATTGAACAGTATTATTTTGGTTCTAATATCAATAAATTGTAGCTTCCTTATAGACTTATTAACCCACCAAATTTCAAATCTCTACTTTAAACCGTTCTGTAACTCAGTAAGGAAGAACTTTTGGACTAAAGTATGTTTGGTTTAAACGAATAATTTTGAGCCCAAAAACTTGTGGTAGGATTTTGTAAAGACCTTTTAGAGACACCCTGTATACAAGGTGTCCCAGGATAGACACGAAATCTTTTTAGGGGTGATTCTTGAATAAATTCTTGTCCTGTATAATTTTTTATCCGGGTTAGCTTTCGAGCAATAATCTCTTGAAAGTTGAAAATTGTAGACTGAAAAAGTAAAACACTGTTGAATAAAAAGAAGCCAATCTGCTAAACTATTTGATTATCGAAAAAAGTTATACATGAAATTTGTAGCTGAGATGATTTGCGAACGAAAGTATGCTGTAATTTTTTTGGTAGTGTTAACCCTTAAATAATTATTAGTGTTCAAATTTGGAATTTGAAAAAATAAATCATTATGTTCACGTTTTATTTAATTCATTTGAAAACTAGTATTGAAAATAGTTCAAAATTTAATACATGATGAAAGATTGGTTTATTTTGAATCGAAAAGTTAAATTCCATTTTGAACTCGACTCGGAGTAATTATTAAATTTGTTAAAAAGATTTCCGTAAGTTGCCACCTGCAATGACTTGATATAAAAAAAAACTCGGATTGGGGATAAAAAAATTAAAAAGGCAATACAGAATATATTCAAGAATCATATCTAAAAATATTTCGTGTCTATCCTGGATCACTATTTTGGCTATAAAGTAGCTTATCCATAACCAAATTTATAATATCTGTAAATTGTATAATGTCAGTTTTCAAAGAAAACGCCATTGGTCAATTCAATGAAACTATTTAAAAATTCTACACTCATTTTCATGAGGTAAGTCTCTGAGTAATTACGACGATTTATAAAAGTTGTTTTTGGAATATTAATTAAAAAACTAGTTTCACTGACATCGAATATAATGTTTTTTGTATATTTTTTCCCATACAAATTTTCCGAACGTATTTGAATTTTTTTTTGTTTATTTTCAAACAACCAAATTTATTTTATATGACAGTGCTAATAAATAATATAATAGCTAAAAATAGCCAGGATAACAACAAACTGAAGGACTAAAAGAACAAAAATTAACCTTTTCACCATTTCGAATTTCAGTGGGATAAACAATTAATTTTAATTTGTATTGTTGAATACACCTACTCATCTAAGATTTTATTTAGTACCATTAACGGCGGTTAACCTTTACCAAATATTTGCATATCATTTGTAATTTACACAATACACTAAAATTAATTTCCCACACATTATAGATATAATTTTGCAATAAATTAACAAGCCACACAATATTAACTTACCCCTTCTTGAAATAAAATCAAAATTAACGCCCAAATAAAACGTTTTTCTACTGATAAAACCGAACATTAAGCACCAATTTCGATTAGATATCAATTAAAATCATAAACTGAGCTCTATTATTACAACATTTGTATTCAGGTCCAAGTTCCCACAGTTAATCCCTCTACTTTAGTATCATTATTTTATTGTATTACCACCATTGTCATTGCTATCTTGGTCTCTTTAGCATTCTAAAGTTATTTGGCATTATGATTACAGTCCAGTCCGCGATGTTTCCTGTTTGGTTTTTATTAAAGCACCCACCACATTGTTTACAACAGTAGATTTATTATTTTGTTTAGTTTCACTGCCACATTACATTGTAATAGTTTTAAAACACTCGTATAGCATTGGTAAATTATTGCATATTGCATTATTATGGTGGCTTTCGCCTTTCATTTCATGGCTGGAATTAGTTTCTCCCTCCAAGCTGTTTGTATTGATCCGGAGCGCGGCGCGGCGTACTTACACCTAAGAAAATTTTCAAAAAATAAAAAATATACATACTTACCTACCGATTTAATTTTGCAGAAAATCAAAAAACTTCAACTGCACTGTGCGGAGAATAATGCACTTTTGATTCAGAATTATAAATTCCTCAATGTGTTTTATCGAAAATATGCATTGTTCTTTTATCTTCATACCAATTATATTCAAACTGGTTTAATAACTAGTTAGTGACCAAACATCAACAATATCCTGATTAGGTGACAATTAACAATTTTAGTTAAGTGTCTTTTGTGTGTGAAGAAAGAATGTAAGCATGAAAATATACTTATTTTATTACACATAAAAATTCACAAAGTAAAATTTGTTATTAAAATCTAACAAAATTGGCTGATCATAATTTAAATAGTAAAAGTTAATAAACATTATTATCTTAAAGTATACAGTACTCTACAGACTACAGCTTCCAAACTAAACATTTGATGACATAGGTTTTAATTTTACCTCAATCATAGACAGATCGAGCATATAACGTTGGTATTTCTTATAAAAGGCATGAGCGGAAGCAACACTTTTGAATAGAATTGTTGCCTTGCACCCTGCTTTATCCCTGTGTAGCTTCTGAAATGCAATTTCATTTCATCATAAGTTCTTCTAAATAAAAACCACTAAATCTAATTAAGTAATGCAGGACAACAGTAAAGACACATCCGAAAAAGCCAGTTAACTTTAATGGGGTGGTTCGATATTTCAGTATATTGTTCTTAATTACTTAATTATTTGTCAACAAAAGGATGGAACGAAATGTTACACAAAATACAAATGGATATATTACAGTTGTTTGGAATTGTGTTGTCGTGTTAGAAATTAAATTATTTTATTTGTGTAGTCATAAAAACATTAAGGAAAATTTTCGCCGGACACATTAAACTATTCATCTAACAGTAGGAACTCTTACCACTCGAGATTTTGTAATATAAAATAATTCATTTCTAACAAATGCTCCCTGATATATGGTAACAATATTTTGATACAAAATACAATTGCGGAAAAAAAAACTGAGATTCTTTCATATGGCACGAAACTAAAAAACTACACTAAAACTTTAAAAATTTGAAACAAAACGATAACCAAACTAATTTATTCATTTCGTATTACAAATTGAAAAGAATATACTAAACTAAATAAACAAAAAAAAATTTCGTTTCAACAAAATAAAACTAACAATTACTAAATTAAAACCACAAAGAAACTCTTCTAAAATTGCTCATGAGATTCCTATCCTACCTAGAACTAAGGAAAAATCACAGTAAAAAAACAGGTGAAAAATTATCAATAACGACGAAAACATTTAATTATCAGAAAAATATTCGAATGCTTGTTTTTTGATCTTATAGATTTGTATCTTAATTTATTCGCCATTGTTTTATTTTATTTTTTATTATGCACTATACAGCCCTATAACAATAAAAAATTTCACGAATGTACATCCGGTTTATTTACATATCTACACGAAAATTTATCACATATTTGTGGAGAACAATCCACCAACTGGAAAATTCGAAATGAAGCCCGGTACTGCAGTCAGCCTAATTTTCGCCGAATATATATTGGAATCCCTAGGGAGTCATGGGAAATCAGATCCTTAAAAAGTCTGTTATTTCATATTTTGGTTTACATTATGATTTTGTTGAAGATCTTCTGTTGGTACTTAATTTAAAAATATCTGATATGACCAGCACATGGATTTCTTATACGATGCGGAAATAGTGAAGCTGTGTTTATTTTAATAATATTAATGTGAATTAATTTATTTAATACGTATTTTTCCCATACGTACACGAAAATGGCCACTTTATTTGCGTGAAATGCGGGTACAAAGTCGCCTTTTTACGGTAGTCGCGGAAATTAAGGAGTGGGGGTAACATTTCTCACTTGGGTAGCCATCCCCTGACTGATATGCGGGAGTTATTTGTGTTTGTTTATGGTTGTCAAGGTGATTTGCTCACCGCACAGTGTCAAACAAAATGTCAGTGTTATGTTGTTTTAACTTTTTCGCGCGTTTCACGCACAATAAGTGGCCATTTTCGTACAGGTATGAGAAAAAATAGAGTATGCTACACGGTAGGAATTGATTCTGCTTCGTATTCTTTTCACACTCGTCAAAATCTCCCAATTCCTACCTTGTTGCATACACTACTATTATATCGGTACAACAGGGTGACATGAGGTTAGCCACTTTCTGAGCTTTGAAAACACGGCTTAAGTGAATAAACGAAAATTATATATTAAAGAACATGCATATTATTTACAAATTCCCATAAAATTTTATTCAATATCTATTTTTTGCCCACTGAAATAAAACAGGTACATACGTAACATTTGGAAAAATTGCAAAATATTCTCTAGCTTTAGTAAAATATAAAAATAATTTATATGGAACCATTACGTTCTCCACAATTCCCTAAAGGATAAAACAGGCTATTTTAGGCATCTAAAACACTGTGAATGAATCAGAACAGTGGAGTACGAATGAAATAAGACAGAGGTTGCTGCAGAAGTAGTCCTCTTCATTTTATCACTTGGACTATCTGGACGCACTGTATAAAACTGTTGAATACAAAGATTTCCCAGAAACAAATGCAAATGGAATTTCTAACTAATTGTGAGAATGTTTCCTTGAAAAGCAGTTTCTCACTAATTATAGACGTAACTGAAAAAGTTACTAAGAATTATGTACTTCAAAAACTTCCAAATTGTTCCTTTTACCACCTGATATATCACTTGAATTTAAAAAAAACTGTAAGGAAACGAAATAAATAAATAAATAAATTATTTGTATCCTAATACATATTTTTTGATCACTTTATTGTAGTTGAGCCACTCAATCACATTCCAATTTTCTCGCGTTTACCTAAATTGTGAGACGTTATGTAGTATTAGTGTGATGGCGTCCAAGACTAGTCTAGTTTTATAAATTTGAATCATTGAAGTTATTCAGAGTTTGCGGAAACATTACATAATTAATTATTCACCGATTCATAAAATTTTAGTTACTTAATACTTTTAGTAACCAGTAGCAAAACTTCTGTATAAAATAATTTATCATTGTGGAAGAATTTGGAAGTATTCAAACGTCATAAAATATCAATCCGTCTCATATGTTAAACTTTTTGCTTTATCACACAATAACATTGCAAGTGTTTAACTTCATAATATAGAGGCCATAAACGACTAAAATCCAGCCAGTATCTTTGATATTAATTCCACGATGAAAAAAAGGAAAGTTTCGAAGACACAAAAAGTTGTAATGTATAAAGTTAAAGGCACAACTATGATCCCAGTAAATCTCACATTTTTGTCCATTGAAAAACACAACAGAAGAAAGGAAAAAAAGCCCCACACACTCTTTCGCTACCGACAATACCTTACCTGCACCTCTCCTATTTCCCGGCAAAGCCCCAAAATTTTCTTGTTAGACGTATTTCCGCAGAGGTTGTTTACCACAACCAATCGTGTATTAACCAACGATTGATCTTTCGTCAAAATTGTCCGATCATTTAAAAATGTCGACAAATGGTTTTGATTTGCAGTGTTTGCCCCCTCCGACTCAAACGAAGCACCCTCAACACACTGAATATTTATATTGTTTGGTGTCGGATTAAATCGGGGCTTATTTAGTACGACAACGCGCTGCGTGAGATTAGTTTTTGCAGGGATGGAGTTTACTCTTTGCAGGATCGGTTTTTTATGCTGTGGAGCCGAATTGTTTTGGGGTTTTTGACGATTTGGATTTACTCGTTGTACAATCGGTTTTACTCCTCTTGGAATTACGTTGGGTTGTTGTGGAAGCGGTTCTGTTGATTGATCTGCATTTTGAGCTGCTTGTTGTTTGCGCCTTTGCTCCTTTTCGAATAGAATCTTCTCGCGCTGGCGTTTCTGTTCCTCAATTTGTAAGCGGTACTGTCTGGTTTCAGCATCTTCTTCAATCTGTTGATAAGAGTTGTAACATATTTGTTATCACTTAAACTTTTACTTACATCCTCCGGAACTGCAAGCGTGACCTTGTGCACTTCCTCAGGTTTTACTTGTGGTTGCACGTTTCCTGTTGGCCGCTTACGATTATTGGTCATTATCCTATTCCCAAAGTTATTTTTTTTGTTTACATAATTCGTTCTATTATTCGGATAATTTGCCCTAACATTATTACTATTTCTATTATTAAAAATCGTAACCCTATTACTACTATTATTATTAAAATTAGAGAGCGTATTATGATCATTATTTTGCGGAAAATTTCTGTTAATATTCATATCCCTGTTGAAAATATCTACATGTTGTAGTTGATGTGGCGATGATTGAAATAGCGGTGCGGGCTGCTGAAACTGAGGTGGAGGTTCGAAATGAGGTTGAGGCGGACATTGCCGATGAAATCCTGGCGGAGGCAAAGCCGTGTTGATTATGATTGGCGTCTGTTGGTATTGCGGTGCTGGAGCCGCTTGTCTGTTGTGGTCTCCCAGTCTGTCATGAACAGTCAACGATCTTGGCTGGTTTGTTACACATATCTAGATAACAAATAAATAAATCAAAATAAAGATAAAGATAATGAAATTTAATGAAAGCAGGCACAAAATTGCGTTACGTTAGGTTTTAACCAGAAAGAAGGATGGATGTATAAATTGCAGGTCCCTACGATCTGTATTAGGTCAGACTCTCTTATTAAAAAAAATTCTGCTTAAACGCAATTATTTTACATTATAAAGGATGAGTCACATTGGACTGAAAGCAAATACAGATCGTTTGTACTTCCTATACATAAGCATAAGTTAGAAAGCTTCTAGTCCCTATAAAAGTTTTGAAAACCTTCCAAATACAAGCAATGCTTGAAATTCTACCCTACTTCACAAAAATAAAGCAGACAAACCCAACACATTTGTGTACCTGTTGTTGGTATTGCGAAGAATAACTTGGTAGATTCTGCTGCTCATTCCACTGTGTGTTGTACTGCTAAATGAGCCAACGATATAAATTGCTGGTTTTGACAACATAAATATACAAACCTGATAATTCGGTGGTGCTACGAGTTGTTGCATCAGAGGAGGCGGACTCTGTACAAAATTATTGTTAGGATAAGGGTGCACCTGGAGGACAACCGGTTGTTGTTGTTGTTGGAAGTGTTGAGGTTCATGCTGCATTTGAAACTGCTGTTGATTCGCTACAGGAAACTGATGGTTATTACGAACAGTACCAGTAGCCCAGGGGTTAATCTGTGCGGGTCCTTGATGATCCCATGCAAGACGAGCTGTAGGAAAATATAACTTGTATATTTTCTTGGTAATTTCTAAAATATTCTTACCGTTGTTGCTCACGTGAACAACCCCTTTAAATCGTGGGTTTATAAGCACAGTACGGTTCCTTGGGTTTCGCCTGCCATTGCCACGTGTAAATTTGTTAAATCTCTGCGGCCTTCCTACAGAAAAGCAAGTAAATAAAAATCAACTAAACCTCTACAAAACCAAGCGAATCTTACTAGTGTTGTCCGGTGGACTAATGGGGCGTCTTATTGGTTTTTTATCTACATCTCGCTCGCTATCTTCGTTGCGGTCACTTTTATTTTTTTTCTCTGCAACAAAGTTGTGTTAACATAGCTGGTAAACAACACGTATAACCAAATACCTTCCAAGAACGAGGAATCATCCAGCTCCCCTTTATCTGTTTGTAATTCGAGTATATCGGCTTCTGCATCATAATTAATATCGAGCCATTCAGATCCCTCTTCATCCAGGAGAAGTGCCTCTTCTTTCTCCTCGCTTATATCACTTATATCTTCATCAATGTCCCCATTGTCCAAGAGTTCTTCACTATTTAGGAAATAAACCAGAGGAAATGGAATAGAAATTTCACCTGGTAATAAATTAATATTTCTTACCAATCAGACATATTTTAATAATAGGATTTTTATGTATGAGGCAAATAATCCGAAGAGATGATTTTGCAGTGCTTGTAGAAAACATGAACGCCATTCCTAATAAGTGCGCATGTCACACACAACATGACCAAATGTATGTAGTATGCAACCAGTAAAACATGTGGATTTAAAGTCGGTGATCAGAGCTATCTAGCGATGGTTTAGCACAGCTTTGTATCGATATTCTGCAGTTTCCTTTAGTCCTAATTTAGTTCAATAGTCACAGATTTAATAAATAGAATGTGTATACATCTATGATGTTTGGTGTATATCGGGTTGCCAACATTTAGAAGAAGTGTACGAATATTTCTTTTTGTATTTTGATTATTTTCGACTACAAATGAGTTATTCTCCACTACACTATTTATTATTCAGGTACAAACAAAATTTGTGGATATAAAGATGAAAAATGTTTTACGTTCACATGCGTCCCTGGCTAACTTCATGTGTATGTTAATAAAATAAATGGGCATAGGCAGCCCGCAATACGATTTTTTCTAGTAAACTTTAACAAAAAAATGACCTCCAACTACTTAATAAAAAATTCACAACAAACCTCTCTAATTTTTTTGAGTTGTATGCGTTCTTGGCATTTGCGCTTTAATCCGTATTCGCTAACTTCATTCTCTGTACATGCAGAAAAAGTGAAGTGATATAGCCCCCCTTTTTTGTTGTCTCGCTCCGTCACATACATACGCGCACTTACCGTTTGTTATGAATGGAATTTTTAATAAATATCGCTATATTTAAACGTTTCAGTTTAGTAGTACTAGAGTATGGTTAAAGTATTGAACAATAATGTTTTTTATTTGGTAAAACCGCGACGAAATAAAATGGTGTTTTTGACGATTAATCAAACATATTATTATAGTGTAAACAGATCTACGTGATTACTAAACTAGTGACCCGATGAAATATCATATGACTGAAGTGCACGTGATGTTATATTTTCTTTTAAGTTTTTTCTGGCATCGGTCAAGATAAAACTCGTGCTATTCGTAAATGAGTGTTATTCGTGAGGGCACAGTGGTATGGCCCTTTTCAATAAATTATTTACAACCAAAAACACACACTACAAACACCAAGACAATGTCAGGTGTGTATTTATTTCATACATATATCTATTATTACAATATTTATAACATATAACGCACTTTCACACAAATTATGATAGTTTTCTTATCAGATAAACAACCAAAATATGAGATGTGCGATGGTTTATTTCTTTCAAAAAAAACCTCCACAAATCCACCATAATTTTTCTGCCAGTGACAATAAATCACCTCAATAATTCAAACAGAATTTTTTTGTGTAGGTCGATGTACAGGCATTACCAGCAAAAATAACCGTATAGTTTTGTGCGGTGAGAACAATCAAACGCAATTTGTTTATGATTACATACACCGTTTTGGCCCCAAACCATTCTTCCGTCATAGTCTCAAATTTATTCAAAACAAAAAAATATTCTAATTTATTGTAATTAGACAACCAGAAAGCATCATCATCAGTTCCCCTATCTGAAAAAGCATGTGATGATTGCTTAACTAAACATGTGACTGAACAAAAAATAAACAGGTCAACGTCATGTTGCACAGGGAAAGAACATAAATAATTAATTACTGACGCCGAGTGAGTCGTTGAATTAAATATTTTGCGTTATTATAATATATCTATTTACTCGTTAATCGTACACATTTTTTGTATTATGCAAATCAAACATTCGTTGTAATTTATTTGCTAATTACTGGCTATTTCTATATTAAATTAGATGTCCCCTAGTGCATGTGCTTTAAATATCTTTAGAATAGAAACTCGTGACCAAACTTTCGTCTGGGAATAATGTGATATAATTTATTTTGTTTGGACGGAGGTGTACAACTAAATTAATCGAATGGTTGTGCTGGTAATTTTTCGTCCACTGTCTAGGGAGATTAATAATGTTCATAATTTTCAAAATAATTGGGCACCTTTATTTATCTTGTCTAGTTGAAAATGTGCACCATTTTATTATTTATACAAGGTGTTTTTGAAATAGGTGGTCAAAATTTAGGAGCATGTAGAGCAAGTCAAATGGTAAAGAAAATCTTTACAAAATTATTTTCTAAAGTTCTTTCTAAGGGAGTTAGAGCCCCGTAATTGTAGGCACCTAAGAATGGTATTTATTAAATATCTCCGAAACAGTTTAAGATATAATAATAAAATTTTGTACAGCCACTAGCTCTTTTATGGTTAGCAATATGAAATTAGTATCATCTGAAAATTTTATTCAAGGGTGTGTCAAGTGTGTCAATATGTTGTGTTTTTTTGTTTTTGACATGAAATTATTAAATATAATAGTTTTTTACAAAAAAATTATTAACTTGTTTAATTTCGATGTCATGCACCGTTTTTGAGTAAAATCGATTTGAAAATTTTTAACATTCTCTGAACGTGAAGCGTTTTTTTTTTAATTTTCGAAATAATTGTAAAAAATTTAGGAGCATGTAGAGCAAGTGAAATAATGAAGAAAACCTTCATAAAATTATTTTCTAAAGTGCTTTCTAAGGGAGTTACAGTCCCTTAATGGTGGGTCCCTAAGAATGGTGTTTATTAAATATCTCCGAAACCGTTTAAAACACTTTAGAGAAAAACTTTATTAAGGTTTTCTTCATCATTTAACTTGCTCTACTTGCTCCTGAATTTTGTATATTCATTTCGAAAATTTCAAAAAAAACGCTTCACGTTCAGAGTATGTTAAAAATTTTCAAATCGATTTTACTCGAAAACGGCGCATGGCATCGAAATTATACAAGCGGACCATTTTTTATAAAAAACTATTAAATTTAATAATTTCGTGTCAAAAACAAAAAAACAGTATATACAAAAAAGTTGGGATCATATTTACCCCCCGCCCCCCCAACTTGACACACCCTTGAACATATTTTTCAGATGATATTAATTTCACATTGTTAAGCATAAAAGAGCTAGTGGCTGTACAAAATTTTATTATTATATCTTAAATGGTTTCGCAGATATTTAATAAAAAACATTCTTAAGAGCCTACAATTACGGGGCTGTAGCTCCCTTAGAAAGTACTTTAGAAAATAATTTTATAAAGGTTTTCTTCATAACTTGACTTGCTCTACATGCTCCTAAATTTTGACCACCTATTTCAAAAACACCTTGTATAAATAAAATCAGGTGAGTTTGGAGTAGCGGATAAAAAATTACAAGACGCATAAAATTAAGAAAATTGATATAGAATTATTCTTAAGTTTTACGATTGCTTTTTAGAATTCGTCAGAAATCCATCTAGCAAAATAACAAAAAAAGTTTGTACATAGGAATAGATACCTAAATTTTATAAGCACAAGAACTTCCTCCGATATTTAAAAAAAATACTGTACTAAAAATATAGATACATATTATGTAAACAGTACCTAGTTACCTAGTACAGCTTCAAATTGTTCATATATATATTTATTTACTAATATTATGATTACAACTGATAAAATAATTCGATATCAAGGATAAATTTGCCTTTTTATCAAATCCTTATCTTCTAAACTTATCGTAATTCATTTAAATTAAGAGTTTGAACAAAATTGTGGGTGCCACATTAAATCTTTTTCATACAGTACCAACACAAGTGGTACTTACCTGAAGACATGTTTAGGTTTTTTAGGAATATCTTGAAAAGGAAACAATTTACGAAATTTTTTATTCTTTAACATTGATTTAGAATTAAATTTTGAACGTATTTTATTTGAACTTTTTTTTGAAATTCCGTCATAAAAATTACAAAAAAAAAATATTTATAAACACTTACTTATTTTTGTCTTAAAATTCGGTTATAATGAGAGGGACAAGGACAAACTTATGCGTATCGCAATAAGTGCGACAGAGACTTCCGAAAACTATTTGAAAATTGCTCGAAAAGGCTCAAAATTTAAACACAATTTTGACGAGAAATTTAACTTAATTTCCATGTGATTTAATAAAAAATATACGAAAGAATCTAAATACATCGACTTTAGAAAAAGCAATTTCCAAGCACAATATTTTTTTGTCCTAAAATTCGGTTGTAAATAATGAGTGGGACAAGGACAGATTTATGCCTACTGCAATAAGTGCGAGAGAGACTTTCGAAAATTGTGGAAAAACGCTCAAAATTTAAAGACGATTTTTACAGGAAGTTAATTTTAATTTTAGGAAAAGTAATTGTAGTAGGTACTATATCGCATCGTATAAGAAAGTCATGTGTTGGACACATCAGATATTTTCAATACTACACCTGCTTCATTAATGCCCAGTTTCAGAAAGGCGAATTATGTAACTTAAATTGAATCATGAAAACGATTTTGTCAACTATCGAGTTTACGGATTAAATCGATGTACGCTTTCCGAAAGGAAGAAATTAAAATTAAAATGAGAAATTGCTCAGCTCTATTAAACATAAAATCGAAAGACATCGAATTTTTTTATCGATATATAGGGCTCTAAAGACACTATTATTCTCGAATTACGTTTACGTGTCTTTCAGGAACTGAACCTTAGAGATTATTGAACGTTTTTGAACTAACAAGTGCTTTTCTCAAATTTTCGTCCACTTCCTTTTAAACTTCCACTTAAACTACCTCCTCTCGAAATTTTGTCCTCTTCCGCTAAAAACACTGTAATTTGAACAATAACATAATTTGAGCCTTCTTCTGCGAATAAAGATATTTGAACTACTCGGTCTCAAATTTTTTCATAATCTAAATTTGAATGATCTACATACATTCTTTTCCGTTTTTGAAAGCCTGTTATTTTTATCTCCACTTAATTGTCTGTTCTTAGAACTTACCGTTCTTAATTTCTTCCCTTTAGAAGAATTCAGAGTATTTTTTTCAATTTTCAGTGAGAAACTCTTCGCCTTCAACAGTGATCAAATCCGCCTGGTTCTATTCAAAGAATGCGACTTCCGCGGCAGAAAGCTCTTATTCGATTCCTCCTCAGTCAAGAAGATCCCACTTGACCAAAAAGAAGAACAAAATGAAAAATTTGCGGAAGTCTCAAATGGACACGGATATGTGGTAAGTAAACAACCCAAAAATAATTCATTCTTTCCTGAATATTCACACGTTGAAAATATTACAAACGCCCGCACATAGTTTTTTTTCTACATGCACATGTGTGTGTCTTTCAGTACAAACCACAATCGGACATCAGCCAATTGGCTGAAATGGTGTTTGGTACGGTAGCAATGAGTTATCGTGGGACGTATTTCAAAATTCATTGCCTCTCTGAACCACATCGTTTAATGTTTACGCAGGTATAAAAGTAAATAAAGTAATGAAAAAGTTATAATTACAAGTGGTTTTATTCAGGTGTTTCCGAGTCCAGGCCATACAGGGAAACACCGAATGTCGGTTTCTAGTCGTAGTTGTCCCCGGACATCCACCCAAAGTCTTGAACATTCCATTAAATTGGATGACTCGGGGGCTAGTAGCACCAACTCGATGAGTGAGCAGCTCTCTGTACATAGCACAGTCTCAGACACAGTGTTAGGTAAACTAAAGAATACCATTTGAACTTAATGAATTTTCCGAGGTTTAGTTTGCAGATTACACAGCAGACCTCTGGACTTTCCAAACTTTAACACCGCATCCATTTCCAATTCTAGTGTAGTGGGCGACTCGGGTTGCGGTGGTCAATCTTATTGTAGCGTCAGCTCAGGACCCCCGTCACTGCCACTTTGGGAGTCAACGTTCCCCAATAATATCAACGGTTAGTACCGCGTAACTAATAGTAGCTAGTTAACGTGTTACACAAGCCTGTTTTCTTTGTTTTTACTTAAGAAACTCAAATTGCTCTAATAAACAAAAAGTTATACAGCTAGAGTGTCTGCTTGTAACAGGGCCAACATTATCTTCAGGCAGCTTGTATAAAAAATTGCTACGTAGTACCAGCACCTCACTGGATCACTCAGGTTCATCCCTCACGGGCTCCGGATCCGTTGAAGAATCCTACACGAAACCTTTACATCGCTCCAATAAACTGGCGCTTGCTCTGGTTGTTGAACTCACCAAAGGACAGGAAGAGTAAGTTTGTTAATTTTCGTTAACTTATTGATTAATGTTGTCGCCCTAGGAAACTTTCCAGGTTTCTTATGGAGCATGTATGCCTGGTGGAATCGATGATTTGGCGAACTAGACACTCCATTGAAATCGCCTATAATCGCCCTAAAATTTTCTTTTCGTTAATGATGGACATTGCCAATTTAACCGCACAGTGGCTAGTCAATTTGCTCTCTGGTCCTTTTCTCGCCAACAATGCGTGGCAAATGCTCTCAAATGGCTGTGATAACCGTAACAGTATTAGTGCATTTAGTGATAAATTAACCGATATAAATCGTTCATCATCTTCTAGTAACCTTGAAATTAAAAACAGTGGTAATAATATAAATAATAATAATAAAGGCTTGTACAACTCTTTTAATGGATATTCCAATGGAAATTTGGAAAAAACTAACGAATTTAATTTTTTTAATCTTACAAAGTTTCTACGGGCTCATCCAGAATCTCTTAGTAAAAGAAAAAAATTATTGTCTGTAGACAAAAGTGTAAGTGTCGAGAAGTTTCTGAAGGAATTTTGTGAAACTTTGGAGGCGGTGGATGTTAAAGGAACCAATTTGTAAGTTAAAACGCTGTTTAACATTTGATGCAAGTGCAACATTTTTATTTTTGTTTCAGTTTTATTAGCACATTACTAACAGCTGTTTTAACTCATCATCTCGGATGGGTTTCAACTTGTCTACCACCATCACCTGAGGAAGTGGACCTTCAGTCGAATTTCCGCAACCCCTACAACTGTTTATGGGGACAATTATCCGATTTATTCGGCGCTGTAGGACATCCCATTAAAATGGCTCAGACAATAATTTCAGGGGATGACAACGATCTCAGTACGAAATTGTTGAAATGTCTCACATACTTCATTAGATGTGTAGATATTGAACGCCGGGATATTACACGAGTTAATGTTGAGGAAGAAAACAAACTGGTCGAGGATATATGCCAGGAAAATTCGTGTATTCCAGAGGAGAACTATAAAAAATACGAGGACCATTTGAAGGAAATTATGAGTTTCAAACCGTTACTTATGAACGGATGTCCGAAACCTAAATGTGCGAAACCTATGACTCCAATTCTGAAACCTAGATTAACTAAAACTTCTACATGTGCAGCGAAACTATCAGACATGATGAGGGAAGTGCCAGAACTAAAGAAGCAAACCTATGAATTTAATTTGCCTTATCAAGAGAAATCCGATTTGGATTTTCCGTTAAAGCTAACGTCTGAAAAACCCTCTAGTGAACTTGAGGATGAGCAAAAGGATAAAGTGATATTTGTCTTGGGCGACAACGAAGAATTAGTGGGTATTAAAAAAGATAATTTCGAAGACTTGCCTTGTACGACTACAACTATGGCAAAGCGACCATCTTTTCTAGATTTAAGCCAGTTCGCTATGTGTAAGAACATCCCAAATGACAACCTAACTGGAAATTTTAAAGATGAGGACTTTGTTAAACGCGAAATCACTGATGAAGCAAGTAAAATCAAACCAAGTACTTCTTGGAGGAATTGTTTGGAAAACTCTGAGTGCTCCGCCGCCAGTTTACCTAAACCCTATACTCGCTCTCAGAGCGTTCCACCTGAAGAAAGAAAGCTAGAGTTGGACACGAGCGATGATATAAAAACTAAGTACCGATACTCGGGTGTAAAGTTCAATCTCCAACAATATCCACAAATCGTTAAGAACTACATGAAAAGCAAAAACTTGGAAATCGGTAATTTGCCATTGGGAGAAAAGGCTTCGAAATTTGGGGAATTGTCTGCAACGCCTAATACGTATCGCTTGGACTTTTCCGGATACGAAAGCGACTCAGAGGAAGTTGAAGCATTGCAAACCCCCTCGAATGCCTCTGAATTGGAGTTTACCAGTGATTTGTTCACTGATTTACCGAAAGTTCAGCACGCAAAAGAATCGAGTGTGGAGGCGTTGAAGGCGAGTTTTGTAAAGAAATCTGTTCCTAATACCATCATCAAAGAGCACCCAGCTGGCGAAAAGAAACTAGCAAGGAAATTGTCTATAGTAGAAGAAAAAGTGGACGTGTTTAGCCAGAAGATGCAAATTGTGAATCTACCAATGCCAAAGTTTGTTTGTGTTTCCAAAATGAAAGCCTTAGTTTAAGCCCTATTGTTTCAGATCTATTTCCAACAACGAATCAAGTGACAGCTTCGTCTCCTACACTTCTTCAGTAATGCGCGGTTTGGTGGATAATTACGTACCTGACATGGTGTTGCAAGCTACAAGCGTACCGAAAAATCACTGGGATTTTAAATTGAAGAGTGATCTTGCTCTGACTAGTCAACATTCCCTTCTCGATCAACCAATTGAGGAAGCTGTGGCCATTGTAGCAAACACAGACACATGGTAAGCTGTTGTACAAACTTATTTCGTACAAAACTAACTATTGAATTCACAGGGAAGTACAGCTTATATCAAGTCACACGTATGTTATCGATAAAAGCTCTACAGGGATTCCAGTTGGTATGTCGCAGTTAGTGGCCAATATGCTGGAGTCGCTTTTGTACATGTGGAAATTGCAAGTTCCACCACAATATGTGAGTTAATTTTTTGGGTTCTTTGGTTTGTACTGACAAGGACTTTTCTCTAGTGTTTAATGCACATTGAGCAGAAGCTTCAAGAGTTGTGTATTCGTTCCAAAGCTCTTGCGCAGCTTCTTCTAGCTACAGAATTCTGCAGCATGGAATTCCTGACGTCTACTTTGCATTTGGAAGTAAATGACGTTCCGTTACTGATGGCCGTGGCCTCAACGCATACGCCGCAAGTAACACAAAAATATGGCCTCAGCTTTCAATAATCTGGAATTTGATAACGTAATTTTTATCTATAGTTGTTTTTAAAATATAAATCTATAATTATATTGTATATTAAGATAAATTGTTTTTGTTATCGTGTTTATATATTATATTGTATACATATATTTATTATTTTTTACGTTAAATTGTTGTACAGCTCTTTTTACTTATATTAATTGATCAAACATGAAATCAAGTGTGAACGTTAAAACTAAATTTAATATATTTCTTTTTCTATGATTTGGTTTTTAGTAGCCTTTTTGGAAGTCCACAAGATGCAATAATGGTAACTTCTCCTGGAATCGTTTGAAATTTTCTGCAAACAACGCAGCCATGTCCTTCGCTCTGCTAACTCCAGCTACATGAGGTGTTAAAAATACCTGAAAACGTTCATATTACCAACGAAATACTACAAGTAACCAAATCTTACTCCTGGAAGTTTCCACAGGGGGCTGTTTTCGTCTAGGGGTTCCTTTTCATATACATCCAGTATAGCTCCACCGATCCATTGATTTTGTACGGCTTTCACCAAGTCACTTTCGGAAATTAGCGATCCTCTGCCGATGTTAATTAAAACAGTGCCTTTTTCTGCAAGTTTATAAACTCTAGGCAACTGACTGTTGTTAGAGGGAATTTTTACCTTTACAATTTTCTAAAATTCCTCCGTTTAGTAAACCTCGAGTCTCAGGAGTACTTGGTAAGACGTTAACAATATAGTCGCAGTTTTGTAGGAATTGTGCGAAATTTTCGTTGTTGTAATATGCACTGATATAATTAACGTCAGTATATTCTTGTAGATTCGCCCGTCTACCATAACCATGAACTTCTGCCCCCATATATTTTAAAGTGCGTCCAACTGAAACAATTATAAAAAAATAATACAGACCGTTTCCATTAGTACATGATATATATTTGTATCATTATTTAAGGTTTACTCTACTTACTTACGTTTCCAATATTTCCTAAGCCCATTATCCCAATAGACAAATCGTATATCGCTCTATGTTTCATAATAATCCCCTTTTTAGTCCAGTGGTTCTTCAGTTGATTGTCTCTGACCAAAAACAAATCTCTTTCACGATTTACTATATTAGCTACAACATATTCACTCATTAAACGACCGAAGAACTGTCCAGAAAACCTTGTAATAGGAAAATTGGGTGGGTTGTCCTTTATATGAGGAATAAGCGATTCGACTCCTGCCCAAGTCCCTTGTAGCCATTTCACTTTTGGCAAATTGTACAGGTATGGTCCCAATAAATCGTAATCGCCGATAAGTATTTGAGATTCGCACAGCTTAGGATCGTTTTCTAGAAAATGGTTAACATCATGTACGGATTTTCCTAGAAAATAAAATAAATATCTACCTGAATTTTTCACCTCATGAAAAATGAGATTGGGAGCCACCTTTTGCAACTCCTTTGTTAAGTGTGGAGTTCGACTTACAACAGAGACAGCCACAGACATGTTGAGGAATGTACTACATTTTTTTATACTAACATTTTTATAATTTATCAGCTTGGATAACATAGCCAGAGCAAGGTCATTAACTAATTACCAAAAATAGTAATCGACACTGAGTCAACATATCTTTTACAAGAGGCTTAAATTTTATAAAATTAAAGATTAAGACGAGGTCACAAAATGTTTACCATTTTCAGTCGTAAATACTTAAACATAATATTGTTGTATAATTAATTACGTGTTTTGCTTCAAGGTTATTTCTAAAATCAGCTGATATTGTTACGTTTGAACTACTTTTCCCTTTAGAACCACAGATACCATAAATGTTAGAATTTAGCTTATCTGTGCTTGGAACAGCAGTATGCTTCTATCCTTGTTTATTTATCAAATAAAACAAAGACAGAATTACACTCGTTTACTCCGGTGCAATAAATGCATTCCGCATACTAGAACTTTCTGTTTCCAGAAGTAGAAGACGAAGAGACGAGTTCAAACCTGAATCAGTTAACTACATCAAACAGCTTGAACACAAAACGTTTTTTAATTAATGTTTTCCTGACAATTACAAATTACCGAATGATTACCAGTACTTACAGAAGTGATGGCCAAGTCAGACATGTCCCAATCAGAATCATCGGAAGAAGATCCAGGTCCCGCCGTACAATCATCTAGATCTGATCAAAAAAGTATCTCGGATTCGTTATGTGTAATTCCAACACCTCACACAATATCAACACCTGTTAGTATTCTTATTGAATCGTTAGTAAAGAATATCTGTAATATTTTTGAATCCGATTCAAAAAAGGCTGCCAGTATTTATAAGTTAATTTGTGATAAGTTGTTTAAAATGAATATAATTGACGAAAGCTACACGATGCAGGAGTTTGAGGGCATGCGGAACCAGTACCAGCGTGCATTTTTGCAGTTGCTTACATCTACAATAGGTGCTGAGAAAATGCTGCGCCCCATCTGGCCCACAACCGATATTACCAACTCGCATTACATGAGGGAGTTCGACGAGATTGAATATATTGCTGGGGGCGGTTTTGGGCAAGTGTATCGCGTACGACACAAACTGGATGGCGTAGAATATGCAGTGAAAAAGATACCAATCCGCTCAGAGGGAATTGATTCGGTACGTAATTATTTATCCGAAGTCAAGACTTTTTCCAGCATCAATCACACAAATATTGTACAGTACAAAGCGGCGTGGTTGGAAATCGGTGCCCCCGCTGGAAACCACGTCATAACCGATGAATCCTCCACGTTTAGTTCCTCACTTACTAACACATCTCGTTCAAATAACGACCACGTTGACATCGACGAGTATGTCTACCATAAGATAGGCTCGCATTCTTTTTCCGAAACAGAAAAAGACGATACAGATTTTGAAATCGATTTCAAGCACAGTATTAGCAATACTTTCCAGCATACCACGCATTCATCCAAGAGGCTAGTGCGAGAAAGGAAGGAAAGTGTGTCTGAGGGGGGGCAAGTAGTTTGTACGTTAAGTATGAAGGAATTGAAAAAAATTCGATCGAAACAACGAACGGAGGCCAAATGGGCGACACTTTATATTCAAATGTCACTCTGTCAATCGACTTTGAAGCATTGGCTGGAACGCAGAAATGAAACTGAAATTCCAGTGAATCCTAACGTCGCCCTTGTTCCTGTTAATGGACAAATCGTAAGGAACCAGACGGTTTTTGAGATTCTGGGGCAGTTGTTAAAAGGTTTGTTAAACCACGATTTAAAAATCCATTTGTCATAGGATTTCATTTTTTAGGGCTAGAATACATCCATTCCAAGGGAATCGTACACCACGACATCAAACCCAGCAACATTTTCATCCAAATTGACAATGGAAATATTTCAGTTCAGTTAGGCGATTTTGGTTTAGCTTGTCCATTGCAGAGCGTCCGTCATAGTTTAGCTTTCGGTACAAAACTGTATGCTGCTCCAGAACAACTCGAGGGAAAGTGTGATAGAAAAGTAAGTTACTGAAATAACTTCAGTTCACTTAAGTTAACCACTTTATTTTTTTTAGAGTGATCTGTATTCAGTCGGAATTGTTCTATTAGAACTAGTGGAGAGCTTCCGAACAGACATGGAACGAGTGCAAAATATCACAGAACTGCGGAAGGGGAATTTATCGTCGAAAGTATTGTTGGAGCAGCCACAAACTGCGCAAATTATTAGTCAACTCACGTTAAAAAACTACCAAAAACGTCCAGATTCAAGCGAGTTACTTAAAACTATAACATTGAAGAGCAGCGAATCTGAACAAATCGATATGCTTAAAAGCCAACTAGCTGAAAAGGATGTTGAGATTATGCACCTGAAGGAGTTGCTGAAAACTCATGGTATTAAAAGTGTGTGAAATTGTTTTACTCGTATGTAATTGAATGAGTAAGAGGAGTATGTAATTTTATTGGATAAATGATTGACGTGTGACTTACGAAGCCAATCTTAAGACTTAAGACAAATTATTGTTGCATGTTTATTTATATGCAATGGTAAATTATTTTGTACAACTCTCTATTGAATATTGCAGTGATATTTATTAATATTTGATAGAAATAAATTTTCTTTTATATTAATCTGGTTTTTTTACACAACCTGGTAATAAAACAAGCGGGTTCATACTTTTTTATTTAATTTAATAAAACTGGTACAGCATAATTTGCACTACATTTCATTTCTTAAGAAATTCCACATTATCGTTTGTCTGATTTGTGAAAAAATGTTTAGAAGTGGAAAAGCAACATTACATAACAGACAAAAAACATTGACTAGTAAACAATAAAAATTTGTTTTTTGGTATGATTCGATAGAAAAAATACAGTGATGCAGTGTATATAAAAATTAACATTCTAATCATAGCAATTTATCCAGACTACTTAGAAGAATAAGTACATTCGTCTAATGAAATTAATATCAATGTTTCACCTACGGGTATCTTTTAATTTATTATCACAATGAAATTAAACTTAAGTTTTGGTAATATACAAAGTAGTTACATGATGAAATTAATAATATTATAGTAATAATTACTTTGTATATTTTCTTTTATTCATAATAAATGGATCCTAGTTTCATCGTCTAAATGATCGTACTATTCTAAAATAAAAGTAAAATCAAGTTTTTCTTAGTCACTAAATAAATACTATACAAAAATTGTCATGACATCGAAAAAATATATCTCCTTATAATTTACATAATTAAAACTTTTGAAAAAGAGAAAGTACTGTTCAGTATATACAAGTATGCACAAAATAAAGGTTTTCATCAATATTAATCAAATATTTACACCAAACCGCTTCACTGTTCCTTATTTCGTGGTACATCCATCCAGGTACGCATGATGCGACAGCAAAAACTAAAGTTATCTTTTCACATTTTTTCTTTTCACTGTTGATCGCTTGCTGTTGATTTTTTTGGTGATAAACGATGGGTTGTTTAACCAGGGAAGGCTAAATTCACTGTAAAAAACACAACAACCACTTAAAAAATATATGTAAAATATTTATTTCAATTAAAATTAAAATACATGTATAGCACTGCGAGCAAGATTGAATCCGGGGAAGAACAGAAAGGAACTTGGACAATATGACTGGGATTGCATGCATGTATGCGAAGAACATAGTCCAGCACCAATTACAGCTCCATAAATAAACAGCACCGCCATCAAACACAACATGGTTAGATAACTCAATAAAATCCAACGGTTCTTCCAGAAAAACTGCTTCAACTTCGACCTGCCGCTTTGGGAACATGTACAGAGTGATTCCACATGCTCAATTTGCGTCCTAATCAATCTGATTATCGGACATTTTATATGCATGATTTCATGGAGGCGGGGATTTTTCTCATACACAAGAGACTTACAATTGCAGGGTAAACTAACTGTCTCATGCATTTGGATATAAGATCTCGCAATAAGTTGACACTGACATAAATAATATAAAATACAAATGGAATGAGGTGAGTTGACGAAGTAAAAAAGCTTATTTACCTCGGAGCAATCTTTGGAATAGGACACCCAAATGCGGACACTGGTAACTCTTCACAAACTTCTATAAACTTAACATCTTCTAACTTAGGCCAAAGGGATTGTACAGACTCGCTGTGTTCATCACCACGCGACCCCGAACCAATCCGCTCTTGTCGCTGCTTCAGTTTTTCTATCACTCTTTGCTCCCGTATCCTTTGTACATCCCAACTACAACCACAAAGTTTAAAATAAAAAAATACAGTCACCATTTTTTGGCTTAGGTACCGTTTTCTTCTACGCTCATCGATTTCCAGTCGACTGTGCCTTTTATTGTAGACCTCATCGTCCAAATTTTCAGTTCCTTCCATTGTATAGCAACTTGCGTACAATTTCACTCGCCATCGGGGTACCTAACCAGGAAAAAATGTATAATTCGGAGGATAAATGAAAGTTTATTTGAACGTACTTCGAGATTTGTGGTTAAAATATTTGGGTCGGGATCCGCTGCTATTCCACAATTCACATCGTTTGTCTGCGTTACGTATTCTTCTTTTGTTGTTAGAGTTTGGGAATCTTTTGTGAGGCCTAAACAAAAAGTTTTATTTAGAAACTAATTTTCTATTACATTTTTTTAAACCGATAATAGGATTATGAATTGATGATAATAATTACACATTTTATTTAGTTTAACACAAAGAAAAAGATGTAATAGCATGCCTAGAAAAAAAAATGAACTTTGTTATTTAAATTTATTAAACCTTACAGATTTCTGTAACGCTGTAAAAATTGTATTAACTATCATATCCCACAGATGGAGCAATTGCACTTTATGAAATGAACTGTTTGAATTTTTAATGAAAATTACGCCCTTTGTCTCATTTTTAAGCAACATCTAGCAAATAAATCTCAATTTCCATACTTTAAATGATTTTCCTCGTTTTAGTATTAATTACAAACAGCTGCATTGATTCAATTTAAACCAAAATAGACTATTGTACTACATATAAAACTTACGCCTCTTTTTCTTTTTGAACTTCCTATACGATCGCTTCTCGTCATTGTTCAAGTCATTATTAGAAACCACCGATGAGTTGCTGCACAGCCTCTTCCGCCTTATGCTCATTTTCAAATTTTTCATAGGATCAAATCCACTAGTACAATTGTCAATAGAAAAATTAAACTCCGACACCGAATTATTACCCTCCGTCACTTCACTTTCTGATTTAATGTCTTCACTAACGGCAATTTCTTCCCCTAATTGTGTATCAGTCGCTGAAAATTCAATATTATTACTTCCTGTTTAATTATCAGAAAAATAAAATTCCTCTGCAGTTGTGGACAACTTGCCTGGATTGAAAATGTGGTTATGTTGTATTTGAGATTCACTTAAATGGTTTTCTTGAAAGTCCCTGGGTTTTAATGTGTTTTCATTGCAGAGGATGTCTATTAGTTTAATCTTATCCTTGTTGTCGTCGTCGTATGGCGCGGAATCTTGGGTCATATCTTCGGAAAAGTTTTCCTCGGGGTATTCCTCAGTTTGAAGTAAATTATTCAAATCTGTACTGGGTTGGAACGGAGTTCCCTTTTCCATACAGTTTATGCGCTCTTTAAGCTAGAAATTCAGAAGAGTTAATGAAAAAACTGCAATATTTACAGTTGTTCATTATGGATTTTTGTTATTGTTCTGTTATTTTAATTTTAACATTGCTAAACTACTAATGTGTTATGTTAGGGGTAGACTTACCATTTCATTTTCTTTTCGTAGTATTAGAATAGTTTTTTCTTTATCGAGTATTTCATCATTTTGTTGTTGAATTAAATCTAGGTGTAAAATTAGCCAGTCTTTTATGAACCTAACCTGACTTTCAGCAGTTTGACAGTTGCCGACTTCACTATTTTCATTGTTAGATGCGTACATATGATCACAATTAATTTTAATTTGATCACCACTTTTCACTGATTTGTTGTCTATGATATATTTGACGGTATTATTCACAGATTCCGAAAATTTTGTATTATTTTTAACAGAAAAATCTTCGGACATTTTCGAACAAACTCGATTTATGTTTTGGTCATTGTTTATACGTATTGGCATTATACGGAAAAATTGTACATTTATAAAGATTTTTCCTGATTTTCATAACTTCCTTCGCTTGTCAACACAAAAGAAGTTCTCGTTGAAATCCCACTATTAGCCAAACGCACCTTCATTCAAATTATTATCCAAAACTGTTGTTTGTTTACTACGTTTACAACTAAATCACAACACTACAAATTACAGTTAAAATTAAATAAAGAAAACAGCGCTTAAAATTGAATTAACTAAAACAAGTTCCTGGTAAATGTTTTATCAGTTACGTTCACCTTTTCATGATTTTTCTATTGCAAATAGAACTAAACTAAACAAAAAAACACTCCATGTTTTCTATCAGTAATCAAGCTTTGAGGTTAGGTTTGATTAATCCGAGTATTTATTTTCCACTGTGTTTCAACGTACACTATTTTACGTTTATTTTCCCATAACATTGGTTTAAACTTCATATAAATACGGAGAATAAAGTTAGAACTGTTATAAAACACAAAAGAATTAACTTGTACATAATTTGTTGATGTCTACAGCGCGCGTTTGATTTTTAATTACTTCCGTTATGTTTGGCGCGAAATTTGAAATACAATATGATTTAACGATTTTTTTGGATTTATCGTCCTTTATTTTGAAACAGGAGCAATGTGTTATTTATTTTATATTAATAACTTCAAAACTAATTTAAAATACAATAATTACAGAAATAACTGTACAGGGTGGTCCAGTTACGGTGTCCTCGTTATTATCTCAGAAACTATTGGGCCCATGAAAAAAGTTTTATATAGAAGTTGTACAGTCTATAGAATTCTACATTTTTGAAAAAATATTACTTATACAGGGTGAATCATTTTCATGTGGCGATATAAAGTTGCCTTTTTTAAATGTTAGAGCAAGCTATTTTATTTGTTTCGATTTCATAAATACTCAACCAAAACATGTTCTTTATTTAGTTAGTTTGTAATAAAAAATAAAATATTTAAAACAAAAATTTCTATTTTCCAATGCCTACCTGACAGAGCATTATTATAAGCTTCTAGGTCTACTCTATAAAATAATAGTTCTTTGTCAAATACTACGACTTTTTCTCACATTTGATATCAATTTAAAGTTTACTTGATATTTAAGACCAGAAATAAAATTTTCTAGCTAAAAAATAGAACTAACATTGCTCATATAAACAGGCAGATATCATAGTATTTCTAGATATTTTCTCGAATATCTTGGAAACTATCAATAATAGGCATATTAAACTTTATATATTTTTATCGTAAATTGGACGAGAAATCATAATTTTGGGTAAAATACAGGGTGTTCCATTTAAAAAAATGAAACTTTATATCGCCGCATGAAAATGACGCACCCTGTATAAATAAATTTATTTAAAAAATGTAGCATGCTATAGACTGTACAACTTCTATATACAACTTTTTTTCCTGTGCCTAATTGTTTCTGAGATAATAACGAGGACACCGTAACTGGACCACCCTGTACTTATTATTAGGATGGATACTTAATTATTTAAAGAGCGTTATTTTTTTCAACAATTTAAGAAATAAAACAACAGTTACCTAGCCTAGTTAACCCGTTAATTTCCTAAAATTCTCTATTTATTATTCACATAAATAAACAAATTGTTTATAAACCTGTAAATCAAATACAACACTCCCTTATAGTAAATATTTATTTTTTATCAGTACAATCGGAAATATTGGATTGAAATAAATTTACTCTAGGCGCACGTGCGTTTCCACTGCAAGTACAAACACATTTTGCGGGGATAAAACCACGGTCGCACATAGTGCAACGAAATTCTTAAATATACGAAATTAGTTTTGAAAACTGCACCAGTTGCCAAGTAAGTACGCTTAAAAATGAATTCCTCTATGTATCAATCGGTAATTGCGCACGGTTTCTTGGTGGTTTTTTTCAGAAAAATTGTAATTTTTATTTCGCAAATCGATTACTTAACCTCACATGTTACGAAGAAGTTGCGCTGGCGCCTCATCGTTTCGTTCATTGATAAATTTGTTGGTGGGAAAACGTACGCGGCAAATTAAAAAAAACTCCCGGTCATTAACTACTAAAAACTAAAATAGCAGTTTAGGTTGTGCAGTAAATTTTTTCAAAATTTCTATTACTTATAGTTTCCTCTAATGCGCAATGAAACCTATTAAACTTATCAAGATTGAAGGACTCCAGGACAACAACTTATGCAAATTATTTTAAATTCCAATGAATTTTTTATGATTTATACCGAATTTACCTAAGTAAATTCATAAAGTACACAACACGTGAAAATAAATTGGACTTTGGATCAATCACACAATTCGTGGTTGTTGCATAATTTACGTAATTTTTTGGGCATTAAACGAAATTTTTAGATTATTTGTGCGTTCTGCACCGTTGATGTTGCACGCTGATAGATAATAATCGCAAGTTGCGGTTTTGGAGTTATTAAAAGATTTTGCTCAATAAAATAATCACTTACTCGATTGTATAAAAAAGTTTGTTTTAACAAGAAAAATTAAAATATTTTGATGCGTGGGTGCGTTTATTCATATTTATAATATAAAATGTGTTAAACAAATGTTTTCTTCTGTGGTAAGTGTTGGGTATATTAAATTAAGTATGATGTAGGTACTAATTATTAAATTTTGTGAAAAATAATAACACACGATTTTTTTTAAATAAAAAATAGTTTTTATTTAAATGGAAATATTTTATTCAAAATTATACACTTGCAAATTCGAGCTAGAATTACATAACTTTAAAAGGAATTTAATTATTATTTTATACGTTGTACAAAATGAAACAATTTAATAAATAGGCCAGTCATTCAAGCATTTTTAAAGTCCATTTTGCTTAAAAAATGCAAAAGTTTTGAAACTTGTACACAAATTTGAAAACGTTAAAATAATATTAAGTCTAAATTTGCAACTCGTCCGGATGACCAGAACATTGTCAAAAATTGAAAAAACAACAATTTGCAATATCTTTTTGTACAAAATTACAAAAGTTATGCAAACTTGGACAAATGCTAAGTGGCCTATTACAAATCTTCCATTAAGTTTGCAACCTTTTTTGCTAAACGGAACCTCGATTTTTATTAAATAATTAGAAAATTTTGTTGTTTTTCTTCGAACAAAATTCCAAAAGTTATGCAAACTTTATGTAATACTTTTGATACAATCCTGAACCTACATGCCAATTTGCATACATTTTTGAGGAAGGGAAATATTTTTTTTATTTCTTTATTACTCGAGGCGGTGAATTTTTTAACAAAGGGGGGTCAACAAAATGCAAAAGTTTTCGAACACGGTTGCAAATGTTCGTTACCCAGGTACAGACTGTACTTTGAATTTGCAACCTTTTCATTCCTCCGGAACTTTGTTAAATTGATGACACCATGTAAATAATACCAATTTCGTATATCCAAAAAATTGCAAGAGAGTTGCAAATCTCAAATTATATTTGTCTATAATATTATTGAAAGTATTTCTCAATTTGCAACCTCATAGCAAGTCCGGAAAATATTTTTTCCTATTTTTATTTACACTATAGGCAAGGCAGTGTCTTGCTCTCTCACTCTCACTCGCTACTAACTTAGTATAAATAAAAATCATGAAAATTTTTTTTCGGATTTGCTATGAGGTTGCAAATTGAAAAGTACTTTCAATAATATTATAGGCAAATATAATTTGAGATTTGCAACTCTTTTGCAATATTTTGGATATGCGAAATTGGAATTATTTACAAGATGTTATCAATTTAACAAAGTTCCGGAGGTATGAAAAGGTTGCAAATTCAAAGTACAGTCTGTACCTGTGTAACGAACATTTGCAACCATGTTCGAAAACTTTTGCATTTTGTTGACCCCTCTTTGTTCAAAAATTCACCGCCCCGAGTAATAAAGAAATAAAAAAAAATATTTCCGTTCCTCAAAAATTTATGCAAATTGGCATGTGGGTTCAGGACTGTATCATAAGTATTACATAAAGTTTGCATAACTTTTGGAATTTTGTACGAACAATTACAACAAAATTTACTAATTATTTAATTAAAATCGATGTTCCGTTTAGCAAAAAAGGTTGCAAACTCAATGGAACATTTGTAATAGGCCACTTAACATTTGTCCAAGTTTGCATAACTTTTGTAATTTTGTACAAAAAGATATTGCAAATTGTTGTTTTTTCAATTTTTGACAATGTTCCGGTCATCCGAACTGGTTGCAAATTTAGACTTAATATTATTCTAGCGTTTTCAAACTTGAGTCCAAGTTTCAAAACTTTTGGAATTTTGTATACCTTTTTTGCTTGAATGACTGGCCTAAAATTAAATGCATTTGATTATAGAGATTTCTAAAAAATTTTATCATCACCTTTTGCGACCGAAGGGGCGGGTCGACCCTGAGTGTAACAAACCACTTTTGGACAAACCATCCCCGTCTCACTTTCCGCCTTCTCAAAAATAAGAGTGAGTTTGACTTTTGAAGATATCTAGGAACTTTTTTTGAAAAAGTGATTCAGAGCAATTTTGCAGAGAAACAAATTCCGCACATTTTATTTTTATAACATTTTTTCATATCTCTTATAGTTTAAATAATATACCAGCGCAAATTGGAAAAAGGGAGTAAATCGAATTGTTTCACACTTTTATCATATTTTTATGAATGAAACGATTACTCTTTGAATAATTAATAACAATTATGCAATTTACAATTTTTTTCAAAAAAATGTTATCAATATAACAATTAACAAAATAAAAAATTTTCTCTGTGACTACGAAAATTGAACCAAGAGAAATTCTCACATCAAACATACCAGTGCCACTTTTTATTGCGAAAAAATTTTTGTTAATAATAATTTGGTAATAATTAAGAAACCTCTTTGTATCTCAGTGGTGTTTTCACGGTTTCTGCAATAAATTGTTTCGCACAAGATTCGCATACAGTTGTGGTATCATTTTTTATCAATTTTATTTCTACTGAACTCTTTTCTGCACCACTTGTGACGTAGAGTTCAATGAGAGTTTTTTTACGTGGGTTCTGCGGGGTGAAGATAATTTCCTAACCATCTCTGGACCTGGTGATACGCCCTTAAAATGTGTTGCTTGCTTGCATCGGACGTTGGGAGTAAATTGGCGAGGTTTGTTTGACCTTTACGAACGCATTTTTCAAACAATTTGCACCATAAATCTTCAAGAGTTTTATCACTTATTTGCCCTCCGTATAACTCTACACAAAATCTATTTCCAACACCTGGAAGGATATATTTTATACACTTTTCGCTGTTTAAATTAAACTGTTGAAGAGAAGTTAGAAATAAAGAGGAAAGAATGCACAAAACGAAAAATTTTTCGCAGCAAATCAATTTCGTTGTTATTGCAAAATTTTTTTGAATAAATATCGCAAATTGCATAATTATTACTATTTATTTAAAGAGTAATCGTTTTATTCAACTATGATAAAAATGCGAAAAAATTCGACATACCCCCTTTTCTACACTTTGCGCTGCTATATTATTTAAACAATAAGAGATATGAAAAAATTTTATAAACAAAAAATATGCGAAATTTCGTTATCTACAAAATTGCTTTCGTTCACTTTTTCAAAAAGAGTGACGAGTTCCGAGATACCTTCAAAAGTCAAACTCACTCTTATTTTCAAGATAGCGAAAGATGAGACGGTGGTGGCTGGTCCAAAAGTGATTTTTTACACTTAGGGTCGACCCCCCTTCGATCGCAAAAGGTTTGAAAAACCCGAAAATAGGTCGTTTAATTAATTTCCCCATAAACAACAAAACACTAAGAATTATTAAATATTTTTGGATGCCTTTTTAAACATTTCGTGTAAAAATTTTAGATTTTTACCTTGCAACAAAAATCGCTTCTTTCAGCTAGTTAACAAAATGGGTACATTTTTAATGTTTTCATACACTTTGTTTTCGAATTATTTTAGTAGTGCATCTGTATCAGAATTATTTGGCAAATTGCCATTCAATTACACCCAATAATCTGAAAAACGCCGCTACAGACTTGTTGAAAACTATTTTCCATCTGATGCTCAGTTTTTACTAAAGACACGCGTTTATAGTTTCCCAAGTATTTTATAATAAAGGTAATTAAGTGTTGTAATTAGTTTAATTTTATATTTTTATTTGCGGTATTGTTACAATAAGTATCAGGTTTCTGCAGTCATGCATATAAATAATTTCTACAATAGAGCATTTATAACATATAATACATCAACAATAAATTAATAAAAACTTGTTTAATACAGTCTAGAAATTTCAATAATACTTTATTATAGAACATGGAAATAACCATGAAATTTAAGTAATATTATAATTATTATAGTTTTTGTAGGAAAAATAAAATGTTTAGATTGTATCTGTGGATTATACGCGTCATCGGATCATAAAATTCTTAATCTATTAGAAAATACTTGTACAAATATCATTTAACTACAATGATATGCGTAATTATTTATAAACTTTTATATTATTATCGAGATTTTATTGTATTCGGCAGAGATAAGCCACCATTAAATTTAAGATAAAATGCGAAAGTTAATTTTTTAAAGTATTTGAACGTCTGATGGGCTTTAAATCGTTATCAATCTGCACAAATCTTAAACTTTCATTAAATATTTTTCCAGTGCACATGTTTATATACAATCCTTATTAATACTTGTTGAAGTCTTATATTAATTTTAAAGTCGCGACATGCTTTTAATCTAAATTTATTGGAGCTCGGGTGAGTACATACTCAATCATACAAACCAAATTATAAATCATAAGCGAGATGCAATAAAAAAAGAAAGCGCTGTACTGCTATGTATTGATTTCATGTTGTTCTTGGTTCTTCCAGATGTCTTGAAAATCCCGCATCAAAACCATGGCGTCACAACAGCCCCTCTTTGGGGCCTGGGACTACGTTGTACTATCCATTGTTCTAATAATCTCATCAGCAATTGGAATATACTACAGATTAACTGGCGGTAAACAAAAAACTGTACAGGTATTAAATCTATACGATATAATATAAAAACCGAATCAAGCAGTTTTTTCAAACAGGAATATTTACTGGCCGATAAAAACATGCCTATTGGACCCGTTGCTTTTTCCCTAATGGCATCCTTCATGTCAGCTATTACTATTTTAGGTGTTTCCAGTGAAAATTACACTTTCGGCGTACAGTTCATCGTGATAAATATTTCGTATGGAATCTTCACACCTGTTGCTGCCTATTTGTACTTGCCGGTATTTTTCAAACTACAAGCCACAAGTGCCTATGAGGTAACTCGAATTTTTTAGCAAGAATTCAACCCTTAAAAATTTTCTTTTAGTATCTGGAGCGGCGATTTGGAAAAGTTTCAAGATTGGCTGCGTCTCTCTCCTATACTTTACAGATGGTCCTCTACATGGGGGTGGTTTTGTATGCACCCGCCTTAGCTTTGGAGGCCTTAACTGGAATCAGTAAAGTTGCAGCGATTTTGTCAGTTGGTATACAATTTCGTTTAAATTAACTGGCGACCTAAATTATGTTCGAATTTATTTCAGGCATTGTGTGTACTTTCTACTCGACAATTGGTGGAATGAAGGCCGTGTTAATGACAGATGTTTTCCAATCAATCCTCATGTTTACTGCTGTTTTTAGCGTGATTATCTGTGCGATAATTGACAAGGGTTCCATAGCGGAAATTTGGAGGATAGCCGAACAAGGAAATCGCACAGAGTTACTAAAGTATGAATCATAATGTTTATAAGGGGTTAACTTTTGGTCAATTTGACCTAAGGAAGTAAGAGTGAAAAGTACAAATTGAATTTTTTTCTTTGGAAAATATCCACTAAATACTACTTGATTTTTTAATTCTTAAAATAAATTGGGGTTTATATAACATTTTGAAAAATAATCAACTCTTCCTTATTTTATTCATAAATATTGGTTCAAAATCTGCTTTTTTGTATAAAAGTTTGTTTTATGATGCATCAGTAAAATAGTGATTTGCTTTTTTTTAGTCCTCCCAATTTTGTCTCTAACCTCCCTCTTCTTGTAGCTTTAATCCAGATCCAACTATCCGCCACACATGGTTATCTCTAATACTAGGCGGAGGAATCACATTTTTGTCTCTATATGCCGTCAATCAAACCCAAGTGCAACGATACCTAACTGTTAAAGATCTGAAAACAGCCCAGAAAGCCTTGTGGTTAAACTGGCCAATACTAACCGCACTAAGCTTAAGCACTTCGTTTTCTGGTTTGGCGATGTTCTCCCGATACTACAACTGCGACCCAGTGGACGCCAAATATATTAATTCTGTGGATCAGGTAGAGGAAATTAGAAAAAAAATTGGAAACAAAAACTAAAATTCTACTTTCTAGTTGATGCCCTATTATGTTGTGGAAACAATGGGGCACATTCCTGGATTATCCGGATTGTTCGTAGCAGGAATTTTCAGCGCGTCCTTATCAACAGTCTCTGCAGCCCTTAATAGTTTAGCTGCAGTAACCATCGAAGACTACTACAAGGTACATAATACATTTTCTGTTGTACCCCAACTAGATCTTATTATTTCAGCCTTTGTACAAACGCTACTTCAAAAAGTCCATGTCAGAAAAAACCGCTGCGCTTCAAACTAAAATCATCGCTTTAGCTTATGGAGTCGTCTGTTTAGCCATGGCGTTTCTAGCACAGTTCCTTGGAGGTGTCCTTCAGGCATCCCTCACAATTTTCGGTGTAGTAGGAGGACCACTGCTGGGTTTGTTTACTTTAGGCATGTTCACTACTACAGCTAATCAAAAGGTTTGTTTTTGTGTTCTTAAATTAAATCAAAGGAAAAATTTGTTAATTTCAAGGGTGCTATAAGTGGAATGGTTTGTGGTTTAACTTTGGCTTTGTGGATGGCTTTCGGTGGGCCGAAACCACCGCTTAAGATGTTACCTCGCTCCACCACCGGTTGTGATGATATTATTTCGTCGGTGAATTCTACAATGAAACTGTTAGGTGAAGCTAAGGACGAAGGGTGAGGTTTGTTGGAATTTATTAGAAAACTATTCTGATGTACGTATTTTTTCCAGTGATTATTTTTGGCTATACAGGGTGTCGTATTTATATAACGGAGTATTTGGATTGATTTGCACATTAGTCTGTGGTTATGTGTTCAGCTGGGTGCTAAATAAATATATGGGAAATGAACAAAGAGACTTGGATCCAAATTTGTTTATACCACCAATTTCTCGTCGGTTGGAAAAACGTTTGGAGACTTTAAATTTAGATAATTTGTCCAATTCAAATGAGGATCTCAGAAATGGTACATTTACAAAACGTAAATATTAGAACAAAGCTAGTATTTTTTTATAGATATTTGTTTAAATTATATCGAATTTTATAAGAGGCTCTAGGAAAATTTCTAGCATAATCATAGTATTTTTTAGTTAATTTATATATTTATATAAAAAAAATTTAGATATTCGAGCGGATATTCGTTGTTTATACAGGGTTTGACACGATGATTGTTAGGTGGTAAAAAGTAAAATTCTAAAATTTTCTCTACTTTATTTCTGGTACCTCATTGAAATATTTCTTATTTTAGATAAATTACAGTTATACCGGAATGGCACGATAACTTTCGAACACCCCGTATATTTCTACATATAACAGTATTAAATTTGTAGACTTGTAAAATTATCTTCTACTTCTTGATGTGTTTTGATTATTCGTCGGAAAATGTTAAATTGTATCAAAATTTTGCTGCTAAGAAAAGTGAAAAGTGATTTATTAACTAGACCATTATCTTATAGGCCAGTCATTCAAGCATTTTAAAGTCCATTTTGCCTAAAAAATGCAAAAGTTTAGAAACTTGGACACAAATTTGAAAACGTTTTCAAACTTGTGTCCAAGTTTCAAAACTTTTGGAATTTTGTGTACCTTTTATGCTTGAATGACTGGCCTATTATTTAATTTTCAACCACTCACAAACAATATACAGGGTGTTCGCGCGAAGTGGCTCACTATTGCTAACTTCGTTATTATTGGAGCTACAAAGTCGGTTAAATTAGCAAACAAGTAGCATTTTTTCCGCTGATTACAATGGTGAAAACAAAAAAACAATTGACAATCTGGTTTTCAAGATATTCACAAAAATAACATTTTTTTAAATGGAACACCCTATATATTTTTACAAAAATCGATGACAAATTAAATTCTGTACAAAAAATGTTCTTAATTTTTTTTGATTATAATTTAAAATAAGCGAGTTATTTTGAAAAAAAGTTTGCAATTCTTTAAAATCAAGTAGCCATAAAACGGAATAGTAATTTATTAAAACCAAACAATCATAATTTTGAATTTAAGCAAGTTGAAAAAAACTTGAAAGAATTACTGTATACAGGGTCTTCTGTTTAAAACACTATTTTAAATTGCCTCTCTCAAGGATGTTTGTTTTTTATCTATTTTTGCTAAAATTTGTGTGCAAATTATAAATTAAACAAAACCAGCTTAATTTAATTGCATTTTTTGAGTAAGGAAACTAAAGTACGGTCTAAGTGAATTTAAAAATATTTTAATGCCGGTCATCGTGAAAATCCCCGTATAACTATGTTGTTATTAAGTTATTCGTTTGGTATTTCTTTGTTGTTTTTATTCAACGTTATATTTATTAGTGTAGTAATCAAAATTGTGATGATGTAATCATGGTCTTCCAAAAACTGTACACTTAACAAACGTTACTTAAAACTGAAATTGTTACAAAATGAAATATGACGTGAATAAAGAATACTTACTTGCTAAATCGCAAACTTAGTTTTAATTGGTTCACCTTAACAAAACCATACCAATCGCTATTAATATATTGTACACCAATGACATAGCATTTTAGAAAAATTATCTTGATTATTCTTAATTAAAACTCCGTGTAGCCTTAATGTCAATTGTACAATTTTTCATCAAGGATTCCTCCAAGGCTCTAAAATATAACTAATTTTAGAAGGAAAAAATGCGTTTTTACACACAAAACCTTCGATGATAAGGTGATATGTAAAACAAAGTGACCTCTATGTACAATATATTCAGGATCGGACACTAGAAACGCAGCTTCTGCATGGACTATAAAAAAACCTGTAAATATTTATGCCAAATCATTTCACAACTTTTTTGGGTAGTTTTTGAAGAACCTGTTTTTGTTTTAACACGCAGCAGGCCAGCAGGATCTTCTGGTTTTTTCCTATAGTCACTGTTACACATCACCGATATTAATCAAATTATATCCAAACACGTCCAACTCAATTTGTTATTAAAAAGCGCATATAAATGACATGTCCAATTGATCCCAATAAAGCGAAATAATTAGCTGAATTTTATTACTGCAAGCCAGCATCAGAGAGTCAGCAAGCCAAGCAAAAGCATTATTGTTATTAATTGTAAATTCCCTGAGGCTTCGTTTGGTTTTATCTGGTTTACACCAATATGTTAAGATACATCCAGATTTCCATTACTTGTTTTTTATCCGTTTCTCTTCGGGGTATACTTGAGGAGTCCTCGTCCTGTTGCATTTTTATATGCGTTAAGTTTGATATTCAAGAGCGTGGAGGACGAAAATATTTGTTTACATTTGTTTACATTTGCCGGTTGACCATTCAGTTTTTAGTTGTCGGTTAACCAGTAAATATTTTGAAACATGCAATTAACAGAGGAATTGTGTGGTGGTTTTTTGTGGAACTAAGAAAAACTACTGTGGGATTTTGTAACAAAGTGGTCTTCGAACCATAATTATTTTGTAATTTTGTCCAATTTGTAACAGGCGATTAATAATTATATGGTACCATTTGCAAAAATTTTTTCTAAATATTTAATAACAGTACATACAACAAACATGCTTTAAATTGAATTGTTCTTGATCTCAAATTCTCACAAAATATCCATTAAAAAATAATTTGCTTGTTTTCCCATTATTTCATTAATCGACAGATGTTGTGTTTTAACTAAAAATTCTTTAATTATTTTCGGTTTTATTTTATCCCTCCATATTCAGTTCGTACCGCTTTTGTGCGAACTATTTTTAGCAATAACAATTTGTTTAAATGCTCCAGACGTTATTTTTAAATGATTCAAATTTATCGACCAGGGCAAACGAGGGTAAAATCATAAATCAACAAAATAAATTTTGATCCAAATTTTGACGTTAATTATTTTTTTAAAAATTCCACGAGAAAATTTACAATGATGGCATTTTGGGTTTTTTAAAAAAAATGTTGCAATGTATAAATGTGTCTGTATTTATTTCGTTGTGAAATATTTTAGCATAACACTACATTTGTCCATATTTTTTACTTCATTTCCAATTTATGAATAATTATTTTATTATATCCAAACTATTTTTACGTAATTCGAAAATATTTTTATGGAAGAAAATTTTAAATTAACACTCAAATTTTAATTTGCTTTTTGTCGATGTACATACATCACCTACAGGGTGAACAAAAAATATGGCTTGGTACTTTGAAATGACCAAAAAAGGTCATAGAAATACGCAAAAATTCTTCATTCTTTGTTGAGTAGCTGCAAAAAAGTCAGGATAGTGACGTGAGTGCATGGAATATCTGAATCATTTTGGGCCACATTTTTTACGACTAAAAATTATGTCCCTGCCTTACTAGTTTGATATCATTCTTTGCTTGAGATTCAATCTGCCCGGCCATTCACCAAAAGTTAATTGTTATGATACAAGAAATAAAGAAAATAAATGAAATATTTGTAGGTAATAAAATACCTACCCTTAATGTAATAAGAAAAATCAACAAATTCTTACTGAAAATTATTATTATTTTAAATTAGAATTTATTATGCGAATGGTTTTATTATTGTTTGATTAATTTTTCACTTTAGGTAATAACCTGATTTGTCATTTATATCTACTCTGTATAATAATGATGAATAAAAATTATATATAATTATAAAATGCTGGTTTTTATTTAGTATCTAAACAATAGTTTCGTAAAAATATGAGATCTTCCATAAAAAAACAAAATAAGTCGTTCTTCACATTGATTGTGAATATTTATAGTGGTTCTTTTAGTTTCACGTCCAACAAACGTCTCAACTAGGTGAGGATAAAAATTTTATACTATTGGCTAATTATGTATATTTGCATTTAATTAAACCACCCTCAACTAAACACATGTTTAAAAAAGTTACATTTTCGAAAAATCAAATAATAGAAGCGTTTCTTTTAGAAATTTGACTAAAATTTTATTTTTTAACTAGGTATAACATAGAACAACTCTGGCCTTAATTACATGAATTTTTTCTGTATGCATGTAATTCCCAAAATTTCGTCCAAAAATACCTAGAAAACCAATTTGACAACAATGACTAATCCTTAACAGAAACATTGTTGCTGTAAAGAAATTTTCGTAAGCGTCGGTCGCCTGAGCCATGTGTGTTCTTGTACCCCCTCTAGAATTTTCAGAATTCAATTAGGAATTGGCTTTTATTAGTGCGAGATGTCGGACTTAATCCGTTATTTTATAATCATCGGCTATTAGTGGTGGTGTTCGCGGACTCGAAAAAATATTTTTCGACAACGTTTACAAAAATATTGTGCTGGTGATTTTTTCCTGTAATTCATTCGAATGAAATACAGAAGTCGGTCCAATCGGCAAATTATTCAAATACAATTTCGAACGTTTTTGAGAACCAAAAAAAATTGTTGAACTAAATAATAGAAAAATTTTTGAAAACTTTGGTTGTGTTGAATTGTGTTTTATTTAGTAAGTACGATTATTTTATTTATTCGCTTTTTATTTTTTCGTTTTAATACCTAGACACACAAAAAATTGTGAAAATATTTACATACCCAATCAATTTTATGATAATAAAATTTAATGGTCAAGGTTGATGTAGCTTTGAAAAATCCCATTCTATTCCGAATCTGATGAATACTTTTTTGTTCAGCTTTCAATTAAATTTTACAAAGCAATTAAAATTATTACCTACCATAACTTTCCAAGAAACCCAATCCTGAAACTTTAGTGTGCACACGTGGATTTTTTATGCATAAGAAATTTTGCTACATATTGGTTTGGTATTTTCTGGTTTAATCTGAATCTACGCTAGGTATCCACCGATGGTTATGCTAATGTACCCATTTTTAATTTCAGCATTAATTTATTAACTATTTAAATTATATTGGACAAGTTACTTCGACAGCAACGATGAATCTTGTAAATCCTACTTGGACCAAACCACATGCAAGACTGAAATTCCTCGTAATTATAACGGTCTCACTTGCATATGCCTCAGCCGAAAATACGAAAATTTCCTCCGTAATAGGTACTTAAATACAAAATTAACAATTTTCTAATAAAACTGTTTTCTAATGTAAATCCCTTAGAAAGCACGGTAACATGTGACGGTGAGCACGAGGCTATGCACAACACATTCTCCTGGCCCGATTATCTCGTCCTGGGAACAATGCTGGTGGTTTCCTGCGGAATCGGCTTATTCTACGGATTCATAGGCGCCAAACAAACAACCAGCAGCGATTTTCTGCTTGGAGGCAGCTCCATGGGGACGTTTCCAATGGCCATGTCTTTAGCAGCCAGGTGGGAACATCAAAAAAATTTCACCAGCGAATTTTGATTTTGTCGTTTTTTCAGCTTTGTAACTGCCGTGGAGTTATTGGGGAATCCCGCTGAGATGTACAGTCACGGATCTCAGTTTTGGATGATTTGTTTGGCGTTCATTTTAGTGGTGCCGTTGACCTCAAAATTGTATTTGCCTGTATTCATGTCATTACGTCTTACCAGCAGTTATGAGTATTTGTCGATGAGGTTCAGCGCCAATACGAGATTTTTAGCGAGTGGATTGTACATTTTGCAAATGGTTTTGTATACCAGCGTGGCGGTCTATGCACCTGCTCTGGCTTTAAGTCATGGTTAGTTGAAAATTTATACGACAATTTACTAAGAAGTAGACGATTTAAAAAATATTTATTTATCCAATATCGGCGCGTTTTAAAAACTTATATTTTTTAAATAATTTACAACTTTTAAAAGAAACTAATCTAATATTTACCTGAGATTTTAATTAATTGTTTCATTAATAATGAAATTTTGATACCAAGTAGGTATTCATTTATAGAAAAAATAAGCAACATAAATTTAATATGGTCTTATAAATTTGAAATTTTGGCGGATGTGCCGGTGTTAAAAATGATAAATAAGAATTTTTAAGGTAAAAACTTTGATACAAGAAAAAAACTATTCAAAATATTTCACAAACCTAACTGACCCTACTTTAAACACAATAATTATAGTAGGTATAGATACAGGGTGTCCCAGTTTATATCGTCAGGATTTCACCAGTCGATACTTTAGCGAAAATTAAAGGTGGTTTGTCTAATAAACTATGGTCGAATGTTGCTTCCTTTTTGATGTACAGGGCATTAAAGAAAATAAATTATTTTAATTAATTTGCTATAAATCAATAACAAAAAAAATTAGCCTTCTGAAATTTTTCAGAGATCTTTTTGTTTGTATTCTCTTATTAATAGTGGCTGCAATTATTTTATTTAGAACACAGAGGCGTGCGTACGGGTTACTTCAAAAAACATTTTATTGAATAAAACGTACACCACTGTTTTTTTTTGCAGCACCAATATGCAGAGAGTATTTTCCATTCAATTTAGAAACTTTGTTGTATCTTACAATTTCGTGATAACTTAACTTTTTTTTTCTTATTTATTAAAGAGGTTCTTCCCTATTATTAGATTTCCTAAAAAAGCATCAGTAGAAAGTTGTAGAGAAAAATATTTCCTACAACTTTCCTTTTAATATTTTTTTGATATTGTCAATATTTAAAAAGATATTCAACAAATAAGTTGCAAATTTTAGGGAAATTTTTCTCTAGTTAGGTACTAAGTACTTACTACTACTACTTACTACTTTTTCCCCAAAATTTTCAGCTTATTTGTTGAATAACTTTTTAAATATCGACAATATCAAAAAAAGTTTAAAAGATAAGTTGTAGGAAATATTTTTGTTTACAACTTTGTACTGACTCTTTTTTTCGAAAATTTAATAGGAAAAAAGTTATTCAATAAACAAAAAAATCCAACCCATAATTGAGGGCTGGTGAAGGAAGGGCAGGGTCTACGAATACACAAACTCAGTTTTAAACTTTCAGGGTGACCCTCTAGAAGATTCTACAAAAATGGGCTTTAGGGTAAAAAAAGTCTATTTGAAGCCTTTTTTTCTCCCTTATTTACTGTACTATTAGGTTATTTTGAGTTAAGTTATCAAAAAATTATAAGATACGAAAAAGTTTCTAAATTGAATGGAAAATACTCTCTGCATATTGGTGCTGCAAAAAAACAGTGGCGTACGTTTTATTCAATAAAAGGTTTTTGAAGAAACCCCTACGCACGCCTTTGTGTTCTAAATTAAATAATTGCAACCACTATTATTTAACATTATTATTTATTATTAGACAAACCACCTTTAATTTTCGCTAAACTATCGACTGGTGAAATCCTGACGATATAAACGGGACACCCTGTATATCTCATAAATTTATTTTTAATAAAAAAAAAATCTACTGCAAAAATAGCAATTTTTTATATCCAAATAAACCCTACAGCAAATTTAAAACTTTCGTCCCGTTTTAAATCCTAAACTTTTTTAGTGACGGGCCTAAACGTCTACCTTGCAGTAACCGTTGTCTACGTCGTCTGCATATTTTACGCTTCTCAGGTAAGCTATCTCAAAACCCAAACCCTAAACCCATTTAATCGAATTTTCGCCTATACAGGGTGGTATGAAAGCAGTGATTATTGCCGATACATTCCAAGCAGGGGTCCTAATTGGCTCCATAGTACTAATCGTCTACCTCGGTGAAAAGTTCGTGGGGGGCGCCGGTGTAGTTTGGTCGGAAAGTTACAACACCGACCGCCTAGAATTATTTAAGTAAGTTAAAAATTTATACAAGATGCAAGATTTTAAATCTTTTGTTTTATAGCTTAAACCCCAGCCTTACCATCCGACATAGTTTTTGGTCTGTGGTGATTGGAGGTACGTTCTACTGGATGACCATGTTTTGCTCCAATCAAGCTTCTATTCAGAAATATTTGTCAGTAGAAAATATTTCACAAGTGCGAAAGTAATAAACCCTCAGGATTATTTTTCCTCTAAGTCTACAGCCTACAATTTTTTTAGAGCTCTCTGGACTTCCTCTTTAGGCCTTATCCTCATCTACACCATCAACTTCTACACTGGAATGGTAATGGTGGCCCACTACCACAACTGTGATCCTTTAAGAGCCGGTGAAATCACCGCCACAGATGAAATCCTTCCGCTTTACGTGATTTCCATTATGGGACATTTGAAGGGTATCACCGGATTCTTTGTAGCCGGAATTTTTGCTGCTAGTTTGGGGTATGTAACATAACGAAAAGTGCACCATTTAAAAATTATTAACACTTAGATTGGACATTGCAGAACCGTTGCATCGGCTTTAAACAGTTTGGCAGCGGTGACCATGCAGGATTTCATTGGAAGCGCCTTCAAGATCCATGTACCGGATTCCAAAGGAGCGCTGTACGCCAAGTGTTTGTCTATTATATACGGAGCCATCAGTTTTGCACTTGTAAATATACATGGCGATTATAAATTGAAGGAATGTTATTATGATTTTTTTTAGGTTTTCATTGTGGCTCAACTAGGAAGCGTCATGCAAGTTGCGATTAGTTTTAATGGCATGGTTGGAGGTGTCACTTTGGGCTTGTTTTCATTAGGAATGTTTTTCCCTTGGGCAAATTCAAAGGTAACAGCAAATTTCCACTTGGAAATCGTAAGCTCATCCAATTTTTCCAGGGTGCCATCTTTGGAAGTGTCGTAGCTGTCGCTCTTATAACCATCATGTGCATTGGGCAACAAATTTCTATAGCTAATGGTGATTTATACGAAGAAACCAAAGCAACAAGCATAGACAAATGCCACTGTTTGAATATAACAGAAACCTTGTCGGGTGAACAAACTTTATCCCTTGAACAACAGTAAGTCTGGAAAAAAACTTTACCTAAGTACAAATTACTGAAAATTATATTTTTTTCAGCAACCCAGTTTTCTTTTTGTACCGCGTTTCCTACATTTGGTACTCGGCGATTGGTTTCATTGTAACAGTTGGACTAGGCCTATTGGCTTCGTTTATCATTGGAGCCCAAAGTCCAGATGATGTTCATGGGGATCTTCTGTCGCCCCCTGTACGAGATTTCTTTATAACTCGGAAGAAAGCTCAGCTTAATATACCGTTGAAGACAGCGAATGAAGCTAAGGATCTTAGGGGGGTGGTTAATCCTGCGTTGCAATTGAATGATGAGAAGAGGGTGGAAGGCTGTTAATGGCGTTAATGAAAATAGGTTGCAGAAAATTCGTAAAATTTCTGCACCGTCTTAAGTTCCTGTGGTTTATAGGGTAGAATGCACCATGTACAATGTAATATATTTTGTAGTATGAATAAGTGTTAAAAATAAGGTACTTAGAAAAATGCGCACTTTCGTCAATTTAAATATAGTACAAATATTTTTACAGTATTACTTAAGTTTTAGATTTAGTATTTATAAATATTTGTAGGTAATAAAATACCTACCCTTAATGTAATAAGAAAAATCAACAAATTCTTACTGAAAATTATTATTATTTTAAATTAGAATTTATTATGCGAATGGTTTTATTATTGTTTGATTAATTTTTCACTTTAGGTAATAACCTGATTTGTCATTTATATCTACTCTGTATAATAATGATGAATAAAAATTATATATAATTATAAAATGCTGGTTTTTATTTAGTATCTAAACAATAGTTTCGTAAAAATATGAGATCTTCCATAAAAAAACAAAATAAGTCGTTCTTCACATTGATTGTGAATATTTATAGTGGTTCTTTTAGTTTCACGTCCAACAAACGTCTCAACTAGGTGAGGATAAAAATTTTATACTATTGGCTAATTATGTATATTTGCATTTAATTAAACCACCCTCAACTAAACACATGTTTAAAAAAGTTACATTTTCGAAAAATCAAATAATAGAAGCGTTTCTTTTAGAAATTTGACTAAAATTTTATTTTTTAACTAGGTATAACATAGAACAACTCTGGCCTTAATTACATGAATTTTTTCTGTATGCATGTAATTCCCAAAATTTCGTCCAAAAATACCTAGAAAACCAATTTGACAACAATGACTAATCCTTAACAGAAACATTGTTGCTGTAAAGAAATTTTCGTAAGCGTCGGTCGCCTGAGCCATGTGTGTTCTTGTACCCCCTCTAGAATTTTCAGAATTCAATTAGGAATTGGCTTTTATTAGTGCGAGATGTCGGACTTAATCCGTTATTTTATAATCATCGGCTATTAGTGGTGGTGTTCGCGGACTCGAAAAAATATTTTTCGACAACGTTTACAAAAATATTGTGCTGGTGATTTTTTCCTGTAATTCATTCGAATGAAATACAGAAGTCGGTCCAATCGGCAAATTATTCAAATACAATTTCGAACGTTTTTGAGAACCAAAAAAAATTGTTGAACTAAATAATAGAAAAATTTTTGAAAACTTTGGTTGTGTTGAATTGTGTTTTATTTAGTAAGTACGATTATTTTATTTATTCGCTTTTTATTTTTTCGTTTTAATACCTAGACACACAAAAAATTGTGAAAATATTTACATACCCAATCAATTTTATGATAATAAAATTTAATGGTCAAGGTTGATGTAGCTTTGAAAAAATCCCATTCTATTCCGAATCTGATGAATACTTTTTTGTTCAGCTTTCAATTAAATTTTACAAAGCAATTAAAATTATTACCTACCATAACTTTCCAAGAAACCCAATCCTGAAACTTTAGTGTGCACACGTGGATTTTTTATGCATAAGAAATTTTGCTACATATTGGTTTGGTATTTTCTGGTTTAATCTGAATCTACGCTAGGTATCCACCGATGGTTATGCTAATGTACCCATTTTTAATTTCAGCATTAATTTATTAACTATTTAAATTATATTGGACAAGTTACTTCGACAGCAACGATGAATCTTGTAAATCCTACTTGGACCAAACCACATGCAAGACTGAAATTCCTCGTAATTATAACGGTCTCACTTGCATATGCCTCAGCCGAAAATACGAAAATTTCCTCCGTAATAGGTACTTAAATACAAAATTAACAATTTTCTAATAAAACTGTTTTCTAATGTAAATCCCTTAGAAAGCACGGTAACATGTGACGGTGAGCACGAGGCTATGCACAACACATTCTCCTGGCCCGATTATCTCGTCCTGGGAACAATGCTGGTGGTTTCCTGCGGAATCGGCTTATTCTACGGATTCATAGGCGCCAAACAAACAACCAGCAGCGATTTTCTGCTTGGAGGCAGCTCCATGGGGACGTTTCCAATGGCCATGTCTTTAGCAGCCAGGTGGGAACATCAAAAAAATTTCACCAGCGAATTTTGATTTTGTCGTTTTTTCAGCTTTGTAACTGCCGTGGAGTTATTGGGGAATCCCGCTGAGATGTACAGTCACGGATCTCAGTTTTGGATGATTTGTTTGGCGTTCATTTTAGTGGTGCCGTTGACCTCAAAATTGTATTTGCCTGTATTCATGTCATTACGTCTTACCAGCAGTTATGAGTATTTGTCGATGAGGTTCAGCGCCAATACGAGATTTTTAGCGAGTGGATTGTACATTTTGCAAATGGTTTTGTATACCAGCGTGGCGGTCTATGCACCTGCTCTGGCTTTAAGTCATGGTTAGTTGAAAATTTATACGACAATTTACTAAGAAGTAGACGATTTAAAAAATATTTATTTATCCAATATCGGCGCGTTTTAAAAACTTATATTTTTTAAATAATTTACAACTTTTAAAAGAAACTAATCTAATATTTACCTGAGATTTTAATTAATTGTTTCATTAATAATGAAATTTTGATACCAAGTAGGTATTCATTTATAGAAAAAATAAGCAACATAAATTTAATATGGTCTTATAAATTTGAAATTTTGGCGGATGTGCCGGTGTTAAAAATGATAAATAAGAATTTTTAAGGTAAAAACTTTGATACAAGAAAAAAACTATTCAAAATATTTCACAAACCTAACTGACCCTACTTTAAACACAATAATTATAGTAGGTATAGATACAGGGTGTCCCAGTTTATATCGTCAGGATTTCACCAGTCGATACTTTAGCGAAAATTAAAGGTGGTTTGTCTAATAAACTATGGTCGAATGTTGCTTCCTTTTTGATGTACAGGGCATTAAAGAAAATAAATTATTTTAATTAATTTGCTATAAATCAATAACAAAAAAAATTAGCCTTCTGAAATTTTTCAGAGATCTTTTTGTTTGTATTCTCTTATTAATAGTGGCTGCAATTATTTTATTTAGAACACAGAGGCGTGCGTACGGGTTACTTCAAAAAACATTTTATTGAATAAAACGTACACCACTGTTTTTTTTTGCAGCACCAATATGCAGAGAGTATTTTCCATTCAATTTAGAAACTTTGTTGTATCTTACAATTTCGTGATAACTTAACTTTTTTTTTCTTATTTATTAAAGAGGTTCTTCCCTATTATTAGATTTCCTAAAAAAGCATCAGTAGAAAGTTGTAGAGAAAAATATTTCCTACAACTTTCCTTTTAATATTTTTTTGATATTGTCAATATTTAAAAAGATATTCAACAAATAAGTTGCAAATTTTAGGGAAATTTTTCTCTAGTTAGGTACTAAGTACTTACTACTACTACTTACTACTTTTTCCCCAAAATTTTCAGCTTATTTGTTGAATAACTTTTTAAATATCGACAATATCAAAAAAAGTTTAAAAGATAAGTTGTAGGAAATATTTTTGTTTACAACTTTGTACTGACTCTTTTTTTCGAAAATTTAATAGGAAAAAAGTTATTCAATAAACAAAAAAATCCAACCCATAATTGAGGGCTGGTGAAGGAAGGGCAGGGTCTACGAATACACAAACTCAGTTTTAAACTTTCAGGGTGACCCTCTAGAAGATTCTACAAAAATGGGCTTTAGGGTAAAAAAAGTCTATTTGAAGCCTTTTTTTCTCCCTTATTTACTGTACTATTAGGTTATTTTGAGTTAAGTTATCAAAAAATTATAAGATACGAAAAAGTTTCTAAATTGAATGGAAAATACTCTCTGCATATTGGTGCTGCAAAAAAACAGTGGCGTACGTTTTATTCAATAAAAGGTTTTTGAAGAAACCCCTACGCACGCCTTTGTGTTCTAAATTAAATAATTGCAACCACTATTATTTAACATTATTATTTATTATTAGACAAACCACCTTTAATTTTCGCTAAACTATCGACTGGTGAAATCCTGACGATATAAACGGGACACCCTGTATATCTCATAAATTTATTTTTAATAAAAAAAAAATCTACTGCAAAAATAGCAATTTTTTATATCCAAATAAACCCTACAGCAAATTTAAAACTTTCGTCCCGTTTTAAATCCTAAACTTTTTTAGTGACGGGCCTAAACGTCTACCTTGCAGTAACCGTTGTCTACGTCGTCTGCATATTTTACGCTTCTCAGGTAAGCTATCTCAAAACCCAAACCCTAAACCCATTTAATCGAATTTTCGCCTATACAGGGTGGTATGAAAGCAGTGATTATTGCCGATACATTCCAAGCAGGGGTCCTAATTGGCTCCATAGTACTAATCGTCTACCTCGGTGAAAAGTTCGTGGGGGGCGCCGGTGTAGTTTGGTCGGAAAGTTACAACACCGACCGCCTAGAATTATTTAAGTAAGTTAAAAATTTATACAAGATGCAAGATTTTAAATCTTTTGTTTTATAGCTTAAACCCCAGCCTTACCATCCGACATAGTTTTTGGTCTGTGGTGATTGGAGGTACGTTCTACTGGATGACCATGTTTTGCTCCAATCAAGCTTCTATTCAGAAATATTTGTCAGTAGAAAATATTTCACAAGTGCGAAAGTAATAAACCCTCAGGATTATTTTTCCTCTAAGTCTACAGCCTACAATTTTTTTAGAGCTCTCTGGACTTCCTCTTTAGGCCTTATCCTCATCTACACCATCAACTTCTACACTGGAATGGTAATGGTGGCCCACTACCACAACTGTGATCCTTTAAGAGCCGGTGAAATCACCGCCACAGATGAAATCCTTCCGCTTTACGTGATTTCCATTATGGGACATTTGAAGGGTATCACCGGATTCTTTGTAGCCGGAATTTTTGCTGCTAGTTTGGGGTATGTAACATAACGAAAAGTGCACCATTTAAAAATTATTAACACTTAGATTGGACATTGCAGAACCGTTGCATCGGCTTTAAACAGTTTGGCAGCGGTGACCATGCAGGATTTCATTGGAAGCGCCTTCAAGATCCATGTACCGGATTCCAAAGGAGCGCTGTACGCCAAGTGTTTGTCTATTATATACGGAGCCATCAGTTTTGCACTTGTAAATATACATGGCGATTATAAATTGAAGGAATGTTATTATGATTTTTTTTAGGTTTTCATTGTGGCTCAACTAGGAAGCGTCATGCAAGTTGCGATTAGTTTTAATGGCATGGTTGGAGGTGTCACTTTGGGCTTGTTTTCATTAGGAATGTTTTTCCCTTGGGCAAATTCAAAGGTAACAGCAAATTTCCACTTGGAAATCGTAAGCTCATCCAATTTTTCCAGGGTGCCATCTTTGGAAGTGTCGTAGCTGTCGCTCTTATAACCATCATGTGCATTGGGCAACAAATTTCTATAGCTAATGGTGATTTATACGAAGAAACCAAAGCAACAAGCATAGACAAATGCCACTGTTTGAATATAACAGAAACCTTGTCGGGTGAACAAACTTTATCCCTTGAACAACAGTAAGTCTGGAAAAAAACTTTACCTAAGTACAAATTACTGAAAATTATATTTTTTTCAGCAACCCAGTTTTCTTTTTGTACCGCGTTTCCTACATTTGGTACTCGGCGATTGGTTTCATTGTAACAGTTGGACTAGGCCTATTGGCTTCGTTTATCATTGGAGCCCAAAGTCCAGATGATGTTCATGGGGATCTTCTGTCGCCCCCTGTACGAGATTTCTTTATAACTCGGAAGAAAGCTCAGCTTAATATACCGTTGAAGACAGCGAATGAAGCTAAGGATCTTAGGGGGGTGGTTAATCCTGCGTTGCAATTGAATGATGAGAAGAGGGTGGAAGGCTGTTAATGGCGTTAATGAAAATAGGTTGCAGAAAATTCGTAAAATTTCTGCACCGTCTTAAGTTCCTGTGGTTTATAGGGTAGAATGCACCATGTACAATGTAATATATTTTGTAGTATGAATAAGTGTTAAAAATAAGGTACTTAGAAAAATGCGCACTTTCGTCAATTTAAATATAGTACAAATATTTTTACAGTATTACTTAAGTTTTAGATTTAGTATTTATAAATATTTGTAGGTAATAAAATACCTACCCTTAATGTAATAAGAAAAATCAACAAATTCTTACTGAAAATTATTATTATTTTAAATTAGAATTTATTATGCGAATGGTTTTATTATTGTTTGATTAATTTTTCACTTTAGGTAATAACCTGATTTGTCATTTATATCTACTCTGTATAATAATGATGAATAAAAATTATATATAATTATAAAATGCTGGTTTTTATTTAGTATCTAAACAATAGTTTCGTAAAAATATGAGATCTTCCATAAAAAAACAAAATAAGTCGTTCTTCACATTGATTGTGAATATTTATAGTGGTTCTTTTAGTTTCACGTCCAACAAACGTCTCAACTAGGTGAGGATAAAAATTTTATACTATTGGCTAATTATGTATATTTGCATTTAATTAAACCACCCTCAACTAAACACATGTTTAAAAAAGTTACATTTTCGAAAAATCAAATAATAGAAGCGTTTCTTTTAGAAATTTGACTAAAATTTTATTTTTTAACTAGGTATAACATAGAACAACTCTGGCCTTAATTACATGAATTTTTTCTGTATGCATGTAATTCCCAAAATTTCGTCCAAAAATACCTAGAAAACCAATTTGACAACAATGACTAATCCTTAACAGAAACATTGTTGCTGTAAAGAAATTTTCGTAAGCGTCGGTCGCCTGAGCCATGTGTGTTCTTGTACCCCCTCTAGAATTTTCAGAATTCAATTAGGAATTGGCTTTTATTAGTGCGAGATGTCGGACTTAATCCGTTATTTTATAATCATCGGCTATTAGTGGTGGTGTTCGCGGACTCGAAAAAATATTTTTCGACAACGTTTACAAAAATATTGTGCTGGTGATTTTTTCCTGTAATTCATTCGAATGAAATACAGAAGTCGGTCCAATCGGCAAATTATTCAAATACAATTTCGAACGTTTTTGAGAACCAAAAAAAATTGTTGAACTAAATAATAGAAAAATTTTTGAAAACTTTGGTTGTGTTGAATTGTGTTTTATTTAGTAAGTACGATTATTTTATTTATTCGCTTTTTATTTTTTCGTTTTAATACCTAGACACACAAAAAATTGTGAAAATATTTACATACCCAATCAATTTTATGATAATAAAATTTAATGGTCAAGGTTGATGTAGCTTTGAAAAAATCCCATTCTATTCCGAATCTGATGAATACTTTTTTGTTCAGCTTTCAATTAAATTTTACAAAGCAATTAAAATTATTACCTACCATAACTTTCCAAGAAACCCAATCCTGAAACTTTAGTGTGCACACGTGGATTTTTTATGCATAAGAAATTTTGCTACATATTGGTTTGGTATTTTCTGGTTTAATCTGAATCTACGCTAGGTATCCACCGATGGTTATGCTAATGTACCCATTTTTAATTTCAGCATTAATTTATTAACTATTTAAATTATATTGGACAAGTTACTTCGACAGCAACGATGAATCTTGTAAATCCTACTTGGACCAAACCACATGCAAGACTGAAATTCCTCGTAATTATAACGGTCTCACTTGCATATGCCTCAGCCGAAAATACGAAAATTTCCTCCGTAATAGGTACTTAAATACAAAATTAACAATTTTCTAATAAAACTGTTTTCTAATGTAAATCCCTTAGAAAGCACGGTAACATGTGACGGTGAGCACGAGGCTATGCACAACACATTCTCCTGGCCCGATTATCTCGTCCTGGGAACAATGCTGGTGGTTTCCTGCGGAATCGGCTTATTCTACGGATTCATAGGCGCCAAACAAACAACCAGCAGCGATTTTCTGCTTGGAGGCAGCTCCATGGGGACGTTTCCAATGGCCATGTCTTTAGCAGCCAGGTGGGAACATCAAAAAAATTTCACCAGCGAATTTTGATTTTGTCGTTTTTTCAGCTTTGTAACTGCCGTGGAGTTATTGGGGAATCCCGCTGAGATGTACAGTCACGGATCTCAGTTTTGGATGATTTGTTTGGCGTTCATTTTAGTGGTGCCGTTGACCTCAAAATTGTATTTGCCTGTATTCATGTCATTACGTCTTACCAGCAGTTATGAGTATTTGTCGATGAGGTTCAGCGCCAATACGAGATTTTTAGCGAGTGGATTGTACATTTTGCAAATGGTTTTGTATACCAGCGTGGCGGTCTATGCACCTGCTCTGGCTTTAAGTCATGGTTAGTTGAAAATTTATACGACAATTTACTAAGAAGTAGACGATTTAAAAAATATTTATTTATCCAATATCGGCGCGTTTTAAAAACTTATATTTTTTAAATAATTTACAACTTTTAAAAGAAACTAATCTAATATTTACCTGAGATTTTAATTAATTGTTTCATTAATAATGAAATTTTGATACCAAGTAGGTATTCATTTATAGAAAAAATAAGCAACATAAATTTAATATGGTCTTATAAATTTGAAATTTTGGCGGATGTGCCGGTGTTAAAAATGATAAATAAGAATTTTTAAGGTAAAAACTTTGATACAAGAAAAAAACTATTCAAAATATTTCACAAACCTAACTGACCCTACTTTAAACACAATAATTATAGTAGGTATAGATACAGGGTGTCCCAGTTTATATCGTCAGGATTTCACCAGTCGATACTTTAGCGAAAATTAAAGGTGGTTTGTCTAATAAACTATGGTCGAATGTTGCTTCCTTTTTGATGTACAGGGCATTAAAGAAAATAAATTATTTTAATTAATTTGCTATAAATCAATAACAAAAAAAATTAGCCTTCTGAAATTTTTCAGAGATCTTTTTGTTTGTATTCTCTTATTAATAGTGGCTGCAATTATTTTATTTAGAACACAGAGGCGTGCGTACGGGTTACTTCAAAAAACATTTTATTGAATAAAACGTACACCACTGTTTTTTTTTGCAGCACCAATATGCAGAGAGTATTTTCCATTCAATTTAGAAACTTTGTTGTATCTTACAATTTCGTGATAACTTAACTTTTTTTTTCTTATTTATTAAAGAGGTTCTTCCCTATTATTAGATTTCCTAAAAAAGCATCAGTAGAAAGTTGTAGAGAAAAATATTTCCTACAACTTTCCTTTTAATATTTTTTTGATATTGTCAATATTTAAAAAGATATTCAACAAATAAGTTGCAAATTTTAGGGAAATTTTTCTCTAGTTAGGTACTAAGTACTTACTACTACTACTTACTACTTTTTCCCCAAAATTTTCAGCTTATTTGTTGAATAACTTTTTAAATATCGACAATATCAAAAAAAGTTTAAAAGATAAGTTGTAGGAAATATTTTTGTTTACAACTTTGTACTGACTCTTTTTTTCGAAAATTTAATAGGAAAAAAGTTATTCAATAAACAAAAAAATCCAACCCATAATTGAGGGCTGGTGAAGGAAGGGCAGGGTCTACGAATACACAAACTCAGTTTTAAACTTTCAGGGTGACCCTCTAGAAGATTCTACAAAAATGGGCTTTAGGGTAAAAAAAGTCTATTTGAAGCCTTTTTTTCTCCCTTATTTACTGTACTATTAGGTTATTTTGAGTTAAGTTATCAAAAAATTATAAGATACGAAAAAGTTTCTAAATTGAATGGAAAATACTCTCTGCATATTGGTGCTGCAAAAAAACAGTGGCGTACGTTTTATTCAATAAAAGGTTTTTGAAGAAACCCCTACGCACGCCTTTGTGTTCTAAATTAAATAATTGCAACCACTATTATTTAACATTATTATTTATTATTAGACAAACCACCTTTAATTTTCGCTAAACTATCGACTGGTGAAATCCTGACGATATAAACGGGACACCCTGTATATCTCATAAATTTATTTTTAATAAAAAAAAAATCTACTGCAAAAATAGCAATTTTTTATATCCAAATAAACCCTACAGCAAATTTAAAACTTTCGTCCCGTTTTAAATCCTAAACTTTTTTAGTGACGGGCCTAAACGTCTACCTTGCAGTAACCGTTGTCTACGTCGTCTGCATATTTTACGCTTCTCAGGTAAGCTATCTCAAAACCCAAACCCTAAACCCATTTAATCGAATTTTCGCCTATACAGGGTGGTATGAAAGCAGTGATTATTGCCGATACATTCCAAGCAGGGGTCCTAATTGGCTCCATAGTACTAATCGTCTACCTCGGTGAAAAGTTCGTGGGGGGCGCCGGTGTAGTTTGGTCGGAAAGTTACAACACCGACCGCCTAGAATTATTTAAGTAAGTTAAAAATTTATACAAGATGCAAGATTTTAAATCTTTTGTTTTATAGCTTAAACCCCAGCCTTACCATCCGACATAGTTTTTGGTCTGTGGTGATTGGAGGTACGTTCTACTGGATGACCATGTTTTGCTCCAATCAAGCTTCTATTCAGAAATATTTGTCAGTAGAAAATATTTCACAAGTGCGAAAGTAATAAACCCTCAGGATTATTTTTCCTCTAAGTCTACAGCCTACAATTTTTTTAGAGCTCTCTGGACTTCCTCTTTAGGCCTTATCCTCATCTACACCATCAACTTCTACACTGGAATGGTAATGGTGGCCCACTACCACAACTGTGATCCTTTAAGAGCCGGTGAAATCACCGCCACAGATGAAATCCTTCCGCTTTACGTGATTTCCATTATGGGACATTTGAAGGGTATCACCGGATTCTTTGTAGCCGGAATTTTTGCTGCTAGTTTGGGGTATGTAACATAACGAAAAGTGCACCATTTAAAAATTATTAACACTTAGATTGGACATTGCAGAACCGTTGCATCGGCTTTAAACAGTTTGGCAGCGGTGACCATGCAGGATTTCATTGGAAGCGCCTTCAAGATCCATGTACCGGATTCCAAAGGAGCGCTGTACGCCAAGTGTTTGTCTATTATATACGGAGCCATCAGTTTTGCACTTGTAAATATACATGGCGATTATAAATTGAAGGAATGTTATTATGATTTTTTTTAGGTTTTCATTGTGGCTCAACTAGGAAGCGTCATGCAAGTTGCGATTAGTTTTAATGGCATGGTTGGAGGTGTCACTTTGGGCTTGTTTTCATTAGGAATGTTTTTCCCTTGGGCAAATTCAAAGGTAACAGCAAATTTCCACTTGGAAATCGTAAGCTCATCCAATTTTTCCAGGGTGCCATCTTTGGAAGTGTCGTAGCTGTCGCTCTTATAACCATCATGTGCATTGGGCAACAAATTTCTATAGCTAATGGTGATTTATACGAAGAAACCAAAGCAACAAGCATAGACAAATGCCACTGTTTGAATATAACAGAAACCTTGTCGGGTGAACAAACTTTATCCCTTGAACAACAGTAAGTCTGGAAAAAAACTTTACCTAAGTACAAATTACTGAAAATTATATTTTTTTCAGCAACCCAGTTTTCTTTTTGTACCGCGTTTCCTACATTTGGTACTCGGCGATTGGTTTCATTGTAACAGTTGGACTAGGCCTATTGGCTTCGTTTATCATTGGAGCCCAAAGTCCAGATGATGTTCATGGGGATCTTCTGTCGCCCCCTGTACGAGATTTCTTTATAACTCGGAAGAAAGCTCAGCTTAATATACCGTTGAAGACAGCGAATGAAGCTAAGGATCTTAGGGGGGTGGTTAATCCTGCGTTGCAATTGAATGATGAGAAGAGGGTGGAAGGCTGTTAATGGCGTTAATGAAAATAGGTTGCAGAAAATTCGTAAAATTTCTGCACCGTCTTAAGTTCCTGTGGTTTATAGGGTAGAATGCACCATGTACAATGTAATATATTTTGTAGTATGAATAAGTGTTAAAAATAAGGTACTTAGAAAAATGCGCACTTTCGTCAATTTAAATATAGTACAAATATTTTTACAGTATTACTTAAGTTTTAGATTTAGTATTTATGTATGTGTATAATTTTAATACCGAGAAAATGAAAATGTTTTATAAAATTGAGGTTGCAAGGTTGAAGATCCAGTAATCTGCTTTTTATTTTTACGATATTTTTTTGTAATCTTACAAAATAATAAAAGTATCTAGAGATTGTATGAATAAAGGGAAACCTAATGAATATTTTGGTTTTTTTATTACTTTCTTATACGAATAAGAAAGTACATACAGGGTGTTCGCGCGAAGTGGCGCACTATTGCTAACTTCGTTATTATTGGAGCTACAAAGTCGGTTATAATGGTGAAAACAGAAAAACAATTGGCCATCGGGTTTTCGAGATATTCACAAAAATAACATTTTTTAAATGGAACACCCTGTATATTTTTGCAAAAATCGATGATAAATTAAATTCTGAACAAAGAATGTTCTTATGCTTTTTTGACAATTATTTAAAATAAGCGAGTTATTTTGAAAAAAGTTTTCAAAGTTTTAATATCAAGTAGCCATGAAAATTATAATTTTGTAAATTTTCAATATTTCCGTAATTTTTTCAAGTATTTTTCAGCTTGCTTAAATTCAAAATTATGATTGTTTGATTTTAATAAATTACTATTCCGTTTTATGGCTACTTGATTTTAAAGAATTGAAAACTTTTTTTCGAAATAACTCGCTTATTTTAAATTATTATCTAAAAAAGATGAGGACATTTTTTGTATAGAATTTAATTTACCATCGATTTTTGCAAAAATATATAGGGTGTTCCATTTAAAAAAATGTTATTTCTTTGAATATCTTGAAAACCAGATGGTCAATTGTTTATTTGTTTTCATCATTGTAATCAGCGGAAAAAATGCTACTAGTTTGCGAATTTAACCGACATTGTAGCGCGAACACCCTGTATAGTAATCGTGATTTTTTTCGACTTCGAGATTTTGATGGATTTACACGTTTTGAGGGCCCCTGAATTCATTTTGACCAATTTCGCCATGATGTCTGTCTGTATCCACCATAACTCAAAAACGAGTTATCGGATTTGATTCAAATTTTATATTTAAGAGTTTGAACAAATTTGTGGGTGCCACATGAAATCTAGCACCAACACAAATGGCACTTACCTGAAAACATTTTTAGGTTTGTTAGGAATATCTTGAAAAATAAACAATTTACAAGATTTTTTTTATCCTTTAACATTGATTTAGAATTAAATTTTGAACAAATTTCGTTTGAACTTTTTTTTTTCGCCAAAAAAATTTCAAAAAAAATAAAACACTTATTTTTGTCGTAAAATTCGGTTATAATGAGTGGGATAAGGACAGATTTATGCGTATTGCAATAAGTGCGAGAAAAACTTCCGAAAATTATTTGAAAATTGCCGGAAACGCTCAAAATTGAAACACGATTTTTACAAGAAATTTAACTTAATTTTTTTAGGAAAAGTAATTGTGGTACTATTTGTATAAGAAAGTCATGTGTTGGATACATCAGATATTTAAAATAATAGAACAGACGATTTTACAAAAAATATTGTGTTTAAATACTGCATAAAATTTAATTCATATTTTGAAATTTTTTTCGCAAAATAAATAGATCTGAAGCAGTAGTTAGTAGCTACTAATGCAGAAAACTATTTTTTTCCAATACTCCACTTCTGCCGTTGCCCAAATTACCATACTATAACAGATCAGAATTTAATTTAAACAATTTAAATAATTTATTCCATCTGTTATGCGCATTGCAATACCACGCACACGTTTCTGGGCCACTTTCTACAATTATTGATTTTTTGTTGCATAAATCCAACAACACTACAAGAAGAATGCAACATATTTATAAAACCTAACAGTTTACCGTGATTTACTGTACCTACTGCAATATTTTTATTTACAAAAACCTCGAATAAAAATCCAAATTAACTTATACCATGATGTAGATACCTGCTGTAATATCTTTCGGGCTGGACTTAGTTTAGTAGAAAGTCCCACGTAAAAGAAAGTACTCGTAAAGGATTTATTCGTATTAGTAGATACACTCTCATAATTATAAAATGTGATACACGGAACCTGAACCGTCTGATATGTGTGCTTTGTGGTGTTTTTCGCAAATGAAATATTTTTTGGTGACACGAAAAAAATAATATGAGACTATCGACAATTTTAAGCAAGTATATGTTATTTGTTCGGTGGTCCTACACAGTGCCATTACTATGTTACCTTGTATTTTTCGTCGTGATCTGGTTGTTAGCTGTACCATTAAAACCAATAAAAATCGCAAAAATTAAAATCCCGGGTCCAGTAGAGGACACTTTTGAAATACGCTTGAAAAACAGCAACTTCAATTCAGATAACAAAGAAAACAAAGATTATGTTTTATACGACAAGAAAAACGAATATTTAGTCAATGTGAATAGTGCTGAAAATATCAATAAGGACAAAACACAAATTTTACAGGACGTGTTTACTAAGTAAGCATTTTAGGCTAAACTCATTTTCAAAAGTTTTCGTTTAACTAATTTCTAGAGCCGACAAAGACAAAAATGGCAAACTGGACATCAAGGAACTAGCACAGTGGATACGAAAAAAAATTGTCGAGCATATTTCCTCCGCTGTAAGCAATAACTATGGGCTATTCATGCTAATTGATGTAAGTCCAAGAAACGGAGTGATCACCTGGAAGGAATATCACACATACTTCCTAAAGAAGCGAGGTTTCAGCAATAAATACGTGCAGAATCACGATGAAAGACGACATAAGGGGCTGCAGCGCTCCATTAAAGGTACCTAATAAGTTACATTTCACAGGAAAACTGATGGAAATTTTTTGTAGAGCAAATAATGAAGGATAAGGCGTCGTGGATGGAAGCTGCAAGATCAAATCCGGACTCTTTAACAGTAGACGAGTTTCTAGCTTTTACTCATCCAGAATCCAGTGCTGCTAACCAACTGGCTTTAGTAGACGAACTCTACGATAAATTCGATAGAGACGGCGATGAACTCCTCACAGAAAACGAGTTTGCTATTCTCCAAACAGACGGTATAGTTTTCCAATAAAAATAATTTATTTCTATAAAAACTATTTTTTTTTTCTTAAGGTAATGGGGACGAAACTTTCATTGTCCGACAAGACGAATCCCAACGCCGTGCCGAGTTTCGCCAAATAATCGACGTCAATGGTGATGGTAAAGCCGATCGAAGGGAACTCCTACACTATGTAGCACCACAAAGTCCAAGGCATAGTGAACATGAAGCTGAGGCTCTCTTGGCGTTAGCTGATAATAACCAGGATAACATGTTGTCTTTAGACGAAATTCTGGCACATCCTGATTTGTTCTTGAAGTCGAAAATGGTCGACACGGCCAGAAGCTTCCACGATGAATTTTAATGACGAGATAAATGTTTTATATTTGTTATAGTCAATTCACACAACAAAAATAACTACAAGACTGTTTTAGAAAACTATTTATTATTATTTTTACTGTAAGTAATTTATTTAGTTAATAAATATTATATTATTGTTACCAGGTTTTTCCTAGTTCTGATTGGAAAAGGTATAACAACATTTAATACTTTTATAATTATAACAACAATCAACAAAGTATACGTTTACAGAACACGTCAACGTACAATAATAAGTAACATAATACTGTTTATTTTCACATTTAATTACACAACGAGTTTCGACGAAATTATCGCAAAAATACATAACAAATAGAAGAGTGTATATTTAATCGAAAGTAGTCTTTCTTATGAATATCTTTAATCGAAGATTTGGTTGTTCTGTGTTAGAGTTTTAACTCAAATTTTAAGAGCAAAATTAATTCCACGACGAAATAAAAAATATTGAAGATACTGAAACTAATTTGATATACGCAAAGTGGCTCACTATTACTAACTTCGTTATTATTGGAGCTACAAAGTCGGTTAAATTAGCAAACTAGTAGCATTTTTTCCGCTGATTACAATGGTGAAAACAGAAAAACAATTGACCATCTGGTTTTCGAGATATTCACAAAAATAACCTTTTTTTAAATGGAACACCCTATATATTTTTGCAAAAATCGATGGTAAATTAAATTCTATACAGAAAATTTTGTCATCTTTCTTTGACAATAATTTAAAATAAGCGAGTTATTTTGAAAAAAAGTTTGCAATTCTTTAAAATCAAGTAGCCATAAAACGGAATAGTAATTTATTAAAACCAAACAATCGTAATTTTGAATTTAAGCAAGTTGAAAAATACTTGAAAGAATTACGGAAACATTGAAAATTTACAAAATTATAATTTTCATGGCTACTTGATATTAAAACATTGAAAACTTTTTTCAAAATAACTCGCTTATTTTAAATAATTGTCAAAAAAACTTACGAACATTCTTTATTCAGAATTTAATTTTTCATCGATTTTTGCAAAAATATACAGGGTGTTCCATTTAAAAAATGTTATTTTTGTGAATATCTCGAAAACCAGATGGCCAATTGTTTTTCTGTTTTCACCATTATAATCAGCGGAAAAAATGCTACTAGTTTGCTAATTTAACCGACTCGGTAGCTCCAGTAATAACAAAGTAAGCAATAGTGAACCACTTTTCGCAAACACCTGTATATTAAAAATATTAAATAAAATAGTAATATTTCCGTAATTCTTTCAAGTTTTTTTCAACTTGCTTAAATTCAAAATTATGATTGTTTGGTTTTAATAAATTACTATTCCGTTTTATGGCTACTTGATTTTAAAGAATTGCAAACTTTTTTTCAAAATAACTCGCTTATTTTAAATTATAATCAAAAAAATTCGGGACATTTTTTGTACAGAATTTAATTTGTCATCGATTCCTGCAAAAATATATAGGGTGTTCCATTTAAAAAAATGTTATTTTTGTGAATATCTCGAAAAACAGATGGTCAATTGTTTTTTTGTTTTCACCATTGTAATAAGCGGAAAAAATGCTACTAGTTTGGTAATTTAACCGACTTTGTAGCTCCAATAATAACAAAGTTAGCAATAGTGAGCCACTTCGCGCGAACACCCTGTATACTATTTTTTTTTACTATCAAAGATATAAAATGACTTTTCTTATAAAAAGTTACCTATAACAATTTGACCACTTAAAACAACAAATAATTTTCGTAAGTAAACCTAAAAAGTCATTTCGACATTCTTCACCACATTACTAAAATCAACTTTGGAAGGCGTCAGATAAAACGCGGGTGCAACTTGCACCCCACAAGGACACTGGCAGCCCATAATCCAGCTATACGACCCCAATTTCGCTTTGCACTTCGGACAAAGCAGCTTCCCCTCCGTGTTTTGCGTGGTATTCATCCAAGTCAACGGTTCTACAAAATACGTTTTCTTACACACATCTCCCTTGTCTTTGTGTACAAGTAAATTCGACTCTCTGGCGATGATCCGTCTGCATTTCTTGCAACGATACACATTTGGTTCCGGTTGGGTTTGAATCAAACCTGGATCTGGTTTGATTAAATCGAAGAAGTTATGTGGTAGAATTTTGGCTTTACGCACTTTGTCTGCAGCGATGTTTAAACGGAACATCTTGTAATGCATGTTGTTCGGATCAATTCTGTAATTCATTTCTTTGTAGAGGTTTAGTTGCGAGACAAAGCCAGCGTTTGGGTAGACTATGCTTCGTTTTTGTTGTACCTTTTTGAAGGCTTCGGGATAGGTAAGTTGGTGTTTTTTCATTATGTACGCTATTACTACTGTAGCACTGCGAGATACTCCAAAATAACAATGGACTAGGACGGCTCCTTTTGATAGTCCATCTAAAATGAATGCTTCAGTTTCGTCGAAATAACTTAAAAGATCCTCTTTGGGCTGGTCGGAAAGTTGGATGTATTTGAAAGTGATGTGGCTTAACTCTGTTATTTGGCGAGGCAATGGGCATGTGTCGATTGTTATAATGTGGGATATTTTCAGTTTGTCCAAAGTTTGCCTATTACTGGCTGCACTTAGACCACCCAAATAAAGATTCTGCTCAATTATATCCACACTTATTGGTCCATTATTTTGCAAAAATTGGCGAAACCCCAACATTTCCGAAGTCTACAATATAAGGAGCGCAAATTAGAAATTAACAAATTCACCTAAACATATCAAACATTAAGACAAAATATCAAAATTGCCAGATAAAATTTCCAGATTCTATTACATAATTTATATTCGGATATTCACCTTTTCACTTGAGCTTTTTCTTTCTTTTACTTCATCAAATTATTAAAATAACAAACATTTTCATTAAAAACTCACAGCACAGATAAATCTGTACAACTTAAACGATTAATTGCGTTCTTATTTATAAATTTCCATACGTGTTATTGGTACACATTCTGTCATTGTTTTTACGATTAAATTTAACGAGTGCGATAAAGAAAAAAAGTGGCAGCTCCTCCAATATCACAGTAGTTCAAATGAACTACACACAACTTCACGTCTATAAATGGACAGCTTTTTCTAGGTTAGATTCATTTCTGGCATGGTCGTGTTGCTCTAAGCTTCGCAGCCGGTTTTAAATTCAATTTTTAACTCGAAGATCATATCAAACTGTGCATAAAATGACGAAAGTACCATTTAAAGTTGGTAAGTAATGAAATAACATTAAATAATTCAATATTGGTTTAGTATTGAATTTTTTTTGCTTCGTATAAATTTCTATAATAGTAACATCTTTTTTTAGCCGACTTAAAGCTGGCTGACTGGGGCCGCAAGGAAATCACCTTAGCTGAAAACGAGATGCCCGGTTTGATGAGCCTTCGCGAAAAATTCGGGGAAACCAAACCCTTAAAAGGCGCCAAAATCGCCGGTTGTTTGCATATGACTGTACAAACGGCTGTGTTAATAGAAACTCTTCTCGAACTTGGAGCTGAGGTAAAAAACGAACCAATTAACATAATATTTCAAGAAAACAAGTTGCTCAATAACAATGAAATAGTCTTATCTCCTCGGATAACCTTTGCCACTTGTAGTCTAAAAGAAAAATTATGCAAATCCTGTTCTAAAAATAAACTTATTTGTTCTAGGTACAATGGTCCTCTTGCAACATCTTCAGTACCCAAGACCATGCTGCTGCAGCTATTGCAAAACGGGGCGTCCCAGTCTACGCTTGGAAAGGCGAAACCGACGAGGAGTACATTTGGTGCATCGAACAAACTCTTTTATTCTCTGATGGCAAGCCGTTCAACCTAATTCTAGATGATGGTGGTGATCTAACGAATTTAGTCCACACTAAATACCCACAGTACTTAAAGGACTGTCGAGGATTAAGCGAGGAAACCACAACTGGGGTCCACAATTTGTACAAAATGCTGAAAGAAGGCACTTTGAAAGTACCAGCTATTAACGTCAACGACTCAGTAACCAAAAGCAAATTCGATAATTTATACGGATGTCGTGAGTCTCTCATCGATGGAATTAAACGAGCAACCGACGTGATGCTCGCTGGTAAAGTCTGCGTTGTCGCCGGCTACGGTGATGTAGGAAAAGGCTGCGCCCAGTCGCTTCGAGCTTTTGGCGGCAGAGTTCTCATTACAGAAATCGATCCAATAATCGCTTTGCAAGCCGCTATGGAAGGCTACGAAGTAACCACCATGGATAAAGCCAGCCAAGAGGGACAAATATTCGTCACCACAACCGGCTGCAAGGACATCATCCTAGGACCACATTTCCTTAACATGCGCAACGACAGCATAGTATGCAATATCGGCCATTTCGACTGTGAAATCGACGTATCCTGGCTGGAAAAAAACGCCAAAACTAAAACTAACATCAAACCACAAGTCGATAGATATTTGCTTCAAAACGGAAATCACGTGATTGTTCTAGCTGAGGGGCGACTGGTGAATTTGGGTTGTGCCACTGGACATCCCTCGTTTGTCATGTCGAATTCGTTCACTAATCAAGTGCTGGCGCAAATTGAGCTGTGGACCAAATCTAAGTCATACTGCGTGGGTGTGCATATGTTGCCCAAACTTTTGGACGAGGAAGTTGCGAGGTTACACTTGGATCACTTGGGGGTGAAACTGACGCAATTAACACCGGAACAGTCCAAATATTTGGGTATTCCTGCCAACGGGCCATTTAAACCGGACCACTACAGATACTAATTCAGTTTAATAAAAAAATACATTTTAAATTAAAATAAGAAATATACTGTACTGTAATAGTAAACAGCTAAACTTCCACGTGTTTGAAATATGTCATTTAAGGTAATAAAGAAAGACTAAATGAATTATTATTGCTTTATAATTAAACCTTCGAACAAACAGCATAATTTAAAAGTTATAAATTAACATTTACTTTAAGTTAACTATTTTATTACTTTCAACTACATAACAAATATTACATATTACAATTTTTCAAAACTGAGATCGATTTTAGATCATATTTCTCTAGTCTATTCCACTGACCTATAAGTATCTATGGTATGTACAAGAAAAAAGTTTGATAAATTAAAATGGCTTCAAGAGTCGAGATAATGAAAAATGAAATACCCGTCGTGTAGGTCATTGAAACAGAGCACACATTTTCTTAATAATATCATTAAAAACGGTTTAAAATAAATAATTATAAGTAAAATCATTTTCATGTAAAAGACGCAAAGAACTGGAATGAATTACCTAACAACCTCAACAATCTTCAAAGTTATTTTTTCTTTCGATCTTGCGTACACTTCGGACAATACCATTTGCCTTTTGGTTTCGTTGTTAGACCCACACAAGCAAAATGAAACCACTCTATGGGACACTAAAACAAACCATGTGACAAAAAACTGAAGCAACAAATTAAAAATTCTTACATCTGGATTATCACACCCAATCATCTCGCCGTAGGAAACTTGATGGCACAGACAGTATGTGGGTTCGTTAGGATCCACTGGCATGTCTAAGACATCGCTTGGATGGGTAATGCCTGCCAAATTTGGTAAAACCGAGGCGACAGCATCTGCAACTAATTTAAAGGTAAAACCGGGTGTACAGTCACACTAAGCAGAAATGTAGCTTAAAGCAGAAAAAATTATAAATGGTTAATCTGTTCACAAAGTCAAAAAAAGTACACATAACTGTTGGTGTTTACAACACAAAAATTTCCATGCTTTACTACTTTTCCTGTTTAAAACCCAAATTACACTAGTCTATTACTATTATTAAGGTATGAGATGCAATTAAACGAAAAATGGTAGATGGTAGATGATACGGACCCTCACCTGATGTGTTTTTGGCCCCACCACTCGCATTACTACTGGCAATGTTTCCAGCCCCTGTGCCCTTTTGCTTCTTTTTCTTGCTACCCCGCACAGTTCCCGTTGAGTCTTCCTCACTTGAATTACCAGAACGTTTCTTTTTCTCTGTTTTACCATCCTTAATTTTCTTTCTGCCTTCTGTAATGAAAACAACGTTTACTCTACCACCAACTACACAAATCCAAACTGTAAATTACTTTTGCCTACTGTTGGCTCATCTTGATTGCGTGAATTAAGTGCTTTGTCCTGAATTTCCGATTCAAACCTCGCCAAATCATTGTCTAACCTTCGTATGTGTTTGTCTACCAATTCATAGGTTTGTATGGCTAATTGTACTTTGTCATCTCCGTATTCCTATAAACCACCGGTTAACTATGCAAAAACTAGTTTGAATTTGATTGGTTTACCTTGGCTTTGTTAAACAAACTCTGAATTTTGTCCAGCTGTTCTTTCCGCTGGTCACTGCTTAAAGTTTTTTGGTTTTGAAGATACTCATCCGCTAATAAGTCGATATTACGCATTAAACTTTGTGCTCGGGAATCCAAATCTCTCATTAATTTGAAATTACGTTGTAATTCAACTGGTAAACTTTCCAAACCTGTAAATTTTGTTCCATATTAACAATGAAATTGAAAGGTTATGTGTGTTACTCACTGTCCAAGTAATGCTCCAGATACACAGCAGACGTCATATTTTAATGGTTATCCAATACTTTATTAATTGTAGTATAAATTCCGACGAATAAATTAATAGAAAATTAGTTTATCGTGTTTTGAATTGAAACATTAACCGTTTGGTTTGATAATAAAATTGACATAAGGTTTTTAACATTTAACAGCAGAGGCAGCGCTTTCGGCGGACAGAATTAGAAACAATTAAGCGTTGTATTACTGGTTGCCTATACTAATATTAATTTTGCATATAAAACAAACCGTTATACTGATATTAAAATTAATTGATTACTTTTCCTAATTAAAATTATATGTAATTTACGTAATTTTGTACAAAATTATAATATAAGTTAGTTTAAATTCCTTTTCATTAAATAAAGTTTATTCCGTCATCTAGTAGACAATTTTAGAACTATCAAAATTAGGTTTCCAATGGCGCGCTTTTTGAAATTATAAATTATTTTAAATATATTTTTTTGGTATTTTCCAGGATAATTACGATGAGTATTATATAAAATAATGTAAACTTAATCAACTTTACAACTATACTAAAGAAATTTGTAAATTATGAAATATTTTAGGAAACAACCTTCACCTTATGGTAATTACTTCTTTCAAGTTCATTTACCTCTTTTTCTTTCCCAATCCAAACTACAAAATTTGAACACCTACGTTGTTCCTTTAAATTAAACCTCATGGAAAACTCGTCGAAAAACTGTCTTCTAAACGAAATATAATGGTTTTTATATTTATTTTATTTTTTTACAACAGCATTCTCTTAATATCCACATCTGATGGTAAAATAAAAATTAAATTTAATAATTCTAATAATAATAATTGAGAATTTCTTCCAGAAATTTTTAAACAAAATCTAGGCGACCAAATGAAAATCGGAATAAGTGAAAAGGGCTACAAAAGCGTGCAACTAAAATGCGGCTCAAATTCTATGATAGTGGATTTGGAAACTGACGAAGAGTTTCTAGGAGTTATTTATACACGAGGTAGTTTCTACGATAAGTCATCACCATGTTTTTTAGATCCTGGAAATAAGCGGGGACAACGCTCGTTTCAAATTAAATTTCCGTTAGATAAATGCAAAACTACACAGGTGAATAACTATACTTACAATTTAAACGCTATTTTTCTATATAATAAAAACTGGCTGTAGGAAGGCGACATATATTCCAATGTTTTGGTTTTACAACATGATAAAGAATTAATAATGCCGGGAGACGCAGCCTTCAACTTGGAATGTGATTTTGGGAAACCTAAAGACATTACGGTTAACGCAAATTTGCACAGGTAAAATCCAGAGATTTTAGAGACGTTATAAAACTAATACAACTTGCAGTGAACCGGAATCTGTTGTATCCCGCATAACTTTAACAGATGCTGATCCAGGATCACAGGAGAATAAAAGGAAGAAACGCAGTGCTATTGAAAGCTACACAAACACTGTTATTTTAACTCCAGAGAAACTTGTAAGGATGCGTAAGGAAGAATTGTAAAAACCACTATACTAAAACTTGTATTTTAGGGTAATGAAACCAAAATTTATTTTAGTACTTAATCAATAAAATAATTCTAATGTGTCGACTGTATTTATTGGTAAAATGTGAGGGGTGCCGGTTTGGAAAAACTGAAATAAAAGTAACTTACCTACAATATTACAAAAAAGTTTATTACAATTTTTCTACTAGTGTCAAGAGTAACATTGTTTGATTACTTATGAAATATCAAAAAAATGTTGATGCAATTTTAGTAAATTAACCAAAACTGGATGTAAAGAAAATAAAACAAAACATAATGGAAGTCTCGTTATTACAATAATTCATAAAAAAATTCAACGTAAACTTAATATTATAGACGAGAACCTGGTTGTAGATTATTCTCACCCTAAAGCGCCATGAATGAAACAGTCTTTAATATCAATATGATTAAACCGTGTGTACGTGATAACACTATAAAAAGACACAAGAACCAATCATGTTACAATTTACCCAAACCAATTTAAGATAATTATAACGTATGGACCAAATCTAAACCAATTTAATTTTATCCATCGCTTAAAACACACACAATAATTTGAATTATCAAATAATAATAATATATGATGTCCACCTTTAATTTTTATTCATTTAATTTAAAAAGTAAGCGACTTTGCAAAAAGCGCAGCTGTGGCCTGTGTCTTATCCCCATTAAATCGACGCAATTCAAATAAAACTTGGTCACGAGCGAACCCTAAACCCACAATTTCATTAACGTCTGCTTCAGTGAATTTATCACTAGGTAATAATTGTGCAGAACTGGCTGTCGTGTTTACGTTACTATTAGCAGTATTAGTGTTCGACTGAGCAGCTGCAGATGTACTTGGACCCGAAGCTGCAAACAAATACCAAAGATTTAGGTAAACATTTATTAAGTCGAGTAAAATGCAAATGTACAAAGCTGTTAGTGGTGTTTACTACTAGAGGAAGTTGATTGGGTTTTGGTTCGTTTGGTATCATGGCTATGACTTCGGTTGTTGTGGGAATGAATGGGACATTGGCGAGAGTTTTTGCTCTTATCTACAAAAACAAGCAGGGAAAATGAAAATTCCGATTCATGAGAGGTAACACCTTAATACACTAATTCCTCACCTGTTTGTCTGCTGTTCTTTAGGGCCGCCTGCAGGTCCTTGTCCTCAACTTCCTTCCGAGATCGACTAAACACGTCCTCTTCAGATGCGTTACTTAAACGAGCACATTCCGGCAAGTCTCGTTCGGATAAAAAGGAAGTTTCGGTACCAGTTGTACCAATTCGTAACACATTCGCATGCAAATCTATGCAACATTGGTGTCGCTTTAGCATATCTAATCCAAGCAACATGTCCATTGGCTGTTGCTCCAACACAGAAAAACTAGTTGTTAAATAAATATTTTCTATTTGGATTTGAACCATGTGTATTCTGCCGATGATTCTTTGGACTCCGACACCTTTGGCTATGCCTGCCCATCTCGTGTCCACCAGGCGCATGATGTTGCAGCGTTCTGCACAGCTGCTGGACATTATTGTGGTTTGTGCACCTAGAAACATTCAGTACTTTATGGCAAATTGTCTGACAAAATCTCTACAACATTTTTATAGTGTTAGTGTGAATAACACAAAAATTCTACTGAAAAATAATTGAATATTTTACCTGAGTCTATAAAAGCTTTTACAGGGTACCCATTAACTCTGCAATTAATATATAACATAACAACCGTCCCAAATGATTCGGGATTATATTCCATTGCGGCCTCCATGTTGGCTTCGATATTTTTTTGTCGAATCTCCTCAGCAATTAGCCGTTGGGCTTCCGTGTCAAACGGATCAGCATTAATCATCCTCAATCGTTGTTGTTCGCGTTCTTGTTTGAATTTGACTTGTTCCCGAAGAACCGATGCGAAAGTTTCTGGAAAATTTTCCCCAATAATCAGCATTTTAACAATGTTTCTTACTTACCGATGTTCCCGGTTAGTAGAGCATCGGCCAAGCGAGGGTTGTTCTGTTTTAACAAAGCCAATTGATCAGGATTGGCCAGAAACATATCGCGGATTAAAACGGGATCATCTTCTGTGGACGATCTGCTCCTATTTGGGTTATTGCTGTTTGGAATTTGGATGTCGCTAAAGTCAAATTCGGCCACTAGAAAACAAAGCGAGTTGTGTTAAACCGCCCAGTAGAAAAACCGTTTGATCTTACTGATGTTTTTTTTATTATTTTTTAACAGATAAAATATGAAAGAAATGTGTTACAAACTGTAATGTTACCTGATGAGACTTGATCCATTTGTGCACCGGATTGCATGTGCTGTAAAATAACCGCATCTCCGTCGCGGATCCCCAAGTCCTTCAACGACTTTTTATTATCCATCAAAGGTCGTCCATTGAATGCTATCACAATTTCCGAGGCAGGAAATCCGGATTCGATTTCACAAAATGCCTTGAAATTCTCCAATTCCAAATCTTCCGATACGTCCAATATAAATATGAAATCTGTTAGTGTGGTCACTGTTACCTTCATTGTAATTTGATTTGCCGAATAAAATTAGGATGCTGTATGTGCGAAATGTAGATTGCTTTCAAGTCAAAAAATAAAATTTGGCATTTTCACTCTAACCTAGAACAACAACACAGCTCAGCAAAACACAAAATGACAGAAGCTACCAATAAAAATAACTATCGTCATGCAAGTACGTTCATTGTTCCTTTCGAATAGTAGCTAAAAATAAATGACCTAGACGCGCTAAGATAAAAGTATTTTTAATTTCGAAATAAACACAAGTTTTTTTGGCTATAAATCGGTTTGTGAATGTTTAGCGAAAACAAGCGTTTCTATTTGAAAAAATATTTTTATAATAGGCTATTTTCTACCAGCCATGTATATATGGTTGCCTATATCAATATAATTTTATGTTAGAGGTGTTTCACTCAAAAAAATTTAAAACACCTTTCACAAATTTGAAGAATTTATTAATTTGCACGTAGTACATTTTTTTAATATCCTAAATTAGAAAAGTTTCAATTTATTAGTAATATTGAGACATTCTTTATGATAGTTGGTACGAGGCGCTACCATTTATTATCTACGTGCCCTACAGTCGGACTATTACCTATTACCAACATAACAACACAAAAATTTTAAGGTTATGTTTATTTTAAACTCAAGTTCTTCATGCATGGTAAAATTGGCAAATACAAAATTATTTTCAATTTAACAATACTTACTAACGAAAATGGCAGACGATTCAATTATAGATACATTTGGAGATCCTTCTACCTATAAAAAACCAATTAAAGAGATAGAGGTAAGAAATAAATTACAACAAAAACGTTTTAATACCAATTTTGTTCTATCCAGGAAAAATGGAAACTAGTACCAGCATTTTTAAAAGTTAAAGGTTTGGTTAAGCAGCACATTGAGTCCTTTAATTATTTTATTAACGTGGATATAAAGAAAATTGTAGAGGCAAATAATAAAGTGGTTTGTGATGCAGATCCTCTTTTTTATATAAAGTAAATTTGCAACACTTTCTGTAATGTCCCAAAGTAATACAGTGATTTTTGTAGGTACACAAATGTCCACGTGGGAAGACCAGACGTTGACGAAGGATTTAACGTTAGTAAACCCACAACTCCGCATGAGTGTAGATTAAGAGATATGACATATTCTGCACCGATATCTGTAGATATGGAGTACTCACGCGGCACTCAAAGAGTTATGAAAAAGGGTTTACTAATTGGCAGGTACTAGTCTACAATTTAGCTCAAGTTTTCCGCTAGTTTATAATTTCCTTTAGAATTCCAATAATGTTGAGGTCATCCAACTGTTGCCTAGCTAACAAATCCGAATATGAGTTGGCGAAAATGAATGAATGTCCTTTGGATCCTGGCGGTTATTTTGTTGTAAAAGGCCAGGAGAAAGTCATTTTAATTCAAGAACAAATGTCCAGAAATCGAATGCTGGTGGAGGAGGCTAAATTCGGAATACAGTGCCAAGTTACTAGCTCGACACACGAGAAAAAATCCAGGACAAATGTGTTTGTTAAAGGAAACAAGTATTACATGGGACACAATACTTTCACTGACGTAAGTAAATTATAACACTATTTAAACTAACGATAAACTAATTACAATTTTACAGCCAATTCCAGTTTCCATTGTATTCAAAGCGTTAAACGTGCTAGCTGACAAAGAAATCTGCGAGTTAATCGGCATACCAGACATACACAAGCTCACTCCTACTCTAGAAGAGTGCCACAATTTAAAAATCTACACCCAAGAATCCGCCTTGCGTTATTTAGGCGGTAAACTCGTGGTTAAACGTTATGTTACCTCTGCCTCAAAAGTAAAAACTCCAGAAGATGAGGCTAGAGACTTATTGGCGACTACTGTTCTTGCCCACGTACCTGTGGAAGAGTACAACTTTAGACTGAAAGCCATTTACCTTGGATTAATGGTTAAAAGGGTAATCGAGGCACAAAACGACAAGAAATTCTTAGATGATCGCGACTATTACGGAAATAAACGCATGGAACTGGCTGGTTCGTTACTATCGCTTATGTTTGAGGATGTTTTCAAAAGGTTTAATTGGGAATTGAAAACAACCGCTGAGAAAACTATACCAAAAATTCGCGCCACCCAATTCGATGTAATCAAGTATATTCGAGCGGATCTCATAACGAATTGTTTAGTCTTTGCTATTTCAACGGTAAGTTTTTTTATTAGCAACAAACAGCATTGTTTCGTTATTTTTCTCCTACAGGGCAATTGGGTTATCAAACGTTTCAGAATGGAGCGAATGGGCGTCACGCAAGTTTTATCTAGATTAAGCTACATATCCGCTTTAGGAATGATGACGAGAGTTAACTCGCAATTTGAGAAAAGTAGAAAAGTATCTGGGCCACGATCTTTACAGGGAAGCCAATGGGGTATGCTCTGCCCAAGTGATACACCAGAAGGAGAGGTAAGATTTCTTCACACGGCTATATGAAAACGAAGTAACTTAAAAATTTTTAGGCTTGTGGTTTAGTTAAAAATTTGGCTTTGATGACGAATATTACAACGGAAGTAGAGGAATACCCCTTGATTCGACTAGCTAATAACTCTGGAGTTCAAGATATTAACATGGTCCCCAGTTTATCCATTCACTCGAAGAATAGTTTCCTTGTTTTTCTTAACGGTATAGCATACTTTTTTTAGTTAAACTAGTTTCGTAATTAATAAAATAATTATCCTAGGAAACATCTTGGGCATTACTCATAATTTTAATAAATTAATCAATGTGTTTCGTGCGATGAGACGAAAGGGATTTATCTCCGCTTATGTCTCAATTTATCCAAGCTACCGCCACCGATGCGTCTACATAAGCTCAGACGGTGGCAGATTATGCAGACCGTATATTATTGTTGAAAATGGGCAACCTCTTGTTACACAAAAACATATATTCCAATTAGAAAAAGGCCTTAGGAGTTTTGAGGATTTCCTCCACGACGGTAAGTTGGAAGAAGTAGAGAAATTATTTTTATGTGTAAAATTACTTAATTAATAGGCTTGATTGAGTTTTTGGACGTCAACGAAGAAAATGATAGTTTTATTGCATGTTATGAGAAGGATATTGAGGCAGACACAACGCATATGGAAATTGCGCCGTTTACTATATTGGGTGTTTGTGCAGGACTTGTACCGTATCCTCATCACAATCAATCACCAAGAAATACTTATCAATGTGCCATGGGGAAACAAGCCATGGGTAAGTACAGTAAAAAGCTTTTAGAAATCAAAAGTAGAATCCAGATATTTGGTTTCGTATTGAGTTCTTTTGGACCTGATTGGATCCAAAATTACAGTACCGCCCCTGCTTAAACCAAATACTAATGTAAATCTCCCTAGGAACTATTGGTTATAACCAGAAAAACCGCATGGATACTCTTCTATACAACTTAGTTTACCCCCAAGCACCAATTGTTAAAACAAAGTCAATAGAACTGACGAATTTCGATAAACTTCCTGCTGGCCAGAATGCTACTATTGCCATAATGAGCTACAGTGGCTACGATATTGAAGACGCTTTAATTCTAAATAAAGCGTCTATAGATCGAGGGTTTGGCAGGTGTTTAGTATACAAAAATAGCAAATGTTTAATGAAGCGGTACCCCAACCAAACCTTCGATAGAATTCAAGGTCCGCTGATTGATACCACTAACAATCAGGCAACGTGGAAGCATGCTTGTTTGGATACTGATGGTATTGTTTCTCCTGGAGAAAAAGTGTTAAATCGACAAGTAAGTTTTAATAAATTTTTTCATTCTAGATCTACAATTTTTTTTGTAGGTTTTAGTAAACAAGTCTGTGCCGACCGTCGCACCGGTTGCAGGAACCACTGACACTATAGTCGAGTACAGAGATGTACCTGTAACCTACCGAAACAACGAACCTAGTTACGTAGAAAAAGTCCTAGTTAGTACAAATGAAGAAGACACAACATTGGTAAAAATGCTGTTACGTCAAACTAGAAGACCGGAAATAGGCGACAAGTTCAGTTCACGTCATGGACAAAAGGGTGTAGTTGGTTTGATTGTTGAGCAGGAGGATTTACCATTTAATGAGCAAGGTGTTTGTCCTGATATTGTTATGAATCCTCACGGTTTCCCCTCACGTATGACAGTTGGAAAATTAATAGAGGTACTAGCGGGAAAAGCTGGTTTAGTTGAAGGTACCAAAACCAACTTAATATCGAGAATTATAACTTACAGCTTAACTTGTAGGGAAATTTCATGACGGAACAGCGTTCGGTGGATCTAAAGTTGAGGACATTCAGCAAGAATTACTGAAGCATGGTTACAATTATCAAGGTGAAGACATTTTTTATTCTGGTATTACAGGCGAGCCACTGCAAGCCTACATTTACACGGGAACGGTCTACTATCAGAAGTTAAAACACATGGTTCAAGATAAAATACACGCTAGGTAAATTTAAAATTTCTCTTTGCGATTCGTTTTAATATAGTTTTGTAGAGCTCGAGGGCCTAGAGCTGTGCTAACCAGGCAGCCTACAGAAGGGCGGAGTAGAGACGGCGGGTTGCGACTTGGAGAAATGGAGCGGGATTGTCTCATTGGTTATGGAGCAAGGTTTGTTCGCCTTCAGTTTGTTTTTGTACAGGCAATAATTTTTTGTTTTCTATAGTATGATGCTAGTGGAACGTCTGATGTTTTCCAGTGACCAGTGTGAGGTGGATGTTTGCAATAAATGTGGAAGACTCGGATATTGTGGTTGGTGTAATAGTTGTAAAAGTTCTGGACACGTTTCCAATATCACCATGCCGTATGCTTGCAAACTTTTATTAACTGAATTGCAAGCGATGAATGTCTGCGCCCGATTGACGCTTAGTGATTATTGCCAATGAATAGGTTTTATAATTTTTCATATTTTAAATGTGTTTTACAATAAAACTGTCGTATGTACACACATTAAAAGATTGTTTAAAAAATTAATGTAATTTTAATGAATTTTTTTCTCACATTACAAATGATATACTAGGACATTATATAGTTATTAGAACACAAATTTACAAAGAAAGTAAACAAGTGAGGCGAAACGCGCACATGAAATCATTATTATTATACATAAATATCTCTCACTTTTTAACGCTTTAATGTAATTTTAAATCAACCATAATTAATAATGAAACGATTTACTCAAAATAATAGTTTACATAACAAACCATTAATCGGTTTTATCTCCCGATCCTCCGGCTTCTGCTTCATCTTCCTCCTTTTTCTTATTAGCATCAGGCACCCACAATCCCGAGTCAATACAACGCTTCATGTGGTACTTAGCTTGTTCTTCATCCATTTTAGAAATTGTATCTTGCAGCTGTTGAATATTCTGACTTTCGAAACATTGTTTCAATTCGTCTGGTAGAGTGTCGAAAACCTCAACGGGGTCGAGACCACCAGGCCCCAAGCGCTGTTGCTTTTCCTCCTCTTCAGCTTCTTTTATAGCCTCCTCAATTTTCTCAGCAGCTCGTTTCTTTATCCTTCCTTTGAATTGTGTAAGTTCGTCCTCGAACGACTGTTTGTATTCGATTTCGGCGACTTGAATTTTGGAGAAGAAGGCATCGACGCAAGCTCTGGGATCGTAGTCTAACTGCTTGGCTAATTCCAGGATATACTGCATGCAGATTGTTTGATGGGCCACATGTTCCATAAGATCGTGTTTCTGTGTTAAGAATAAGCAATTAATATCAGCGGAGGAAAATTGGGGTTAAAAACCAACCTCTTCCATTTCAAGATTGATACACCAAATTACAAGATAATTAGCTGTGTCTTCACAAACTAGGTGGTTGTGTGACTTGAGGAAAGTTTTCGAGTCATCGTATCTGTTAAGCATACCGAAAGTTTTCAAATCCTTCTCATTCTCTTTGATGAATTTCTTCATACGAGCTTCTCGTTCTTCTTCTGTGAGGTGTTCATCCTTTGGTCGAGCAGGTTTCTTGTTGATGATGGTCTTGGCAAAGCCTGGTTTACTAATTGTATCAACATTCCAAGGAGTTAACTGTAATAATAAATTGATGACGTAGTTAAAAATATTTTATCGTAGCAATAACTAAAACTAACCTTCTCCTTTTTCTTCATGTCTTCCTCATCTTTTTTTATCTTATTGGACTCATCTTCCAGTTCTTTTAGGCATTGTTTCAGAACGTCCAAGTTGGAAGCTTGTATTTTTTCAGCTTCTGTCAACTTAGCCTTAGTTTCGTTGATTTTTTTCTCGTTTTCCTGCTTTTTCTTTTCGAACACTTCCAGTTCTTTTTTACGTTCCTCCATACGGTCAACTCGGGCCTGATGCCTCCATCTGAATAAAGAAGGAGTGTCTATGTTTGGATGAGTTTCATCCTCATCGTCTGAAATCTGCAATTTGATGCTTATGATAAAGAAAGGAAAAATGTGCATTTTACCTCTATGTTTTTCCACTTGCTATAGTCTACCATGATTTATGAAAAACTAGCCGGTGTAATTATTATTTCACTTTCAACAAAATTTAAAAGCTTGTCAAAAATTCAATGCCAAGTTTCAGACGAGAACTTCTAGAAAACGTCCTATCGGAAGTTAGGAATGGAACTAAGAGAAAAAATCGAGTAGCCCACAACTGACAACACACGACAGTATTACTGGTTGCATAACAAGTTAGTTAAAACATGTTTTCATAATTTTTACTTAAAATTTATTAAATAAAGCAACAAGTTTAAATAGTATACACAGTATAGACTAAGATCCATCAAGAATATAATATCGTTCTCTTGATTATCGCAGCTCATCCCTAAATAAAAAAAATCAGCATCTGAGACCGGAACCTATTGCTAAAAATGTTCCAAAAGAACCTCCACCTTGTAGCATGACTTTTCCCACAGTATTTACCAATTCTTTTCCTCTCAAACCGCCCCTAAAATTGTTTATTAAGTACACTTGTTTATAACGGCAATTAGTAGGTTAGGTTTTACCTCAATGCAGAAAATCCACCAAAAAGCGCCCCGCTTGCCATTCCTACACAAAATCCTAAGAAAAAGCCCATTTTCATTTTATCTACACATGAAGGACCTTGCTGTTGATAAACCCCTCCTGGGACTGCAGGCATTTTTCTGTGAAAAAGGTTGATTACTTTTCATACACGTAACAATTAATTACTGGATTACCTTGTTTATTATGATGCTAAATAACTGGAAATTTAATTTTCTGTTATTCAAATCGTTAAAAGTTTCGAGTGAAGACTTGACGAGTAAAATTCGTGACTTTCGAACAGATGACAGTTATTGAAAATAGGTATGTTCGTTGTTATACTTCTTGCATTACACCAGAAATGCGACTTTTAAAATCAATATGAAAAACATATTTTAAACGTAAATTACAAATTATTTGAAAGCGTATTATGAACATTATCCACTATTTTTGTAATTAGTATTAGCTTCTATAATAATTATTTAAACTTTTGGTTGTTCTAGGTTAACAACTAACAAAGTTTTCAATTCCGCGGAAGAAGAGGAATTTTTACTAGAACTTTGTAACATAACCTAACTTTCAGTCTATTACATGTGTTCATTTTAATTGTTTTATTCCGTGATTATACACGAAGTTAAAAATTGAAACTTATATACATTTTCCAATTGAGCAAAAAGAAAAATGTCTGGAACCAGTGCATGTTTATCTAAGGAACAGCAGGCGTTTTTGGACGAGTGCAAACTGGAATTTTCCGACAGATTCAGCGATGCCGATTTAGAATTTAAGAAAATTTACGATTTGGGGATACCAACACCTCCGATAATGTGTCCGTGGTATACCCGACGATTTAACAACAGAGATAGAGCCGGCGGTAGCAGATCTTATAATGACCATAGAGAAGGTTCGTACAATGATCGACGACAGAATTCCTACGATGACCGAAGAGAAAACTCCTATGGGGGCCATCGACAGGGCTCATATAATGACCACAGGCAAAGATATAGACCTTATTAAGTTATGTTTAATATTAAAGTGGTGTAGGTTTAAGTACAGTATTTTAATACAATAAATAGTATTATTTATTTATACTGTATTCAATACATTTTATATTTATTTATTTTATATAATTATAAAACTATTGTGATTTGTGAAATAAAATTAGATGAATTCCAAAATTAAACTTATTAATATGTGTATGTTGGGTTGCATATATAATACAATAATTTAACAGTGTTGGCAACTGCAGTTAGTAAAATTTTTGGTAACTTCATGGACACCAACGAAAGTTCCTGCTGTCGGCATTGATCTGTCGCAGTTTGACATTACGAAAATTTTTGGTCCAAGAAATCAAAAGAATCATGAGTTTTTACGATTTTATTAATTACGTCGTTTACGACAACCCCGTCTCCAAAACAGTCTCATCTACTGTATGCTCCCTCGTCCAGGTACAATTGAATTTTATACAAAACATTAATAAAATAACTAATATTTTTGTTCTAACTTAGAACAATAAACTTGGCGCTCCTACAGTACCATCCGTAACAGTTATAACAGAAAAGTCGCCCTTGTGGAAATTAGCATGTGAACAAGGACCTTATGTACGTATTGCTGGATTGATGGGGGCTTCTGCTGTTGCGTTGGGCGCGTACGGTGCCCACAAAACATATCCAAAGGACAGGGCAGATGAGCTAAAACGGATTTGCGAAACGGCTAACAGGTTTCACTTTTTCCATAGTTTAGCTTTGTTGGGGGTACCGCTATGCAAAAATCCGGCACTGGTAGGTGTTAGTTTATTTATATTTTGGCACCGGTTTAATTCTGTGGGACGTTTCATAGGTTGGAACTTTGTTGATTACGGGGACAGTTATGTTTTCTGGTACCTGCTACTATCACGCTTTCACTGGAGAGAATAAATTTGGAAAATTAGCACCTATTGGAGGCACAATTCTGATTATTGGTTGGCTGGCCATGGCAGTTTAATATTGATATTTATAACTTTTCTATTGTAAAAATGTATTTATTATTTTAAGTTATTTTATTAGTTACATTTATGTGTGTTTAAAGCAGGACTAGGTATTATGTAATGTAGACATGTAAACGTGAATATTGTGGGGCAAAGAGATTAAACAAATAAATTTCTTTTATGTAACATTTTTTTTAACAAAATTCCAAGTAAATCTACATCCAAAGTGTAAAAGTTTATTCTGCTTTCAAGAGGTTTTGTAGATAAATCTTAGATAGTGTGTACGCTTTAGTACTATCATTCCAATTCAATGTTCATTCCTTGTTAAACTTTATAAAATAGTATAATGAATAATTTTTGTATATTACTTATTACTGTTACCATAATTGGAAGCGGTCCCGCTTTTACCACTGGTAAGTAAGATACGGAAATTTATTATAATGTAAAACGCAAATTGCAATTTCCAGGGGATTGGATTGATGACCTTATGAAAGATATAGTTCTTCAAAAGCTGGAAGTAATCAGACAAAATATCAGCGAACCGTACAATATCTCAAAATCTGCTATTGAAATTCCAAAAAATGATTATCTGTAGTAAGTACTCTAGTTTAAAACTAAAAAACTGTAAACTCCCAAATATAATTTTAGCGGAAATATGAGTATATCCAACTTATTTATATCCGGTCTGAAAGATTTTAATCTAACGAAAATAGATATAAAGCATCGTGTATTCGAATTCGGATTACTATTAAAATCCATTAACTTTTACACGGATTACGACAATTATTGGATAGTTGGAGACACGACGGAGGTAGTACCAAATGAAGGCTACGTAAAGTAAAATCAAAACCAAATACAATTTAATCTTACATAACTACAAAATGCTCATCTTCTAGAATAAATTTAACAGACGTATATTTCGAAGGGACAGGAAAAATCAGTATGTTAGGTTCATTTGTATACAATGTAAATGCGAACCTCAGTATGAATTCTGCTACAGTAAGTTAAATTCTCTGCTAAGATAAATTAGTTTACTTGATTTTCTATGTAGTTTGACATAACTGGATTTTTGAATAATGAAGAAACCAGCAAAGAAGTTAGTGAGAGTCTAACAGAATATTTTGCTAAATTCGTTAATGAATACCAAGAGGATATTTCACCTGCGGTCAGTTTCATTGTAACATACATAATTAATAAAATAATATTATAATTTTGGTTTATGAAATAAAGATATAATGTTATGATTCATTTGTATTTTTATTTTTTCCATAGAATATAATTTTGTTTTGATAGTTTTATAAAAAAATCGCATACAATAAACGAATATCTTACCACGTCGATGCACTTTGTATTTATTTTTTTTAAAATATCACTGCGTATAATTTGCTGATAGGTCCTATAGATAATGGATATTTTCAACAATGGAAACTACATATTTTTATATTAAAACACACCTGTTATTACTGTTGTCAATTATCGATATCTAGTGAATTTTTTAATTCTCACATGTGTTGTTGTGAAATGTAAGATGAGCAGGTGCCACACGTACATACTTCACTTTTATGTATTCTAAATAATTTTATAAACAAAACTACTTATGAGATTTTTATAGATATAATTTTGTACCCTTATTAAATTCGACAGGTACTTATGGTAATTTAACTTATTTATTTATCACAGTTGTACTTACAAATAATAAGAGAATTGTTCTAAGTTTTATTGAGTAGATTTTAGGCAATAAAAGAATATTTTTATATCGGTCACAAACAAAGGATTAAAAAACTTCAATTTATCATCATATAACTTACTTGTATGTACTTGACATACAATACCCTTCTTTAATCAGATATGATAGAATCTGATTTTTAATTTATCTGATATTTAGTGTATAAAAGATCACATTTATTGTGAAAATTATCACTAATCCGGGTAAGTTCTAGTGAAAACTTAACACTTTAAACCGAGTATTTTTCGATTTTATTAATAGAACAAAGCGCAAAAAATGTACAAAACACTAGCTTTAACATTTTTGGCCTTTATTGCCTTGGGCAACACTTCCAGTTTAGGCAATCCCGAAGGTAAGTACTAAACCATATGTGATTTAATATTCCTCACTCCATCTTTCTGCAGGTTTAAAATTGGAAGAGAGACAAGTTCGTATGTTTGAAAGTGTTATCAACCAAACTCTGAATACGATTATTGCTGGCCTACCGGAAACAATAAAAATTGACAAACTTTCCATACAATTACCTGGAGGACCTCTTGAGTAAGTTTACAGAAGAATTCTAAAACATCCAATAATGAACGGTTTTCAGTGGTAATGGCACAATCGATAATTTGACATTCAATGGGGTAAAAGGCATTGTTGCCTCAAAAATCGCCTTAAGCATTATTCCACCTAAACTGAATATGACTATACTAGTTCCATCAATTCTCCTTCATAGTGATTATTGGGCTGATATGCTATTCTTGGAACTTGTCCCATTTTATGGCGACGGAAATATCAAGTAAGTCCTTGTGATATCCTCAATTATTATTCTATTTTTGCTTTTTTTCCTAGCATGAATACTGAAGACATCGTCATCGACGTTTTTGGTGCTGTAGATCTTAGTGGGGGTATCACTAACATTATTTTGAAAAACGTTACTTTTATGATGCATATGGGAGAATGCACAGTAAGTGTTCTATTTTAAATTTCAGTCACCTTAAAACTAATAATTTTCCCTTCCAGGTCGACGTGCATGGTTTAATGAATAATGCGGAGTTAAGCGCTGTAGTTAGCGCTGTACTCACCCAAAATGTCGCGAAATTTATAAATGACAACGACAAGCTCATCTCTAGTATCGTTAGTCCTCTAGCTCAAGCAATCATCAACTCGCTGCTACATCCAAATAAAACCAGCGAAATTTATGATGAATTTGAGGCAATTAATGACGAATACAGACGGTCACTATTGGACGTGAAATTATATGAGTAAATTTGTCGCAACTGTAAAATTAATAGGCGTTTACATGAAATTATAATAAATAAATTTACGGCGTATCTTATATACCTACCGATATTGATTTTATGGTTTTTCCCATCTACCTTCCGATAATCGTAAAAATCACTCAGGAATATTTTTAAATTATATTGTCTTTTATAAAGTACCTAGGGTATTGTTTTTGCTTATCATGTAAATTATAAATGGCGTTGTTTAAATGCATCACTACTCCGCTTAATATTTGTCTGTACCTACTCTCAGTTATAATACTATATATTACATATTATATTTTATCAGTTGATTGACAAATCATATTATAATTTATTTTTTTAAATTTATTATAAATAAACTCAATATATGTGAAGCATAAAGGCTGTTGAAATTCAAACAAAAATGTTTGTAGTGCTAAAATTCAACTGGAATATTAAATTTTTTTTAACTAGTTTAATTTTAGCAACAAATTTTTTCACTAGCTCATCTTTTAGATTCCCATCACAAGGTAAGTAAGTTTTATTTCCAATAAATTTAAATGTTTTTTTTTATTACATAGATTCGTCCAGGCAAATTGTAATAAATGGATTGATTAAAACAGTCAACACTACTTTGAATCATGTAATGTCAGTCGTGCAGGATCCATTTGTTATCCCAGTAATACCAATTCAGATAAATGGAAGAGTCCTGAAGCAAGTTAACGTTTTAATATTTAATTTTTTCTCGTCGAAACAATTATTTATTTTACAGGGGCATCATCGATATCAGAAATATGTATGTAACAGGTTTGAGCAAAATTTTTGTAAGAGATTTTAAGGTGATTAGTTTTTCACCGGTTCAACTGCATGTCCTAATGAATATGAAGAATTTCGATATCAATGTGGATTATGATACCGATCTTTCATTCGCAGGCATAATTCCTCTACGTGGACGAGGAAATACCAAGTAAAAAATTATGTAAGCTATTATTGGAACAACAACAAAATCTTTGTGTTTACAGTTTAAATATAAGAGATATTATGTTTGGAATGTGGGCGACAGTTGATTTTAAAAAATTTTTCGTCAGGGACCTTAATATTAGATTATTTGTGGGAAAGTGTCTTGTAAGTGGTGTACCGATTTTTTTTTACTATGCTTAATACTAACTTGGCGAAATTCTATTTTTGTTGTAGTTCAACATCCATGGGTTATTATTCAATAATTCGATTATACGAATGATCAACAATTTAGTAAATTTTTATATGGCACTCTATTTGAACGACATTTTGTTATTATGGACAGATATCTTAAGTGCTGTAATGAAGGCTATTATAAATGCAGTGTTAAGATCGAGCATCCACCCAAAGACCAGAAGTAACTTTATTAATGGATAAATTTAATTATATTAAATATTAAATCAACCTTTTATTCTGCGTGTATTAATAAAAAAATTAATGTATTAGTCCGCTATTCCTAATCCTAAGCTTGTAGACTAACAATAAATTAATAGAATTAAGTACCTTCCTATACAATAAAAATAACGAGCAGTTCAACTCTGTATAGATAATAAACAATAAATATCCTGGTCAAAGGACTACCCAGAAAATCGCATAAAAAGCGAAATTTTCATCACTATTGTCGGACAATTACGCTTTGTAAATTTGTTCCGCATTTGCATTTTTACATTTTAATAATGTAATTAACCAGAAATATAGCCGCCTGCCAATAAAATCATCATAGTTTCTACAAATTTTACTTAAATTTACGGTAATTTTTGAGGTTTTATGACCACTTAGGTAAAATACTAGGAAAGTTTGGAAGTAATGGGAATTAATATTTTTTTTACCAAAGGTTTTTAAATTGCTTTCCACAAATAGTCTTTAGCTGCGTGTGAAATGAATATTTTGCATTTTAAGAATGTCTTTAATTTTTATAAAATTCGATCCAAGTCCTAATTTCGGATGATAAATTTTGTAATATTAATGGAATTGAAAAATGTTGTTAACAAAAAATACGGAGAGCACAATTCTCTGTATTTTTTAACAAATATTTTGCAGTGTCTATCGGAAACGAGATATAAGGAAAAAATATAAAATTAAAGGGGGGTGGAACCCCGCCAACTCACTTTATTGGCACTCCAATCAATCATGGGAATTTTCACGTTTTCGCGATTTTTTGTAAAGGCTTAGGTTAGGTTACGACAATTTGAATTCTATAAGACACACAAGTATTTGGTTTTGAGTTTTTCGAATTTACTCCAAAAATTTCACACCGCCATTCTTGAGATTTACTAAAAAATGTGATTGAAATATCCATTTTCAACACCTTGTTTTATGACCCATGTTTATAGGAAGTAAAAAATAAGACCACGGACCAAAGCATGTTTTAGTCGCAATTTTTTAATTTTTATACTTTTTCTAAGAAAATTTCTATGAGAATCGGTACTTATAGAATTCTGTATATATTTTAAAAGGCGTTTTTTATAAAATTTTTAAAAAATTAATTCTTTTGTTTAATTGCCTGGAACTACGACAGGACTACGAACATTTAAAAAAGAGAGACCAAAAAATAATTATTATGAAGAGCTGGACATGCAGACCACCACGAATAAAGTTGCAGAGTCTCCGTACTGCTTCTTTGAACTTATACAATAAAAATAAATTACTGAAAATGCATTAGGTAAATACATCCTGGAACTGGAATTCCAATATAATCCCCTCTCTGAAAAAATAAATACCTAGGTACCTAAGTCTAAGTGCCACCCATTTCGGTATTCAAATACGCACCCTAGAGAGCACTATTTCGTCGAAACACACCAAAAACCCTAATTTCCTGCCCTAATCGACATTTCTTTGTACGTGGTCATTATTTCAGGAAATCCCCCCTATTCGCAAAAGCTTACAGGTGCGAAGCGAAACAGCTCGACAACACCCGATTCAGTCTCAGTAATCCCGCATGTTGCGTCTGCTGAACATTCACGTGCGTCGATCGTTCGAAGGAGTTTGTGTATTATTATAGTGAGTTGTGCGCTCGACATCTCGAAAAAAAGTAGTTACAAGTTTTTCGGTGCTAGTAAAAACTGCAACTTATATTCTTATAGTTTAGTTGTGGAGAAAATATTGCGACGATATAAAAAATATGTTTTTCTATAACAATACGTAGTATGCGTAAGTTGCACCATAGTACACAAATAACTTAAAATCTGATATATTTTGGGCAAAAAAGATAACGAAGTTACAAAAAATTTTTCGTGTATAATCTGTGATAATTTAGGATAAAAACAATGGCGTTTATTTTGGAAATTAAGTTAGTGATGCGGCTAGTGACTTTAATGCAAATAATTTTGCGTGTTACGGCTATTGAAGATTATTGTTCAAAAGACAATTACGAACGGCATGGGAATCAGATGCAGTTTACAAAAGAAACAACATATGCGGAATTTGCGGTTGCTGGGGACTTCAAGGGCTTGCACTGTTGCGGCACAGGCTACCGCAGCATCCAGTGGTAAGTCAAAGTTTACACGTAAAATTTCAGGGAAAATCCAAAACCTCACTGAAATTTGCATTTGCATTGTATTCTACAGAAAAATCGTGACGATAATGGATAATCCCAAAGCCAAAGACAAGATCTAACTTGCACTTTTCTGTTGTTGTAATCCGCTTAATTAATTATGCTGCTATTATAATGTAAAAACCAGGTTTTTATTTTTAGTAATTACATAATAATCAAACACTTTTGCATGGGATTATTTGCAACAGCGGAAACAAGTCCTCGACCAATGTTTACAAAAATTCCAAATTTATTTGTAAAAAAATCTAAAAAAATGATAAGATTTTTTCTAGTTATTAGAACCGAACGAGTTTCCCGGAATTTATCATCGTAATATACCGATTGGAGGTAAGCGATTCGGCAAAATATTGAATAAGTAAACAGAACGGAACATTATGATTTATTACGAAATTCCTACGAAGTTATTTGTCGTTCTACTTTTCAATATTACATGCCTTTAAATTATTTATCGAATTCCTTCAGGCGCTTCTCTAGAAGACTAATGTCAACAAAAACATTTATAAAGAAAATTTTATTTATGGACTTTGTCTGAGAAAAGCTATTAAAAAAAAAGGAAATGGAATGTCGAGAATGTCATGAGTGGAATATTAAATTAAATTCAGCGTTGCGTTGGTGAAAAGTAAAATTTTGGATGATGCAACGGAGGTAAAATTCGCGTAGAGTTGACGCACTTCTGCAAAATAAAATCTGATACCTTATCAAACAATATTTACAAAGTTACTAAAGTTTGGGAAATGTTGCTACAGAATTATTGTCCCTTACATTATTTTTTCTGAAAACTAGAATACTTATGCTTCCACAAATTTCAAATTAATATTTAATCAGAGAAAATAACACTAATTATATTATTATTGTTCTTATTGGCTGTAATTTAATATACGAGTTTGCGATTAGCTATTTTGACCAGTACTAGTCCGTAAAATTCAAATTAATCAGAGAATAGTTAAATATTAGTTTAATTTTAATACAACTGGACATTATAGTGCCTTTGAAAAAATATTTTTTAATGTTAATATACCCACCGAAAATATTTTAGGAAATTTATTAAAATTCTAAAATTAGAACCTAACCCATTTCTTTCGTTTTTTGGTACATTTTGATTTTCAAAAATATTTTTTAATATTCATATTTCCACCGAAAATATTTTTAATATTATTAGGAAATTTATTAAAATTCTAAAATTAGAACCTAACCCATTTCTTTCCTCTTTTGGTACATTTTGATTTTCCACCCCATTAGAAACCCGTTCTAAAACATTTCTAGAAACCTGCTTTACAAATTATTTGTTTACCTAAAAAAATTACCCAAACACCCCGCATTTTTTTCCTCCCCCAGATCACTCACCAGACCAATTACCAAACCATAATTATAATTACATGGGGAGTATCTGTGTATCTGTAGGCCTTTTATAATAGACACATGCCCGCGTGTAACACTTGTTATATTAAGCCGGTTATTTGTAACCTGCTATAATACAAAAACCCATACACAAAATAATTGGCAACTCTTGAATTTCCAGACGGGTTTCGTTTCTTCGAGGGCCCCGCGCACTCCGTCTTGTTTTTCGTATGTGTGTTATTCGTTTTATTGCCCCGCGCGTTGAAACGAAACTTGCCCCGACTCTTTGTTGTTGGGATAATAGCTGGAACTGGAGTTTTTGGCAAGGCCCCCCACACACATGCACAATGCACTTGATATGAGAGAAATGTATTTATTGTTAACGAGAATGTCAGTTGGGGAACTAAGAGAGTACTTGGGGCAGGGTCGAAATAACAATTTTAGGACTGCATAAACGTATTTGTTGTTTTCATTAAAGGATTCTTGCACTTTTGATTGTTTTTTTGCTTCAAGCATACTTTTGGGCCGTATTTATTGGGGTCGTAAAATTTACTTTTCTTCAGTTTCTTTAGTAAAGCGGTGTTTAGGGAAGCTTGATGTGTATTTAGTGGCCAAACTGCAATTTTGCAACAGATAATAGATTGGCACAATGAACACCACCTGATGATTTATGATGACTTAAATGCCGAATCCCAAAGTCCCTTTAACAATAAACGACTGTAATGATTATTATAAAGAAATTTTGAGAAATTTTGGTTCAGTGGAACTTTGGTATGTCGAATCTCAAGAGCTAAGAAAAAAATTCGAGTTACGGGCAATACACGAACAAATATACAAAAAATTCTTTGTTTATTTGAAAATACTCGGTAATTTTTTCAATATTAAATTATTCTAGGTTTCTAAAAGGAAAAGTGCGAAACCCCATTCATACTTTCCAGGTGATTTATATAACGAAAATATCTTTTGTCCTTTTACACTTGAAAAAGTTCACCCTCTTTCCGAGTAGGGTCAGTTATAAAAATATAAAATATGAACCCAAAATAATTTTAGTTTTACTTTCTTTTGTTCATAGCTTATACCACGTTTTTCTAAGAATATATATAACTTTGTCCTTTTTCTTTAAACAGCTTAACGTACATTACAGGAAACTATTGAGTTGAGTAAAATATGATTTAAAAACTAAGTATGTACTTAATACATTTCTAAAGAGCTTTCCTCTAATTCTTTTTAAAGCCTTATTATTATACGTATTTAATGTCCATTACAGGTTTAAATTAAAGTAAACAACTTTTCACCTTTTCTCATTTCTATAGAATCGAACATCTCCGCATTAATAATTTAAAATCGATAATGCCAAGGTGTATAACTTCCGGTAAAAGATTTTCGATAACAGACGCGCTTCCTGCTGTCATCAAAGCATTGAACTTTGACGGTAGGTGAAAATGAAGAATCCACTGCACGTATCCGATTTCATCAAGTTGAATCGTGACACACCCTTGAGAATAAAATCATATTACAAAAATTCCCAATGATTGTATACTTTTGCAGGAATTCAATCTTGTTCTGGCACTCGACTATATTTTCAAGTTAATATTATAATTTATAAATAATGTTTTTTTGTGGAAGCGTACACACTTCATAATGTTATTTAAAGTAACAACATGGATAAAGCGCTGTTGTAAATATTTATTGCACACATTTTTCTATTTAGGTACATTTGTCGGTAAATGCTGTGTGCTATTTTCTTATTTCTCATCTCAGAATTGCTGCAGTCAGCCGGCTGTTGAAAATTCGCAGAACTGTGTGTTGGCAGGAATTATGTAGTTTTTATAAACAATTACAAAAAAATGTGTATGCGTGTGTGTGAATGCAGATGTTCATTCATTATGGCCCATTATGTTAATTAGTGGATTCCACGCAATGCGCGATGAAAATAAAAGTTTTTGCCTAATTTTAGTGCAGCCTCTTATGTAAGTTTCTTATTATATTCCGACGGAAATCTCCCACGATGACAAAGTAGAATTTCCTGGGTTTCCCTCAATTGTTACGATTTTATAAACACAACGCTTATAACAATTCATTCATAACCTTCACACTCATCAGAAAATCTATATAAGAACAAAACGAAATAACTTGTTCTACTAATGGCATGCATCGGAGGTTGTTTTTTTCATCCCAACCTGCATTCATTGTTATAACGACCGAAAAATGCAAGAGAAAAAAAATCCTGTGTTCTTGTTTCATTTCCATTTCAACCGCGGACATCTAAATTTTACATCTAGGCTCATAGGCGTGCGACAACCTCTTAACACTTGCAATAAAAAAATAAAATTAGTTACTCAAAAATCGAATATTTTGTGTTCAAATTTAACCAAAATCATTAAAAAAAAATGCAGGTATTTTTTCCTGCTTTGTGGTTGATGACTGATTTTCTTTTCTTGGATTTATTGATTTGTATTGTGGGTACGCCAGTGTGACTTCGGCGGCCCCACCTTGCAACCAAAGAAGTCGTGTAGACATAACCTACTGGATGTTATCTCAGGTCTTGGACTTGGTAAAAAGCGAGTTCTGACTCGTCCGCACTAATAAACTGTTGTTTCATCAGATTCAGGATGACTTTAATAGGGTGGTCCCTCGACCACGTTTCACCAGACATTTCCGTTTGGCTTTGGCAAGATACAAATAATTTTATGACTACTATAAATTCTAGTTAGAAGTTGGGTTATTAACACGTCAGTATTTAAAACCGGCAGTTATTACATATTATTATTGTTTTTTTACACTTAATTTTTATCGGTAATCAGAAATAAATAAATGCGTTGTATTAGGCATTGTATTCCAATCACGAAAAATTGCAGACGGTAGACAGTAGCACAATGATAAACGCAATTGGTAATCATAAGACGGGGTCTAGGCTTGAGCACGCACCAGGTAAACTACCTCACCCGGTATGTAACGTGAGATTTGCGATAAGGGTTTTATTTTGTTATTAACATTCTTTGGTTTTGATGAATTAATTTGTATAATTATTGCTGTGCGTTCCCATAGTTATTAAAGTAAGGGATGGTTCATTCATCTTGAAGTAATAGTTAAAGTAGTTGCCATGGTAACAGAATAAAGGGTCTATTCGTAAGTAAAATGTTAAATTTTAACGTGGGCTAAGGCAGGAAAACAAAGAGAGGTATTATAGAATTTAATAAGTTAAAAAGAGAAAAATAAAAAAAAACAGGTGATAAAATTTAACATTTTGCTTACAGAATCGACCCTTAAATCATTTTATGTTTAGTACTAGTTTCAACTTGAAGGTTCTAATATTTTAAAATAGTCAGATTTTGTTGATTTTCATTCTTGTAACAATTTTTAGATAGGAATTTAACTGCCAAATAAAATTACCCAGAGGTGAAAAGTCCGCGCCTAATATTTTGGGATAATTCTTAATAATTACCCACATACATGCTCCGATTCCAACTTTGTTAAGCTTTCATTGAACATTTTTGAAAATATGGTCGAAAAGTTTATGTGGCATTAAAATTTTATTGATCATTATTGTATACTCAGCGTTACCACAACGTAATCATCTCTTTTATGTCATGACAGTGGTAATGCTGTTGTGATGGCTTCCGCATTGCTATTTCGTTTTAATTTTATTTTGGAAAAGCCACAACTAGAATACATTTTAATATTTATCAAAACTTACATTATTAATTTAATAATATTTTAAAATATTGCTACTACTACATATTTATGTTTATGTTTGAACTATGGAGCCCGTAACACAGAAATTATTTATATCTTTCTGCATACATATAAATAACATTTCACCGCAACTCGTTATTTAACGTTTTATTGTAAATTAGCGCAGTTATCTGTTTTAGTTTGTTTATTGATTGTGTTCCGGGAAATATGAAAGTGGAAAAACATTGAATTCTACTTGGAAATTTAATATTAAAGATTAACACAATTTCCTATGGATTTACGAAAATATTCTTAAGGTTTCTGTTTTGAATTTTCAAATAATGTAACAATGAAACAGCGAATATAACGTAATTAACAGATATTAGTAAAAAACCATATGAATGCTGAATACTGATGAGTCATTTTAACTTGTATTTCTGGAAAATGATATAACGAAGTGTACTTGTAATTATATCTGTAATCGTGTTGTAATGCTAATATGAAATCGCATTTCCGTAAAAGAATTTGATGATTATATCAACAATAAATAATTCTTTTGCGCTGTAGTAAATTGTAGAAATAAATGTTCTAAAAATGGCAAATAAAATTAAATATGTAGGTACCGAATTTCTGGTAAAAGAAAATTGTTGAGAAGACAAAATGATATACTTATGTCTAAATGTGATTTAGGTACTGAATATATATTTATTGAAAAAAATCTAACTGACCCAATTATTTTCAGTAGACAGCTCGTCACACTCCCTCTGTCTTTACCTCTTGCATATTTATTGATTTTAATGACTAGAAGAAATTTTTAACAAAATTCTATTTCCTTTTTTCCCTAAATCAAATTTTGACCAGTAATTCGAAAACTATTATACTTTAACACAATTACTGTCGTAATTATCTTCTGTAGCAATTTAATTTTATTTGTTTACTACTACGCCCAACATTACTTCCTCCAAAAAAACTATTTGTTTACATATTTCTGTAAAATCATCGCACATAACAGTTTGTTTTCATATTTTAATACTATCTCCAAAGCGACTGGCGGCGCTTGAAATTTAATATTTATTCGACTTTTCCAGGAATCCCACAAAAGTACCAATTTTATTAGAACACTTTTCTATAATCCAAACAAATATTGCACTCATTACATAGTACAGCTGTATGGTTTGCTTTGGCCCCTTTCAGAAAAATCTTCGCGGAATTCGATTGTAAATATACTCAGAGTTGCTATAAAAATAATCAAAAATTCGATAATGCAACCGCAATGAGCCAGTGCGCGCAAATATCGAATTATCGACGCGCTAGTTAAAATAACTGACTCTTATTTAATAGATATAATAATAAATCTTTGCAGCAGTGGTTCAATTTATGTTTCTCACACTGCTTTGTGTCCAACAAAACTAGTTTTTCATCGACATTACTGCTATTAAATTATACTGTTTGGATGGCGATTTATATCCAGTTGCACTACTTATTATATATCTAGTCTATTTGCCTCGAGTTAGTGCCTTTTATTCATCCAAAGCAATTCCATTGTTTCCCATAAAATAAACCCAAGGTTACACAATTCGGTTTTATTAACAATAAAAAAGAAACTTGTCTACAAACTCATAAATTATAAAAATGCTTTCCGAAACTAGTCACGTGTTTTTTGTTGGTGCACTACTTTCGGGTTTTGGCCCGCCCACCATCAAGCACCAGGTAGATTTTAAGGGTTCACCCAATGGGTGGAACACAGCTCTATTATAATTTGATTTCTCCGTAAAAATAGACGTCTTTGTCTGTTGATCTTATAGTAAAATTGCAAGGCAAAAACGCCGCGCAAAAAACTTGTTGTTTTTATGAATTTAATAAAACAAAACCTCGGACATTCCTTTTGGTGGTTTTTGCGCCATCATCGTCTGGGGTAACCGAATATACCCGCCCATTATACCTACCCATCAAGTAGGTATATCTACAAAACATTGAAAAATTATACGGTATGGAAAAAAAGCAAGGGACGAATTATCATATATTAAATTATTGATATGCTTTTTTTGCTTTTGTCTTGTCCTGGAGGAAATTACGACCATCCAAGTAAAACCAGGCGTAATTCTACATGTTTGCAATACGACAAAGGCAAAAAATAAGCTATAATTTATGTCAAGTTGTCAGAGGAACCACATATTCTTCTTGTGATATGTCCCAAAGAACACAAAGTATGTAGTTAAGTATATACGACTGCCATACCGGATACCTAAGCAATTTCATCCACTATGATTCTCAGAACAGCAAAAATAAATCATAAAACGCAGTAAATAATAAAATCTGTTAAGCAAACTCACTCATCAATCGATTTTATTGCACCAAAATCCAAATCCTACCCTCATCATCAATTAGTAAACGCCGGCGTTAAGTACATGGTGCTAATCTGGGGGTGGAGTGTTGATCCACTGGAATTTAAGGACACAGGAAACTAGTCTGTACAAGCGCCAAGGGTAGATTCCAAGAAACAAGGCGGTAATTCGAGTTCGAGTCAAACAAGCGGTAACAAACGATGACAAGACATGAATTATGGACCTGTTTCAGACTGGAGAGCTGTCACAGAAAAAGAGTGGTATAGGTTCAGAGACTGCATGATAGACTCCCATGGTGTTAAAATATATTGTGTGAAAAATGAAAAATCATTCAAGGATGGGTGATTGGGATTAGGTTAACGGCTTTATTATTATGGTGAACACGAGGTTGGGAATGCGCTGGGTTCCGGTAGAAGAAGTGGAGGGTGTTTGGAAGTTAGTGGTTAAATAATTATTAATATTCGATATATATAGGTACTAGAAATTATCACATTCTTAATGGCTCATAAGAATGAAAATTTTGAAATAATGTCCTTCATTTTAGTAAAACTACCGAAATGTTTTACATTTTATTCAAATTTGTTTTTACTAATTGCATATAATACACAACTTTATAATAATTTACAAGTTATACTTGACATGTATTTATTTGCGTAATTATTAAAAAAAATTCTAGCTGCAAACTGCAAATTTTTTGTAAAGAAAATGAATCTAAACTTAGTTCAAAATTTCCAAGTGTAAATGTACAAAAAATACCGGTGGGATATTTATTATATTTTAAATAAATTTACGATATTTAAATGTATGTAAATTTTGCTTAAATCCGACATTGAACTTTACATATAATGCAAATTCCAAATTGTGGAATAATCCTGCTGAAATTCAAATTAAATTAGGATTTTACCAGAAAACTATTTACGTGCCAAAAAATATTTCCTAAAATTCATAATTCGCTATAAATGGTATAAATTGCAGTAAAATCCGAGAAAATAGTAGTTATAAAGTTTTATACAAATATCACAAAAAAGTTAATACCTTTCTTACCTATATTTGTCTAAATTCTATAAAATCTATAAGCAAATTTAGGAAGTAGTAGGACACTGTTTCCAAAATTAAAATGTTTTAGGGCCAGTTTTACTATTTTACTATTATTAGGACAATGATGGTAACCAAGGAAATTATCTATCAGTTCATCAGGTTAACTATTGATTGTAAAACTAGCCTTCAGAGTATATAGACCGTATTTCGAATTATGGTTCAAATTTGTATCTTCTTCATGTGTCTTCACATTCCAGTATTTGGCACTGATATTATGATATCAACGATATTAATTACAAAATAATTTGCTTAACTTTTCAGGAAACCATGATGCCATCATACTTTTTATTGCTTGGTCCTTGTCCTAAACATGGACCTAATATTTTTCGTAGGCTATTACTATAGATATTTGAAAGATGAAAGTTGACATTTACAAAAATGAGTGGTGCAATGAAAAATTTTCCTCTCTAGAGAGGAAAGTAAAAAATTTGATAGTTAGCAAATTCAGAGTTGCATGCGGCCTCTTCGATGTCCTTGCCTACATCACTACTATTTTCGTCACTGCATTCCATTTTTACTAAATCCTTTTTAAAACATAGACAAATAAATATCTTTTATAATAATTTAAATCACAAGTTGACAGAGTTGACAAAGAATGCAGAAAAATTTAATTATTTGTAGCGTTTCTAAGGATACGATAAAACTTACCTACTAATGTTTCTTGAAAAATTCCTAACTTTTTTAGTAAATATAAGTTTAGGACATTTCGGAATAAGGCAGTATAAAAAATAAAAAAAAATAGTATACACCACTCGAGAAGAAAGTGTCTTTTCCACTCTCGTAGAATTATAACCCTTGGCTATCGCCTCGGGCTACATCTTTTCTACTCAGTCGAAAAGTATCACTTTCTTCTCTTATAGTGTAATATACTATTTTCTACTAGTTTGCATATTATCTATATTATCCAATTTAAATTTTAGCGATAAAAATTTTGTTATGACCTAGTTCTAATACCTATAAAAATTGCGATAGCCTTCATAGAACTACTCGTATCATAATTTAGAATAAACAAGGTTATTAAATTGGCTTTTCCGAAAACCGCCCATCACAAATTGCATTGTGCATCTGGCTTAAGGTAACACAATTACTAATCTAATCTATATTTACATGGTGTTTCCCAGAAAACACATTTCGTCAAATCAGAAACCCCAACTTAGTATTTAGAATTTCTAACCGCAATATTGACTTTCTCGTGAACGAGGAACTGTAATTTAGTAACTCATTCTTCCAAGTTCAAATACACTAAATATAGACATGTCTCATGTACATAAGACGTAATTAAATACATAATACAGATTCAGGTTTTGGCACTTGATGGACCGCCGATGACTAATAGATAATGACTAATCCAGCGGAGTATGATAGTTTAGCCGCTAGCTAGACAAGACTTGTAAGTTGAATTCTTGCGTCTAGGAAATATGTAAACAAAACGTCCACACTGGTGTTAATTATATGCACATTATTATAAATCGCCGAGTTATCGAAGGAAAAGTTGCGTGATAAATTTGCCTTATATTTTTACCCGCAATGACCATTATTAATATTCATACCCGTATAATGATTACTAATGACTATAATTTCAGTTATTAGACTTCCAATTAAGCTAAGTTTGTAGAAATTTGTATACTTTAAAAGGCATGTTGTTAAGTTAAATCGTGTTGAAAACAAATTTCTCAATTACCCAACGTTTTTTTTTTGAATGAGGGAAATCAGATAAAATCTACGAATTTTGTGGGGCTGCTTTTCAAGACTGCATTCTTTTTGTCCAAGTTCCCACAATACATAAGCTAGTGATGTAATGTGGTGATAATGCAACCGAATTCGTTGTTTTGCATTATTACAACCCACATCATCGCCGAGATGTTGCGGTATGTGAAACCCAGAAGGGTTCAACAATTTTTAAAACAATGATTCATCCGTTTTGAATAGATTCTTGAATATCTGCGTAATATTTTTAGTTCACGTGACTTTTTAGTACGTACAGTTGCATTATAATTATGTCGCATCTGACCTGAATGAGCAAAAATTCTTGGAAACTCGTGATTGATCAATATGGCCTCTTTAATTAAAGCGTATACCAGTGTACAGTAATTTGATTATGAAATTTGATATGGTGTTAGCATTAAAGGTACTTTGGTTGATGATTATCGATTATGTATTATGCACTCGATGGATGTTATTATTTCCAGAATGATTGCGGTTTGGATATCAAAACATTTTTTATGACATGATAAGGAGCTTTGGAATGTTCTGTGTGCTCATACAAAAATTCGTGTTATTAACTGAAAATAAAAAATGGCAGGTGCGATTTGAGCAGATGTGTTATTTTGCAGATGGGTTTTTCTTGCGGCTCATACATTTGCCAATAAATTTTATTATTTCACATCGAAATATTTGGAACAGTGGCGTAACTAGAAAAAGCTAAACTGAAGGCATGTAGTTAGGATTTTGAGCTTTATTAGGAATATTTGTAAATGTATCTCATCATGCTCTAATGATCCCGTCAAAATACACACAACTATATATCGTTTAGTATAAAAAATAGGGTAATAACTGAAAAGTTAGATTTTTCCTAAGATATAACGGATTTTTTCGTATCCGTTTTACATTTACATTATTTTACTTTTTTTATGGATTGCTTGGACGTAAACTTTTCCGATTTTGTTGTTGGAAAAGCAGTAGAATTCGGCCATAAAATGACTCGAAAATTGTGCCAATCTGTCAAGAAAATTTTCTGTAAAATTTTACATTGAAAGAGGTTCTCGTTTATTTGAAATTACTGACATTGCAAGTTCTGTGAAAGATATTGATATTTTTCTTTAACAAAAGAATTTAGTTACAAGATCTTTATTACACGCCTCACCTTTCCAAATGCTTTGGGGATTTCCCCCTGCCCCTATTTCTAGGAATATTATTGTAAAATGAGGACACCATTTTTCTCAAGTTTGTCTTCTATCGATTTGTCAAAATTGATAAACATTCGTAGTTTCATATAAATAAATAAATATACTATAAAATGACTCAAATACCCCTTTTAACTTGTTAATATATTTATTATGACTTTAATATAGTCATTCTTGGAAACTGTGTTGTAGGTCAAGATAATTTTAGTTGTTAATAATTCCGATATACGTATTGTTGATTTGGTTTGTTGTTATATAGCACAAAGTCAAGGATTTACATTATAAAAACTGTTTATTTGGTGTAGTAACAAAAATAATGGAATAAATATGTGGATTTAGTAGTAAAGAAATATCTTAACATGTAGGTACCTACTGTATACATTATCGATAATAAATAAGAATGTTTCGTATAGAATAAATCATTATCTAACTGATACAGTTTGCTAAACAAAAATAGAATCAGAAAATTTGTTTCAATCTTAAGGTCACAGGTTTGTTCTTAAATTCAATTTTTTATTTATACAATAAACGTTTATTTTAAAATTTGATAATATAATTGAAACTTATAATCTAAAGCGACAAATTTCCATATTTTCCTGTTAAAATATTTGTTAGGAAATTATGAAAGCAAATAAATTATTACAATTGATTCCAATAATACAGGATGAGTCGCAATAAGTGGGACATGCTTTACCTGTAAATACTAGGCCTAAAACTGAGACGATTGACGCAAAAAGTTGTTATACTAAAATGCACAAATAAAAAGTTATAGGCGTTTGAAATTTAAGAAAAAAATATAATTTTTGCTAATAACTTCTAAACTAATTGAATGAGAAGAACCAATTCTTGGTAGTTGCTAATGAATACCAAAGACCTTTAATTTGTGAAAATTTTGTGGAAATCAAACTTAAGAGGATGGTTTTTTAAAGTAAGTAAAGTGTTTATCCTTCTGGAACTTTTTTGTCCTTAAAATTTTAATTATAAAAAAAATTGCATTTAATAGGCATTTTAATTTAAAAACTTTTTGATCTTTTGTAAAGTTATGATTAAACGCACCGTTAAGCTTTAAAAAATTAAAAACTAACAGCATATTTTTACTAAGTTTCAAAAAAACAGCATCAAGAATGCTGAGATTTAAAACTTATTGACGGAGGACGGACCTCCAGCACATTATCCTGTGCGACATTGGCTATCTGTCACCTATCCTCAACGATGGATTGCTAGAGGCCCTGACGCTCCTGTTGCATGGCCTCCTCGTTCTCCTGACCTAAACGCAATTGAATTTTTTTCTTGGGGATATTTAAAATCAAAAGTGTATGCAACACATATTCCTTCACTTCAAGAGTTTAGAAGGAGAATCGTTCAAAACGCCAATGAAGTTCGAGAGGCAGTTTATATTTTAAAAAATTCGGTTTTTAATGCAAAGAAGAGCTACAGGAGCGTCATCGTCAGGGCCTCTACCAATCCATCGTTGAGGATAGGTGACTGATAGGGATAGCCAATATGCTAATGTCATACAGGACGTGCGTAATGTGTTGGAGCTCCGTCTTCTGTCAATAACTTTTAAATCTCTGCATACTTGATGCCGTTTTTTTGAAACTTAGTAAAAACATGCTGTTAATTTTTTATTTTTTTAAGAGTTCACGGTGCGTTTAATGAAAACTTTACAAGAGATGAAAAAGTTTCCAAATTAAATTGCCTATTAAATGCAATATTTTTTATAATTAAAATTTTAAAGACAAAAAAGTTCCAGGAGGTTAAACACTTTACTTACCTTAAAAAACCATCTTCTTAAAGTTTGATTTCAACAAGATTTTCACAAATTAAAGGTTGGTATTCATTAGCAACTACCAAGAATTGGTTCTTCTCATTCAATTAGTTTAGAAGTTATTACCAAAAATTATTTTTTTTTCTGAAACTTCACACGCCTATAACTTTTTAGTTATGCATTTTAGTATAACAACTTTTTGCGTCAATCGTCTAGTTTTACGCCTAGTATTTACAGGTAAAGCATGTCTCACTTATTGCGACTCACCCTGTATATTGATGATGAATATCGAATAACATTTGATAATATTTATTTAGATTATTATTAGCAATACATATAATAATTCAATATGTACACTTTAATTATACCCAAGCATTATGTACTAATTAATCGCATATATCAAACACAGTCACATAATGTATGTTTAACAAATTTATGAGCATGTTGTAATATTATACAAATGTACAACTCACTTGTATAATTAATGAAATTTGAAAACCGCTTATTCTCTGTGGAGATGAACATAATAATTAACTAATGAATTTCAAAAAAAAATGTCCGTTATTGGTAATTCCTTTTGTAATTTTAGTACAATGTATCTTATGTGAACAAATAATTATGTGCTGTCATAGATAACAGCCAGTAATAATTTTAACTGTATGTAGTAAACTAGTAAACACAACCGCCGGTGAATTTAATTAATGATGTGTAGTTTCCAACTAAAGTGTTTTTCGAATACATCTACATGCGAATTAATTTTTTATCTAACCCCCGACACGACGAAATTTTCCAAGAATCGCGCATTTTTCTATAAAACTAATCGCATTATTTAATCATTTCTCCTGTAATGGCTTCCAAGATAAACTACCTACATTACACCAGATTGTGATTTTTTCCGTGTACAACACACCAAATATCATGTAATGCTTCTACGAAATAGATATTTTATCATATCACACTTGAACGCGTTCAATTGCGGCTCCAAGAGGAGGAAGAACATGATGGATGCATGACAAGGCACTAAAACCGGTGGTTTTTTCTTCGTCCAGTGGAAATTAATAGGCAGTGTTAAAGAGGATCTGATTAATATTTATTGTATGGTGATGGGATCATCGGACACATGATATGAAATATCATAATAGAAGACGCAGTATATATGGTTATATATATGGAAGAGAAAGAGGAGGAGGTGGCATCGGTGCATGATTGAAAATGAGAAATTCAATTTATTCGGTTTCTGTAGATAGAGCAGGAGCGCATCTAGAAAAATCTGGTTTTAGACGCCAAGTAAATCTGTCATTATCGCATCTCGCATATCTGTAGATTAAAAATTATTATTAGCAATTTTAAAATGAAAATGTTCGTAGGTAATTATTGAGGGTTTATATGAGGTTATTTTAGGAAGCAAGTCAAAAGAATATAAAAGTTACTTTAAAATTAGTGTGATTTCATGGTTTATTTAGAATTGGTAGCGGTTTCCAATACACGTCACGGGAAACATCGAGAAGGTTCCGCAACTGGAGTTGCGTGATTTTTTTAAATGTTTCTCCCCCTCGATGTAATTACGAGAGATAGTACCTAATACTTGATGGTGATTATTTCATCTATCTATTCATTTGCTATAAATGTTAATTTGTGTTAAAATTAATTAGCAGTTAAATTCCAAATGACTTACTGTTGAGACCCATAAAAATATTATTATATGCTTTTTTGTTTAAACTTACAATAAATTAAGTTATAAATTCGCGATTTATTTCTGTGGTAAAATGTTGAGATGCGCTGACACACTTCTTTCGTCTGCCTTCTATTTTAGTCACTGCCCCCCTCATTCATCCAAAAACACTTTCTCCGTCTCACCTATTCAGTTCTTAATAACTCCCTGTCCAAAAGTCCAAGTGAGGTGTCATAAACATTAATTAAAAAGCGAAATGGGTTTTACTGTTGCTTGAATTTTGTATGGACTTACAACTTACGTCACCAGTCTAGCATTCACTGCTTAATTAAATCAAGTGTTCTAATTCGGTATTACGTTTATAAACTCTAATACCAAATCATTTTTCGTTATTTTTAGCTTCGAGATTGTTTGTATTGTTCGATTTCCATGTCGTAAAATCGGAGTTGATTTATAATTATTATTTATTTAGAACTACATATACGACTAGTACTACTAGTGGGTATGATTGTTCAATTAAAAATAAGTCGAGATTCTAAGTATTAGAGTTTAGTATAGTAGCCCACCCCCACAGAATTACCTCGAGCAATAAAACCGTCTCAACTAAACCAAACAATGACAAATAAAGCAATTTTTATACTTTCATTATTAGCATTTTCTTATTTTCTTTCATCTTTCGGCATAAAATGAACAACTCCAAGGATTTCCGAGAGAACTGAATGGGATGCTGAATGTTATTTATACCTGGCTATTCAGACACATATTATAAATCAACGTCGTTATAACCCAACGCCCCAAGTCTGCTTCTTCGTGCTTCGTGTACTACCGTGGGGAATAACCGTTCCAAAAACTGTGCCATCAGGTAGAGTAGACTGATGTTATTTTGACCTAAGACAGCTGTAAGATAAAATGTTTTAATAGCCGACAAAATTTTCTTGACACTTGTCTGGGTGCGCTTGGGTGCCTCTGAATGGACCAATGACATGTTTATTGTTTGGGGTTTTGAATGTTTCCGCGTCAATTGGATTTTGGGGGTTCCATTGTGAAATACTTATGCAATAATATGGAATGCTTGGATTAAGAGGCAATGCAGTTTTTTATTGAGTTGTCTAAAAACGGACCACAAAAAATGGGACTTTTCATGCACATAATTTGGGTACACTTCATTGGTAAATAACAAATTATTGTCAATAATGAGGTCTCAATTTGAAGTTCAATAACTCGTGAAAAACGCAAGATATCTGTGTATGAATATGTACACTTTAATATCAGATTTTAATCCTATTTACCATTGATATTTATTTAAAGGGTTATTTGATTGGATAACGAGAATTTTTGAAGGACTTGAATAGATAATTTATTTCTCAAAAAGATTTGTGTATTTAGTAAAAATTTAAATGTTAACGATCTAACCTACATCTAGTCTAGAGGCCAAAAATTAGCATTATATTATATTTTCACAGTCTCCTCTCTTTTCGCAATAAGAACTTCATAATAATTGATTTTGTGGATAGGAATATGATTAGAAAATGTGCCTTAATTTTGAAACAGAAAAAGGAGCTTTTTTATCGTTTCTTTTTCTTTTCCTAAACTTACATAATTTCCAAGCAAAATTCCGCAACTATGAGACAATTCCAATCGTACACATTTTTCCTAAAATGGCACAAGACATTTCTGCCATATCAACGTGTGTAATAAAAATATATAAACTAATGGGTAAGCATTTACAGACGCTTCGCTGAAATCATTATGTAATATTATATCCATGTTAAGGCTCCATCTGTAACGGTTACTGTTACGGAAAAAGTAGTTCTTCATGTTTACCACTTACATTTCTCACTTGGTTGCACTTTTCCACAACGTTTTGTCCAAAAAAAGAAGTGTAGGTATAGAAATAAATAAAAATGATGGTAATCAAACAGTTCCAGGACACGTGCCCAATTATTCCAATTTTACCAGGAAAAACTATAATAATAAACGAGCGAAATATTCGATATTCCGTTGTGGCGTAAAAACACAATTCGCAGAAATATTTATTTGTTAATGCGTGTATTCCGTGCGCGACAGTTAATTTTTATTTGTTCTTTCCAACAAATAAAATCCAATAAATCCAATAATATGATTGAGTTTGTCTGTTTAAGGATAAGTCTATTTTTGTCTAAGAAAACTACATCGTTTAGGAAAAAAATGTTGAGTCTAATTCAAATTTAAACGCATTATGTAACACGATGTTAGTATCGCTCGCGTACCATCCTATTTAAATTTTAATGAACACAAACCACGTCGTCCCGTCGTACAGGATTACAAAACGTAATTATTGAAATTTTCTACAGCAAGTGTAATTATACCGTTCAACAATGTTGTTTGCTAACGTACAGATTAAACAGAAAAGGAGTTTCTTGTTTAGATGATTTACACACAAAAAAATCAATTAAACCTATTATAGGTAAGTTGAGCGTTGTAGAAACTTGAATTTTTAATCGTTGTGACGATGAAGATTTAATTGAGTTTTTAGTAATTCCTTATTAAACTAATTTACAAAATTACAAGAAAAATACCGGAAAGTAATTTAGCTACTTAATAATTTATTGTAACAATTTTTAATTAAATCATTTGTGCAAAATAATAACCCTCTTATAAAGTAGAAAATACAGTCGTGCTTTTGATAATTATTGCCTAAGACCACAATTTATCCTAATACTGCTTCCATAATTAATACCTACAATATCCCTTCATATGTATTACTGGAAATTACTTGATGACAGCACAATTGACTGAAACATCCTCTGTATATAATTTTTTCTCTTCCACAATGTTGAAGCTTGTGGTGTTCGAGGATTAATCGTCTTGTATCTTCGTGAAACAACAAGGCACCTGTAGGTTAACAGTGTGTTCGCGGACATTTGTACTACAAACTATCAGGGGCAAAAACAGCGGTCTTGCCGTGGAAGGAAAAGACAAACACGGCCTATAATCAAACCCGACTGGTAATCAACTTGTCCACAAGACGAACTGTTTTCAAAGGAATACAATGAAATGAAACTTATTCGCATAGGAAAATTTCTGAGTTTTAAGTATTTGATGTAAAAAATTATATTTAAATAATAGCCGATGAGTCAAGTATAAACAATTAGGCTAGTCATTCAAGCCTTTTAAAGTCCATTTTGCCTAAAAAATGCAAAAGTTTTGAAACTTGGACACAAGTTTGAAAACACTAAAATAATATTAAGTCTAAATTTGCAACCCGTCCGGATAACCGGAACATTGTCAAAAATTGAAAAAACAACAATTTGCAATATTTTTTTGTACAAAATTACGAAAGTTATGCAAACTTGGACAAATGTTAAGTGGCCTATTACAAATCTTCCATTAAGTTTGCAACTTTTTTTGCTAAACGGAACCTCGATGTTTATTAAATAATTAGCAAATTTTTTTGTAATTCTTCGTACAAAATTCCAAAAGTTATGCAAACTTTATGTAATACTTATAATATAGTCCTGAACCCACATGCCAATTTGCATAAATTTTTGAGATCGGAAGAATTTTTTAATAAAGGGGGATCAACAAAATGCAAAAGTTTTCGAATATGGTTGCAAATGTTCGTTACACAGGTACAGACTGTACTTTGATATACCAATTTCGTATATCCAAAAAATTGCAAAAGAGTTGCAAATCTCAAATTATATTTGTCTATAATATTATTGAAAGTACTTCTCAATTTGCAACCTCATAGCAAGTCCGGAAAATATTTTTTCTTATTTTTATTTACACTATAGGCAAGTCAGTGTCTTGCTCTCTCACTCTCACTCGCTACTAACTTAGTGTAAATAAAAATCATGAAAAATATTTTCCGGACTTGCTATGAGGTTGCAAATTGAGAAGTACTTTCAATAATATTAGACAAATATAATTTGAGATTTGCAACTCTTGCAATTTTTTGGATATGCGAATTGGAATTATTTACAAGATGTTATCAATTTAACAAAGTACCGGAGGTATGAAAAGGTTGCAAATTCAAAGTACAGTCTGTACCTGTGTAACGAACATTTGCAACCATGTTTGAAAAGTTTTGCATTTTGATGACCCCCCTTTGTTAAAAAATTCACCGCCCCGAGTAAAAAAGAAATAAAAAAAATATTTCCGTTCCTCAAAAATTTATGCAAATTGGCATGTGGGTTCAGGACTATTATAAGTATTACATAAAGTTTGCATAACTTTTGCAATTTTGTACGAAGAATTACAACAAAATTTGCTAATTATTTAATAAAAATCGAGGTTTCGTTTAGCAAAAAAGGTTGCAAACTCAATGGAAAATTTGTAATAGGCCACTTAACATTTGTCCAAGTTTGCATAACTTTTGTAATTTTGTACAAAAAGATATTGCAAATGGTTGTTTTTTCAATTTTTGACAATGTTCCGGTCATCCGGACTTAATAGATATTAATGATATTATTTTAGCGTTTTCAAACTTTTTGTGTACCTTTTTTGCTTGAATGGCTGGCCTAAGTACCTTGAGTTTCATTAGATAATCTTAGATAAAACTTATTCGCGTAAGAAATATTTTGATTCTTCAGTATTCGATATAAATGAATTATATTGAAATAGCCTATGAGTCTAATATAAACAATTCGTTGCGTTTTTGTCCAGATTTATTAGATAATCTTTCTATTTTTATGTGGATTGTTTTGTCTAACAATAAATCAAATGCTCGTTAGTGTTTATAATTTTTCTAGCCAATACTGCGTTTTATGAAAACAAGAATCCTTGAGCTTTTTATAACCTGCTATAATAGTACTTTTATATTGGTAATTATTACATTATGTGTCACATAACATTTGGTCAAGTTTATTATGACACAAATTCATCTTGCCCAGAGATTTTTCCTTTTTTTCCTGGAGCCTATTAGTTTCATTGCGATTAGAGGAAGTTAAAAGCCCCCCGGTAATTACAGAGCATTAACCTGAATGAATGTTGACAAAAACTCATTTGCAGTACAAAATCTTTGTCTACAATTTTTTTTTCTGTGCGAGTCATGTTGACGACATACAAACAATTAGACGAAAAGCTAACAGTGAGATGAGTAGGTATTAATACATGCCTACAACCTATTCGGATTTGTGCTGTTGCAATACCGCAAATATTTGTTTAGCGTAAACGGAACGGTTTTCTACAATATGTTCGTTCCCATGACTAGAGCCCTTTGTATGCGATAGTATTGTGGTTTTTACTAGGTATATTATTTTACGGCATATATTGGGCAAGCGTTGCACTTCAAAAAGCAGCCGATATTTACAATTTGTGGTGTGTCAATTAGGAGTACAAATAGTCAGAGTGTCAAAGCTGGTCTATATTGCTTGGTTCAAGGAATCGCTTTGTGAAAATTGAGATGTTAGGGCTTCAGGACTCTGAAATATCTCATATGACTTTCTACGATGTGTTTGGATTACTATACTTCCTTTTTACTTTTTAATTAAAAAAATTACATTTTTACCATGATAAATGTATGTACTTTAAGAAATTCTCTTTTTCGTGGTTTTAATAATTTAAAGTAGTTTTCAATATTCATTTAATTTATTTTAATAAATCGTATTTTTTCAAGCAAATGAAACGATCTTAGTGACTTAATTTGTATTGTGGCTAAAAATACCCAAACCTCGACTCCTTCGGTACTTTACAACGGAAAAACTTATTGTTTCCCCTGTCCAGGAAACATGGTACTGTTTTTGTAATTTCGTCTCCAGCAATTTTTGTTTAGTCAGACTTCCATGTAAAACGATAACAATACATTCAAATAAGAAACCATAAAATGTTTTGTTATAATTATCCGTTTCCGCTGTACCAAAACATAAAAGAAACACAAAACTCCATGTATTATAACGACGCTTAATTCATCATAATCTAATTGCACGTTCTGGGAATTGTCATTAAAACAATGAAACGAAGAAATTGTGCGGTCAATAATACATAAATAAACTCTTCCAAACGTATGTTGCAATAAATCTTTCTTTGTTGCAGGTTTAAGGATGGCACGCCGTATCCCTGGCCTTTGAGCGCTTCGCAACTAATCCTGTATCCTGCTAGCGCCAATCAGACCGTCTACACGAATACAGTGACGGAAAAGGACTCCGGGAATTACACTTGTCTGATGATGAATGACACCCTCATCTACACTCACACAATTACTCTGGATGTATTTGGTAAGTTGGACAAAGAGTTTGTTGCACAACATAAACTGTTAAAAATCTCCACCTTGTTGCTGTTCTAAAACGGGGCAAGTCACTTTTACCGGATATGTGTAGGATCCCCACGTAAGGTTATTGTCTTGTCTTAGCGCGCGAGATCGCAGTTTTTCATCTCATGTATAAAGCACGCGATTACATGAATTATTAATATTGCATTAATTTATTCAAACTCATATTCCAGAGAGTGTTTTGTGCTATAAATATTTAATAGGAGTATACTGGCCAAAGTTGCACCTGCAATGGTTAATTCTTCGCGCATTTCAATTGTGTGAAGCAACTAAAAACTCATTTTACGGCTGCTAAATAAAATGAACGTTTGTTTTAATTATTGCTGTTTGGTTCAAGCGTGTTCGCCGGATGGCGTTTGGTTTTTATGTCGCGTTTTAGTTTTACTTGGGTAATCATGTTGTTAAGTACCTGAAAAAGTTAATCATTCTCGAGATTTAAATTACAATTTTTTCGAGGATTTAGTAGGTGGGACTAGAGTGAAGGCAAAGTTACATTTAGAAAGTTTTATAAAAATCAAATATGGGATTCCCAAGATCTCAAAGTGTGTCCTGCTTTTTTGAAGTGAATTTTTTTAGACTTATATTTAAGTTCTTGCAATTTTTTAATAACGTTCAGAAAATTTTCTCCATTTCGATTCCGAATACATATTCCTGTATTGTTCTTGTGATTGTGAAACCAAATGTTCAGAATTAGAGCATTTTCTGAGAGAGATTTATCAAATGTAAAAGGATAAAGGCTAAAAGTCCAAATTGGGGAGGATAATATGACTAGATTATTCTTCAGAGAAGACCAAGAGTTCTAGCAGAAGATGATGATAAGATTGTAAAAGGAAAATTGATTAACACCATAAAAAATTATCTTGGGAGTCCTTTAAACAGGGGACGCATCAGAATGAGAAGAATACAAGAAGACGGATTGCCTAACAAGTTTGGAAATGGATAAGAGCAGAAGAATATGAAGACCGCCTAACAAATTCTGTGAAGAAAAATTCCTACAATCTCTAAAAGTCGTTTTAATATCTTCTTATAATTTGTCTTTTTTTAGTGGTATTGTTGATATTTTTCCTCTTTTCTTTAATGTATATTTTAGTAATCTCACATTTTCTTCTACGAGCCCTAACAACTAAATGTTCGGACAAAAGTAAATTTTATTGTCTTTTTTCCATACGCGCAAAAGTTATCTAAATTAAGTTCCATAATATTGATGGTTTTTTCTGTTATAATTTGGTTATATAAAAACGTAAATTTCGTAAAAATCCGCTCGGCGGTTCCAAAACTGTGGCACTTTAACCCAGCAGGATGGGAAAATTGTAGAAACAAAGAATTATTATTTTCAAAACGTTGGATCTAGTAGTCGGATTTTGATGAAATTTACTTTATTGCAAAGCTGGATGTTGGTTTTCTTTACAAAAAGTTACACAAGTTTTTATTTGGTGATTTTAGGCATTTATCGGAGCTTCAAAGTTGCACCTTTAAAAATGTTAGAATTTTCTAGTAACTGTTTTAAAAAATCACAGTTTTGAAACCGCTGGTTGGATTTGTGTCAAAAAACCTTTAAATAAAAGTTCAATAATCGTACTATATTGAAAAAATCCTGACACGTTAATATGAATTTTTTTTGCATTTTTTTCGTGTTCCACAATTCACTTTTCAAAAAACGTGGTTTTTGAGGGTGCTACCTACATTAAAATAATCACGGTTTTGGAACCGCTGGTTCGATTTTGGTAAAATTTACTTTATTGCAAAGCTGGATGTTGGTTTTATGAATCAAAAAATCCCCAAGTCTTTATTTGGTGATTTTAGGCATATTTCGTAGTTTTAAAATATCACAGTTTTAGAACTCAGGGAAAACGACATAAAGATGCTTTCATGGCCCTCATCCAGTCTGGGCTTAAATGCCATTGAAACTCTTTGGTATAAAATTAAAAGTATTCTACGCAATAATCCACCAAGAACCATTGGGGACTTAAAGACCAAAATAGAAGAAATTTGGGACAGTTTCATGCCAGAATTTTAGCAAAATTTGATAATTATTAAGATTAAAATATTGTTAAATCAAATAAATACTTTTCTTCCATGCATAATATTGTTATTAAGGGCTTTATCTTATTGTATTGTTAGGTGTTCACTAATTATTTGTGTAAAATTTCCAGTTCTCCTTTCATACTTCAAAAATTTACTTTTGTCCGTTCTTCTAATATTATAATAATATATCGTAGAAACAATGCAACATAAAAACTTGTGATTTACTGACTCATTACTTTATATTTCATGCAGATGAAGATAATTTTTAATGTATGTAAAGAAAAATACCGCCACTGGGAGTGTTCCTACTTATCTCTTCTGACAACTTTCTGAAAAACCAACGTAAAAACCCGATTTAATCCAGGATTACAGACAAACCTCAAGAGTACAACAGTGCAAATATTTCTAGGAATATCATAATAAAACATAAAATATCCACATTTCAATAAACTGTCTGCTTAAACTATGTAATTGTTAGCGCTACCTCTATCAACTGTAAACTTTACCCATTATTATTTATAATGCGTTAGGTGGGTAGTTGTTTTATCTAACCCAACATAAGTTTTATATGGTCATAACAATTTAACCACATTGGTGGTATTTATATGTTGGAACATGCACAGAAACTTAATTATTTCAGTTTGATATTACGATCCTATATACAAAATCATCGAACCCGAACTGTGAGTTCTGCTAAAACGACATGTACATATAGTGGTTTTCATGCATATGTTCTGCGAATATTCGCCCCCGCTGTGTTGTGACCACCTGGGTTTGGCCACATATCATAACTGCCAATTCAATTCTCTCGTGGAAATAATAGTTCATTGTATTATGCACATGCACCACGTGTGATAGGTTGGAAACATGAATAAGAATCACTTATTTTGTTAGATAACGAGAAAAAACATTTTCGCCTACTGTTATAAGCTGTTGTTAAAGATAACATTTTAATTAAAATCTGTAAACAATGGTAAATAAATTAACGTTAGAACGTTACAAAGCATTTTACTTTAATTAAAACAGGGATTATTTTGTTGAGTTTTTCTGCAGTATCCTGGACATCAAACAAAACCCCATTATTATTTTACATAATCACGGAATACAATGTGTGGAAATCAAGTTCCGCTCGAAAAGTTAATTGAAACAATTCCCGGAATATTTCTCAGTTGAATTAGCAAGTAAATAAAGTTATTGTTAATTATATGTGTCGCATCCCGGAATTTCAAATTAAAGCAAACAAATTTATTTAGAAATTAGTCTATACATATACTCTATATAACTACATATAATAAATCCTAAATATAGAACAATTATCTCGAATTCGACTTCGAAATTAAAATATTTGCCAAAACCTACAATCGAGTGTCGCCAATAAAATTAGTTTGGCTTCGTAGGGGCGAATATTATATCAAAGAGATTCGCCGACTGCATCACATCCAATATAAACAATCATTCTATCAAACAATTTATGCTATATTGAGTTTTCTAGGAATAGGACGTTAGATCAACTGAAGTAATTGGTGAAATGCCCCAGTGATTTTGCTTCCAATTCCACTTGAATTAATTCCACTCAGGTTGAATGCCAAACATCCATCGAAAATCGTACAGCTAATTAACTGCTTGTAATCGTACGTGGAAATTTGAAAGACTGCGTTGGTAATGATGAGGAGAGTTTAAGAGGCATCATTTTTCCAAGTAATTAAAGACGCCATGATGAAGAATTTTATAAGAGAAAAATTCACTGAACATTCGATGGGCTATTATTTATTTGGCGAAAGACACAATTTTTTTGTTTCAAAAGTATCCAATAATGCAAGTCATTTTCTCTTGATGACATTTCTTAAACTTTTTCTCGTAAAAAACCCAAACCACTTACTACTAATGTCCTCCTAATATTCTCCTAGTGATACTGCATAAAATTACCCAATTACTCTAATTTGCTTTGGTCTTTGCCTTAATGACTTGGAGCAACAACCGAATCTCATTTTTCTACGAACGCAATTTTAAATACGCCATCTTTGCATGCAAATTTAATATAAACTTGTTGCATCATTTAAATATTTTCCTCACAACCCAACGGAAGCCTTTCACAAATTCTGTCAGTTTTTTTATTATGTACGGTTGTTTTCCCCCCTGCAGTGAATTAATTCAGCGTTAATTTTACACGCTTAGGAGATTTTATGAATGTTCCTTGTTCATATATGTGTGGTGTGTGTCATAAAGTTCCGGGAATATTTCACGGTTCGAATAGGAAATAAGTCGTATTTTGTTCATTGTGTACACACATGTAGGCTTTTGTGGTTTTTCCATCAGAAAATCATTAAACAAATCTAAGGATTGGGGAACAATATAATTTCTACTGGAGGTTTGCATACATTTCATTTTATGTCGTCGTAAAGTTTGTATTAATATTTAATATGGTTACATATATGGGGTTTTTCTAATTAAATTCTGCTAACAATAGGGATATCATGTTTTGTTGTGTAAGCTTGATGTGTAAAATTATTGTTTTTTGTAGTTGATTGTCTAGACGTAAAATTAAATCTCTAGTCTTATTTTGAATGATGAAAAACAATGTAAGTAATTTTAGAGAAAACAATATAATTTGTTTGTTTAAACGTACAGGGTATAATCAGAGTAACTATAAACAGTGTTGTTTATATGCTGGGTATATTATGCCCCATATTTTTTGTGTGGATAATTTTAAAATTTTTTATATCAAATTTTGAAACTTGGTTTATTTTTACACAAAAAAGGTAGTCTCAGTCGATCTTTGTATCTTAAACCGTTTTCGAATAAAATCGTTTTGAAAAAATAACGTGCATAAAAAATACACTAATAAAAATAATCACAAAACTAAACAGACAAATAGACAATAGATTAAAATTTATAGGTATTTATTACTTCGTTTAGCATTTCTTCGTCAAATATTAATAATACAAACAAAATATCAAAATCAAATTTTTTTTTTTCAATTTTGTGATTATTTTTATTAGTGTACTTTTTATGAACGTGACTTCTTCAAAAGGATTTTACTCGAAAATGGTTCAAGATTCAAAGGTCGACTGAGACGACCTTTTTTGTGTAAAAATAAACCAAGTTTCATAATTTGATATAAAAAAGTTAAAAATTATCCACACAAAAAATATGGGGCATAATTTACCAAGCATCCATCCTGTATGTGACGCCCCTGGCGAAATTTCTGAAAATTGGAAAAAGAAATATGTGGCAAATTATACCTCAAACAATTGCAGAGATATTACAGAAAACTCCTCTTTGGGGCCCTCCTTTCTGGGGTTGTAGCTCCCTTAGAAAGCATATTTTAACCTATATTTATTAAAACTTTTTGCATTATTTTTGAACGTAGAATCAGCTGGTTCATTTTGGCCGGCTAATTTTGGGACACCTTGTATTTGCAAAGAAATATTTGTAGTTATTCGTCTAAAGCCAATTTTTCGTCCACTTTATTTTCTATGTTAATATCGTTATTACAACAATGCTAGTCGTGAAAAATAATTTCAAGTAAATGTGTTATAACAACTATCAATGGAAAAAGTTTTTATAAAGTGTAAATTGTTCATCAGTTAAACACTTTATAATAAAGTAAACAAAAAGTTATCTAATCGAATCATCAATTAAAAATGTGCGTAGATAATCATTCATTTGCGCAATGTTTTGTGTGCAAACACAATGGACATTGATTATTGTATGAATCATAAAAAATAAAAATCCGTGTCACTAAAAGAATTCCAATAAACTCACCGCTTTAACTTTTATTACGCGCGAAAACTTGCATGGAAATAGAAGGACAAAATTGCACTCTACAAAGTCATCTATTATCAACTCCTGAACCTTTCCTCGCTTTGTCTAATTTCCTTTATTTTTTTTGTTACAGAAAAAGTTCCCGACGATCCGAAAATAACTTATATTTCCGAGAGCCAACAAGTGGCACTTGGAGAGAATGTTCGCCTGTTCTGCGAAGCATTTGGAGGTAATTCAATTTTCAAATCTGTCAACGAACGAAAACTAATTAGTTTGCTTTAATTAAGTCTAATGCAAGTGATATTTGGTGAGGCTCGTAGTAAACCATCCACATGGTGCGGGATTTTTTTACAAATTAAAACTGTTGTAATAGTATACTTTGCCATTGTAAATTACTGACAATAATGACTGGACGGTTTTGACTTATTTTTTCTGGGTGTAATTGTAAATGTCGTGGTTTCAATATCCACAAAGCTGTGTGGTGCTATTTATAATACATAAAATAACTTAAGAATCCCAGTGTTGGAGTATTCTCCTGTATACAACTTTTATCTCATTAAGTCTGCGGGATTGATCCTCATTTCAAAGCCATTCAACTCATATTGTTGTGTGGATTTTTTCCAACCCACAACAGGAGTTCTTTTACAATGGACAAGATGGTATACTTAGAAAGCATGTATGGCGTGTAATATGTTTCGATATTAATGCCCCACAGACTGATTGAATTTTTATTTTTTTCCCATTATAGGACAAGTCGATCTGCCAGATGCTTACAATGAGGCTGTATGGAGCATGGTGGGTCACAATGGAACCGTGAACAACGAACCGCGTGTCCAACAGAAAACAAGTTCCAGGTAATTGTGACCGAATGTTTGCGCTGTAATTTTGTGGTTAAAGTCCTTGTAATTTAATCAAAATTGGTTATTAATTAATTGATTTAATGATGATTCCGGGAATTTCTCCTGGAGGATAATGTAATTGCCTTTTGTCGTGGTTTTGTAATATCATCCAACTACGGAAACTAGGCCGATTTATTCAATTATCAGGAATAATGAGCAATACATGAATTGTAGTTTACTAAACCACTTTGCAAGAATTTCCTCAAAATACTTTGTCAATATAGTTGATAGTTGATCCCCTGAATCTACCCTAATAATATTTAATAGACAGTAATAGAAATATGATACCCATTAAACGTGCTCTTTTAAAATTTCCCTAATAATATTATTAGAAAGTTGTAAAGTTTAACCAGATACCAGCCATGCAGTTTTGCTTCTTGTGCGTTCATTTTTATGAATACTACAAGATACCAGATATGAGTCTTCTAGGCAATCCAATTCCATACTTGCGTCCTAAATCAAAACAATTTCCAACAAACAAACATGGGAATTGTCGAACACACAACACCAAGCACAATTCCAACATTGTTGACAAAACAATCATCCTCGCAGTAATAATAATATGGCATGCATATAGTGGATGTCTTTGACTGTTGCTAGCAACACAGAGAAAAGAATTGAGCCGACTGTTGAGGATTGTGTTGCAAAAGCGTTGTTCGTGTTTACGCATGCAAGCCGACATTATTTCCGCTATATTACATGTACGTTTTAAATAGCTAAAGCACTTTTTATTGTCTTCTTTAACAATGCTTGTAAGATTTGTGTTCAAGTGGCTTTACGATTTCCAACGTAAAAACGGTTCCAAACGTTTTAAAAGTAAACACTTAAATGGTGAACTTGTTTATGTGAAACACGACAAGCAACTCTTTTATTTTAATTTTTTTCTTTTTCGTTTTTGTGTTGTGGTTTGGAATGTAATTGGGTTTCTGTGTGGTCAGGGGGACAAAAGTGCGAGTTAATTTTTAGTCTAGCTGTAGTTCTTTAGACAAATTTGTTGTTTCTATTGATCCTCAAATATCAATGTAAATTTGGTTACATGAGAAAATATACAGGGTGTTCGCGCGAAGTGGCTCACTATTGCTAACTTCGTTATTATTGGAGGTACAAAGTCGGTTAAATTAGCATTTTTTCCGCTGATTACAATGGTGAAACCAAAAAAACAATTGACCATCTGGTTTTCAAAATATTCAATAAAATAACATTTTTTTAAATGGAACACCCTATATATTTTTGCAAAAATCGATGGTAAATAAAATTCTATACAAAAAATGTCCTCATCTTTTTTTGATAATAATTATAAGCGAGTTATTTTGAAAAAAAGTTTGCAATTCTTTAAAATCAAGTAGCCATAAAACGGAATAGTAATTTATTAAAACCAATCATAATTTTGAATTTAAGCAAGTTGAAAAAAACTTGAAAGAATTACGGAAATATTGAAAATTTACAAAATTATAATTTTCATGGCTACTTGATATTAAAACTTTGAAAACTTTTTTTCAAAATAACTCGCTTATTTTAAATAATTGTCAAAAAAGCATAAGAACATTCTTTGTTCAGAATTTAATTTATCATCGATTTTTGCAAAAATATACAGGGTGTTCCATTTAAAAAATGTTATTTTTGTAAATATCTCGAAAACCAGATGGCCAATTGTTTTTCTGTTTTCACCATTATAATCAGCGGAAAAAATGCTACTAGTTTGCTTATTTAACCGACTTTGTAGCTCCAATAATAACAAAGTTAGCAATAGTGAACCACTTTGCGCAAACACCTGTATATTAAAAATATTAAATAAAATAGTAATATTTCCGTAATTCTTTCAAGTTTTTTTCAACTTGCTTAAATTCAAAATTATGAATGTTTGGTCTTAATAAATTACTACTCCGTTTTATGGCTACTTGATTTTAAAGAATTGCAAACTTTTTTTCAAAATAACTCGCTTATTTTAAATTATAATAAAAAAAAATTAAGGACATTTTTTGTACAGAATTTAATTTGTCATCGATTTCTACAAAAATATATAGGGTGTTCCATTTAAAAAAAATGTTATTTTTGTGAATATCTCGAAAACCAGATGGTCAATTGTTTTTCTGTTTTCACCATTGTAATCAGCGAAAAAAATGCTACTAGTAGTTCCAATAATAACGAAGTTAGCAATAGTGAGCCACTTCGCGCGAACACCCTGTATATTAAATCAGATTAGGTAGGAAAAAGAGTTTATTTCTTTATCAATATAAATGTTCCTTTTTCCTTTTCTTTTATCAAACTTAAGATTGAGAATTTTGGGATATTTTAAAATTACTGCAAAATATGTAAAGTTTAACGAGGTATAAAAAAGAGTTAATTTATTTCCTATTCCTGTAAAATCCGCCTATTACTTCTAGAATCATAATTTAACTGTATTTTATGAAACTAAATTAAACTTGAGACTATTACATTTATCAAAGTGAACTGACAGGTAGAAAAAACTAAATTAAAATTACAATATCCGGCAAATTGGTCTGAAAGAATGGATATTAAATTCCCTCATGATCCGTTGCTATAGTGATAGAGATTTACCAGCTTTGTCTGCGAGGAGAAAATGAAAAACGTAAAATTCAAATCAATAACATTAAATTGCTGAACTGCATATCCATTAACATTTAAAAATATATCGGAATATAATTCTGATTTGCTTTTATATTGCAACTTCTTGTCTAATTTAAATTTAGCTGTTTTTCAATCACTCGTGATACTTTATAATTAAATTGGTTTTCGTCCACGGGATTTATTGGACTTTCATTTCGTGAATTTTATGTTTTTTTGGGTTTAATTATTGTAGAACAACCTTGACAATACCACATAAATATGAATAATTAAAAGCGGCAGATATCATGACCTACAACAATTTCCCAGAAATACATTTACGTATCTGTAGTTTGTTGTTTATTAATTACCCAGAATATAACACACACATCAAAAGTTTTGTAATGTTTTTTTATAGAGTTGCCTAACGCACTTCTTGTTGAAAATCGATTCGAAACTTTCGTACCTATTGTTTTACAAGTTTGTTCAGTGGAAAAAAGGAAAAAAGTTTACCTACCTGATATAATGACAGCTTAATTATCTTGCTTAAAGCAAACAGTCTCGTAAAATTTTATAAAAATATAACCAATTTACCAGTCATTAATTTTTTAGTTGATTATAAATTTTTTTAACGCAATAAAACAAATATAATTAACTACCGCTACTAATTTTACTGCCACGAGTTGGTATTATTATTTTTTCGAAAAACAATTAACTCTAGTTTGTGTCCAATATAAAATTGAAAGCTGCATAATTAAATTGGTTTGGTTTGGTTTGGTTGGAGTGTATAGCGAAATATATTTATAGTTTTATTGGTCTGAGTGTAATTATTACATCGTGGTAAATCGTGAGCTAGTTAAATTTATTTCTGTAAACAATTTGATTTACCACTGAGATTGTTTTCTTGTACAAAGTTTTTCGTTGCAAGTTGCAAATTAATTTCCCTCGAGGCTCTATAGCCATGTCATCTGCTATACCCACAGAACGGTGTTTTTCCGGACAAATTAGCTGTGGTTTTCTTGTACATTGTTTTTGTAATGTTGGGATTGGTTTGTTGTTTGTTGCTTGCGGCCATAAATGAATGCATCATTAAACAAAGCACATGTGTGTGTCTTTGTCAACCTGTGTGTGTAGGCACGGAAGACAAAAACGAAATAATTACCCTGTAATTGGTAACGATTCCGGTATGAAACAGATAATGGCGACTGTCGGTGGCAAAAACAAGACTTAGGAAATAAAACATTGGTAGACCGGTTGTTAAAACGTACAGCTCCTGGGTCGCCGTGAGAAACTTATTCCTTGTCGTCTTGATAATACTACCGGCGCATTGTTTCTATAGCTTTTATTTCATTTGAGTCGCTGCTGATGTCTTTTGAGGACGTGTAATTATAACGAGTTTGTCAAAAGGAGTTTTGTAACCCGGCTCTCGAATAAACCTAACTGACTTTTTAGCAATGCGGTTTTACGATGGGTTTTACTGTTAGTTTTTTCTTTTATTAGTGTCTGTAATTACAATTATTAGCTTGTTGAAAGGATGTTATTTTAGCTACAATAGAAAATCAAATAAGTAATTTGCATTACAAGTGTATACAACACAATTATTTTATGCACCTAGTTTCCTCATAATTATGTAAAACAATACTTGCGTGTCAACGCATTTCTTTTAATCAGTTTTATCTACATAAAATTGAAACATATGCAAATAATAAACTCAACTACTATTATTAATATTTAGACTTGAAAAATGCTGTTTCATTGCACGTAATCTATTTACAAGTGCTACCTCTTTTATCAGGGTTTAATAAAATTTTCCCACACTATTATTATGAAATAATCCGAGCTCGTTTAGTGGATAATTAAATCCCCCCTCGATTTTTTCCATAAATCCAAGTAACAATCGTTTTTTTTTTACAGGGAAAATGGACAAACTTTCGGCACTTATCTGATAATCCAAGACGTTAAACCTCGAGATTTTGGTAGATACAAATGTACCATCCGCAAACCAGGCAAAACCATTGAATTGGACGTGGTTCTAACAGAAAAAAGTATAAAACGATTACACAACATCAAAGCACATCTAATCTAATTTCGTTCATTTTATTTTGTTACAGTTGAAGTAAAATATTCAAATCGGAACGACGTTCCATGGACTAAACTGGCGTTATACTCGTCCGTGTTGCTATTTTTCTGCGTAGCAGCAAGTGTATTGTACATCAAATTTGGACTAATACTCCGAGTGCGCATCAAGGATTCATTTAGTAAAATCAATGAGAGTGACGGAAAAATCCATGATATTCTCGTGCTTTATGCACCGAAAGATGTTGATATTGTCTTAGGGGTTTTAATTCCAACTTTACAAAAACGCTACCAGTACACTTGTACCTCACACGAATTATCAAACAACGTATATAAGTGTAAGTAAAAATAACTTTTGGAGCTTTCGAAAGTAATTTAATTAATATTTTTTCTTTAGGGTGTAGTGAACTACAAGATTCTGCAGCGAAATGCAGGCGAATCGTCGCGGTACTCTCCCCAGCTGCCCTAAACGACAACTGGGCGACCAGCAGCATATTGGAAGCTCTCAAACAACTCCACGGATTAGGCCCTAATTTCTCCTGCATATCCTTGAAAAAGCTACCGAAGAGAGAGAATGAACTGAAGAATGCCCAAGGTGAAACTTTGGCGTCGCTTGTGAGGTCCATGAATGTGATTTTGTGGGAAAGATCCAATGAAGCTAGTTTTTGGTATTCACTGCGATTAAGACTGCCACCCAAACGAATAAATCATTGTGCTGTTGAAATATCATCAAATCCTGAAAATAATGCAAGACTGAAACACCAGCACCATCCGCAAGCGCAAGACTGTCGTAGGTATTTGGTGTAAATATTTATTCATTCATTAGATATTGTTTTTATATATTTTCTACTGTTTTTTTTTATTTTTATGAACTAGTACTTGTCTACTTGTCGTAAGTCTACATTGTGAAAATCTGTTTTACGAGAGGGTTGGTTAATGCTTGATTTGGCAGCCCTATTTAATGAGGGGTAAATAGCGATTAAAAATTTGTGTACAGGGTTTAACCAGGCAATTCCAGCCTTTTTCTCACAAATGTACTGAAATTTAGCTTGTGATTTACCCCTCTTTACCTAATAACATAAATATTGATGTTAAAAGTGATATGTAATAATTATTCTCATTTTATAACGTTTTAAACATACAGTCTAATTTATAAATAGACACTGTGGTTAAAATCTTATAGAATCAGATCGATTATTTCTCTAATGTATTTTATTTATATAGAATATTAATATGTACTTTTTTGTAAAGACTACGTAATAAATATATTTATTTCGTGCCAATTTGTTTATTATAATATATTAGAAATAAGTTAATCATAATTTATCCCAAAAAAATAAATAATGTAACTGCTTTTCGTTAATCTGAACTTTCTGCGAAATACAATATTTTGTGGATTTATGCTTTGCTTTGTCTAGAACTCTATAAATACTCCTGCAGGGTAATTAAATTTCGGATCCACGACATACAGGGTGTTCGCGCGAAGTGGCTCACTATTGCTAACTTCGTTATTATTGGAGCTACAAAGTCGGTTAAATTAGCAAACTAGTAGCATTTTTTTCGCTGATTATAATGGTGAAAACAGAAAACCAATTGACCATCTGGTTTTCAAGATACCTATAAAAAAAAATTTTTTAATGGAACACCCTATATATTTTTGCAAAAATCGATGGTAAATTAAATTCTATACAAAAAATGTCCTCATCTTTGTTTGATAATAATTTAAAATAAGCGAGTTATTTTGAAAAAAAGTTTGCAATTCTTTAAAATCTAGTAGCCATAAAACGGAATAGTAATTTATTAAAACCAAACAATCATAATTTTGAATTTAAGCAAGATGAAAAAAACTTGAAAGAATTACGGAAATATTACTATTTTATTAATATTTTTAATATACAGGTGTTTGCAAAAAGTGGTTCACTATTGCTAACTTTGTTATTATTGGAGCTACAAAGTCGGTTAAATTAGCAAACTAGTAGCCTTTTTTGCGCTGATTATAATGGTTAAAACAGAAAAACAATTGGCCATCTGGTTTTCGAGATATTCACAAAAATAACATTTTTTAAATGGAACACCCTGTATAATTGTCAAAAAAGCATAAGAACATTCTTTGTTCAGAATTCAATTTATCATCGATTTTTGTAAAAATATACAGGGTGTTCCATTTAAGAAATGTTATTTTTGTGAATATCTCGAAAACCAATTGTTTTTTCTGTTTTCACCATTGTAATCAGCGGAGAAAATACTACTAGTTTGCTAATTTAACCGACTTTGTAGCTCCAATAATAACGAAGTTAGCAATAGTGAGCCACTTCGCGCGAACACCCTGTATATTTTAAATTTTTTATCGTAGAGAATTCGTAGTTCGTATAATCTAAGTATAATCCGTAATCTACTGTAGTTCAAATGCCTTTACATTCGAAGGAAAAGAAAAATATGAGTGGGTAGTTTAAATATCATTTAAATAATAGGAAGAAGACGTAAATTTAAGTGAGTAGTTCGAATGCTAGTTGATAGAGGAAGAGGACGCAAATATTCAAATGCTACAATACTAAATTAAAAGAAAGAAGTTTGTTAACGGTTTACATGCAAGTCAGAACGTAAATTTAAATAAAAAATATATATTGTAAATTAGGCGCTTTGAAGGTAATCATGGTTACCAATTGAAAAAACTCATGGTTGCCAATATGGAAATACAAACACGTTGACATTAAATATTGACATTATAACCTAAAAATCGGTAGATGATTCGAAATTTAATAAAAATGTCAAATAAACCACCGCTTATTTTTAATATAATATCAGAATGCAAAACCTCCAAAGCAAGAGTGGCAAAAATGGAACTACCCCACGGTCTCGTCGACACCCCAGTATTCATGCCAGTGGGAACCCAAGTAAACAATTCCAACACTACTATATTTTAACGTATTTAAAAGTGAATTTTCTGTAGGGTACCCTAAAAGGTATGCTACCAGAACAGCTAGAAAAAATGGGCTTGCAAATAATGCTAGCTAACACATATCATTTAGGAACAAAACCGGTAAGCCTTGAGTTTGCTTTCAGGATATTTTCGAAACTAAACTGCGTGCTTTAGGGTCCAGAAATTTTGAAAAAAGCAGGCGGTTTACACAAGTTCATGAACTGGAACGGCAATTTACTTACGGATTCCGGTGGTTTCCAAATGGTGTCCCTGTTAAAGTTAGCAGAAATCACGGAGAAAGGTGTGAAATTTCAATCGTTGAACGATCAGAAGGCGGAAGTTATGTTAACTCCTGAACACTCCATTGAAATTCAGAATGCTATAGGAGCGGATATTATAATGCAACTGGACGATGTGGTTAAAACTACAAATCCTGATAAAGATCGAATAGAAGAGTCTGTTCACAGGTAAGAAAAGGTAATAGAGTTTTAACTTTAACTGATGTACTTTTTGAAGAACCACAAGATGGTTAGATCGCTGTTTGAAAGCTCATAAGCGACCTGACGATCAAAATATTTTCCCGATCGTGCAAGGCACTTTGTATGAAGATTTAAGGACGCTTAGTGCAAACGATCACGTACAGAGAAAAGTAAACGGGTACGCAATAGGGGGCTTAAGGTATATAGCCTAAAAAAAATAACTATTCAATATTATTACATCCATGAAATACATTTTAGTGGAGGAGAAAGCAAGGATGATTTTTGGAAAATGGTGCACTTATCCACAGATATTTTACCTAAAGACAAACCAAGATATCTAATGGGTGTGGGTTTCGCAGTAGATTTAGTAGTTTGTTGTGCTTTAGGTGTCGATATGTTCGACTGTGTTTTCCCTACACGTACAGCCGTGAGTCCTGCGCCAAAAACAATAATTCCCCAAATATCCACTGTTTTTTTTTTAGAGATTTGGGTGTGCTTTAACTATGACAGGACAAATAAACTTAAAAAAGCAAGAGTACAAAAATGACTTTAATCCAATTGACAAAGACTGTACCTGCAATACTTGTAAAAATTATACTAGAGCGTACCTCCATGGAATAGTTACACACCTACCAGTAGCTTCGTCTTTATTAACGGAACATAATGTGGCATTTCAACTTAGATTAATGAAGAATATTCGTGACAGTATTCAGGAAGATAGATTACCGGATTTCGTTGCAAAGTTTATGCTGGATTTGCATCCAGATAAAAACTATCCTAGTTGGATCCGAGATTCCTTGAAAGCAGTTAATATCGAACTGTTATAACATACTAGGAAATTAGGCAATAAAAACAGTTGGGTCGTCTGTTAATTAGTATTATGATTAAGGATTAAGCTTAAGCTCCAAACGTTTTAAACAAATTTTATTGTATTTTTTACACGTTTTTGTTAATAAAAAAGTAACTTATTTTTAGTGTAACATGATTGTATATTATTGAAAATGGAATTTTTGTTGTATCTCACATAAACTCATCGGAATCATTACCATCGTTATATTTATCCATATTTTCAGAACTCATTAGCGTGTGATAACTACGAACTTCCGCCTCATCCTGACGTCGTTTTTCCTCTTCTTTCTCACGTTCTTTTTGCTGCCGCAACACTTTCCTCTTGTCCTCTCGTTCACTACGGTCCCGCTCCTCACGCAGTACTCGAAAATCTAACAAAAACCCCAACAATTGATCACTAAAACCTGCTATGTAAAATATGACAAACCTGGATTCTCTTCCTTCATAGTTTTATTCAACCTATTAACAATTTCGTTAATTCGTTTAGCAACTTTTATTTTCTTCACTTCTTTTTCCTTGTGGAAACCAACCTGCCCTACTTCCATTCCCTGGGTTTTCTTCAGGTTTGCCCACATTGTGTACACAACTTCAATATCGTTCATTTTATTGCCCATTATACTATTGGCTTTTACTAATTGGGCGGCATCCTCTAGAACAGATGTGGGAATGTCGTCTATGGTTTGGCCCTTAAAAACGCATTTCATTCGAGGTTTTTGTGGTGAGTTTCTAATGAATATTTACCGGGCGTAGTCGTAGGTAAACATGGGCAGAGGAGACTTTGTCCACGTGAAACCATACGTCTTCGGGCCAGCCCCATTTAATTAAATCTTCATCTGGGAAAATAGCGAGAAAAAATTTGGAAGGGAAATTAAGTGAGGTTAAATTGCTTACTTTCATGCTTGTCCACCCCCATAAATAAGACAGCAGGGGGCGAGACAACGCTACTTTCGTAATAATAAACCATTTTTTTGTGTTTGTTCAACAATAAATAAACTTAAAGGCTTAGATACTACTTCCTAATATTTTGTAGGTTATAAAGTTTGAATTTATTCTGGTGGCAACACTGGTTAAACTAAAATTCATATATAGGCACAAAAGCACATGATTGCTTATCCGAATCTAATATACAGGGTGTTCTAAAATCTTAGTTTACTATGTCTTAAAAGCAAATTATTTATAATAATCTGTAATAATAATATGTGTATTATGGTTTTTATAAATTTTAACATACCATTTTTTAACCGTCTATAATATTTAATTCATTCACGATATGTAATAGCGTTGAGTTATCATTTATTTTGATAACTAATATTTTACTTTTTATACGAAGTATAAGGAAGTATTGTAATCGTGATTTTTTTCGACATACACATTTTGATGGATTTACACATTTTGAGGGCCCCTGAATCCATTTTGACCATTTTCTCCATGATGTCTGTCTGTCTGTATCCACCATAACTCAAAAACGAGTTATCGGATTTGATTCAAATTTCATATTTAAGAGTTTGAACATAATTGTGGGTGCCACATTCAATGTTTTTCATCTAGCACCAAAACAAGTGACACTTACCTGAAGACATTTTTAAAGTTTTTTAGGAATATCTTGAAAAATAAACAATTTATGAGATTTTTTTATTCTTTAACATTGATTTAGAATTGAATTTTGAACAAATTTTGTTTAAACTTTTTTTTGAAATTCCGTCAAAAAAATTTCAAAAAAACTAGATATTCTTAAAACACTTTATATTTCTCATAGCGCGTGTTGATAGTTGAAGCCGACGGTCGAGGTAGACATGTGTCTCATTATATGGCTGCCAAACGGAAGGTCCCGGGTTCGAATCTCAGAAGGACGGACCATTAGTTTTTTTTTATTTTACTGGTTTCTATGGTACCGAAAACAATAATAATGAATAAATAAATGTAATTTCATACCGGGAGATTTTTTTAAGTGAGTAATAGGTCAAAAATCTAAAATAAAACACATTTTTGTCGTAAAATTCGGTTATAATGAGTGGGACAAGGACAGATTTATGCGTATTGCAATAAGTGCGACAGAGACTATTTGAAAATTGCTTGAAACCCTCAACATTTTTACAAGAAATTTAACTTAATTTTTATATTTTAAAAAGTTTCTATATTTTAAAAGTAAATTGAAATTTACTTTGGAATTTTCGTCAATTTCTGAGGTTAATTAGTTTAAAAAATTCCTGTTCCAGTACCGCTGATGACATTTTCATAAACTTTCCACTGTTACAAAGAATAATCCAAAATTTGTAAAATATTCTAATAAAGTTGACTGTTTTCTATGGTTCATAGCTTCAAAAAAAAGTAATAATTCAATAATGTTATAATACAACCAACTCATTTCCTCACCACCACTGAGGTAGAGTTTAGGCGCGTTTTTTTAACGTGGTGTCCCCAGGAGGCCTAATCCACGGTCAATATTACAGAGCATATATGTAATTATTTACAACTTGATAAGTTTCATATTCGTAATTTTTGCATAAAAATAGATTTCACCCCAAATTTGGGTTGATAAATTTTATAACATTAATGGCACTTTTTGCAGTGTCAATGGGAAAGGTATGATATAAGGGAGAAATATAAATAATAAAACATAGGTACATATATTAGATTTTTGGATTTTCTCCAAAAATTTGTTCAGATGCAGTTCCTTAAAAATGGTAATGTTATCAGAAGAATAAGTTGTTAATGAAAGAGAAAGAGGGAAGGCCTATGTGGATTATATTAATAATCTCACAGTAAAATTATCTAAAACATTTAATATATATCCAGTGGTATTTATTACGTTTGTCTTTTTATCGAAAAATTGTAGGTACTGGTGATACAACAATTATTTTTAAATTGTACCTAATTCCGTATGAATTTGTGAATTGGGGGCCCCCAGACAATTTTCACAAATTTTACCATCGAAGTACATAAATTAAATTATGTATAGATACTGAAAATAAACTTTATATAAGGTACATGCCTGAAAGAAATGTTTTTAGACATTTTAGAAGTAAAAACTGTTTAAGTACACAAAATATTTCCGAGTTTTTAGGGCCCTAAATTACACTTTTAAAAGATCGCAGTTGACTTTATTACAAAGCTAATTTTATTTTAAAAAAAGTACTGTTTATATAAATTAATAACGATTTTTTTTTTAAATGAGAACCCCATGTAGAAAGAGTTAATTACTCCCTTTACCACATTTAATGGGCTACTTTCGAGGCCGCTTGCGCGAAACTCTACCACACATTACTGCTTAGACCATTACATACATATACCTACATTATATCGTATAACGTAAGAATCTAAGCATTGCTCACTATCCGCAGCATCCATTGCTCACAACGGTGCTTTGCATGAATTAGGGCAGCATACGAATAGGTTAAAGGGTAAACGCCGTGTGGTCTGACATGTGACATCTTGGATACTAGTCGTAGCAATTAAGCAGTTCAAATACGACCGACACCTCGGACGATGGAGCACTAGCTGGAGCGCAAGTTTACTCCAGCTTCGTTTACCCTCCCGAATTTTAATAATTTACTTTTATTTCAAAATTACAGTACTTAAATTTTTGTTAAATTGGCTTTGTTACAAGACGTGTGACGGTTTAGCCGCTAATCCCCAACATATGCCTGCATTTAATCTGCTTTCACAGACCGTACATAACATTATATCGGACATTAGCGTTGTCCGGCGGTTACCTATGGGAGGTACGTCACAAACGCAACTATAACCGTTCTAATCCCAGAGGAAGGCCAGACCTCCAGCATTAGAACAATCAAAGCTTCCGGGAAGACCGCGGGTAGTGACTCTTTGTGTTGAGAGACAGGCAACAGCTCTAGGCAATGCCTAGGTGTCAACCCGCACAACTCTTCCACATCTCTGTCACCCCACGCGAATCTACCATCCGCCAAGAGTGTTATAGTTACTCCTGCCGTTTACCCGAGCTTGTTTGAATTTCAAAGCACCGGGCAGAAAATTTATGAAGTTAAATTATTTCTCGGTTTTCAGGGCCTTATTTGCTAAATGCGGCTCTGTCAGTTACCATTGCATATAGGGCGAAATTTTTTTTAAAACACAAACTTGTAATCAAATTAACCATTACTCCAAAAATTTGTTAATTAATTACAACCTTTAGAACAAGTAAAAAAAAATTAAGAAATTTCAATTTTTTTCGGCCCTTCCTAGTTAAAGTCAAGGCTCAATTTTAATCGTGTAGTAGTTGCATGTTTTATGTGTTAGAAATTTTGCGTACTTATACCTACATACATATTTATGTATATACCACAAAGTTTTATCTTGCAAGAAATCCCCAAAGGGTAAAATCTTTTATAATCGATTACTATTAGTATTATTATGGAGTTTTAGTTGCAATATAATAAGGAATATTTCCCTCTCATGAGTCTCATGTAATGCAACCAACTCATTTCCTCACCACCACTGAGGTAGAGTTTAGGCGCGTTTTTTTAACGTGGTGTCCCCAGGAGGCCTAATCCACGGTCAGTATTATAGAGCATAATGTAATTATTTACAACGTGATAAGTTTCATATTAATCATTTTTGTATAAAAATAGATATCACCTCAAATTTGGGTCGATAAATTTTATAATATTATAATGGCACTTTTTGCAGTGTCAATGGGAAAGGTATGATATAAGGGAGAAATATAAATAATAAAACATAGGTACATATATTCGATTTTTTGGATTTTCTCACAAAATTTTGTTCAGATGCAGTTTCTTAAAAATGGTAATGTTATCAGAAAAATAAGTTGTTAATAAAAGAGAATGAGGGAAGGCCTATATATGGATTATATTAGTAATAATCTCACAGTAAAATTATCTAAAACATTTATATAGGTATATATTATATATCCAGTGGTAATTATTACATTTGTCTTTTTATCGAAAAATTGTAGGTACTGGTGATTCTCAAAATGATATTTAAAAAAATAATTACTGAAACTGTTAATAATGGTAGAGTTGAAGTCAAATTTACAGTTTCAGAATATTTTAAATGATACATTTCTTAAACAAAAATCGTTTTAAACTAAAATGTGTCCGTTTAGACTTTTTCAACGCATGGAATTTTCCACTAAAATGTTGAAATATTTTAACCGAAAACTAAAAATGTTCTGACCTGGTATGTTGTCTTCTACGATGTGGTCCTCATTTAATCATCATGGGACCTACGTGCAACAATTAACAAGAACAGAACAATCAAAAGCAGAATTCAAAAAATATCTTAAATTTTCTATACTTAAGTAGTAGTATCAGCATGCCCCCCTCATCTACATTTTTACATATCAGATGCGACAAGATGATTTGAATTGTGTTTGTAGTCTTTTTTTTTACTCCAAAAATTTTTCTATCTACCAAAGCAGGCAAAAGGTTTTTTTAACTCTAGCCAACGTGGGCCCCCTTTAACCCGGGTAAAGTACCACACGGGCCCATGAGTAGTAGCAGTGTAATATAGTAGTAGCAAAGTAAATTAAAACTATTTCGAAAATTTAACAATCTACCAAGGCAGGCAGAAGTTTTGTTTCTAGTTAATTTCAACAAGATCCCCTCTTATACCCCGAGTTCCCTGTACCCGCATGGCCTCATTAATAGTAGCAGTGTAGGTAGTAGGTAGTAGTAGTCAAAGAAATTAAAATTATTTCGAAATTTTTTCAATCTACTAAGGCAGGCAAAAGCGGTTTTATTTTTAATTCGTTCCACCCCGGGCCCCCTTTAACCCCTCTGTACCCCGAAACTATTTCGTACCTTTTCTCTTGAAGCCCTTTTGCTTTATTCCCGTTTATGATGTTAATCCAAGGAAATCACTAATCACTACACAGTAATAATAATAACACGTGTTATATTTCATAATTAATTAATAATTAAACGTAAACACCAGACACACGTCTGCTCCGTTTGGCATTCGAAATAAAACTGAAAACTGATTCATAAATTCATATACAAAATAAATCTATAGATAACAAAGTCGTAAAAATTACTCATAATTTTTTGCCAACAAATACATTTTAAAGGCTTAGGCTGGGTTCACTTTTTCACAAAATTTAACACAACAAAACTTTTCACTATTTATTTTATGAGAAACGTGAACGCAACCTAAGGCTATAAAATTGTAAATTTTGGTTGTGTAAAGGGTGAGTAATTATGAGTTATTTATATATTTTATTCTATTATATTAGTCAGTTTTTAGTTTTGTTTCTGCTAAAATAATTTTGTTCGTTACTTCCATTTAATTATTAATTAATTATTTCGCGTTAACACGTAATATTGTAATTTCTTTAGTAGTTAATCTTAATTTGTGTGTAATTAAATATTTCTTACGGTTACTTCTCAATGATTGACTTATTTTTTCAAAAAGTGCTAGTGTTGTGTAGATAATTTGTGATTTTCTTGGATCGCCAAATGGGAATAAAGCAAAGGGTCTTTAAGAGAAGAAGTACGAAAATTTAGTAATTTTTTTTTATAAATTTAAACAATTTTTGTAATTTTGAAACAATAACTAAATTAATTTGCTAAAATATGATTATTGGCAACGGCTTAAGTACAATACTTTCCAAAAATCAGAACCTTATTCGTATTTTATAAGAAAGTCATGTGCTGGACACATCAGATATTTTAAACGGGACGCGGTAAAAAATCACTCCTCAATAAAATTCAAGAAATTTGTTAGGTGCTTTAATTGACGCAAAAATTAAATATAAAATCATATTTGCTTTACTATCATTCTAATTATACCATTTTCTTCGACTTCGCACTACGCGACTCCGACTGCTGAACCATTTTATAAAAATAGCCATTCTTATCCTTCAGCAACTTTCCAGGCTCATCAAATTCCACAATTTCACCCTTATCCAGCACCATAATCCTATCCGCATCCAAAATCGTATGCAACCTGTGCGCTATACTAAACACAGTACAATCTCTAAAATTGTCCTTGATAACATTGTGCAACAATTCATCGGTTTCGGGATCCATATTAGCTGTCGCCTCATCCAGAACAATAATCCGATTTTTCCTGATGATGGCTCTAGCTAAGCAAATCAACTGTCTTTGCCCTGAGCTGAAATTCGAACTATTTTCATTTATTTTGAAATTCAATCCCGGAATAAAATTCTTGATTTTAACTTTTTCTAAGACAGTCCAAATTTCCTCGTCTGGATATTGCTTGTATGGATCAATGTTCGATCGGATTGTTCCAGTGAACAACAGAGGGTCTTGTGGGATAATCGCTATGTTCTTCCTGAGGAAATCCAATGAAATAGTTTTGATATCCTCGTTGTCAATGAAAATTTTCCCTTGGAAGTCATACAAACGGAACAACGTGGAGATTATCGAGGATTTTCCTGCACCAGTTCGCCCTACTATTCCAATTTTTTGTTTAGCGCCCAAAGAAAAACTTATGTTCTTAAGAACTTGTTCGTTGTTCCGGTAGGTAAGCGTGACATTCTCATAGGTGATGGCACCTTTGCTTGGCCAGTTAGCAATTGTGCGTCCAGTTTTATTTTCTGTTTGGATACTGGTGTACTCCAGGGTTCTTTCAACTGAAGTCATCTGGTTTTCCACATCAGCCCATTGCCTAACACCCCATTCAACTTCGTGAGCTAAAATAATTACTTGAATGATGGCCAAACCAACATTTCCTGCAGAGGTTTCTGTAACCAAATAAAATCATTATGAAGAATTTCTTCAATTTCTTAAGCACCTGTATCGATGAATAAAAATGTAGCAATTACTACCATGATGAATATGACACACAGAGAATCCATAAAGAATCCAAAAGCTTTCATCGTGCAAACTGAAGAATAGTGAGCTGATGTGTATAAATCTTGATGGCGATCGAATTCTTCTTTTAGGATTTCTTGGGATTGGTAAGCTCGTATGGTAGTTAAACCTTCTAGAGATGCGTTTAGATGCCCTACTAACGGACTACGAGCTAAAACAGTTTTTAAGTACTAGGAAATGAACACAAAAAGCGCTGTAGGTACTTGCGGCTTCCAGACGTTTTAAACTTCGTCCTGTCGGCATGTAGACCATTCGCATGAGCATGAGCATTACAAAAAAAAGTATTATCGGTATGAGAAATTTCCAGTTGACGCTTACTATCAGTATCAAAGTGCCAGCTAGAGAGAATAAGACCTGAAATAAAGCCGAGTCACATAAATTGACTTTGATGGAAGAGGCAAAATATCTTACAGAAAATCCTTCAGTTAATAAAGGCGGAATATACTCGTCGATGTTGTTTAAATCCTGCGAGAATCTATTCAGGATGTTGCCGATGAAATGTGAATCAAAGAAGGACATTACTGAATTTATTATGCTATAAGACATGGCTTTGTGAATTTTTAACGAAGCTATTCGACAGAAAGTCAGCATGAGGAAGCTTTTCAGTAAAGACATAGGAGTCGATACGAAAACCATGATGGAATACAGCGTTAAAGTGTAGTCTTGTTCTGCAACATTTTCCAGGTACTCACTGGAATTGGTGCGGTTTTCGCTTTCAAGTACTTGAACTTTTCCTAGATAGTCCACCCTAAAAATAATTAATTAGAAAAACCACGACTTCGACTGATTTCTATTTGATTTGTACCATTTAGTTATAAATTTGTCTGCGAAACTTTCAGATAACTGATATAAGAAAAATACTATAAGAATTGAGCTTAGTATACTCAAACCACCTCCAAAACTAAAGTAGTGCTTGTAGACATTGAAGCTTACGCTTCCTTTCTTGGTAAACTCCGAGTAAACCTTCTGGCGTTTAGCCAATTCTTCCTCCAACAGTCTCTGATGCTCATCGTAATTCTCTCCCACCTCCTCTTGAGCTTCATCGTTTCTTCCAATATCTTCCCCAGGTAACTCCACGATATTCTCCAAGATAATCTCCTGTGGCCTTCCAGAAGTCTTCACTGCACCGTCCTCAAGCACCACCAGCATATCAGCTTTGTTCAAACACGCAACATTCTGTATTACTAAAACACAAACGCGATTCTTAAGATATCCTCTAATACACTCTTGGAAAATGTAGTCTTGTACATGAGCATCCAACGCAGTTAGTGAGTCATCTAAGAGGTAAATATCGCTAGTTCTGTAGATGGCTCTAGCTAAGTTTATTCTAGCTTGTTGTCCTTTACTAAGATTAATCCCCCGATCTGCTACAATGGTTTCGTCGGATTTTTCCAGTTGCTCCAGGTCGTAATGAAGCGCGCAAACTCGGATGACCTCTTTGTAGCGTGCCTCGTCATAATTTTGTCCAAACAAGATATTCTGTTTGATTGACGACGGAAAAAGCCAAGGGTCTTGAGATGCGTAGGAAATGCGACCGTTGGACGACAAAGTTCCCTCGTCCAAAGGATAATCTTGTAGGATTGCTTTGAGGAGCGAACTTTTCCCTGAGCCAACTACTCCAGTTATCACGGTAAGCCCCGAGTTAAACTCCAAGGTGATATTTCGAAGAATTCTCCGGTGTTTTATGCTAACCGTAGCATTTTTCAAATGAATTGAAGGTTTAATCGCAGCGTGATTCGCAGGACTTTCTTGCAATTCCTCGGCTTTGATCAAAGTACCAATCCTTGAAAGTGCAGCGTAAAGCTCAGCTGCCCTTGCGAGTCCAAGCGGAATTTTCGTACCAACACACGATTTTAGATCCTTGACCAAACTAATAGTGTAGAAGATGATTTCTGCGTTTGCAGTGTTACCAAACCAAATGTAGCTCATGATCATCATGTAGAAACCGAACCTTGTGCACAGGACTCCTAAAGCTACGATGACGATCTTGATGTAGAAACCTGACAACATGGCGCGAAGTTCCTTCCTAGAAACAGAGACGAGAAGTTGAAGGGTAAATTATTGAAGTAGGTACACAAACCGTCTAAAGTCTGTTAGTTGGTCGTTGAAGAACTTCTCCCACGTGTACATTTTAATAGTTCGGATCGCCGACAAGGTTTCCTGAGTCATCTGGAGTCGTTCATCGGATTTTTTTCCAACCATTAGCCGCATTTTGCTAACCCAACTTCCAAGTAGCACTACAACTTTACCTTATAGAAGACTCCTACATTTTTTTTCTATTAAACTTACTTTGTATTGGTAGCACAGATAATAAAATCGAAACTCCAATAAGGCTTGACCAGCCGAGTTTTCGAAAAAGTAGATAACAAATCAACACAGTTCGGAGGATTCCTATCCACATGTCATTGAACAAAGCTATGGATTGTTCAAAACTATACACGTCTTTCGTCACCAAAGTCACGATGTTACCCAAGCTGATATCAGCTAAAGCTGCCGGTGATAATTTTAGGGCCTTTCGGTAGATTAGCGAAGAAAAAGCTGTGCGAATTTGTATAGCAAGTTGTTGCAATATAATATAATAGTTGTGGTTGTAAAACAAGTGTAAGATATACAAGCCTATTACTGTTCCGGCGTAGTAAAATGCATCGCTTTGGGTGATGGCCGTTTGACCAGGCTTAAAGTACCCAATAAGTTGTCCCATAGCATAAGGCTCCATGGTACTACAAAGAAAATCCAAATGAAAGTTCATAGAATAAATTTTTGCTTACCTGCTGATTATTTTCCAGGACAGCTGAATTAATCCATAAAACAAATAGCGCAGCCCAAAACACTTCCAGATTAACCACGGAATGGAGCCTTTTTGCAGTTTCTTCCATTGTCCTTCGATTTGATCGCCGTTCTCCTTGGAACGGCAACTTTTAATCACGTCGTACAAATCTTGTTCTTCCAACTCTTTTTTGAAGGCTTTCTTGAAGAGTCCTCCAGTGTATCTGGAAGAAGGTTTGAAGGTCAAGTGGAAAGTGGTGGAAAGCAAGACTTACGCGAAGGTTAATATTGAGAAAATATTAGCAGAGTCGCGTGGGTTTTTTACTCGTTTTTCCCTTTTGCAGTGGTCCATGGTATTAAAAATAATTTAAGGGAAATGGTGCATTAAAGGGAAATTATCAAAGAATGATAGAAGAAATATTAGTGGGATGTCCTAAAGTCATCCGTTTAAAGGCTCCTTGTGTTATAAATTAAAACTAAATAATTTTCCATTATTTATAATAAGACATTGTGTGCGTAATACTAGTGACAGAAATAATACTTTTACGTTTCTTTTATTTGCTAGAGGGTAAGGTGAGTAAATATAGATAGTGGACTTTTAAGAAAAGTAATATGTTTAAATATTTCATAAGAATGTTTCTAATTACGTTAAAATTTTACTACTTTGTAAAAGTTTCATAACTAAGAAAATTGTTCCCAATCCCAAAATTATTTTATGAACATTTTTATTAGTTTTTTTATGGGGAAAAGATGCAATGAAATAAATATATACTTAAAAGCCATTTTTCTGAAATTTCGCTTCAACAGACGCAAAGAATTAAAAAGGATTTCAAGAAATAAAAGTGAGAATAGTTTTTTTATTTCAACTTTTTTATCTACTTTATACTCTCTAAAAGGTCTTTACAAAATTCTACCACAAGTTTTTGGGCTCAAAATAATTCGATTGAACCAAACATACCTTGGTCCAAAAGTCCTTCCTTACAGTTACAGGGCGCTGAAAAATATCTTTCCAAATCGTTTTTTAAGTCTATCTACAGAACGGTTTAAGGTAGAGACTTGAAATTTGGTGGGTTAATAAGTCTATAAGGAAGCTACAATGTGATGGTATTACAACCAAAATAATATTGTATAGTGTCGTACTTATAGGGGGGACTTAGTGTTTTTTTGGATATTTTTTGTATGGTTTTGAATTTTTTTACAAAATAACAAGAATTATGATAGATACGCTCAAGACACGTAAAAAAGATATACTTGTTTGACTTGCGTTAACTCAACTGTTTGCGAGATATTTAACTTCGAAAAAAATTTTTGCTATAAAAACAATTTGTGACTTACCCTGTAAAGTAAAAAATATTGAGTCACTCTAATAGAGCTGATTCTACGTCCAAAACTAAGAATAAATGGTTGTATAAACCGACCCCCAAAAATGTTTCGTTACTAAAATACAGGGTGTTGAAAGATGTATTTTTTATTCGCCCTCTATCTTTTTTGAGTACATCTACAGAACGGTATAAGATAGAAATTATGCTTAGTTTTGGACGTGAATGAGCCGTATTAGAGTGACCCAATATTTTTGACTTTACAGGGTGTCACAAATTGTCGTTTTAAAAACAAAAAAATTTTCAAAGTGAAATATCTCGCAAACAGTTCAATTAATGCAAATCAAACAAGTATACCTTTTTTACGTGTCTTGAGCGTACCTATCATAATTTTTATTATTTTGTAAAAAAATTTAATTCCCTACAAAAATTATTCAAAAAACCCTGAGACCTCTTCGATAAGTACGCCACTGAACAATATTATTTTTTTCTAATATCAACAAATTGTAGCTTCCTTATAGACTTATTAACTCACCAAATTTCAAATCTCTACTTTAAACCGTTCTGTATATATACTTAAAAAATTATTTGGAAAAATTTTTTTTAGCGCCCTGTAACTCAGTAAGGAAGAACTTTTGGACTAAGGTATGTTTGGTTTAAACGAATTATTTTGTGCCCAAAAACTTGTGGTAGGATTTTGTAAAGACCTTTTAGAGACACCCTGTATAATTACTTTTGAAAATCTGTCGCAGAGAAAAAAATCTTTTTGGCTAGAGAAAAATGCAATTATTTCTATTGTAAATTCTGAATCATTCTGTGTATTAACGAATCTATTTAACTAAAAAAAACATACGCATTATAGTAAAAAATATATACTTTATTTCTTGGCTTATAGTACACATCATGTAAAATTAAATTATTATTTATACAAAATGTATTTTCGACTTCTTTATTACGTGATTTGATAACATCACATAGGATTATTGGACATCATACTTAACAAAGAACAAACATTTTTAACAATTAAGTAGACAATGTTTATACTGTACATTCAGTCTATTTATAGGACAACATAGATAACAATCCGGATTGTTCTACCATCTTATAGAAAATCCCATCTTTGTTCTCCAGTAAACTGACAGGATCATCAAACTCTGCTATCTCCCCTCGATCCAAAACCATAATCTTATCCGAATCCAAAACCGTGTGTAGCCTATGCGCTATGGTAAAAACAGTGCAAGCGCTGAAATTCTCCTGGATCACACTGTGCAACAACGCATCGGTTTCCGGATCCATATTAGCGGTAGCCTCGTCCAAAACCACAATTTTGTTCTTACGAATTATAGCTCTGGCTAGGCAAATTAACTGGCGTTCACCCGCACTGAAATTGGAACCATTTTCATTGATTCTATCTTCGAGGCTGACGAATTCCGATTTGATTTTGACTTTTTCTAAGGCTTTCCAAATTTCATCGTCCAGGTACTTCTTGTCTGGATCGATGTTGGATCTGATTGTTCCAGTGAACAAAACTGGGTCTTGTGGGATTATTGCGATGCTTTGTCGGAGGAAATCCATTGATAAGGTTTTGATGTCGACGTCGTCAATCAGGATTTTTCCCTCGACTTCGTATAATCGGAACAAGGTGGAGATTATCGATGATTTTCCTGCTCCTGTTCGACCTACGATTCCAATTTTTTGTTGGGGCTCCAACGTGAAGTTAATGTTCTTCAAGACTTGTTCGTTATCGCCGTAAGTTAGACTAACGTTCTCATATTTGATGGCCCCTAGCTTTGGCCAGTCTGGAATAATGCGTCCAGTTTTATTTTCTCCTTTGATGTGAGTGTACTCCAAGACTCGCTCCACTGAAGTCATCTGGTTTTCCAGATCAGCCCATTGTCTAACACCCCATTGGACATGAGTAGCCAACATGAAGACTTGCGTTAGCGCCAAACCGACATTTCCAGCGGTTGTTTCTGAAATTTTATTACATAAGTTACATAAGTATTCAAGTATTTTATGTTGTTTAGGACTAACCTGTGTCTATAAACAAAAACCTTCCAACGACTGTTACAATGAAAACGGAACAAAGCGCATCCATGAAGAACCCGAACGCTCTCATGGTGCAAGTTAGGGAGTAGTGAGCGGAAGTGTACAAGTCCTGATGGCGATCGAATTCGTCCTTCAGGATTTCCTCAGCTTTGTAAGCTCTGATGGTTGTTAAACCTTCTAAAGATGCGTTTAGATGCCCCACCAGAGGACTACGAGCTACAATTTCAAATATTAGGAAGAGACTTTAAACAGTCTAGGTGCTTACTTGCTGCTTCCAGGCGTTTCAAGCTACGGCCTGTTGGCATGTAACCAATTCGCATGAAGATTAGAATTATGAAGAATACACCAGCTGGGATAAGAATTTGCCAGTTGACGCTTGCCAGCAGGTAAAATATTCCAATAACGGAAAATGTCACCTGGAAAGATAGATATATAGAACAAGCAAGAAAAAATTCAAGGTTAATAAATGGACCACTGATAATAATTGTATATTCGCAATCAGTACCCTCGAAAATGCAAAAAAATATGATGGTCCAGATTGGTTTTGCCCTATAGTATTTATCAATCGAGTTTATATAAAAGTGCCTTCTTGAATCACAAATTTTGCTTACGTACTAGGACTAAGAGCCAGTTTTTCAATCGATAGTTAACTTCTGGTTAATGAAGTTCCCTTGAAATGAACGCTTCTGATAGGTGCATGTCTACAACTAAAAGTTAACCACCGATTTAAAAGTTGGCCCTAAGACAGTCAACTTACCCGGAAACATTCCGATAGAACATGCGGAAGTTGTTCATCAATATTGTTCAAATCCTGGGAAAATCTATTGAGCACGTTGCCGATGAAATGCGAATCAAAAAATGACATAACAGCGTTTATTATAGTGTAAGACATGGCTTTGTGGATGTTCAACGAAGCCACTCGGGAAAAGTTGAGCAAAGTGTAGGTTTTCAACAGAAGCATTGGACAGGCAACGAAAATCATGATGGAATACAAGTACAATGTAAAGTTTTTGTTTTCGACATATTCATCGATCAACGTGGCGTTTGTAGTATTTTGCGCCTGGAGTTTTTCCACTTTCGTCAACCAATCAACCCTTAAAAAAATTGATTAGGCATTTTAAACGTTAGTTAATCGAAACTTACCAAGAGGATAAAAGTTTTTCTGAGTAGCTCTCAGTAAATTGTGACAAAAGATATATTATAATGATGATGGCAAATAAAAACAGCCCTCCACCGAACTTGAAATATTTATGGTAGACACTCCAGTTAACACTTCCTTTTTTGTTGATTTCATGGTACACCTTCTTCTTGCCAGTAGTTTGCTCGGTTTCCATAAGCTTGTTATATTCCTCCTTGATTTCCTCCTCCTCCTCGTCCACAACAACTTCTTCAACAATCTCCCCTTCGAAATCGTCGTCTTTTCCCACAAGCTCTGTGATTTCCTTCACACTGATTTCTGTGGGATTCCCACACGTTTTTATTGCACCATTAGCCATTACGATAACAGTATCAGCTTCTTCTAAGTGATTAGCACTTTGAGTTACCAGGACGCATAGTTTGTTTTTAAGAAAACCCTTAATGCATTCTGTGAAGATGTGCTCTTGTACATGGGCGTCTAAAGCTGTTAATGAATCATCTAAGAGGTAAATTTCGCTGTTTTTGTAGATGGCTCTAGCCAAGTTTATGCGAGCTTGCTGGCCTTTGCTAAGGTTAATCCCTTTGTCTGCAACGATGGTCTCATCGCCTTTATCGAGTAGATCTAAGTCGTACTGCAAGGCACAAACTCGGATGGTTTCTTTGTACCTAGCGTCATCGTAACTTTCCCCGAAGAGTATGTTCTGTTTAATAGACGAAGGAAACAGCCATGGGTCTTGCGATGCATAGGAAATTCGTCCATGAGTAACCAAGCTGCCTTTCTCCAAAGGGCAATCTTGAAGCATGGTCTTGAGTAACGTACTTTTCCCCGAGCCAACTGTTCCGGTTACAATGTTTAGCCCTGAGGTGATACTCAAGGTCACACCTTGAATTATCTGAAAGTCCCGGATTTTCACGTAGACATCCTGTAAGTCAATCAGAGGTTTCAAGGTGATTTCGTCAGTTCCATGGATTTTTCTAAGTTCGTCAGCTTTGATAACTTTGCTGATTCTGGTTACGGCAGCGTAGAGCTCGGCGGCTCTGGACATACCGAAGGGTATAACTATGCCTAAAGTGTGGCGTAGATCTCGGAAAAGGTTGACAACGTAGAAAATTAGTTCTGCATTGGGTGAGTAGCCCATCCACAGGTAGCAGATGAGCAAGATGTAGAAACCAACGCGAGAGGATAGGATTCCAATAGAGACGATTACTATTCTTAGATAGAAGGCGGTAAGCATTGCACGTACTTCTTTTCTGAAATTGATTGGAGGTTAGAGGGGTGGTCAAAAACACCGATTTTAATCGATTTTCTAACTTACCGTCTGGCGTCTGTGACCTTTTTATTAAAGTACCTCTCCCAAGTATACATTTTAATAATTCTGATAGCCGACAAAGTTTCTTGAGTAATCTGCAGCCTTTCATCGGTTTTTTGTCCAACTTTCAATCGCATTCTGCTCACCCATTTTCCAATATAAACTGGAACGACTTAATGAGCACAAGTTATTAAAATTTTTCATCTACTTACTTTGCAATGGCATAACGGAAAACAAGAAACCCAAGCCAATAAACGAAGAAAACCCAAATTTCGTATACAATAAATAACAGATCACCATAGTTTGGATGATTCCTATCCACATGTCATTGACCAACCAAATACACTGCTCGAAAGTGTACACATCCTTCGTCACCAAAGTCACTATATTCCCCAAACTGATTTCCGAAAGAGCCGTAGGCGTGAGTTTTAGAGCCTTCCGGTAGATCAACGATGAGAACGCGGTGCGTATTCTTATCGCCAATTGTTGAACCACAATAATGTAATTATGGATATAGACAGTGTGGAGTAAATTGAGTCCAACCACCAAACCGGCGTAGAAATACGCGTCCTTTCTCGGCATGGAAGTTTGTCCTGATTTAAAGTAGCCGATTAAATTACTCATGCCGTAAGGTTCCACAATGCTTAAATGAAAAAATTTGGGTTGGATTTTTTCGATAATATAACAACTCTTACACATTGATGATTTTCCAAGTGAGATGGACGAAACCTAAAAATACGTATTGGTAGCCGAAGCATGCCCATAGTAGACGTGCAACTGATGGTGGGGATTTCTTCTGGTTTTCTTTTCTCCATTCGTTTTCAATTCGGTCGCCGTTTTTTTTGGAACCGCAACTTTTAACTACCTCGTATAAATCGTGCTCTTCCAAATCTTTCTTGAATGCTCTTTTAAACATGCCACCAGTATATCTATGAAAATATCGTTAAAGCGGATTAAAATAAAAACATTGTAATAAAATAAATATCTTATTTGTTGTGGAATATAACAGTAATAATAATCGATTGTGATGATGGGTGAAAGACCTGAATTTGCATTGATTGATAACCGCGTAATATAAAAGGATTTTTTGCAAATTGATTTGTTTTTAAGGAAATATGTACTTATATCCAAATTCTATTAAATTTTTCGGGGTTAATCCAAGGAGCCAAAGTAAAAATTTTGAAAATCTCTTAGTACAAAAAAACTGTACTTACATGAAAGTTAACAGAGAAAATATGTTAGCCCTCTCGCGAGGGTTACTTTTTCTCATAGTTTTCTCACAATGATCCATTCTGATTCCTCTCAATCAAACCGCTTGTCAACACAATAATTAATTAAGTACTATATCTGCTACTATTAACAAGAAGCAAATGTATTTTACACTGATAACTAATCAAAAATAAACACCCATTATTACAGATCGATCCTTCGGTATCTCGGCAGAGATTGAAAAAAATACGACTACTCCATATTCCTCGAGGAACTTTCCTTTTATAATCATTAACTAAATAAGTTTGGTTTTTTTTCATTGTTTATTCGAAGAATCCCAAATCCAGGCTGGTAGCCCTCAAATATTTATTATGGAATTTGTACTATTTGCTGAAGAATACGAAAATAGAGATAATGACGTTTCTGCATTGCTTAATTTTGTGTTGCAATTGCGGTTTTGGACGAATAGGAAGAATTTGTTGGGTGTACCAGGTAAATAAAACTTGTACCCACATGCGAAGTTTATTAAAAATATAAACAATTTTTATTATGCTAGGGGATCATAACAGTGGGTAATTTACAACCCAGAAATGGGTTTTTAGCTACTTATGACATAAATAGACGTGGTATTTATACAACGAAATTAACAATATAAAACTAGTTAATTGCAAATATTATAACAATAATCATTGTTACATCAAAACGAATTAGATTTTCAAACACAAGACAAATAGAAGATACGTCAATTGTAATCGTAATGTAAATAACCCCATTTTAGTACATTATCAGATTTTTTGAACCACCTCACCTCAGTGAACACTTAATGCTATTTGTAAATAGTCGAAGATGTTAATAACATCCATATAATAAAAACTATCTTATAATAGTAATCTAATCTAACATCTAGGACACTACGACGTCGTGCTTAATCTGAAAAATCAGGTGCTTTCTCAGTTTGTTGTCTGTCTCTTTGTTCTTCATGATGATCAAGGGTGAAATGCATGATAGAATATTTGTATTAGAGTAGAAGGAATGGAGTGGGAATGCTTCAGTGGGCAAACTTGCAAAAGTTCTGTACAAGGAATGCTTCATACGCAATACACACACATTATTTTCCATAAGTTCTTAGATAATAAATTGCATTTAAAAGTATTACGTATCCTAGAGTTATTAGTGGAAACTTCGAAGCACAATGTTCCTATCCATGTGATAAACTATGGTAAAAAATCGTTTTTAGTTTTGACTCTTTTACAACCTTTTAAAATCTTGCTTTATCCACTTAAATTGAATTTGCATTTTTTTATTAAGTAGCTAACAAATTATGAGCATATCAAAATTGCTATAGGTACGATTTTACAGAAACTTGAAGAGATTATAAAACTTCTATTTTATCAAATCTCCGTTTGGGATACGAATGCCTATTCATAAAATAGAATTTGCTATAAACAATTCTACATGCAAACCAGTTTACAGAATGGTTTCGAAATAGATTTGAGACAAATTAGGTCTAGAACAGCGAAAATTAATGAAAAACTTCACAAATTAGCAATTGATAAAAAACCCTGAAATTTTTTTTTAATTCAAGTTTAACTTTAATTTTTTAGATCTCTATCTACTTTTAACAAATTATTCAAATAAATATAGGTTATCTTCAGTTGTCTATATTTTTACTAATTATTGTAATTTAAATTGTAGAACTTTTAATGAGCAGTTATGTACTTTTATAATAACAGGTAGGTAATAACTCAATATTGATCAATAAATTTGATAAAACATGCCATTTGAAGGAAAATTATGGTATAGGTATATAAACTCGTTCAGTTAGTCCCTTTTTATTCATATGACAAGAAGTAGTCCTCTTGCATTGTATTAGAATTTGTTTGTGCAGAAAACAATTTATGCCAATAATTAATTTGTACGTGAGATTATGTAACGAAAAGATTATAAAAATATTAATTTTTCATATTTTACAGGTCTTTACAAAATCCTACCACAAGTTTTTGGGCTCAAAATAATTCGTTTAAACCCAACATACCTTTGTCCAAAACTTCTTCCTTACTGAGTTAAGGGCGCTAAAAAATATGTTTCCAAATAATTTTTTAAGTATATCTACAGAACGGTTTAAAGTAGAGATTTTAAATTTGGTGGGTTAGTAAGTCTATAAGGAAGCTACAATTTGTTGGTATTAGAACCAAAATAATATTGTTCAGTGGCGTACTTATCGAAGAGGTCTCAGGGTTTTTTTGAATAATTTTTGTAGGGGAGTAAATTTTTTTACAAAATAATAAGAATTATGATAGATACGCTCAAGACACGTAAAAAAAGTATACTTGTTTAATTTGCATTGACTCAACTGTTTGCGAGATATTTCACTTTGAAAATTTTTTTGCTATTAAAACGACAATTTTTGGCACCCTGTAAAGTCAAAAATATTGGGTCACTCTAATACGGCTCATTCTACGTCCAAAACTAAGCATAATTTCTATCTTATACCATTCTGTAGATATACCTAAAAAAGATAGAGGGCGAATAAAAAATACATCTTTCAACACCCTGTATTTTAGTAACGAAATATTTTTGGGGGTCGGTTTCTACAACCATTTATGCTTAGTTTTGGACGTAGAATCAGCTCTATTAGAGTGACCCAATATTTTTTACTTTACAGGGTAAGTCACAAATTGTTTTTATAGCAAAATTTTTTTTCAAAGTTAAATATCTCGCAAACAGTTGAGTTAACGCAAGTCAAACAAGTATACTTTTTTTACGTGTCTTGAGCGTATCTATCATAATTCTTGTTATTTTGTAAAAAATTAAATACCCTACAAAAAATATCCAAAAAAACACTGAGTCCCCCCCTATAAGTACGACACTGAATAATATTATTTTGGTTGTAATACTATCACATTGTAGCTTCCTTATAGACTTATTGACCCACCAAATTTCAAGTCTCTACTTTAAACCGTTCTGTAGATATAGGTACTTAAAAAACGATTTGGAAAGATATTTTTTAGCGCCCTGTTACTCAGTAAGGAAGGACTTTTGGACTAAGGAATGTTTGGTTCAATCGAATTATTTTGAACCCAAAAACTTGTGGTAGGATTTCGTAAAGACCTTTTAGAGACACCCTGTAGATTAATCTTACTTAAAATTGCATGCAAATTTTTCAGTCAAACAAACAGCAATAATAATTACTCTGAATTGATTCGCAATAATATATACTTTACAAAAAAACAAAAACAAATTATCTCAGCTACATTTTCTCCTATTTTCCTGTCTACAAACAATTAAGTACGTCTTAAGCCACGCGTTCAAAACCAGCTTCAGCAGCAGTGATACAGAAATTTGCATAAATTAATCTGGTCGTCGCATTACAATCCACATAAGAACTAATAAATGAAAAACTCCATTTTATACCTATTTAAATACTTGCCCCGATCTCGAGGACGTTCAGATTTCAGAAATTGTTTGTACCGAACAGGTTGTTCTTTTATATGTTGTAATTTTTTCTCAAACGCGAAGTGAAAAATTTTCCAAAAAGTCTTGTGTGAGCATGTTGGAACATAAATTAAAAGAAAAATATAATTTGAATATTGTTGGCAACAAAAACACTGTCTGGAGGGTGGAGGCGTCCACAACAGCGAAAAACTGTAAAAATTTTATTCGGGACATTGTCGATAATTTGGATTTGCAGCCCAATCCTGAGAAACCGGTGATTGCTTTATCTATAGGTACGTATGAGGAAAAAATTCATAAACGTGATTTTATATGATTATTTGTGGTTTTGTGGTTTTATTTGTAACATTTCAACGTCTGGTAGTTTTCCATGAGTGCTTCTGAAACCTGACGTAACTCCTGAAATTTTCCAAATTTGTTTTGCAAAACTAACGCTGCCTCACGAATTTTTCTTTAATCTCAATGACTAAATAGTTTACTTTTTAATTATGCTATATTCATTATTTTAATACGCAATTCAATTGGTCGCATTTATCACCTGATGATGGTTGTTTACTACTTTCATTTCTATCAAAAAATTTACATAATAAACTGGCTTAAAAGAATCTAATTAATATTTCTCAGAAATTCTTAAACGCGCATTTATGTTAATGAGCCCACTATTTGTCCCTACAGGTGACCCCACCGTCTACGGCAACCTAAAACCCTCCGCCGAAACAATCCAAGCTGTTTTAACAGTTTTAACCGAGGGTTCTTCCAACGGATATGCCCCAAGTATAGGCTACGAAAGATCTCGTGAAGCTCTCGCTGAATATCTTTCCCACGATGGCGTTGAAGTTAAAGCAAAAGATGTCATCATATGCAACGGTTGTTCCTCTTGCTTGGAACACTGCATCACGGTACTGGCTGACGGTACCAAAAACCAGAACATCCTCATGCCGCGTCCTGGTTTTCCTATCTGCCGCACCCTAGCCGAGGCTATTGGTGTTACTGTTAAATACTACAATTTGCTTCCAGAGAAAGATTGGGAGGCAGACTTGGACCATTTGGAGGCGCAAATCGACCAAAACACCGCGGCTATTGTCTTAAACAATCCGTCGAATCCTTGCGGTTCCGTTTATAGCGAACAGCATCTTCGCAATATCTTAGAAATTGCGTATCGCCGAAGAGTTCCGGTTATCGCAGATGAAATCTACGAGCGCCTGGTGTTCCCTGCAAAGAAATTCGTGTCAACTGCTGAGTTAAATTCTGGGGTACCAATTTTAGTGTGTGGTGGTTTGTCTAAACGTTTTCTGGTACCTGGCTGGCGCCTTGGTTGGATTGTGGTGCACGATGAGATCGGCGCCTTCGATGACATCCGCAAGGCTTTGGTGTGTCTTAGCCAGAGAACTATAGGAGCCAACACGGTAATTCAAGCAGCTTTGCCGGAAATTCTGCAAAACACTCCGCAGAGTTTCCATGATGAGCTCATCAGTACTCTGTTGCGTCATGCTAAAATTGCATACGACGCCCTTCAAAACGCTAGAGGACTATCACCGTTTATGCCTGAGGGTGCTATGTACATGTTAGTTGAGATTCAACTCAACAAATTTCCAGAATTTGCAAGCGGCTTGGAGTTTGTTGAGAAACTTATGGAGGAAGAATCCGTGTTTTGCCTTCCAGGCGAAGTAAGTTTCCCTCATCATGGTGTAGCATGTAAATTACCTAATACAACTTTTTTTATAGTCCTTCCAAATCCCTGGGTTTATGCGTATTGTCCTTACCATTCCAGAAGAGCTGCTTTTGGAGGCTTGTAATCGCATCGCCGAGTTTTGCAATCGTCATTATGTGTGAGCTGAGTTAATTTGTTACAGATTTTGTGGAGATTCATTATAGATTCTGACACATACTTAGGTAAGCACAAAAAACAGGTTTTTACTAACATTAGCGCACGTAATTAAAATTTATAAGATATATTATGGATTTACGTTATAGTTTTGTTAATTTGCATTTTTGCAAGAAAAAATATTTTTGTTATGTTACTTTTATATGTTAATTATAATAGTTGCACATTATGTTATTAATGATATTCTAAAAATTGTTATAACTAATTCATTAGAATAATTATTACTAAAAAGAAATAAATTGTATGTGTTTTAATTACATCGTTTTTATTCCCTTTATTAATTTTAAGGCAACTTTTTTTAATATAATAAATAAAGCTGAAAAGCATACAAAATCTGATAAGAATTATGTGATTTTTCAAAGTTCTGCAGGAAAAACAGTATGTATAAAATTGTGTATTTGCACATACTGGAAAATTTTGAAGTCTACAAGTTGTAGACTATAAATATTATAGTATTTTACTATGGACCTACTTGCCCCCATACGGTACACAAACATCTTAATATAAATGTTACAGAAAATTTTCCCATTTAATTATCTGATTAGATAACCAACAATAATTATAAATGAAACTACTGAGGATTTACCAGGTAACATTTAAAAATTATTAAAAAGCACCTCCAAAGATCTATTTTTAGAACTTTTCACATTTTTATTATGAAACTAAAAAATAAATTACTTAACTAAATGATGCACATTTCAAGGTGTGAAATCCATTAAACCTGCATAGCAACTGTCTTTCATTGTTATATGTGCAATGTTTGTAGATATAGATATAGCAATGATGTTATAAGCCCGACGATCTTAGAGGAAGGTATTCGTCGCCTCCAAATCGGCGCACCACTCCCATATGCCAACTAAAATAATTGTTTAATTAAAGCTAATAAATAATATTAAACGATTCGTCTTCTTGACTTATATAACGTGATGGCAGTTTCTATTGTATGTAACATAACATTTTTAACAACTATTTATAACGCAGGCATGTACACTAAACACAGATTATAAATACGCATTCTAAATATACGTCAGCTCGTCGCTGAACCAGTGTTAAACAGCACCTTCACCAAGTTATGACTACATTTTAAAACACTGTGCAATTATTGTTAAATTCCGCATTAGATATTCTGCACAGCTGACGAAATTAAACCATGAAAGTGACAAGTTATTCATCATTACCACTTAGCCCAAACAAGTACCACCAGAAGTGTGTGTGTGTGACATAGAACCTTGCATTACCAAAATTGGCCGTCGGTGCGTGGTCGGTGATATTATTCAAAAAACTCGCTAATAAAAGCTATTTTCATCAACAACAGTCATTGAAGTGCTTTCAACGCGATATTAATAATGTCGTCGCAATTAAAACGCAGTCAAAAAACGGACTTTTCCACAACACCCGCAGTGGTGACCAGGGAGCGCAGCTTCATCAAGTCCAATCGAGATCCCCAAAAGCGCCGCAGCCAGACAATGGCCACAATAAAAGGTAAACCTACAATGGAAATATACAGACCACCTAATGTCCGTACCGATTTGCCCAATATGACAGGAAAACTGAACGTACACGCTAAAGAATTCACCATGAGTCACGAATTGCACCCGTCCAAGTCCAGTGGGAACTTAAATTTAGCCATGGGTTTCGATCCGCATCCTTTACAGCACTCGAAATCCAGCGGGAACATCCTGCGACACATGAATCATCCAGGGTTCGTTCCAATAATCCCGATGCCGATCATCCATTCGACGTCCACTTCGCAAATCCTCAACCTACACCGTCCAAATTACCATCAGTACCCCACCACTGCTGACATCATGGTACATCCAGTCTTCTCAGGACAGAACCAACCACTCCATTGGAACAACCACCATCATCCAACCAGTACCACTACGACAACAACCGCACAAAACCTGAAGCGTTCCAAGAGTCTTGGTGCTAGCGACTCGCAAAACCTAGCAGCTAAGCTGAAGAGCTACGCTAAAGAAGACATCGACCTAACAATGTTTAGTAAAGAAGACCAAGGAAATCTCAAGGTGGCAATTGATGATCCCAATCAGTTACCATCACGCACCGTCATGGATCTAGTCAAGACCATCATGGAGAAAGCAGTGGAAGGCATAAGATACTGCGAGTCCGTGGCCAAACTATGCATCGCCATAATCGAGCGCGAAAAAAACCAAACTTTTCTTGAATCCCTCCTCAACATGTGCCAGCAATGGTACCAAGAACGCGACAAGATCCTCCGAGGGATCAAAGCAGGAGATGGAACGCGCTTCACGGCCTTCATGTGGTTCCTAACTGAAATGTGCAGCCAGCTCAAACGGCACCACCTCAACGACCAATTCGAGTCTCTTCAACCTGAGTTGGTGTTGTTGTCTGTTTTGGCCAAGTGTTGTCAAGCGTGTGTGAGTTTGCCGATTAAATGTCTGTCGGAAACGGAATGTTTGTTTTTTGTGTTGACGTCAATTGGAAAGGATTTAGAAACGGAACTGCCTCAGCAGTTGGAACAGCTTTTGGCTAGTGTTCGTGATGGGTTTTTGGCTAGTGCCGGTTCGTCTGGTGTGAGACGTACGCTGTTGCAATTGATTGAATTGCATGCTTCCAATTGGCAGTTGCCTGGTTCTTCGGTTTTGTATTACTATCCCAGGATTAAGTGAGGGATTTTGCTGTGAAATATAAATAAAACGTTGATGTGTCGTGTGCGAGTTGAGGACCAATCGATTTTTTTTATACTTAGACTGGTATTATACAAAATTAATGTTAACTTTATTACTACAATATTATTCATACAACTATTGTTTTACTTATTGTATTATTAATAAATTATTTAATAAATAATTTGTTTGGATTTGTCACAAACATTTACCTAGGTTTTGAGACTAATATTAAAATATTTTGTGCGAAAATCCACGTGTGATACAAATAATGTATATTATTTATAGCGGTGATGTAAATTTTGAATGTTTGTGTGTTGATGAAGATGTTTAATGTTATTTCATGCCAAATGAGTTACTTTAATAATGAGCACTAGCTTTCAAAGTAAACATTCATCTAAATATTTTTGTACAAAAAGTAATAACATAGTCCATCATCTTTTAATTGAAAATGTTTAAAAGTATATAGCTTTTTAATTTTATGAAATTTGCAGAAGCAAGAAAGAAGATCAATTCATTTCTACTCATCTTCTCTCCAAATATTGGAATTGAAAAAGTGGGAATACCGATTTAATTAAAGTTCTTTTTTAAATATTTATTTTAATTTTGAAGAAGGAGAAAGTAAAAATTAATAAGAATATTATATATTTCTCTCTAACACATTAAAATACGCCAGTTCTAAATTAATATTTATTAACATTCTTGTTCCTGCACTACAGTTATTTTAAATATGCGGCATTTAAAAACCAAAGTGTTTTTTGTTGAAAATATCTCAATAATAATTTTAACACACTTCTCAATTTATTTACTTCTATTATTTATTGCAGCAATATTTTATATGATATAGGAACTCCTAGTATTTTACTACCTTGATAAATAGTTCTATTAATTTTAGAAAAAATTGTAAAAGTAGAAGGACCGAAACGGAATTTAATGACAAATATTTTTAAAAAGTCTACAATAATATTTAACGAAAAATTTTACTGAAAATTTAAAAAAATATCTTTTTTTAGTTCTTATAATTGTTGAAGATGCTATTAAATTTTAATAGTTTTTTAATCTCAAAAAATCATTGCATCTCATTTTCTACATTTTAATTTGAATTTTGGCGCTATGTAAAATTTTGAATCGCAGAAGCCCATGATATGTTCGTTGCTCTACACCGAGATGAACGAGTTATATTTTATCCTTGTTCCACTACAAAGGTAAGATTGAGTCCAAGCCAACTGGATTTAAAATCAAACACAACCCACTGTCAAGTTTGACATCCACTTTATTTGAGGTTAGTTTATTTATATTTGTTATCCAAAAAACCAACACCAGTATCTACTGATTACGCAAACGAAGCACCTACAATTTAACATTTATTTTCCGGCAAAGAACCGTTTTTATGTCCAAACTACATAATATTATTGCGACAAAATGCCGAAAACATTCAATAATGAATATTACATTGCCCTGGAGGGCAAGGACTTGCAGGCAAATGCCATGGCAGTTGATAATACAGGCACATACGTCCTACTAGCTGGGTAAGTAACAAAAACAGGAAATTTCCGAAGAATAAGTTGTTTCCGTAGTCGAAGGTGTATGGCTATAAAATGCTTAGATGACGAGAAGAACGTCGTCCAAAAGTTTCCAAGACAAAGCAAGTATGAAGTGAGTTGTGCCGAGTGGAACCCCACACCATCACACAAGGAATTTTGTGCTATTTCGGTTAGTATACTACAGAGATTATGGTGTCCTCATGTTTTAGTTAGTGAGAGGTACATAGATTTACTTTTATTAGGAATTGGACAAAAACATGAATGCACGTTATGATTCAAAGAAAACAAAATTTTCTAAATATGTTGCAATTCCTGCAACTACAAATTTTCCAATTATGTAGACATAACCGTAAATTGTAAACACATTTGTAGCTAATTGATTTCCTTATCTTCGGTCAACATGAAAGCTTAAATTTATTAGACCTTTTAAATAATATGTACGTTTCTGTAAATTTATTATAGTTATGTCTTGTTTTAGAGCAACCAACGCTTAGAGGTTTTCACATGGCGTCCCAGCGAGCTGACCCAGTCTTATTCAATCAAAGCTCACACCCGCGTGATAACCGACATCAACTGGCACCAATTCGATCCTAATCTCCTAGCCACATGTTCCGCCGACACTTTTATTTATATTTGGGACGTACGTGACCCCCGACGTCCCTCAATTTCCCTGTCGGCTATAGCAGAAGCATCCCAAGTGCGTTGCAATCGCCTTTCGCCCCATTTGATGGCAACAGCACATGACGGTGACATAAAAATCTGGGACCAGCGTAAGGGTACTTCGCCTGTACAGTATGTTTCGGCACACGTAGCCAAAATCCACGGTTTGGACTGGAGTCACACCAACGAATCTCAATTAGCGTCTTCCAGCCAGGACAGCACGGTGAAGTTCTTCGACACGACAAACCCGAGACGAGCCGAATATTTCCTCACTACTAACGCACCAGTTTGGAGGGCGAGGTATACGCCATTTGGCAACGGGATTGTCACGGTGGTGGTACCACAATTGCGCCGAGGGGAGAATAGTTTACTCTTGTGGAACACTGCTAATCGAGCGGTGCCTATGCACACATTTGTGGGGCATCGCGACGTTGTTTTGGAGTTCCAGTGGCGTAAACACCGAACTGGTGATCAGGATTTTGAGTTGATTACTTGGTCCAAAGATCAGACGTTGTTAGTGTGGAAAATCGAACCGTTTTTACAGAAACTTTGCGGGTACGAACCGGACGACGAAACTAGAGTTGAATTGGATGATTGTGCGCCTGCATTGGAAGCAGTGGACATTGAAATAGAAACTGTGAAATTACCCAAGAAAAACATGCCGAAAGTTCAACCACTACAACAGGAATTTTCCCTTATAAACGTGCAAATTCCTAACTTGGAGGTGAAGAAAATGGATCCGATTAACCGTACTTGTAACGTGAAAGCATCCATTACGAACTTCACAGTTAATTTAGAGGTAACGTTCCCCAACGCGTATCCACATGGCGTTACGCCGGTTTTCCAAGTAATGGCTGGTTCGAATTTAACCGATACCATGGCTATTCAACTCCTACAAACGCTGAATCATTTGGCTCAGCAGCGAGTGTCGAAAAACCGTACTTGTCTAGAACCTTGCCTCAGACAAATGGTCACAACTTTGGAACAATTATCGTCCGATGTGGAAGACGACAGGATTTTCAACCGCTCGTTTTTAGACACTTCCAACATGGGTGGCTACAACGACGCTTATATCCCATTTCCCAAAACTTCCGGAGCAAAATTTTGCTCAGTTGGACTGCTAGTCTGTTTTGGACGCTCATTTCCAACGCGTCCCAGGCTCAATAAATCCGAGGCAACTACCCCGCGTACTCTATCTGCCTTAGAGAACATCCTAGCGAAGCGAGATAACATGTCTGTCTCTGCGTACTATTTCCAAAGACAACGCTCGAGAATCAAGCCGTTATCCTCGAAACTGTCTAAAACTCTTGTCCATATTTACGATGGTTTGGGTTTGTTCTTCATCAACAAACAGCTGGCTGAGGAATATGTTATTGATGGTGATGTGGCGAGTGTTTGCAAACAGAACGCAGCAGCGGCAAGAAGAGTTGGTCGATGGGACTTGGTACAGGCGTGGAAGTTGGCTGAGTTGATGTCTTCTACTGTGGAGATGAACGAGGATATGGCTTGGTCGCGGCATCCCCTTGGAAATCAGCTAATGGAGTCACTGTAATTTGGTTGTGGCAGTGTATATTCAACCGACAGTTAATGCGGTTTAATATACACTTCGCCTATTCACGATTCAATTGCACGTTTTATGTTGTTGATTTTTCAGGATAAGTCACTATGCTTTGCAGTCGGATATACAAATGGCAGCCATGTTAAGTTGCATCTTCGGAAGGGGTCACAACGGATGGTCCGGGAGGTCCTCCTTGAAATCACTGTTATCACCAGGGGTGAGTCCATGCAACAGTTTGGTTTTTGTCTAAAGGTTTATAGCGCAACAATGTTCATGTCTTCATCTGTACTACCTGATTTAATTTTTTTGTATTAAAATTCATTCATTTTTTGTAGCATCTAGTACCAGGGAAAAAATGGTTTAAGGTAACTAAAATTCTTCCAGCCTAACACTTATTTTTTAAATTATTTGCTGTGAAAAATAGACAATGTTTTTCTTTTGACTTTTGAGTATCATCAATTTTTCAATTAAGTCCCCCCCATCAATCAGCTTTTGTTATCTAATCTTCCAGTTTTTTTAGGGCGATGAAAGGTGACAAAATCTAAACTAAAAGCTTATTTTTTAATCCATATTAATGCTTAACTAAACTCCATATTTTAGTAAAATATAATCATCTTCCTTCGCCTTAACACCGCCTTTTTATGTACCTTTCAACTCCCAAATGCATGTGCTTATCAAGCTCTCCCCCAACCGCTTCCCATGAATTACCTCGTTTTATCTTTTTTAGTCAGGAGGTTCCCCATACCACACCATTCCACCAGCTGACGTCATGGCCGATGGTTGGGTGCTCACCTCGCTTCGCCCCAATCGCTCTTCATCTTTAGACAACTTAAAATTGGAGCAAATCGCCAGTACTTCAAGCCCACCCAGAAACCCCTCAACATCCCTTTGCGAGTACTACAAACTAGCCTATGCCGAAACTCTACACCGTTGGGGGTTGTTGTATAAACGTGCCGAAATCGTAAAATGCATGTGCGCCCCAACAGAAATTCATAAAGGTGTTGAGTTCCTGACGGACTGTCGATATTGCGTGAAACCGTCCAAACATTGCTGTTGTAGAAGTTGCAAAAGGTTGTCGTTTAATTGTATTATTTGTCATGTGTCTGTGAGGGGTTCGGCGAATTGTTGTGTGATGTGTGGACATGGTGGGCATACGAATCATTTGACACAGTGGTTTATGTTGCATGATGTATGTGCCACTGGTTGTGGATGTCATTGCTTGTTGGATTCCCAGGGTATTTTTGTCCCTTAACGGATGTTGGGGCAAGCCAAGCGGTACTGCAAAGTTTAATATTGTGATATTATGAGATGATTTTGTGATAAAAATGTTGACAGAATGGGTCACACCTACTGGTACTCGCACCAAAGCCACTGATTTAATTTTGTTCTTAGTCATGAAAACATCCTATTATTATTTAATAAGTACAATAATATGCACAATGTATTTATTTGTAAAATGTTTCCTACATTAGAATAAAAAGCTAATATTTGACAATAACTATTTAATTTTTTGATAATATAGTAACTATTTAGTTCTTCTAGTTATTTATTACATTTTTTTTAATACTAATTAGCATATTTTATTTAAATCCCCTAATAAAATGATTCACAATCTAAATATAATAACCTGATGATTTAAAATAAAATCAGTACTCGTTTTTCGTCCAATAAATTAATTTGTGAATATTCCAAAAAAATGTCTAGTTGTGTAATAAATACCACAAAACTAACACCAAAATACTTTTATTGTTTTCATAGAGATATTTCGTACATTATAAAAAATTAGAATCAATTTTATAGGAAAAAACAACAAATATTAGACAGCCAGTCTTCATTTCCGCCCTCGACCGCGATTACCTTTTCCAAACGTCATAGATTTGTTCCCACCTCGGTTCCCACCTTTCTTTCTACCCTTTAAACAAAAAACAATTAGAACAACAACCAAAATAATATTTGATCTCTCTTACTCTGCCTCTAAAATTGCTTTTAAATTCCTGAGGTCTTTGAGCACGTCCAGCACCACCTTCAAACTGTCTAAAGTCCACTGAAGAATAATCAAAAGGCGCAAACTCTTGACTATAATTCCCATCCATTTGCTCATAGGTACCTCTTCTTTGCGGGAAAAATTCACCTGGGCCATCGTGGAAATCACGAGGACCCTGATGGAATTGTTGATTCGGCTCAAAACCACCAGGACCGTCGTGAAAATCGCGAGCATTGGGTTGGAATTGTCGCTGATTTTGCGGGAAATTCCTTTGGTTTTGCTTCTGAAGTTTACGTTGGTTTATTTGTGGGTTTTGCTGCTGCTGGTTTTTTTGCTGTTGGTTTTGTTTATTCTTCTTTTTCTGATTGTTCCTTCTGTTATTTTGCTTCTGCGGTGTTTGTTCAGCATGTTTACCTTTAGGTGGCCCCAATCGCTCTTTCACGCTCACACTAGCTTCCCCTTCAAGCCTAATGTGCTTGTTAGGGCTACTGTCCAAGTTTAACTCCTCAGCTTTTCGCTTGTTCAATTGGTGGAACTTCGGAACGGGAGTATGCAGTTGATTCTGAGAGTATTCGGAATCCGGATGGAAAGTATCACTATCTGACAGTTCGCGTTTGCGTTTTTTTGACCCGCCCATTTCTACCAGCGATTGAACTTGAGGTGGATCGGAGGAAGTCTGTCTTGTGAGATTTAAAAAGTGTGTGCGAATCTAAACCAAAATAGTTAGTAGTCAAAATATTTATTTGCAAAATTATGTAAATTACCGATTCGATTCGTTCTTCGTCTGTGCGCCCATCACTTGTTGAGGCCGCTGGTTGCACAGCTTTCTTGGCATTTTCAGCAGTCAAACGCTCCTCCTCCGCTTGTATATACGGTTTAACCAGTTTGTAACGCTCGAAAGGTCCCAGGAACTTCAGCGTTTTTGGCTTATTTTGCTTTTCCATCTGAAATCAAACCGAATTAAAAACCAATTAACTTACGAAATCGTTGAATGATAAAACAGTACAAAAGCCAAATTTGTAAATTAAAAACAAACCTCTTCGTCAGAAATTGGAGGAGAGTCAAATACTGAACATGAAGCAGTCGTTCTTTCTATAGGTACGCACATATTCAATTTGGATTCCAAATTAAAAAACTCGGAATTGTTTAGAAGTGTAGGTAAATCATCGCGAAACTCTGACGATTTTGTTAAATCATGTGGGCAATGCAAGGGACTATCCATGTTAATTTTTGATATTTTCGTGGTGGTTCCTCTGGCCCTTGTATCCTCTTTCATTATAGCCTGTAGCATAAACAAACAAAGTCAATTACGATATTTATTAAAAAACAAAACGTTACCTGTTCTAGTGCTTGGCTTCGTGCCTTAAGGATAATCTTGTGCAATTCCAGTAGATTAGCCCGAACTAAAGGAGGGATTGGATTACAACACGCAAGAATACCTTGCATTTCCCTTGGAAGGCTTTCGGAAATTTGTAACATCATATGGTTAGGCAAAACATACCTTTAAATAAAAACCATTAGGAATTTTTAGAATAACTACAAAAACTAAACATACCCAATACTTTCGTCTTCCTCCCGTGAAATAATATCACGCCATTTGTACAGTTCTTTCAAAGCGTATAACTGTCGATTATCAAATAATCGTTTGCATTTTCTGTAAAAATCTAAATGACTTTCCTCGGTTAAAACCGGCTTGAAGTATCGCTGAGGTAAAAAAGTAAATGAGTATTTGAGATATTCATTAAGTTTTTGTTACCTTTTTACAAATCTCTGTGCTACACTGAAAAACTGAGCGAATAAGCGTATCGTGATTGTAAGACTTTTCCAACAACTCCTTCTTCAACATCTGATAAATGTAAATTAAATAATGTGTATCCTCTCTCGCATATGACTTTAATTCTTCTGGCAACGGACGGATCCTCCAATCAGCCAACTGAAACTGCTTATTAGGTAAAAAATTACAATATCTCTTCATTAAGTAAGCTAAAGACAATCCGGAAAACTCCAGTAGTTTCGCTGCCTGATGTGTGTCAAACATATTGACCACATAAAGAGACAAATCCCTTTGGAGCCACTGTACATCCGAATCTGCGCCATGGAAAATTTTAACAATACTCGGTTTGGTGAAAACTTCGTTCAAAACGCACAGCTTGTCACGAAGAGCTAAAGTGTCGATGAGATAATCGGTTTCCGTTGTGGAAATTTGCATAAGGCAAGTTATTCCCATGAAGGTGCGGTAGGAATGGTGCTCTAAGTCCACTGCAAATTCTTTGACTTGTCGCAGGGCTTCCACTAGTTCATCCAGTTGTTCCCCTGTGGTAATTTCAATTAGTGGGGTTTGGTCTACTGGCTTTGGAAGCGTTGGTGGAGTCACTTTCAGATGGTCTGGAAGCGGGGTAAATCTCTCCAGCTCCAATTCGTATGGATGAGAATATCTAACAGTTTCAGCAACAAAATCCAAACTTAAGAGTTTATAAAAACTCCAAACTTAACTTACTCTTGTCCTCGCTCGGTTTCTTCTAGAAATATAGCGAGCGGTTTCATAGAATTGGGTTTGTCTTTAATCCGCGGCTCCCACGGATAACTGCTGCTGTTCACGATTTTATCCTTGAAAAACTTCTGCGGCCTAACAATATTCTTAGCCGTGAGCAGTCTAATTGCCTTGTCTGAACTGTTGGCCTAGCAATAACATCCAAATTAATCCAAGTGACACAATACAATTTGACTGCAAAATTTCAAGTTAAACTTACGTTGTTTGCAATCGTCGAACTAACGGAGAATGTAGCATTGGTTAAGCGATTCCATGAACCGTTTATGGGCAATTGGGCGCTGACTGCTTGGATTAAAACAGGTTCGATAGCCGTTTTTCGTATGCCATTCATTTCATCTATATTATTTGCTACACGTTCTAATATCACATCGTTTGCCTCGACTATCAGCTCGGTTTTATTTTCAATTATCTGACTGCGGATGTTGCCTTCAATTTTGTAATGCCGTAAAACAGTGTTTATTAGTTTTAAAACATTGGCGCCTTCAGTGTCGATTATTTTGTTGAAACTTTCATCAGTTTTATAGAAATTCCAATCCCTTCCTGTTGGAAGGGCGTTGGAGTGTTTGATGGTTTCCATAACGGTCTTGTATCCATTCTAAGGGGGTAAAAAGACACATGGTGACTTTTTCAAACATAACCTCACAAACAGTAATTTACGACAGGTTGATAAGATTACCTTTGTTAGTTGTTCTAATGTTGTGTTACCAAATATTGGTACATTGCTGCTTGTGTTTTCGTTGGCGTTCACTTCCGAAACGCTTTTAGGTTTTTCTTGAGACATTTTTCAGAAGAAAAACCATTGATATTTTATTTTTACAAATGATTGAAAAATGTGTTGTTAAGTTGGTACACCTGTAAATTGTGGCTGTGCATGACTAATAGATGGCGTTTATCGAGGAATTTTGTTGATTTGTTTTAAAAATTGTCAAAAAGAAAACAAACTTTTTAAAAGTGCTTATTATTTACCACAATTAACTTGTAAAGTCTGCAAAAAGTCCATAGAAGATCCGTGAGGATTTGGGTAAATTTTTTTTCAAATTTCCTATTATACTTAACTTTCAGACCAAAATTCCGGCTGATTCTGAAAAAATCCAATTTTAGTTTACCAACACATTTAGCAGAGGCACCAATCAATTAACACAATATGGATAATAAAAATAATGCACACTGGCACGGTGGAAGTAAAGTTTGTCTAATCCATTATCATTAAACAGAAAAAGAAGTCATCCAGTACTCTAAACTACTTTCTAGTTTGTTCCACCTTCCAACAAGCAACAGGTTTTCATTACAAATACTTCGATTCTTCCGTAATTAATTTCCTTATTTTTGTAATACAAAGCAATATGTAGGAGGTAAGTTACAAGAAATTTATGTTAATTGTTGAAATTGCGCCTTATTTGGTGTTGGATGAACTTATAATCGCCGTAATTGTCTGGCGATTTACTTGCTTACCAAACCAATTCACACTTTGCGAATTTACAGGAAAAAACCGCAAAAATGTCCCCAGAATACGCAGAAATGGTGGCTGCGATAGCCTTTGGGGTTTTATCGGCGATATTCGTAAGTGCCTTTGTGATATTGATTTTGATATGCAGACGCCAAAAATTGTTGTTCTATAAATCTTCGTATTTGGATTCTCATCACGATATATCAAGGTAAAAAAACTTTTGTGAAAACTAACGTATTTTATACAATTTTATGTTAAAGGCCCGAGAAAAAACTGATAGAACCTGAACGCCCCGAGCTGGAACTAGGTGAAGTTAGCTCGAATTTGGAAGGTATTTTAACTGATGAGCAATGGGTGGACGACGCCACTGGTTTAATACCCCATTGTTTGTCCATTTTGAAAACCTGTAGATATCTTACGGAACAACTTACGGCTTTGGCGATGAGTTCCACGCCAGTGTCCGGAAATTTTACTCAAATCGTTGAGGTTCCAAAATCGACTTGTTATTATGGGTATATTTTCTTAAACCTGATGATTTTAGAGTGCACGTCGAATTTCCAGTAAAGTAGACGATATGGTTAGAAGTATGTACCCTCCATTAGATCCGCGTTTGTTGGAAGCTCGGGCTGCAGCACTTACTTTAGCAGTGACTCATCTTGCGCTTATAGCTAGATATGAATGTGGACAAAAAGATAAGTCGGGTTTGGCTTATATCGACCATTCATTGGCTGAGATGGATAGTCACATGGTGGTGAGTTGACGAAAATTATGTAGGAAATATTTTCCCCTAATTCTAGTCGTCAAAGATAAGCAAAAACTTCGGTGAATCCCGTAGAGTAGAAAGATAAAACAAAAATGTCAATACTATGATATGAACCGCATTACACACTAATTTGTGGTTATTTTGGTTTCAGTTTTTGAGGGAGGCTGCTATGTCCCAGGAAACCCTGAATAAAATTGCAAATAGTTATAATATTAACACAAGTTTGTGATTCTTCTCGAACACGAACATCACCCAAAAACATACTTATTTAATCGTAACATAAACAAAACTGTATTTATTTTTATATAATATATTTTAATTGTTTGCTAATTTATTTAAATAAAATAAAAACTTGATGTTGTAGAAGTTATTTATTGGTTTTTCTTTTAAAAGCTTTTACAATTTTTTTTATCACAAAATTCTGCCCTCGTGTTGTATAAAGTATCATTAATTTCATGATGTTTTTATTTTTTTTACGTTTAAACAGTGCAAATAGTGTTTTAGATAATAATTAATTTAAAAAGAATAAAATTATAACTACCTATTTAGGTCTATATAGAACAAATTAATATTTTAGTCAGTTTGTAAACAAAATACCCCGATTTTTACTTTTTAATATAAAGTAACTAAAAAAAAATCACGATTTTTTCGACTTCAAGATTTTGATGAATTTAAGGAGGCTGAATATTAAGCTAATTAATTAAACTAATTTTATATGTTAAAGAAATGGGTTAGTTTTGTTTAAATCTAATTTTGATTATTAAAAAATTGGCGTATTTCGTTTAAAAGATATCAACAGAATTTTGATGATTCTAATAAAATGTGCTGATTTGTTAAGACTTCCACTTAATTTGTCCTATACAGGTAACATAAAAATAATTTTTTGACCTTCAAATTGAGTACTTTCATTTAAAAATACTACCACAGAAATCCTTTAATATAAATAAAAAGCAACAAATAAATTAATGTTTAGTTTTTGCTTGTTGTATTGGTAGTCCAATGAAAACTGTACATGATTCACAATTAATAATTGCTTCATAATTCTATTAAAAATAAATTTACTATGTCTTTGTTTGTCATCATCCACATCGATTATTTCCGTTTAGAACTTTCTTTTAATATCTTGGATTTCAAGTGTTCTTTATAGGACAGAATATCGCCTTGCCACTTCGTGCATTTACTTTTTTCACATACCCAAATTTGTTCAGCAACCTAAAAAATTCATCATTAAGCTTCAACCAAGTCCACTAACCCAAAAAAACTTACCTGGCTAATAAGACGGAAATCGTGGCTAACTAGCACCATCCCACCTTCAAAATCATTAACAGCATCAGCTAGGGCATCAATAGTTTCCATATCCAAGTGATTGGTAGGTTCGTCCATTAAGAGGAGATGTGGGGCTTGCCATGCTAGCCAAGCAAAGACCACTCGGCACCTTTGGCCATCGGACAATTGACGAATGGGGCAAACTTGTTGCCTGCCGGTTAGACCATAACGACCGATGATCTTACGCATTTCTTCTTTTTCCTTCACATCGGGGAAACATTTCATCATGTACTCCAGTGGGGACAGGTCCAAGTCTAGGAGTTCGTGCAAATGTTGGTGGTAGCGTGCAATTCGCAAATGGGAGTTTTTGCGGATCATCCCTTCTGTTGGAACCAGCTGCAAAGGAATTTGTCCGATAGAAAAAAATCTAATTTTTGTTAAAGTGATGAGAAATATCAATATTTTTTTTAGCTTACATCTCCATACAGCAACTTCAATAGAGTACTTTTTCCAGCTCCATTAGGCCCCACCAAAGCCAGCCTAGTATCCAAATCGATACCAAACTCCAGATTTTGATAAATCCACGGTCCATCGTCAGTGTATTTAAAACTAACGTTTTGTACCATGATAACCGGTGGTGGAATAGTGCCACAACTTGGAAAATAGAACGTGACAATCTTGTCGCTCACTACTTTCTCCGTCAAGCCTTGAGCCACCATTTTAGCTAAAGTTTTTTCCTTCGACTGAGCTTGCCTAGCTAATTTAGCTGAACCATGCCCGAATCTTGCTATGTAATTCTATGGATAAAAGAAATAATTACACTAGAGGGAAATTTGAAACATTAAAAACATACTTTCATATGATTGATTTGGTCCTGTTCCCAATTGTATTGTTTCATTTGATTTTCCAATAGTTCCATTCGTGTTTTTACAAAAGCATCATAATTACCCGTATAGTATTTCAAACGTTTCTTGTTCACGTGGACAATATTTGTGCAAACACCGTTAAGGAAATCTTGTGAGTGAGAAATTAAGACCAGAATTCGTTTGTAGCTAAAACAGGACATTAGAAGATGCTCTTCATATCTAAAATATTTTTATTCATACTGTTTAAGTTCCTCTTCCAACCATACACAAGCATCTAAATCCAAGTGGTTTGTAGGCTCGTCCAAGAGCAACAAATGGGGTTTAACGTATAAAGCACGCGCCAAAGCGATTCGCATACGCCAACCTCCACTGAAGTCCTTAGTTTTCTTGTTCTGCATTTCACGAGTGAAACCCAAACCGTGCAGGATGTTTGCGGCTCTGGCCTCGGCTGTATCAGCAGAAATTTCATCTAGACGTTCATAGACATCCATTAGCTGTTCCTGAGATTCATCATCCTCGCAGGCAACAAGGCTCTCAGCCAATTTCTCCAAACGCACACGTTCTTCATCCACCTCCATCACACACTGAAGTGCAGATTTGTCAGATGCTGGCATTTCCCGGGTCAGATGAAAAATGTCGATGTGTTCTGGAATGGGCACCTCGCGATTGCCCAACACAGCTAAAATCGTCGATTTTCCGCTACCGTTTAGACCTAAGAGTCCGTAGCGGCGGCCACAATTCAATTCCAGTAGGGCATCTTGCAACATTTCACTACCGTGGAACGTAATAGAAAAATTAGCTATTTTTATGTCTCGTGATTTTGGATGGACAGCTAGAGATCCTGTGCAAGCGCGAGCTTCCGCATTGAGTCTTGCGTCAGCTTCCAGCTTGGCACACAATGCTTCTACAATAATTATATAAAAAACTATTAAAACTGTTTAATTAACAGGGATTTTATGGTTACCTTCTGCACTTAGTTCGGTGCCGTTTTGACCATTGGTTACCCCATTAGATGGACTTGATTCCTTATCGTCTGGCCTAGCGTTTTGTTTTTTGCCAGCTTGTCGGGCTTTTGCAGCATCTTTCTTGCGCTGTTGTTCGCGTTTCTTTGCATCAGACGGCATCTTTACTTGTATTCTACAAAGTTAACAATTTGTATAATTTCAAACAAATTAGAAAGCATATCCACTTTCACTATTTGTGTAAATTGTTTAAAAAGGGGTTTTATGCTTTATTAAACATTGATTATCTGAGTAATAACGTCGTGGAAAATTTTATTGTACCTGGCAAATTGATTAAGGTCATTGCAACTTTTTTTGGTCCAAACTATTTTATTGATGTTTGTTATGTGATATAAATGTGACAACTGTGTTAAATGCAGTTTAGATTTGTGATTTTAAGATAGATGTTAACGCTTACCAGGAATGCAGTTTATAAATAAAAGCGGCTAAATTTTCACTAATTCACGTGTATTCACTGACGAATTGCAGCCGAAAAGAATCTAGTTACATTTTTTTTTAGACATGCCACTTTGCTACTGACAATTTAATACGCGGGAAAACTTGAAATTTATACATCATTCAAATTAATAAACGCATAAAACACTGCGAATATTTTTAAATGAAAGCCAACAAAAAAATCGCACTTTACAAATTAGCTAACTAGTAAAGCGACATTGGATTTATTTGAGTTATCTTCGTAAAAAGTTAGAAATGGTGACTATTGGCAACACTGAGTACATATAAATTGAGGGAAATTTAAATAAATAAGCTTAAAAAAAACAAGCAGCCAAATTTACAATTTTATTTTTAACCAATAAGTAAAAATATCGTGTATCTACATATCGTTTTCCTTAAGCATAGGTAGGTATAAATTTCCAACTTTACTTCTTTTTGGGCAATTTCACACTGTCCATTAAATCCTCCTTTTTCTCAGCTACTTTCTTCTTTGTCACCCTAACGCTCTCCATAAAATCATCCTTTTTTTCCTTATACATCACCTTAGTCTCTTTAACGCTTTCTATCAAGTTGTCCTTCCTTTCTAGGTATATTTCCTTGAGCCTATCTGTACTTGGCACCGGTTTGATGTAGCCCCACTTTTTTAAGTAATTTATGGAAATCGTTGTACCGCCCAAAGTTACCGCATATCGAACTGGTGTAGCTATTTTATAACAACCATACGCTAAAGCAATGTACCCCATACTTGAGTCCCTAAGAGGGTTTGTAATTTTCTCGCTGATATTCCAAGACTCCAAAACACTTACTATGTCTACACCACTGAAACAATTTAGTTGTAAAAAAATTTGGGAATTTGCTAAATGTAATGTTACCTTTTGGCGAGGTAATAGAAACTGCCGAACCACATAGTAGAGGTGACTAAATGTACTGGGACAAGAACATACCAGTAGTCTCGGTACATCTTTTTAAACTTTTGAAAAAGTGTTAACTTTTCCGGTTTTTCTTCATTCTTTGCGGGTTTGTCGGTGCTGTAATACTTCACTTGAAATTTATGGATGTTCAACGATGGCTCTAGCAAATGATTTGTGCATCTCTTCGTCTTATAATAGGCGACATGTGGTTGCTCTAACTCCAACTTAGTCACAATAAATTGTGTACAGGGGTGTGCGTTGTGTAAAGTAGAATAACTACTTAGCTTTACTAAGATTCGGTTTACATTTATGATTCTTCGCGTAAGCACATTTGCCATTGTAACATTAATACCGTATGTATTGTATAACAGAATAAATTTAATTATAATAGTAATAAAATAGGAATATAACCTCACTTAAACATGTGTATACTGTGATTTAACTCGTAAGCAGCTAATTAATTAGTTAGAGCACTAAATGCAAGCGTATTTAATGTTTAAAATTAAAGCGTACATTTAAATATATTGTTAATAATAAACCCGGTATGTTATTTATTGTAGAACATTTACCACATGATATTTGACAAATCGCCCATTTTTGTGACAGAATTTCGACAGAAAGTTTAATATAAATCGTGTTAACACATAACTTTACAAACACAAATTTTGCACATAATTTCAAAAATAATCTTGAAACTACTTCAAATGTAACTGAAATGATGAGGTTTGCAAATTATAGGTTAGCTTCTTCTTCTTTATGAAATCAGGTTAGGAAATAGTATAAACAGAAATAACTAATATGTATTGTAAGTTGCATAACTCATGGTGCCTAATCTTTTGTTGATTATCTTCTTTTTATTTCTAAAATGAAAGTGAAATGTATTATGGATATGTCATTATTTTATGATTACTTTTATATTCAAATTAAACAAATACAATATCCTACAAGAGAACAAGGAGAAATGCATTCTATATTAATAATGATTGTCTAGTGTCTATGATCAATAGTGTATTATCTGTCAAAAAGAAATCTGCATGAAGCTGTCATCTTTGACTTTCATGTCCATTGGCTGTCACATTGACTAATTTAATAAACAAATTTCCTGGATTTTGTTGTCTGCTTCCAAAATCCTTCGGTAAATTTATTGACTATGTGTAGTAATAGAAGAACAGATGATAAATAATCCTTCCTTGTGGACGTGCTCTGAACAATTCATTTACTAATTTCTGTGGCCGTGCCCATAAACGGACCAAAGGTAACGTAATCATTAGTCTTGTGACCTGCACCGTTAATTATGTAAATCTATATGCGGAATTTTGGATTTTAATCGAAAATTACGTTGTTCTGCAGATAGACACCGTGTGGGGTTGGGCGTCGCCGCCCTTGCGCTTGCAATTGGGCCCTCACCTACGTGGGCCTTGCAGAATGGGGGAGATGACCGGAGGAGACCGACCGCCATCTCCAGCCCGACTATCACACACTTCAGATAAGCATCCAAAAAACACACTGACGGAACTAAATTTGCTGCGGCGACATCGTGAATTGTGCGATGTTGTCCTTAATGTGGGAAGTCGGAAAATCTTTGCACATAGAGTGATACTCAGCGCTTGTAGTCCGTATTTTCGAGCGATGTTCACCGGGGAATTGGCTGAGTCTCGCCAGACCGAAGTCACCATACGCGACATAGACGAATTGGCAATGGATTTGCTTATAGATTTTTGTTACACATCACATATTGTAGTGGAGGAGTCCAATGTACAAATGCTACTGCCTGCCGCTTGTCTTCTCCAGCTAACAGAAATCCAAGACATATGCTGTGAGTTTCTAAAGCGCCAGTTGGATCCATCCAACTGCTTGGGGATACGGGCTTTCGCTGATACTCACTCCTGCCGGGAGCTACTACGAATTGCCGATAAATTCACACAGCACAACTTCCAGGAGGTTATGGAATCCGAAGAGTTCCTTCTGTTGCCTGTTGGACAACTAGTAGATATTATAGCGAGTGACGAACTTAACGTACGTTCGGAAGAACAAGTATTTAATGCTGTGATGTCTTGGGTCAAGTACTGCGTGGGTGATAGGCGTCAGCATTTGCCTCAAGTCCTCCAACACGTCAGACTACCACTACTTAGTCCCAAGTTTTTAGTGGGAACTGTTGGCTCTGATTTGTTGGTTAGATCGGATGAATCCTGTCGCGACTTGGTTGATGAGGCTAAGAATTATTTGTTGTTACCACAAGAACGTCCATTGATGCAGGGACCACGAACCAGACCTAGGAAGCCCACTAGACGTGGAGAAGTGTTGTTTGCTGTTGGGGGTTGGTGCAGCGGGGATGCGATTGCTTCGGTTGAGAAATTCGATCCGCAAACCATGGAATGGAAAATGGTGGCGCCAATGAGCAAGCGACGTTGTGGAGTTGGAGTGGCTGTGTTGAATGATCTATTGTATGCTGTGGGGGGACATGATGGCCAAAGCTATTTGAACAGCATTGAGAGGTAATTAATAACCATAATTTAGTCATTATCAAAGTTTTGTAGTTGCCATCAGATTAGAATTTGAAATAAGCTAAGCTAATCAGGGTATCAATCTGAAAAAATTAATATAATCAAAAATATCTGATGGTGACTCTGACCATGAGCCACTTTTGCTTTGATTCCAAAATTTTCTTCCAGATATGATCCTCAAACTGACCAATGGTCCTGCGACGTGGCCCCTACCACGTCCTGCCGCACAAGCGTAGGTGTAGCAGTCTTAGACAATTTGCTGTACGCCGTGGGAGGTCAAGACGGCGTCCAGTGTCTGAACCACGTGGAAAGATACGATCCGAAAGAGAACAAGTGGACGAAAGTGGCACCGATGACCACTCGGCGCCTAGGTGTAGCCGTTGCAGTTTTAGGCGGTTATTTATATGCAATAGGGGGCTCCGATGGACAATCACCACTTAACACAGTGGAACGCTACGACCCCCGTCACAACAAGTGGAGCTTGGTGAGTCCAATGTCCACTAGACGAAAACATTTAGGGTGCGCAGTGTTCAACAATCTGATTTACGCTGTGGGAGGACGCGATGATTGCATGGAGTTGAGCAGTGCTGAAAGATACAATCCCCATACAAATACTTGGAGTCCGATTGTGGCGATGACTTCTAGACGAAGTGGAGTAAGTTTCATTCGATGTTTTTTTGATATTAAGTTAATAATATCTAATTATTTTCAGGTGGGTTTAGCAGTAGTTAATGGGCAGTTGTATGCAGTTGGGGGCTTCGATGGTACAGCGTATTTGAAAACTATTGAATTCTACGATACAGAACAAAACCAATGGCGGCTATGTGGTTCTATGAACTACAGGCGTTTGGGTGGAGGGGTAGGGGTGATGCGAGCACCGCAAACTGAAAATCGAATTTGGTCGTAATGGTTTTTTTTTCGGTTCCAATCAAAATATTCTCTTAGTTATGCTTCGTAGGATCTCTGTACTAATTAGGTATTTTATCTGTACAGACTAAACATTTTCTCTGTACCTATGAAATGAAATATCTCGAGTTTTTGAAAAATCTGTTGTTTGAATTTTCAATACTTTTTAATAGACTTTGTGGCACTGCTGATTTTTTTAATACAGAGGAGAGAATTGTGAAATAATTGTTATTGTTGATATGTCTGCTTATTTTAATAATGTTCATGTGATTATCGTACCTAAAATGTTTTAATTTTATGGAAATTTTACTAAAAGATTAGAGAGAATAATGACAATTGTTCAGTATTAATTATGTTTATTTATTCTTAAATTTTCTAGCAATACTCTACATAATTGTAATTTATTTTTTTATGTTCTTATCGTAATGTTGTAAATATTATTTTTTATTTTCTAATCAAGTACTGTATTAAGATCTAAAATATAAAACTGCATATACATTGAATGTGCAATTATTTATTTTTTAACTTGGTCCTAGAATCTAGAACATAATGTATTGGAGGTGAAAAAATTAAACAACGCTAATATTAGCTTGGAACGATATAGTAAAATTGACACTAGCAACGTAACATCATAGAAATTAAGGCGAAATATTGCGAAGAAAACAATTTTATATAATCGAAAGAAACCTCTAATTCATCGTTGTTGTTGAGTAAGTATAACCCAAACATAGATAACTCAGACTTTGTTGAAAATGAGTCATCCAGTTAAAGGAACTGTTACAAATGGAAATTAACAATTTATAGGATCGTACGTAGCAGGAATTTTAAATTAGTTGGGTGTTTCTGTTCATACTGTTGCGTATAACCAGAAAATAAACGCATTAAATGGATTATTTACATTTATATATTATATTCTTTTACTTTACATTTATACATGCTTATTTGTGAATAATTATTATTAGTACGAATATATTTTTGTTCTTGGAATTACAAGAGATCAAAATTAAATCTTAATTAAGTGTAGGAATAATTATATCAATTGTGTAAAACGAAGAAATATAAAAATAAGTTAATAAATAATTATTGAAATTTGTTCGATGATAAATTAGTTATTAAATAACTGGCAGTAAGCACTGGAAACATTATTAGAGCAACGATTGTTCAATCATGATCTTATCGAACCCTGATGGAGGTGAATAACTGAAATTATCTAGTATGATATCCAGTATAGCACCGTCGTCAACTGAAAAGCGTTTAGGAAATTATCTTAAAAAATATAACAATTTTCCTTCATACCATACAACGCCGGATACACTGTTCCCTTGATATTAAGAATGGCATGATCAATTTCCTTCCCATTCACGAAAAATTTGAGCTGAATGTGGTCAAAAGCAACACCTATCACATCTCCTTCTTGTATGCTTTGTATTTCACCTGTTGTACTATTTGAGATATTAATTTTATACAATTCCTGTTTGTTGTGTCTTATTATATGGTCATGGCCTAAAGTCCACGAAAACTCATCCATACCCCCTACAAAAACTAAAAGTATAACGACAATAAACGAAAACACTACCACAATATTGTACCTTGAGTTAAACTTAAATCAGTCTGTCTTGTTGCTAATCCCACTGACCAAGTGCCGCTTTGTTGTACCTTCACTTCAAAGTAGGATTTTGATTGTACTAGTGGTGAATTACCCAAAGCGGCACCTGCCCCGCATACTCTTTGGCCCCCTTTAACTATGACTACTTCATATCCTACAAAAAAAATCGAATTTGTTACGGAAAACGGAATTTTGGTTTAAATACCCATGAAAGCTGTGTCCAGCTGTATGGGATTTTCTCTAGGAATGTGTTGAATAGTCGAATTGAAATTTAAACCATCTAAACAGCCTCTTAAACAACAAAACACAGATGACATTTTTTGGGAATGCCTTAACATAACCTAGAAAAATATGGTGACAGCTTTGCGTGGGTTTGTTACTGACGTACATTTGAACTATTTTAAACTGCAACAATTGAACTACTACTGTAAATCCAGATAATTTTTTGAAAAAAATTAATAATAATAAAAATAAAACAATTATTTAATTCTATAGTAAAAAAACAAATTTATTAACAGTACATGAAAAGAAATACTTACACAATTCTTACAGTTATTCTTAAAGATAAAAAGAAAATGTTTTGTATATGTACTTTCTTATCAAGTAAATATCCTCAGTCATACGAAAACTTATCATTATTTTTCTATGTACAGGCTTATATAAAAACATAACTCATCAGATAAACTTCAATTTAGTTGATCGAGTACATTCAGTAAAAAATCAGATCGCAAGCTCTCTTCACAAAAAAAAACCAACAAAATAACTCATAATAATTATTTCTCAAAGTCTCAATTCGAATCCTCGTCCGAAATAGTTACAGATGCCGTTTTAGAACTAGTCACAGGCGTAACTTTGGCACTTGCCGATGTTTTGGTTTGGGCTACAGTCACTTTTTGTTTGGTTCCACCAGTTGTTGGTGAAGTTACAGTTACATTACCACTTTTTAATTTACTTATTAACGAATTCGACGCCAAAATTTTGCCCGAAACTGCTATTGGTCCATTTCCCACTAATTCGTAATTACCAGGAGTGGCTTCAACTAACGTTAGGTGGTTGCCTGAAGACGTCTAACAAATTATTTATGTAGAAAAAAATTCTAAATAAATATTATTGCTGGGTTTACCTTAAAAGCTGGCATTGTTTTTGACGTGGCAGTTGGCGCTCTGTTCATGTAAATTTTAGTTGGTTTTGCGTATATTCTCTGAAGAAAAAAAAATGATTTTATCTTACTAATTTTATAATATTTTCCGACAATATTTAGGAACGTTATACTCAAAAAAGTATCCATGATTTAGATTATACACTTACACCAAAAGAAGCTTGTTTTGGGGGATTAGTCGGTCGGAGTACCAGTTGTTGCTGACCCGGAGGGGGGCGCATATGACTCCCACTGTTTTGATTTTGTGTACATTTGCCCATATGTTTTGGCCAATGCTTCTGTTGACAAGGATAGTCACAGTAGCTGGTATTCCAACAACAATAGAATTGAGCCTCTTTAGAGCAGTTTGCACACCTAAAATAGAACATGCAACAAGTGATTAAAATTGATGTTTAGAAGACTTAAAAACTAATTTACCATTGTTTAGATTTAGCTTCCTCAACTCTTCTAATCGTTTCGGCTTCACAAGCCGCTCTAGTTTCCTCGATTATTTTCTCCCTTTCTTCGACAATACTTTTCTGAACATCCTTGAGAACTGTGCAAAAGTTCTTCCGTAGCGCAGACAATTCTGCTTGTTGTTCTTGTTTCATCACCTCCATTTCAGATTTTAACTTTGTTATAGTAGCCTCAGGATTGTTTGACTTGCCCAAATCTTCTAACGTCTCAATTAGCATTCCTCGAAAATAATCACCAAGCTACAAAAAATTACATTAAAAATTGAATTATTTGAAGGAAATTATATCATACTCTGTGTGCAACTGAGTTTATCTTAGTGGTGACAGGACCAGCTGAACTACAAGCCCCTTCATCAAACACAGTGCTTAAAGCACCTGGTGGTCGCGGTTTTAGTTTTGGTGGAGGTGATCTATACAACAAGTCAGTTATGGCTCTACTAACATTTTCCGCTACACAATTATTCAAAACATTAAACTCATCTCCAGCAGGTGTTGCTGTGGCTGAAGTTGACACTGGTACAGCAGGTACAATTGCTCCTTCTGAACCTGCTTGAGCAACAGGAACGGATTCCCCTTCTTTTTGAGTCCTAGCTGCCGCGTCAGCATCCTCATGGTCTCCTTGCGGTATATAATTTTGAGACTGTACCAAGTTAAGATTTGCATCCTGGATTTTTTTGAGTACAGGAACAGTCAGAGGAGCGGCACTGTTCATTGTTGAAGAAATAAGAGGCGGTACCATGGTGAACAACGGATTGGCTATGGAAGTGGTATAAGTGATTTGACTCGTAGGCAACAACACCATGTCTTGTGGTTGCTGTTGAGTTAGAATAACTAAACTACTGCCCGACCGCAAAGGCTCCAATGCCGGAGGCACACTGGATTTACTTGGCGTAAGCGTTATCGAGTTAGTGCTGGTTGTGGTGGTGGTAACTCGCATAGCAACTGATGTAACAACTGGCGTAGTTATTAGTTTTTCAGGTGCAGCACTGACTTTTGGCAGAATATCCCGATTTCGAACCAGAGAAGTACCACTATTACCATTCACGGGTTTGTCGTATTTGGGTGTAGGGAACGATTTGCGGGCACGCTGTTTTGGTTCTTGCATTTTGGCAAAGGATTTCACAAAAATTTCACCGGAATCATCGCGCTGTTGAGCATTTGAGGTCATAGTCAAGGAAACTGATGGCGGGAGTGAACGTTTTTTATTTGTCAACGTCGCGGATGTCTGATTGGTTGGCTTGAAATTCACAACATCATCAATGACTCGCGATAAATTATCCTTCGCACGAAAGCGTTCTTTTTTCTCTTCCGTCTTCGATCTAGTTCGTATTTCGTGGAGTTTGGCTTTGTTGACTTGCTTCTGTTTTTCCGAGATATTCAACGCCGACAAGTACTTACGTTTGGCTTCCATGTCCTCAGCCTCACTTACTCCTTCCTCGCTTTCTGGTTCGCTTTTAATTTCAATTTCCAAAGGTAGTTCATCGCCAGTGTATTTCATTTGAGCTTTAGTTAACTTTGGCACAATTTTTGTGTCCCTCTTTTTGACCTGTTCGCCACTTGCATTCGTTTCTTTTGTACTTGGGGTCGACTCTTTGGCGTTGTCCTCCACTTTGCGTTTCTTGCTTGCAGGTTCAGCCGATTCATCATCGTTTGTGTTCAGAGACGAATGGATAATGTTCCGTATATCAGTGTCATTCATCTGTGACTTTTCTATAGTGACTGCTTCCTGACTGTCCTCAAATTCTTGTATTACATGTGATACTACCGGTTCGGAAGACTTTTCTTTTGCATCTACCTGGGCACTATTAGGTTTATTTTCACACAACTTCTTGTAAAGTATTTTGTTTTTGTCTAAATCAAATTCTGGTTCTTTAGAGTTACTTGTATTGTCTATATCTTTATCCAACAACTTAGCAATAGGAACATCATCATTTTTATCATTAGTTTTTTCTTCTACAGTATCATTTTTCTTAGAGCTGTCTGCTATTAACCGTACAATTGATACCTCGTTACTGCAAAAACTAATACCCATATCTTTAATGGTTATTTCTTTTTCCTTGCCAACTTTCTCGCTTTTGTCCACATTTTCAGTACATTCCTTCTCTTTAATCTCTATTTTATCATTTTGCTTTTCCTCGTCAACATCCGAGAGTCTCTTCATTAACTTGTCGGCCATTCTCAGTTTACTTTGAGGAGATAACTCTTTGTTGCTATCAACTCTCTTTATATCACTTGAAGATTCACTATTACTTGAGGACATCGTTTCTGAAACGCTACTATTTATTTCTTGTTCTGTATTGTCAGGACGGTTGTTTTTTTCGGAAATATTGGATATGTGACTTGAATCACTTTGTACACTGTTACGCCGTGACAATTTCTGCGGGGAATCCGAGGAGTCTGCAGTGGATAACCGCCTTTTCGGAGGAATAATAATCTTCAATTTTCCTTTAAAAAATATTAAACAATGATTAAACTTGAACGTAAAAATACAAGAAATCACAAACCTGTAAAGTTTGGTAATCTTATTTTCTTTCTGCTATCACCCTTTTCCACTTTATCATCTGCATCTTCAGTTTCATCATCTTCGACTTCGTCCTTAGTTTCATCCCTCGACGCTTGTCTTCTCTCATTATTCAACGACTTACTATCATCATCAGTACCATACCCCTCCATTGTAGTATCCACATCGTCATTTTTTGAAGAAGAATTACTCCTGTCATCTTCATTCCGTAACGACTCATCACTTTCATCAATCTTTTTTTCAATATGTTCACCTTTTCCATTTATTTGCTCCGCATATGATTTAATTTTATCTGGACTGGAATCATACAGTGGCAACAACATCTTTAACTGTTTCAACTCATCGTCAGGATCAAAGGGAGTTTTAAAGGGCGCTAGACGAACTTCCCCAAAAACTTTCCGTAAATTATTCAAGTACAAGCCTAGCTCCTAAAAAACAACAAGTAAAAAACTAATACACAAGTTATTAAACTACTATACCATACCTCAATGCACTGTTCTATATCAGTCCGTTTTTGTTTGTATGAATTTGGATCACGTGAGGAATATAAGTAGCACTCTCTATGGGAAACCCAAGCACGATCATGCGCCCCAAAAAAGCGCACATCCACCATTCCAGAGGAATTACTACACATTGCTTTGGCAGGCCAGTAGGGGAAGCCTAAATGGATTAAAAAGGCGGTAACAAGAAGAAAATTATAGAAATTAGTGCCAACTTACCTTTGAGTTTAGCCCAAACGAGCAGATGTGGTTTGGGGCAAACTTCTATGAACCACGTGTTCTTTTTCGTGTTGGCATTCTCGTAACAGGATGGACAGTTTTCGATTTCCGCCATTTCTTGTTTGCAAATTTTTATGATGGTTTTTGCTGCCGATGTTAGCTTGGATTGATCTACTTGAAGTATTGAATATTAGGTTAATGACAAAAGTAGTTATTAAAATAAGAAAATAATAAAAATATTAAATAGAAAAGTATTTCATCGGAAACAGAAGTTGAGTAATGAAAAGTGGCCAAGAATTAGAAATAAAGACGTTGTACCCAAATTAATGAAAATATATAACATTTCTTTTAGAATTATTAACATCAATAAGTATATGAAAATCATGCAGTTGAATATAACAACAAAAGAACAAAAAGAACTCCATAATAAACTAAAATAAATATTCATGTACTTAAATAGAAAAAACATTCGCCGTATTTAATTGAACTTACTAATTTCTGTATTCACCTTATAAAAGGTGATTTATAATAGTTACAGTTTTTATTTAGTTGTTATAAACAAGTGTGATTAATTGCTGAATTATAAGAGATAAATTAACACTGTAGATATGACCCCAAAGGATTCAAGTCAAGAAAGCTTTGAGGCCATTCAATTTAATCAAAGCTCATTAAGATTGTGAATTTATTATACAGGGTGTCCGGAAATTAGGAGCAAAAAACTCGGGGAGTGATTCTACTCGAAAAGTTAATGTGACAAGTTCCTATAACATTTTTCCGAAAGTATATTAATATTGGGGTTACAAGGCCCCAAAGTTTTTTTTTAATCAAATTTTTCCAATAACTTCTATTCTAAATTTTGATGATGCTTGATTGAAGAGCATCGAAAAATCTTCCAAAAAGATCCTCTTGTTGAATAACGATAAAACGAGTAGTTTTCGAGAAAAACGCGCTTCTGTTTTATCTTGAAAATGAGCTGTAGTTAAGTAGTTGGTATTCATTTAATGCAAGCAAATTTTTTTAAGGCGTTTTTCTCGAAAACGACTCGTTTTATCATGATGCAGCAAGAGGATCTTTTTTGAAAATTTTTCGATGCTCTTTAATCGGGCGTCATCAAAGTTTAGAAAAAGAGCCTAACAAAAAAGTTCTGGGTCTTTATCCTAAGGTCAACGTCAGTTTCGACTCTTGGACACTGGGGGATTTACCTCAAATTTGGTGCAAGAATACATATAAACATTAGTGATAAGTGTGCCAAATTTGAAACGAATCGGTACACTAGACAAAAAGTTACTGTAAAAAATTGATTTCAAAAAACAATCTTTAAGGTTCTGTAACACCAATATTAATGAGCTTTCGGAAAAATGTTATAGGAACTTGTCACATTAATTTTTCAAGTAGAATCACCCCCCGAGTTTTTTGCTCCTAATTTCCGGACACCCTGTATAAAAAATATTCACATCCTGTAGTAAATAAAATTCATGTTTCCTCGGTACATTAGCACAAATAAAATCATAATAAAACTTACAAGAATTAAAAATAATGCTGTTATGCAATATCCATTTAGCATCCGCCTCAAATGCCTGGGTGCTTCCATAGAGATTCTCTCGGATATTTTTCAACATTAATGTTAAATCCATAGGTTGTATAATGTACTTCTTGTAATCGGGGAACTCTTTCTCGCTCACTGCATTAACAAACGGCTCTGACTACAAAACAAACCCAAAATAAAGCAACTCTTCCTTTCAATTAATGTATAAACCTACCCCATTGCACTGAATCATCCGTTTAGCAGCAAACTTCAACAGGCTGCAGAGATGTTCCAATGTCATGCCCTTCATGGCCTCAGACCTACAAACTCAATGTAAACGAACTAATTCATGCGTTTCCAATTTAATTTACCTTGTCTGTGTGCTTTCGGCTTTAAGTATCTCGACACATTCTGGACAGGGCCAGTGGTCTATATTGTTGATGGTCTGTTTCAGACATTTCTGATGGTACGACCTGGGGCAGGTTTCGCATGCTACATTAACACCATCCCGATGACAACGCCAGCAAAAAACATCTTTATTCGGCTGTAAACAGTATTTCAATGTGATTTAGGTTAGGTTGAGGTAGAGTTCCGAGGAACAGGGCGACATAATCTAACCAAGTGCATTTGTGGGTTCAAAAATAAAAGCAATTTGTGTTTGGGTGAAATAAAGTGGTGGGTTATTGACTCACGTACCTTAAACATGATGATTTCACTAGAAAAAGATTTTCTGCCTCTTTTATACGCCTCATCACTTGCGCCACCTAGCGATGATTCGCTCAAACTCATGCGTTTTCTTTTTGGAATCGACGCAGGTTTTTCTTCGTGCCCCACATAACTATTCTCGAACTCACATTCGGCTGTAACGGGATACCGTATAGGTTTACAGTCAGGCGTTTTGGAAGCTTTTTTAAAGGACGTAACTTCGCTTTCGGTTTTGCCTGGAGTTTCTTTACCTTTCACGACAGGCTCCAACGTTTTACGCTTATGCGAAATATTCGTGTCTAGCTTGGCTTCCTTGGACAGGGCCAAAATCGACTTGAGCTCCCGGGAAGGTTTTGGGCTAGCCTGGTCAGCTCTCGATTTCTCCTTGTCACTGTCACTATTGTCCAGTTCTTTACGTATGATTTCGATAGCTGGTAGTTTGGGGGTTGGTTCTTTGTCCATGGAGTCTTCATCGTCGCATTGCATTGGGGTTTCTGTGGATGGATCTGATTGACTGGTGCTTGTGACCTCCTCTTCCGCGGCTATATCACTGGGGCTTGGAACACGAGGCAACACACCCACGCCTATTATATCGTGCACCATCTCTCTGTCTATTCCCATCTGCTCCAGGACGTCGGTGTTTTCAATGTCAGTTGCCTGTTCTTCGGAGTCGGACATGCTTGAAGTCAGGTTGTAACTACAACACAAAGCAGGTTCTTGTGCTGGTATACAGACGAAAATAATTGATTATTTACTTATAGCTAATTGACAACTGAAATATACCTGATTCTTGCAGTAATTTCTTCGGGACTGTGCTACTTTACTGTATGAAAAACAGCATAAAAACCCATGATATAATGGCAAATAATAGCGCTAGTGTACATTTGCACTATGCTGTTAGCTCCAGGGGGTGTGCACTCGAATAGCTCACACTGGAACCGCGTGATAGCTTTGGTGACGTGATAACAGATGGCGCCACAGAACTGCCTCTTCAGCCCCGCTCTTCGTATCGTCCACATTCGTGCAACTCCGGTCGGATATCTCATTGTATATGTTTGACAACTGACGTTGGTTTAAAATAAAATTTGAATTTATTTCATAAACGCACAAAAGTCGCTTCAATTTTAAATATGAAACAAAGACCCTGTTGTGTGCCTGGTTGTGATGACAGATCTGCTCCCCGGTAAGTAAAAAGTTTATATTTTGGTAGGTACTTATTATGCAATAAATGGGGCCTTTTTTGCCGTGTGTATCTTATTAGATTATCGCATCTTACTTGATTTCTTATGAGACATTGTTTAAAGTGATGTGCGGCAATCTGAAAATAATCTTGGCCCCAATTTTGAATGAACACTTCTTTCGAATGTGGCAGTCAAAGTGTTTTGAGTACCTGCCTAATTTAATGAAACCGCGGCGAACAAAGTGCGTTTGTAAACATTTAAGCTCAATTTCGTAATTTTCATTGTAATTTCCTTAGACATTCCATACCTAGAGAAAAGCGTGTGAGAGATGTTTGGATAAATCGAGTGGGTAATAATAATTTGTTTAGTCCAGATCGAGGTCCACATGTATTAGAAAATGCAAGGGTTTGTGAGAACCACTTTGCAGATATTTGCAAAGATTCACGTGGCAAATTACTACGTTTTTCATTACCCACCCTAAAACTACCAGGTATGTCAAATTTTTAATGTGTTTTTGTATATTATGTTATATTATAACATTAATTTTCAGAATACAGTGAACCATCCACTGCTGATTCATGTTTTTTGTATCCTGAAAAAGAAGCTAAATTCGTAACTCCAGAGAAAATTCGAGGTTTGTTCGTAGTCTTTAAATTTCGTTTCGGTGTTTAGTAATAATCATTTGCTTTTTAGAAATACTTGCAAAATCAGCTGGTAAGACGGCAACGATCAGTGATGATGATAATTTAAATGTTCAAATTCCGAAAAGGGTTTATTCAAACAAAAGACCAATTTCATCTTATGATTTAGCCGAAACGGAGATGCCAGGTATATGATTGAACTTTTTGCAATTTTGTACCTACTCTAACATCTACTTTATTTATCATTTTAATGTTAAAATAAGTAGTGTGATGTCTTTTTTCGTGTACATAATTTAAAAAAGCGCATTTTTTGTGTATTTAATGGAAAACAACCATTTATTAATATGTAAAAGCAATAAAATGCCATTTTTTTTTGTTAATAACCCTTTATTCGTTAGTTTTCAAGTTATATTGTTTATTTGTTACTATCATGCATGTTATTATTATATGAGAGCTAAATAATAAACTCAGTATACTTAAAGGCAAAGAGACCTCTTAACTTCAAGTGCATAGGGCATTGCTTACAAATTTTGTTTATCATAAGTGCATATCACTCACTCGTACTATATCATCAACTTTAATTATTATTTTAAATTATTTACGCTATCTTATTTGTAGGTCCCAGTACATCTAAGATCTCAAAGGGGCTACTTCCCATGTCTCTTTTCCCCGACCTTGGCGTCCCTTCAACGTCTGGCCTTCAATCTCCTCCAGCCGTGCCGGAGAGGAAGTTGCCACCAGGTATATGTTATATGCCTCGCACTCCATCCCCATTGGATAGGAACTTATTGTTACCTAGTAAGTGCACATTTTTTTATAATATTTATTTACAAATCTCTGCAAAATTATCACTGTCCAATTTTGCAGAAATTTATTGAGTATCGTAGCCATTCGTTTTTCAATAATTTTTCGAAAATAGTGCATGAAGAGCGTACACATTTTTTCTCACACTACTCGTCCAAGATAGTTTAGCAACTGAGGTGTAGTTGATTTTCAAAGAAGTTTCTCTTATTCGGTAATTACTCGGTCGGGGCCGTCGAGCCCCTACAACAAACAAAAATTCTTTGAAAATCAACCAAACCTCACAGGCCAATTGCCAAGCTATCTTGGACAAGTTGTAGTAGTCCACTTTTACTTACTACTCCTGAAAAAACTATCACTTTTTCCAATTTGTTATTTAAGTAAGTAGGTATTATATTAAAAATGGTATTAATTTTAATTTCCTGTATTGTAGGTCCCAGTACATCGATTAAAAAATCAAAAGGGCTACTTGGACTTGTTGGTGTCACACGGAAGAACTGTCTGTCACCCATGGCGAGGGTTTTTTATACAAAAGCCAAGTCATTACAAAAGATTGCTGTAAAACATAAGAACCAGAAATTATCAGTCTCGAGAAAATTGCGGTACTTGGAGAGAAAACCAAATACGTTATGTTATTTGAAGGATGTGAATGAAATCACATCAAAATTTTTTTTGTCACAACAACGGACTCAGAAGTATTTGCCTAGGGGACGGAGATTTACCTTAGATGATAAAATATTGGCTCTGTCCATTTTTAAACAGAGTGGTAAGGGTTATCGGTATTTATCAAATATTTTCAGTTTACCATCTCGGAAGGTTTTAACATCAGTTTTAAACGAAATACCTTTTAATTGTGGAATTAATCAGTCGATTTTTGACCATTTAACAAATAGGGTGAAAAAATTGTCGTCGCTTGGTAAATATTGTGTATTAATGTTTGATGAAATTTCGTTAGATCCCGGATTGCAGTATAACCAACGAAATGACTCTGTTGACGGGTTTGTGGATTTTGGTGGAGCTGAAAGACGAGCTTCATTTGCCGACCATGCATTACTTTTTATAATTAAGGGTATTTACAAAAAATGGAAAATGCCAATTTGTTTTTCTTTTTGTGAAGCCACAACACCCACCCCTGATCTAGTCAGGATTATAAAAGATGTTGTTCGGCAAGTGAAGGAAAGTGGACTGAATTTAGTTGCTACCATATCGGATCAGGGTGCTACTAATCAAGCTGCCATTAATACACTTTTGCGTGACACAGACGTAAGTGAACGGGCAGTACACAATGAAAATCGACGTCAGGGATATATGGTCGATAATGCGGAGATCGTACATTTATACGATTTTCCTCATCTAATAAAAGGTATACGGAATGCTTTAGTTGATAAAGACCTTCATTACACGCAGGATGGCATTGAAAAAGTAGCATCCTGGAAACATGTGGTAGAACTATACAAAATGGACAAAAATCGAGGTGCCTACAGTCAATTTGTTAAATTAACAGATGAACATGTCATGCCATCTAAAATTAAAAAGATGAGGGTGAAAAATTGCACCCAAGTGTTCAGCCATACTGTAGGCACTGCGATGAACGTTGCAGCGAGAGTGAGTTCAGAGTTGTCCCCAGAGTCTCAGTTTTACCTCGATCCAAAGGCCTCTGAAACGGCAGACCTCCTTTTGTTTTTTGATAAACTTTACGATAGTGTTAATGGATCCTCACTTTATCCTCCTCCTGGAAAAGAACTACGGTGTGTAGTCACGCCAAAATCAAATCATGTCTCTTTCTGGCGATCTTGTCTTCCTATTCTAAATTCTATGTATTTTACTTCACCAAATTCTCCTAGACATGTTGTTACCCCATCTATTAAACACTGGATTTTTTCTCTTCGCAGTTTACTTTATCTTACACCAAAATTATTTACTGTTGGTTTTAAATATTTTGCTCCACGTTGCTTTAATCAAGACCCCGTGGAAAACTATTTTTCATGCATACGCAGCCACGGTGTGCGCAACACAAATCCCACTTGCTCATCTTTCATATCCTCTAACAAAGCTCTTCTGATAAATAACTTTGCGTCACCACATTCTGTTGGTTCCAACTGTGAGGAGGATGAATCAGATGGAGTTCTTGACAATTTGAGATCTTTTGTCAAAAAACAAAAGGATGTTCAGTTTTTTCCACCTGATGTTTTTGAGCCGGTTTTTCCACAGTTTCGTCAGGTTAATCCCAGTTATTTGGGGGCATATACATCTGCGTATGTAGCGGGCTTTGTGGCAAGAAAGATTTTGAAGATTTCCAGCTGTTTTCATTGTAAAAATAGAATGTGTACTGGCGAGGCACTGCCCGAGAATGTGCTCATTATGGAAAGACAATATGAAGGCTGCAGCCTGGCACATCCTTCAAGTAATTTTTCACATGCATTTCAAGAGTGCACGGATGTGGTTTTAAATGCAATTCCGAGAGTGATAATTACATTTGGAGTTAAGTCCAAACTTATTACAAAAATCCGGAACACTTGCCTGGACAATATTTCTGCGTTATTTTGTAATGAACACCAAAACAATGTGAAAATATTTATTACTACTGCTGTAAATGTAGTTTTTCATAGTTACATAATAAATATAAATAAAATTCTTAAAGGCAAAGATGTAAGTAGAGCGAATCAAGATCCACTTACATCTTTAGCCTTTAAGAAATATACAAAAAAATACAAAAAAATTAATTAATTAAATCTATAATAAGTTACATATAAATATACATTTAATATTATGATATATTATATACTTATATTATAATATAATAGCGGAGTTATATATTATTATTATTAGATATTCATTTTGTAACTTTTATTTTTAAGTTACCTAGTGTTAATATATTCATTTAGTAAGTTCTACTACTGATTTTTATTAATTATATTTTATAATTATTATTGTTAACATTTACACTCTTGTATACCCTAATATGTATATTCATGTATTGTATAAAGTATTACTACAAGTTTAAGGTACATATTTTTAGCTGTCTATTGTAAAAGCCAATTAACAACTGAAAATTGTTATCTTAAATGCGTAGTACTAGTTTGTGCAATACATGAATACCTGAAAACGCAACATGGGAATTTGATTTTCCCGCATTTTTTTCTCTCGCCGTCGTGGATTCCTGTAAAGAAATTTACCTATAATTCGGTGACTTTTTTTTAGATGGCGCTTAAAACACAGGCTCAAGTTCTTGTACAGAGAGTCGCCTATCTTTTCTGTTATGATCTATGGTTAGCTCTAGCGGCGAATTCCAGCAGTTGTAAATAATTCGTAATGCAGTTTTACATGTTATAACCTATAAACTATAAATGATATTAAATTCACTTAGAATTAAGCACCAATTGATTGCTCCGTAAATACAATACGCTTTATAAACTATCGTCATTTATTACAAAAAGACCGAACAAATCGGAAGGTATTTTTACTTCACTCGACAGTTGGTTCTTTTTGTTAATTACGAATCATGTGCGACAGGTGGCGCTTATACAAAAATGTCTCTATGTTAATGAGTGCGACAAGGCCAGCAGTAAAATCTTGTAGTGTTATTTCTTTTTATACACCTGGGGAAAGCGCCTCTATTAACAGAAATTGTAACTAATGGGAGCTTGGGTTTTGATGGCCTTGAGGAAGTGAGATGTAGGCAACCAAATTTACAAGAACGAGTATATATAATTGCATGATTTAGAAAGGCAAATTTTTCGAAATTAAGATGGTTTCAATGTAAATGAGTTTAAATTTGAGAGAAGTGTTAATATAATACAGATTGTAGCACATATAATATTAGTTAATCTATATTATAGACAATACATAATTATGGACTAAAATATTATAAAATAATTATGTAAATAAAAAAATAATATTTAAAAAATGTTCCTTATTAAGGCACATCTTACTGAATATGTAATTTTTCCTTTTGTACCTTTTGTATCAGTCGCCAAAGGCAAAAAATGAAAGCAAACAGTAAACATTAAAAAAATTAAACTCAATTTTAATTTTGGGCAGTACTTTTTTAGGGTTTCAAAATTATTAATTAGTAACCCAATAATTGTTTATTATTTTTTAAAAATCGTGTTTTCTAATAAAAAATATTGTCATAGATACCGTGCACTAAAGACCATCCGGATTATCAAAGTTTAAAAAAAAATCAATACTTACTTATTATATTTTGGCCAATAACTCGATTTCTGTTGTCTGGGTGGACAAAATGTACAGGACTTCATTTAAAGTTGACTAAATAACGAATAAATTAAGATGCGCTGAAACTTTGTAGGACTAATAGAATCAAAGATTTATGCCCTTGAAATGTGTCATTTTGTAGTGTGAGATTATTACGATACTTAATTTTCAAATTGCGGTTTAGCTTTGGTTCAAATTAACATGTTGCCTGGAGAATTTATCGCTAGAACTGTCTGTTTTATGAAATAAGCGTTCACTTTGTTAATACAATAAAAAAAAAATAATTAACACAAAAATTCACCGTTCTAATTTTAAGCAAAAAATTGCTGAAGTATTAGACTGTTTGAATTTTTTTCAGTCTAATATTTCGGCTATTTTTACTTAAAATAATTTCAAACAAAATATTTGCAACAATAAAATTCTAATTTATAATATTATTGTATTACCATCCCAAAATTGACCTATTTAGATCATATGTAGGACCGCGTCTCTTGAATTATAATTTTACGAAATGCCTTTATAATTTATTCCCTTTTTAAAGGGGCGTATAAATCATTTTGCTAAATAAAATATCACAAAAGTTTGAGAGCCTCGTAAGTTAATCGTAAAAAAAGGAATCTAAAATGATTTTATGATTTATTTAATTTGCCACAGTTTATTTTTCCTGACAAAACACAACAAAGGGTTTTTAATCAATTTTGTAGGCGACAATAAAATGATTTAAGGCACTTTCTTCATAAAAGCAGAAATTTTCTTGAATAATTTACAGGGTCCCAAAATTAGCCTGCCAAAATGTACCAGTTGATTCTACGTTCAAAAATAATGCAAAAAGTTTTAATAAATATAGACTGAAAAATGCTTCCTAAGGGAACTACAGAGCCCCCCGAAAAGGGGGCCCCAAAGATAAGTTTTCTGTAATATCTCTGCAACTATTTGAGGTAGATTCATGAAATTTAGTGAGTTTGAAGCTTTTATAATTTGCCACATATTTCTCTTTTCAATTTTCAGAAATTTTGCCAGGGGCTTCATATATAGGGTGGGTGCTGAGTAAATTATGCCCCATATTTTTTGTGTGAATAATTTTAAAATTTTTTATATCAAATTTTGAAACTTGGTTTATTTTTATACAAAAAAGGTCATCTCAGTCGATCTTTGAATCTTGAACCGTTTTCGAGTAAAATCGTTTTGAAGAAGTCACGTCCATAAAAACTACACTAATAAAAATAATCACAAAATGGAAAAACATTTTTTGATTTTGATATTTTGTTTTTATTATTAATATTTGACGAAGAAATGCTAAACGAAGTAATAAATACCTATAAATTTTAATCCTTTAATCCTTAGGAAGCATTTTTCAACTTATATTTATTGAAACTTTTTGCATTATTTTTGAACGTAGAATTAGCTGGTACATTTTGGCAGACTAATTTTGGGACACCCTCTATAGGTATGTCCAATAATTTTTATTTTAAGCACATTTATTTTAGAACTTTTCTGGATTATTTTTAATCTGTAGGTAAATATCCAAAATAAAAATATTGAATTCTTCATATACAAAGTAGGTACGTACCTACTTACATTTATTTATTTATGACTCAGTCACAAACCTAGTTTAATTTAATAAGTTATGTATATTCCTTGTATGTAACAATTTAAACGAACCAGCAAATAATTCAAGGAATGTCTCGTCACCATCAGGTGGCTCTCAGCGGATGCATTACTTTAAGCACTGCTTCCTTTTTCAAAGGAATAGCTTATGTAATGGGGTGTGACTGTGCATTGAGTATATTTCATATTCAACTTGAGGAACATGTAATGAAATTGCGGAAGTACAGACGTTAAAATGCCCAAGGGCGGTCCGTTTTTCTCTACACATACAACTTTCTATATATTTTTGTGACTTAACGCGGGGAAGCTGTTTGGACCATATATGGTCACCAGGATAAGGCGTCAATTTGTTAACAAATTTTAATTTTGAGTTGTGATTACTGATTATTATTATCTAAATGAAAAAAAAATGTTTGCGGGTTTGGCGCCTGACGCAGCGTTGAAGTCTCCCGAACCGTCTGCATTATTGCAGGTTTAACCAAGCATCAAACGCTTTCAATTACCAAATTTGGTTGGGTAATTGTGTCCGACTGTGTGTTAAATCACGTCCAAGCTGGTGGAGAGGAAAAAAATCGACTTTTTTTATTATTGTTTACACTGAGCGCTAATGAAATTAAAAAATGTAAAAGTTTGGTATAAGCTGCAGACTGCAGAGAGGCGCGTCCCTTCTCTACAAGACTTGGAGGAACATATCAAAACTATTTTCCACAACTTGGAATTGCCATACACAGGTAGTCTCTTACGCAACGTAACAACAGTCGCGCATATTTCAACTAAAAGCACCGAGATCGATCGGTTTTTTGCAAAAATATTAAAAACATTCAATGACAGTTGATAAAAACCACTTAAATTATTCGTGGCAGGTGCTTTTTAAATTTCTAAGTGCAATATCTAGTCGCCACCCAAATAATATCCAGTGTCCAAGTGGTGTTTACAATTTTCCATAATATATTTCCCTCCTCCCAAACAGTGCCATTTAAAAACTAAAACCAAATGTTTACCATAAAATAATAGTGTTATAAAAATAGTTTTGTGTTTACATGATGGAAGGTAAAATTTCCCATAGTGGGCTATTGGCGCGGAGTCCTGAAGGACATGCAGCCCGCGGTATGCAAATCAAGGGTAACGAGGATGTGTGGGTGGAGATCCAGGCAAACACATTTCGGAATTGGGTGAACGAGCATTTGCCCAAAGATTTGAAGATACGGGATTTGTCGCAGGATTTGTGTACAGGTGTGCGATTGTGTGTACTGGTTGAGGCCCTGCGGGGACATCCCTTGAAACCGTCGTGGAACAGACGGCCTGCTAACCAGCATCATTATTTGGAGAATGTTACAGCGGCGCTGAATGCCATTGAGCAGGATGGGGTGAAGCTTGTAAATATAGGTAGGGCGAGGTTGGGTGTGTTTTGTATTTTGAATGGCAGCAGGAATATAAATTATATTTTTGTTCTATGTCTAAAGTACACAAATAGTAAAAAATAATAAAAAAGTTGTTGAGGTTTATATTTAAAAAAAACTCTATAGGAACAGTTGCGATATAAATCAGAAAAAAATGTTTACAGTTTCATAACACAATCATTAAAAAAATACGTATACAATTTCATGTATTTCAATCAATGGTTATCCTTTTTTTTGTTTTTTAAAATTATTAGGTACATAATTATTAATTATACAATATTTTTATGAGAATATATTAACATAATAATCAAAATTCTGTGCTAAAACATTTATATTTTTACGCTTACATGATAACCGGGGAATATTAATAAATAAAAAGTAAGGTGCCCACATATTTTTTAGTGAAAGTTCCAATATTGGCTGCTTGATTGAATGTCATACTATTTAAGGTATATTATTTATATAAGCGTTTACAGATGTGCAAAGAGCTCATAATTTATTTTCATAAACCTTGATATGTGTTAGTTTCAAATTTTAGTATTAAATGAAAACGATTATTTTTTTCGATTATGTTGACTATAATGACTTTAATAACAGTCGATGCCCGTGATTAAGGAATTAACTGGTAAAAATTGTTCAAAAATTCAGAATATTATTCAAAAAGAACTTTTGTACAGTTATCGCGATTTAGTTAATATATTTTGTGTTTGAAATATCCAAATATTTTATACTATCATGAAATTGTCTCTAGTCGATTTTCACGCCTTTTTCCTAAATAAAGCTAGTTTGACTCAAAAATTTATATTTTTGTAGACACCTGATTAATATGGAACTAAAACTGTAATATTTACAAACTAATTGTAAGAATATTGTTCAATTCACTAAAATATTAAAATTAATATGCTAGAATTATAATTCTAAAGAAAGCACAATTTTGAGATAAAATAAGTTTGATGGTATTTCAATTTATTTCATATCAAAGACCACATATTTAATTTACTTGAGGATGAGTAATCTTATAAAATTGTTTTTATCGTTTCAAAATAAAAAATCGTTTAAAAGTTTAATATCTGGAAAAACACCAAAAATTATAATGAAACTTCAGATGCTGTAAAATTGTTAGAAGCTCTTTCAGAACAAAACAAAACAGATAAAAAGTTATTAAAATTTCCTGTATCTACTCTTGAAGGCATTCTGAAAAACATCCTACACAAAGCACTTTTCTATATTTTACACGTTTTTATTGGCCCTAAGTCTAAAATCTCAAAATCTCAATCCAACAATAACCTCTGAATTCAAGGTTTAGTTTCCTTCCTCCACATAATAACAATTATTAAAGATGTTCACGTTAATAAAAATATTTTCAATGATTTTTTACCTAGCTAGGTATTTATTAAAGTTGCATGTATCGAGGAAAGATGATGATGATATATCCATCCGTTATTTAACTTCTATAAATAGTTTTGATGTCACTACAATTTGCTTAATGCTTGAAACACATAGCTTAATTTTAATTTACGGTTTTCATTAGATATTTTTTTATACGCTCGGGGCCTTGAACATTTAATAAAATATTCAAACAAAACAAAAATAATATATGTGTCGAGTTGGTGTTCATAGGTATTTATTTATAATTATCACTGGAAAACATATGCGATTTTTTAACATCTAGTGCGGAATATAAACTAATTCTATTATATAGAGACAAATTTCCCTAACAAAAGCCCCATTGTATAGATTCAAGATGTTTTGGTGTAACTGTACAAAATACAAAAGCACTCACTGTATATGACTCTATTATAATTTAACTAAAGTGGTATCCATATGGTCTTTCTGTGCTTGATATGATATACAAATATGCAAAGACAGTTTTGCGGAAAATTACATAATTGTACTATACCAGTGTTTGTTGGTTTACAAAATCATCTAGCATGAAATATTAAGTACAATTGTAGACAAACTGTTGATACGCTTTTCTTATATGCTACTACTAGTATTATAGTCTGTTTCCGGACATGTGGATTAAATAAAATTAACTTGAGGAGTTGCAAAAATTTTATCTAGTTTCAATTTATGGTAATTAGTTAGGAAAAGAAAAATAAAAATGTCAAAGTTGAAAAAATTCACAATTACTATACTTCTTTATGAAATAAAACAGTTTTTTTTCTTATCTATATTCCATCACTTATACAGGGTGTCCCAAAATTAGCCTGCCAAAATGTACCAGCTGATTCTACGTTCAAAAATAATGCAAAAAGTTTTAATAAATATAACTTCATTTAGCATTTCTTCGTCAAATATTAATAATAAAAACAAAATATCAAAATCAATTTTTTTTTTATTTTGTGATTATTTTTATTAGGTAGTGTAGCTTTCATGGACGTGATTTTTCAAAACGATATTACTCGAAAACGGTTTAAGATACAAAGATCGACTGAGACTACCTTTTTTGTGTAAAAATACACCTAGTTTCAAAATTTGATATAAAAAATTTAAAAATTATCCACACAAATAATATGGGGCATAATATACCCAGCACCCACCCTGTATGTGACGCCCCTGGCAAAATTTCTGAAAATTGGAAAAAGAAATATGTGGCAAATATATAAAAGCTTCAAACTCACCAAATTTCATGAATCTACCTCAAACAGTTGCAAAGATATTACAGAAAACTCTTCGATGGGGTCCCCCTTTCGGGGGGCTGTACCCTCCTTATGAAGCATTTTTCAATCTATGTTTATTGGAACTTTTTGTATTATTTTTGAACGTAGAATCAGTTGGTACATTTTGGCAGGCTAATTTTTTGACACCCTGTATTTACGGGGCCATATAAGAAAACTAGGATATTTACCTGAAAATTATCATTAGCTAATTCCTTTCATTAGTCCATCGTTAAAATTACAGTACCAAATATAACAGTTATTAGTAATTATGCGCTATTTTAATGAAGAGCAATTATTAAATTAGTTAGTTCGTGCATCAAAGCTAAAAGTAGTTATGTATGCTAGTTACTTAAACTATCACTTCCTTGAGTTTTCTACCAGGTGCGATGGTGGTGTAATGGTCAGCATAGTTGCCTTCCAAGCAGTTGATCCGGGTTCGATTCCCGGCCATCGCATAAAGTTTTGCTGTAACTGTTACTATATACGAAAAAAAAATCCATCAAAATCTCGAAGTCGAAAAAAATCACGATTACAATACTTCCTTATACTTCGTATAAGAAAGTAATTACAAAAACCAAACACATGCAGAAAAATAAGTTAGCATAGTTTCTATACACTTTTTCAGTTTAAATCCTTAAAAATAACGACTGGTTTTGTAGATATTCTTCTTGAGTTTTTTAGTAGCCAAAAAAGCATATTTTTAAATATTTTGTATTTAATCCAAATACACTCATTGAATTCTTTTTCTTTAAAAACCTCCGATTTTTTCAGGTTATTAACTTTTTTAAAAATTTGCTAGACTAGAGGAATCAATTACTGAAAGATTTTTAAGCCAATTATACTAGATGAGTATGGACATTTTTTAAAATACTAAATTAATGTTGAAACTGTTAGTTTTTGATTTGTTATAAGAACGAATCCAAAATATTTTCTGCTACATGCTCAAACTTCTACACCGTTCGCAGGAATTTAACACAAAACCCAAACAATGTCCATTATCTTGTCACCACATTTCCTTCTTCTTGTCTGTAGTTTAGAGCGTGAAAAAAATTTGCATCTTCTCAACACCTTATCATGTAACTCTAATTATATCATCACAGACTGAATTACGTTTTGTTTATTAGGTCAGTTATTAAATCAGCTGTGGCTCTCCCATATAATATTCTAATGTAGCAAGATTTTAATCGTGGGTATGAATGAAATTAGCTATCCCACATGTTTCATTTCGATATTCGTTTCACTCCAATCCATATTTGTTGGTCGAAATGGGTTTCGTTTCCTACTAAACAACACCCACAGTTGGATTTGGCTCACATCTCAGGTGCATTTTTAATTTTCGAAGAATGCCAACTAAAATAGAAAGCAGCGACCTTCGACATTTTTGTGTATGTTTGAAAAATTTAACAATAATTGTTTACAATGTAGTGCAGTTTCGTTTATTCATCCACCCACGCCACGCTAATTAGACTAGTAAAATATATGAAAACGAGATAAACAATTCTCGGTAGTTAAATATTTAAATGTATGCAGGATTTTATGCGCAATCTACAAAAATACTGATGTAGCTATTGCGTGTTTTAGCGTAGATTTTATGGACATATCTAATGGGACATTTATTGCACTAAATTGAATAAATCAAAATTTACTAGTGGTTGTGGTTTCAGAAAAATTGTAGGTAATCTTGTTTGAGCTCAACGGACTTGAAAACTGGTAAAGCTGGAATGTTTTCCTATCCGAGTCCATCAGAGCCACGCCCAGAAATTTGCTTTGCAAGGGAAATAAATCAACGAAATTTTGTTTAAAAATTAGTAAAAGACATTTAGAGTTATGAGAAAAATATTTTATGGGACAGTAGATGAGGAACATGCTTTTATACATACGTGATCTGATAAGTAACATATTTAGAGAAGAATGTATTTTTGGGATGTTTGTTTTTCAAAATCTTACAATTTTGGAACTAGACGTGCCAGATTTTGTTACAATTTGCTTTTGAAATGTTTAATGCTGTTCTAAATCTAGAAAGTTACGTACACTTACAAATTTTTTACAAAGTAGAATATTACATAATATAGTTGAAAATTTATTTAACTTTTCCCTTCTAGGAAACGTCGACATTGTCAACGGCAACCTCAAACTGATCCTCGGCTTAATCTGGTCCTTAATCGTCCGCTACCAAATCGGCCGCTCCAAATTCCCTCCAAGAAAACTAATGTTAGCCTGGCTCCAAGCAGTCCTCCCAGAATGTCGTGTAGGAAACCTAACAACCGATTGGAATTCTGGCATACTCCTTTCAGCCCTCATCAACTACTGCCGACCAGAACTATTCCAAAACTGGAGGACTTTAGGTAAGAAATCCACAAAAATACCAAAACAATTTTAACTAGTTTCACTTCATAAAGACAAGAACAACACCATCGAAAACTGCAGAAGAGCCATGGAGGTGGCCCAAAGAGATCTTGGAATCCCCGCCGTGTTAGAACCGGAGTACTTGGCGTCCCCGTGGTTGGATGAACTATCTGGAATGACGTATTTGTCGTATTTTATGAAACCTGGGTCGCCTGGGTTCCACGCAACTCTCAGATGGGTTAATTCCAGATTGGAAAGGCCAGTCAAGAATTTTACAGTAAATATAAAGAATAATATATTCGAAGTACTTAAGTTATTGAGGATTTTCAGAGTGAATGGAACGATGGACGAATCATAAGCGAAATCATTAGATCCTTAGGAGGTTCAGCTACAGCTCCAGAAAAACTACGGAGTGATTCTTCGTATTGGGAGTCTAACCAGATTCAAGCTGTGGAAGCAGGGAAAAGACTAGGTAGGTCAAAGTGAAGTAGTTGACTAAATAAGGACTATTATACAATAAGCAAAAGGTTATGAGCTTGTTTTATGATCTTGCTGGCCCAGATTGTTTTTATGTCATAGCATAGAAAATTAGCAATTAACTAGCTGGTACATAGTGCAATTGAAATACATGCAATTATTTGCATTTTACGACCTTGGCGGTACTGTTCAAATGCGTGAAATAAGTTTGGATGATCATATTAGTAAACAACCGTGATGTTTAAGAATTTCATTGGAATAAATTTCAATTATTATAAACTTCTATGTTTTTTTTTTGGGGCTTTTTGAAAAATTGATTTTATATAAAAATTATCAAAAGCATTATTCTTATATCGGAATCGGTGGCAGGTAAAAAGCTGCCTTTCTGTTTATGTCTACAATAACCTATGATCCATTTCCCAAACAATAATTTAATTTGCCACATTAACAATCTACAAAATGCTTTCTTCTCAACCTAATTGTGTTACGTTCCCACATAAATACTCGCGCACTCAAACTGTTTCTAATTAACGAGCCAATTATGCTTTATTGTAGGTGTTCAGCCGGTGTTATCTGCCAAGGACATGGCCGATAAGAACGTAGAACATTTAGGCATAATGGCATATGCTGCACATTTCCAATGGGTGCCAGAACGACCACCACTGCATGATTTAATCAACGTTACACTGAATTCCACATCGGGAAGGGTTGGGGAGCCAGTGAGTATTCATACGTGACTCGCATACTAACCCACAGATAATTTATCAAACAATATAATATACGCGCACTCCAAGCACATTTCCGGTCATTTTATTCACACTGTATAATTTCAGACGCACTATCAAGTAACTCTCCTTGAATCGTCGTTGTCTTATTCACACATTTCCGTTGATATCCACGGACCAGATAACAAAGTCTACCCTAGAGGCCAGCTGAAACAGGGCAGAGGGAGTTTTGTGCCGCCCAAAGTGGGCATGTACGAGATTATCGTCAAGTACGAAGGGGAAGAAGTACTTGGTGGACATTATTTCCGAGCTTTACCGCCGCTGGTTGAAGTAGCACCGCCAGGGATGGCGCCTTGTGCTCTGGGGTCTTTGGTTCAAGTTCTAGTCAACGCAACTGGTAATTTATTTTATGAGGGTAGTTTTTGTGAAGATAGTTTGCGGTTTGTTGTAGGTGCTCCGAGACGAGAGGATATCCTGGTTACGGCTTATAGTCCCACTGGACGTCCTTTGGATTGTCCTTTGACGACGATTGATGGTACCAACAGTGCTACGTTCAAGCCGGATGAAGCTGGTGAATGGAGAATTGAAATTACTTATCAAGGGAAGCAAATCCAGGTATGGAAACAAAGTTTGAGAAACCATACAAGTTTCTTAAAATTACATTCATTCAATTATGATTATTTTTTGTAGGGTGGTCCATTTACGTGCTCCGTATTTGATCCAAATGGAGTGCATGTTTCTGGTCTAGAAGGAGCTTTACCTTTAATTCCGCATAGTATTGATTTGGACTGTAGAGGAGTTGGAGTACCAGGCGAGGTTTTCGCTGATATTGTCCATGATAAGAAATCGGTGCATTGTAGGATAGAACGTGTGGATTCCCAAGGATTCCACTACAGGATTCATTTTACGCCCAAGGAAGCCGGAAAACACAGAGTAATTAAAACCGTTAATAAAAAAAAGTTTTTATTTAGTTAATTTATTTAAATACCATTATTAAGATAATGGTGGTAAACAAGAAAATTAACTAACTGGCAGTTAAGGACCACAATCAATTGAAAAACTGACATTTAGAAATTAAATCAATTTTTGTAGACTCAAAAAAGGGTTTTTAATAATTCATTTTTCTGTCACAAAATTAATAACAGCAGGGACAGCTACAAGATTTTGTCAATGGGGCCGTCGTTCAAATAAATATAGTTACCGCAAACACCGAAAATTTTAACTATTTTTTAGTTTTATCGTCAAGGATAAAGTGCTATTTTATCACACTAGAACGAAAAAGATCTACTTTAGGCCCTCAAATCAGGTCAATTTTAGACTGGTCGTGGAGGAATTATATTTTAAGATCGATTATTAAAAATAAATTCAGTTAGATAAAAATTCCAAGATATCCTTGTGTGATTTTAATATTATTTTGGATTATATAACAATTATTGATCTCTTAACAAATTAATTTTTCCTCTTCAAACTTTTTTTTGTATAACAATCTTGTATTAATTTCCCGCCTAGGTCTACGTCTACTTTAACGGCTACGACGTCCGAGGTTCCCCCTTCATGATGCGCGTAGGCACCCAAAAACGCTCCAAATCCTCCAACAGCAGCAGCCCACAAGCCCCCTACAGACACAGTCCAACCAACCGCTTCTCCAGCTCTAGTCCCATCAGCAGTTCCACCACAAAAAACACCTTGTATAACAGTTACCGTCAAAACGCAAGTCCAGTCATGGAGGAAACCCACAAATATGCACAGGATTACCATAAAATGTCCGTAGCAGAACGCCGGATTAACTCCAGTTCACCAGGGTTAAAAGAACGAACTAGTCCTAGTTACATGCAACGAACTCAAAGCCCCAGTTACATGCAGCGGACGCATAGTCCGAGTTATGGAAGAGATAGTCCGGATTATATTTCGAGTAAACGCTTAAATGAGAAGCGGTTTGTTGAGACGTCCAGTCCGAGTTTTGCTAAGAAGAACGAGTATGACTCGAATTATACTAGTAAGATGTCTGCGATGCGTTTGAGTGACTCGCGAAGCCCCAGTTTTCTGGAGAGATCTACTCCGGAAATGGGTTACAGCAGCTCCAAACGCGTTACCGAAAGCCGTAGTTACTCCAGCAACACTAATAATGCTTTTAGTGGAGCTGGAGGAGGAGGAGGAGTTGACACGACTCCAATTATAAAAGTCTCTTCAATGGCTGATCATTCTTCCAGACGCGACTCCTGGGACGCCATAGCTAAAACCAGGAATATTTTGTCGGAGCGGAGTTTGGAGTCATTGGCGAATCTGACTGATTCGCAGTTGGATACGGATTTAAGACGGAGGAAGGCCGAGGAACATTCCAGGTTTTTGAGTAATGAGCAGAGTTATAATTATTCGCAGAAGTATAGTAATAGCACGGAAAATTATGGGAGGAGGTCTCCGATGTATAAGGTGGGAGGATTGGGGGGTGCTTCGTCTGTGCAAGTGCAACCGGTTCCTGATGGCGTTCTGGGACAACCAGTGGAATTTGAAAGTTAGTACCAAAAAATATTAATAAATTAGACTATATTTAAAAAAAAAATTTCGCGTTCTCTAGAGAAAATTTACGAAAAACCTTTTACTTATTGAAATATTTTAAGTTTAAATTATTTCCAAAATTCAACTTTCCAGTTGATGGAAGTGGTGCAGGTTCTGGAGACCTGGAGATTCTTGTGGAGGGCGGTCGTGTAACTTCAAGTGTGCGGAGTCTTGGAGGGCAACGCTTCAAGGCGGCTTTTACCCCACACCAGGCCTTGCCGCACCGAGTGGACATCAAGTTTAATGGCGAGACCGTTCCAGGTAAGTCCCAAAGTTTTTTAATCACAGCTTTGAGTATTCGCAAAACACAGTTGGGAAATGTGTTTTTGTAATGATATTTATAATAGTGTCAATTTTACTGTTGAATGCGTTCAATTTACGGTTTTATTACCGTATTTCCGATTGCGTATACAGTATTTATGATGATAATAATATTGTTTTAGTTTTTATTGTAAAAGTTTCAAAATTGTCGGATTTAGAAAAAACTGTGGGTACTATAATGTGGATTTTAAATTGGTTTATTTACGCACAGAATCGAAATAAATAACGTGTGGTTTACTTTCTTTTTATAAAAAATGTTCCAGTGGTTTTAAAATCACTTTTACGTATTGTTTTCGTACATTGAGGCGAAATTTTAAGATTTAGTAAGCGTGGTTAGCACGATTTTTACAATTTGGAGAAACCGTGTTGTACTTGAAATTCTTCTAGTACTATTTTGAAAAGTGGAGTAAAATTGTATTTTTGTGCAGTACCTACCCTCCGAAATTTTATATTACCCGAAATCCACGAATTCTTTTTAAAGAGGAGCAAAGCGAAACTTTTCTGCAGTACCCGTACCCTCATAAAACTAAACTATCAAATTAGTCAAAACCCACGTTTTTTTCCAAAGAGGAGCAAAACGGTATTTTTCAACAGTACCCTCCTTACAAACTAATTGAGCAGGATAAACGGTTCATTGCCCTTTTCTCATTCGGGTACCAATCGTAATCTCTGCATCGTCCTACTAACCCAATAACAAGAGGACGATCTGAAGAGTACCATCACCACCACACAAAACAAATTGTGCGTCTGAACTATTTAGCATAAAATATTTTCTTCGTTTTCAATATATTAATATAATAGTAGATGGTAATCACCTTTAGGTACTATTATAGTTAAATCGGGTTTTATCGAGCGTCCGACGAGTGAGCACCGAGAGTACCACATAGGTCAAGCTCCAATGCATTTGCAGTACCCAACCATTGACTTGGTAAAGATAGATTGCCTCCTAGGTGGTACTTAGATAATTTCACGGAGGGGTACTATCTGATCTGAGTTTTCTAGATAGATCATTGTGTCCCCAAGGGGAAATTTTTTATCCCTCGATTTAAGGAAGTGGTACCCAGGTAGAGGTACCGAAGTACCCGTCCATCTACTTTAGCACATTCGCTGGTGTTACCTGTTGTTGCTCAGCATAATAGGAATGCCGTTCGCCTCTTACCCCGCCCACATTATTGTTACTTAGTTCATTCTGTAGAGTTTCCAACGAGGCTCTTTCACAACACCATCTAACCGTATGGACGACTTTTAAACCAGAGTGTATACGTAACAGTTTTACTTTATTTAGAAATAAATAAATAATAAAATAGTGTTTCGTTCGGTTTGTTTATCCAACAACCAGGCGGAATAGTTTAGTTAGTTCAAAGCCAGGTAAAACAAGAAATTTTAATAGAATATTATTTATTTAAGTTGAAAGGTGTTGCGAGGATTCAAGAAAAAATGTGGTACCTAGTGAATGTATAATGTGCTTATTAAGGACAATTTCCGTAGGAAATTTATTGTTTATGGTGTGTTGTCAAGGATTTGTTGTGAATAATTAATTGTGATTTTTGCAATTATTTGTACCTACCTACATCCAAGAATTTGAGTTATGGACAGGAAATATATTAATTGCCTATGGTTTTTAAATTACTTAGAAAGTATAGGAGTGTCAGTGGAGGAATTTCAAAAATTTGTATGCAATGAAATCGGTCAAATAGTTTGAAAAGTTGACCAGTGTGTGTCTAGCCTACATTATAACTTTAAGCATATAAGAAGTGAATTACAAGAAAAAAATTATTTATTTATTTATTTTTATTGGTTATATTAGAAATTTTATCAAATTTTGGAAGATACTAATCTCAAATTTGGGTAGGTAGTTATTTGCACTATATTAATGTGTAACTAGAAATTAATAACATTTTTAAAATTTTTGAAAAGCTCAATGAATTTTGCCACTTGACACCGAACTTAAAATTATATATTTAAATAATTGACCTTTTTGTATGTAAAAAGTATTTTCATATTTTCCACATCCAAATCGATTTTTTTACGTATTTTGTATATTATTTTAGTTGTACATAAAAAGCACTTGCATTCTTGCAAAGATAAATTGATAAAAAATAAAAAAAAAAAAACAATACCACAATTTATTCTACATAATCTTCGCAACATCTTCATCGTCCATAAACACCCCCTTTTTTATCTTTCTCTTCAAGGGAGCCCCTGGCATGTAAACATCATGTCAAATTCCAACGCCACCCTCTCCGTCCTCGGCGATTCCACCAGATTGGTACCCGCCAACGCCCCCGCCATATTCGAAATAATCACAAATACAAACATAGCACCTGATGATTTACTGGTGCATGTAATAGCCCCCTCAAAACGCACGATTCAAGTACGCGTTTTGCCCGGAAATCGTACTGGGGTGCAAAGTGTTGAATTCGTACCAACTGAAGTAGGTACGCATATTGTGGAAGTGTCCGTGAATGGGGAGAAACTCCCCTCTGGACCGTTAATTGCTAAAGTTTACGATGCTGGGCTGATTCAGGTGGCTGATGTTAGCGGGGGCGTTGTGGGACAACCGGTACAATTTAGAGGTAAGTGCATGAGATGGAAATTTGAGCGGTGGAAATGTATTGGGTTTTGTTAAAAAAAAACAGGACACAACTAAGATAGAAAAGAGAATGTACTATTTTTTTTGAAAAGGTTTAAAATTTTTAGATTAAAATATTATAATTCGAAATAATAACATTGCTATAAAAATTAAGAATTTTATCAGACTAAATTTTTTTCGTAAAATGCATATTAAAAATGAGTTTTTTTATATGTGGACACACTGTATATGCTGGATTATAATTTTACAACTATAATTTGGCAACGCATTGTGTTGGTATATAAATATTTATGTAGATGATTTTTCACGCACTAGGTGATTCCTCCATATTCATTTCTTAATTTAGAAGAAATTGTTTCATTCTAAAACCAAGCACCAAGCATTAAGTTTTCATACATCGCAGAGTTCAAGCTGTTTTTTTTTCTACTGAAAACCAAAATAATTTTCACTGTGAATTTAATTAGTAATTTTCCTGTGTATTAACCGAGTATTTTTTAGTGGACGCCAGCCAAGCCGGCGAAGGCCAACTAGAAATCTCCATCAACGAAGGCGAAGTCCCCAACCACGTCCAAGTCGTCGGCGGCGGCCGTTGCCTAGTCTCCTTCACACCCGACCAGGCCAAACCCCATCTCATAGACATTAAATTCAATGGGGAAACAGTTCGCGGTTGCCCTTTTGTGTGTGCTGTAGCCGACACTAGTCGAGTGACGTTAAGTTTATCCCATCTTGAACTAGTGCCCGTGAACCAACCCAGTTCGTTCCACATGGGCGTAGCTGGCGGCGGGGCCGCCGAACTAGCCGTGGCCGTCAGAGGCCCCATTGGGGAACTCCCAGTTAAAGTCACCGGAGATATCCATTCGGGTTTCACGGCTGAGTTCACCCCAATTCAAGTGGGCGCCCACCAGATCAGCGTCGATTACAACGGGCGTCCAGTCCAAGGCACCCCGTTCATAGCCAAAGCCTTCGACTCCAATAAAGTGACAGTTGGCACGGTTGCTAGGGGCACAGTGGGACGCCCGGTGACTTTCTCAGTAGATGCCAGCGAGGCTGGTGAGGGAAACTTGGAGATCACGATTTCGGCTAGGGGGTTGAATATCCCCACGCAAGTTCACCCGCAGGGTAATGCCAGATTTGCTGTTAGTTTTGTGCCAGCAGAGGCATGCGATCATGTGGTTAATGTGGCATTTAATAAAAGACCTGTGGTTGGCTGTCCGTTGATTGTCAGTGTTGGAGGAAGTGGCACTGGGCCTAGCGTTACGTTGCCTGGGCCTGGGCCCGTACATAGACCTAGTACGTTGTTGATAAATCATCCTGGGCGGTTGGAAGATATCGAAGTTAATGTTGAGGGTGAGAAAAAAACTTTCACTTGGGGGGTTTTGGTGTGATGTCCGCATGGCTTTGGCCTTAGGTTTGAATAAATACAGAACGAAGGCAAAGAAAGTTGACTTACGTTAAAATGTAAAAAATTGGAAAAAATTTTATTTTTGGTTCCATATGATAATAAGATTAAGAAAGGAAAGTTGAGAAAGATATCATTAAAAACTGTGTATTTTAAGAAATTTAAAAAAAGTATCTTCCAGAAGAACCAATAGGTCGACATATATTTTTGCAGAATCTTAGATTTTTCCACAAAAAAACCGTTTAATACTTTCCAGCAACAGAAGTAAATTACATACCAAAAAATTTGCCACTATGAAAGGTACTACAATAAAAATCCCTACCTTATTCCTTTCTTATGCTAATGAGGGTTTAGTGTAGGCAGCTTATATTCTACAATTCATAATTTAGTGAATTTAAAGTTTCAAATATTTAAAAAAAAATCTTGGTTAGAGAAACTGAATGCTAAAATTTTTATTATAAATTCAAATTTTCTTTAATGAACTGATATTACTTGACGATGTTTTCAGTTTTTACCAAATTTTAACATTTTCAGCATGTTATTAAAAATAAAATCAGACAATCTCAAGTAAAGTATTATCCATAAAGGATTGGTTAATAAACCTTTCACATGAAACCGAAATTTTAGTTCTTATACAGTTTGTTGTATTTATCGAGAAGTCTAATAAATTTCTTATTATAATAATATCTGAAAAAGCCCCATACTGAAATTTTGTGAGAACATTCAAATTACAATATATCTCGAAAGTCGAAAGAAATCCTCGTATCCTCGTTACAATATTTTGTTAAATGTTAAAACAAATTTTGTTTAAAAAAAAATAAAAAAAGATTGGAATATTATATATTTTGAAACATAGACGACCTGATCCAATACTTTCTTGCCTTTGGGAAATTTATTCAAACCTAAGAAACCCGAAACTTAGGAGTTTCGAAGCATTCAGCTTTTAGTGTATATTCTAGTCCCTACCTGCTCGTAAATTTGATTTTATGTACCTACTTGTTTTCGTGTAGTTAAGCATTTGTTCCTTCCTAGCTTTTAGATAATTTATTGTGAAATGTATTTTAATTTATTTTATAATAGTTTTTGTACATTGTACTCATTTGTGTTGTTATAATGTGTGTATATCTGTGTATAAATATTAAAGCATGCTCTTCTCAACCTGAATTTTTGTTTTTCCACTCTCATTTTACACTTTCTGCACTCTTTTTCATTTTTCAGGTCACCGTCGTTTGTTGTATTAGACATTTTATGACTTTTGTACTAACTCATCAAAAAAAAAACTTCCACTAATCTTCCTTTAGTTACACTCCTTTTTTGTTTGTGAATAATAAATCTTTATTTTTATTTTTCATGGAATGTTTTCTTTTTACTCGTATTTCTTTTGGTTTCACAAATTTGGCACAATTAGCTTTGGGAGTGTTAGGTGGTTTTAATTTTATTATACACTTTGAATTGCTAATGAAATTATAAATGATAAATTCTTTAATGAATCCATCTGGAAATTTGACCTATTAAACTGTCTGGTGTTTGAGAGAACGACAGATGTTACAATAATTAAACTAACAACTATATGTAGAAAGTAGTCACCATTATTTAAAATTATATCTTAACAACTAATTAGTCATGAATTTAAGTTCATTAATATATACCTAGCCATATTTTGTACATGCACACTTTCTTTAACATGTTTTTTTCTAAAGCACATGTTTGGTGGATTTTCCGGGGATCACATACTTTCTTTCCTATTGTTGTTTATAATTATTGTAGTTATTGCACGTTTTATCGATATTTATACACACAAATGAGTACCATTTATAAAAACCAATTTATAATAATTTCTAAAACTATTAAAACAATATTGTCAGTTTAGAAATAATTAAAATTAAAATAATTAACCAAAAAAACGACCAATTTAATTAAATATCAATTAACTTACTTAAATTGTCGCTCATAAAACTACGCTTAACATAATTGTTTTGATGAAAAAAAAACATTCCATGACTATTTTCTAATTCAGTAAAGTAACACCTGCTTAAATGAACAAAGCAATATTCTATCATTAAGTAAAAGCATAATTTGAAAGTCTCGTAAAAAACTAATTTACTTTTATTGACCGCATAATTTATAACAAAGTTTCGTGGTTACGTTCTGTTCCTCCCCATCTCCAATGCCTTTTATCCAAAAACCTATGACGACTTTTGACTCGCCAAATTCAGGACCTGGTGGTCAAGCTGTACCAACCCAAGTCCAACCCCTGGGAAACGGACAATTCCGAGCCGAATTTGTACCACGTGTTGTCGGTGAACACCGGATTAATGTCAGCGTTAGTGGCATTCCCACAGCTGGAAGTCCTTACGCCGCCAAAGTTTACGATGTACAAGCCATCAAAGTCAAAGAGGCTGCTAGTGGTGTAGTAGGAAAAGCAGTGACTTTCTTAGGTAGGTACCTAAATAAATTTCTACGGTTAAGTCTGATTTTGGTTGAATTATAGTTGAAACCAGCCAAGCCGGTCCTGGTAATCTGGAAGTCACAGTAAATGGAGGTTTGGTTCCTACATCAGCGCAAGCTCAAGGACCCCACACTTACGCCATTTCATTCACCCCACGCGAAGCCACTGTCCACTCTGTTGATCTAAGATTTAACGGACAAGATGTTCCTGGAAGTCCCTTCAAGTGCAACGTTGCACCTGCTGCAAGAATCATCACACCGGAAGCTTTGGATAAGGTCTCAGTTGGAAGACCTTGCAGCTTCCTGGTGGAAAGTCCCAATCCTCCAGTGGTGGAAGTTTTAGGACCTGCCAGACGATCCCTTCCAACACAGGTTTGCTCTAGGTTTATTGAAAACTTCTCAAGACGCTCATTATTGATTCCGTAGATTAATCCTCAAGCTGGAGCTGCTGGAAAATTCGAGGTGGCCTTCACTCCTTTGGATGTAGGTGATCACAGTGTGGAAGTACGCCTGCCTGGTGGTCATATAGAAGGCAGTCCGTTTTTGGTAAAGGCCTACGATGCCAATAGAGTAACTGTAACGGATATCACAGATGGAATCGTGGGGAAACCCGTTTCGTTTAGTATAAATGCCTCGCAAGCTGGTGCTGGTAATCTGGAGATTATTGTGGCGGTTGCTGGCAGGAATGTTCCGAATTTCGTACAGAGCGAAGGAAACGCTAGGTTTAAGGTTAATTTCAAACCTACGGAAGCTGCTACGCATACGCTAAGCGTTAGGTAATAGTTTGCAAGTTTTACATTTGGAGCTTACTTAGAAGGGGGTGTTTTTTTGTAGATTTAATGGACAACCTGTACCTGGTTCTCCGTTTAGCTGCAAGGTTAGTCCGGGAAATACGCAACCACGTGTACCAGTTTCTGGTTCTGGAATCGAATTGGCAGCTGTTGGTCACTCGGCCGAGATTAAGATTGAAGGAGTGACTGGTAAGTTTGTCTTCATATACCTGAAGAACATCACTTGTTCCATGAAACCAATAAAATTCTCCAATTTTTTCTACTTTTTTAGGTGGAGAACCGCAAGTGATCGCCACGGCTCCTAATGGAAAAATCCTCCCAACAAAACTCACCACCACAGCCGAAGTATACACAGCTCGCTTTGTTCCTGAAATGGTAGGCCGGCACTCAGTGGCAATCCTTATAAACGACCAACATGTCATCGGTTCCCCCTTCAGCTGTAATGTCTACGACGTCAACAAAGTTATGGTATCAGGTCTACCTGGTCGCAAAAACGACGTCGGACGTGCTTTAAGCGAAATGAGCTTAAGGGAACTTAGTCCAGCTGAAGTAGGAAAACCAGTCACTTTCAGCGTTGATGCAGCACAAGCTGGTGAAGGTACTCTTGAGCTGGTGGTTTCCACTCAACACACCACCATAAAAGCTGAGGTGGTGGCTTGTGCTCGTGGATTATACGACGTGACTTTTATACCACTCACAGCCGAAGATCATTTTGTTAACATCACTTTTAATGATATGTCGGTGGTTGGTAGTCCGTTCCATTGTACAGTCATCGAGGCTACGCAGTTTCTTCAGATTGGTTCCGCAAGTTACATTGATTTACCAAGCGATAATCACCGATTGGAAATAAGCGATCCAAACAACCATCATGTGAAGTACACGGTGAAGAATTACAAAGCCGAGTTCACTTTAACCCAAACTGGAACTTATCGCATCCAGATATTCAAAGGACATGAAATTGTGGGCACTCGTACAATTCACGTCTTCGACACTAGTAAAATCGATATAATCAACGCACCGGAAGCTGTATCTCATCGTCCAGCCGCTGTGGGTATCAACATGAACAAAGTGGGTCCTGGTAAACTAACTGCAGTGGTAAAAGTTGCAAACAAAGACGTCCCTCATAGCGTCCGGCAAAGCCCCACCAACCCCAACATGTGGGAAGTCGTATTCCATCCAGTTAACGCCGCCCCACATCGTGTTCTACTGTACTACAACGGAGTACCTAAGTTTGGAGTACTGGAGGTTCCAGTTAAAGGTCCTGGAAATGAACCATGGGCTGGTGGACTCGGTTTGTATCAGGCGAAAATTGGAAAAGTCTCGTCGTTTCATATTGACACCCTCGGAAGATCAGCTAGGGAATTTGATGTGGTGGTAAGCGGACCAACGGGTTCAGCAGTACCTGTTAGGTGCTACCAGACTAAAACTGGTAAATTGCAAGCTGAGTTTACTACGAGGGAAACTGGGCCGCATAAAGTCGAGGTGCTACACCAGGCGAAGCCAGTCAATGGCAGTCCGTTTACTTGTCAGGCTTTCGATCCAGATAGCATTAGGATTGTGGATATTCCAACGTCTCAAGGAAACGTCGGAGAAAGGATTACTTTTAATGGTAAGTTCTTGCTCTTTTAAATTGAAAATTTATTAGAAGTTTGAGTTTTATAATTAAATTTTGGTATAGGTAAGTTTTGTATAGAAAGCCTCATCTAACCTACCCAAAATATTTGCTGGTTAAAATGTGTAAAAAAATATTTCCTTTCCAGTTTCTAGTTTACATGCTGGTGACGCCGAGCTAGAAATCCAAGCAACTAACCCCATAGGCCAATCGCTACCAGTTCAACAAACCCCCATAGACGAAACACTGACTCAAGTGTCATTCCTTCCTACAACAGCCGGTTTGTATCAAGTAGCGGTAACTTATGGAGGTGCACCAGTCAAAGGCTCCCCACTAGCTTTAGGCGTGGGTCCAGTAGGACCAGCACCACCACCAAGAGCTGTTGGAAAAGGCTTAGAGGGTGGTAGAGTGGGCGAAAGGACTTCTTTCACTGTAAGCAGTGTGATTCAACCAAGAGTACAAGTGGAAGCTATTGAGGGTAATATCGATGTGCATATACAAAGTCCCAAACCTGGGGAGTACATTGTGTCCTACACACCGAAATGGGTTGGAACCTACGATATTATCATCGGAATTGGTCCAAACGACGTAGGTTTACTTGGGTTTTGTCGTAAAAATCACTGATTTTATTATTTATTGTAGTTGCCGGGTTCACCATTCCGTCCAAATATCATCGATCCCTCAGCTGTGCGGTTGATCGGAGGTTGGAACCAACACCTGGATGAATCAGGTCGTATCAAATTGCCTGCCAAGCTAGCCTTCGATGTAGCCAATGCAGGACCTGGCGGTCTCGATTGTAAAATATCAGGTCGTAAGATAAATTCCGAGAAAAGTGGAAGTCGTGTTAGGTTTGATATATCTGGAGAAGGTTTAAATGCTGGTGAACATGATTTTGAGATTCGGTTTGGGAATGTGGTGCTGCCTGATGCCCCTCGGAGTGTTGCTTGTGTTGGGGATCAAGTTGTTTTGACTGGGAGGGGTTTGGCTCAGGCACAGTGTGGAGAACCTGCGTTGTTTACTATTGATGGATCTAAAGCCAGTAGTGGTAAGTAGGACATATGGATATTTTGTAATGCTTATTAAAGTTAAAAAATGTTTTGGTCGTTGTCCGTCCTTTGTAAATACTGACGTATTTATAGCTCAATTTTGAATTGACAATAGTAGCTACCATTTCTTGGAACTTTCAGGAAACCCCGAGGCCACTCTTCACGCAGCCGATACCAACCTCCCCATCCCCGTGATGATAAGCCTAGCAGGCGAGAAAATCTGGCGTGCCACCTACACAATAAACAGCCCAGGCAACTATTTACTATCCGTGCTATGGGCCGGTCGACCAGTGAAAGGTTGCCCCCTTATGGTGGAGGCTAAAGGCGGTGCTGACGCCTCTAAAGTTCTATGCTCAGGAGAAGGCCTACGCCAAGGAATAGTCGGACGCGAAATCAGATCCTGGATAGATACTCGAAGAGCCGGACCTGGGGAACTAACAGCACATTGTACTGGACCCAGAAAAGTTGCGTATTGTGAACTGTATGATCATGGAGACGCTACTTTTACTTTAAATGTGAAACCGCAAGAGCCAGGAAAACATGCGTTGACTATAAAATATGCTGGGCAACATGTGCCAGGGTCGCCGTTTACTTTGAGGGTAGCAGGAGCACCAGACGCCAGCAAGGTATGCTAAATCACTAACAAATTTGAGGATTTTTCTAAAAATTATTTCAGGTACGCGTTTACGGACCTGGAATCGAACATGGAGTCCTGGCAACCTTCCAGTCAAGATTCATTTGCGACACTAGAGGAGCTGGTGCTGGACAGTTAACTGTAAGAGTTCGCGGGCCCAAAGGGGCCTTCCGCGTAGAAATGCAGAGGGAGAGTCAGAAAGACAGGACGATTTTATGCAAAGTAATTTATTTTATCTCATATACACAAAATTTGTCTAATAATTTTTCTTCTAATAGTATGATCCTACTGAGCCAGGTGATTACCGTGTGGAGGTAAAATGGGCTGGAGAACTAGTACCTGGATCGCCATTCCACGTGATGATCTTCGACACACAGGAAGAGTTGCGTCGCTACATAAATTCGTTGTAAATTGTACAGTTTGGTTTTTATGTTATGTTTAAGTATTTATGACATGGTTTAAGGGGATGGAAATGTGAGAGGCAAAAAAAGATAATAAATAATGTTTTAATTTCATTTTTATTTTATTTATAATACTAATTGACAATATACATTTCTATATTTTTATACAAGTGTATGCAGTTTGTAATAAATTGTTGTTGCACAAAAATTTCGACAGTTTTATTACGTTTCTCTTTATTCGCAAAAAATATGGACATTGGTCAATTATGCAACGGTAAAATAAAGTTTATAGATTATACCTTTTTGGGATGAATCATGTTAAGTGAGAGGTAAAAAAATATAATTGAAAATTTGAGGAATTTAAAGATTATAAATTATCCCTGATGTCGGGTATAAACAAAATTTTTACGGAGTCAAGAGACAATAATTTTTAGAACTAGTTTTTTAATCGATAGTAAACTTTTAATTACTTACGCCAATCAAACGATTCTGATTGTTGTAGTATGCAATTTGAAATAAACTACAAACTTAAAAACTGTTCCTCCTTCAAAAAAAAACACTCTTACAGAATGAAATAAGATCGCTACTTAGAGTGCTCACTTTAAATTTATATTCAAATTGTAGTTATAGATTTTCTCAAATCATTATCCTCACAAATTAATTTCCAAACTTTTTCTCAAAATTCAGTCTCCTTAGTAAATCGAGGTGAAAACGAAGGGAGTGTGTGACTGAATTCTAGAAAATTTTCATAAGAAATTTAGAACACATTAAGCACTTCCAGAAAAAATCATCACTTCAAAATTAATTATTACAAAAAACTTTCTTATCTAATGAATTGTGATTAGTGATAAATTGCCAATAAAATATCTACATTTTAAGAATCGGAAAAAAATTTTTATTTTTTATTTCCTTCTAATTTTTTTACGTTGAATTAAAATTGCTATATTAAATATTACCAAATTCTTTTATGGTTTAATTTTGGTGAATGCGCCGGTGTATCAAATATGAAGACAAAAATGAGTAACTGCTGCATAATATACTTCGTATAATACATACTCAAAGAAATTACCATAAAAAAATGTCACATCTGATAAATTCAAATTTATTTAGAACACATCACCCGCCTGACAGTCCCCATTATACATAAAAACATTTTGCATTTATTAAACCAATGTGAAATACGCCATGAATAATAATCACAACAACGAAGAATTAAAAAAAAGATTCGTCTTATTATCCTTTTTGTTGTTAATTTTATTTTTCTATAATTTCATTGTTCTAAAAGTGGCACAACCATCGTGTAATTTAGACATTCTTTGACTTGAAACAAAAGCATCCAGCATAGTACTGCTTTGGTAATCTACAGTGTGCATCATTGCCTCCTTAAGAGGGAAAGTGCACAATTTGCCAAAGCACACACACCATCAGGGTAACTCTAACTAGATTGTATAAATTGGATTTTCGTACGTTCTTCGTTCATCAAGTGCTTCAAAGTCTCTTAGTTGCGCATGACCATCGTGGTTAGTTAAAGTTGCCTCTCTTGTGTGCTTTAACGTCCTTGTCTTATATGTGTGTCTCAAATTTCTAGGTCAAGAAACAAGGTCAGTAATTTCTCCTGCGTATATAGATGGGTACAGTGGTTCTCCATTAGTTGGAGTTGGAGTTGGATTAGTCGATTCAACTACATGCGTTTTACTAATGTACAAGATAACATTTTTTTTTTGGACAAAAATGCTAAAAACAAATCTAGGCCATGCCGTGGCGCGATGAAAGGAAAGTTTTCCAGTATGCACGGGCAAAGTTTTCGTAAATTTGTGGTTTTCGTTCGAGCATTTTACGTTCTAATTGTCTAAGTTAAGAGTTAGTTTAGGATCAAATCCAACAAAGCGCGAATGATTTTTCTATTGTAATAACTGCAATAATAATGCTCGTTAAACTGTAAAAAGGATGATAAAATTTGATAGTAAAATGATGTCTTGATTTCTCTATAATAACATCAACAGTATAAGGTGATGATGATAATGAATTTAAATATTTCAATACCACAAAAAATACTTACAGTACACAATAGCTAATAAAATATTTCACAATATATTTTCTACCATATGTTTTGTGACTATGGACAGTTTAAATTTTATTGTCGGTAATAAATTGAATTGCATGAATAAATAACAGAGAATTTTCTAGATTTATTCAGTACAAATTTTCGAAAAACCCTCGTTGCAGTGCAGTCTCAACATTTGGTAATTATTTGCATTTAAAATTTAAATCATGTGTATGTGTGGATACGCACGATATTGTGAGATATGTACGGTGTTACAAGTTCCCTAGAGAATTTATTCCATTTCAACACGCTGTATTGTTGATATATCATGTTGGTAGCAATAGCTAAAAAACAATTAAGTCACAATAGAGCTTATTTAATAACACAGTATACAAAATAGTACAAGTACTAAAATAAACGAGATAAATATAAGTTGGATTTTGTCGCAATTTATCAAAAAATGAGATTTTTCATTCTAACTTCGGTTCTATAATTTTCCTTATTGTTCAATTTTTTTAACAATTAGTATGAAGTTATATAGAGTTTCGAAAAATGTTTAGTTATAAATTACATTTCTTAGAATTTCTTAGAAAATAAAAATAAAACTAAAAGCTTTCAAAAATTAATTAAAAACGAGTTTGTCTGTTTATTTTCTATCTTGGAAACCAGCTTTTTTAAAATACTCAATACCTATAGCAGAATTGTTTTCAGTAGGCATGTGCGTCACATTATTTCTGCCTCTTTCTCTCTCGTTCTCATCATCTATTGAATTCAATAGCAGCGATAGATTGCTTTTTAATTGCTATGATTAAATAACAATGTTTACTTTTTGTTCCAAAAGTCAGAAATAGTATAAACGAATTTTCCAATTCAAAATAATTAATTTGGCAATTTTATAAATTTGGCGAATGCGCCGGTCTAAACACTTCTTCATATTATCCTCATTCCTCCTAAATTTCGGTCACCAAACCCCAACACCTCCTTGATGTGAATTTGATTGCACCACAAATTTGGCTCGTTCTACCTGAAAAACAATTACAACCCATCAAACACACCAAATAAGTATACTTTGCACGCCACTGGAGTCAGTTTGTGTATAAAGTTGGTTAAGTGGCACACGGCACACTTAGGAGGCCAGGGGGACTTGGGGGGCGCGGCTGCTATGCGGACACGCTTCCTACATTGACGGACGTGGTGCGCAAACGAGGACATCATCCACCACAAACCTCCCATCTTCATCTCTTTGCAGAATCTACTTTGGTATACTGGATCTGGTACGGTCGGTGCCAGGCATCCACAAACTGGCTGCCGCTTACTGCTTTTGCTACTTACCAATTCTTATTATATTCATCTGTGATGGAGATACTGTATAACTCCATCATAGTGTAGTGACGCACGTACGTTTCAATCGGAAGATCATAGCCTAATTTTAAATTTATGTCGATGTTTCTCAAGATTTTTGTTACAAAAATAAAAAACTGTTTTCAAATTTTCGTATTAAAAATAATGGTGTTTATTATACAAAATACTTATTAATATAATAACAAAAAAAATAATAACAAAATTAATTTAAAATATATTTATAATGTTGTTTAGCTAAAATTACTTTGTTTTGTTTTTCTACATAATACTTACAAACTATCAACAAAAAAGTACATAACATTCATTTTCAACATTGCTGTCAAATCTGCTACTAACTGTTGTTTTGCCACAAGCATACAATAATTGAATTAATAAATTAAGTACACATTTCTATACACATTATATAGCATGATTATCACAAATAATCAAATAAAGTTTTTTTCCATTCCAGTGCTTTGGATTTTGCCGTTTGGGAATCGAAAAATACAATAATCGTAGTCGCGGCGTTTTAAATCAACATAGCCATGCAAAAGAGAAAACATCACATCACCTTTGACACTAAATCAGAGATAAAAAAACAACAACACACAATCATTTTAGGTAGGTCAAGTAGGCGGTGTGATGCTTTTTTAATCACACTATAATTGGTGCAAAGCAACGAGAAAGAGTTGTGTTAGTAATTTTTTTTACATTTTATTTTTTTCATTGAGATCTATTTGGGGCAGAAAGCATATATTTTCTTAGTTTTATATAATAAATATTTGTTTTTCTCCTTTTTTTAATAAAAATTAAATCATTTTGAGATATTCGTTGATAATTTCTGCCATCATTTGTAGCAATCAATGTTGTCACATGCACATACAAAACGAATTTAAAATGCTTTGTAAAAATACAAATACTCGACTTAAACATTAAGTATTTTTTATCACAATAAATGTGTTACAAAAAAAAACCTGAGATATCTCAAACTTATACTTTTTGTTTTTTTAGACACGAAATAATTTATAAACACCGAACAAATATTTGTGAAAAATGTCATTACAGACAAAAAATAATAAATAAATAATTACAGAACAAAACAAATATAATACAAGTTTAATCGTGAATAAATAAATATTTCACATTCTCACAACAATGTGCAAAAACCTTTAGAGAGAAAAAGAAAGTAGTTATTCAAGACTAATATTCTAATGAGATACACAGAGTGATCCACTTAACAAATATTCATCAGTTGCAAATCAGCTTGGCGTATTTATAGAGGAAGAAGTAGAATTGTTTCGTATATATTTGCACCGGCTCACTATATTATGATGAAATTGCACATTGACCATAATAGGAATATTATTTATATTTTAATTTTTGTTTTCGTTTAATTATGAGGTACCTTTTTCTATAGCACGTTTGAAATGGCCAGTTCAAACAGAAAAGAATTAAAAATTGAAAATTAATTTAGATTAATGAATTTGTAAAACTTTATATGTAAATATTGTCACCTATGTATACAAATTGATGGGCTTTGAACAGCCTCAAAAGAGAAAATCACTTCAATATTAAATTATATATATTTTTTCCACAATTTAATATAATTCTGTTTACTAGGAACGTTCGTTATAAGAAATGTTAAGATTAGTACAGAAATAAAGAATGAACATTTTGAGATATATATAGGGTGTCTCATAGACCTAGTAAAGATTGAGCTAAGGGAATAGTTGGTAAAATTTGTAAGCATTAAAGACAAGGCGTTTTTTACAATCCCCGACAAACGATAAATGGAAATTCTACGATCCAAAATAGATCGATTTAAGCCAATTTATCTAAATTCAAATATTCTTCCTTCCTGAGATTCAGGATGTTTTTTTCAGTCTTTTAAAGATATTAAATTGAGATTAAGTATCATAATACGCTCAATCCAGTAGAGTCTTTCAAACTATAATCAATTAACAAAGACAAAAACGTACGCAAATAAATTTTTACAGTAGGTAGATGTCAGCTATTGGTCATTGCAGCGTAGCCAGGCCTGAATTTGGGGGGACGGTTCACAAAAGACTTTTGATAAAGGTTACCCAATTTTTTCAAATGGCTACATCAGAAAATGGTGTGAGGTGTATCGACTCAACTAAAGCAGTACGAAACGAACATTTTGTTTAATCGTCTGCTTATTTGAGTTCGTTAGGAAAAATTATCGAAGATGTTTAAAGACTTTCGAAGTATCGATGCAATTTATAACTATCGACCACTGTAAAAACGTTCATTATTTAAGAAACAAGAATATAAATCCCGTACAAAAGACTTTGGGTTCTATATACGGCAAGAAAAAATGGAGCATTCTGGCCACAATAGGCCAGCCAAAATAACAATTAAAATTTAAGATAAGTAAAAAGGAAATTGTAATATTTCGTAAAAAAGGGTATTTCAAAATAACAACAAATATTAAATATTTATTTTACAGAAGTAACTCCACAATCTCAAAATATTTCTTTGAGATTTCGTCAAAAAACAAAAACAAGACTAGATTAGCTAATTTTAATAATGTTTACCAGCCAATGCATGAATATTTCTAGAAATCAAAAATCAAAGAAAGGTCGTTTTGTTTTTGTAATTGGAACAATTGCATTGTTGGGCTAAGCCAAAAATCTGCTAAATATTGTCAAAAATCAAAGATAATCTATAATTTTCCCCCTCTCCGAGGAAATTAAAATTATTTGTCGACGTCGATTTCCATATATTCCACATCCGAACCAATAACTGGATTGAAGAAAAAGAAGAAGTATTTTGTCAAGTACCTTCACCAATAAGATTCCAATTAACAGATGTTCGATCTGAATGAAAGCTAATTTAGATTATTAATAAAATATATTTAAAAATTAATTTATTTATTAGTAATTCGTAAAAAAGGCACGCCCTTGATATATTTATCAAAGATAAGAAAGTAAGTATAGGCATATTTCAGAAGATTTTTTTGCCTTCCACGAAGTTCTAAGAAAGAAATGAATAAAAATACAGTAATTTATCAAAACAATTCCAATACGAATTAATAGTCAAATTTTTTGTAAACTACATTTTATTTTTTGGACTTTTCTGTTTGAACTGGCGAAAGGTTGGTCTCGAAGGACTCAATAATCTTCTATTCAGCAGACATTCACTTACGTATTGTTTCCCAAACCACATTCGAAACAAACTTTACTTAAACAATACCATAAGCAAACATCTTACCTTCGTAACCTTTCCATCGATCGAACCGCCCTTTTCCCTTAAATCAATCGCGTCCGATTCGCTTATGGATCTGTTGGTGTTTCAACAGGTGTGCTTTCTGTCTGAATGCTTTCGCGCAAGTATCGCATCTAAACGGTTTTTCTCCAGTATGGGTTCGAAGATGCACTTTAATATTACTTTTATTTAAAAACCCTCTATTACAAATATTACACCTATGGACCGGTTTCTCTTTACCCAACATACTAAGGCTGGGTTCCGTTTGAAACACTGTCGAACTAGCTGCTTGCTGTTGTTTCTTCTGCGCCCGACTTCGGGACTTTTTTGTGGCATTTGGTGTGGTGGTTGTGGTGTGTGGATAGTTCTGTCCGAGGATGTCTGGACTTCTTATCCGGTGGTCATCGTTGAGTCCATGCACGCTATATTGGGGCATAAACCGCCCATTGACTGTCAGTAAAAGATTATCGGTGGTGGAGACGACGTTCGCTGGAGGACTGGACGTGGAAATCATATCCGCCACGTAATTGGTCGAACTAGGGGTTTCTTGTTTGATTGGCGGACCATTCTGCAATCTACTCTGCAGTAAAGGCATGTTATAACTCGGATGTGCTAGCATTGATTGAAGAGTGGAAGCACCATGGTGTTGCTGTTGCTGCTGTTGTTGCGACTGTAGTTTCGACGTATATTCTATAGTGTTCTGGTTTTTCGTAAACTCATTGTTTGTACTAGCTATTCCAAAGTCCGATAGGCCATCCTGTGTGATTATCAAACTTTTATGCTGGTCCACACATGCACCATCTATCCACGCATCCAAGTCCATCCAACTGTCGCGTGAACCTGTAGGATCCTCACTTTGTGCGTTGTTGTTGTGTACTGTAGTGTCGGCTATCGCCGAACCAATAATCGCAGCAATGTCTTCAATTGACGATATATCATATTCGCCGATTTCTGTTTTAACGTGCGTCGTCACTGAATCCGCCGCCACATGACTGCAATCCTCGTATTTGGACACTGAATCCGGATTAACACAGTCCGAGTACCCTAATTTAACGACTTCGTCAACAGAGTACAAAGTTTTACCACCCGGATCACCGGCAGAGTCCGCACTAACATTACAAGTCGAACTGGACACTATATTTTGTTCATTATAACTACTATAGTTGTTGTTGTTGTTTTCTTCTGGAACTCTTTGGGATATCGTATGATAGTGGTGTCCTGGGATGCCGTTTATGCTTAAATTGGCCGTGTAGCCTGTAAACGGAGGCAACGGCTTTAATTCCGCTAAACTATTGTTAATCGGCTGATGGGAGCTCAACAATAAATTATCCAGAGCCTCCATCGTTGCCTTTGTTTCGTTTTCACTATCATCCTGACTGATGGACGAATCCAGCAGCATTTTATCCGAGCCTAGGTTGCTAATATTATTATCCAGCATCAGTTTGTGGGTGCCTATGAAGTCGTTTGAGATGTTCGTATTGGAGTTTTGCCAACAAGATGATGTGAAAAGTGAGTCGACTTCGTCCACATGTGAACCATTACCACTTACCGCCATGTTGGTACTTCCAGATACGTTGGGATATTTCATTGTTTCCATTTGCAGTGGTTTATCACACTTTTTAATTTATTTCGAGTGCAGCACCAACGCTTCGCATATTTTCGTTTCCTGAAACAGTGGTAGGGTTATTGAATGGAAGAGTAGAGGGAGGCGAATCGGAAGGGGGCAGTTTCAGGTCTGCACACTAAACCATACAAATTATTAAAGTCAATGTGATAAATGACAAACTAAGACATTTGCATTTCTAAAGGCGACAGGTAGTTTTTTCTTGAAAAGAATTGAGATTTTAACCTTCACTGTAATTATACTTATTAAATAGTATCTGTCTCAGGTTGAAGTAAATACAATTAGTATACTTAAATCTCTGAAAAATTATCTCTTTTTGATATTTTAAAAGGAGCTTTGAACTGTAAATCAAATGTGGGTCTTAAAGATTAAAAAAAAGTTTTTGTTAGTTTACTTTAGAAATAATTTATGCAGGTACATACTCCGATTGTCAGAAAAAAGGTGTTAGACTAACAAAGGACCGTAACATAAATGTTTTTTCAAAGTTCTGATGTAATTTGTTTTCTTTTTAGACAAAAAGTTCTACAGTGGAACTTCTCTAACTTGAACTTCTATAACTCGAGTTATTCTTCAAGTCAATTTCATTACAAAGGCCAACGTTTCGTGCTATTTTAATGCATTTTTATCTCCCTAAGACGAATATTTAAGTCGAATAATTCTGTAATTCGAAGTACCTAATATTTCACTCGTAACTGGAATTTTTCGAAGCCGCGCCGATTAGTTTCCTAATTTTTGCAAACACATTGATTCTAGTTCAAATTTAATTTTTTTTAGTAGGTTTGTTATCACTTAACCATTTCTTTTTTTTATTAATAAAAAAAATAGTTTTTTGTAGAACCATACCTAACCTAATCTTTGAATAATAGTAGTTTATGCAACAAGGTAGGAATCAATTCCTCCCGTGTAGCATACTCTATTTTTTCTCATACCTGTACGAAAATGGCCACTTCTTTTGCGTGAAACGCGCGAACAAATTATAACAGCATAACACTGACATTTTTGCTTGACACTGTACGGTGAGAAAATCACCTTGAGCCTTGACAACCATAAACAAACACAAATAACTCCCGCATGTCAGGGAGGGAATGGCTACGCAAGTGAGAAATGTTACCCCCACTCCCTATTTTCCGTGACTACCCTAAAAAGGCGACAACATTTATTTTTCTATTGAAAACCTAGAACTTTTATAGAGTCTAGAAATAAAATTTCCGAATATATTCATAGGTCGTTCAATTTTGTGGAGGATTTTGTAGCAAAGCAAAAGAGATTATATGTAGACACAAAAAAAATTAACTGATTCTTTGAAATAAAAATTTCTGGTATAATTTCACAAGTTTCAGTTTTTCATCTTCTATAGTTTATGAAATGTATCTTATGTATATTACAGTACCTATCTAGTAAGTTATGTTAAATATTTTTTTACTTTCAGGTTTATAACTGAAAACTGAAATGATTAGCAAAAAGTTTCCATTAAATTTTAGGTTTAAATTTATGGGTAACAACTTGAGGAAAGCAGGATCTATTCCTAAAATTTAATTAGTCTAATCTCTGATTCAAGGGAATGACGACAATTTTCAGATTTTATATCTTATAGCGTATACAAATTAATGCAAAAATTTCTGTAAATAAAAAAAATCTGAAGCAGATATTTGAATTGCTAAACATATTTATTTTACTTATTTATTTGGGTTAAGAGCTAAAGCTAAGTAATAATTGGAGACACCTTTGAAAAAGAGTAACAATTTGAAACCGAGGACCTCAGTATTTTTCCAAAAAAGAAAACCCATTCTATAAGGGGAACGTATCGTCTTCTTTCATGTCTTTTCTTTTTTTTTCGTTTTAAGAGTAAATAATAGAGTTCGAGATAAATAGCTGGAGTCATCTTCAAAATAAATCTGGAAGATTTTTCCGAACAATTTCAAACAAAAACCCCTACATTTTACGCTTATTTTCTCAAAAAAAAAGATCTGCAGTTTAGTTTTACTTTGATTCAATAATGAAAAATGCGATTAGCGCCATTCTGTAAATTCTCGCATTTTCATGAATTTCAAGATATACCAGCGGTGATCACTCTTGCCACGGACGGTACTCCCCCTACAAAAAAATCCGTCTCAACAGTACTAATGTGGCAAATAAACAATGTACATAATAATTGGAGTAGGCCGTGAAATGAGTCCAGCAACTTCACTTTCAATTAACGGTGTATGTGTTGGATCAACAGTAGCAGCATCAGCCTTATAGCTGGACCTCATGACGCACCATATACCGCAAGGGCCAACATTTATAAGCACCAGTACCAGCACGGTATATTTATCGCAATATGCGGGAGATTCTCTGTCTGCTTGAGGAAGTGTGTTAGCAGTACCAGTTGGTCCCCTACCACCATCACCATCATCAACATAACCACCACCAACCAACTACAAAATAACAAAACAAACGCGACTAACGGTTAACGGTACCACTTCGTATTCACTTCCACTGATCCTCGTCATTGTATTTTAACAGCGGCGTGCTGCATTTGCTGCTGATGATGGACATGGTTTTATTAATGTTGAATGTTTATGGGCACAGTTGTAAAATTTATTTAATTACATGTATGATGGGATTGAGGTTCCTTTAATGAAGGAAGGATTCTTGTTTTATTACTTTATATGTAGATATATGATAAAAGGTGACGTGTAGAAATTGTTGGATTTAATTGGAATTTAAATGTTAACTACAGATAATTTTGGTACTTTTATCAGCTGTACCAAGTTGCCCTAAGGCTTTGTCGTTGTACGAAGTGGTACTGCTAAGGAACCCACACATGAACATTGACACAATTTAGAGGAACTGTAAACAATGAATTCTAAGGATCTTATTGGAAATTTTACTTAAAAAACCAAATTTAACATACAATCGGTGCTGTTAAATCAAGCAAATCCACATAAATAAACTGCAATACTTATCTACAAATCAATTTTTTCTTCGGTACGACTTCCAATCAAAGTTGAGTAAACATTGCTTGTGTCAACTTGCGGAGATCTTATAGATAATTTGAAACAATATGATTGTAACTACAATAATGTACCAGCATACAATTTACAAACAATAGGCAAATTAGAACAATTTATGAGCTAACGGGTTTTCTTGAATTTATCTAAGTTAAATAACACACCCAAATGAACATATGGAATGAGTATCATTGTAGATTTTTAATCGGTTTGTTTGCACAAAGGATTTTGAGGGGAAAATGAAATTAAATCAAAAGCATACCGAAAAATTTTTCTCCTCAAGAAAACCTAGATGGCAATTTTTTGAGCAGTTTTTGGTTTTGCTATAAAATATGAGCAACGGTTCTGTATCTGTTTGTTCCATTTAGGCTAATTGGCAACCGTTATGCACAAGATAAAACATTATAAGGGTTTAATGTATACAATTTTGTCCAAATATTGATGTATTATTCAATGTATTACGGTTTTTTTGGACACCCGCATTTATTAGCTTCTACGGTATATTGAATCTTTTTAGGTTAAGTATGGCAAGCTGCTCTTAATTTGTCAAGCGTTAAAATTATTTTTACTATACTTATATTATAGCATTTAGTAAGAAGCTATTTCGAAATTCTGTTGATAAATAAAAAATAAAATAAAAAAACCCGCAGTGTTTCGTCGTCTCTTAGCATTGAGCAAATTCAATTTCATTTAATGGAGCTGAAACACAAAAACAAAATGAGAACAACTAGTAATTAAAATTTATATTTGCTCAGCTTTTTTAATGCAAATCAATCCTCTTTCGGAAAATTTCACATCTAAACAAGTTGCGGAATAAAATTCTTTCGCGGTGAATTTCTTATAGAACGTTTTAGAAGTCAATGGCTCTGTGTGGTGTGTTTGTGTGTGATTAATAAATTCTCGAAAAGTCCTGAACACTTTCTCCGAGCTATGTTTAGCTGGCGCAGTTCAATGGCGTCGACCTGCAGCAAGTTGGTTGTTGTTCGTATTGCACCAGGAAATTACTCGCTGCAGAGTTGGAAGTTGGTATTACCAATGTTGTCTATAGAGATACTCGTAATTACAGCATACAAATAAATAAAACATGTTTGAGGAAATGTCGGTGATGGTACTTTAATTGTTGGAAAATTCTACTTGGAAGGATCGTGATAATAATGGCTAAGAGTAACATACAGGAAGGTGGAAGGATCTGCCTAAAAGAGGAAATTTATGATATATGCTTGAGATTTTCAGATAATATAATTTTATCATTACAATTATTTTAAAGACTTTAAGACTAAAGAAATAAAAACGTCGTATTATACAGTCATTAATTATTTTCTCTAAATTAAACAGACAATCCAAAAATTGAAATTTTCTCGCAATATATCCAGTGGCGTCGAAGATTGGAGAGAAAAAGTGTAATGGTCCCCCAGTACCTACGCCACTGGAGATTTTTTTTTAGAAATGAACACCATCATTACCTAGAAAATGTACTATATTACTCTGTATACGAAATTTAATAGAAATCGATTGAATGGTTTAGAAGTTATGTCAAGAAAACGCGTTTTTATTTTAAACTTTGACACCCTGTATCTTTGTTATAAAACATTTTTGAGCAAAATTTTTTAAATAAAAGTCTACTTTTTTCTTAATGCTCTATCACCTCCTAAAACTAATGATGTTTAACCTGGACCACCCTGTATATTTTTAAACTGTATTTGAAGTATGGTATCATCATTTTCAGTATTCTTGTTACGACTTTCATTTAACATTTTCGATACCAAATTTGTTTTTTTATGTAAAATATTATAAAACCTCTAACTTCGAAATTTATTTGGCACATTTTCAGTAAAAACTGCTAAACAAAATTTCTTTAAGTCTTTGAAATCTGCTACTGGTTTCTATAGGAGAAAGTATCCTTGAAACTTGCAGTTTTTCAAAAAATTTCAGTACTGCCAAAAATACATGCAAACGTAAAATAATATACAATTGCAACACCCTCTAACTTGGAAATCATCAATCTACGTTTTCATTCCTTAAGTTTACGGAAATTATTCTTAGTGTTGATTTTTATAATAAATTTTTCTGACATTTTTCACAATTCGAGATTAATTTATTGCTATGGTAGATACATTTACTTGAATACGAATTAATAACTCGTTGAAAACTTGTTTTAAAAATTGTATAGGTCTGTTAGGTACCTAATTTTTTTGCACATTAGCCATTGGGCCTCATGTTTTTGTGATTACATACTATATTATATGATTAAAAAATATTAATTATTATTTAGGAAAATTTACAGTATTTGAAAATAAATGTAGCACTAGAAACTGCACTTCATGTTTGGTTAAAATTCCTTCCTTATAAAGATACATGAAGAAATGCAGGGAGTTGAAAGTGAATTTTTTATAAATTAAAAACTATTAGCAGTAGATTAAGTTACAATTTAGTAAACTTTTGTGTTTATTTTTTTTTTCTACTTTGATACGATATTTTGTCTCCTACTTTTTTTGCATGTAGTAAATTAGTCCATTTTTGTCCCTTTAAAAAAATAGTAACATAATTTTTTGATATGAGTTTAAATCAAAAATTTACTTTTAACTAAAAAATGCGTTTTTGTGAATTTTTGATACAAAGTGTTTTTCTGAATAAGTAAAGAAAATTTGTCTTTAAAATGTTATTCTATGAGCATTCTATAACATGAATAAAATAAGCAAGGGCATTTTTTGGCAGCTTTTAAAGCATAATTAAACCAAATTATAATTTGAATATGATGGTCAAAACCTAAATTAAATTTTGCGTTTTTCCCACACCTATTTTGACTAGCAATAAGATATATTTAGCCTAATCATTTTGATTACATGAACTACAGATATTTTTATTTGAGGGCACCCTGCACTATATATTTTTATTTCGTAAATATATTTCTTTAGACTTTCTAAGCCATATCGAATGTCATTATTTGGTTGATTATAATTTACAGTCTGTATTGTGCAGATCACAATATATTTAATTTCTATAACTAATAAAATTTAATTTAAACTTAATTATGGTACTCGTTAAAAAATAATATGATGTATCTTTACTACAAAGTTCAGTATTAAATTAGATAACTCACAGAGAATGACTTTATATTTATAAAATGCTGCTTAAAAAAATTCGCAACAGCTAAATGTTTTCATTTTTACTACAAAATTAATTGTCATTTTGCGATTACTTGTTCTTGTCTACTATAATATTATTTCTACTGTAAATTTTTCAATTTTTTTAACCACCTACATATTTTTTTGGCATTACAAATTTATCAAGTAATGTATATCTTTAATATCCCCAAGCCATCAACTAAAAAATATCTCTATATCATTACCAATTTCTCCATTGTCAAAACAGTTATGTTACTTATGTTCATATTCTACCCAAACAGCAAACATGTATCTAATCTTCGTACAAAAATCCATTTATCACATGCATACAGTTTTTTTATTTGGTCTTTTCGCTGTACCTCCATTGTTAGCCATCATGCAACCAATCGTGTGGTGTTAACCGGAAGAGTCAGCCGGTGTCTGGTAAGCTCCGGGAGGGCGAGAGGGGACCCGGAGTCACTTTAAGAGGGGCAAAAGTAGTCCAATGACCCACTTTGCCAACGACGCATACTTTACTTAACTTGAATGTTGTCTTGAATCTCATGACTTGTCTTTGTATTTTAACCATCATCAGAAGAGAGATTCCAACAAAGGTCTTCGGCTCAACCAGTGTTTTAACCTTAAGAGAGGAGGTTCGCCCTGAAGAAGATGATGCGCATCGTCTATTATTAATAAATTAACAATTGGCGTGGTACCACTCGAGGGTGTTTGTTAATTAACCGAAGGTGCCTCCAAGTCGATTATTTAAATTTCTACGCGTTGACTCTAATTACTTAGCTGTTAAATTAATTCTTTGTTTTGGAATTTTTCTCATAGGGGGCAATTTTGGAATGCCCAGACAAAATATTATGAAAACTATCTAAAATATAGGTCTGAATTTAATGGCTAGTACCAGCTAGTTGGTTTGTCGTAATTTAAGCAGCAATTCTGTGTTTGGTGTATAATTAGAAAAAAAATATTGAGTTATCCACCAGGCAGTTTCATTGATGCTATTATCAATATTAATTTCTCGATTCGAGTACATTGACATATTTATAAGTAATTTAATATATTCATGTAAAAATTTATTGTAGGTTATGAATGAATGCATTTCTATGGCAATAATGTTCCTGCCACAATAATTCACCTATTATAGTCGTATTCATTAGCAAGTTTTCTTAATTTCCATTCGTGGTTCAAACGATTTCGCCAATCCCTCAATCAGAGGAAGCAACATGAAACTTAATTAGAATTTAGAAAAGATTAAAAAAATATTTCAATTTATTGGCGTTTTACAATTTTGTAGTTTCGTAAAAATTGTTTCCGATTCTTTCAATCAAATCTATATTTTTGTTATCTATAAAAATAGAATGAACACTTCTAGAATGAGAACATTAGATTAGGTATACAAAATTACTACTGGTATCTAAATCTACATTAGAACAACTATATCACTTTAGATTATAAAGTTTTCTGACTAGTGCTGTAAATCCTTATTTAGAAAATTTAATTTAAGTCCCAAATTACTTAAAAAAATAAAAATTTATATTCTTTACGTGATAAATTTATCATACTATAATGTACAAAAATTCGATGTTTGATATAGATATTAATTGAAATTTATTAAAAGAAAATAGAACAGTTTAATTGAGTCGAAAAACATGATTCTAATTACGAGTTAATTAATTTAAATGTTGGTCTAGGAAAAATTAATATCATGAATAAATTTCGCAAATTGGTTTATTGTAACATAAGGCTTATTTATAGAGTGTGGTTGACGTCATAGTATTCTTCTTTTGGACCTCTAGTTAATTTTACTAGAAAATACTCTCTAGATTTTAGTAGAAATTTGTTTTGAATTAAATTCATTAAACTTTAATTTTATTTTAAGAGAAGTACCTAAACGGATTTTACTTTTAACAGTGAATATTGAATACATTTTTCAAATTTATTCTACTGTAAATTTTCTACATGCCCAGTTTTTCTCAAAACGGAATTTAGGCACCTGCCGCACGCATATCTTTTTTCCTTCACAAACCTCAAAGCCACACTCGTAAATTTTTATTAACTCCTATAACTAACATCCAATAAAATTAAAAACAGTAATCTTTTATTGCCTACAATGAAAATAAATATTTTTCCGTAAACTTTAATAATTGTATGGTATGTGCGCTGAAGTGCATTGAAAATAAACATAGTGATACACCCAGCAGGCATGATTTTTTTCTTCTAAAAGGTGAATATTTTATCCGATTCGTCCTTCATATTAATTCACTGCCAAGGCAGTTCATTGATTTTTGTGGTGTTTATTATTGCGTACAATTCAATTGAAAACAGTTACTCACCCAAACTACAATAATTCCAAAAGTAAATTATAATAAAAAAAATAGGTTAGTGATGTATGGTATCCGCAAATAATACACTGTGCACATCCGTTTCAAACAGTCTATTGTTTTTCTATTTAAACAAGTGTCACTTGCATTTGCTCCAATTTTAGCATACAGTTAAAAAAACAAACACCAAACACGATTTTCCTTTTTCTGTTTTAACCGAACTGACTTTTTGGGGTTTATATAGTGATTTTCCGCGGTGTGATTCTCTATCACCGTTTCGGTTTGTTGAGACTTTTGATTTTCTTCTTAAAATGCATCACAATTGTTTATTGTCCAAAGGTGAAAAAAGCGCAGAAAAAACACTGAAATCTGGTGGCTCCGGGAAGTGTGTTACGGTGTCACGATTTAATTTTTTCCATATCCTTTAATCCATTGATTTGTAAGTCACCCAAATGTTAAACCAGTTGACATACACTGTTTGTCTTTGAAGCCAAAAACAAAAACGCCACTAGGAAATTTTTGGAGGAAAACCAAAAATAGCGCACAATTTCCCAAGGTAAAAATTCGCTTCCAAAACAGTTTTAACACTAAACACACATATTATCTAAAACAAATCACTAAAAATGTTATGTTGTGGTACCATAAAGCGGCGGTGGTGGTGCAGCGAAATATTTTCCGAAATTTTTGGAAACTTCACCGTATCACTCGGACGTGCACCAACAGGCAAAAGACGTATTACTGGCCATCGTGAGCCCTACCAAAGATTTCTGGGCCCAAAGAGTCCCCTCCACACAAGTCTAACTGTACCTGTAGTAGATCTATACCGCGGTAACCTACTTAAAGCGGGTGGAGAGGGGGCTTCAGTCTTGAAGATGAGATTTTAGTCGCGGCTTAAGGAAAATCTGATGTGTGCACTGGAGTATGCCGGATTTATCATGGGGGTGAATTATACAAGATGTTGTTTTTGGGGATTTCCCATTTCATATGCGCTTGATGGAGAAGTGAAAGGAATTTTCGTGGTATTATACTAGAACTGTTGGTTAATACAGAGTTGGGGGCTAGCAAATTAACGGAAGAAAATTGCGTAATGTTACAAAGAAGAGCGACAAAATTTTTGTGTTGAAATAGTTTTGGTCACTATGAATACTAATTACCTTTATTAATTATAATAATATTTTTGTCCTGTCAAGTGAACAGCTGCGGATATTTTTTCATAGCCTAACATTTTTTCTATATTCCAACTGCATTTTTCCTAAACAATTTTTCTAAATATTTTTATTGAATGTCTGTAGGCTGTAGACAAAATTCATACGCCAAAGAACTAAAGTTATAACAAAATGTGATTTATTAAAAGCTAGTAGGAATTCCTAAAACTTACACTTAAAACCTAGAAGCCATTATGGCCTTCGCCCAAATTATTTTTCCGATAATTAAATTAAAATTAGAATAAATGCCTCAGGGTTCGTTTACTCATTTGACGTTGAAGTCTCCAACTTGAAGCTTTAATCTCAAGGTTCTAAATTCTTTAGTAAGTACTATAATATTAAGTGTATATGAAGTTTAAAAAATAACTACATATTTTAAGTTGCTTGTTTCGTCATATTTTGAAGTTGTCCTGAAAAATATTCTAGATTTGAAAAAATATAGGAGTGTTTTATTAAAAACAATATTCCCTAATGTCGTTACGATATTTTTGTGGGAGATTCCCTAACTTAATTTCTTATAAAGTTTTTACGAACACAAGGGCTAAGCTGTGTAGATTTCAAAATTCAAGCTGTCGATGTGAAGAAAAATTATGAAAATTTGAAAAAACGAAAAAACTAAAATTCATATTTATCGATCAATGTATCTAAATTAGCAAGGAACAAAACTTGTTATATAAAATAAAAACTTATTAAAGCAAAATTGTAAGATTGATTTTAAAAATTTTCAAACCATCCTGCAGGATGTTTCAGAAGATCATATGTACATAGCCAACAAGAATTCATAGGTAGCCACCTAACCTAATATAAGTTACTCTATAGAAAACCAATTCAATTATGCAAGGATTTTCGAGTGGACACAGAATTTGCGACCATTTTGTAAACGATTATAATATCATTATATTTGTAATAAACAATTAAAAATAATTCAATATTACGTGTACCTGTTGTTGCATGGTTATATTAAAATTTTTATTTCAAGCCTTTTTGTAAACAAAATTTAATTACTAAATAATTTTGATTTCAAGGACAACAACAATATGACCTAAGTAAGTTGTAGGTACCACGTACTATTTTTCGTAAATTACAATCACTTTTATCATTTACAAATCAAAAACCACATTAGTTTGTAAAAATAATGCTCACAGTTAAAATTTGATTGCAAAATCTAACAAAGAAACTATCCGATTTTCTCGTATAGTTTTTATTCACATATCATAATGGGAAACACTGTATAATTTATGAGGTTATTTAGATATATTGAGTTTTTAGTTCTTTGTGTTGGAAAAGTATGATAAAACCAACTGAAGTTGTTTTTTGGGTAAGTTATGAAACAGTTCTGAGATGAAGTTTTTACTATACATTTCTTACATTCTGTACAGTAATTTAACAAAGCAACTAAGGCACATTATTAATAAACTTACCTGATATAATAAAAATGCAGAAAACACACATAACAAAACATCCACATCTAACGTAGTGCACATCTATAATTCGACTTACATGTCTATCTTAAAATGCTTATTATTTCAAAGGGTCATTAAATATAAACATAAATTAACTCAAAGGCCAGGAAAATCCCTAAGTACCTGCTGTAAATATTTCGTAATTAAATAAACATAAAATCTAATTACATATCTACTTATGAGATCTGAATGATTTTGATAATGATTTGTAGCAGCCCTTGTTTCCTATCAAAAAGTATACGTACAAAGAGCAGGTAAGTTACAAATTCCTGAACTTCTAGAACAGTTCTTCTCTTCCTGCACCTAAACTAATTATTTAATCTCCAGCAGAACTGCGATTAAAACTCCAATTCAATAGACATCACCAACATGCATACAACAAATTTCGATGTATTTCTTCACACTTTCATTGTCTGTTTAGTGCAACCAATGATTTTGCTGAAGCGGTTTAGTTCTTTATTTTTATGAAATTAGATCAACTATTATAAGTGAGCAAGCACAACCAAGCCAAGCAGTTCGTTTCGTACCACTCCGTAACACTTATTGCACTCTTCATGGTCTTTAACTACGACTTGACTTGACTGATACACCAAGATAGATTCGGTATACAAATTCAAATTAGTAATCAGATAATAAAAAAGAAATCGTACATCAGGCAAAAATGTTTTGCTACCTGTAGGTCAAAAAATGCGTTTGTTGAATCGTCCATTTTTTCTGGTTGTGCGTGGACACCATAGGTGCGTGCACTTTAGATGTCAGTAAATGAAACGGTGCCGCAACAATGCATTTTTTGAGATAACAGGTAGACAAGACTATGGTTTGATTTTGCGGTGTTAAATCGGATAACCAGAACTGAAATTTTATTATATAGGTAAACCTACCTTGCCATAAACAAACTGCAGTAAATCTTTGTATTATTATTGTATCTATTTCTAGAATAGAATTGTGGTTCATTGTGGCTACAGGTTTCATGGTTTTTTTAAAGTTATTGTGTCACTGAAACAATTTTTTTTAACAATTTAACGGTAAAAATTTACCTCAAATTAAATGTACAAATTCGAAAATCGTAGGAGGATATTAAGCAAAATTGCGAGGGGCTATTATGTCATTATTTATTTGTTTTATGGGAGTTTTAAAAAGAGGTAACAGTACATGATTTAATGTTGTACAATATAATACACAAAAAGTTTTATAGGCTTTATACTTTATAAATTAAAGCAAAATTGGGTCTAGTTTGGTTACTCTTTAGTTAAAATTATTATAGAATCAAAATTTCTTCTTTCGTCTTTTACGACTATTAGAAGCTACAGTTGGTAACCGCCAAACACTTATTGCAATTGGTTTCGAATGCAAAAACAGTAATCCGTTGGTAAAATTCAATCTCACGCCACTAAAAATCCTGCTGCTGATACAATATAATAAAATATTGAATATTTTTGCCACGCCAGGTGATTTTACTTTTACTTCTGTTCTGAATTGTTATAACAATTAAATAATTAACAGAGGTTCTGATTTCACTTTGCTTTGATTTATTAACAAGATCCAAAACACGCAAATTAGTTGGTGCGTAAATGCTTACGAACGTCAGAAGATGCGATGTTTTTATTCGAAAAATGGGATTTTTTATCTAAATTATTTACGGTCATTGATGAAACATTTCTATTCATTGATTGAGCAATCATTAGCCCTGGACAAAAACAGCCCCGGGTTGCAATAAACCCGATTTGGTAACGAGTGACAATTTTTTTGGGACAATATTTTACGTAGATTATTGTGAATCATTTTATTGTATTCGTAGAATGACGATTAAATAATTATAGGTAAAGTTGCAATAGTATAAGTGAGTTTCTGTAATAATAATAATAACTCAACTAGCCAAGCAAAGAACAGTTTCGCAAGGAGTTTAAACAATGGCAGCTAGGAGCATACCAGGTTAGATCAATATAATATGTTTTTGGCAGGATAATACACAGGACGTGCTCTGTAAACGTATGATTTAGGTTTTACGCTGGATGACATAATTCCTCGACTTGTAGTCCTGTAGGTAGATTTTCGAATTTTTTATTTACAAAAGCTAAATATTTTCATGCAATTTATAGAAATTTGTCTAAAACTAAATTTATGGTAATTGTTAAAAATTTTGGAATATATATGACCTAACTTAACAAAAGGAATAATTCAACTTCAGGATCATTTTTCTTATAATAATAATGGCGTCTTCCCATTCCTCAACAAATAATTAAGAAAAAGCAACCTTTTCCAAAACAGAATTTTAAAATGAAGTGTGCAAATAATTTTTAATATTTTCGGTCTAGAAATAAACTCAAAAATTTACAATACAAAATTACGTATCCTGTACGAGTATTATGAGACTGAATAAGTTTGAGGTTCGTTTTCTAATTGTACATTGAAGTCTCCAGTGTTGATACTAGATAAAGCTGAAAAAATCTATAGTATGGACACTTAGGAAGTTAGGACCACTTTATTCATGTATTTTTGGTAGGTGCGTCACACTATCTCTTTACGTTTGTCACGTGATTGTCGTCTGAAAATAAATATACTTACCTATCATATTGCTTTTAGTAAGTCTTTTAATTTTTTAATTATTGTTGTTATCACGCTTTGTATTATCCTTTATTATTTTCGAAAATAATATCTAAAAGACACCAGAAAAATACTGGTTTTATTTTTGCTGCTATAACCGTCTCATATTACATTCCTTACAGTGTCAACAAAACCTGAACCGCATTTTATACTGATTAACAAAACAAACTTTCTAGCAATATTGTTGATTAATCCGGGTACAAATCACACACAGCGGCCTGCTGGTGTACGCGAATGGTACGAGTGAGTGTCAGCACCAACGGCGCGCACTGCTCTGTTGAAATCTAGGAAGTGTCCCGGCCTTGCAAGGACGCTGCTCCGTTCTTTCACCTCAACACCGTCGTCCTTATCGTATAAAAATAAACATATTTAAGAATTTTCGAATTTGATTAGAAAACGAATTTCACCGAATAGAAGTGTGGCGTTGCTGATGTGGCACAACTCCATTTTTTTCTTCAAACAGTAGCGGTTGTAAATCAAGGGAGACAATCAAATTCAATACCAGCAGGTTGGGCTTGTGCTATTTGAATGCCTGAATTAAAAAAAACTAAAGACATAAAATTTGGCACGGTTATACACACTATTCAACTACCTTACCTTCAAAGCTTCCTACCTTTGGGCTCGTGCTGTTTTTACAACCAAAACTGTCTAAACTGCATCTAATTCCTCCAGGTGAACAATATTGACATCAGATAAAAATTCAGGTGGTTTATATTTATTGGTTTATGGTTTAATAGTTGGGAGGATGCGTGCATGATATCCATCAAAGAAACCTTTTTTATCATGGATTTTATTATAGTTTCAGAGTCAGTGTAATAAAGTTTTAGGTTAGTGAACTTGTACAAAAACCATTTTTTTCTGTATAATATCACGTAATTGGTTGGTAAATGAAATTATAAGGCAGTATTTGTAAATATTACGGGCGTTATGTAACAATAACTAGCAGCAAGGTGATTAGGAAAGTTCAGTAAGTAATGAAAGAAGTGTTTTTGTTAAGTGTATCGTAAATAATTTGCTATTATTACTATATTCACTAGATAACTAACGTAAATAGATGTTCTTTATATCTTGGTTCTAACAGAAAAAACTGATAAACCACTAATCACATATTAAAGATCACTTTGTGGTATCCAATTCATTAAAGATGAATTAGTTACTAAAACCCAGTTTTTCAATCAGTAGTTAACCATAACTATAGTGAATTTCCTTAGTTACTATCATACAGCAGGTTTACACGGTTTTGGACCAGAGCAGCCAAAAGATGTTTTTAAGGTAATTTCAGGCGCTGATTCACTATATTACAAAATAAAATTTTCATGTACATTTGATGAGAGGTGGCTTTTCTTATGTATTTTCTCCCGCTGAATTCGAAAATTAAGGTTACAATTTTTTTATGGAACAGTTTTTGAGATATTGTAATTTTTGCATTTTTTCCACTTTTTTTTATTTTAAAAGTCATATCTCGAGCTAGAAATTTTAACTTTGATTTTCGAATTCAGTGGAAGAAAATACATAAGAAAAGCCACCTCTCATCAAATGTACATTTTTAATGTAAACTACCTAGTGCTACGAATTTGCAGTCCGTTTCTCGTCATCAGGTCAGATTTTTTAAATAAATGATTGAGCCATTTTTAGCAATTTTCGACTAAGTATAAATAGTCATTTTATTTAAAAAAATACCTAAAATCCGAAATGAAGTGCAGTAGAACTGCGTCGTTTGTAATTTTTTTGTAATTCCTCAGAAGATCCGCGATAATTTGCTTGTAGCAGTCACTTTTCTTTTACGAAATCTCAAAAATCTGACCTGATGGCGTGAATTGGGATACGGAGTTGAATTCAGCTCGAAAAAATACGTAGAAAATTTTTTTTGTCTTTTCGGGTCAAAAATTTAATTGATATTTGTAAACCTGTGTTATTATTAAGATAATGATAAACGATAAAATTGACTATTATACCTAGTAAAGTTTTTTAGAATAAAATTGTACTAATTACTAAAAATTCGACTAAAAAGGAGAGATATAAGAGAATATAATTTTATTTATTTACACAAAAAGGGAGAAGAAAGCTTCGATTAGTAAAGGTTAATATTCTATAGTCGATAAATTATATAGGCCTATGATAGGGCAAAAGTACCTGCATACTGGTATAATATTATGGACAAAAATCTTTGAAATGCAGCTATACAGTATGTACATTAGAACAATTATGTGAAATACCTATTGTGACTTATAATAAACAAATAACCAAAGTACAATATCATAATTTAAAAAAATTTCACATATTTATAAATTCGTCTTAAAAATCTCCGCAGTAGCAATTTTTTTCAAACAAATCATCAATGTAAGTTGTTATCCTGTGCCTCAAAACTGAACCTTCTGGCACTCCAAATAAAACTTGTCAACCCACATAAGAGTAACTTCATTTCCGCTTTCCCATTACTAAAATTCTCCGAATACCCATTTTCCTAATCCAGTTTTTTTATATTCTTTGTTTACATATCCACTGACATACACGCACGATATATGTCGTCCCTTTAGCTACTATTGTATTAAAGTAATGAAGTTGTAAATGTTTATGCTCACTGGCCAGTACAAGATGTTTATAATGTACACTGTAGATTGCTTTCTCTTTTCATTGCATGCTCTACTAAATATCTCGCCGTTTGTGGTTGCTTGATGATAGTTAAATATATATACCTACATGTCTTAATATTGCTACCGTGTCGTGTCATTCTTAACAATTTTTTTGTTTTTTAAATGCACACAATTTGCACGAAAAAAGTTTTGGGGTCAGTATGGCGAAACAAAGGTTTATGAGGATTTTGAATATTTTCTTCTCAATTTGCCAAGAGACTAATATTTTGTTTGAAGCTGTCTTCGCATATTAAATTAAACTTTTTTCTGGTCCCATGTGGCTTAACCCATCATTATACGAGCACTTCATTACTGGCCACAATTATGAAAATAAAAAAATGTGGCACAACTGCATAATTATCCGTGTAAATATCTTCCAATACATTTGATAACAACAGATGTTGGACTGATTTCTTATATTTATACACATTTATTTGTATATTAACCATCATTTACAGGCACATCGTACATCTGACGCTTGCAGTTGATTGCTGAATTTAAATAATTTTTTGAACACATACAAAACCTGTAATGTATGTAGGTACGTTTTTATGCCATGAATTATTTGACTACAATTATTATTTTAAATTAATGGCTTTTGTTAAAATCGTATACTGTGCAAAATATGTAATTGATAGTTTTTATGTTGTACCCACCTATCCAGTGAAAGTTAAACGACGGCTTGGTTTTTTTTCCTACAGTTTTATAATTTTAATTTATAGTCTAGTGACGGTTAGAAGTTGGTTGACGAAAAAGTTATTTGTTTGTCGCAAATCACTGGGCACGACAAACTAAAAAAAAAACACTGAAACTGCTATTAAAATATAAATATTACAAAAAAGTTCGTTGGTGTAAAATTTATTTTTCTATTTAGCTTAAAGATCTGATTTCCTATTAGTTGCGACAACGCAATAACAACAAATCAAATATGGCATTAAAATGCCCATCAACCAATTAGCATCACTGTTACAGCTAGTACACTACAAATAAATGAATAATGTCCGGTTGACATACTTCCGGATTAAACACACGGTTTTTTCAACAAAAACACAACCCCATGTGAAAATTTATTTGAATCCTAAGCGTGGCTTTAGTCACACCCCATGAGTTATTTACATAATGTTGTAGATGTAGATCTTTTGGGATTTTAAAGAAGAGCGTGTCAAATATTTACAAGAAAGTACACGGGGGGGCTTTCAAAAGTTTTATGGTACTGTTGGGCAAATTTTGTTTTGAGACTAGTGCTATTGATAGTGTTTTCTTAGTCAGGTGTATCGAAAGATTTTCAGATAATTTGTTTACTAGTCGATAATAATAATAACAGTCAGTTGGAAGTGGAATATATAAATATTAATGTATGCATTAATTTGACAAAATTACAAGTTTGTAATTTACAGCGGCCTCTATATGTATTAGAAAGTGTCGCATAAAAAAGGAAATCAATATTTTAATTATAGCAGGAATAATTTTAATTTGAAATACATTAATTTAATCATTTTTCAGGTACAGTCTGCAGATACATAAGTAGAACGACAAGGAGTTGATTAAAAATCTGAAAAATATTTTAAACTCTCATCATCCAACTCTTACTTTTTATTATGTGTCCAAAAACAAAAAAACCCATAACTACATTTTAACGTTTTGAGTAAAAACTTTCATTTTTCGCGATCTAAATCCGTCGATTAGTTTTGGATGATTAACAAAGCTGCCAAGTCTAGTCTAATTGATAAGTAGACCGACGGACGTCGCCGTGTCATTTATTTATTTATTTTTTCCAACTTAGCGAACAATCTTTTTGTAACTGTAAACCGTTAAGTTAAGGGGGAACATTACACTAGATAGCAGAGGCCATGCCATCGATCAAATCAATTCACGAACCACGAAAATGAATCATAATGAACCATAACCTTTTATAAACTATTCACTAGCTATTGGAAATCTAGATTTGCGTTCTCACGTGTCTGTTATCTTGCGGAAGACCTTAATAGCTGTTAACCGCCATAACATCAGCACAATTAAACTAAATTCAAACCAAGCGAAGACCCAAAGGCTAAAGTTTATTCAGTTATAGACATAGAAATTTTACTTTTTGGGATACTATTTTATATAAGTACTTAGCTAAAAATATTTTTTTTGTAGAAAATCTTCTGGCATAATTCTTACTTAATTACAGGGAAGAAATCGGCTTAAAGGATTAGCGGTTGGTAACCAATTTAGTTGGCATCCAGTGAGTGCCTTTGATATATCAAAGAGAAAAATGAGAAGGGGGCAAGGTTAAAGGTGTCTTCGTAAAGGTCGTCAGTCAGCTAACAGCGTGCCGTCAATAAACAGGTCACTGTCACTCACACCTGACAGTGGAATTTCAAATTTATTGTGATGGTGTATTCAGATTTACACCTTCCGATACCTGCATTAGAGGTAACTAATGACTTTGGGTAGACAAATAGAACTAATTGTTCTCCTTCTGTGAAAAAAAATGGTTTTGTACATTTGAAATTTACTAAACCTGTATTTTCTCATGGAGATTCCAATAGTCGCACAAACGACGAACCCTATGCTAATAGACTACGTAGTTTACTTATCCATTGTTTGTAATATTGGCTTTAAAAATATTCAAGGTGTTCTAAAACTGCAAGGGTGCAAGGGATAATCTCTCCATATCTTGTGCACTATTTTGATCTCAGAATTTTTAAGTTTTTGTGACAGTGTTGATTATTTTCTTTTGAATTTTCAATCATCTAAACCATTAAATGCCTAGTTTTAGGAATATAAATTTTTGGCTTTCGGTTTTTACCAGAAATAAATGTCAGTAGCATCTTACAAATATGTCAAGTGTAATTTATTACTAGGTCCTTTTCAGTGAGCGAGATGGAGAGAAAAAAATGCGTGACGTACTTGTCTGTTGAAAATAATTCTAGTATATTACAAATATTACTGCATAACATTTTGATATTGTTAAAAAAATAATGTATTTAAATAACACGCGACCTTACGATTTTCTCCTCTAGTTAAATCTTCATTTTGTATTCAAGCTTTGTTTCTTAGAGCAATAAACACTCAAGCAAACTACAACATTTACCTTGCAGTTTGTTTTTGTGTTATTATTGCAACTTTGGCAAAACTGTAAAATGAAGAATTAACAATAAAGTCAGAGCATTGGTGACTCATGATAAAAATGTTTTCATCTCTCATTAATTGATAATAATTATAATAGAGCCATTGCCATCCCTTTTAACATAAGTTTTTGCCAAACTTATTGCGTGTTTTAGGGTTTATAAAATATAGAAAAATGCATGTATTTATATTCCGCAGACAAAAGTTATATTATCTATATGTATACATCCTATTTATACCAAAACTGGAAAAACAATTAATATAGACTAATAATTTTGCAAACTATTAAAAGAAACACTTTTTCTTTCAGAATCTTTTAACATCAATAACTTAAAATTTGTGCACAAGATTTTAGGACATCTACACCAATAGGTAGAGTTTTTTTTACCTAGTTTTTCTTAGAAGGGGTTTCAGCAAGTTATATTTGTTCCCAGGGTAAATGGTTTAACATTCAGGAATGTTCTATTCTTTTCCCGCTAAAATAAGCTGTAAAATTTCCTTCCCCAGAACCTTCTCGAAATTATAAAATATCTGATGTGTCCAACACATGACTTTCTTATACGATGCGATATAGTACCTACTACAATTACTTTTCCTAAAGAAATTAAGTTAAACTTACTGTAAAAATCGCCTTTAAATTTTGAGCGTTTTCCAGCAATTTTAAATAGTTTTCGGAAGTCTCTCTCGCACTTATTGCAATACACATAAATCTGTCCTTGTCCCACTCATTATAATCGAATTTTAGGACAAAAAATATTGTGCTTGGAAATTACTTTTCCTAAAGTCGATGTATTTATTTTTGTTTGGATTATGTATTAGGCAAATTTCGGATTAGTTAGAGAAAGTCTAATGGTAGAATTATTACCTTTAATTTCTTGAACTGTGGTAGCTAGTTTAGATAATTTTTGGGCGAATTAATGACAAGCTCAAATTTTTCATCAAAAAACTGCAAATTTCACCAAAATCCGACCAGTGGTTACAAAATTATATTGTTTTAAAACAGTATGTCACAAATTTTTGTTTGTTTAATTTACTCGGGTTAAAGTGTTATAGTTTTGGTACCGCTCGGCGGTTTTAGATGGAATTTGTATTTTTATAAAGCCGAATGTTGCCCTTATAAACAAAAAAATCATTAATATTATGGAAGTTAGTTTAGATAATTTTTGGACTAATGGAAGACAAACTAAAATTTCTTATACATTTTCACATGGTTCACTTTGAAAATTCGTAGCTCTGCACCGGATTTTCCGATTTTCAATTAAAATACAGTTTTGCAAAGCTCAATGTTGCCTTTATTAAGACAAAAATCATCAACATTGTGGAAGTTAGTTTAGATAATTTTTGGGCGAATTAAAACAAGCTAAAATTTCTTGTCATTCTTCTACATGCTCCACTTTAAATTTTCAATTTTCGGTTTCATCAAGAATAATATTAAAGTGAGGTTAGGTACTTGACATAAAGCCGATATTTCTCTGCAGAAAACTGCAAATTTGATTAAAATTCGCCCAGTGGTTGCAAAATTATAATGATTTAAAACAGTCATGACACAATTTTTGGTTTGTAAAATTTAGTGGACATAAAATTGAGAAAAGTAAGGTTATGGTTGCAGCAAGCTTTTCGGTAATTACAGACAACATTTGGCTATGTTAACATGTAAATTTGATCAAAATCCGACCAGCGGTTCTAAAACTGTGATTTTTTGAAACAGTCGCTCCAAAATTCTGCCATTTTCTAGGCATGCTACTTTGAAAATTCGTAACTCTTCACCGGATTTCCGGATTTTCACTTAGAATACAGTTTTGCAAACCACAATGTTGCCTTTATTAAGAAAAAAATCATCGACATTATGGAAGTTAGTTTAGAAAATTTTGGCGTAAATGAAAGAAAAAGTAAAATTTCTCATTACATTAAAAGTTTTAAATTGCTTGAAAACATTGAGAAAAATGCAGTAGGCTATAGTGAATTTTTTCCGATCTAAAAGCAGGATAAACCTTGTTAAAAAACATTTTGAGCGTTTTCCAGCAATTTTCAAATAGTTTTCGGAAGTCTCTTTCGCACTTATTGCATTAGGCATAAATCTGTCGTTGTCCCACTCATTATAACCGAATGTTAGGACAAACTAGTCGGATTCAACGCGCACTATGAGAAATATAAGTGTTTTTAAGAATATCTAATTTTTTTGAAATTTTTTTGACGGAATTTCAAAAAATGGTTCAAACAAAATTTGTTAAAATTTAATTCTAAATCAATGTTAAGAATAAAAAAATTACTTAGTATAAGAAAGTGAAAATATGTGATTTGATACTTACACTTAATAATTATTTATACTGACAAAATACTCACCATTAATTAATAGAAATACTGACTAAAACAATTATTTTTATCTAATTGTAAGCACATCATCAAGAATGATGTACGAAATATGAAATCATCCTCAAGGTATAAAAATCATCTAATTTTATCTACTCGTACAATATTATCAATTCCATCACAAGATTAACATTAGATAACAGTAAATTAACCAATATTTGCTCATTTTCCAAATACCACAATCAGCAACATAAAAGTTCAGTTCTGCAGTTATATCCACAAACCCATTTGTGGATCGTCCAAACCCAAATTTGCAACCGTGTTGTATAGACATGCTTTTCTATAATGGTGCGTCTTAATACTTATAGCAATAAGTAGGTCTTCAGGCGGACCTAACCAAAACTCGAAGCCATCATCGTCAACAAACATTTCCCCCCAATCTGTAACACATTCAACACATTATATGCAAGTGGGTATATGAATTTGCATAGCAGAATGTTTACAATTTACAACCCCCCGGAGAAATTAGATTTAATTAACTTGGAGATGAAAATAAAATTGCGCGGTCATACTCAAGTAATTTTCTTGAGTATTTTTTTATTGATTGTTATTCCTTCTCTCGCGACAATAAGAGTCATTTATTCATCATCTTTGGGGGCTTTTCAGAACCTGCAGGACAGTAATTGTTTTTTTCAGTACTGCATGAGTATTTTAAATAGCTTTTATATTACAATAATTGCAATTATTGATACTATTAAGGATAGTTTATGGCCAGCACGTTCCACGCCAATACAAAATAAATAATATTCTTGTCATGCAGAAAGAAGGCAGTACCACAAAACAAGGGTAATTATTATTAAATATTTTCGCTTTCTAATGTCGCACCAAACACACTACTAGTAAATTTAGGTTAGTAAGAATTCTAACTAACATCTGTACAACATCGCATTTTATTTATTGTGTTGTGTGTATTGTACGAACATTTTGTCCATTCTTTCTTTGTTGTTCGGCCACAAGCAACGATAATAATGTAAATAAAATACAGTATATTATAAGCCAACTCGTTTTCGACGAATGTCAAGGACAGTATAATAATTGTTCTTTTTGGGACGGTTTTTTAGTTTTTTTTTATGGCACTAATATTTTGACATTGGAACAAATGGGCAAATGTAACCTAAATACAAAACAGATTGTAAAACTGTTTGTTGTAGAAAATTGCCTGTGTAAGTTTGTTGATGGTTTTAGAATGGACGATGTTTGATGAATTCTATAGAAAAATTATTGGTGATTTATGTCGCACGTCGCCTTATTTTGTCCCTATTGTAAATTGTCAGCTTAAAAAACTGTTCGTTGTAATTAAAGCATCTTACACTAGCTACCTACTACTTCATTTCCATATTAAAACTGTATTATTGTATGCAAGAATTTATTGAAGGTTGGACTGTTGCTTCTGGTTGTAAAATTGGTAGTAACATTGACAATAATTATTATTATTGTTAATCACTTTTACACCGTTCATTCATTACATTCAAGGTCCGGTATCTGCGCTGTGTATCACAATAGTAAGTCATCTAATTTTGTTGGAAAAAATCAAATCTCTGGATTTTTGGATGAATTTCTGGAAAGTTAGACTAAAAGAAAAATTAAATAAAAAATGCAGTTTTATAAGAGTATAAAATAGACTTTAGTACAAAACTCTTTAAAACCCCATATAAGAAAAATATTTAGAGATCAATTATATTTATTGGATTTTTGGTTTATTATCCACTGATCCAGATACTGACACGAAAAAGTTGGACCATGAGGTAAAAAGTTTAAAAAATGTAAGAATTTTATAGGAATATCAAATAGACTTTATTGGTACAAAGAATTTTAGAATCGCATAAAAAATATCCGATCGAGATTGTGAATTTTTCTGCGTTTCTGAAAAAGTAAAAGTTATATCGTTATAAATGTTAAATTTGTAAACAAAATCAGTATGTTTTATATAATTCAATTAATTTGTACTCCAAGTTTCTAATTTTTAATTACATATTTTTTTCTAAATCAAAGGTTCCTACATTTTTAGTTACTTTGTCAAATTTAATAAATTTCGCCTGAGTTTTTACTTTACTTGGCTCCTAAAACCATTGTATAATTTATCCTTGTAATATTTCCAATTAATTCCAGATTTTACAAACATTTATCTTTGATTAATTATCAAATTCATCTACATCTCACAATTGATCGTTGATTTACACTGTTTTCAAGACCAACACAACTCTCATTTGAACTAAATTGTGTACCTATTGAATCTGAAATTAAAATTCCTGTCGTGTAAACGGCTCTTAAATCCGTACTAAAACTAAATTGCTTTATTAAATTATCTATTGCCGAACATGGAAGAATAAGAAAAAACTGTACTGTGATTAAGCTATTGTAGGTTAAAGCATTTTATGTTACAAAACATTGTGTAATTGATTGATGATATCATTGGAGAATATGGCCACAAAACAAATTGATGATGAATTTGGTGTTCAAACCAACGGTATACTACATACAAATATAGATTTTTAGGTTACGATTTTATAATATAAATAATTTTCTTATCTCTTTAGGCACAAGCTCATGGATTATGATTATTGTTAAATGCGTTTTTAACTGTTTTGTACTCCTTCGCATCAGTTGGTGCGTGATTCTTGTTGAGGACAGCAATTATGAGTCGTCAAAGTAAAGATGATTTTTAGCATTGACCATCGTCATCTTGTGAGGAGGAATTTTAGCGAAAGAATATAACGATTGACGTTACCTCACTCCTGATATTTTGTCATTTAAGGGTCGATTTTCGAATGGATGGTTAACAAAACTAGTTACTTGTCTTGGTTTGTTTTAGTTGAGGATAACTTCTGATTGAAAAACTAGGCTATAAATTTTCGATCGATGGTTTTCCTTAACTATAAAATAATTTCCTTAGGCCCAGTTTTCAGTAGGTAGTTAACTTTAAGTTGCAGTTAACTTAAACTTGCACTAATCAGAATTGTCCATTTCAACAAAACGTCATAATTTAATTAAAAATTATGGATTGAAAAACTGGCTCTTAGATAAGACAATTAACTTGCGGTTAAAGATAACCATCGACTGAAAAACTGGCACACGTTGTTTTTATTTTCTGAATTTAGAAACTCCTACCGAAATTATTAAGGACATCAAGCACACATTAGTAAACTTCCGAAAAATAATCATTTAGTGTCGTTTGTAGAAATTTATTATCGTTTATAATTTTCCAGTTTTCCTGAAAAAAAACGGAACCATCCTGTATACGTTTAAGCAGTAACTATTGCTACAGGTTATTTATTTATTTAAAATCAGCAAATCTGCACCAAAAAAATTTCCTTGCAGACTTTTATTCTATAAGTAAACATGGCACGTATGATTCGTGGCGTGTATGTGTGTGTGTTGTTGAGTATAGTTTAGTTGATAGTTAACATCTGCGAGGCGGGTCGACCTAGTGACCCACTCGCCCAGTTCCTCCACCGTCCACAACCGCCTCCAGTGTACAACACACACAATGGCCCAACAACACACACACATACAGAGAGCGCACCTCAGCCTTATTCTTGTCCTGTCCGACCGGTACTCATCGCACATATACGACCAGTATCAGTACCAGAAGAGATAGATTAAAACCTCTTGTCTCTTGTGTTTACTGCGGCATATATGTGCATATCTCGCGCGCCATGGTTGTTGTTGTTCTTTCTTTCTGCATGACTTGTTCGTTGTACGCTGTCACTCTTAATTTATATGCAGTCTTAAGCAATCATAAATGTTTAATTTGATAAATATGTGTGCCGACACAATGCAATTATCGGCTATTGTACAGGATATGGGCCAAAATCCACTGGATTTTGTAAATAAGCTGTTCGTAAAACCCTAATTTAGTTTGGTATCAGATTTATTACCCCGCCCTGTAATTAAACAGCCCCTGAAAAAACGTACCGTTATTATAGAAGCATATGTCAAACACAAACCCTTCAATCACCACACCTTCCGCCTCATATACCCCAACAAGTTAGCTTTAGTTATACTATACAGAAATTGAACGGTATATTTACTGGTATATAAGAAAAGAAGTGGTGGTAAGTAATAAAAGGGTTTAATAGTACCCCCTATTACAGTACTCTCATATTACGTCTGCTGTTATAATAGCTTAAATTTAGGTCAAGGAAAATTATTTGTATTTGTGTTGTACAGGGTCTTTCATGTAAAAGTAACACCCCTGTATTTTCTTACCTATTGAGATATTTTATTTTTTCAAAATTATATTTACTGTAGTTTTTTCTGAAGTTTTCAAATATACCATCAAAACTTTTTTAATTTGAAAAATATACAAAGTGTGCTAAAAATGGCATTTTTTCTTATGGAACATCTTATATATTTTTACATGAATCGATAGATCTTTTTAGGCTGATTCCAAAAATATATATGAATTGACATTTGGACCAAAAATGGTGGAGATATTAAACGTCTAATTTGTAAAATTAACATATCTTTTTTTTTTACCTTTTGGAATATTTTGATTTTTTTTATTCTTCCTGTAAATGTCAAAAAACTATAACACAGCTTAGTTTATAACTTTTTTTAATTCATGGCAACCTGTGAATGTAGGAACATTGTAGGCAATCTTGTATAATTTATTTATTAATAAAATCATTTTGAATTAAAAAAAGTTAATAGTATACTTGAATACTACAGAAAAAAATAAAGCAGATAGAATTTCAAAAAATTAAAATATCCTAAAAGGTAAAAAAAAGGAATGTTAATTTTCACAAATTTTACAAATTTAACGTTTAATATCTCCGTCACTTTTGGTCCAAATGTCAAAGTCATATATATTTTTGGAATCAGCTTAAAAAGATCTATCGATTCATGTAAAAATATATAGGGTGTTCCATAAGAAAAAATGCCATTTTATTATTGTATATTTTTCAAGTTAAAAAAGTTTTGATGGCATATTTGAAAACTTCAGAAAAAACTACAGTAAATATGATTTTGAAAAAATAAAATATCTCAATAGGCAAGAAAATAAGGGGCGTGTTACTTTTGATTGAAAGACCCTAATACATACCTACAAAATGTTTCTGGATTTATTTCAGGAACAGGCATACGGTACATGCGGTAGGTACTAATATCACTTTATGACTGGCAAATCATTGGCTACCGAACACCACAAGGGGCCCAAATTTTTGTCTAACATTTTATTATTTTAATTTTTTTTAGTTTATTAGTAGATGCGCCGACGCATTTAGTTCTTATTAAATAAGAATCCTAAACATTAAATAAGTTTAGGTATACAATTCCTAACTTATACCTACTAAGGTGCATAAAATTGTACCCGAACTAAATGGAACCACCGTTAAATAAGCAGAGGTCCTCAAATTTTGCTTTTAAAATCATCGTTATCCTGGGTTTTACAATTACATCTAACTAATTAATTTATAGTCTTTAGCGGGTTAGTTTTTGCGATATACATCACTTCAATGAAGACAAGTTTTCCAGATATGCAAATCGGGATTTCCTTACCAAGTTATTGGTCGAACTGATCTTAAAGTAACAGAATTTTTACTAGTAAGTTTTAGGTAAATTTTGGATTGAATTTCTTGGTTTTCAAAGTAAACCCTTGTTTTTAGATTCCTTGTTCTCAAAATATGTATAGTTGAATTGAACTTTTATTTTTAAAGAAGTCCAAAAATTACGTTCTCAATTTTTGAGTCTCACTGTATAATAGGTAAATTGTGATGTAACAATAAACTTATTTTATGAAATTTCGATCACCACCAAACTATATATAAGTTCCTTGCTTCTCTTCTCCAAGGAATACATGCGTAAACTTTTGGAGTCTCTGGTATAGTTTATTATAGGGTGTGATAAAAATACTAAAATAGTATTTGTCCTATGATGCTGTAGTCCCGTAATAACTGTAGTTTGTTTTTGTCCCTTTGTCCCCTAGAGCTATGTTGAAATAGGTAGATTTTACAAAAAAATAAAATATAAGTAATTTCATTGCAAAAGTTACAAACTGGTACTACACTATAGTAAAAATTCGGTGTGAAAATCAACATGAGAAAGGGTCTATACGAGGCCACCGTTTACAGTGTAAAGTTTACCAAAAGCATATTAGGTGAAATTTTCTTTGTTCTTGTAACGATGATGCTCACACCACACATGAAGTAAAAACTACCACATAAGATGAAATTAAACTGCAGAGTGTAAATATTCACCAAATATTTTGAGGAAACACAAATGTGGGTGGACATTTAATCGGACAGTGGTTGAATAAACAATGGTATATCCGTTTCATCACAGTTACATTAGGGTTAAAAATATTTATTTCACTAAATTTGGTGTAAAATTTTCACCAAAACTGTTTTACCACTCAAGTTTGGTGAAGCAACGTCCTCAATTTTTACTAGTGTAATATTTACGAAATTTTTATATAAAAATTAGTGTAAGTAATTAAACTTCAAAAATTAACGAAATATTTGTTGTCTTTAAATATTAACGGTACTACAAATTCAGTCACTTTTTCTACTTTAAACAAATTTACCTCTATTATCCGATTATTCGATTTTCAAATGATTGTTTTTTAAACAGACAAAATTTACGATACTTAAGTACTACAAAATTCACATTTTTTTTAAATTAAACCTGATACTTCTAGGTACTAGTAATTTGTACAACTTCTTTTAATGTACAATATTTTAGAATATACTAAATTTAAATCTCCCGGAAAATTATCATTATTTGCAAATTATTTTCAAATTTTCCTAATCAAATTTAGTTGAAGCCCTCAACTTAATCACCACGTTAATTAACTTGTCCTTAAATTAAAATATCAACTAAATCAAAACTGGTTCAACGCATTATTTAAATTTTCTTCGACAACAACTCTAATTTCTTAATTACAACTACCAGAAAAAACTACTGTGATTCATTAGTCAATTGGTAAACTTTTTTGTAAGGTTTTCAACCGAATTATACGGCCCACTTGCCTATAGTTAATGGTGTGTTGGTACTATAAATCGAACCCCAATAAACACCGCTTCAAGGACACTTGAATTTCGAGGTCGCGCGATCTGTATAATTGTTCTCAATTTTTAACATCTTGCAAACGCAAGTCACCATATAAAATTTATTGGTTTACAAAAAAAACAGTCCAAGATCCGGAAGGATGGTCATTTGTGCGTCACCTCTGACCTTAAATCAACACATTTCAGGAATTCTATGCGATTTGGTGTTTTAGATCTCTGATATGACGAAATTTTTGGCTAACATGTAATGAACATCGTTATAGGGTAATTAGCAGTGTGGTTATGCTTACACACAATAAAGCATAAGCAATACGCGAAGATCGTACATGATAACATTCCTCCACAGGTAATCCGAGGCACTTTCCAAAAATATCGTTCCGCCAGCCACAATAAGCAATATTTATTAACATTGAGAACGCAAACAATGATGCCGATTATAATAAAGTCATGAAACGAACAGAAAACTGTATTTTATTATAGCTAGTTTTATGCTGGTGCAACTGGAGATCGATGACAATAAATATTTCTTGTTGATGGTATGACATGTGCCTGACTGTCTGTCTTAAGTCTTAACATTATTTTTTGCATCAGGAAAAATGTTTATTATTAGAAGATATCCAACTGGATTCCTTAATAAACTGCAACAAACAAATAAAACATCTAATAATGATCCGTTTTATCGTATTTGTATAGAGTAATAAATTTTTATGAAATGGGATGATGAAGCAAAAACTGCAGCATAAAAATGACCTTAACAAATCTAAAATTTAACTCCATATACCTGGTTTTGTATATAAGTTTAATCTAATGACTTATGGTGGTTTTAAACGCGGAAATTAAAGGAACAAAAATTAAATGGAAGATTTACGAAAACATTGCGCATTAAGTTATTAAGTATGATTATTACAATAAAAATTTCGGATAGGTACCTAACTAAAAATTACTTCTAATTTGAAGAGAACAGATGCAATGCAGTGTATTATAACGATATTTTTTCATATTTTCGTTCGCGCGAAGTGGCTCACTATTGCTAACTTCGTTATTATTGGAGCTACAGAGTCGGTTAAATTAGCAAACTAGTAGCATTTTTTCCGCTGATTACAAGGGTGAAAACAGAAAAACAATTGACTATCTGGGTTTTCAAGATATTCAAAAAAATAACATTTTTTTAAATGGAACACCCCATATATTTTTGCACAAATCGATGGTAAATTAAATTCTATACAAAAAATGTCCTCATATTTTTTGATAATAATTTAAAATAAGCGAGTTATTTTGAAAAAAAGTTTGCAATTCTTTAAAATCAAGTAGCCATAAAACGGAATAGTAATTTATTAAAACCAAACAATCATAATTTTGAATTTAAGCAAGTTGAAAAATACTTGAAAGAATTACGGAAATTTTTTTATTTTTGTGAATATCTCGAAAACCAGATGTTCAATTGTTTTTCTGTTTTCACCATTGTAATCAGCGGAAAAAATGCTACTAGTTTGCTAATTTAACCGACTTTGTAGCTCCAATAATAACGAAGTTAGCAATAGTGAGCCACTTCGCGCGAACACCCTGTATAGGCACATTAGAATCTAAAATCTATTCAATTTTGGGTGAATGCGAAAAAAATAGAAAACGTGATGTATTTGAAATAAGATCTCTTTGCGCGCCATACAGCAATAACTTTCATTGGGGCAGACAAATTACATAAGAACCAATCAAATTTCTCTCGTCGAATTGCCAGACTCTACTTTCTAGGGACTCTAATAATATAATTTTTCACTAAATTTCCTCAATTTACTTACAACATTTAATTTAAAACATAGTAATATTACAATATGTGACGACTATGAAAATAAGAGCTAATTGTTTAAAAGTTTTAAAATTTCATTCGTGTTATTAGTAACGAAACTGGGCACTAGATGTCGTGCGAAAACCTCTCTTTTCCCTTCTAGTTTCCTGCCATCAAGGTTCTATGTATTTCTGTTGACATAACATAACCTCAATTTTGAAGTATACAAAGTTAATTTACGTTAAAATTAACTATTTAACATGGCTATCCCAACATCTGAAGAAAGTAGACAAAACTTCCTTGACAGTAACCCATTCGATGGTTTTTGTATCGACGACAACTCATTACTGAACACATTGGAAGGACGACATCCCTGTCCCAAATGTGGAAAATCTCGCAAGTTCTTCTGCTATTCCTGCTATGTACCAATAGCAGAACTTCAAGGAAAACTACCAACAATTACAGTAACAACTAATCTACAATTAAATAGAAGCTATAAGCCAGAAAATCGTTTTTGTTTTAGTTGCCTTTAAAAATAGACATTATTAAACACCGGCATGAAATCGACGGAAAAAGCACTTCAGGTCACGCAGCGGTTTTAGCCCCAAATCATGTAACTGTTTATACATATCCGGATATCCCCAGTTATGAAGAGGAGGGTGTTGTATTAATATTCCCAAGTCAAAATGCTATCAGTGTTAGTCAACTTGTGAATTCTGAGGGAATTTTGGAAAATATAGTGGATTATCAAAAGCAATCTTTGGACGAGTTGCCGCCAGGCTACAATCGAAGTACCCTCATGAAGGAAATACCGCAAACTCGCAAGGAATGCGAGTTCGAAGGTGGTGCAAAACGTCTGTGCATTAACAAAGCGGTTTTTATAGATAGTACGTGGAACCAGAGCAAAAGTATTTATAAAGACGAGAGGATTCGAAGAATACCGTGCGTTGTTATACAGAACAGGATTTCCCAGTTTTGGAGGCATCAGAAAGGTAGCCCTCGGTGGTACTTGGCTACTATCGAGGCTATTCATCAATTTCTTATAGAAATTCATTTGCATTGTTGGGGTTTGAATCCACAATATAAAGGAATTAATAACTGCTTCACAGAGAAATGTTTGAATCAGTTTCATAAGTTACATAGTAAGGATAAAAATGCTTATAATGGACAATATGATAATTTGTTATATTTTTTTCAACATATGTATGAGCTTATCCATTCATATTATGAACATGAGGAATTATATGCATATAAAAGAAGGTTGTTATAAAGATAATAAGTATAATTTTAATTAATATTTTTTGCTGTTGATCCTACATTTTATGATGAGTTTTAAATAGTTTTTGATACATGGAGAAAGGTGTGTTAAGTAAGTACCTAATAAAACTAAAAATAAAATATATAAATTATATTTAAATGAATACAAAATATAGATAAAAAATTTACTTATGTATCATATTATTTTATTTATGCCTGGTGTATTCGAAGATGAATACTGTATTTTGTTTAAAATCTACCGATACTAGTAATAAAATTAAGAAAGACATAAGTAAATGATAGTCAAGATATTTATAATATAATTAAAACGACGGCGACGGATAAATATAACAGCTGAATCTTCTACAGTTTGCGCAAATCTAGTACAAACACACTTCCATCCGAAGCACTAGCTCCTACTTTATCACCTCGAGAGTTCCAACAAACCTCAAATATTCCCCCTGTGCCCTTATAGCTATGTACCAGTTGTCCTGTAGCCGTTGCCCATATATGCACACATTTATCAAAGCTGCCGCTTGCCAAGAATTCACCATTGGGGCTAAACGCCACGGAATAAACCGGCTCAGTGTGTTTCGTTAAAGTATGAGTACACAAACCATTGGCCACATCCCAGAGCCGGACCGTCGAATCAAAACTTGCTGAAGCTAATATGATTGGCATATTTGGATTCGCGGTCTGGGGTCCCGTGGGGGACCATTTGATTGTGTAGATCTCTTTCGAATGTGCTTGGAAGTCGTGCACGCAAATGTCCTGCGACATTGACCATATTTTCAATGTCATATCATCGGAGCAGGACGCCAAATATTTTCCTTGGGGATCCCACTTGATGGCGTTTACTTCATTCTAGTTACAAGAGCAACTGTTAGGGAATCCAAACTTTATATACAAGAAAAACTTACAGTGTGCCCTTGGAAGGATTTAACGGGCTTGTCTTGTCCTAATTTACAAACGTGTATGCACTGATCGGTTGAGCAACTGGCAAATGTTACATTTGATTGCCAGTCCACGTCCAATGCAGGAGCTGAGTGAAAACTGAATTGTTGGGTACATTTTCCACTAGCAGCGTCCCAGATGATTGTTGTTTTGTCAACCTAAATTTGTTATAATAATAAGTAATTACAGCATGCGGTGTTTCGTTGGGAAACTACTTACTCCAGCCGATAATATTGAATTGCCTTTTTTGTTCCATTTTAAAGCAAATATTGGACCTTTGTGTTGGCCCAGTGTTTTGGAAAGTTCGCCTTCAGTTGTCCAAATTCTTGCATAACCGTCGTAGCTTCCAGTTGCTAATAAGTTGCCATCGCACTGAAAAGGTACATAATAACAATAAATTGCAATTTGGGTACCGAAAATTAAAAAATAAATTCAATATTAATCAGGTATTGGATACTTTGGAAAAATTAAGATATTCGTAAATGGTAAATTGGAAACGATTATCAATAATCTTAATGTAGCAATTTTAGTATAGTTTTGAACCAATTTTTTTATCAAACAAATTTTTGGTATAGATTTTAATTGGAATCTAATCTACGAGCCCTAACAACTAAATGTTCGGACAAAAGTAAATTTGATTGTCTTTTTTCCATACTCGTAAAAGTTATCTAAATTAACTTCCATAATATTGATGGTTTTTTCTGTTATAATGCCAACATTTGGTTATATAAAAACGTAAATTTCGTAAAAATCCGTTCGGCGGTTCCAAAACTGTGGTACTTTAACCCCGCAGGTGGGAAAATTGTAGAAACAAAGAATTATTATTTTCAAAACGTCGGATCTAGTAGTCGGATTTTGATGAAATTTACTTTATTGCAAAGCTGGATGTTGGTTTTCTTTACAAAAAAGTTACACAAGTTTTTATTTGGTGGTTTTAGGCATTTATCGGAGCTTCAAAGTTGCACTTTAAAAATGATAAAATTTTCTAGTAACTGTTTTAAAGAATCAGTTTTGAAACCGCTGGTTGGATTTGTGTCAAAAAACATTTAAATCAAAGCTCAATAATCGTACTATATTGAAAAAATCCTGAAATGTTAATATGAGTTTTTTTGAATTTTTTTCGAGTTCCACAGTTCACTTTTCAAAAAACGTGTTTTTTGAGGGTGCTACCTACATTAAAATAATCACAGTTTTGGAACCACTGGTTGGATTTTGGTAAAATTTACTTTATTGCAAAGCTGAATATTGGTTTTTTGTACAAAAAAATCCCCAAGTCTTTATTTGATGATTTTAGGCATATTACGTAGCTTTAAAATTGCACTTGAAAAATGTGACGTAATTTTCTAACGACTGTTTTTAAAAAATAACAGTTTTGGAACTTGGGGAAAACGACATAAAGGTACTTTCATGGCCCTCATCCAGTCCGGACTTAAATGTCATTGAAACTCTTTCGCATAAATTAAACGTATTCTACGGAATAATCCACCAAGAACAATTGGGGACTTAAAAACCAAAATAGAATAAATTTGGGACAGTTTCACGCCAGAATTGCACCAAAATTTGATAAATACAATGCCTGCTAGAATACAGGCAGCTATTAAAGCAAAGGAGACGTAACCTCTTATTAATGGTCCTAAATTAAAAATTATCCCAACATTTAGTTGCAAATTCATTTTGTAAAGTTTGCTAATTATTAAGGTTAAAATATTGTTAAATCCAATAAATAATTTTCTTCCATGCATAATATTGTTATTAAGACTTTATCTTATTGTATTGTTAGGTGTTTACTAATTATTTGCGTAAAATTTCCAGTTCTCCTTTCATACTTCAAAAATTTACTTTTGTCCGAACATTTAGTTGTTAAGGCTCGTATAGCATAGCATGTATTTAACACATTAGGTATATTTCTTAGTCACTAATGCCTGATCCTGTATATTAGTTTCCTAATATCATTCTCGTCACCTTCAGCTTTAAAAATCATGTAAAAACGCCTTTCTCTTTGGTATTTTACTTACGTTCCAATCCAAAGAAGTAACATCTTTATTACTAGGTACTTCAGTGCCACCCTTCTGAATGCAATGTCGTAAAATCAGCTGATTTGCATTAGTATTATCGTCCGACATATCCCAAATTCGAGCGGTACTGTCTCCGGAACCACTAGCCAAAAGATCTTTGATAGGATTCCAAGCACAAATAAACACTTCCGATTCATGTCCGCGCAACACAGTCGCTTTGGACGATGGTATTTCGACTGATTTATCCACATCCATCGATTCGTTTTGTGTTGAAACCACAGCTAAATTTTCTAGTGTTAAAAAATGCTAATATCAACTTTTAAGCACATGGTTACAATTGTTACCTTCTTCCCCGTTTGTGTCGATTATTTCTGCTTTGATCGCCTGTTTTTGTTGGTTTTGTTGATTCTGTTTGTTGGCCACCACGTCGGGCATAACAGCATCAATTAAACTCAGAGTATCCACTTGACGTTGTTCTTCACCGTCTTGGCCTAAGCAAATTTCCGCTTCGGTGTATTGCATGCCTTTTTGGATAATGCTGAGTAGAGCAGCCGGGGGCACCAATGCTCCATCTATATTGGATTGGTATATGTGGGATTCGACACCAAACGTATAAGCAGAATGCTGAAAGCCTTTGGAAAACCAAAATGCTGTGGTTGTAGCAAGTACATTTCATGGTTATGTTTATGATATTTACCTGATTCTTGTAGGTATCGATACACCAAAAAATTAACCTCATCACTAGTGAAACTCATTCTTCAACAAAAGTAAATAGCTGACATTAAATTTGTTTTATTATTTGTGGAGTAAACTACAAAGCTTCCTTCCAATAGAAGAGAAAACCAAAGATTCCATCCAAACTTGTAAACTAAGAGCACCAGGTTATAAAGCGCATGCGTAAAAGGAAGCAAAATTTAGGCCCCGAACGATAATATTAATTTATTGAAACATTTTCTATAAAAAATAAACACCTTCAACAACTAAGAATTGCATTACAAGATATTGGTGAGATTTGGAATTTAATACTTTTTAAAGCTTAATAAACTCCATTTAAATTTACCGGTCGAGGGTACACTGTTGTCAAGCGTTACTACTTCACTATTTTCATCACAAAACTAACATAATAATCAAAACCAGCCTCAGGACACTTAAAGTGATTTTTATCACTATCAACCATAAACATTCATTGTAATGTTTGGCTATTAAATTTTACGAGTGTATTGTTTCGTATTGCTAGCAAATTGGCAACGCTGTATGTGCATACAACCAAGGGTATAGTACTTGGGAGGACAGCTCAATGGTTTTAGGTTGTGACATCATAGAGCGCGCGAAATACAAATTAAATAAATAAACAAAAGCGCTCTAGTGAAAAACAAACAAGTCTGAAGTGATTGTTTAAAAATTTTCCTTGGGAAATTCACTTTCTAACATACTGAATAAATCTGAGTAAGTTATTTAAAATTAATCCCACTTCTATTCATTTATCTAAAATTATCATTAATAATGTTTCGGATTGATTTGCGTTAAACTTCAGTACAAATTTGTTAAGAAACTTCACTGACGTCACAACTACCTCACATGTAATGGAGACATCCTTCTGTGCTGTAGTTGCCTTGGATGCAGTCCAGTGACCCGGTTAGGTGGCGCCATCTGATGGATACGCATGCAACACGTATACGTTCCTGTTTATAAATAAAAAGAAAGAATAAAATGTCGGCATTGTAGTATGGCGTCGGGTAGCAAGTGTGCAAAGAATTTGGGTGGAACATCTCCCGGGGGTGATGATTCCTCAGAAAGTGATGGAGAGACTGAACCGGCTAAATCATTTCATAGACGATTGTCCACCAATCGCGATATAAAATGTTCGGTATGTGTGTTGTGTGTGTGGGATTTGTGAATTTCGATTTAGTTTTATTACAAAAATTGTTGTTTTATTTTTTTTCCTATAATCTATGTGGAAACTAGAAAGAAATGGCATGCGTGATGTTTGTTGGTTTTTTTTCTGTGATTTTTGAGGCGCGTGTCAAATAAAGTAGGCGTGGCGCACATTTTGAAAATTTTTCCAAAAAACTCATGTGCTGTTTGAAAAAGCTTGTACGAAATTTTTGGAGAATGTATGCTTTCTGGCACGCTGTTTATCATGCTTTAATTAATGTTAATAAATATTTGACCTAGATTATATGTATCTATTATTATTATTATTATTAGGAATTTGTGCATTTTGATTTTTTTACTCAAATCATAAATAATTACCTAGGTTGTGTTATGTACATTTCTAAGTGTAAAATATTTGACTTTTGTAAACATTTCCGCCTTTTATTTTATGCTGATTTGTTGCCTGATAATTTAATTAAAATATATAATTATATTTATACATTTATGGAATGTGTTTATTTTAATACCTTTTGTCCAATTGTTGTTCTCTGCACGTTGTTTTTAATTTGTAGGTGTGTAAATATTCGATACATTTTTTTATCATCATAACTAAACCCAATATTTTTATACCAAAGGTGTAACAGGTGTCATTTCCATTCGCCTCTCAGATTTCCCATGTAGCTACTTTTGGAAATTTCATATCCTCTCCACCATTATTCTAATGAATTGTATACAATGAACGAAAACGCTCCCATTTCGATTATTTTATAATGTTTAGGGTGCGGTTTTCTCAACCAGGTAAATGAAATTTTAAAACATTTTGTTAAGAGGGGCGTGCGCTTTTACAATTTAGGTTTCATTTTTATGAGCATCGTCAAAAGACAATTTTTGGTGTGCTGGGGGTTGTTGGAAAAGTTATGCAAATAATGGAATTTTTTTACGCTACGCTGTAAAAATATACAAAGGCATCTCGTTAGGAGAGCTTCATTTTATTAGGGCTTTGTAATCTGGTTTGTTGATTTAATGCGTATTTTACGAGAGGGTTTCGCTTCTATTGTTGATATAAGGGTATCGATGGAAAAGTTCTGTATTTTTAAACGTTTCTAATAAGCCTTTTGACCCGAAAAAATATTCTTTGTGGTTTACAATTTCTATTAACATTTTTACAAAAGAACAATTAAGTAGGTACCTACATGTATTAATTATGTATAAAAAGATAGAAATTAAGGTTTCACTCAATAATGTAAACTATAAATAAACTCAGGAAGTGGTCGAGTTAAAGAATCACTTTTTTGATTTATGGTGGGTTTTCTTAAATTTATTTTTACCTCATAAATTAGCACAAAGACTAAAATATTTTTTCTTTTAAGAATTAACAAATTAGATAAATAATAGATACATAAGATTGTCAGTCTTAAATATTTCCACTGTTTTCTATTAATTTCGACCTGAATTATAGGTAAAAATTCTAAAAATTGGTATGCGTAGAACTGTGTCAAGTGGAGAGATTTTTTCTTTGGAAAACACTCATGGATATTTAAAATGGCGGAGGACGAGCTGATGACTGAAAATAATTCAACTATACTTAACATTTATACTTAAGCGTTATTTTGCATACACTTATTCCAAAATAAGATAGTGGGTAATACAGTGTCCCAGGATAGACATAAAATATTTTAAGGTGTGATTTTTGAATAAGTTCTGCATTGTCATGTATAATTTTTTATCCCCAATCCAAAAAAGTTTTCGAGCAATCATCTCTTGAATGTTGAAAATTGTAGATTGAAAAGTAAAACGCTGTTGAATAAAAAGAAGCCAATCTGCTAAACTAAACTGCTGGCCAATTGAAACGTACCAAGCGAATTTTTAGGTTGAATTTAAAGTCAAATATTTTGAAAAATAGAAAAGATATCAACATGCAGTTTTCAGGATTTCAGAGAAAATTTAATTGAGAAAACGATAGTGTTACCCGATTTTTTTACTTTGATGTACATTACTATCTACAGGGTATGAAAGAAAGTCGTCTTTTTTTTGTCAAATTTTATAACTACCGTGATTCCACAAAAATTTTTTTATATTTTTTTGAGGTAGTTTTTTTTAGTCCTTACTTAATGGGAAAACAATCTGTTTCTCAAAATTTTGATATCCCTGTTATTTTATAAGATACCGAATTTTTGCTGAAAATTTGATTTTTTCTTTGTTTTTGTCGTTCGGCCGTATTGTTTTTTGTAAGAACCAATCTCTGTAGTTGATTATAGTACCTTATGAATGGCTTTCTTATAAAAAGTACATTTTTTGCACTTTCATTAATTTATTGGTAACCAGTGGCTTATCAAAAATCGGCACACGTTCGCTAATTGGTAAATTTTTTAATTCATTTTTTGAGGCTATTTTCTTAATGGAATAGAATGGAATTTAGTTAGTTTATGTTCACCATTGGCTTAAGTGACTTATATCCTCGAAACGGGTTTTTCACTTTTTCAAAAATTTGCTCATATTCGTGTATACCGGGTGGCTACGAAATCGTTTTACAACCCCCACCATTTTGTTAAATTTAACTGTATTAATTTGAAATTTGGCATGGTTTGATTGTTGAAAGGAATAATCATTTTGACGTTTAAAACAATCTGTTGACACTTCCGGTTTCACTGGAAGGGCCACCTACTAACTTTCAAAATTTTTTAAAACAACCCTGTATATTTTTTTCCGTAAGAATTAGATTCTATTTAAAATTACCTTTCTATCGACATATCACATGATGACATTTGCTTTCAAAATGGCAGCATAATTATTATTGCAAAAACCTGTTCAACAATATTTAATTTAATAAAAAATTCGGTATCTTATAAAATAAGAGGTATATAAAAATTTTGAGAAATTGGTTTTTTTCTCATTAACCAGGGACTAAAAAAATCGACATCAAAAAAATATAAACATTTTTTTGTGGAATTCCTGTACCTAGGTATAAAGTTTGAGAAAAAAAAGACGACTTTCTTTCATACCCTGTAGATACTAACGTACTTCAAAGTAAAAAAATCGGGTCATACTATTGCTTTCGCAATAAAATTATCTATTGAATCCTGAAAACCTCATGTTGATATATTTTCTCCTTTTCAAAATATTTGACTTTAAATTCAACCTAAAAATTCGCTTGGTACGTTTCAATTGGCCAGCAGTTTAGTTAAAAATTTGATACTTGATGAAAGATTGATTTATTTTGAATCGAAAAGTTAATTTTGAACATAAACGATGTCTACTCGGACTAATTATTAAATTTGTTAAAAATAATTCCGTAGGTTAGCCACCTACAACCTACAACGACTTTATATGGAAAATAAAAAAAACTGGATTGAAGAAAAAAAAATTATACAGGACAACGCAGAATGTATTCAAGAATTATACTTAAAAATATGTCATGTCTTTCCTGGGACACTCTGTATACTATATTCAGAAGAGTGATGATGTCATTAAATAAAAATATTAAAAGACGAAAATATAAAAAAAACATTATTTTAAGAATGTTTGTTTGATTCAGCATTTTTTTAATTTGCACAAAAGATGAAATATAAAAGTTGAAGAAGTTGTCGTCATATATTTGAAGCCGATTATCTGACTACAACTGAAACAATCCTTTGACCGAAATGGCATAAGTTCAAACATTCCCCACATATCCTACTACATACACCAAAACTCTGAAAATAACCTTGTTAAGAAAATTGGATCTACCGTAAACAATCCTGCAAGTGTGTTCTCGTGTTCTAAAGCGTAACCTTTTTCCAGCTAGCCATGCAAAAGCTTAGAAGTTTTTAGAGCATGAAATTCGCGTTGAAATCAAAAATTTCTACTCTAGTTGACCACACGAACTGTGACCTTCCCTCAGGCCTCCCCGCGATTAACTACTGAATATCTGAAACTGTGAAAGGTCAATATTCACATTGTTCTCATTCTCAGTGCACTATGCACAAGATTATCTAAATTCTAGTTAATGTTTGCTTGGAAACACAATGGGATGATCAGATGCACTAATTACAAGGGATAACATTCAGATTCGCATATTGAAGACAAGCAAACATATTGAACCTAGATATTAGATATTGCAAACGGTTGCTCCTTTGTGGTGTGTGCACTCGGATTACACTGTAATAATATTCCGTTATCCTTGTGTGCTTTTGGCATACAGAATACACATTCAAATACACCAACAAAAAAGTGTAAATTAAATCTTGTAACGGACTTCAATTATTGTAGCTTATTTCTAGGTCAAATCTAATCCAAGGAAATTAAGAACTGCACTTAACACAATTCAATTGCAATTGATGGTAAAATCTGATAGGAATTCAGAGACTGTACTAATTTTGTTAGAGTTACAGCGTTAAGTCAATTTGGTTAAAAGCATTTACTGTAATCAATAGCAACAATTATTGTAGTGGAATAAATTGGAATTTACAAGTCACAGGATAAAACGTACATACCTCTACCTGTTTAATTGAGTTTTTGTTGACTTAGTTGATGAGTTTTATTAGTCAATCTGTTGTCATAACATTATATTAAACAGTTTCCCATATTAAAAATAATCAGGATCTTTGTAAAAAAGTCGTAAAACAGTTTGTAAATTTGGTGGATGCGCCAGTGTTACAAAAATGTAGGTAGTTGACTCAAATATATAATAAAATTGTTTCGATAATTTGTTCCAAATATAAGAAATATTTTATGAAAAAAATGTACATGGTGTTAGATTTAAATACAGGGTGTCACGACGAGTTAACAGTAGACGTAACTCTATTACTAAACACAATTTGGTTCTAAAAATTGGTACACGCCCATTATACAATGTGCTCTATTTAATGAAAATATTGTCATCTTTCTGGTACTTCTGGTTATACCAGAAGTAGACACAAAATTTGTTAGTTTAAAGGAACACCCTGTATATTTTTGAATTTTTAGATTCTACACTTCGTTTTAGACATAAAAGTATTAAGGTTGTATGGTCGTAACATTAACGGTATTATAATTATTTACACTTTTTCATTTTTTTTTACAAAAACATAGGTGTAAATAAAATTCGAATCTTGACAATGACACATTTTTTCCAAAGTTTTTTTCTTACGTTTGAAGTAGGAATATACAAGCAATAAGCTGATATAATTTTGGCAAACTTGCTTTATACAGGGTGTTGGTGGTTGTCCGTTCATTTTTAAAAATTTTTATCAATGATAACTTTATTTTTTTAAATAGAACACCCTATATATTTCCACATTTTCCAATTCTGCACTTAATTCTAGACATAAAAGTATTAAGGTTGTAAAGTCTTAAAATTAACGGTATTATTATTAATTAAATTTTTTCCAATTTCCAAGGTTTGGAAAAATTAACGATCAACCATAAGCACCCTGTAGATATAAAATAAGTTTTTCAAAACCATATTACCATGTTTCTTGTACCTTTCTTCTTCGACTAAAATTTGTTCTTTGTTATATTTAATTTAATATTCTTTATTTTTTTTATTTTTTTTATTTATTATAATTAAGTAATTATGTTTCTTCCAATTTTTTCATACAAAAACTTTGAGTCAAACATTTTCAAAAAATAAACCAAATTTTAGTTAAACACAGAAATGTACAAGAAACATGGTAATATGGTTTTAAAAAACTTATTTTATACAGGGTGCTTGTGATTCACCGTTAATTTTTTAAAAAACGTAATTAATTATAATACCGTTAATTTTAAGACCTTACAACTTCAATACTTTTATGTCTCGAATTAACTGTAGAATTCGAAAATCTAGAAATATATAGGTTGTTCCATTTAAAAAATAAGTTATCATTGATTAAAGTTTTTAAAAATGAACAGACAACCACCAACACCAAATTTTCCAAAACTACATCAGCCTATTTCTTGTATATTCCTACTTCAAATACAAGAAAAAAAATTTGGAAAAAGCGTGTCATTGTCAAGATTTGAATTTTTATTTAAATCTCTGTTTTTGTAAAAAAAAATGAAAAAGTGTAAATAATTATAATACCGTTAATGTTAGGACCATACAACCTTAATACTTTTATGTCTTAAATGAAGAGTAGAATCTAAAAATTTAAAAATATACAGGGTGTTCCATTTAAAATAACAAAGTTTGTGTCTACTTCCGGTATAACCGGAAGTACCAGAGAGGTGGCAATATTTTCATTAAATAGAACACATTGTATAATGAGTGTGTACCAATTTTTAGAACTAAATTATGTTTAGTAATAGAGTTATATCTACTATCAACTCGTCGTGCCACACTCTGTATACGTGTTTTTATAGTTTCAATTTTTCAATAAATAAAAACATACAACTTGTTGCTTTTACAAAAAAAAACCGGTTCCGGTTTCGGTCGAAGCTGTAAGAATACAAAAGTCTGCATAATTGAAAATATTTTTACTTTATTACTTTAATTGTGGAGTTAAAATTATTTGTATATTTTTGTGGTTTTATTAGTTATTTTCTGGTACTTTCTCAGAAGTTTATATTCAATTTCAATCCAAATTAACTCTCTATCTCAAGCTGTACATAGACTGCTGTAATTTGAATAAATATTCTGAAAATATTTGAGCGTTAGCATTTTTGGTGGAGGCGCCGGGGTCACAAACCCTCTCCAATAACAGATGATTACGAAGCCAATTTATTCCCAATGTTATTCACCGTTCGCTACCAGAAAAACAATGATAAAAATCAATGCAATTATACCTATTTTTACATTTGCAAACTTCCGGCTTTTCCTTATCTCATTTGTCTTGATTTGAAAGAAGAAAAAAGTTCTACGACCTCTTCCGTACTAGAAAGACATAATACGCTATTATTTTTTTCTGTCGAGAACACCCATTTATTATCCAGGAGTTTCTCTATAAGCTAGACGTTTTAATTTACTATATCTATCATCTTTTATAAAAACTTGTCCCAATGTGCCAAGTTTTCTTTTTTCTACAAGATTGATATAAAAGCGCGAATTTAATTTTGTGTCGAAGATTTCGCTTACATGCACGAAATAGTTATTTCGTGTTTGATCCCCTGCAATTTTCTCCTTCTATCTACGTTACCCTTAAAACCCTTGTTATACAATGTTATATACATCCAAAGACGTTCGTCGCACACACACACTCATATAAACCAACCCCACACTATTTTTATTCCCTTCTCGGAGCATATTTCAAAATAAATGTGTTTGTTTCACAATGTCACGTTACACAGCGTTGTACCACATGTGCGTCTGGATTGGGTTTTTTTTGTGTTTATTCTCTCCGAATAAAGGGATCAAATGACATTGGTAAATACGATGAGAGAAACACTAGACAGGATAATTTATTTACGACACACCGCAGATTTGCTGGGATAATAGAGGGATGCTGGGGGAGAGAGGTGCAAAGTTGATCGGCCTTGGAATAGTTAGAAAAAACTCAAATTTATAATAGTTAAAGAACTCTGCCTTGCGAAATTTTAATTCTCTTGTAATTTACTGTGGTAAAAAATTGACACCTTATTATATGATAGCATACTATAAATCATGAATTACAGTCTTGCCCTGTGGACTTGACCCTTTCATTTTTCATCGTTGACATCTTGAAACTTTCAGCTTTAATTAATTAATATTCCAATAAGCTAAGCCATCAAATTTGACAATCAAAGTTGTTAATGGCAACATCATCCATATTAATCTATGTCAAGGCGATAGTTACTCTAGACTGCGCCCTTCTGGTAACACAGTATAAAGAGAAATTACCCCCTATTTGTTTCCTGGACTTTCTGTAATAATATATAGCGTAAATTTGCAATAATTAATTATTGTTCCTAGCTACAACACCATTTTATTTACTTTGTCAAGAAACATTGTCTTTGAGCTTTGTGCCCTTTAGTGTTTAATTGCAACTAGCTGGAGTTGAAGTGATGCTTTGATAAATTAACATTATTTGTAATTTATGGTACGGTGAAGTCAGTAATGAACACATTCGGTTTATCTAAAGGGGAGCTCTGTAAATTTTCGATCTAATAGATAGGTACGCGTTAGTAAGTTTGAACGAGTCCCCCCTTATGTTAGACAGACAGACCTGGGGCGGGTGGAGGCTGTGACGCTAAGATTAATTTTTAATGCCCAGGCACACTGACGTCAAACGAAATTCTTCGGAGACTGGCTGCTTTAGAATTCTGCCAGGAATTACCTTAAATGTTCAAACTAATTTGAAAATCGTTCATAAATATCTTAATAAGTATTTACACTGTGTGGGGAATTGGATTTAATGGATTTTAATTTGGGGATTCAAATGCTTGACAATTTATGAATTATTAAATATGTTGGTAGGATTTATCCAAAAAATATTAACGAAAAATTAAAGAAGTTGAGTTCATGTCTAGAAATTACAATTACGAAACGCATACGTATTAACTTTTGACGGCATTCCTGGAGATACCAAATTTCCATAAACCACAAGCTTTTGAAACTTCCAAGCTATAAATACTTTTTAAAAGTGTGTCACTTGAACGATATTAATTAATTTATTACACAATAGGTCAAGGATTGTGTCCAAAATTAAATTACTAAACTTCCAGCAACTATAACACTGTTTAGCAATTTACTAATTTAAACTAATCCAATCGTAAAACACACACAGTTCAGCTTAGTAGTTTACTGTAGGTACGTACATTTGTATTAGTTCTTACAGAAAAATTGTGACGTAGCTACCCTTAAGTGAACAGGAACCAAAACTGAAATACTAATTTTTAATTATTCTAAAGGCCTCACAAAATATTTCACAAACAATATTTCTTACGGTGTTTCCGAGTCCGAAAAACCAGCTAGCTTCATTATTTCGTCTTGAGACAGGAAAAATTATCGCCTCATTCTCGCCCCCTTTCCACCATGCCATGATAATAAAACAACTTAATTAACATTTTCCAACAACAAAACCAAGAGTCGACTACGTTTGCAGCTTTAATAATTCTTTTCCTTTTGCTTTTGTAGGCCTCCATCAAGGAAGGTTATTTGTTGAAGCAGACATGGTCGTTCCAGAGATGGAGGAGAAGATATTTCAAACTGAAGGGACGCAAACTATATTATGCCAAAGATACCAAGGTAAGACAAACATAAGTGAGAAACATTGGATTTGAAAATTTAATCCAATTAACGAAAGCTAGTTATTTCCAGTACAAAAGAGCGACTTGTTAGGCACGTTTTTACATCATCGCAGATAATTTTTCTCTTACTAATGAACTCGTTGCAAATGTCCACTTGAACAAATCTTCTGCGCTTACATTATTAAAACGATCAGATACAAAATTCTGAACAAGTTTTCTGTGTAATTTTTTTCAACGCTTCGTTTTAATCTGGAAAACTAATATACCATCAAGCTTTTTTTATTGGATATTACAGTGAAATTTTATTAACCATACACATACTTGTAACTTTTAAGTGAGCTCAATAAAACTAGACGGCTTTAATGCTAAAACCCTGTTAATATTTATTGACACGAATGTGGGCATGTGTAACCCCCCCCCCCTACTGATGGCTTTTGTGGTGGATACATCGAACAGTTTAATGCATATAAAAAGCGGAAAAGGAGAATAAAGAGTGTCATTAAAGCGTGATATTTTTGCAAAAGAGATAAACAAGTTGCAATAACAATATTGCAATAAAAGTGTGTGGGTTGTTGTTTTCTGTTATACCTACAAACTAGAAACTAGAAATCACATTTTTGTAAATTGTGCAATATTATGTACAAATAAAATTTGAAACGTTTTAAAACAAAAATCTAATAAAATTGAATAATTAATTAAGGGTGTAGGTTAGCTCTTAGCGCAAAATTTAATTATCATTTGAGCTTCAAATTTCATTGTTACGGCACAATCAACCACCGAATTCATTTCTCTCTTAATATTGAACAGAAACCACTCAATTTCTATGCTGGTGGCGTAAGCAGACCATAAACCAAATGCACACTTTGTGTTAAATTATTTTGCTATTAGCGGTGTATTGCCGGTTCTCTACATCCTACATAAATGAAATAATAACTTTGAATGCATGTGTATGGGTCGGTGGGTATTTGTGTTGCACGTCATACTGAGTATTAAGTGTTCTATGTAATGCTGGAACAAAAGCCTTTTCTGCCATTTATAGATTTCCTTTTGCAGCTCCCGTACCTACATACAATCTCTGGCATCTTGATTATTATCACAACTGCGAGTATTTCGTAAACAAAATACATTTAATAGAAATTCCAGCCAGTGTATGATGATGATGTACATTTAGAGAATTTATTAAATTATTGTTTGTTCACTCATTTTACCTTTCGTACATACTTAATACGCCTTGTAAACACTTTGTTTGCTTATCTGTGGTTCCTTTTGAAATGGAATGCAAAAAATCAGTTACACACAAAGCACATCACAACAACTATCTCAAACTCATCCATCTAATTTTCAACGAGGGAAGACGGTTTTACTTCAAACAGATCTTGGAAATATATAAATATAGCTTAATTAAAACAACGGAAGTTTCCCCAAAATATAATAAAATAATCAACTTAGTATATTGGAGCGTTTGTGCTAATGAATCCAGTTGTTTTCGTAAATTCACAGGAATAATTGTATCAGTTATAATTATATTTTTCGTCTGGAATTAACGCTGTACGTGAAAGCGATGATAAAGAAATCCATTTAATTATTGTGGATAATTTCGTTACGGCTCCTGAAAGCTTTTTGACGGGCAGATGGGTCGACGTGTAGTCTACTAAATCTAGTCAACTTCGAAAGGTTAATGGATTTTATGTGGAAGTGTCGAAATGGCATCGAGTCTATGTACATCAGTTTTAATATTCGCTGATGAGGCTTTTTGTCTATTTTGGGAAATTTGTCACTCAGTAATTGATAGAGAAGTGAATCAATCAATCGAACATCTTTTGGTTTTCTTGACACTAAATTTATATTACTTACTCATCTACAACCGGAAATAAGCCAATGAAAGTAAAGAATAATACCTACTTAAATTTTCAATCACCAACGCGTGTTGACAAAACTTATTATCTGGCACGAAACTAAAATAAAAACATCCAAATAAAAAAATTAATGATCATTTCTATTTTCAGGATAAATTCGCCTGAGTACATATTGATTAACATGCAGGAATCACTGCACCAAACGAACTATTATTTAAACAGATATAAAACCAAGCTTTTTTACAACTTTTCGCATAAAATTTCACACCCTATTGTTTCGCCACACCATTATTACTTTCAAAGAAAATCATTTAATAACGATGAAAATTTAATATCAGCCTGCCAATATTTACCCTAAAAGCGACGGAGCCGGATTAACGAAATTGATCCCGCAAGGTGTTATTATCCTTACAGTCTCCAATATTTTTTTATTATTAACCAAACGAAATTTCAAAAATTTCACGGCAAGCAGATATTAAAAAAAATCTTTTGTCTTTGTACTGGAATCCAATTGTACCTAAATTGAATTGCATCAGATTTTTCAGTTTCATGTTACGACAGGTTAAAGGTTAAATCAAATATAACGAAACCAAAAAACAACGACCGCATTGTCTCAACCACACCACCCTTCCGTATATTCCCCAAGAGCCATGGATATGAGCTTTGCTGGCTGAATTGTATAGGCAGATATGACATTTAATTAAATTTTATAGATATTTAAGATATAACGTTAGGGAAAAGGCGGATGTCTTACAACTTTCCACGAGATGTCTTCGGAAGCGATTGTGTAAAGGATGTCAAGGCTGCGTGATATAATATGGGTCACATCATCTGCAACTGAGGGAAAACTATTGGGAAACAAAATTAATTTAATTTATAAACGTTATAGCGCGTGCTTGTGTGTATAATTAGTTAATTAAGTTGGATTATGACGCAGTGGAAGTTTTCCATGAGGGGGCAGAAGAAAAAAGTAGGTTTCCGTGGGATATAGACTCGTTAATGTGAATCCTACCGTCATAATGAAGAAAAGTATGTAACTTAGAAAATATACATGTAGCCTAATGTCAGCTAGCCGAGTGCTAAGACAAGGACAGAGATAAGAGCACGAGCATGTGTTGCTCTCCACCTTAGGCAATCTTTGGGCTAGTTGGCATTAGTTACACTGCAATACTGCATAACGTATATAAATAAACCTCGTATACTTACTATAATTTAATAGTTCATGTAATAATAGTATAATTGTCTAAATGTTAAAAAAATGTAGGTATGAAATTGTTGCACACACTGCACTTATTATGTTAGTCGCAAATTCATGTTCTTAGATAACTTACTTGTCATTGACTTAACATTTAAAATTTTTCAGTAGCCATAATAACCTGCTTTTGAAAATTTACAAGTTTTCAGTAGTTACATCTCTTATAAACTTTGTGTGGCTTTAGATGCTAGTGAGATTATTGGAGTGTGGAAGACTGGTGATAACAACTTTTAAGTCAAACAAAAAATTCAACTAAAACGCAACTTAAATAGTCTTCTCGCTTACCTCTATAATACTCACAAGTTGAGTTGTCTAGGGAGTACTTATGTCTTATGTCTGGCCTAGGAATTGATCAATATGTCTGATGAATAAAATCTCCGTGTAGTTTGTTAAAAGCTAGTTACTTCAAAATTTATTTATTATCGGCATACTATTATTATGAAAGATCCTTAAAAAATGTTCATAAGTCCAATGCTCGTCCGTGATTTAGTTCATTGCACTATCCTACACTATAGGAAGGTGTTTTATAAGCCTCAAATTTATCTCTTTTGTATTCACAGGGGCCTTGGCTACGATCCGGGCCTAGTCCAGGTTCTCTCCTAAAAGTTGTACCGGGCAATCAATTGGAGTCTGCGCCTTTATATATTTTTGGGAGCGCACCTGGTGTCCCGCCGACATATACGAACGACATGGCATCATAAAACCGAAACCTGAATATAAATTAACCTGATCCACCTCCAACGGCCGATCCTTTAATCCTGGCATGCTGTGCAGCTCACCTTCGCCTATATCACAAAACTACCCAGACTGATTAAACTAGTCGCGCGTTTTCCCTTCAGGTCCCCAACAAACACATACACAAACCTATCATCAAAGTTCAGATGGATTCTCAGTGAGGGGTTAACAAGTGGTTTCGTATTCTCGGATTTTATGTCGCACTAGTTTCGTGCATATTTATTTTGGGCTTTGAAGCAATATCAATATTTGCTAAGTGCTATATTATGGAATATATCTACAATATCAAATAGCTGCTATTTGCGGATGAGTTTTATGGAAGGAAATTCAATGGAATAAACTGGCGTGCTCGGCATATTGTGAATGGCATCACGAAAATAAAAAATATAATATCAACTTTCCACGTCGTCGTAATATAAAACGTTTGTTTTATACACGAGTGGATTTGATTAAAAAAATGTATTTATAGCTGGGCGCACATAAAATCTTACTATCAATTTTCACTGTTTTTAATTAAGTTAAACAGCCCTTAAACAAAACAATTTAATAAAAGAGGACAACAAAGATAAGCGCATTGATTATCGATGTTATCGTGCGCTCCTACTATAAATAATAATTATTATTAAAAGGAGCTAAATACATTGAAAACGCTTTTTCTAGCATGATGAATCAATAATAGGAGTAAACTGAGTAATACGATTTTGCCAGCAAGTGCCAGACGAGTGAATAGGAAGCCTAAATTGTTGAAACGGATTCCCGCACATTGTAAACTTTTTGTGTTTATCTTTAGTTTTGTTTTGAACACATTTTCCACTACATTGTGCTTGGAAAGTTCAACGAAACTGGAATGGTCGGATGGTGTCTGGTTTTTTCAGATTAATATTTTATGATGTAGGCAAAAAATACCACAAACAAAACTTTGTGTAAGAAATTTATTATTATGGAGTATGTTAATTTTATAGCTGTGGGCTAAAAAATTAAAACGAAAGATTGCGCAAAAAATTGTTTACATTTTTTGGGTGATTGTTTTCGACAAGTTCATTTTCAACACAAACAGATATTCATATTCATGTACCAGGTTATTCTAGAATATTTGCGTTAAGCCAAGTTTTTTGCAGCTTTATTCCTTAAACAATTTTATAAGAGTATTGAGAATCGAAATATGGAACACTAATTTTATTTCTTCATATAATTTTTGGAACTTTGCCAGATTAGTTGAAAATCGCTATATTTCTGTTCATATTTTATTCAGAATTTCTTTACATCTCTCTCCTCTTAGCACAACTCTGTTGGATTTGCATTTACAAATAACAGAAAATATTTAATAATACATCCTAACTACAATAATTTTTCAAAAGCAACCAAATACAACTGAGACATTCAATCAAATAGAAATTGGAAGTTTTAATAGTAGACTGGTACAAGTTTACCATCAGATCGCGTGTAACATGTAACTAGCTACTATAACCGATTAGCTAACTACCCAATTAACATATTTCTATTTGTTGAACTTCGACTTTAAATAACAAATCCCCAATGGACTTGCTTGATAGTAACTCGAAATTAATTACTAATAACATGGGCGTAGACTACAAATTTTACATGGAGACTTACGACAATTTATGGAAAACCGAAAAATTTTATCTAAAATTAACAAAAACTTCTTTTTTGCTCAAAATTTTTCTAATATAATTTCTGAGTTATAAGTACATCGTTTTTCTCCCCTTCCCTAGTATTGCCTACGCCCATGCCCACGATCGTTGTGTTTGTATACAAAATCATATTAATTTATTGTTTATTTTGTGTATGTAAACAATGTGCGCGTAATTAATATATTAGTTTTAATTAAATATAGTAGAAAGGACTTTGGTTTATTGGATAAACTGTATTCAGTTCAAGTTCATGGAAAGCGATAAATCACAATTGTACCGTATTTTATGAAAGGATTAAAACCGCCCATCTAACGTTTCTTTTGATTAATGCTCATGATGGCACACAAAAATCGATTTTTACCTCATAATTTATAGAAATGAATCCACACAACATGCCTACAAAAAATATTTTACATTTTCCCAGAAAAAAATGGAACTCTTTTAATATTTAACCCCCAAAAGCTTCGCACTTTCTAATATTAGATCTGCCACTGTAATATTACACTTTCCATTTAGTGTATGCCATCAGCGTTTTGTTTCAAAGGAAATAATAACGGGGAGCCTGTTCATCATGCACACACAGGATATGAGCAAACTGAGGCGTGCGTATTATCCTTTCTTATGTAAACTACGGTCCTGGTCGTGTTAATTCCTCGAAAATAGCTTTGGTATTCCACGTATATTAGGATTTATGTTCCGCAGATCTAATATTATACCTGTTCCGTTTTACCCCACGGTAAACATTGTATTGTGTGGGGATGACTGAAATATATTGAGATAGATAAAGTAAAGCTTGTTGTCGGCGATACAGACTGCTTTTTTCAACTCAGTATAAGCTGAAACACAGAAGCTCTATCGCGGAGAATAAAATATTTATGTCTACATGGAATTTATAATACCGCTTTGTTGAAACAATACCAACTTAGCAACTGTTGGTTAGTAACAAAGTCCACTAAAAAGTGGCGCTAAATTTAAACGTTATTTTTATCCAGAGAGATGTTAAGTTTTATTCTAACATAAATCTATTTCTAACTTCAATTTTTGAGTTCACTTTATACCTTTGTACGTTGTAAGTTACACAGAATACAATGTAGGTGTATGATATAAGATATAATATAATATATAGAAAGATAAAATCATAGACTAGATGCTGACTGTGCTATACTATAGCATTGCCTTCGGCGATGTGTTCTGCACACACAACAAAAGCCAATATTGATTGCCAATACACACCGTACATAGTTCACTAAATTCCATTCACTACTCCATCTCAGGTGTGAAATTTCAAATGAACTACCTCGTGACTGTCTGACTGATTATGTCTCTTTTATGCAAAAAGAATTTTTCATCACACAATAGTTTTTTCCTGAAAGGACTTTCCGCATCACTTTACGCGCCTGTAATGAAACCTTGACCTGTTTTTCTTTTATAATGTGTACCTAAGTTGGTGGTAGGTAAATAAAGTAATTTTTAATTTCAGGTATATTACTCCTACATTGGAATTCCTAGAGGTTGTTCGCGTAGTTATTTATGGAAACATGTTTGTAGGGGTGTAAAAGAATGAAATGGAAAAGCAAACACATGGACGTGAAACGTGTATTCTACGAATTATTTACCTTTAGTTTGTCTGGTAACGTATTATTTTCCCTCTCAAGAGATGTGCACATTTGTCAATTTATTTAAGTGAAATTTACACACCTTTTACGTCCTGAAGTGGGATTTTCCGTTTTTTTCTGAGAAAAACTTGCTGTTTTATTTTTAGTTTATTGGCTATTTGTGGAAGAATACTATTCTGGGAACGCTATATTTGTGTAGGTACAAACCATTTTTATAAATTAAGTACTTTTGAAGTTTGACGTAAGAAATTGCGTAACCGTAAAAAAAGTGTTTATCTACTGAAACAAAACTTTCAATGAAAGTCTCTGTAACATAATTATTATTCTCTAAAAAAATACAATGAAAAATTCTTAGATATCTGAAACAAACAAAAATAAAATTTTAATCAGTTTAGGATCTGTTTATTCATCTTCAAGAAAATTTAATTAAAATAGTTGTCAAGGTAACCGGCCCTTTATATTTCAAGCGTTTCCAATGGATAGTAGGTATGATTCACATAAATTTACTTGGAAATGAATAAAAGAATCTAAAGAGCGATCCAATAAATTTGTAATCGAGTCATCCATGAACCCGAAATCGTATGTCGTTTCTTGAACTTCATTACAATAAAATGTCAGTTGAACGCTAAAATGGTTCAAGTTAAAGACATACGGATTCAAATCCATGGATGACTCGATTACAAATTTATTTGATCACTCGATATATTTATCTGTTTGTATCAATTTCTTTGAATTATTTTAATTACATTAGGATTTAGACCAAAAATTTGTATGTAAGCATGGCAGGTAATAATATCACCTCATTTCATATTCTGGGTGTTAATTTTTTGAGTTTACACGTCCTTTACCTGTCCACAATTTTTTTCTACACCAATGATCAGCACAGGCATAAAATCCTACCAATTTTACAATGATTTATTCAGTAAAATTTAATTTTTATACTAAAATTATATGGAAATATTCTAGAAATATGTAATAAATGACAACTTTGAATTATACGCAAAATATAGGGAAAAATTTCACGGAGCCCTCCAATGGACATTTAAAATACTCACCAAGTAAAATCCTGCTGCTAAAACGATGGAAGGATCGACTGGACGAATTGGATTGGAGCAATAAATTGTCAAAGTGCAGCGATTTTATCGAAAATAAAATATTACTGACTAGTTAATTTGGGGAACTTCTGTAAACTTTTTCGTGGATGCTTACAATAATACATCTTTTGTTATACTAAATAACTAAGGCGTAAATCTACTCTCCCACATCGTTGACATTTCTTAGACAAATTCTTAACATCAGGACTACGTAGTTATAATTTACACCCCAAATTCATGTGGAGTAATTTCGACAGCAAACCCAAATATCCTACATATTGAAATATGATTTATTTTACTACAATTGGCGTTTATAAACACAACCTTGCCAAATATATAACGAAATGATTTGGCTTTTACATACAACACCACAAAATCGATATGCAATTGTAAATCGACAAATTAATTTTCTGTGGAATTAAACCGTGTGCATCATCACAAATTGGGTAAAAGTTATACAGGGTGTCCCTAAACTATTTGTCAGAACTGTTATAATAATGTGCACCATTTTGACATGCGGTTTTGGGACACCTTGTATTGCAAATTTGCGATTAAACCCCATCATCGTTTTTATCTCAAAACAATGGATTATGATTATTGAACGCTGGTTGGATATTATCAGTAATTATTTATTGTATAGATGTGCAAAAGGTAGGTATACAATAAATTAAATTTAATGGACGAATGTACAACGGCATATCACAGAAACAGGGTCGAAAGAGATTTACGATTAATCCATTATGACATAAAGATTATATCGTTATTATTAACAGGCCCAGGGACGTGATTGCTGCTGACAAGATACTCCCAGGTCCTTGGAGACAATTTAGTTAGTCCACTAGCTTCATAGGCTTCGCTAGTTTGGAAACTCACACCAAGTTTTAGGGGAATATTGATTTCTGACCATAGGAATTAAACAATAACATAGAATATGCATGATACGCTGAAATATGTTGAGTTGTAAATTTGGCGGATGCGCCAGGATAAATGTGACGTAAGTTATTATTTTGTGTTGCGCAATGGAACAATAAGAATATAAAGAAAATGATCGAAGTTGTAATATGAATACAAACGAAATTCCGTTTAAGAAATTAATTGATAGCACATCAAATTTAAATGACGCTCGTATTGTAGAAGTGCCATTAAACGTTCCAAGAATGTTTTTATTAATTTGTGTAGGCGAGCGCAAAATATAAATTTATGTCAGACAGTCCTAAAACAGTTCAGAACTTTTCACATTACATTACAGTCAGTCATGGCTTAACGATGGAAAGTTGTCAGTTTTATAACTGCAAAATCCCTTGATAAATTTGTAAAATTATATGAATTATTTTTTACAGTTAAACTTAAACAATTATATTTACTGTTTTGACAGTATAATATAAAAACTGCATTTTATGTTAATAACAAAATCCCAGAACACTAAAAAAGGTAACATTGTTAAATTTTTCATCGTTGTTTAGTAACTTGTTTTTCGGAAATGTAACAATAACAAGCTGCATTGCCTGGACGGTTTTATAAGTTCAAATCAACAGCAGTGAGATTATATGAATCCGTTTGCAACAACATAGTTATGTAAATCAGTGGTAACATCAATTCCAATAAATGGCTCAAAAAATTGTATTTTATGTAATAATAAAATCCAATATGGACAATGACGTAAATACCTAGTGTATCTAAATTTATAATTTTACATTAAAATATTTTTTTATTTCGATAAATCTATGTTTTGTGAAATTATTATATTCTTAAAATTGTGGTACACTCTAAAAGTTTCAGGTATGGGCTACAAAATGATTATGAAGGAAAAATTTCTCTTTTCTACTCTGTACCATGGATTATTTAGTCAAGATGTTAAATTTTAATGAGAAACAGCCGCCGTTGAACGGTGTCCGTTTCATTTTTGCACATAGAAACTGGAACTTAAATAAATATTTTACAACGTTACCATTTATAACTAATCTCCATATTTTAAATTATTTATTCATATAGCATATAGTCTATTATTTCCAGTTCACAATTACTTATTTCATTAAAAGATTGAACACGTAATCAAATAATTACAACCTAGAAGACAATTTAAAATATAACAGGATAACTTAAAACTCATTAAAATCCTAAAAGTGTCGAGAAACAAGAAAGCTCTTGTCCTCTAAACTCCACATCTGAAAGTGTTTCTACATGCGTAGGCGCTCGTTAAAAAAGAAAATCGCGACCGTTTCGGCATTTCTCCTTATATCTAACAATATCCGACAATTTTTTTTAACGCCCAAACTTACACCATAATCCCACTTGTCCAAAAGCGAGACCAATTCCACCCTCAACGAAATCGTCTCGCACCAAACCCTTACCATCTTTATTGTTTTGATGCGATGAGAGGTCGTTAAACGGATTCTGGACTTTCTATATCGTGCGTATGACGTCACCGAAGAGTTGTAAGCGCCCGGCTAAGCGCCGCGACGCATACCGTCGAGAGTTCAGTGTCAGCGCCGCTTGCCTACCAGCAGGACGCACCAATTCAACATTTCCAAGTTGTCTCTTCGACGTTCGACGCGCTGTCCCCATGTGATCGACAAGCCAGAAACTTTATTCCCGGTATTTCACCGCAGGCGATCGTTTTCATTCTGCGGAAGGGCAGGTAAGATATTTTTGGGGCGCACTCGCCGTCTTTGTGCATGATGATGATAATGATGATGACTCGCATGCAAAAGGGTCAGAGATTTGATTTTACTTTTGACAAAGTTTGCCGCTGGGGTTTATCGGAGACTGTTTGTAAAGTTTTACGGTTTAAGTTACAAGGTGGATTTTCGCTTTATAAGCTTGCACACACACATATAAAAAATTGGGGATTGCAAACTGAAAGTTAGTTGTAAGAAGCCTTGCCTTGGGTTTGTTAGCTGGAGAAGAAAGGTATATAAGCCTTCTTTTCGCCTTAAGCCACCGTCATGTGCTGTGTTTAACAACAACAATAGGACGCACAGTATTCATAAATGTACTGTAGAAAACTTGATGATTATCCAGTTTATCTTGAGTTTATAAGTTTGATTTCTGTAAACGATACAAAGTTCAGAACGTCTATAGTAAAAGTTTAGAGATGTGTGACACAAAACTTAAAGCAGTTTGCTTTACAATAAATAGAGTTGTCACAAATAATCTGAAAGTTTGTACGTATGAATCTACATATTTTTATAAAAATTGGATATTTTATTTTAAAAAATTCTTCAATTTTTATGGATAAAGTCAATAAAAAACTATAAATATGCTGGAGTTATTCTGTACTCGGTAAACAAACTCCGAATAATTTTTTAAACCAAATATTTTAATTATTTACATGCATTTTAATTTTATTATTTTATATTTGTATGAGTGATAAAATTTATTTTTACTTACGTTCAGCAAACAATAATAATAGCTTTATAAAGGTAAACATTTTATTATGTCTATTTAAATCATTTCGTTTCTCTTTATATGAATGTATTTTATACTTAGTATAGAAGACACAAAAAGTTACAAAGTTTTATCAAGAGATTATTTCCAATTTTTTCAGTCCATAATTCGAACAATTTTGGATAAAAATTATCTGATTTAACCTGATTTCTTCGTACTTACAAATAAGTAGAAACAAACTGTGAGTGTCGTAACGCTAATAAAAAATTCATCAACCTCTCTTTCCAACAAATTATCGATAATACATCAACCCAGTCAAATAAAATGCGGAAACAGCGCTTAAGTTTTACGACATTTTTTCTAAAAACCCAAGGAGATCAAAAAGTTATTGAATAAGCCCATCTACCTTGTCCTCATTTTCCACCAAAGAAGTTTGATGGAATCTATAAAAGTGGAAATGAGATCCCCTTATTTGATAGGAAAATTCAGCATATACAAAAAAGTCTAATCTAGTTTACAAAGTACTGTCGAGATTGAAAGAAGATGACGGCACATGGTTAAAAAGGTAATTATCCTGTGTATATTAACGTGGATACAAAGCGACTGTAGACGGCAAAGGCAGGATAAAAAAAGAAGAAATTCCCAACAAACCGCCACAGAATACAATATTTAAAACTGTGGAATTTTGTGTTCTGTTGGGAGTTTTATCTCAACGACCCAACAATTGCATTTGAAATATTTAAATCCGATCATGACCTGGTTCCTGCTTTGCAGACTACACACTTTACGGTTGTATGTATGTGTGTGGATTTAATTAGAACATTAATTTTATTGGGTGTGAGAACACCAGGCTGGAGAGCCGTATTATTGGATTTTGGTTTTGCGGCTGCTATTCAATCTCAACTGTACCGTAAAAGCTTGATGATGCAATCTATACACACTGGAATATTGGAAACATCGAATTGTAAAAGTTAATCAATCATCATCGTTTTCAGCGTATCTATCTATAGTGTAAGCCACCAAGATCGAACTGTACGGAAACAATTACTGAATAAAAAAATTCGCTGTCTGTCTTGGAAAATCCTCGTGTGTCAAGTTGGCTGGCTGCCTCAACTATACTAGGATTTCTTTTCAATTTCCGGTAAATGCAGCGTGAGAGTTTCCCCGACAAAGTCAGCTGCTAATTCGTCAAATAATACGACATGGAGCTATACGCAAGTTTAATATTATAAAGAAAATATCAATGAAAATTGAAAAGAAGCATTATATGTTACTTAACTTAACAGAGGACATGTTTTATAATAATTTTTCAAGATATAACACTTCTTTAGTCCACGGGTCATTCTTCCATTAAACGCTCATCAATCATGTGCATCTCAATAAAAATCGGACGCTGCTGACGGTCAACAAGTTTTTTAATGGACAAGGGCCCAAACTTCGAATTGCTTCAAACTTTGATGCAATACGCCGATAACACTTCCAAGTTCAAACAGTGATCAACTCAAGTGTATTATTTACTCTTGTAGATTAATCGATTGTTGATCCTAGAACGGATAATTTTTCCGCACTATACAACTTTCCACTCTGTTATCCATGTAAAAAAAACTAACCCTTTGTTTGTATTCTTTGCGTGTAAAATATTTCATAAAGAACTTGCTACAATGGAAAATGTTTTATAATTACAAACGCGAATGAACAGTGGAAACCAATTCAATTCCTAGAATAATTATCCTTTGGTGTGTACATTAATTAAAAACCACAACAAAAGAAAACTGTTAAATAATTTCTTCAGAAGAAGCTGTTTGGTATTATATGCTTCGTTAAGCTGAAAAATAACCGTTTTAATATTACAGTACGCCTGGAAGTTTCTGTGAATATCGATTGGTCTAATAGTATTTATTTAATAATTATTTGTGGCAACGAAATGGTTTAAAGTTGGATAAGTCCATATTCTGCCATTAAAATCTACTGTAAAATTTAGAGAACTTAAAAGGTAATTTATCAGATGGAAGAATGTAAGAAATTTGTTTAAGGAAAGTATTATCAGTGAAATTATGCTCAATATATTTTTTATAGAAATAGTGCGCTTTTATCACTACTGTATAGGTTTTACATTGCAACTATAATTAATATGAAAAAGTACGAAGGGATCTTTAAAAATAGAAATGGCTAAATAATATCTCGTATTATTGTACCTGTATTATACAGGGTGTCCCAGGATAGACACGAAATATTTTTAGGTACGATTCTTGAATACATTCTGCATTGTTCTGTATAATTTTTTTAACGTCAATTCGGGTTTTTTATTTTATTTTCCATATAGTCATTGCAGGTGGCAACTTACGGAAATCTTTTTAACAAATTTAATAATTACTCCGAGTAGACATCGTTTATGTTCAAAATGGAATTTAACTTTTCGATTCAAAATAAACCAAATTTTCATCATGTATTAAATTTTCACTATTTTCAATACTAGTTTTCAAATGAATTAAATAAAACGTGAACATAATGACTTATTTTTTCAAATTCCAAATTTGAACACTAATAATTCTTTAAGGGTTAACACTACCAAAAAAATTACAAGATACTTTCGTTCGCAAATCATCTCAGTTACAAATTTCCTGTATAACTTTTTTTCAATAATCAAATAGTTTAGCAGATTGGCTTCTTTTTATTCAACAGTGTTTTACTTTTTCAATCTACAATTTTCAACATTCAAGAGATGATTGCTCGAAAACTAACGCTTATTGGGGATAAAAAATGTATATAGAACGATGCAGAATTTATTCAAGAATCACGCCTAAAAATATTTCGTGTCTATCCTGTGACACCCTGTATAGTTATTTAAATAAACGGGCATATACCTTATACCTAATTTTTTCAAACTTTTCTTTATTTGCTTCTCCTTCGAACAATTTAAAACAACGTTTAACTAAAATTTGAATTACGAGTAGAAGTAATCTCTTGGATGTATTTTACGCAGCATTTTCTCATGAAATTTAATTATAAATTCAATAATTAGCAATAATATTCACCCAAGACGCACCCACGTATATTACGGCAAATAGTTCTATTGCCATTAATTTCCGTGGATTAGTGACACGCTTTTCACTAATTATAGCCACGTCACTTAGCATTTCAGTATATACTTGTAAACAATTTGCTAGGAATTTCTACCTATCTATAGTAGAAACTTGTTACAAGCAGATTAAATTATTGTTGCAAACGCTTTAAACGTCACTTGCAGGAAAATGATGTACTTATCATCCAACTATTAATAACATTCCAAAACAAGATCTCGAACCTGATGCAATCGACATCAATTAAACCCCTCAAAATTTCCTTCCAAGACGTAATTTTACTATAACTGTTTCCGACATTTCAATTGGTTAAACATACGCTTTTCTACGTAAATTTAAATAATTTGCAGTTATCTTATTCGTGTTCTTATGTATTATGCATGAAACACATCAAACTTAGATAATATTCTGTGTTCGTTCAAGAGGGCCCACTTAAAATGGATTAAACCAAAACTGTTCTGTTGGGTTTTCAAGCTATACACACTCTCATTCAGATTCCCAGATTTGTTTAGAGTTTAGGGTATTAACAGCGTATTTTATGAAAGTTGCTGATATTTTTCGTGTGATGGTAAACTCCTATAATAACTATAGAAGAAAGTCGGAAAAGGGTGCGGGTGATAATAAGTGGTTAATCAATACGATGAGCAAATTGCTATATTTCTGGGTTAGGTTGGTGTTATAGTCTTTACCCAAAAATAAAACTTTCCCACCACGAGAACAAAAAATATAATAAATGATTGTTTAGTTTGTTTCGGTAGATATATGATGCTTTATAATTCACAATAGAAATTCAGTTCTCTTTCAAAAACTTATAACTCGTAACATAAATTAATTCAGTGAAAGCATTATAATTAATGGTGCAACAGCAACAATATTAAAGCGTGCTCCAGCACTTAGGATGTTTACTCCATAATATCCGGAACAACGTTAAAGCAGCCACGATTTCTTACGAATTATGTTTAAAATTTTTTGCAGTTTGTTTCATCTTAAGCTAAAAATATATGGCGAGAAATTAAAAAGACGATATTAATGGATCAGGACGAAAATTTATTGACGCCGTGTATTTTATGAAAAAATCCCAACAAGTTTATTAAATTCGTATTTGTAACTATGTTTACGCGTCTGTAACTTCTTGATTTCTTTGTAAGTTTTTTGCAAGCGTACCTTTATATTGAAACTCCAAAGCACCAGAACCAATTAAATTCTTATATACAAAGTGTATTGTTAATACAGTAGAGTTTCCACATTCCCTCAGTTGCATTGTCGGCTTATAGGTCAAAGCTCATAAATATTTACATCATCCACTTCCCAATATAGCTTAACATACAAACTCCTCTATAAACTAAAGCTATGATTATTAAATCCATATAATTGACCTTTTCCTATAAATAGCGACCCTATCCCATGAATGATATTTTCTTTCCCAACTTCCTGTAGGTATAAAGCAATCTAATTGAATTCATTAGCAAAAGTTTTCTGTTCTAAACTAAAGTTTATTGGGTATTGGGTGGCATTATATGTTCAAACTAATTTAACGATGACGTCAGTTGGTTAGAAATGGATGCTTCATGTATGACGTTTCCAATACAGGTGCACTTACAGTTAACACAAAGAGAATTAGCGAATTAATTGTACACGTACATATATCTCCCCGAAACCGCAAGAGAAAATTTCTTATTTAAACTTTAAATTACTTTTATCAGGCCAAACTAAATTCGCATTTAATCAAAGACCACCCGAAGCTCTAATTTACCTTTAAATACACTTTGAGGTAATGGTTTTACTTTAAATATAAACGTCTAGAAATAAAATAAAAATCGAAAATTGTTTCTGTTTACAAACATTCCGAGATCAATTTAAAAAATGACAGGGGAAACAAATTTTTATAAAAAAAATCTCCTTTGTTAGCTGAGCGAACAAAAACAAAACCATTAGGTATTGTTGTTACAGTAATTCCTCTCTTGTGTGTTTATTGTCAGTCTTTACAAATACTGTATATAATAAAATTAAACCCTACTTAAGTTTATTAGGCTTTCAAAACATTAATGGGGGCGTTGTGCTCCTGTTCCTGCTCGGTTATTATTTTGTCATTTCTCTGTTTGTCTGTTTATGTTGTTAACATTGCATTAGGCTTTCGTTTCATTAATTTGTGAAAAACATTTGGGGGTTGTAACAGTTAGGCAGGAAAGACAGCTCTTGGAAACGCTGAGTGGAAAAATAATTTTTAGTCAATGTGATGAAATCTGGTAAAAACCAGTAGAAAATATTTTTATTCTCGTTGAAAATCCTCCAAACAAATTGTTGGATGCGCTACTGTGTAAACCGTACACATTTTTCGCTTATTTAATTACTATTCCTCTCATAACAATAAGTAATTGACAGAATGTTTATTTATTCCATAAAAGAATATACTCCACATGTCCATGTATCCACTTTAAACTGCAAACAATCTATTACTCTTTATGACAAGTTATATCTTTGTCATTTATATTGAGAAATGTTTCCTTTTGTCATTGTGGCATTTAGCAATTTATCGTTCGAGTGAAATTTGCTGCACTAACTTTAATGGCTTCTACCTAAAGGATAAAGCTGTAATACAGAGGCAATATATTACTTTCCGTATTTTCTTTATCAATTTAATTCCAAATTTCAGTAAAAGGTTCACTGAAAAAAAAAACAGTAATTAACTTTGAAAACGATATGTTTGAAATATTACGGCAATGGCGGCATTATCGAATATTAATAATGTTTGATGTTTATCAGTTTACCAACAACTTAATTACTACCGAAAATGTGGATAAAAATCTTTTTGTTTGATAAAAAAACAACAAAGGCTTTTGTCTGTTTTATACTTCAAATAATTTTGGTGTAGAAAGAATATTGTCCAGTGGTGTACTTGTAGGAAGTGACTTATCTATTTTTAGCGTATCTATCTTTTTAGGAAATTTAAATTTTGTAAAAAATAATCACAATTGTGAAAGTTATGATCTAACTAAACATTTTTTAATATACATTTTTCTTCTCCCATACTTAAATTGATTTATTAGACATTTACTGCCGTACTGTAATGAGATTCATTACGATACCAGTTAATAACCAATAGAAATGCAACATTACCTACAGCAATATTCCGTCAATATCAAATAATGCCATGAACATCTGGCAGATCTATAATTTAAAAATTGGCAGTTCATTTAGGATTTCTGACATTTCTGAATTTATATTCATTACGACACTCACCTACTAGGCCAGACTCAAAAATTTATGCAAATTGGTATGTGGGTTCAGGACTGTATTATAGATAAGTATTACATAAAGTTTGCAAACTTTTGGAATTTTGTACGAAGAATTACAACAAAATTTGCTAATTATTTAATAAAAATCGAGGTTCCGTTTAGCAAAAAAGGTTGCAAACTCATTGGAAGATTTGTAATAGGCCACTTAACATTTGTCCAAGTTTGCATAACTTTTGTAATTTTGTACAAAAAGATATTGCAAATTGTTGTTTTTTCAATTTTTGACAATGTTCCGGTCATCCGGACGGGTAGCAAATTTAGACTTAATATTATTTTAGTGTTTTCCAACTTGTGTCCAGGTTTCAAAACTTTTGCATTTTTTAGGCAAAATGGACTTTAAAATGCTTGAATGACTGGCCCATACAGCGCGTGCCGTAATTTTCATACTCGTGTCTTAATAGCTATCATTAAATGCTCATTGCGTAATATACTATTATAGTTTTTCGAAGAACTAGTTGCATTTATATCGTAAATCGAAAAATATCAGATCAATATATTATTTGAAATGATGATTTTTGATGTGATGACATTCTATAAGTTGTTAATCCCAGTTTTTCCAAAAAAAAATAGATGTAGGTATATATTCATTGTTTTTTAATGAGCAACAATAAAATCTAAAAACAAAATTTACGAGATTTAGTGTCCAAAATTTCTTGGCACCGCCGTGGCAAACTATTAAAGAGAGATTCTAATCACTATTGAAATATTGCTATATATTAAATAATCTCTCTTTTTACTTTCTTATACGAAGTATAAGAAAGTATTGTAATCGTGATTTTTTTCGACTTCGAGATTTTGATGGATTTACACGTTTTGAGGGCCCCTGAATCCATGTTGACCATTTTCCCCATGATGTCTGTCTGTATCCACTGTATAACTCAAAAACGAGTTATCGGATTTGATTCAAATTTCATATTTAAGAGTTTGAACAAAATTGTGGGTGCCACATTCAATGTTTTTCATCTAGCACCAAAACAAGTGACAGTTACCTGATGACATTTTTAGGTTTTTTAAGAATATCTTGAAAAATAAACAATTTATGAGATTTTTTTATTCTTTAACATTGATTTAGAATTGAATTTTGAACAAATTTTGTTTGAACTTTTTTTTGAAATTCCGTCAAAAAAATTTCAAAAAAACGAGATATTCCTAAAACACTTTATATTTCTCATAGCGCGCTTTGATAGTTGAACCCGAGGGTCGAAAAGTAATTATTGTGATACTATCCGTATAAGAAAGTCATGTGCTGGGCACATCAGATTTTTTTTTTATAAATTTAAACAATTTTTGTAATTTTGAAACAATAACTAAATTAATTTGCTAAAATATGATTATTGGCGACGGCTTAAGTACAATACTTTCCAAAAATCAGAACCTTATTCGTATTTTATAAGAAAGTCATGTGCTGGACACATCAGATATTTGCTTTAAGCAAAAAGAGAGAAAATTGTTTATAATTCTTAGGATTACGTATGTTTGAAAGTTTGAAACACCCGCCGTTAATGTCAGTTTTTCTTGGATTAGATATATTACAGTCCGATTTATGCTTTTGTATAATTTTAACTTTTAATTTAGACCCATTTAAAAAAAGAATTTTAAATCCAGATAAATTACGCTGCAATATAAGAAATAATGCCAAAAATAACATTCTATATTCTATAGACACTTATACCTCCTTAAAGTGAATTACTTCGTTTTTACAGAACCATTTTCAATTTAAGTTTTTCGTATTTTTAAGATTATTGATGAAAAGCTGGGCAATCTAAATAAATAATTGAGGCGCCTCACATTTTGCAAAAAATGTATTCATTATAGATAGAAATAGATGAAGTAAACTAATTCGTTTCCCCAATTATTGAAGTTGAAATCCCTGTATCTCTCAATACAATATTATCAAAATAATTTCACCACATTGTTTACTTAGTGTTCGAGGTTATCTCCCTCGCACCTTCCCTTAATGTATAGTTTTTTACGTTGTTATTGTTGACATGTACTTTTTAAATAGGAGAACAATTTTCCCCAGCGCCCCCAACCCACACGTATTATTATTGTTGTTTTTTCATTGAGCTTCAATAGACCCCCAAGCGTGGGTTCGTATATTCCTGTGGAAAAACCCGCGGCGTTTAAGTTTTTTGTTTTCCACGTTCATTAATTCAGTTAGGATATTAGAAGACGGACATACGAGATCGAGAATAAATGTTGATTTCAATTATTATTAAATTCACACACAATCAAGAACTAAATAGACTTTTTTCCATCCGCATTATAAAAGTGTCTAGCGAAATCCATTACCTACCCTTTTCAAATATTTTACATCATAAGTTAATTAAATTCCACTGGGCCTTTTCACATGCAAAGTAGATGAGAATGATGGAATAAGGATAAAATTTCCAGGGATATAGGAAACATCCGGGCTCTATGCTGGTGATTGTACCGCAGCAATACCTGTTTGCGTTCACGTTTATATCAAAGAAACCAGTTTACTTTAGTGCGCTAGTTAGAGCAAAACGCGTTGCAAAATATGTGTGTGCGTCGGGATTACATCGTGGTGGCGCTATGTAATTGAAAATCAATAGCCCCCGTATATTACTGTAGGAGTTTTATTGTAGTTATTATTTTCACAGGTGTAATATGAGATTATTTGTTATTCTGTTCAGTGCACACAAATTTCTCTGTAGGTAATTTCAGAACGGGGAAGAAACGGTGAAATTGTTTTATAACATTGTTTGGAAATTAGAAGCTTTCATGTAGAAATAATAAAAGCAAATTTTGTTTCATGAGCAATAATTCCAAATGGGAAAATTTTGCACAGTAAATAGAGAATTTTCCAGATTAGCTAGTTAATGTAAAAATTATAATAAAAGTCGCTACCTTCTAAGCAAATCGCTTGCAATGTGGACATACCCTACATTATGTTTCATGTATTTTTCTTTAATTCGTAGCAAAAATAAGTTTTCAGTATGAAACCTTTATTTCCATTTGAATATAAGTTTAAAATCAAATCACAAATAAAACCTTGATACTTTGATGCTTCATACGATAAAACTACCATCTCAAATTCTTCACAAAACCACCACATCACAGCACACATCTCTAAAGCTCCCCCAGCTCCCCATCTTTTCAACAATACTAACCGCAAGAACAAACACACTACCAGCAGAGCTTGATTGAATTTTTTTTGGGGGTACAAAACATTCGGAATGGTTTTTTTGCCAAGCGTTTCAACTTCAGAAAGTGATTTTATGACGGGCCTCCACACGGTGTGCGCTTGTTTTCCTAACTTGTGTAAACAAAAGCTTCAAAGGAATTGAAAAGTTCGCCCCTCATAGTTATATACAAAGCATCGGGGAAACATTGACAATATTTCTCACACGTCATTTCCCTATAGTCATATTTGTAATTTGTGTGAACACAAATCTTTCCGGAAACGGCGTCCCAGGAGTGCGCGCAACAGGAAAATTTTCAAAAGTATGTTCGTAGAATATAAATGAAGGTACAAGTACAGGTGTGAGTACCTATAACAAAGTCCTAAATAATGATTATTAGGGCTTTGCGTTGGAGCTATATTGATTATTATATCAAATGAACATTTTGTTTTGACGCGTAATATTTAATTTTAATTAATTTTACCTGAAAGTTTTGTAAATTGGCAATTTTCGCGGCGTGCATGGGCCGAATAAACACAACAACGGTGTAATAATTGGGTTGTTATGAAAGATTCATATCACAACAACAAATCAAAATGATTTTCTTTTTATGCTGAGGCATGCATAATTTAACCACACGCACACTCGCTCCTGCGGAAAACAAACTGCTGAAAAATTAAAATAAAATATTATTTCAAGGCAAGAAAAACACTAAGTAAATTGCCTCGTGTCTCCCCGGTTTAAATATTTTCTTGTCTAAAACAAAACGAAAATTGTGTTTGTTGTCTTGTCTCGCAGTTATTGCCCGATAACTTAACATCGCTTCGTCATGAATTTTCCCATTTTCGCAGCGTACTGTGATTGATTTTGATGTATTGGTTGAAATATTTCAAACTTAAATGGGATTCACTTTAGGGACGGTTATATTAGATGATAATGTAATTCAACAAGACTCCAGCGAACCATTATAGCACTGGCTATATTTGCCTTAAAGTACCCTATATCCCTCGGATCTGTCTTAGATACATAAAGTGATTCCCATAAAGCTTAGATTTTCTGAACTTATTTTTGGAGGCTTTCATGCAAAGTGCGGCAAAAAATCTCAAGGCATTTTGTTGGATAAAAAGAACAAATAGCGCGTGTCACTTAGGAAAATCGCATATGTTGCAGATAAAATAACACTTCGCGGGAATTTACATGAAAACCACGTAAGTAGGTTTAGCTGAAAAAGTAGTTGTACAGTAGATTTGTAGTCAACGACAAAAAAAGTACGTTTGTGAAATATTGATTAGCTCGACATGTCCAAGGAAAATGAAATAAAATACTTACCCGTACATTAAACATTCTGGGAGGAAATGTTTTAGTAAAATTAAATTTAGTTGCACTCCAATCTGAAGTACTTGCTGTATATTTGAACAGCCATTTCCTATATTATTAAGCTGCAAGCATTGTCTTATACATATAGCAATGTTATTTTTACATTCTTTATATCATTTCATCTTAAATTGAATGTAGCTATATGAAAATTTGTGATGTACCTAAGTATACATATAAAATATATATACAATTCCATTATTCCTTTTACCTTTTTTAAATATTATGCATAATTATGATTCCTCCAAAATGTTTTATATAAATTTAAGTGTTTCTAGACACTTTTATTTTATTGTTTGCACCGGCGCATCCGCCAGAATTTAAACTATTCTAATACTTTTATATAATTTTAGATTTATTTAAAAATTTATGGAAAAGTTATTTATTTACTTCACTTACCAATTTTTTACCTAAATATTTCCATGTCATGGTACTGTTAATAACTGCCTCAATTATAAAGTGACATAATAAAGTTTGTCCAAATTAATCTTGTGCTATTTATAAAATTCGGATACAAGTTTTTTTCTGCACCTTTGATGACAGTGTTCATAAACAATTATTAATGTTAAAAGCGTGATGCTTACGTAGGTATGATATCCCGATGTTAATCATTAAAAATTATAAAAGAAACAGCACAACATCCAACAAAGAGTGATTGCCTAATGGAAAATCTGGTTTTCGAAACGACGTGATGCAGAAAATTGCTATCTGTTACGAAACACATATACAAAGGACATCAGTAAAGCTATTGAAAATGATTCGCATCCACGATTTTTTCCATCGATTCTTACACTCACACACAACCACCAAAGGTTACATAGAAACTTTTCACGAGGTGATACGGAAATATTTACTGAATTTTTTTCTTGTAATCGTATTTTTTTAGTTTCTTTTCAAAAGGAAACTTGAATCTAAGCACAGTCAATTGAATTTCTTTGCAACTATCTAACGCACACTCACGTAATGATCGTGCTTGCCTTTAATTGGAAGCTGTAGGGCTATTTCAATTAGCAGGAAATGTGTCGAACACAAAAACTGATTTTATCACCTGGAAAATATTGGGCAGTTTTCATATCTAAAAATAAAAATATCGAATACACGCGCGTAGTTTTTTGTGCGACGAAAAATTTCATATATAGAATTGTATTGGCGACAAATTTGGTGTAGGGTGGGGAAACAAATTTCACCTCAGAAATTAAATGTAAATACACATCACAACACAAGGGAATTTCAGGCACACACGCGGAAATTAGATTTTTCTGTATGCGTAAGTAGAGTGCTTTCAACTTGTGAATGGACATAGTGTCATCGTATGTATGGTAAAGCGCATCAATCTTGTACAGTTCACTAAATTTGTTCACTCATATGAAAATGATTGATGCGACTGTATAGTAAAATAAAAAGATAAATAATTATATGTAGATACAATATTTTATATGGAGATAAAAGAATTACTGATTTGTGTTGCAAATGAATTGGGGCAACATACATTTGAATACGAAATTTTTTTCGATTTATTTTTCCGCATACTTTTCCCAGTGGTTACGTTATAAAAAGGCAAATTCGATTATTGTATTTAAGGGTTTCTCTACCGCATTCTGTAAGAATACGGAAAATCCTCAGTATTTAGTCAAATGTAATTTTGAACGATCCAAGACATTAGCAAACTAGGCACACAATTTTTAAAAGGTTTTCATTTATTTTAGGTAGTGAGTGTAACTATATGCCAGAACAGCCGACGCAAAGTATCAGGCCCACAAGAACATTGAAAATTTACTATTTTTGTTCATATCCTAAAATACATATTTATTACGCTCGGTTTTTGTTGAATAATTTGAATCTTTATCATAATTAGAGGAACTATAATAATTCTTCAAGTTATGCCTTGTTTACACGCAATCAGTAAAGGGGTCAGCGACTAGAGCCAAAATATTTGATATCAATTTATACTTCTTTCCCGGAGTAGTAGACCGAAACAGTTATTTACGTAACTAGGCTGGAAAGCGATACTTTACTGAACGAAGGCATGTTTCAATAGGAGAATAGCTGAAATCATGGCCCTTTATGCGTGATTGTAAATCAAATATTCATACATGAAATTTTTCAATGGAACAAAAACAGATTACGTTGACAGTTGAGATATTATTTCTATTGGACACACATATTAAATATGTCATGAATAAGAAATGCACTCTAATATGGAGCTCTTGTTTAGGAAGCACGGACCAGCCTAAAAATGGCGATTTATTATACTCAAAAATTGTATCCCATCGGTTCAGTCATGTCCATTTTTTCCAGTTCCGCCAGTACTATTGATAAAAAATCGTCTTTTTCACAATATATCTAATATTCACTTTCCTAATTGTCTCAACCAGACAAATTTCCACGACTTTATTCCCCCACCCCACGAAATTTAATTCGTTCCATTTTCCTATGCTCCTTATTTTTCTCCTAAGACGTCGATTCCAATTGACCCATTTTAAAGCCGTCGTATATCAGGACGAATATTTTTGGCGGTGTGGTCGTTCGTGTGAATAGTTTGCTTTATCATCATGAATAAAACATCAGGTGAAAATGGTGAACAGTCACCGAAAAAAAAAATGTTCATCTGGTCAAATAATTTGACGAGATATGTGGGTTATTAAATTCATGCCGGTGCTAAATTTAAGGAAGTGACCCAGTAATATAGAAATAGTCTGGCGTGTTTATCTATACCGACGTAAAAATGGAGCATATTTCCCATATGTATATAACTGCACCTTAGTGCTGTAATACAATTTCCCTGTTTTTCTGTGCGAATAATAGAAGATTTTGTTTGCGATTTGGGCGTGTGAGGCATTGATGGATTAACCTGTTTTTTTTGGTGTGCCACATATTATAATAAAATCCTTTCAACACACACCCAGAACCCTCGGTAAATCCTACAACGACCCAGACAAAAATTGCTTGTATTGAAAAACAAGGCACAAAATTGTTAATTAACTGAGGATCACATTTTCCATCCAACCAAACCCCAGCAACCAATCACAAGGATCCAGGGGTAGAAAATAATTCCCTTACCGTTACCTTATAAGCGTTTATCTTTTTTTAAGAAAAAAGCATTAGCATTTTTATTGGAATTGGATAGTGGTGCCATTAACGTGTCATTTGTAAATTTAATAGAAATTCCTGTAAAACAAACACGAAGGGAAAAATAAATGTTTTTGTGTAATTGGTTTTGTTTCTTGCACTTTTCCAATAGATACAAAAACGAGCAGTTGTCAGAGATCAAAACGGCTTTAAATTTTTAGAAGACAGTGACGTAACTACAGATTTAAGATGCATAGAATATTTTCATGGCATCTCTTCATATTCTAATTACTTTTATTAAACCTTTTAGGTGCAATGAATTTTAGAGGGTACCAAATATTGAACATTAAATTCTAGTCTTCCACTCCCGCCACCACCTAGACTTCACATTTCATGTAGTTCCCAAACTTATATTGTTACCTCGTAACATTGTATTTTTACCATAATTACCATAGTTCTAAACTTCCAAAGTCTTGCGACATTTACATGATTTATGTGCATAACCAAAGCTACAATCACCGTCTACACCACATACAAACATTATTTTTATCATCGCCAATTATATAATCTTCATGTTTGGGGAGTTATTGAATGGAAAACATCCAGCTGATTGTATTGTAAACGTTCCCCTCGGGGGACTAAACCAAAACCTGTCACTTACATTTATCCTACAGCTAGAGAGAGAGTCTGAGAGACAGCTACTCGTTCCGCTGATATCGCCTTCAGGAACATTTAATCTGATATAACTTCATTTCCAATTCAGTTATCACATCATTAATCGCTGTGAAATTGTGTAATATTTCAAAGCAGAAGTAGATAGGTATATGATGCACGAACGAGAAGAGCGGCTAATTTAATTAAATATATTTATCTATGTATATAGTTCAAATGTCAAAGTTAGATACTTTTCCATTTCGGTGTGCATGCTCCAAGTTAAATGGAAGAAGCTATAGGAGTATAGCCAACGGGAGCGAAAACTTCCCAAGAACGTAAAATAATAATTCCTTGTAGTTTGGGAAAGATAGCTGGGCGAGAGGGGTAAAATATGAATTGGTTGAAAAGGGCTTTAAAAAGTTTTGTTAATACTGGTTCAGTTAACAAAATTCAATCGGAGAATTTAAATGAGACTAAAAGCTGTGTAGTGGAATTAGGGCTTCAAGTACTTCTATAAACGAAGTTTTTTAGTTACGTATAACGAAAATTTTAAAGGTCAGTTAGGATTTCAACGGATTTCAAAGTAGTGCAAATAGGAGGAAATGTTAAAGTTCAGAAATTTAATAAATGGAAAATATATGAAGGATTCATGAAAGTTACGGCGAAGTATACAAAAAAGCACCATGCCTTTTTACTTCTTATAACGTTCAAAGTAGTTTTAAAATTAATACTGACGCTTTTCTGTAAAATTATAACAATTCTCTGAAAAACGTAAAAATTTCTACGGGATTCAAAGCTCATTGTTTGCAAATAATTAAATGAGAAATTTTAACATCACAAGCAGCATTAATACAATATTCTTTTAGTTTCCTTGGAGAAACATTAAGCATTAATTCGTAATTTCCAACTTTTATAAACTAAACTGAATTAAATTACTTTCGTATCGTACATATATGGCACCTATCAGATATCAAAGAGTATTAGTGCGTACATATTATACCACTTCCATCTGAATAATTCGTTCTCCCTCACATTAATCCGAATAAATTGTTTGGCACAAATGTTCCTACCGAGCAGTCCCAAAGTGCAAACATACTGTTAAAATTAATGAGCACACTTTTATACTCATATTTCTAAATATGTTTTGCTGTTACCCGAAAATAAACGGTTGTTTAAACTTATAATTTTTTTCATACCACTCTGTTTGTTTGTAAAAAGCCACGTGTGTCTCGCATTATTAAATTTATATATCAAATTTATTCATTTTACAACGTCAACAAATTCGCAAAAAGGGTGTATTTTACTACAATAGGTATGTTTCATCATACCGAGTTTAAAATTATTTGTACACACAGCACATAAATTAGTTTAAAACTTTGTAATTACATACATCCCTATTCCCATGCCGCCTCCAGCAAAACTCCATACCCAGATCACAATTAATTTTTTCCTTTTGTAGCATAAACCCAAAACATTAATTGTTCGGTGGAAATACAAAATTCAATTGTCAGAAGCAGACGTTTCTATAAAAAGCAATTTTCTTATATAATAAACCAGTACAATCGGCGTTTTTTCCCCTATTGGGGAAGAAGCACGCGATACTCGTATTATTATGATAATAACAAAATTTAAGTCGAAAATTATGCGCTAAGGAATTGTGAAAATCACCAGAATAATTAAATGTAAGTAGTTGGAACGGCTTTTAGCCCAACGGATAAAAATAATGAGAAAATCATCTGCAATGAACTGGACGAATTAAATTACTAAAAGTGACGTTGAATACTTTCATACCAGAAAGATCTTTGTGTGCTTGGGACAATCAACGCACACGAGCTCTTTCATTACCCTGGATGAAATTTATTTTTAATTGCACTTGGTTTTAAAATGTCATCGGTCGTGGAGTGTGGACTGACCCCAATTTAAAACTTGTCAAGTGAATCCAAGTGTTCATAATTAAGTGCGAAAGTACTTATTTGATATAGGAGTAGTATTACTTTATTGGAGTGCATTCTCGGAAAGTTCTAAGTTGCAAAGTGGTGGAAGAGAGTAAATATTTGATTCGTTAGATTTAGATAATCTTTCTTTATGGGTAATGGTTTGACGCGGAGGAAATTTGACCCTTAGGTATATAAACTGAACCAGCAGGAAATAGATAATAGGTCTCATTTTGGGACAAAACATTAAATTTTATGTTATCTGATTTGTAGAAAGTGAAAACGCATTTGTAACATTTATAAGTTATCTTTTTGCATATCTGAAACGAGAAGGGATGAAAAGGTTTGAATTTAGTTGTGTGATTTAGGTAGGGATCTCTTCTAACTTTTAGCTTTATAATTCTATTTTCAAATATTTCATTAGAATTTCTTTTAGAATTTTTTGCAGGTAATTAAAATGTGCAAAACCCACAACTGCTAAAAATGAAGGAATTCAGATATTTAATTAAAATTTGTACCACAAAAAAGATACAACTCTTCAGTTTCTAAAATACAAATTCTCCAAATCTAGTTTCAAACTTTCATTCAAATAAATCCGTAATTTTTTTTGGACGCATAATACAAATTTAGATTAGTGCCAAAATCTATACAGTTCTTTATACCTTACGCGATTCTAATTACTTTCTTATACGAAGTAATAAGAACCTAACCGTGATTTTTTTCGAATTCGAGATTTTGATGGATTTACACGTTTTGAGGGCCCCTGAATCCATTTTGACCATTTTCGCCATGATGTCTGTCTGTCTGTCTGTATCCACCATAACTCAAAAACGACTTATCGATATTGATTCAAATTTCATAGTTAAGAGTTTGAACAAAATTGTGGATGCCACATTAAATCTTTTTCATCTAACACCAACACAAGTGGCACTTACCTGAAGACATTTCGGTTTTTTAGGAATATCTTGAAAAATAAACAATTTACGAGATTTTTTTATTCTTTAACATTGATTTAGAATTAAATTTTGAACAAATTTTGTTTGAACTTTTTTTGAAATTCCGTCAAAAAAATTTTAAAAAAATAAAACACTTATTTTACATTGATTTAGAATTAAATTTTGAACAAATTTTGTTTGAACTTTTTTTTGAAATTCCGTCAAAAAAATTTTAAAAAAATAAAACACTTATTTTACATTGATTTAGAATTAAATTTTGAACAAATTTTGTTTGAACTTTTTTTTGAAATTCCGTAAAAAAAAATAAAACATTTATTTTTGTCGTAAAATTCGGTTATAATGAGTGGGACAAGGACAGATTTATGCGTATTGCAATAAGTGCGAGAGAGACTTCTGAAAATTATTTAAATTGCCGGAAACGCTCAAAATTGGAACACGATTTTAACAAGAAATTTAACTTAATTTCTTTAGGAAAAGTAATTGTGGTACTATCTGTATAAGAAAGTCATCTGTTGGACACATCAGATATTTTTATTTTCAAGATAGAACCTAAAGCTCAAAAAATTTAAGAAACTATAAAAATATTTCATCCAGTTTTTGTATTTTAAACATTGGTCTAAAATTGTAGGTATTTATTTCATATACCAACAATATTATTATGGGTAGATGTACCTTTTATGAATAATTTGTTGGGTCTAATTACTGTTCACTAATCCATACTCATTCCCATTCAAAAATCCATTTGCACTTGACAAGTTAGTGATGTTTAAATAAAATATTTATAGCATGTATACCATGCAGAAACTTTATCATTAAATCGGGCGATATGTTGTGTACTGATATGAATATACGTCAATACAAATAACAATAATGATAATGATCATACAATAATAATACCGATATTAATGAATCATTGTTGTGCACACAATAATTATATAATATCAAATCTCCCTGAAAAGTTCCTTTTTGTAGGATTACACTAATTAAATTTGAGTTTCTTTCATGTTAAATGTTAATACTTTGGAAACAGTAGGCGTTTTAATTACAACAGGGGAAAAAGTCAGACAATATTTAATAATCACAGGAAACAATCGTTCTATCATTTCTAAAAAATATTAATTCCTCATATTACCCCACGAACCCCAAACAACAATTAATCTTACAAGAAAAAAGTTCACTGGTGTATAAGTCCTTATTTGACGGCCATTACTGACAAGCACTTTAAAAAGTAATAAAACAGTGGAAACTTTTTTCGCAAGGATTTGGAACTTTTGTTGTACATACCCACTAACGTTACTAATTGATGTTGAACGCGAACTTGGTTTTATACCATCAAATTAAAGACAGTTTTGGGTTAGGGTATTATCAAATATTAATAGCACTAAATGAAATTTTCCCTTTGTTTTTTGTTTCACGTCTTGATTCCACTTCTGTGGGCCGTAAAACACCCGAGCCCAACTTTAAATGGGGTTGTTAAATAAACATAAAATACAATGGTAATGTAAGTAGACGGAGGAGCGAATAACTCCTTCAAGGTGTACATGCGGATGCTATAAAATACGAATGGGTTTTCGTTGTTGTAAAATATTTTTTCTTAACAGCCCAGTAGAGAATACAAATGTTGGTTTTATAAATGTTTATGTCCTTGTTGCAGGCTGTGATTTTCGATGAAATCGAACTCACCGACCTGTGCCTAGCCGAGTGTTCAACCAAAAACGTCAATCACAGTTTTCAGGTAAAATAATGCAGGATGGTCTAAAGCCGTAAAAACAATATCAAAGATTCATCACAAGGGATATATTTCTTTGATGTGCATGCGATCAAACATATTTACTTGAAATTGACTCTCGTCAAAGATTTATACGCAAGAATACGTAATGCATTTACGTCTCAAAAATTGCTAGTATTTTTTATCAACTAGATTAGGTATAGTATTTTAGTTTTCAATTAGAATAGTTTTAAAACAATCCTTCAACTATTTCTTTCCAAATTCAACCCAACAAATTTGATAATTTAAATTTGGACTGCATAACCCACTTCGGTAATATCAAAAACGAAATTAATTTCCTTTTATATTCCACTTAAACATTTATCCCATATCCCAAATTAACCTTAACTTTACTCGTTTATAATAACTTTAATATGACCGAGGACATTTCCATAAAAATTTGCATGATGCATAAACAGTATAATTTACCTTTTTCCCTGAAATCCCCTCGTATAATATTCGTGTCCACACCACCACTAAACACTCACAAACGCTTTACAACACAAAACACGATTATTTTTACCATTAAGCTCACAATAATTATTCATATATTTTTAGCAATATGCCAACCATCATCCGCTTATTACTATTATTTAGAGTAAACTAAAGGCACCACAACACAAAAAAATTTGGAAGAGAAAATTGCCACACACTACGAAGGTTAGAGCGAAACTACTACGCATATTATTTGATATTTTAGAAAAAAGTGGTTCATGCGAAAAAAATTGTTAGAAAAAGAAACTACAGCATAGCGATCTAAAATAATTACCATAAAACTTTGTGATTTTTCCATGTCTAAAAAAATTGCTATAAAAATAGGAGTAATTATTAAATTATTTATTCCATTTATGAAGTTGCTCATTATACGAGCCCTAACAACTAAATGTTCGGATAAAAGTAAATTTGATACGCGCAAAATTTATCTAAATTAACTTCTGTTATAATGCCAACATTTAGTTATATAAAAACGTAAATTTCGTAAAAATCCGCTCGGCGGTTCCAAAACTGTGGCACTTTAACCCAGCAGGATGGGAAAATTGTAGAAACAAAGAATTATTATTTTTAAAACGATGGATCTAGTAGTCGGATTTTGATGAAATTTACTTTATTGCAAAGCTGGATGTTGGTTTTCTTTACAAAAAAGTTACACAAGTTTTTATTTGGTGATTTTAGGCAGTTATCGGAGCTTCAAAGTTGCACCTTTAAAAATGATAAAATTTTCTAGTAACTGTTTTAAAGAATCACAGTTTTGAAACCGCTGGTTGGATTTGTGTCAAAAAACATTTAAATCAAAGCTCAATAATCGTACTATATTGAAAAAATCCTGAAATGTTAATATGATTTTTTTTGCATTTTTTTCGAGTTCCACAGTTCACTTTTCAAAAAACGTGTTTTTGGAGGGTGCTACCTACATTAAAATAATCACAGTTTTGGAACCACTGGTTGGATTTTGGTAAAATTTACTTTATTGCAAAGCTGGATATTGGTTTTATGTACAAAAAAATCCCCAAGTCTTTATTTGGTGATTTTCTGCATATTTTGTAGCTTTAAAATTGCACTTGAAAAATGTGACGTAATTTTCTAACGACTGTTTTTAAAAAATCTCAGTTTTGAAACTTGGGGAAAACGACATAAAGGTGCTTCCATGGTCCTGATCCAGTCCGGACTTAAATGTCATTGAAACTCTTTGGCATAAAATTAAACGTATTCTACGCAATAATTCACCAAGAACCATTGGGGACTTAAAGACCAAACTAGAAGAAATTTGGGACAATTTCACGCCAGAATTGTACCAAAATTTGATAAATACAATGCCTGCTAGAATACAGGCAACTATTAAAGCAGAGGAGACGTAACCTCTTATTAATGGTCCTAAATTAAAAATTATCCCAACATTTAGTTGCAAATTCATTTTGTAAAGTTTGCTAATTATTAAGATTAAAATATTGTTAAATCCATTAAATAATTTTCTTCCATGCATAATATTGTTATTAAGACTTTATCTTATTGTATTGTTAGGTGTTTACTAATTATTTGCGTAAAATTTCCAGTTCTCGTTTCATACTTCAAAAATTTACTTTTGTCCGAACATTTAGTTGTTTAGGGCTCGTAGATAATACCTACAAATTTACCTATAATAATTTATGACCATAATAATTATATTTTTTACAACTATCTACTAAATACACACTCCATCTAAGCATCCACACCAAATATGTCAAATAAAAATTCACAGTAGCTTTTTAACAGTGACTAATTCCACATTTCTGAAAAAAAAATCCAAGTTGTAGAAGTTATTAACACAATTTATTCTGTTTTGAGGGAAATTCCAATAAATAGTGTATATCTTATACATACTTACTGAAAATAAATTAGTACATAAGACTATTGCACACTTACTATTGATGACATCCCTAAAACCACTGATAAGATTTAGTATACAAATTGTACCCATGGAACCATTCTAAATTGATCCTATGGTAATTTACGCAAAATATATTTAGATTCCTAGTTGATTTATTTGAGATATACTAGAATATTTAACGAAGATGGAACAACAGGCAGTAGCTAAGAAACACAGAAAGTTTATAAAAATTAGATACTATTTTAATTTTAAGTAATTTAACATATTTATACTTCTCATATTAGTAGACATATCCTTTGCCGTAGGTGATCACTCCGTTCCGATCCCTAGTCCTTTGCTGTGAATCCCGTCGCGAAATGGAAGAGTGGCTCGGCGCCCTCACTGCCGCCTCTCAGCGCCGTTACCACGAACCAGACCAGCCCGATTGTCTATCCGGTCAGCACCATTGGTACGCCACCTCCCATGCACGTCCCACCTACTGCAACGTGTGCAAAGAAGCCCTCAGTGGTGTCACCAGCCATGGCCTCTCGTGCGAAGTATGCAAAAGCAAAGTGCATAAACGCTGCGCCGCCAAAGCCATCAACAACTGCAAATGGACCACCTTGGCGTCAGTTGGCAAGGATAACATTGTGGAGGATACTGAAGGGGTTTGACAAAGCTGTCTTCGAAGAATGTTGAGCTTGTTTTAATTTGTGGATTTTTTCAGAACATCATGATGCCACATCAGTGGTTGGAAGGCAATCTTCCGGTTTCCGCTAAGTGTGGCTATTGTGATAAGAATTGTGGGTCGGTGCTAAGGTTCGCATCTCGTCCCCTTTTCCAATGCTTACATTTAACATGTTTGCTTTATAGACTTCAGGATTGGAGGTGCTTGTGGTGTCGGGCTAATGTGCATACTCAATGCCGACCAAATCTTTCTCCATGGTGCCCTTTAGGACCAGCTCGGGTAAGTGTGGTGCCTCCAACTGCTTTACATTCAATACAGGACGAGGCTTGGGAAGCAGTTAGACCACAAGCTTCATCACCTCTTCTAGTGTTCGTTAATTCTAAATCTGGTAAGAGCTTACAAGATATATCTCAATAATAGTTTGGAACTGAAAGTGGAATTATATTGTTTAGGTGATAATCAAGGTGTGAAGTTTTTACGAAAGTTCAAACAGCTTCTTAATCCAGCACAAGTATTTGATTTGATCTCAACTGGTCCTCGATTAGGTTTAAGATTGTTCCGACATTTTGATCCATTCCGTATATTAGTTTGTAGTGGGGATGGCTCCGTTGGTTGGGTGCTATCCGAAATAGATAAACTAGATATGCATGTAAGTGAACTGGGTAAAAATTAAGCGGTTTTAACACAAATAATCTGATCCTAAATACAATTATTTTAACGACAAAAACTCTTATACATGAATATGAATTAAATACAAATGCCAATAAAAATATTCGAGTAGATTATTACTAATTTTAATGAAGCAATGTTTTTAATATTTTCCGTCTTTATGTTCTAATAGCGTTTCATTTTCAATAATATTGGGACCAGACTATTTGTATTGCTTTTCACAAAATTTGAAGTTTAATTTTTCAATAGAAACAGTGCCAAGTAGCTGTATTACCCCTGGGTACAGGCAACGATTTAGCCAGGGTGTTGGGTTGGGGCTCCTCCTGCGACGACGACACCCACCTGCCCCAACTGTTGGAAAAGTACGAAAAAGCCAGCACAAAAATGCTGGACCGTTGGAGTATAATGGCCTTTGAACGCACCATAGCCATGCCCAAACTCTCCCTAACACCTGGTCAACCCGATGGTCAATTACACACCCAAATAAGCCAGTACGAAGACTCTTTAGTCACCAATTTGCAGAATATACTACAATCCGACGAAACGTCAGTAATACTCAAATCAGCGAAACGCCTCTGCGAAACCGTCAAAGACTTCGCTACTCAAGTGGCGGAAAGTTCTCTAACACGAGGCGACGACCAGCTAGCTAAGAAATGTGATATTTTACAGCAGAAATTGGAATTGCTTCTGCAGACATTAACCAGCGAACAATTAGACGCAACTGCCGTACACGTGGACGACGATAGTTCGACGAAGACCAGCCGACACGACGACACCGACAGCGAAATGTCCTACGATAAAATGAAATCAGAAAAGTGCGAGAAAGACCTCAGCAACATAAATTTTCGCAAACACAGGCGTACATCCAGATTTGTGGAACGCGAAAAAGATGCTCTGATAAATCGTGCCAATAGCTTAAAACGCGCCATTCGTAATCTGGTTGAGCACACGGAACAAGTTGTTGATGAGCAGAACCGCCAGGTCTCCTCGTCTATTCCCACTGTGAAAATATCGTTAAGCAGCGATTTGGACAAGTGCGAAGCCAGTAAAATGGACTCGTTGAAAGTTATGCCCACGATAGATTCCGGGTCGAATTCCGATGTTAGTTCCTGCCCATCTCCAACTAGTTCGATATTAACAGCCCGTTTGGCAAATATTTCACCAATGCCGGATGTAAGGCGGGACTCCACCTTCGATGATCCCGATTTATTAACGCTGCCAGTTCCCCCGGATTTCGCAGACAGCAGAAGGGCCAGCCAAGTCCAACAACAACAGCAACAGCAAAAGTACAATTTTTTGTAGCACCTACAAACAAAAGTCCATTTTTAAGTAGAGATTAATATATTACCAACCAAATATTGTAGTTTCAATTCTTCTTTCTAAAAAAATGTGCTTTACTTGTATTTAATAGAATATTTAATACTTTACTTGAAAAATAAATGGGTTCTTGTTTTGTGCAATTTTTGGCGGAGGCGCCAGTATTAAAACACATTTTCAAATAAAATTTAGTTTTTTCCAAGCATTTCAACAACGCTTCAAGATATTATTCCAAAATTTAATTTATAATGCTTTAGAAAACAATCGTTGATTTAAAAAAAATTCCTAAACTAATAGTTAATTTTCTTGGTCACAATATCACAATGGTCTTAATAATGAGGAAATTAACTTATAGTTAAGGTTAACTAATAATTGAAAAACTAGACCTTAAGATAAGTTAAAATTATTACACCATAATACGCATCTCAAAATAATCAAAATATCTGTCAAATTTCGAACAGTATGAAGAACTTTTTCAAAACTGATGGATTTTTTGTTTTATTTTGAAAATGTGATTCATAACTGATTTATGATCATTACAGTTTAGAGGTGACCACAACGGAAAAACTTTTACTGAAAACCTGCTCCACTCTGATAATGATCGAAGGCCACGGACGCATCCCGCCCAACGAACCACCTCCACCACCACCACCACCAGACGACAAACAATCAGCCGAGGAAATCGAAAAGGAAGACAACAAACAACGACGTGACAGTACAAAATACGACGATGAAAGAGAGTGCAGCAGCATTCTATCGGCGATCTCCAATGAAGAAGTGAGTATAACATCGGAAATCCTGGACCAAAAATCGTTTTGTCCAAGGAAAAACAGTGATGGTGAAGATGTAAACGGTCACATTGGACACATTGACTCTCCAGAAACAGACACATACCCAAACTCGGATATGCTACATGGTGAGTCTTTAATGGATGACATTAGCTCGATGTTAGGTGAAGTATTGTATGGATACGATCAGGACAGTGTCGAAAATACTTACACTGACGACACGACGTTGTTTCCGAGCGATGTAGGTAAGATGTCAGCGCCTTACCGCTCCCCAATAACGCCATGCCAAAATGGTTACGTTAAGATCACCAATTTTCCCAACAAAAATATTCAATTGATTTATTCTAACTTAACGCAACCATTATGTAGTGTTATCTATGTTTTTTATTAGTGTTTGTTGTTTAAGTGTCTATCTTCAATTGTGGAGCATGTTTTTAGTTCTGAAATTTTACCACTTCTACTCTATGAAGTGATCCTCAAAAAAACCGATAGTTTTTAGTGTTGGTTTTTAAGGATCACAGCACCTTCTTCGAATTTTTTATGGGTTTTTGCAACCACTTTATTTAAACTGGTGGAAGATATTTTAATGTTAACGTGAAATTTGAATATGTCAAAATCTAATTTAAGTTACCCGCAGGATTTGGAGTCTAAAGTCTAACCAAAAGCTCAAAACAATTCAATTTTAAATAGAAATAGAATAATTAGAATTTCCAAAAAAGGGATTCAAATAAATACGACGTTTTTGGAAATTTCTCATCTTCGCGTCCTTTGCACTAAACTCTTTAAACTCACATTTACCACCTATTAATTTCCAAATAAAAACCCGTGTAAAATCTTTGTTCTCCAGAGCGAAAAATGAGCCTAAAACGAGATTCATTGGAGCGGAAACGCCGAGGTTCTCGCATCAAACTGGACGACGATACCCAATTTGGATTTGAAAATCGTGCCTTTATGTCTCAACACGTTTACCTAGATAGTAAATACGAAACAGATCCACCACGTCCCTGTAGTTTAGCACAATTTGTGGAAGGTAATGATATAGCGCGAAAATCGTTTAAAAGAAATAGGGGCTCGACCAAATTGTCGAAAACCGAAGCCAATGTAAACAGACAAAGTGTACTGATAGAGGAGAAGGAGGGTGAAGGTAAAACACCTAGTTACAAAGGGAGCATGGACAGTTTGAATAAAATGCAAAAGGAGTTGTCTAATGTGTCGACAAGTACGTTGAAAGCACTGGAAAGTGACAAGGAAAAGGACAAGGATGAAGTGGTGAGTACAAGAGGGTGTTCTTGTGAATGTTTGCTTTGTATGCCTACTATATCTAAGACAAAAGCTATTTTATGTCTGTATATAAAATACTTGGTGTTAAGTCGCTGGCTCAGAGTGCTTTTTTGGTTCTAAAAAATAAAATTTAACTTTTAAATGTTATCTAATAGAAAGAAATCTATGAGAAAAATCATTCTGAGGTAGCGAAATGTTGTTACCCTTTTTCATATAACAAAAAAACTAGCACCGTTTGTCTTTCGCTTTGTTTTTACCACATCGCACTTTTTTACTTACGTATTTTTATAAGACTAATAATGAATTTTTTGATCTTATATCACACTCATTCACGATATGTTTCATTCCCCCGTGTTCCAGTGTAAATTTCCTCAAGTAAGCGTGATAGTAGAACCTCCTTCCCCAGTTTTAAACGAACAGATCCGCTCTGAACGATTAGAAAACATCCGTATAGAAATAGAGGGTGAGTTTGAGTCAGACCTAGACTTCCGTAACCTTTGTTCTAAGGCTGACAAACTCTCCACAAGCGATATCACAACTAGCAACAACAGTTCTAACTCGAATCTGCTTGGTATTGATAATGAACAGTTTCTCACGAGATCGCCAGCTGCCACCCGACGAATCTCCTGCTGCAGCATGCTTAATTCGGCAGAGGCAGCTGCTTTGGCCGCCGCTGCAGCCACCAGCAAGTTTTACATGGAGGACAAAAAGGACAAAAAGGAGGAGAGTGATAACCGGAAGTTGCCCATTATCAATCCGCTGGTGCGACTGCCAGCGTGGCCCAGTGAGTATCCCCAAGAACTTGACTCAGTTTTCAATCGCGGTCTTATTTTGTTATGTAATCTTTAGAAAAATATTCAGACCGAATAAGCTTACAAATTTATTATCAAAAATCAATAAACTATTCGATTTTAAATGAAATTAGCATTCATCATTATTGCAATTTTGGTGGATGCGCCGATATTAAAAATGGTCTCAATTTCCAGAATAAAAAGGTCAAGACTATACTCAAACTAATTGTACTAGAATCATTTTTAAATAACTTTAAAACAATCTCCAATAACTTCCTTTCTTCTCCAGATGTTAGTACAGGCGCCGGTTTCATCAGCAAATGTCTTCTGGCCAATGCCGACACTCTATGTGCAGCTGTAAGTCCCCTCATAGACCCATACGAAACCCTCCTAGAAGGCTTCTACGAACGCTGTGTCATGAACAACTATTTTGGAATTGGAATCGATGCGAAAATTTCACTTGACTTTCACCACAAACGCGAAGAACATCCAGAAAAATGCAGATCAAGGGCAAAGAATTACATGTGGTATGGAGTTTTGGGCAGCAAGCAATTCTTACAGAAAACTTATAAGAACCTTGCGCAAAGAGTTCAGTTGGAATGCGATGGGCAGAGAATTCCGCTGCCTAGTTTACAAGGGATCGTTATTTTGAATATTCCAAGGTAACAATAAATATTTCCTTCTTGCTATATAATATAATTTTGGGTTTATTTCAGCTTCATGGGAGGAATAAATTTCTGGGGAGGTAACAAAGAAGACGATATTTTCCTAGCTCCTTCATTCGATGATAAAATACTGGAAGTGGTGGCAGTTTTCGGTTCGGTTCAAATGGCTGCCTCGCGTTTGATCAATTTGCAACACCATCGCATAGCTCAATGCCACAGCATTCAAATCAATATCCTAGGCGAGGAGGGCGTTCCAATTCAAGTAGATGGCGAAGCCTGGATACAACCTCCAGGTATTATACGCATCCTGCACAAGAACCGCATGCAAATGCTCTGCCGAAATCGTGCTTTGGAAACCTCGTTGAAATCTTGGGAGGAAAAACAACGGCAAAGTATCGCTGCTCAAGGCAGCACCAGCAAGCCTCGCTCTTCTATTTCGCATGATAAAGGTCGGCACAGTGCCACAAGACAAAGTATGCCAGCGCATGAGAAATCGTTCTTGGGAGTTAACATTGAGAAAATACGCCAGCATTCGTTTAGTGGTGTGGTACCAATTCACGTCGAAAAGGAGAAAACTGTTACTTTCTTGGAGAAACCACTGGAGTCTAACGTACCAGACATTCTACTATCTGAGGAGGAACATCATTTGCTGTTGAACTTTATTGAATGTGCCACAACGCTGACCAAATGGATCAAGATTCTGGCAATTAGTCACTCTTTGGAAATGGACTTGTACGCATTGGCTACTAAAACCGACGCTTGTTTGGAAAATATCCACCCTAGTGGGAAAATTCTTGTGGGGCCTTCTCTTCGAATCGAATTTACTAAACTGGTGGCAGCAGTTAAACAACTATATGAAGAAAGTTGTTGCTTGTTACATGATCGTGGTGACAAATTGAGGCTGCGCGTAGATTTGGAGAATAAACTGAGCGCTAGTTTGGCTAACACCGAATTGGAAATGAGAAAATGTGTGATGTACGATACACCTTCAGGAAGTTTGGTGTACTTGCAGGCTTTACAAGGAGATCAGGTCAGATATTATTGTTTGAATTTTTTCAGAATTATAGTAGATTATTTTATTTTAGGGAGAGCACAAACGCAAAGGTTTGTTCTGGTTAAAATTCCGCAACAAGGGGGCAAGTGGACACCAACAGCAATCGAGTCAGAAACGCGAAGTGGCCTCGTGGGGCACCCAAGAAGTAGCCACTTGGCTGGAAACACTCCAACTGTCCGAGTACATTGAAAGCTTCGAAAAGAACGACATTCGTGGGCGAGAGCTGCTTACGTTGGCAAGGAGGGATTTGAAAGACTTGGGCGTTACAAAAGTAGGACACGTCAAAAGGATATTACAAGCCATTAAGGATTTGACACAAGGATTATAAATTGTATGTTGTGGTAGAAATTCTAGTAAAACCCAACTTGATCTCATTGCAGCAAGCTGAGACAGGACAAGTTCACTATCGTCACCCTCTTGATTGGTTGGTGCTCTTTTGCTGATCAACGATGGTGTTCCTGTTTTAATCCTTAAATAACGGTCCTGTTTCAGCTTGTTTTTTTTTGTAACGTAGAAAAAACTGTGTGACTCTAGTATAAGTATAATGTATTTGTACGTTGTATTGTGAAAACTTACTGTGATTTTCAAAATATTATAAATTATTAATTGAAAAAGAAGTAAACTAGTTGTTAGGTGAGAATTAATAATACGGAACAAAAAAATAACTATATTATAAGAAAAAATGTTACAAAAAAATCGGAAAATTTCATAATAATTGTTTCCTCGCTTAATGTTTAAGAAAAATACTTAACTCTTGTCAAATTTCTTTCTAACCAACCAAAAAATTACTATCTGTATGAATACTTATATTATAAAAACTAATATTCTAAATTAAAAGCAATTATCTATCCCTAGCAATATTTACATCTGTAATCACTCTATCTATAAACGCATTTTGTTCTACTACTTCAACTCTCTTCACTCTTCCATTTTCTGACTCTTCACCGCATATTACTCGTTCGTTTATTTCCGAAATTTCTGTGAATAAAAAATATATTGTTGTTTCTCCATGTGTTGTAACGGGAACATAGATAGGTAGTGTTAAAAGTACCTTATATAATTGTATTTATTATAAAAAAAAGAAAGCGTAGTTCTCATTATTTGTAATAAAATGTATATTTTTAAGCTTTTTTGAATGTTGAAAAATATTTATAAAATAGATTATCTACCGTATTAGGTAGACTTTATATAGATTACACGGTTTAAAAAGTTTACTGTCGTTGAAAAATTATTAAAAAAGTAATGTGAACGAATAAATTCCCTTTGTTTGGATGTAGTAACTATGATAATCATTACGTAATGCCTTTTGTAAAATTTAGCCCATATGTGATTATTACATCGCTTCTTAACTAGAAATTAAAGAGTAATAAAATAATTTGTAGTCAATCATATTAAAAATAAGTTTATGCACTATAACAGAAATAATTCTGCAGTAGTTTCCCAAAATTATTTTCAATCAAACATTCCATGTTTAGATTTTAGTAATAAAACTGATGGCTGCAATTTTTGGGCCAAACAGTAAACTAATTTTTAGTAATATGCTTATGGATTAATTTTCATTTAGTGTAGAACGGGGCGATTCCAAGTCACCAAGTGTTCTTTACGTTCACTTCGACTACTCCCGTTGGAATTGACCCGTAAACCTTCACCAAATTATCAATCCCATTACAAAGTTTCTTTTAATGTATTGGACTATTGTGTGGACCAAGCATTAAGTTAATTTAAGATTAAAAAAGTTCTCCCTTCTGTGATTTTATCCAAAACGATTTCGTTTCACTCTGTCTTTGTTTATTGTTAGATTTACTTAAGACTGCCAATGTTGACTTCTGTGATACCTTTAAAAAAATTGGCAGTCGTTTAATAAAATGGTTAGCAATATAATATAATTAATATTTTCCGGAACAATCAAATTACGCACTAAGAAATTGATTTTTGCGGCACAGCTGAGCTGTGCTAGAAATTTTCACATTCCTATTTAAGGACCACTTTCTTCCCCAACAACGACGTACAAAAAATAAATGGTTTTATTCAAATTGATTTTGTACCTTGTCAATATAGTGTGAAGCAAAAACATGTAGATGCAAAAGAAAACGAATAAGATTACAATATTTGTACATACATGTTTTTGGATAGATTACGCGGGTAGTGTTGAAATGCACAAAAGTGCCAAAAATATATTAGGGGCCTACAATATACATAACTGAATTCCAATGTCCTCACCCATTGATATTGTAAACTAGAAACAAATCAGTTTCCATTCCAGTCTTATACTAATTTATTCATTGTAAAACATTACAGCGAAAAGTGAAATAAAACCCAAATCGTATTGTTGATTTTATTGTTAGGATTTATTTATTGAATACACATGAACTTCTGTTTAGTGTTATAATAAAGATGTATACCCAACTTACTTATTGCGATGATATTAAAATATATTTATCTCAAATGTTTGTCTGTTTTATCCAAGCATAACTTCAGCCTATTTACAGTGTTTTCCTTGCCCAAAATTTCGATAATTTCCGCAACACTGGGACCCTCCTGCAAACCACTCAAAATCCTTCGCAACATTTTCATGAAACTCCCAAACTGTAGTTTGTTATCCTGAGCGAAGCCCCTCAGAAAAGCGTTCAAATCAGTATTTTCCGTGCCTTCGAAAACAGTTTTAAGTTTTTTCACTGCATCCAAATCGGTGGATGTAATTTTGTAGTCTGTTGGAACGGTCCAGATAAACTGGTAGTCTTTTGAAACCAAATCTGAGAGTTTATGTATTCTGTTTGACGACCAACGGAGGATATATTTTATGTAATCCGAGTCCAACTGCAGTGACATTTCCCTAAAAATTATCATTAATTAAACTGAAATTAACGCGGTTTTTAAGTTTACTTGTTGGAAAACGCTGTTTGGACCAGTTGTTTAACTTGCAGCACTAGCGATTCCATTTCAGATTTATCACGCAACTTTCTCTTGAGTTCTAGACGGTTGAACTCCAATAGACGCTCAGGCATTAATTTTCCAGAATTTGTATTTAACCTAGTGATGTTAAACTAAAAAAGTAGGAAACTTAGAGTTGGTTGTCTCTAAATGTTGGAATTTAGAACCTGATTGGCTAACTCGCTGATTGTAAAACAGCTTGGTCGGACATTTTGCTCTAAATCTTTATCAAAACCCCCACCAGAATGCACGATAAAATTCAGCAAAGCTAGAGGAAATATGTGTGTATTTTTGTAGTGGGAAATCTTAATATCGCCTTGTCTTTTACTTAGTTTAGTTCCATCTGCATTCATAAGTAGTGGCAAATGCCCAAAAACAGGTGGTTGCCAATTAAATGCCCTACAAGACGATTTAAGTTAACATAACGAATGGATTTATTGCAAAAGTTGTACCTATACAATAAAATATGTTTCGTTGTGGAAATTTGCCATTCAACCCCTCGTAAAACATGAGAAATGTTCATCAAATGATCATCTACAACATTAGCAAAATGATAAGTAGGAAATCCATCTGACTTCATAATTACTGGATCTCCTTCACTTAACGACACATTATAGGAAATATTTCCATAAACTAAATCATGAAACGTCTCCTCATCTTGACTAAGCTACGAAAACAAACGCTTACAACCTGTAATATTCCAGCACACCCAAACATACTTTAAATCGAATACACGACGTTTCCCCCTTGCTCAACCGCGCCTTCACTTCATCCCGACTCAACTGTCTACATTTGTTATCATACTTTGGAATTTCTTGTGCCTTAACCGCCTCCCTACGTAAAAGTTGCAGTCGTTTATCGGTGCAAAAACAATGATAAGCACTGCCGTTTATTACAAGCTTGTCCACGTGGGATTTGTAGATGTCTAAACGATGAGACTGCTGATAGGGTCCGTAAGCTCCACCTTGACTTGGACCTTCGTCTATTTCTATACCAGACCAAAGCAAGTCTTGTTCAAGTTGTTCCTTGGCACCTGGGACTAGTCTGGTTTGGTCAGTGTCTTCGATTCGAAGGATGAATTTGCCTTTGTGGAGTTTGGCGAAGAGGTAGTTGTAGAGGGCGGTTCTTAGGCCGCCTAAATGGAGGAACCCTGGAAAGGGACAAAATGTTCTAGTAGATGATTTTATTTAGAAACCAATATCCATTTGGAATTATGTAGTTAGTGTCTCGGTCTCGTGTTTAAGTGATTTTTCGAAATAAGGGCGCAAATTAGTGGTCGTTAAATTATCTTGAGCCGGTCCTGTTGCATTTCACATTTAGTCCATTTGTCAACAGATGTCGGTAGTAGAAGTTTTATAAATTGAATAATTATTTTAGATTATTTATGGAAACTACAAACTACACAAAATAATCGTTAAGTACGCTAGGAATTAGATTAATAGTGGTTTATTTCCATCTATTTATCTATGACTTGGTGTATAAAATTGTTTAAAAAAACGTCATTACCTACCTGTGGGACTAGGGGCAAAACGAACCCTTACGGCATCTACCCCATGGGAATGGGTTCGATTTAAAATAGTAAATGCTGTTGTTTGTCGACAACATATTCTAATAGTGGACTGTAACATTCTTTATGGATATTTTCTAAGTTGGATGTACGATGAAAAAATAATTTCCCATGCAAGTGATTTTTTTCTCCTTTAGCTGTTTCAGATAAAATATGTAAAAAAGAAAGTTACATGTCTTGCATCATACAATTCACATAATCATTCGCCACAAATCCAACTTGCACTTTTGGCACTTTCTCCAATTTGGTGGGCAGTTGTTCCAAATTCCTCACAATTACACTATTTACAGTGTGGCAGCCTTGTTTATGCAAACTTTTAAGGTTATTTTTCTTAGGACTGTAAAAATTAAAGAAACCCTATCCAAATGGTGTCTTTTTGTTAATAAATTATTAGTGAACAACTTACATACTACAATGGTACGTACAGTAAATAAGAAAACCACTACAATTACCCAAACTAAGCGTTTATAAAAATAGTTCCTTCAACCTGTCAGAATTTGATCGTCTTTTATTTCATATTTTCTAACCTCACTTCCAATTGAACCAAAATAAATATTTTCAACATTACCCCCTTGTTCCAGCATAAACTGAAATCCTCACAACGGGACAAGGTGAAGAAATTTATATCGTTCACACAGACAGGTGAAAACACAGCGATTTATTGTCTAACACAAAATGATTGGAAATTGGACCTAGCTAGTGACAATTACTTCCAAAACCCTGATGTTTACTACAAAGAGCCTCGGAGTGTTGACAAAAAGAAACTGGAAGCACTGTACACCCGCTACAAGGACCCAAACGAACCAGACAAAATCAATGTGGAAGGTATTATGAGGTTTCTGGAGGATGTGGGGCTGCCGCCCGAATCAAAGCTCGTACTTATCATAGCGTGGAAATTCAAAGCTGCTACACAGTGTGAATTCACTAGAGATGAATTCATCAACGGAATGACGGAAATAGGTTGTGATAATATCGACAAATTAAAAGCGCGATTACCTACGCTAGAAAACGAATTAAGAGACAGTTATAAATTTAAGGACTTCTATCATTTCACTTTTAACTACGCGAAAAATCCGGGGCAAAAGGGGCTGGATCTCGATATGGCTATAGCATATTGGAACATTGTCCTCAAAGGAAAGTTTAAATTCCTGGATTTGTGGTGTACATTTTTACAGGCAAGGCGCAAGGCTACCCGTAGAGTTGCGATATTTATTTTTGTGTTGTAGGAAAATCACAAGCGATCGATTCCAAAGGATACTTGGAATTTATTGTTGGATTTCGCACAACAAATCGCTGATGATATGAGCAACTATGACGAAGAAGGAGCATGGCCGGTACTAATTGACGATTTTGTGGAATGGGCCTCCACAAGAGCCAAGGATAACCAACCACACAGTACTAGCCATTTTGACTAGCAAATCCTATTTATTTGAATGGTGGATTTCCAGGAATCAAGTGGCATTAAAATAATTATTACCATAATTTTGAGGCTTCGTATTCAATTAATTATATTTAAGAATATAATTACTGGAGGACAAAGATAACTGTTATATACACTAATTTTTGTAAAAATAACTTTTTATAGTTTTGATGTCATTTGATTTAGGCGGATTTGATATATTTATTATAGATAATTAAAAAAAAATGAAATGTAAATAGCTTGAATTTTTTCTTCGATATATTAAAAAAATTAAATTGTAAATTTGGAGATTGTAAGATTGTTTTGATTAAGAAACTTTATAAAGAAACTCATTGTATTTTTTTAAACCGTAGACGTCTGCTGCAAATTCATTTATTTAAAAAATACTAAAATCTAAATACTAAATAGTCTTTCAGATGCCATATTATTTTGATATAGTTTTTTCAGAGTTTAGGCCAGTCATTCAAGCAAAAAGGGTACAGAAAATTCTTGAAACTTGGACACAAGTTTGAAAACGCTTAAATAATATTAAGTCTAAATTTGCAACCCGTCCGGATGGCCGGAACATTGTCAAAAATTGAAAAAACAACAATTTCCAATATTTTTTTGTACAAAATTACAAAAGTTGTGCAAACTTGGACAAATGTTAAGTGGCCTATTACAAATCTTCCATTGAGTTTGCAACTTTTTTTGCTAAACGGAACCTCGATTTTTATTAAATAATTAGTAAATTTTGTTGTAATTCTTCGTACAAAATTCCAAAAGTTATGCAAACTTTATGTTATGTTATGATACAGTCCTGAACCCACATGCCAATTTGCATAAATTTTTGAGGAACGGAAATATTTTTTTTTATTTCTTTATTACTCGCGGCGGTGAATTTTTTAACAAAGGGAGGTCAACAAAATGCAAAAGTTTTCGAACATGGTTGCAAATGTTCGTTTACACAGGTACAGACTGTACTTTGAATTTGCAACCTTTTCATACCTCCGGAACTTTGTTAAATTGATAATACCATGTAAATAATACCAATTTCGTATATCCAAAAAATTGCAAAAGAGTTGCAAATCTCAAATTATATTTGTCTAATATTATTGAGAGTACTTTTCAATTTGCAACCTCATAGCAAGTCCGGAAAATATTTTTCATGATTTTTATTTATACTAAGTTAGTAGCGAGTTAGAGTGAGAGAGCAAGGCACTACCTTGCCTATAGTGTAAATAAAAATAAGAAAAAATATTTTCCGGACTTGCTATGAGGTTGCAAATTGAGAAGTATTTTCAATAATATTATAGACAAATATAATTTGAGATTCGCAACTTTTTGGATATACGAAGTTAGAATTATTTACATGGTGTTATCAATTTAACAAAGTTCCGGAGGTATGAAAAGGTTGCAAATTCAAAGTACAGTTGTACCTGTGTAACGAACATTTGCAACCATGTTCGAAAACTTTTGCATTTTGTTGACCCCCTTTGTTAAAAAATTCACCGCCCCGAGTAATAAAGAAATAAAAAAATTCTTCCATTCCTCAAAAATTTATGCAAATTGGCATGTGGGTTTAGGACTGTATTATAAGTATTACATAAAGTTTGCATAACTTTTGGAATTTTGTACGAAGAATTACAACAAAATTTGCTAATTATTTAATAAAAATCGAGGTTCCGTTTAGCCAAAAAGGTTGCAAACTCAATGGAAGATTTGTAAAAGGCCACTTAACATTTGTCCAAGTTTGCATAACTTTTGTAATTTTGTACAAAAAGATATTGCAAATTGTTGTTTTTTCAATTTTTGACAATGTTCCGGTCATCCGGACGGGTTGCAAATTTAGACTTAATATTATTTTAGCGATTTCAAACTTGTGTCCAAGTTTCAAAACTTTTGAATTTTTTAGACAAAATTCTTAAATTACTAGTTTTATTGTTTAATTTTAAAATATGTGTTTCTTCTAGATTTCGAATCGTTCAAGGAAAGAAATTGATAATTTAGGTTTAACTAAGGGGTCAGCGAAATATTCCGAGAATTCTACAGAATACGGATTATTAGAAAGCATCACAAGAATTTTCAGGAGAAACGCTCCAAAATCGCTTATCACTAATCTTGAGCACAAACTAATTTAAAAAATAAATTTTAACTCAAAATTCATAAGCGACCTCTCACCTTTGCTTCGCCTGATCTGATGACACAAAAACCAATAATACTGCAATTTTTATGTCCACGTTCGAAAAAGCGTATAATAAATATAAGAAATAATAAATACAATTTACTAAAATTAAATATAGTAAAAACCACCTAGTTAAACAGGCATTCCCAGCAGTAATAAATTATTTTTCTTTGTCTTTGAAATACAAAAACGACAACTCATACAATTGCGGATCGGACTTGTAACATTTCATTAACAGATCACTAAACCAATTACACAGGAGTTTCAATCGTTGTCTTTGAGTTATAGCAATAAATGCTCCTTTGTTCGTTGCATGTTGATGAGAATCAATTAAAGTTACCTAAAACAAACGTTTCTATATTCGCTAAATTTAGTTCTATGAATAATTATTTACAGTATCGGTTTGGTTTTGAATATAAAACAATACAGTCCTTGAATCCGCCACCAGCATAATATACATATCTCTACTATGACATCTTTTGCTAGATTTAACCCATTCAATCCATTTGGTTTTTATATTTTCAAACAGTGACTCGGACAGCGGTTCCATAAAAACCAAACCTTTCTAAAAAACAGTTCCTTAAATTCATTTAGATATTAGACGATTTTTACCCATTCCGTTAATCCCTCAGCATGCTTTTCAGCATATTTAATGGCCTCTGGTACATTCAAATTAATATGTTTTAGCAAATTTTTCGATTTTAGATTTTCGTGAATTCGATTGCCTTCGATCATACTCTCAGCTAGCAAAACAATGAGATTAATGCAGAGTGGTTTTTGAGGCTCATGTATCTACAAGAACAACTCGACTTATAACGTTTACGAAATTTAAAAAATTCTTACGTTTATTTTGAAACGATTGCATTTTGATGCCATTAAAACCGCTATTAATGTGCAGGCATTACTTCCATTGCTGTTGTTGTGGACGTTATAGTGGGATTGAGAAAAGTGCGGTTCGAACCATGTAATGCGTATTTTTTCGTCGTTTACAAATTCGGTTTCGTATTGCGGAAAAAAGGGCAAATTGGAATTATCGGACACCATTATTTTACAAGTGATAATTTTGACACATATTTTTTGACAATGGGAATTAAGGATTGTCTAGGAATATGGTCTTAATACGAATTTGAAACTAGAAAAGGTTTCATTTTTGTAACAACAGGATTCGTTTTTGAAAGAGAATGACGAATTTGGTCCTTATAGGACTCGATACCAAAAGATATTAAAAACAGAATTGCTTGCACATTTTTACGTCTAAGATTCGGCTCAGTAGAATTTTCTAACATTTTTATTTTTATATTCAAAAACAAAACCGTTTAGAAATATGCATGAATCGCACTCAAATATATTTAGGAAGCTCTTTGAAAAATAGTACAACACTTAAATATAAAGGATAATAGACGAAATTTCGGTTTGACTGAAGAGGCCCATATACTGACGTCAATTTCCAGCACTTATTTTAACACTTTAAACATTCCGAGAATTGTTTAAATAAATAAATTTGGTCCTTCCCCTCTCTGATAATAAATAAAATACATAAGATCACGCGCAAGTCAATTTTAACATCACAAGAGAATACAGAAGGATATTTCAGTGAAGGATTTTTAGTTTGGTCACATCCACAGTCAATCAGTATTTGCCTTCGTGCAAACATGTATGCCTCAAAATTTGTTATTGCCCAAGTCTTAATTTTATATGCGGTGGTCGCTTTTGTCCAAGCCGACAATAAAGTGGTTTGCTACTATGACAGCCGATCCTTCTTCAGAGAAAGTACGTATAAAATTTTGTGATTTTTTTTTATCAGATTTGGGATTATGTAATAAATAATTTTTATCTACTGTATGATTTTTTTATAAGATAGAGTAGTAGGTAATAAAGTTTCAATTTAATGCGGAGTTTATTTTAAACAATATGACTCATTTAATGTTTTACTTTATTTTAATTAAGTTTCTTCTTTTTTATGCAAACGAGATCACCTTGAATAAAATCAAAGCGTTTCAACCATGAACTATTATAGAACAAAAAAAATAAATAATTGTTTTGAAAAAAAAATTAGCCACGGTTTCGTTCCAGAAAACATTCCAGTATGTTCCGAATAAATTTGTTTATTCATGTGTAATGGGTCAACAAGTTATCTAATTTATAAACTTATTACTTACTAAATTATAATTTATTCTTATCAATTTTGTTTTCATTCTACTGAACTAAATAAAATTACGGAGCAAAAACAAATTACTCACTTAACTTTTCTAAAAGCACTTTTATTTTATTTTGAGTAACATTCCTAAATTAGTTTTGTAATTTAATTTTTAAATGTTTCTTAATATTTTTTAAATTCATATTTTTATGTACTTAATGCTTCTTTTGCAATCCTTTTATAGAACGATTTTTTTATAATTAGCATACATTTCGAAAAGCTAATGGACTAATTTTGGGCACATCTACTTTGTATACAGGGTATCTCTAAAAGGTGTTTACAAAATCCTACCACAAGCTTTTGGGTTCAAAATAATTCGATTGAACCAAACATACCTTAGTCCAAAAGTTCTTCCTTACTGAGTTACAGGGCGCTAAAAATATATTTCCAAATCGTTTTTTAAGTATATCTACAGAACGGTTTAAAGTAGAGACTTGAAATTTGGTGAGTTAATAAGTCTATAAAGAAGCTACAATGTGATGGTATTGCAACCAAAATAATATTGTTCAGTGTCGTACTTATAGGGGGACTAAGTGTTTTTTTGGATATTTTTTGTAGGGTATTGAATTTTTTCACAAAATAACAAGAATTATGATAAATACGCTCAAGACACGTAAAAAAGGTATACTTGTTTGACTTGCGTTAACTCAATTGTTTGCGAGATATTTAACTTTTTTTTTGCTATAAAAACAATTTGTGACTTACCCTGTAAAGTAAAAAATATTGGGTCACTCTAATACAGCTGATTCTACGTCCAAAACTAAGCATAAATGCTTGTAGAAACCGACCCCAAAAATGTTTCGTTACTAAAATACAGGGTGTTGAAAGATGTATTTTTTATTCGCCCTCTATCTTTTTTAGGTATATCTACAGAACGGTATAAGATAGAAATTATGCTTAGTTTTGGACGTAGAATGAGCCGTATTAGAGTGACCCAATATTTTTGACTTTACAGGGTGTCACAAATTGTCGTTTTAATAGCAAAAAAATTTTCAAAGTGAAATATCTCGCAAACAGTTGAGTTAATGCAAATCAAACAAATTTACCTTTTTTACGTGTCTTGAGCGTATCTATCATAATTCTTATTATTTTGTAAAAAAATTTAATCCCCTAGAAAAATTATTCAAAAAAACCCTGAGACCTCTTCGATAAGTACGCCACTGAACAATATTATTTTGGTTCTAATACCAACAAATTGTAGCTTCCTTATAGACTTATTAAGCCACTCTACTTTAAACGGTTCTGTAGATATACTTAAAAAATTATCTGGAAAAATATTTTTAGCGCCCTGTAAGGAAGAACTTTTGGACCAAGGTATGTTTGGTTTAAACGACTTATTTTGAGCCCAAAAACTTTTGGTAGGATTTTCTAAAGACCTTTTAGAGACACCCTGTATAAGCAAACCTGTAACTTTCTAAAAACTTATAGAAAATTTACAAAAAATCTGGGATTTTTACAGCTTATACTTTTATAAATGTTTCCACAATTCCCAAATTTCTGTTAGTTACAGTTTAACGAAAACTATTCAGAATTACAAATTTACAAAAGTAACACAGAACGCCAAGTTTCTATCTTTTCGTAAAATTGAACTCGCTCACATCCAATACTCACAAAATGTAAACTTCCTCGAAAATTTCTGAATATTTTCAAGCTGATGGTACTTAATAGAATTTTTAACTCTCCAAGTTTCTATACTCAATCATTCGAATGTTAATTTATTCCTTACTTACAGGTCAAGGAAAATTCGACGTAAGTTTCCTTGAGCCAGCCCTACAATTTTGTACCCATTTAGTCTACGGTTACGCCGGTATCAATGGAGACAACTACAAACTCTTACCTTTGGATGAAAATTTCGATGTTACCAAAAATAACTATCGACATATCACCGATTTAAAACGCAGATTCCCAGGATTGCGCATCCTTTTATCTGTTGGGGGTAATCACGATTTCACCGGCGATGGAAGCGATAAAAACATGAAATACCGCAATTTGGTAAAAACCTTAAAAAACCCACAAAAATCTATAACTCCTCAAATAATTTCTTTAGGTTGAATCCGTAGAGCATCGATTGTCCTTCGTCAACTCCGCACATGATCTAGTGAAGAACTACGGATTTGATGGTCTGGATTTAGCGTGGGAGTTCCCCGAAACTAAACCGAAGAAAATCCACAATTCTTTCAGTACGTCATAGAAGAAACCTGAAACTTTTGTAGTTTAACTCTTTTTTTTTGTAGAAAAATTCTTCATTGGACTGAAGCATAAAATCGTTGGGGAATCGATTGTAGATGAGAAAGCCGAGGAACACAAGGAACAATTTACTGCGTTGGTGCGTGAATTGAAGAATGTTTTCCGACACGATGGGCTCCTGCTAACCCTGTCTGTTCTTCCAAATGTCAACAGCACTGGTAGCTAAAACTAGTACTATACTTTAGTTCGCTTTTAATCATGTTTAAATTTAGTTTACTACGACCCTCGCCAGCTTGCGCCAAATCTAGACTTCATCACCATTCAAGCCTTTGACTTCTTCACTCCAGAGCGCAATCCAAAGGAAGCTGATTTCCCATCTCCGCTCTACGACCTCATCGATAGAAGAGTCGATGAAAACGGTGACTACCAAATAAGATACTGGTAAGTTCACGATATTTTTATTTTTACAACTTGAAATAAATATAATCATTTTAGGTTGAACGGCGCACCAAACAACAAAATCATCTTGGGTATTCCAGCCTATGGCAGGGCATGGAAAATGACGGAAGATTCGGGTATTACCGGTGTGCCCCCAATTACCATTGATGGCCCCGCCGATGCTGGACCATACAGTGCCCAACCTGGTCTTCTAAGTTATCCAGAAGTCTGTGCTAAACTCGCCAATCCAAAACAACTTAGTGTAGCTTCTGGAACCCACTTAAGGAAAGTTGGAGACCCAACTAAGAGATACGGTAGGTTAAACGAGTGTTGGTTTGGTTGAAACAAACCCATAATTTCCAGAGAGTTCTTGGAAAGTTAGTGATGTTACCAAGAGATATGGTGGGTACTACTCACTTGAACACTGAAATTTTGTTTAGAGTTTTATGGTAATTTCTCCGATTTCAGGCACGTATGCTTTCCGGTTACCCGACAAGGATGGGGTAGGTGGTGTTTGGGTTGGTTACGAAGATCCAGATACAGCTGGAAATAAAGCTGGATATGCCAGAGCTAAAGGACTAGGAGGTATAGCTATAATCGATATAACTTTGGACGACTTCCGTGGGTTATGCACTGGAGACAAGTACCCAATTTTGAGAGCCGCCAAATTTAGATTGTAATAAGCTGATCCAAAAATAATAATACTGTAACTTTTCCATTCAAACAATAGAAATAAATAGTTATACTATACACTGAACTTAAGTCTTTTAATGATGTTCCTAATAAACCATCAACAAAGCACTATTTTGAAAATCGCCCTGAAAGTTTCGCGGACTTAAATCAGCTAGTTCAGTGGGTCGCTTTTGGCCTGTTTACAACCACAATAATAACAACAAGAGATAACAACTTCTAGAATAATTATGTGCATGATTTTTGCTATGACATCATCGCTTATTGTTAGTCCCCCAACATCCCAGGTCTCCTCCACCAAAAGAATCAGTAGCCTTACAGCAGCCGAAGAAAATGGATGTGTCCAAATTGCCCTTATTTACAGTGCTAGTGCTAACACTGTTACATTTAGTAGCAGCAGAAAATAAAATAATCTGCAACTATGAAACCAAATCGTACCTAAGAGAAGGTAAGCGAATAAATTAGGATTATTTCAGTTCAGTAAAGGTGTGGGATTGGATAATTTTTTTTAATTTTTATTACTTATGTAAGATTTTGTTTGATCATGTTTAATATTAATGTAATTTTGGGTACCTACCTAAGTGGTGAAACTGATTTAATTTGCATAAATTGTTATGTAAAACAGTTGTAGATGGATTAAATAATAAATAAAATTATCAGATCAATGGACAAAGTTTACCTTGAAGCAACCTGATGAGGCGTTATGTGACCATGATCTGAAAAGTGAAAATTTTTGTAATCAATCAATTTTGCATTTTTTGCCCCGATTATCTATACTTAAAAAAAAGCAGCATAATAAAATCGCTCCTCGTAATTAATAATTATTACAAATTTATTATCACAATCCAATTCCCAGTACCGTAGAGGTTATCTCAATGTTACTGAAAATTATCTCTAATATGTTCCACATTAACTACAATAAAAAAATGCAAAACAACAAATCTACATAAGAAAACACAAAAAAATAATTGTCAATTAACTCGTGACTTCTACATCATCGCTCCCACTGCTTATTTACCAATTTCTTAATCAACTTATCCTCTTGTAGGCCAAGGTAAATTTGATTTGTCTTTTTTGGAACCGGCATTACACGAATGCACCCATTTACTCTACGGTTACGCGGCAATTAAAGAGGACACTCTTAAATTGGTACCATCCAATGAAAAATTCGATGTCCTTAAGGACAATTATCGACATGTAACGGATTTGAAGAGACGCCACCCCAAACTCAAGGTACTGCTGTCGGTGGGCGGTAATGAGGACGTCACTGGAACGGGAGCTGAAAAGAATCTGAAGTACAGGGAAGTGGTAAGTTAATAAAGATCGTTTATTTAATTTTTATATTGACAGAACTGTAACTTCAGAAAGGGTCAAAACGAAACGAAAATTTGTCAATATTTTGCAAAAAAAATTAAATATTTTTAAATTGCTTTTGGATTACCGATTTATTGATAATTTTCTAAGTAAATCTTCCGTCATTTTATCATCAAATTCTTATATCTAGTTGGAATCCTCAACACACCGTTTGGCCTTCGTGAATTCTGCTCACACTCTCGTAAAAGGCTTCGGCTTCGATGGTATTGATTTGGCGTGGGAATTCCCAGAAACCAAACCGAAGAAAATCAAAAGCGGTTTCGGCAAGCTTTGGAGTTCTATAAAGAAAACCGTTGCAGGTGATTCAGTCTTAGATGACAAGGCCGAAGAGCACAGAGATCAATTTACTGCTTTGGTACGCGAGTTAAAGAACGCCTTCCGACCAGATAACCTACTGGTGTCTTTAACGGTGTTGCCAAATGTAAACAGTACCGGTACGGAATATAAAATAATAAAGCAGGATCCAAAGTTGAAATATTTTTGTTTTAGTTTACTATGACCCTAGAGCTTTGGCCCCCCATTTGGACTTTATCGTGCTCCATGCCTTTGACTTCTACACTCCGGACCGCAACCCGAAAATAGCGGACTTCCCCTCACCTCTCTACGAGCTAATCGACAGACGTCCAGATGAAAACGTCGACTTTTGGGTGAAGTACTGGTTGAACAATGGAGCACCTGCCCAGAAAATCATTCTAGGTATACCAACCTACGGTAGAACATGGCATTTGGATGCAAGTTCCAAAGTCGATGCTGTACCACCTTTAACTCTGGATGGAGGAGCAGGTGAAGCTGGACCTCTGACGAAGGACGCTGGAATATTAAGCTACCCGGAAATTTGTGCCAAAGTAGACAATCCACAGAATGCTAGAGCTCCTGCAGCGGCACAATTCAAAAAAGTGCCGGATTCTACCAAACGCAAAGGTAGAAAAAAACTTTTCTAAGAGCAGTCCACAATATTTTGTGTTGTTTCAGGTACCTATGCGTATCGTTTACCAAATGAAAACAATGAGGGAGGTATTTGGATTGGATACGATGACTTGGAGACAGTAGCAAACAAGGCAGCTTATGCTAAAGCTAAAGGATTGGGTGGTATTGGTCTGGATGATTTGACTTTGGATGATTTCCGTGGCAGTTGTGGACATGAGAAATTCGCCATTTTGCATGCTGCTAAATCCAGGTTGTAAACGAAATGTAATCAAGCATTTTCTCTATTATTATATTAGAAATTTATTAAATACAAGGTGCAAATAAAGTGAAACACCAGTAAAATATTGTTTGCTTTAATATGAAACCACGAATTTTTCCAAAATACAAAATTGCTGAATCTAGGCCAAAATTTACCCATTCACACTTTTTACTCGTATTAATGACAATAATTAAAAAATCACCTTTACAAATCATATAATTTTCTTTTTATTTTACATACAATACAATTAATATATTACAATATAATGTTAACATTTATAAACTAATTCTAGATTCGTTTCATTTAATTCTTTTGTAATCAATTAAAAGATAACTAAGTACTAATTAAACATTTGTAAAATAATATCAGTCAAAATTATACTTAAAGAGAAGACATTTATTTAAAGATATGTGCCAATTAACTTGTAAACCGCTCAAGAACAGAAGTAAAAGGAGTTTTGTAAGAGTAGTTTTTTAATAAAATGATTATATTGTAAGCATGCATTTTTGAAGAATATTAAGAGATAATTCAGTCAAATCATTCTATGAAAATAATTTTCGGTTTTATAAATTCCATTTAGCAACAAAATAGTAACAGCAAAACTTAGAGAACTGTTCCTAATCTTTGATAATAGTCCTCTCGTTATAAGTAAACTATTCTATATTCAAAACAAATAATTCAATTATGCAATTTAAGTAGTGTTAACCCTGTATTTTAGAATCCAAAAAATTGCACATTAATAGTCGCATCTTACATTATTTTGCTTAAAAATATATTATAAAATTAATAGCTGCTTTAGAATCTTTGGTATTTTTCGTGATGTAATAAAAATTATATAAATACGACGAAACTAAAAACTAGATGATAGTCGAGAAGAACTTACATAGTAATGATATGTTTGTAAACAAAAAGGCAGTGTTTTCACTTAAAATTAGTGCATATGCAGTAAAAAGAAGTATAAAATGTTTACAAACGATAATAATGTATTATAGCAAATAAATTAAAAAAGTTTTTTCATTTTTAAAAGAACAACTCACATATCATTTACGAGGGCTCAAAAAAATTAAACAATTGTACTTTTACATTAAGCCTCTGTAAGATTGTTCTTTTCCAAACTTATTGTCAGTCCTATTAACAATTAAATTGATATTATTGCTAATTTTTTTAAAGAAAAGTTTGTAGGTATCTACAATTGAGAAAAATATCATTTGTTCATTTGACTCCTGAAACGTTGGAACTACTTGAAATTTTTTATAAAAACTACTCAGAGGACTGTGTGGGATCCTCTAAGCGATCCCAATCAAATTCCGTCACACCATTACGCTCTCCTAAATGCTTAAAACGCTCATCAAAATCTGAATCGCGAAACTTTAACTTCTCAAATCTCTCCAACAATATTTGTTTTGCAAAATTATATAACTCAATGTCTAAGTTATTCAAATTCGCAATTTTAGCTGCTTGTGTAGCTGAAAGGGTTGGCATAGTCGAACTCGAAACAGTTGCGTTATTTTGCTCAAACGGCACGGCAAAACGCAAATTAAAAGTCTCCTCGAAAATATACTGAGATATCTTCTGATATTCCGTCAGGCCAAAAAATGCCATTGACTGGAGATTTTTCTTTGCACTAGCCAGCATGATTCGCTCTCGGTCCGACTTCGACATATACTCTTTGTTATAACAACCAACTAGTTCGAGATCAGCCAACATTCTAGTTTGCCGATTCACAGCCAAATTGCTCTCACAGTCAATAAAATCATCAAGTTGCACACCCTCCCAGTTTTCACCTTTATAACATGGTTGGATTTGCTCGTCGCTAGCTGCATGTCCGTTACAAAAATGCCGAGCGCCCTTCCATGTGGCCCCTCGCTGCACATGTCGGAATTCAGACAAGTATCTCGCTACCGGTTCACGCAATAATGTGATGTAAAAATAGCGTCGTTTTACAACATCCTCAATTTCATCCAGTTTTTCATCGACGCAACTTGTTAATTCAGTCCAGTCGGCATGCAGGCCGCACTTCCAACCGGTTGTGTAACGGCTAAACAACCAGCTTTGGTTCGAATGTGGGCGGAAACAGTAGCAGCGCTTCCTAGTCAAAGGGCAGGTGCAAGGGCGTTTCAGGTCCAGGTCGTGGACTAAATGTTTGCCGAATGATGTACCGCCTGAAGAAAACAATCAAATAATATAACGCATTTATAATTTCTTATAGTGGTCGCGATATTTTTGAAGGGCTGTCTAATAGGAATTTAACTAAATTTTAATGAAATTGTGGGGAACACAAACTTAGAGAATGTAGGTAGTACCATCAGTTTATCCAACTTTTTGAATAGCTTAAATATTTCTTCAGACCGAAACAAAAAAATATTATTTTTTATAAAATAATGAAACTTTATCCATAATAAATAGTAAATTTATTTATATTAGAAACAACACTACCATTAATAGTTATTAGAGTACAAATATTTACTCAATTGTTAAGACTATTTATTATTGTCTGCTGTTACATCCTACGATAGAGACTTAATTTGTACTGAACCTCAGGAACAAAAACGATGCTGTTGTATAAACAATACCTCGACTTGTTTACATTTTTTTATTTTACCCATCTGCATTATGTAAACACAATATGGTTAAACGTAAACTAATATAAATACATACATAGACTATTTGGACAAATTTAATGTTCAAATATTTAACTGTTATTTTTATCCGCATCTCCCGATACTGCAAAAGTCTCGCAATTTTTCGTTATCTGATAAATTTATATGATTGTGAATGCTTCAAATATAGATGCTCTTTGGATGAAGTTATTTTTAGAAGAAAATTAAATATTGATAATTTGATTTGATTCGCTATAAACATCACTCATTCTTGTAAATACATACATATTTGAGGGAAATATTACGAAATATTACCCACTTCAAGCGAAAGACTGTCACCAAGTACGAGGCGTGAATAAATTAACATACAAAGGTTGAATTATTAAATGTATATAGATTGTTGTAATATTGCATTTCAATAGACTTGCCTACCTACCTACAGAATACAAACACATTCCTCCAACAACAAAAAATCAGAATACAATAGAATAATAAAAAATAACCACAACAGCTCACCAGTTTTTTGCATATGTAGAAATACCATAACATCATGTGAATCCATATCAAAGGAAAAATCATCGTTCAACATATCGTCATAACTTAGACCTATTTTGCTGTTAGAGTGAGCGAGGGGTTTCCCAAAATTATCTTCGTAAGTTACGGATGCATCTCGACTACTAAGGGCACATACCTAGCAACAACACTTATGTATTATGGAACAAAACCCCATGCAAGGACTTACTTTATCAGGACAATAATAGCCAAAACCAAATATACCAAAAACAGCAAGTACTAGGCAAAATATCGTTATTTGTCTTAGCCTGGACGATTTGGTCTCCATCTGCTTGATTTCATACACACCATTGGGTAACAGCACTGCTATGTCGCTGTCAATTACTTGTACAGACACGCTCTTCAAATTCTTCATTATTTAATATCCATTTGAAACAGAACTTATAATTATTCAATTACTGTTTACTGTCAAATGTCACACCGTTCACAAACACATGTCGCCATTTGCAAAAAGTATGTTGACATAACTTGCACAAGCTACTAAAAAGTTTTTTAGTAGGGGCATTTCAAATAATGTTCAAAATTTATAAAATTTTATTTGATAATAAATTATACAGGGTTGTTTCGTGTATTATTTTTGTTGGTTCATTTGCGGGTTATAACTAAAATTAAGATATTTATTTAATTATTTGGACAATCGACATTTAAGTAAGTTTGTTGTTGTTAATTAGCGCCATCTAGAAGCGCGTAAGCGAATGAATAATGATTATTTTTCGAAATTTTTTTGGGGAATAAACTGATTACAGCTACGATTTATAATGGGAGTCCCAATCAGGTTCAATAATGAAATCCCGCTTTTCCGGTTTCCGCACCGGTGCCACGTATTTCCAGGGTGGTTGTTCAGGAATTACCACTAAAATAAATTTTTGGTTGTTTAAATAAAATTAAATAAAAAAATAAATTTTTACCACTTCCAGTTGGGAATAAGTTAGTTAAATGTAGTACAAACAGGGCATGTGCTAAAAACCACGTTAATAATGTTAATTCTTTAACCCGATATAACTTGCGACGATGCGGCCACACGAAAATAATTCCTTTTTGCCGAAATTTTGGCACATTTACATCTGATTTTGGTATAGTTACTTCCTGGTATTTGTGCTGTTTGATAGAACTGCATGAGCTTGCATAGGTTTTTGTGCCGGAATTGCAACTTTGGATGCTCGTGCTGCTTCGAATGTATTTGAAATTTTCGTAGTTCATTATTGAACACTTTTATGGTTGAGGAAATTGCGCCGTTGTGGGTAACATGCGTGGTGAAATGTTTGGTTTTACGTGGAAATTTTATTTCATTTTATGGACTGTATAAGCATTTTTATGTCAAGTCGTTTATTGATTACTGTGTCATTTATATTTTATTGGTACGATTGATGTAAAAAATCAAAAAATCACCAACCAAAAAAAATTTTAAAATTTTTTTTGTTTTATAAAAAGGCACTTATCTACATATTAAAATGTATATTTTGGAACTTACTTTGCTGCTGTTTGTAACTAATCATTACTAACCACTAAAATAAATAATCGTATTCATAAATATTTCGATACTTATATAAATAGATGCACAATTTATTGATCATAGATTTATCAGTGCAACTGGTGGACTTTTGACCTGAGGATTTGTACGAATTATAATCAAATAAAAGTGCATTGAGTTTCGGAATCAGTGCGGAGAATATTCGTCTTATCAAAACATAATACAGGGTGTCATGTAATTTATATCGATTCGGTTTAATTAATTTAAATTCCCGCTATTCAAAATATATAATTATAGATTCCTATGTAACCAACAGTGTTGATTTATATAGTTCAATATTTGTGTAATAGATGGCACAACTAGACACGTGTATATATGGTTGCATAGACAAAACATAACTAAATAATTCTAAACCATTCATAAATTAAATTAACATATAAAGTAATGTGATGCTGAAATGCTAAAATCAATATATATTATCACAATTTTATAGAAAATAACATAATATAAAAGTTTATTTGAACTATTTTTTATGTTGGCTACCCTACACAGTTCTTGACAGTTGACGAAGGTAGGTTTAATTTATAGGTTAAAAATTTTTTGCTAGTTTTTCTCTAATATTTTTTTAAAGTATTGTTACTAAAATCCTTGAAGGCCATCCCGTTAATACACATAATATTAAGAAAATCAGTAATAGAAATTTATATTCTGAAATGGCATCATCGACAAAACTCACAGTAGTCTCATCTGTCTACAAGAGAATTTTGTCGCGGTTTCCCCAAAATTTCACGTTTTGTTTCGCCTATGGCTCAGCCGTGAAAAAGCAACTTTCCAACAATCCAACGCAAAGGATGATCGACTTAATATTTTGTGTAAATAATCCAAATACTTGGCATGAAGCCAACTTGAAAGTGAATCGTTCCCACTACAGTGGTTTGAAGTATTTTGGACCCAATTTTATTACACATTACCAAAAGAATTTCGGTGCGAAAGTGTACTTTAACACGTTAGTTCCACTTGAAGGAGACCTAATCAAATATGGTGTCATTGCCACTGAAGATCTGGTTACAGATCTCCTGGAATGGTCTGATTTGTATTTGGCAGGAAGACTCCATAAACCTGTGGAAATTGTTAAAACCTCTTTAAGCACCGAGTTGGATACAGCCTTGCAATTAAATCTACAATCCGCCGTGCATACTGCATTATTAACACTGCCTGAAACCTTCACTGAATACGAATTTTACCACACAATATCCAACCTAAGTTATGCTGGTGATTTTCGCATGACTTTCGGTGAAAACAAAAAGAAAGTAGAGAATATAGTACGGCCCCAACTACTGGGTTTTAGGAATTTGTATAAACCATTCCTGAATACCTTGCATGATTACGTTGATTTTCCTATGCTAAATAATCAAATTGGAAAAACCCCGCAATTGGAAACTGTTTTAACAGAAAATGCCCTCAGTGAAATCTCGAATAATTCGTTGGAAATTTGCTCGCAAGATATTAGTCCGTTAGCGAAGTTACATCATTTAAATCAGTTACCACGTTGGCCACAAAAAGCCCTCACAAGGTTTTGGAATCGGGGGAATTTACGACAAGATACTGAAGATGTTTTAAGAGCAATTGCCTACGATCCAGATTGTAATCTTATTGTTCAACAGTGTGTTAGTGACATTGTTTGGAAATCGTCTGTTAGTCAAAGTTTAAAGGGTATTTTAACAGCCGGTTTACTAAAAAGTGTTAAATACAGCAGTCGAAAGATTAAAAAAATGATTAGTTAATTATGAAAATTGTAATTAATATTGTATATATTTTAGTTATTTATAAAATGAACTAGTAGTTTTACTGTATCGTACCATAAACAAATAAGGAACAAATTTTTAAATTGTTACAGAAACATGTACCAGTTTTCTGATTCTGATTCTAAAGACTCGGATGATGGAATACGTTTTAAAACCGATAGTACACGAAATAAACTAGCCCAAAGCATCTGTCATGAATCGTCCAATAAAAAACGGCGAAGATCAAACTCAAAATCACCCATTAGAAGCAGTTCCAATTCAAACAGCCGACGTAAAGAAAAAAAGTCATCGAGTAATAAACACAGGCCAAAACGACAATCTTCATCAGATGATGAAGAAAGCGTTGCAAAGAATGAACGGGGTGGTAAGGGAAATCAAGAAATTTTGTCTGTTGGTCCTGAATTACCATCACATCTAATTGTAAGAGAACCTACTAGCGAGGTAAAAGAAACGCCCTGCATAGGCCCCGTGCTTCCACCTCACTTAATAAAACCGATGCAGTCAGAAAAGGATGATAAAATAGAATTAATTGGTCCTGCATTGCCGCCGCATTTAAGGAAAAACGTGGAAGAGACAAACGATAATATAACAGTAGACAATCCTGTGAAAGCAGACATTGGCCCGGAGCTACCACCACATTTGAAGAAACCCCCAACAGCTTCATATATCGGACCGACACTCCCACCGCATTTACGCCAAAAACTTGCAGAAAAGTCCCACATGAATTATCCAGATGATGAAAGTGAAGATGAATCATATGGACCTCTGCCCGAAGGAATTTCAAAGTATTCCAAAGCTCATTTAGCGTTGGAGGAGCGTGCGTTACAACTGAAAATGGACCAAATTTGTCCGAACGACTCAAATCAACCTGCAAGAGAAGAATGGATGTTGGAGTTGCCAGCTGCGAAAGCTTCGAATTTTGGTTTGGGTCCAAGGCAATTTCGCAGTAAAGCTGGTCCTGATTTATCCGACAGGCAAGTTCTCGCTTTGCATAATTCTAGAAGTAATGTTATGTTTTTACAGGTCTTCGTGGACGGATACTCCGGAAGATAAAGCCAAAAAGAAGCAAGGGAAGTCTGAGCAGAAAGTTGATCTACGTAAAGAGGCGGAGTTGAAGGAAGTCCGCAGACGGGACAAGGAACAAGAAATAATTTCTAAAAAACACAAGAAACATAAAGACAGTTTGGTGGATATGCATAGAAAAAAGTTAAAGGAAAAAGAAAAGGTATAAACATATTTTTTTTAGTTAGAATCAAATTTAACATTTTGTTTTGTTGAACTAGGAGGAAAGTGGACCAAGTGAACGTAAGCCGTTTAATCGGGAGACTGACCTTCAGGTGAATAGATTTGATGAGGCTCAGAAAAAAGCAGTTTTGAAAAAAGCACAGTTGCTTGATACTAGATTTTCGACTGGGGAATCGAAGTTTTTATAAAACACCGTCAGAGAAGCTGTACAACAAAATACTCGTCATTTAATTCAGTTTTACTTCTGATTCATACAAAAAAGCCTGTTACAATTAAATAGACCAAATTAAACAAACAACTTGTATAAATAATAACAAATCTACACCCAGTGCTAAAATGCCATAACCGACAGTAACTTGAAGATGTTCCGTCACAGCTTTCACAATCAGTTCATTTAATTTTTGTAAAATAAAACAATGGGCGACTAGGAGTCCTATTAAACCAGCTGCAAACATCATTTTCAATACATCTCTGGATATTCGACCATTTTTCTAAAGTTCAAAAATAAATTACTATAATTGTAAGCGGTGTACAATAACATGTACCTTTTTGCTTTCGCATGGATTGCAACATATAGGAGCTGTGTTGACTGATTTTTCCATGCTTGCTTCCGTAACAGTTGGTACATTATCTAAGAGAATCATTTAAATATTTGTACTAAATAAACAAATATCTTACCTGGACTTTCTGCCTGGGCGACGGATTCGATTATCCCTGGAGAGTCGAGCTTGTAATTTTGATAGTTACCAGACATGGAAGCAGCTTTAATACTGTTTGAACAATCATATTAATCATCAGATAACATTCTTGTAGTGATTTGATTACCTGGTAACGTTGAGGATCACACAAAGAAAGACAAAGTTAATATGCACCCACATCTTGCAACTTCTTGTTACTAAATATTGTTAATTAGTACCTATAGCGTTTTGCTCCCTTCTACTACAGTAAGCTTATCGAAGTGATGACCACATTGATAGATAAAACAATAAATATTATTAAATAATTATGTTTAAAGCAGTTTGTTATGAATCATTTCAATAAATTGGAAAATTACATTGTTGAAATAAAATGATAATAATGTATTAATCATGTAACATTTATGTTAATGAAAAATTAAAGCACAAACTTATTTCGAATTTATTTATTATAATTAACTATGATACAATAAGAATTAAAAAACGCTATCTTAAATAGTTTATCAATAATTTGCTTAAAGTTGTAAAGGCTTAAATTAAAACAAGACACGACAGTTCTTAATTATGACAATAATCCGAAAACAATAACGCGTATAAAAAACAAATCACAAATTTAAAAACAAATGAAGAGAATAATTTTTCCAGTGAATCGCACAATAGCATCGCGTTGTTTTCCATCAAAATTAAATAGTTTAATCATCCTTGTCGGGTTCTAAAAGAACTGTGATTTTATCGTACGCGTAACGCATTTTCTCGTACAATCCCTGCGAACAACCATTTTTTTCTATCGTTGAAAACCTGAAGGTCCTGAATGATTTATCTTCAGCTACATATGTAATGGCAGCCATTAATCCACACATAATTATTTTCGTGTGGTCGCCAAAGTTCATCTGGAAAATAAAAGTTTTACTTTAATTTCTGTCAATGATTTACGTAGATAATAAAAACTAGAAATAGTATATGTATAATTGCGTAATAAATGTTACTGTTGCATAGGTACCTGAATTGTGCCATTATTTAGTTGCATGAGCACCCCTGACGCGGAACGACACCACCGATGCAAATGGGGGGTTCTCGACATAAGATCGGTTTCCTTTTTGGCAACTGATGCACCAGTTTTTATTAAATGTTCTATCATATAACGGCTAAAGTATGACAGAAGCTTGATTTTCTTCTCGTACTGCTTTGGATACTTTTCCACAGTCATGTAGGCTTCCTCGCCGTTTTTATCAACGTAATGGACGTTTCTAAGAAATAAATTATTAAAAACCATTCTACATTTTTTAAGTAAATACAAAAGTTGCAGGAAGTTGAATTAAAATTAAAACATTTCCTAGAATCTTTTTAGATATTCTAGATCGTTTGTTCTGAATGGCTTTTTCAATTATATCATTGAAATCTTAAGAAGAAACACTTACATCCCATTGGGCAGCATAATAAGCTTAGTTGAGTCGTTAAACATAACTCCGACACCCTCATCGGAAAGCTGATAGCCAAATCCGTATTTATCCGAGTAATCCACCCATTTCGACACCCAAATGATCGGTTGAGCAGCTGGATCAGTCATTTCATCTAAAAACTTGTGCTTCCTAGCTGGTCGCATTTTCAACACCTGAAATTATTTTGAGTCTAGAAATAAAATTCATCGCTAATACAATTTCCGTCCATTACCTTTTCCAGCATATCTTTCAATTCAAGTAAATTAGTTCTTGAATCGAACATACAATTTGGGTGTGCGCCGTATCCTGCAGTTGCACCAGCAGCTATGGAATTGTTTGATTCCTTTTGCGGGGACATGTAATACTCGACTGTTGGATATAATAAAACGAACATTTTGAAAACAAAGCAAGGCAAAGTATAAAGAAAAAGCTTATATTTATTGTTATCTTTATAACTATTCATATATACATTTCAATATGATTTTATGAAGTAATAAATCCAGTACAGGAGTTTGAAAATAACGTCAAAAAGTTTCGAAACTCAGTACTTTTTTATTTTATGACACTTTTTAAGAAAAATATTTGAAAAAAAAACTTACTACGAGATATTAATATTCATCATTAATTCAAGGACATTTATTGGTACTTGCCTCTCATTTTATAACAAAATTACAAGACGAACCGAAAGAACATAAAAAAAATATTTTTAGTATACCAAAAATACGAATATTAATAATTCCCTTACAAAATTAATGTAAGTTGTCGAAAATACATAATAGATAATGTTGTCAAACACAATTTTAAACATAATAAAAAACGTTTGGCATCTCCTGTTCTAGCTTAGAACAACCAATATTATTTCAGATTTCTATTTAGTGTTTATAGCTGTCAATTTATAATTTATTTTCATTACAAACACCAAAAATAATTCTGAGGTCTTTCCGTATAAACAAATTTAGAGGCAGTAAAAAAGTTCAGAATATTAACCACTATTCTTGTCTTTCAAGTTTCAGGTAAAATATCTTAGCGTCAAATTTAATTTTTAAATCATATTATGCAATAGTTGCGCTGACAATTAACACATAAACTAATTTTGGACCTAATTACAATAATATGAAATCAATTTGACAAGATTTCATACATATAAAGAACATCCACAAATTTTTTGACAAGAATTATAAAGATAAAACTTTTAAGATATAAAAGAGATAGCTTAAACTTGAGATTGTATGACTTAAAGCACAAACCGTTGTTAATTTCGTTGAGGGGTTTACGTTGCAGATCGAAAGTATCAAAACGGGGTGCCATCGTAAGAACACTGCAGGGCAACGAAGCTGGGCAGAAACCAGTCACAATAAATTGGTGCATGGCAAGGTCGTCAATCTTTGGTCGTGATTTTGGTTCTGGTTGTATCATCAATATAATCATGTGCTTGGCGGATTGACTGATGTTTGAAGTTATTCTAAAAAATAAAAAAATGTGGAAATTCCTTAAAAATTCTAACATAGCAATATTTTACTTGTAGTCGCATTTCTTAATTTTCGAATAAGTCTCCTTCAGAGTTTTAGTTTCAAACGGGGGCCGTCCGACAAGCAGCGTGTACATAATACATCCAATGGACCAAATATCCACCTCAAATGAGTGCCCTTTTTTCGTTAAAATTTCCGGTGCAATATAGTTGGGTGTGCCACAAAGCGTCTTTTTTCGTTCGCCGTCGTATTCGATTTTGGCAGCCAAACCAAAATCGCCGATTTTCACATGCAAATCATCGTTCAAAAACAAATTACCCAGCTTCAAATCGCGATGAATGATCCTATTTTTATGCAGATATTGCACGCCACTTATAATTTGCTTCATGTAGTATCGCGTTTCGGGTTCAGTGATGACTCTTCTCCGCCTGTGGAGTTCCATCATCGACTGTAACAAAGAAAAACTTAGTTTCACATCTTAAACAGTGGATTGTTTACCACCCATAACCAATTTTTTTTTCAAACTCTTTTCTCTACTTACTCTCTTTCGACACAACTCAAGCACGATGTAAATATTTAACGGATCCTCAAAGAAACTATAGAACCGGACGATATTCTTGTGTTGCAGTGATTGATGAATTTGTATTTCCTGGGTCATTTTTTCCTTCTGGTTCTGTTTGACCATGAGAGTTTTTGACACAATTTTTCCGGCAAATGCCTGACCCTTGGCTTCGTGTGTAATTTCATAGCAATTTGCAAATCCTCCCTGAAATTTCATACATACACACAATATTTATTTGCTCCTTCCAAACAACTGCTGTCTAGCTATTTCTTTGTCGTAAATTTAATCAATTTGTAAGGAGCCAATGTGCCAGGCACAAGCCAAATCAACCTCGTGGAATGTGTTATTACCTTGCCGAAAAAACGTCCTTTTTTATAAGTTGTTCGCGTATTCGAATCGTATATTATATCCGGGATTTGTACAGCAGGATCATCTTTTTTAGACATTTTCACAAAATTCCACTATTCTTATGCTAGAAAAAAACACGAAATATTCGACCCGAAGTCTTGCTTGTACGGATGTTAATGGAGCTTTGGCAGTTACGTTTTAAAACTTTAAACGGACGGTTATTGGTTTGTTTAGCCTGATTGTGTGTTGTCATTGGTTAGTTTGAATGAATGTCAACGGTAAACAACGAACCAACTGAGAAATCAGTTGGTAGTTCGACTGGTGTTCGGTAGATGGCAGCAGGAGTACAGCTGAAGAAAAACAAGTTATCTGTGGAAAACGGTGTTAGACAAGGTAATCCACGAGGCGAATAGATGGATTATTTATTCACAATAAACCTACAGAAATATAATTTTTAGTAAAGTTGTACAAATCTATGAAGTAACAATATAAAAAGGAATCTTAAAAAATATTTATTTATTATTTATTATTATTGTTTATGTGAAATTCTATTATTTGCAATTTTTTATTTATTGGTAGAGGTAGAATTCAAATTATTGTTATATTATTTAATACACAAAAAATATTTAATTAACACCAAAAATCATTTTTATTGTTTATGCAAACTATACCAGATAATCTTCTTAGGCAAAAAAAATATTTTATAATTTATTTTACATTTTTACAAGAAGGGAAGAAGGGTCAATGTCCTTACGACCTTTTACAACTTCCAAAATCCTATTATATTAAAAATATGCGCAGCCATATATGGAACGCTAAACATTTTTTTAACAGACATTTGGTCCTTTATTATATTCCGAGATGCAGATTCTTATTTGCTCTCTCTCTTCTCTCAGAAGTGTTTTATATCGGGTGCTTTTAAAATCGTGTGCCATACTGTTTTTATATAGGTACTGTTAAATAAAATTGTAAAATATTTTCGGAAAATTAAAAGTAAATTTTGGAAAACAAAATTATTAATAGGTTTTTAATATGTAGGTAAAATAATGCATTTCATAATAATGGTGAATAATGTGATGAATAATAAACAATTAATAAAAAATAGTAATATGTAGGTATACGAGTACCTGCTACCTACACTAAAAAAATGTTTTTCTAATATTCGTCTAGAACAATTGTTTTTATTGTGATTACACATTTCTTTAGTATTTGTGTAATTTGAATTACAGTAGAGTCCGGCTATAATGAACTTTGGCTTCTACTACCTACTGTATTTCAAGCTAAGTTTAAATACGTACACTTATTTATTTTACCGGTTATAGCTCGGGTTACAGTGAATTTGGGATATAAAAACTCATTTTGGAACATTTTTTGGGTACGTTATAACCGGACTTCACTGTATATCAGATTATTTTTAGATTTCAAGTTAGAGTTCATTGAGAAATTAAAATATTAGAAAATGCAAAAAGTTCTTACGTCTATAGTACAGGATAAAAAAGGTCTTAAATAGACTTTTTTTTTTTACCCTTTTAGCCATATTTTGTAGTACTTTATAGAGGGTCACCCTGTATAAGCTTGAAACTGAGTTCTTGTAATCGTAGACCCCCTCGTTCCTTCACCAGCCCTTAATTAAGGATTTTTTTTTTATTTTGAATAACTTCTTTCTTATTAAATTTTCGAAAAAAAAACGTCAATACAAAGTTGCAGAGACAAATATTTCCTACAATTATTTTTAAATTTTTTTTTGATATTGTCAATATTTAAAAAGTTATTCAACAAATAAGTAGAAAATTTTGGGGAAATTTTTCTCTCTTTATTCTACCTCCGTGGTGGCGTGGAAAATCGTTTTATAGAAAGAAATAAATGGAAATTGTTTTAATTTTGATTATACGATTTAGCTCAAAAAGTCACTAGAATTTATTTTAAATGACAACAATATGAGATCTATTGGAAATACAGGTTGAAAAAACGGGAAAATTGATCTATATTATATTAAAACATATTACCTACATATTTTTATAAAAATATGTAATACGTTTTTTGAAGTTCTGAGGGAGGTCCATAAAAAACATTAGAAACAAAATTACTATAAATTAAACTTACCGTTAAGTAAATATTTAATGAAAAAGAAAAATTTTTTTAGTTGTTGAATAACTTGAATAACTGACGCTTTTCTAAAATCTAATAAGAATAAAGAACTTATTCAATAAAAAAAAAATCAACCTTTAATTAAGGGCTGGTGAAGGAACTGGGGGGTATAGGTATGTACGAATACAAAAACTCATTTTTAATCTTACAGGGTGACCCTCTACGAGATTTGGCAGAAATTGGCTGTAGGGAAAAAAGTCTATTTCAACTTCCTGCTTACTGTACTAAGTATACAACTATTTCATATGTTTTTTTGCGGAAGGACTAAAATATAGAAAACAATATATTTGCAAAAACCGAGGAAGAGAAAGAATAATTCGTGGGTTATTTATTATTTTATTTTCAAGCGATATCAATTAGGTACAATTTTTTTGGATTTTTGGATTCAAAACGCTGTTACACCCTAATACAAAATATTCTAACCTCGCCGGCTTCATTAACCAAGATAGTATGTCCATTTCAAAAAATTATTATTGTCTCATTTAAAGAAAATATAGTATATCCAGTTTATATTTTCAAAAGACGACTTTCTTTCATGCCCTGTAGATAGTAACAGTAACGTACTTCAAAGTAAAAAAATCGGGTCACACTATTGTTTCTACAATTAAATTATCTCTTGAACCCTGAAAACCGCAGGTTGACATCTTTTCTCCCTTTCATAATATTTTACTTTAAATTCAACCTAAAAATTGGCTTGGTACGTTTAAATTGGCCAGTAAAAAAAATAAATTTGTAGAATTTCTTCTTTGTCTCTCCTGTAAAATTTCTGATTTCGTGGACTATTCGATTATAATTTACCACCTCAAGAAAACCAAAATCCTTTGAATTTCATAGTCACTAGTTTAGTAATTTCCTTTGCAAATTATGGGAATTTTTCTTTTTGGGAAATTCGAAAGTTTCACACACCAAACCAAAGCACGTGTTCCGATTTATTCATCAATAATGAACACCAAATAAACTTGTCTTCAATACTTACACACTTAGATTAAATAATAACTAACAAATAGGCGTTCATGGTCATATTAGAATACTTTTTAGAATAATTAAGTAGCATTAGACCATGGGGATTTCAACTGTGGTATTGTTATTGATGGTGTGTACAATTTACAATAACAATGAATCCTATAACTATGCTAAAAAACCAGGAGGATGTATTTGCATACCTACACAATTAGGTACTGCATAATTGGCAATAAAATAATATGCGTATTTTGGAATATTGTCTACAGTTTTATAAAACCAAAAAATATATTCCATTTTGAAACATAATCGTGACTGTATACAGGGTGTCTCTAAAAGGTCTTTACAAAATCCTACCACAAGTTTTTGGGTTCTAAATAATTCGTTTAAACCAAACATACCTTAGTCCAAAAGTTCTTCCTTAGTGAGTTACAGGGCGCTAAAAATATTTTTCCAAATAATTTTTTAAGTATATCTACAGAACGGTTTAAAGTAGAGATTCGAAATTTGGTGGGTTAATAAGTCTATAAGGAAGCTACAATTTGTTGGTATTCGAACCAAGATAATATTGTTCAGTGGCGTACTTATCGAAGAGGTCTCAGAGTTTTTTTGAATAATTTTTGTAGGTGATTAAATTTTTTTACAAAATAATAAGAATTATGATAGATACGCTCAAGACATGTAAAAAAGGTATACCTGTTTGATTTGCATTAACTCAACTGTTTGCGAGATATTTTACTTTGACATTTTTTTTGCTATTAAAACGACGATTTGTGACACCCTGTAAAGTCAAAAATATTGGATCACTCTAATACGGCTCATTCTACGTCCAAAACTAAGCATAATTTCTATCTTATACCGTTCTGTAGATATACCTAAAAAAGATAGAGGGCGAATAAAAAATACATCTTTCAACACCCTGTATTTTAGTAACATTTTTGGGGGTCGGTTTCTACAACCATTTATGCTTAGTTTTGGACGTAGAATCAGCTGTATTAGAGTGACCCGATATTTTTTACTTTACAGGGTAAGTCACAAATTGTTTTTATAGCAAAAAAAATTTTCGAAGTTAAATATCTCGCAAACAGTTGAGTTAACGCAAGTCAAACAAGTATACCTTTTTTACGTGTCTTGAGCGTATCTATCATAATTCTTGTTATTTTGTGAAAAAATTCAATACCCTACAAAAAATATTCAAAAAAACACTGAGTCTCTCCCTATAAGTACGACATTGAACAATATATTATTTTGGTTGTAATACCATCACATTGTAGCTTCTTTATAGACTTACTAACCCACCAAATTTCAACTCTCTACTTTAAACCGTTCTGTAGATATACTTAAAAAACGATTTGGAAAGATATTTTTTAGATCCCTGTAACTCAGTAAGGAAGGACTTTTGGACTAAGGTAGGTTTGGTTCAATCGAATTATTTTGAGCCCAAAAAATTGTGGTAGGATTTTGTAAAGACCTTTTAGAGACACCCTGTAGATTAGATCAGATCAGATTTCAGAAGAAATACAAGATTGCATAAGATGTTTTGAGATTGATGCGTATACTATTAAATAAAACTGAATTTAAAACAAATTGATTGGGAGAACAATAAGTTCAGGGTTAGAATTTTATTTTTATCCTCATATGATGAGTGATTTATTTCAAAAACAATGTCATATTTTATCGACACTGCCAGCGAAAGTAAAACTATTCAAAAATGCAATTACTACAATAATGATGTTATAATTATTATAATGTACGAATTATTAACTGACATTTTAAAAGCATTTTAATATTTGGTATTTCTTTGAAAAAGTTAATAATAGAGACGTTATTAAAGAGTAATTTGCATGTGAAGTTAAATGCCACACAACTTGACTAAAATAATAAATTAAATTTTAATATAATGTAAAAATATAAAACATCTTATAGATAAGTGTGTAAACAATTAATTTCGAGTATAATTTTTTCCCAAAATACTTGTTATGGAAATTAGGCTTGGGTGTTTTGACTGTTTTGCTTTATAGATTAAAAACACAATCAAAGTTTGAAAAAATTAATTAACTAATGAACTTTTCAAGTGATAAACACTTTTCGTAATAACAAAAGTTTCCGCGTCCTTCGATTCATAATCATGACGTCCGGTTAAACTAAAGGATAACTACACACTGATTTTGCCAAAAAGGATCATCACTTTCTTAAATTTCTATCATAAGTATGCCTTACATTAAAATTATGAGAGAAATGTTGATATGTATTTTAATTGTCGCAATGTTCCAGTATAAACTTTTTTAATTGGGATCATTTAAAATGACTATAAAACCGAATAAATAATTATTCAGATGTACTAAACGAAATGAAATTGAAAATAATCTTGAACATCGCACCGCCACACTAAGGTCAAAGAAAGTGCTTGTTTACCTTTATAATTCCTTCCACGAGTCAACAAAATTCTTGTAGATATGTACAATAATGGGATATATAATCTAGTCTCGGATCAATGGGTGAAAGCAGGACAAATATTTTTAACAGTGACGCCAAGCGAAAAACGAAAAATATGTAGGTAATCTGCAAATATGACAATTAGGCGACATCACCCTTGAATTCTTCGAAATACAATAATAGTTATTATTCCATCCAGTTTCACTGATGGGCCAAATTCCTGATAACAATTGAGCTTTCACTTGTACGACAAACACGTCATCGCTGGGATTCTTGAGGAGGTATTGAGAGGTCAAGGCAATGAAGACACCACCATCAGGTAATTGTATTGTGTGTCTTTTTCTACATTAGACCCCACCTTCTATATATATACACACGTTTGTTTATTCTATGTTAGTCTATCAACAAACTTTTGAACGGTAAGTCACTTTTTCTTTTTATTAAAGAGTTCACTATTTATTTGTACTGTAGCAAAGTTTCTCTTATTGGATATTCCAGTCTGAGAACAAAATAAATTTCATAAACTGAAAATTTTTTATATTTTTTTTTTGTAAATAAAATTTTATTTTTTCTAGCACAAAAATGAAGATTTTACTTCTCTGTGCCATTTTCGGCTTGGCTGTTGCCCAATTTCCAAATGGAAGAATTTTGGAGCCACCAGTTCCAACTCTGTGTGCCCAACGAGTCATCCATGAGAAAACCCCTGACGGTGAGTTAAAATTTATTTTCCTAAAATGTGTGTGAAATTTATTATAAACAACTGAAAAAGTAAAGTTCGACCAATGCAATTTTTAAAAACGGTTAGTTGCAAGTTAAAGCTTTAGGATTTTTTAAAATAAAGTTCATTTTAATTATAAATTTGTAAACGGTAGAAAGAATGAGTAGTGAACATAATTTTTCACAAATTTGGTAACTTTCTGAATTTAATGAAAACAAAAAAAAATTCATTTTGCAAAATATAAATATATTCGAAGAAATATTAATTTTTAGTAAACCCCGTAGGTAAATTATAATTATAATACAAATTCGAATGATTATACTGAATTTTCCACAACATTCTATAATTCTCAGAATTTATTTCAAATTAAAAAACTTACAAATAATGCAAAAAATTGTGGTTTTGCTATATCACTTATACATTTGCAAATTTCGATCCCAAGCCAAAAAACCGAATTATTGGTCTTCTTGTACCAAATTATATAATTACGGTTCAATTATATAACTGCTGACTTAACTTGGCTCGCATGTTCGTGATCCTTATTAATATTCCAAACAAATCATCTTTTGCTCTATAATTGATGGCTAATAATAATTTAAACAGTTACCTAACGAAAAAAAATCTAGCACGCAATCACCTAACACATTGTAATTACAAACAAATTCTACAATTAAATCACTGATTTATAAGTTTATTGACTCGTGTTAAACTTTTATGAAGAAATTCTGTGTGCCTACAGGGATCCAATTATAATTTTTCGATTTTTCTTCGTTTAGCTCATCAAACCTTGAAATTCCCATATTTAAATCGGATTACGTAATAGAATAGCAGTTTGAATAATTCATTCAGCTACAAATATAATAAAGAACACAGGCCATTTGAATAATAATTTCAACAAAAAGAACCGCTAATATGAAAATTTCTAAGGTCATGGACCAGGATGTTTATTTTATTATATAAGAAAAAAATGTTGTAAAAGTGCAGTTGACTTTTGGATAATCTGCTAGGAGTATAAATACATTTTTAAATATTTAGTTTCGAATTATTTTTTCTATAATAGGCAGAGGCTATTTCTTCAGCTGGAAGGATCCGGAATTAAAGGGCGTTGAGGAAGATTGGCTGGGTGGCAGAAATTACTGCAGAAAACGTTGCATGGACCTTGTTTCACTGGAAACTAGTGCTGAAAACGAATGGATCAAAAAGCGCCTCGTCGATGATAAAGTAAGTGGAAACATTCCTTAATAATAATCATCAAAGAAAGTTTGTAATTTAATTACTCTAATTGATTTTTGCACGCGTAATATTTATCCATTGAAGGTACACTTCAAATGAAATTCCCAGTATTTTCTCTCGTTAAACTACTCATAATTGAAAGGTTATTTACATATGCATAAATCATTGACCTAATATTATTAAACGACACGCTATACACTATAATTGTTGCAAAACTCATTATCGCATTCGTGATACTTCTAATTCGCTTTAACATCACAAGAATATTAATATGTTTACGTAATAGTGAGAGTACAAAACGGAAAACAATATTTTTACGATATCATAAACTTCCTCCTTTTTTTCTAAACCAGGTAAAATACATTTGGACTTCCGGACGTTTATGCGACTTCAAAGGATGCGATCGTCCCGATTTGCAACCCCTCAACGTAAACGGCTGGTTCTGGACTGCTGTTTTGCAAAAACTGGCACCAACTTCCCAACGTGACCAAAACGACTGGTCTGAAAATGGTGGCATTGGCAAACCCCAACCAGACAACAGGGAGGCTCAACAAGGCGGTGCCACTGAAAATTGTTTGGCTGTTCTCAATCAATTTTACAACGACGGTGTCAACTGGCATGATGTTGCTTGCCATCACCGCAAGTCGTTCGTGTGTGAGGAGAATGATGATCTGCTGAAGTATGTGCGGTACACCAACCCCACTTTGGGAGTTTAAGCCAATGTCGAGTGGACACTGAGGCTGTGGACTGATTTATTTAAATGCAGCCTATGACTTAATTTATTGTAGTTAGATAATGTTGTGCTATATTTTAATAAACACTAGTACTAAATCTAAAAACTTTGCTTTTTTGGGGTAAAAATATTGAACAGGGCATCGCAATAGTAGGAAGCAAGAAGACTTCAATAATTGTCTTAAATACAAAAAAACTGAATAGCTAAAAAAATTTCAAATTGATTGTCCAATTTAATACGACAATTTTATTATAAATACAATTTCATCTCCTAATCTTTCCTTGTATAAAAAGACATCTGCCCTATGTACATTTTATACGTTAAATAAAATTTAATTGCTACTTTTATAGAATTAGTTTCTCTTGTAATATCATGAAAGATTTCTTTTCCAACAAGATAAAAAAATTAACCGATAATAAATCAAATGCTATTAATGTGGCAACTAAGGAAAATAAAACCACAAATACGAAAAACTTAAAGTTATATTAATTCCTATTTTTTACCTTCAACCATAATAATATGATAACCAAATTTCGTTTTAACAGGCGGATCAGTATACACAGGATTATTCACAGTTGAAATAGGCAACGCAAACGCAGCGTCCTGAAACGGCCCAACCATGGAGCCCCTCGTCATCCAACCTAGATCGCCCCCTTGCCGAGCCTTGTCCTCGCTGTACGCAGCAGCCACTTCAGGAAACTTTTGCCCTGCTTTCAATTTCTCTAACGCTTCCAGGCATTTACCTTGTTTCTCGCATAATATATGTCTCACTTTTACAGCTGTACCACCTTTTTTCTCCTGCTTACCCGCTCCTGTTTTACAATGAGGTTATAAAAGAAAGTCTATTGGTATCTCGAGAAAGTGTGTGTAAATTTTACTACCTTTGTCTCCCCCATCGTCGCTTTTACTTCCTTTAGCAGTCGGTTTGGAATTGCCTTTTTTTGGTGGCATGTTTAAAAGCGAAGATTCAAAATAAAATCGGTAGGGAAGTTTGAGGTTATGATACAAAAATATTTGACAACTGTAATCGAGTTCCGTATTAATTATAAATGAAACATCAATAGAAATTTATCTATGATTAATATTATTATGTAATGAGTTTCCCCACAATCGATTCCTGGCAAAAACCGTATTAAATATTTATAATATTGTATAGATAAACGCAAATAGTGCTCGAGTATTTCCGAACGTACTCACGCGCCCACGTGATAAATAACCTTCGGATTCTACGAAATAACCTTTATAAATTCATGAGCGATGTTGCTGAATTAACACAAGTTCAAGTTAAATTTTTACTCTAATGCTAATTAGAGTACATGCTGCGGCGTGAGTATAATGCTAATATAATTCCGAGTGCTATGTAAAAATCCTTCGGTACTAAATTATGTAAGTTGCGTTTTCAAAAATGAACGACTGGCTGAAAATCTCGCTCTTATTGAGCATTTTTGGTTTCCTCAAAGAACTCAGACCGTCCGAGCCTTTCATATACGAATTTATGATAGACAAACGATGGAGGAATATTACAGAGGCACAAGTGCAACAAAATGTTTACCCTGTTGGAACCTACAGTTATTTGGCTCAATTAGTTGTAGTTTTTTTGATAACTGATTTGTGTCGGTATAAACCTTTAATTATTTTACTTGGTTTGTCTGGTATTGCTGTTTGGGGAATGCTGATATGGACAAAAACACTACTAGAACTACAAATTCTTGAAGTAAGTTTGTGTAGGATTTTTTATGTTACATAATTAAATGTTATTGAAATAAGTGTTGGTGACATGCTCTCAATGTTAATAGCCTATCAGGTCAAAAATTATACAGACATATTAACTTACTAACAAATATTTATTTAAGCAAGTATTCCACACTTGTTTTCGTTTAAAACGCATGTTCAAGAAATATTTTTATAATAGTAATATAATGTTAATGTAAATATTAACAATTATTATAATTTTGTTTGGATATTAAAATAGCTGAGTATATTTGCTGAAAGATAATCCTTTTAATATCCTTGATAACCGATAAGACTTAAAATATATAAAATACAATTTTTCGGATATATTTCAATTTTCTGGTTTTGATACAATTTTGGAATATAAAGTAATTTTATCAGCTATTTTTTTAATTTGGCAAGTTTCACTATTATTATAAGGATGACCCCAGATCCCCACAATAAGATTAAAAATTTCGGGGTCCGGTAATTATTACTTAGGAAATTCGAGGCCCTCAAAGGAATTACCCAAATTTCACTTTTCTTTAGTACCCAACAGTTTTTACTTCAGATTTTTATTGAATATATCAGACTGTTCATTTAGGCCATTTTTCCAGGTACTGTATGGTACTTTTATGGCAACAGAAGTCGCTTATTACACCTACATCTACGCCAAAGTCAACACAGAGTACTACCAACAAGTAACATCCCACACACGAGCAGCAATTTTGGCTGGACGTGCAATTTCTGGAATTTTGGCACAATTACTAATTTCTCTAAAATGGATGAACTATCTACAGTTAAACTACATTACATTTGCCGGTGCGTATTTAATGTAAATTATTATTAATAAATAATATAGGTGAATGTTGCCGCTCGCTAAGTTGAATATTGATCGTCAGTTTAACCTTGACATAAATGCAATCTATACTCAATCACAATCGGCGTAATTTACATGTAAAAGCAGAAGATCATGCGATAAAATTTATTGATTATGCGGATGTTATATTAAGTATCCTCTTCCAGCTCTAATCAGCGCAACATTCTGGAGTATATTCCTGCCATCAGCACAGAAAAGCATTTACTTCCACCAGGAAGACCACCTGAAGCAACCGCTGCTCCCTCGTGTGACCACTGCCTTCACGCTAATGCGATCTCATTTCACCAGTTCCTTTTCCAACAGATATGTTTTGAAATGGTCCGTTTGGTGGGCGCTTTCCACTTGCGGTTTCATCCAAGTCCAAACCTACATGCAGCCTTTGTGGACTGACATAAACGACGATGAAAGTAAACCCTTGTATAATGGAGCAGTTGAGGCTGTATTGACAGTTTTAGGGTTTTTGGGGGCGCTTTTGGCTGGGGTTATGAAAACTGACTGGTCCATGAAGGGTGAACTAGCGCTATCGATTTGCTCACTTCTACAAGGGTTTATTTTGTTGTTTATATCTCAAACCGAATATATCATGCTTAGTTATATTGGGTACATAGCGTTTGGGGCTTTGTACCATTTCATGATTACTATAGCCAGCACTGAGGTAGCTAGACATATCAAGGAAGACAGTTATGGATTAGTTTTTGGTTTTAATACATTGGTGGCTCTAGCATTTCAGACTGCATTGGTAGCTGTTGTTGTGACGGAGGGTGTGGGTTTTGCACTACCACCCAGAGACCAATATTTTGTTTATGGGGTATTTCATGTACTGGTGGCTGTGTTTTACATTATTATTGGACTAGCGTATTGGTTTGCTAGTAAAAGAGACCATAGGAAACCTAGTATTGTAGCAACAAGATAAACTGTTGTTAAAGTTTTAAATTATATCAGACCAAAAATGTTTTAAATTATTATATTATCCTGGAACAATACGCAGTTAATTATGTGATATTCTTACAACAGTATTCAAATCATAGTCTAAAAATATCTGTTTAATTACAAGACATTTAAAAAAATTCAGGAGTCAATTATAAACCGAATGAGTAACTTTTAAATAATGTACACCCAGTGTCAAAAATTTACTCCTGATGTATTGATAAATTCTTTTAAAGTAGCTAAGCTATATAAGAGAAAATTTCATTGTCATGTTTTTTATTTATTCAATATGTTATCCACATTGTTTCTGTTATCATATCGAAAGTTTATGATTACCTTTGTTAATGTTTTTATGTTTTATGATCAGATAAACTCACTCATTACCTGCTAATTGTTTTTTCATTAGCAAAGTGGCAATAAAAAATGTTGATGACTGTGTTACTACAAACCAGAAACTTTAGTATTTTAGTGATTTTAGAGCTGTGTTGTTGTAGTATTTTAAACTAAATTATAAGATATTAAAAAAACTTTTTACCCACTTTTTGTTTTTTATTGTCCACTGCCCAAAAATGGATAAAATACCTTATTTTTTAAGGTATCCTAATGTTCTTAAATATTTCACAATGAATGGAACTGATGCTAAAGTGATACTGATACGAACAGGTGCGAATAATTTGTGTACGCCATAAGCCACGACAAATGTACCTGCATTTGATACAACTGCAGTCGACACCACTTCATTTTTCTTAGTCCACTCTCCTAATCCCAAATAGTCTATTATCTGGTTAAAGTCAATTCCCCTACAAAACTCTGTTTCAAATCCAAATTCCGACAAGATTTCTGCAACTTACAGAGACACCAGTAGATAAAAGAAGCCCAAAGAAATTAGAGAGATCCCAATGTGGAATACAATGATAATAGATCCATATTCCGCCACAGCCTTTTTAAGTTTTTGTATCTTGGAAGTTTTGTCAGGTTGTGTGCTTTGATATCGAACACAAGCTACATTTGCAGTCAAAACAGGTTTTACGTAATTCCAATTAGCGCGTGAGTTTTTCACGTTTATGTCGCATAATTTATTTACATTATAATTAATATTTGCCAAACACGTATAACCTAGAAAAAATTATTAAAGTTTATTGCCTCGTTACATGTAATTTGTACCTTTGAACCTTAACTGAAACGCTTTCAGCAACAGATTTTGTGTTCGGAATGTCATGTGGTTGCACAGCATTTTGTTATGTTGCTTTTAATTTATTAAAAATTATAATATGATGATAAACATTTAATTTTGACATATCTATTTGTCAATACGTCATCTGATTTTTGTTGTGGAAGATCAGGCTTGCCAATATAAATTTTTTAAACTCATTTCCTTATAAAGTATAACTTTTATAGATTTATTCCTAAAAATTAATAAATTGAACGTTTGCATATAAATAACACATTTCTCTTATAGAGAATTCGCAGAAAAGAAAAATAATTGATTTTTACTCCTACTTATAGGCAACTTACAATGCGTTGGTAATGAGAAAATACACTAGATGGCGAACAATCTTATTCGAGCAATACGTTCAGGAACAATTATGTAATGTGAAGTTAGGTAACACTTTAGTGTAGTTGATGATAGAGGGAAGCACGCGGTAAAAATTGAACAATTTTTCCTTAATATAAATTATTTATATTAAAACGGTAATATACAAAACATATTACAATAAAAAAAGTAATACACAAACGTCAAATGAGTACTGAAAATTATATGTTAAAAAACTATGTTAAATTTTGATTAAGGCTGGTCTTTCCATCGACAGATAATTTTAATTATTAGTTATCTTTATTACAAAAATACTGACAAAAAAGTGGCTTTCAGAGAAAATTAACTATTGATGGAAAAATTGGGCCTTAGAACTCGTGAAAGAAAAGGCAATATTTTAAGGACCTGGATATAAATTAAATGAAAAATTTGTAATTCTTGGTACATAAAATATTACACCATTCTTTCAATTTACAATTATATCTTGTACAGAACGATAAGATATTTGTGGTACCTAGTAGACTAAAGACAGTTAAAAACTATCTATATTACAAAAATCTCTAACGTAAATTTGGCGTTATAGATTATTATATTTTTTTGGTAATTAACCTTTAATTACATGCGCTGCAGTTTCGTAATTAACTAAAAAATCTTTGATCGTTCTGTAATTATAATATAATTATTTTTTACACAGAATTCAATAATAATAAAATATTAATGGATATTAGACATTGAGGTATAATTAGCTCAATAATGGACGACAATTTCATTTTGTTTACACAAAAAGGCGATACTATTTGCACTTTTTTGTTGCGACAATACATAAAATAGTAATTGACAATAAAATACAAATTTTGCTGGCAGCAGGCGTTTATAATATCATTTATCACACAGCAATATTTCCAGTTTTGTACAAAAGTGTGTAAAGTTTTGAGCACATTTTGATAAAAATGATTAAGTAGAATTACTCAGCCTAGAGTTATTATAAAAATTTACAAGTATAACTTCAGTCAAAGCTTACAATGTACGAAATTATATACAATATATACAAAAAACATTTACAAATTTAGTAGTGTTTAAAAAGGGTCACAAAAATAATTTGTGCGCTTTTCGATATGGCAAAAATATATAAATCACTTTTTACTTTAATTACAAATATTTTTGGTTACAAGAAAAGTACGAGTACAAAGTGATGAAAGAAAGATCACACATAAATAAATACTATGTATAAGTGGTGTAAAATAAATAAATAAGCAAAATTGTCAAAAATTTTCGGAAGCATAAACATTGTGATTGAAAAAATATATCTCCATAAACGAATACAAAAGTTGTCCTTGTCCTAAAAGTCTTAGGTATAAAATATATTTCTTTTTGGTAAATTTAATACAAAAAGCTATTCTCACGTTCTTAGTGTCTTATCTTTCGCTTCAAAACTATTGGAGGTAGATTCTTATTATTTTAAAACAAGGCAGTTCAGCCTACCGTATAATAAACTATGTATGTTTTGAAAACAAGCAGGCACATACAATATTTATAGAAAAATCCGTGCTTACACATATTCCTCCACATGCCTGCCTTTTAACCTATTGAAAAAAACTTTCCAACTATGCACAGTTTTCCCGGACCAAATCCACACACTCGACGTTATTCCCACAATCATCGTACTCAAATACTTGATCATAAACACCAGAAATATCGGATGCGATTTCTTCAAATTATCATCCCTGGGACAAGGCATTGCATACTTCAATATCTTACACATATCATTATTCCAAGTCAGCATCCAATTATCAAAATTAATATTTTCATATATCAAACAGGAGATAACAAGAAGTGCAGGGAAAATGTATAAAACAGAGAAAATTCCAATGCGAAGCATCAACTTTTCCAATTTGTCAGTCTTGGTGCCATCGTGCTTCATCACTGTGCGGATGCGGAACAGCGACACAAAACCGGATGCGAGGAAAACCACGCCGAACCCCAAGTAGACACATAGGGGTATCAAAACGAAGACTCGCATGGCGTCTATGTTCCAGATTCCAACGTAGCAGACGCCGCTCAGGATATCACCTGGAACAATAAAAACAACTTCGTTAATAAAAACAAGAGTTTAGTGCAACATCAAAGGGCTTAGGGTTTTATGTGGCTCGTAAAAGGAGTGCGCCATTAGATTTATTAATTACGCTTTAACGTTATTGCAATAAATTGCACAGCCGACATAACATCACAAGGAACAATTTTCCACATTTCTTAATTAATTATGGCTAGCCTAGCTAAACCGCTGCACTGGGTGTTAATTATTTTTCTAGCACATAGTACACATACTTGTCCAAAATACCACACATAAAGATGATATAGGTATTCGCTAGGATAACATTTTGTAGGTGCGGTTTAAAATAATATTCTAACAGTTATAATTTTACTTCATATTACCTCTCTTGTCTCATTATAACTGGAAATGGGTTGTTTAAATTAAAACAACGTCACGACTTCCATGAATCTATAAATTAAATAATAAGATTATAATCTAGCTAGGTAATTCATATTAAACTCCCGGTGTATGGTAAATTGTAACTATTCCATCACTGTCGGAACAGGATCCTTTCATTATAACGTGCATTAGCATAATTTTTTCAAATATTGTTTTTCTAAACACTTGTGTACGTAGAAAAAATTTCCTTCTACGATTTTACTAGATACACCAGAAAATCGATTATAAAATCCAGAAGTCCATTTAAATTTTAATAAATAAAGCAAATCTTGGGATTGTGGATCCTGTTTAGACTTTGGTTAGATTAAGCGCAACTGTTGCGCTTATCGCTTAATGTGGCAATTTATATTCTAATTACAATTTTAATCTGCTTGAGACTATAATATACCGATGTTCAATAATTTATTTAATGAAGAGCGCACATTGTTGTTTATCAAGTTGATAATGGCTCCAATCACCTATTACAGGTAATAAATATGAGTAATGGGTGAAAAATAATTAATATCATTTAAAAAGAGTTTACTTGAAAGTGAACGTAATTTTAAATTTGGAATTATTTATAACTTTGGAAAAAATAAACATAACTTGTATAACATAACTACTTAAGCAAAACGATTCTTCTATGTAATTTAAAATAATATCCTGAAATTATTTTGAATATTTCATAAAATCATAGGTAAGACAATTTCACCATTAATCTACTTCCTAGATATTTTACTTTTCCACTTTCTTGAGTCAAAGTTGTTGATGCTTATAAGTTTATTGGAAAAAATTAAAAATTGAAATTCAACTCTAAAATATCCTAATAAAAAATAACAAATTTGAAATCTGCTGGTCAAAATTTAAAAATATTTTCTTACGAATTCATTTCCGAATAAATACTTTTCCTGTATTCCTACATAAATTCTAATAAACTAGTTTTACACAAAAAAGCAAAAATTCAAAATCAATTTCTTCTGCCATTCGCATCAACCACCACTAACAAAGAATATAGATGACGTGACTGAGAACAGTATAAAGAAGTTTATGGTCAGTTTATATCGGCAAATTAATAGTACTTTGTAGCATTGGCATTCGTGTGCACGAATGTGTGAACGATATGATGTTTATATGGTTTTACGGCAATTTTTAAGGGCAATAAGTTAATGTTATGAATAGGTGTATTTGCAAATACTTGCAAAAGAAAACTGGCTTTTAAGCATAAAAGCATGAAAGTAATTAATTTCCTACGTTATGTGTATATATAATTACAGTTAGGTTAGTTAGAAGTGTGTGGAATAGTACCTATTTTATTTTCTGTTTAATATTTAAATAGCAATTTTTTGCTAATACAAAACAAAATGATTAAAAAATATTTAATACCAGTCAACTGTAAAATTTTGCATAAAAGTCTTAGAATTATACGTGTTTTCTAAAATTAAAATGTTTTGTTATTAACCATTAACTTCTTCAGTTTACGCCTCAGCATCTTTTTCATTCGAAATCGATACCATTTTATTCATTTACTTGCACACATCCATGTCTTGTAAAAGGACAAAAAGAGCAAAAATATTATGTTATGTTTATGTAAACCGTGAGAGAATCCTTACTTACTGTACAGCATAACAGAGTTGTAAAAATAGCAAAAACCATCATCACATCTATTTTGCGTGTTATTCGACAGAAGAGATAAACAAAAAAATTCGTTATTACACATAATTTAATTAACGGATTTGTGTAAGGAATCTAACGGTTATAACGAAATTCAATCAAACAAAGCCGGGTTTTTCTGGTGAGAATTCGATTTGCTTGCCATAATTTTTTACTAAAATGGGAGTGCACTTTATTTCTAAATTATTTTGGGACACTACATTTGTACATACATGGTGCGTATGTGGTTTTAATTAAAAATCCGCCCAGTCGTATGTCGTTGCATTTTAATTTCCATTTCATCACACAGTAACCATACAATTATTATTAAAGTCCACAACCAGTCTGTAATTAATTCCATCATGTTGTAAGGCCATACGACGTGTTTTTCTCATCATCATGCATTTATAAACTCTTGTTCTATATTTCCATTTCTGATCCAGTTTTAAATCATTTTCAACCATATTATTCAATCGCCACTTTGACTTACAACCCATCGTTAAGATATAAATTATCCAATCATTAAAAAATGTACGGCTCGGCTTTTATACACCGCAGCTACCTATAATTAAGTTGAATCAATGTCATAAGGTAAATTTTCCTGTCGATGGTCGGTGTGCATAATAATTATCATTTATTGTTGGTATACCGTTGGAAAATTGAGGCGAGGTGAAAATGTTAAGGGAAAATCGTGAGGTTGCCAAAGGTTAACCATCAAACGTCAACGTCTTCTTTCCAAGGTTTATTATCTGATGACCCCGCGTGTAAATGCAATTACCAATATAATTAGTTTCATATGTACGAACCAACTATTTTAAATTAATCACTTGCTAAGAAAAAACCGCAACCACACACACAGACACATTTCTTCAGACTTATAGACAATTATTTCTTCTGCTTACTTTATTAGCTAATAAAATAATGAGTCGTGGCAGCGCCCATTGGAGAGCCATTGTATTTTATGAAAAGTCAGACAAGAAAAAGAACAAGTTTTAAACGAGTCGTGTTTGCAACCCGCCACATTAAATTATGGGTGATTGGATGAAAAACCTGTACGATATCGAAGGGTAATTATTAATTATGAATAAATCATCTAAGAAAGAAGTTAAAAAAGTAGAAAAAAAAGAATCTTACTAACAAAACATTTCAAACTAAAATATTTTAAGAAAGTGATTCGGGGGTGTCTCAATAATATGATTTTTAGATAGAAATGTAATAATATAAAAGTACAAAAAAGGAATGTGGAATTATTCATCAGACATTCTTTGGAAACACCCTGTATATCAACATACGCTTATTTCTAAAATTCACCAATCCACCATCAGTCGCGGTGGTTTTGTCCCTATCAATAATTTTCCCAAAAAGATTTTGAAGATTTGTGAACAGGAAAAGTAAAAGCCGGTTTGGTTGTGTGGTTCTTGGTTGAAAGTGAATAATTACCCACGTATTAAGCTGTACAGTTACAAGCAAAGGTACAAGAAAAAAATCGTCAATATATTACGGTGCACCACAATAATAGTGGCATGGCATAGCAGAAAGATTAATACCGCATACAGACACTTAAATCCACACATAAGATAGTAAATAAAGATTAAGGCCGTGGCTTTCCGTTGTAATAAATTAGCTAATTAAGTAGTTCTTTCAATATAATCAACACCAGAATAACACAGGGGTATTACATTATCCACTGTCTTGTACCTATATGTATTTGTCTATACACAATAATAAAACTTTCATAATATCCGTTTTCGATTTCTTATACGTGGTACGTTTTGTTTTTCAAATCATAAAAGCGAACGCCTAGTTGTACCATTTAGTATGCATGTAGGCAACTGCTTATTATGTAATTAATGATTATGATGAAACACATTATTTTAATTTAATTACAATGATGATATTAAATTGTATTTGCGTGGTGTTAGACCAGAAACAGTAGTCACACCTCGTGGGATGGCAAGGATTTGGATTTCAACTATAATTGTAGGTACAGGATGCGACAGTAGAAAGTGATAGTCCAAAATAGCTGAATTACAAATTAATTGTTTGTTTTATTGAGGAAATGCACCTAGTGACTTACTTTAATATCTGATTTATTTGACGAAAAATATGTTAAAGTGGATATTTAAAACAAACTCAAATTTTGTACATTATATATTGATTGAGTAAATTCTTCGTGTTTATCATTAAAATTAAAATAAATGTTTCAATAATTTAGGTTTCTATATGAGATACCTACCTACGTTGAAATGTCAACAACTTACTGTAGTCAAACTGTGTGATCTGTTGTATAACACTTTTACCTAGATTTAATGAGCTGTTTTAATTAAATTGTTCATTGTGTGGATGCAAATAAGATATTTTAATTGTATACAAAATAATCAAAAATCGACACCCAGACACTTTACCAAACGGCAAGAGTACAATTTAAAATTCTTTAAATCTCTTTTAGTGGCTAGAAAAGCTCTCAAAATGAGCCATTTATACGAGCCCTAACAACTAAATGTTTGGACAAAAGTAAATTTGATAGTCTAGTTATCTAAATTAACTTCCATTATATTGATGATTTTTTTCTGTTATAATGGCAACATTTGGTTATATAAACACGTAAATTTCGTAAAAATCCCCTCGGCGGTTCCAAAACTGTGGCGCTTTAATCCAGCAGGTGGGAAAACTGTAGAAACAAAGAATTATTATTTTTAAAACGTTGGATCTAGTAGTCGGATTTTGATGAAATTTACTTTATTGCAAAGCTGGATGTAGGTTTTCTTTACAAAAAAGTTACACAAGCTTTTATTTGGTGATTTTAGGCAATTATTGGAGCTTCAAAGTTGCACCTTTAAAAATGATAGAATTTTCTAGTACCTGTTTTAAAAAATCACAGTTTTGAAACCGCTGGTTGGATTTGTGTCAAAAAACCTTTAAATCAAAGGTCAATAATCGTACTATATTGAAAAAATCCTGAAATGTGAATATGATTTTTTTTGCATTTTTTTCGAGTTCCATAGTTCACTTTTCAAAAAACGTGTTTTTAAAGGTGATACCTACATTTAAATAATCACAGTTTTGGAACCGCTGGTTGCATTTTGGTAAAATTTACTTTATTGTAAAGCTGGATGTTGGTTTTATATACAAAAATATCCCTAAGTCTTTATTTGGTGATTTTAGGCAATTTTCGTAACTTTAAAATAGCACTTGAAAAAAGTGACGTAATTTTCTAACTGTTTTTAAAAAATCACAGTTTTGGAACTCGGTGAAAACGACATAAAGGTGATTTCATGGCCCTCATCCAGTCCGGTCTTAAATGTCATTTGGCATAAAATTAAACGTATTCTACGCAATAATCCACCAAGAACCATCGGGGACTTAAAGACCAAAATAGAAGAAATTTGGGACAGTTTCACGCCAAAATTGTACCAAAATTTGATAAATACAATACCTGCTAGAATACAGGCAGCTATTAAAGCAAAAGGAGACGTAACCTCTTATAATGGTCCTAAATTAAAAATTATCCCAACATTTAGTTGCAAATTCATTTTGTAAGATTTGATAATTATTAAGGTTAAAATATTGTTAAATCCAATAAATAAATTTCTTCGATGCATAATATTGTTATTAAGGCTTGATCTTATTGTATTGTTAGGTGTTTACTAATTATTTGCGTAAAATTTCCAGTTCTCCTTTTATACTTCAAAAATTTACTTTTGTCCGAACATTTAGTTGTTACATAACAAATTCCAGTTTACTTACTCAACTGTAAGATTTATTCATTCACCCTGTGATTTTTATAGAATACTAAACCAGTTACACAAATTTTGTAACAGGTATTAAAAAAAATGTTTACTGTAACTTTATATTTATTTATTATAAAAAAAAATAAAATGTGTAGAGGTAGTTTGAATATTACTGTACATATTTCGTTCTGGCATTGTACCAAATAATAACGCTCCTATGAAAATATCTGTAGCCATTCTAACCATCATACCTGAAAAATATTTCCTCGTTCCAACCAGCTAAACTATTACAAATCAAAATCCTGCTGATTAGCGTGTTAAATGAGCAAAAAATTCCATCCTAAGTACATCCATTAAACGTTTTCCAATAACTGTTTCCAGCCCATTTTTCTTGTTCCGTGTAGCGCAAAATGTCAAATGAATCATTGCAGTAAACACAGCAGATTTGCAAATAAATAAATAAATAAATGAATTAATAGCCTGGGTGAACTGAAATATATCTGATATTATTGTATGCATCTCTTGTGCGCATTGTATGTCACGGTTCACCGTTACAAGGAAGAAATTGTTGGTTACTTGTTGTAAAGAAACGTTTACACTTCTTGCCTTACATACTTCTTAATTAAAAGAGGCTGTAACTAATATTTTGTGTTTTAGAATGCCGGTGAAACTGAAAAGTGTCCACTGATTTGTTGCGTTCACTTTATTTCTCTTCTAGTGCCTAAGCAGAACATGTTACTAGTCTTCAGTGGCTTCACTCAGCTGTAAAATCTACATAATATTACAATCTACTGGTATAAAGACGTAAAAATTGTAGGCAGGTAACAAGTTTTGATGTCCTACAGCATTCCCAAGATTGTGTGTGTATTTATTTAGATTACCTATCATACTGTATTGGACACAAATAAAATGCCATTTTATTACCGGCTGAATTATGCAACTAATCTTTTCAGACGTAATTAAGCTTATTTGTTACCTGAGGAGCGAGAAGACTACTTTGTTGGCTACATCAGCTCGAAAGTAATAAAGTGTTTTGTTTGTTTCAATTATTATTAAACAAATTCAATTTTATTTTTGTAAAGACTTCCGGGAAACCATCATAAGCACGCTAGTTACCGTCTGAGGATGTCCAACAAATTGGTTTTTATTTAATTTGGCGTGACAAGTTTTTTCTTCTAGTTTGAGATGGCACGTCAACGAGATGCTTGTTAGCAAAACGCAGGAGTTTTCTCAGAGCTCACGGAAGTATTTGTTTAAGGAACAATTAAAACTAAATGTTTGATGTTGAATAATTTCTTTAAGATAAAACAGAGTGTTCCAGTTCCTGTCAAAAAATTAAGTACGCCAATGAATCATATTATCCTTGTTGTAATATCGTAGCTTTATAGTTTACTAAAAGACTAGTCCTTCTACAAAAAAGTGGAAGACCCTGTATAATGGTATAATTATGATATAATAATGGTACAAATTCGACATAGTAATTTTTTGTTGCTTTATTACTTTAATAAAATGTGAACATATTGAAGTCTGTCCCCAAGCAAAATTTCTTGTACCTGTACATATTATGGTCAGATATTTCGTCCTGGTGCAACCTTGCGACATCGTAAATTCCAAGACACTTGCAATTTCGAAGGGCCATTAACTAACGCGATATAACCAGTTTAAATAAACCATTTGAAAAAAGCTGCGACTTTATAGTGCAATTATAACGATCCATAATAGCGATTGAAAACTGTTTATATATCTTTTAATGATAATTAGAAAACGAGTTCCATTTAATTAACAACAATCCAACTAATTACAGTGGAAATTGACCGGCGCAGCATCATACATATAAAGTAACTAGTTCTGCAGGGAGGTTTCTTTTCTGTAAGGTGCAGGTTGTAATTAAAAGCCAAAGCGCCGGTACACAAAGTACCTACATACTTATGTATACCACCTAATACTACAATTTCTTTTCTTCAAGTTACAACAATGCCAGATGGTACAGTTATTTGGTAAAAGTACCGCAATCACATTCATGAATTGAATAATATGAAATCTCATCTGTAATGAATAATCCACTGTAATTATTGCGCTATTGTGGTCAAGCAGTATGGTAATAAATTTTTCCTCTAAGTAATAAATCATTCCATCTTGGCATTAAATTTTTGTTATTTCTCCAACAAAACCTCTTGATGCCTTGGCTACTGTCTCTAGCTTTGGCATCCAATGCAATTAGTTTTTCTTCCCCCCTCTTCTTGTCTCTTATTTAATTACCAACACACACTCACTAGGAATTATTGATTTCTTTTACCCATCATCATACACCGCCGCTTTTGTCTCCCATATCTTTGTTGTCTGCTTCCCACTGTCGGAATTTGGAAAAAGCGAGTTGCATACGAAATAAATCGCATTGAGCCACAAAGAATGAATACATTTAGATTCAAGCCCCCCGCTTATATAAAGTTGAATACATATTGATCGGCGTGCTCACCATCAACCTGACATGCATACCAACAGGTGGGGAATGGTGATGAACGAGGCAAAGACACGACAACTCTACAGAACGCGGTTTTGGCCTTTGAAATAGGGATTTTTCAGGAGAGAACAGCAGGGGAGACCTTGGTTAGAGAAATAGACATGTTGTCGGAAATGTTTCTGGAAACTATGTGGTTTTTGAGTGTTTAGTTTAGTTTTGTTGTTTTACCAGATGATTTTATGGGTGATTCTTGGAGATTAAACAGGATGCAATAATGATTTTATAACAATAATCAGATGTGGGAAATTGCGCGTTATTCTTTAGTTATGAACATATATCGTAGTTTAAATTTAAGTATGTATAAAAAATAGTTTACATGAAAACTGTATTCCGTAATTTTCCTATGTTGTGTATGGTCACTTTTCCTTTTCTACAAAATCCTCCACAGAAACTTTATTTCTAGGTTTTCAAAATAAATTCATTTAAAGGTTAGGTTAGGTATGACATTAGAAATGTTCTCTTCCTTATTATCTGATTTTACAAAAAATATTCTTAAGTTTTTTTCTAAAACCAACAGAAAGCGCGTAATAAATTTTAAGTTTGAACTAGAATTACCTGAATTACCTTCTGTAACACAGGCTAGGAAACTTGTCGACGTCGAAAAATTTAGGGACTTCCCCGAAAATTCGAGTTAGCAGTGAAATATTAGTTCGAATTATAGAAATATTGGTGTTAAGAAATTCGACTTACGGAGATACAAATGCATTAAAAAGGCTACGAAGTGTCAGCGCTCATGACAAAAATTTCGAATTAAGTCCAGTTTTTTAATCTGTAGCCTAACTTTTAGTTACTGTTAACTTGGACTTATACCAATCAAAATCGTTCATTTTTAAAAAACCACATGATCTAATTTTATTATAAGTTCAAATTAGCAAGTAACTAGAAGTTAACTATATCGAATGAAAAACTAATCCTATGAGAAGTTCCAAAGATATCAAGGAGCCCTAGGTTGGTTCCTTGAGGTACTTCATTCCACTACTAGTCTATTTATACATGAACCACTGTCGCATGTAAGTTGTTTAGAACCTAAGCACATATTTAAAATTTGTCATTCTTTTTCCATTAATAAAATGATACCCTGTGTATGCGGTTAGACTTGGAGGCCAACTGCAGCGTCAAGAATACAAAAAAATCGCCCATTACTATTCCACCGAATTCTTTCCCAACTAGGTGTGTTCCTGCGGTCTTTGTTATAAAACAAATACCTGCCTAACTGAATTTCAAATAATGCCTATATTAATTAAGTTTTATTGTCTCTCGTTTAGAAAAAAAGCCTTAACTAGCTGGAAATAAATAAATGTTAATTTTGGCTATTTAAAAAGTCACAAACAATCATAAATCAAACAGTATGTAGGTTTTAAGTCGGACCCCGGCGTAGAAAACCGCCCAACATAATTTATTACATACAATGCAACTCCAAGAGCCGCCTGAGTGCCGGTGTGCCTCTGCTGATACAAAACAAAGAGAAAATTCGTGTTCACAAACCAAACAAAACCCATCAAAATATCCGTATAATCATACAAGAGTTGTTCTTGTATCCTAATCCGGTTGGGTTTCAAATTCAGCGGTTCTATTTCAGATATAAAAAAGTCATAAAAATACATACAAAGACAAACAGGCAAAATCAACAATGACAAAAAATGTGGTGATGTGTTTCGGTTGTTTAATATTCAAATTGTTGTCTCTCATTTGTATGTATGATGGAAAAAATTACACAACAAATTCCATTAGTATTTCGTAAAAAAATATTGTTGGGTGCTCATTCATTAGTCATGTAAAGTGACATAATAACACAATTATAATGAAAAATCCTGCTTGGGAGAAGCAAGAATTTTTTAATAACCAAAGAGGAAAATTAATTAGTCATATTTTAGGCCTATGCGGGAATGCGAATTCAAAACAATGACATTTATTTGAAAGCCCGTTATAAAATGATTGTGGGAATATGAATTTATGCGTTTTTATTTATGAGGAGTGTAGTGGATGACAAAACAGAAACCGCTATTTTAAAAATTGTTTTTGTATGGATGTGACAAATAAATTGAGTATTCAACACAACTACTTAGTAACTCATCCATGAAGTGCAGTTAATTTTCAGGTAACATTTTTGATAAAGAAGAAAAGTGTAATAAAATAAAAAGAGTATTGGCAAACAGTACTTTACTATAATGTATACTTAGTTTATAATCAGCGATTTTTTTTAGGATGTTTTTGGAAAATTTGGTGTCATACTCTGATAGGAGAAAGTAATTATGCAATCTGGTTTCATTTATTTAATTAGCAATAGAAAAATGTATAAATGCAAAAAAACTAAAAAAATATTTATTAATTACGAATTCTTTTAATGCGCACAAAAATTTTTTTCATCAATATCTAGGAGTAAGTCCATTACATATTCTTAAAGAAAATATACTAAAATTGTTTTATACGAGCCCTAACAACTAAATGTTCGGACAAAAGTAAATTTTTGAAGTATGAAAGGAGAACTGGAAATTTTACACAAATAATTAGTAAACACCTAACAATACAATAAGATAAAGCCTTAATAACAATATTATGCATGAAAGAAAATTATTTATTTGATTTAACAATATTTTAACCTTAATAATTAGCAAACTTTACAAAATGAATTTGCAACTAAATGTTGGGATAATTTTTAATTTAGGACCATTAACAAGGGTTACGTCTCCTTTTGCTTTAATAGCGGCCTGTATTCTAATAGGCATTGTATTTATCAAATTTTGATAAAATTCTGGCGTAAAATTGTCCCAAATTTCTTCTATTTTGGTCTTTAAGTCCCCGATGGTTCTTGGTGGATTATTGCGTACAATACGTTTAATTTTATGCCAAAAAGTTTCAATGACATTTAAGTCCGGACTGAAAGAGGGCCATGAAAGCACCTTTATGTCGTTTTCATTGAGTTCCAAAACTGTGATTTTATAAAAACAGTCGTTAGATAATTACACCACATTTTTCAAGTGCAATTTTAAAGCTACGAGAATTGCCTAAAATCACCAAATAAAGACTTGGAGATTTTTTTGTACATAAAACCAACATCCAGCTATGTAATAAAGTAAATTTTACCAAAATCCAACCAGCGGTTCCAAAACTGTGATTATTTAAATGTAGGTAGCACCCTAAAAAAAACGTTTTTTGAAAAGTGAACTGTGGAACTCAAAAAAAATGTAAAAAAAAATCATATTAACATTTCAGGATTATTGAGATTTGATTTAAAGGTTTTTTAACAAAAATCCAACCAGCGGTTTCAAAACTGTGATATTTTAAAACAGTTACTAGAAAATTCTATCATTTTTAAAAGTGCAACTTTGAAGCTCCGATAAATGCCTAAAATCACCAAATAAAAACTTGTATAACTTTTTTGTAAAAAAAACCAACATCCAGCTTTGCAATAAAGTAAGTTTCATCAAAATCCGACTACTAGATCCAACGTTTTGAAAACAATAATTCTTTGTTTCTGCAATTTTCCCATCTGGCTGGGTTAAAGTGCCACAGTTTTGGAACCGCCGAGCGGATTTTTACGAAATTTACGTTTTTATATAACTAAATGTTGGCATTATAACAGAAAAAATCATCAATATTATGGAAGTTAATTTAGATAACTTTTGCGCGTATGGAAAAAAGACAATAAAATTTATTTTTGTCCGAACATTTAGGGCTCGTATAATTTTCTTCATAGCCTGTACTTGAATTTACCCAAATTTTTAATATTTACCCAAATTGTATCTTCATCATCTCTAACTACAAAAACCTAACTTCAATCTGAGTTTCCTAATGCCATCATCAAACTTCAATTAAACCGCACAACCATCAACATTTTCAGTCCCACATCCACAACATTCTCTAGCAGTGATAACACAAACTTGCTACACCAACCTCTTTGTTTCCTTCGCTCTCGGTCTTCGGTATCTTATCTGTCCCAATGCCATTTCCACACGTTTATATTCCTTTATTACCGTGTTTATGCCAAGCAAAGATGGCGCAATTCCCTTGAAAATAACTCAATTTGTTAATGTGTCTATGATTACACGTTCAGGCACCAAAGCGAATCCGGTTAATTATGTTGTAAACGGGATGCACCAAAGTGTTTTTACCAAAGAAAATATATTATTAAACGTTGAATACCATCAGCTATTGGAATAGGTATGGGTTATTAACAGGCAAAAAGAAACTTTGTCTTGTCGCAGAATCCACTTTAATAGGGGACAATTTCAAGACATCGTCGCGACAAATAATAACATAATCATAAGTATTTTTGTTGATGCTGTAAACGTGAGGTTTAAGTGAATATTCTTGTACAAGTCGTCATTAAATAACCAATAGAATTAATGTGTTGGTTCTGTTTATAGTAACAATAGTCATAAAGGTGCTAACATTCAAGTATATTTTATAAGTTTAACCACTGTGAAACATGCCAATTGTTTACTAAATAAACACAATGGATTCGATGTGCTTAAGCTCTTAAGAAATTTAGCGCGGTGTGGTTACACTGTTATTATGTAAATAAATAAATATCGGTTGTGGATAAATCAAATTGTGCGAAAGGAATTTCACCAATTTTACATTATCTCTAATACCTAGCTTCCAATTAACAAAAGCTACTCGTAATAAAGCGATAAATTAATTCCTAAGTCTTGTTTTTTATGTCTTATTCATCGGTGCACTTAAGAGTTTATTTTGAGAGCGGCACAATAACCCCCTCATTTGTCTAGAAATTTAGAGTCGCTACATAGGATTTAGTTAAGCCCCTCATAAAGATTGTCCCAAATGCATTTTAAACTAGTACGTTCACTTTAAAAGCTTTAAAAAAGCCCGTATAAAATTTCTCAACATTTTTTCGTACAATAATTTAATCATTATTTATTACATATGGTGGTTAAAGTCACACTAATTGAAATAAGCGCATAATTGGTTGTAATATATGGGATATAAATTAACAACTATTTTATTTTGTTCAATTAAATTAATTGACTTACCGCCAAGCAACCCATAAATATTAAATAATGTGTAAGTTTGCGTTGTAGGAAAAAAATAACCTGGTTAATTGTGTTTGTGTAAATAATAATGAGCGATGATAACGCACACAAAGGCACATTACACACACGATTTAATTATTCTTTCCGCTACAGCCTCGATATTTTAATAAATTATTTGTTAGCACATTGTTTTCTCTCAATTAAATTTTATTTCGTGTAATGATAGACAGAGAATATTTCAATTTAAACGGCAACAGGCAATGATGCTCAACCATTAATATTACCGAAGAAAATTGAAGATTACTAACGATTAAAAGTATATAAAACTCGTGGAAAAACGCTAGTTTTTATGCAAATTATTAAATCATAACCATTTCCATATGAACAATTTAGTCGGTCTGAAATTGTTATTACCCAACCAAACAACCACATCATCAGGATGGTACTTTAATGTAGCTTGTATGCACAGTTTTATGAGTAGGTAGAAAGACATTATTTAGGTGATTGCGTATAATGGAGCAGTTTTTTCAGCTTTCTAGTTGTTTTTATTTTACACACTGAGATTGGTCATTGAACCGGCTATTAGAATCGCAAGGGAATTAATAATAGCTTATAGGAAGAGCTTTGGAAGGTTTAAGTGAGTGGATTAGCCACAACTTGTATTCCAAGTACAGGATGTGCTGTTTATATTGATATATTAATTAGTGAGAAGACGAAATAAAGTATGAGAATCGATACATGTGTCTACGAAGAATGGTTAATGCCACTGGTGACGATTTGTGATATATTTCAAGTATTTTTTTGTTTGCACAGGGTTTTGCTTTGACTTTGCATTGGAATGTTCGTGGAGGTTCTCAAAAATGAAGAAAACACCTTGCAGTCCAGTGCTGTTTAGTATTGACTTTGGAATATATTCTTCGGTGAAATATATTTATAAATTTTAACCAAGAAAAATAATATTTTGAAAATCAATTTGATGTATTAGATATAATTATTATCACTTTCGATTATTATTTTTATGTTCTCCAATAAAGAATTTGAATATTATTCACAACCAGAAAAAAGTTGAGAAAAGAAATGCTTTTTATTTCCCAGTAGTATACGAAGTGGTTCCTTAGCTTGTTTCTAATTTTGCAGGAAAAAAGTTAGTGGAATAATTCCTCAGTAGCTGATGAATTTTTTTTTTTAAGTTAGAGAATATAAATATTTATTTCGCAATTATAGGAAGTAGGGACATACTATATTTAAAACGAATAAATCAGTCTCTTAATTAAAATGAAATTAAATGCATAACAATTATGTTTTATTAGCGAATAATTCCAAAGAAACAATTTTCTACAGTTACATAAATAATTATTTCCACATACCTATACATAAAAGTTTAACAAACTCAAATAACATTTATTTCTTTAATTAAATAATCCCTTTCATGTGTGCATAAAAAATACACGAAACTATCGTATATAGACGACTTCCAAAGCTCTTTAATTTTCTGATGTAGAACTTTTAACTTAAACACATTTCACATCCGAAAACTTTTCTTTTAATATATATCAATCCAGTCCAGACAGTATAAGCACGCGAGGGCGAACCTTTTGAAGCTTTTATCGTCTGAATAACGTGCAAAAAATCTCTCTCGTCAAGTTCCATTTCCGTTTTGCAAAATGAAATGTGACCCTCTTTCTCCCACGTAATTTTATTGCTGAAATTGCGGGGCGTTTTCCCTGAAACTAGGGAGACTAGCCTCGTTAAAAACATCATCGCTGTTGGCTGTTAGTAACACAACACGAGTTCTAAACATTTTCTTCACATTTTTACCCAACACAAACAAACAGAGAATACAAGCTACCGGTCTGTCTTTTGTGAGTGTTTCGGGAGCATTGTTTGGATGTGCTTTGTATGCTTTCCAAAACTAGATTAGTGTGTATGGATTGAATGCAGCTATTTACCTAGACGAGAGTTTGTCAAAGGAAGGCGTTGAAATCTTTGAAAAATCTATTAACATGTCTATAGACCAGTTCCTGTGACCCCAAAACTTGAAAAAGAATTTCATAGTTGATGACTTGACGTTAATCCCCAGAGAAATTTTTAGAACAAGGTGTTGATTAACAACTTTATGTAGTAGATTGTCCTCAATTACAACAAACTATAAACCAATCGATCTACGCCCTACTAATTACTAGTAAAACTAGTTCAAGACAAAAACTCCTATAACGGTTCCTTCATAACGAAAAACTAAATCCTTTGTCACTCCACCGCCCACGTAATTACAAAGCATAATATATGGTGGTGTTACCAGGGAATGTCTCTGGTTATTTATATTATAAGCACCATTCATTATCGAATAACAATATGGTCCATTCTTTAGATGTCTTTAACATTCTTTAAGTCCGGAGACATATCCCCCAGTATCTGATACAAGTTGAGTTTTAAATCTTACCCACGACCACACGACATTGTTCTAAGTTATGGCTCGAAAGAAATGCCCTGTCGTATGTTTAAAGTGCTTGTCTGCATTTACAGCCTTATTAAGTAACTTGAAGTGGTGATAATTTTATTTATTTCCAAGAAAATCATCATCGATATTGTTATTGTTGATTTTCTATCGGTTTTTTCTGTGATTATCGTTGAAAGGTGATCGGGTTCCTGGAAGTTAATCGACCACAACCGCTATGGGGCAATTGGATTGACTATACCAAGAGACAAGTCAAATTATTACAGTTTTCATTCGGAATTAATTAAATGTCTGCGGATTGTGAGAATAATCCACTTTATATTTATGAAATTCATTGAAAAGCTAACAAAGTACAAAAGTTATATTAGCGGAAAATTGAAATATGTATTATCATCACAACGCGAATTTCCCCCCTGAAAAGTTGGACGCGTCAGGCATAATAAATGAAGGTTATTTTCTATTGATTTTCCTTTTTTGTCGGTGACTCTCGCTAGATTTAATGCTCATTAAATATAAATAAAATCAGAAAGTGACGGGTATTTTATTGATTAACACGTAATTGATGAATGATCACTCTGATATGGCGCCAGGGAAAGGATTGGAATCCAATTTAAAAAGAAACAAAGGCGAAAGATGAAAAAATTTTAAATGCATTAAAGACGAAAAAGTTGAAAATTATAAAAACTTTGTTTGTTTCTTAAATTTCACGATGGCTCGAAAAAAATCAAAATAACCAAAAAATATCTGACTGTAAGAGGTGCAGATTAAAAAACGTGCAAACTTTTCTTAATGTAAATATATTTTTTTTGTGTGGAAATAAATATTTTCCAAATTTTAGTCAGACTCTTAATCTCGAGAGGTACGCAAGTATTTATTCCTATAAATTTATAAAGACTTTCTTCCTTAAAAAAGATGGCAAATCGAAAATTAAATCTTTACATTTAAGACATTAAGGGCCAGTTTCTTGTGTCTCGATTTGATGACTAGAAGCTTCAATAATTGTAACCACAATATTCCACCATCTATCTACTAAAGTTAACAGCAACACAAAAAACGTGTAAATTCCAAATTTGTGTAGCCGCCCCTGAAAAGAATTTTTAACCCATCAAAACAGGTACAAAATTATTTTCCACATTCCGACTTTCACTCTTCCCCTTAACAGTTTTTATAACATATCGAACAAATCAAATTTTATTGGGGTAGGTATATAACTTTCTTATAAGAACCGTTTTTGGGAAAAATTAAAAAAGTTTACAAAAACTTTTTCATATTTGTTGCCCATCATAAAATTTAAAGTTTTTAAATCACTGCAGGTAGAGTAGAACAACATTTAAATGTTTCCTGGGAAGCAATGTTACAAAACATGCTTTTTTCGAATTTCTATTATATTAAAACGAATTAAAAGGTTATAATAATATATTACCACAATTAGCAAAATAACAAACAATACCAGGAAATTAATTAAACAGTTTGTGCCTTCTAAAAACAAAAAGAAAACCATCAGGCAACACCTTGTTTCATAATATATTATTTTATAGTCTAGTGCACATATTATTAATGTTAATCAATAACTTATCCGCTTAGATATCAATCAACTAATAAATAGATTTATTATTACTATTTTCTTTAGCTTTAACCAAGTATCTACTTGAACACACAACATTACGCGGAAGATAATGAATTTAATTGTTATTTTGTCACTATCCAATTTTACTACAAATAAGATTCACTTTCGTTTTTAGTTTAAGCTTCGTGCTCAATTACACTCACCGGATGTTGTTGTTGTTATTCAACAGATATCTTAAGAAGTAATTTGTTGAATTACTTACCTCAAAGAAAAAATAATTAAAACGTTAAATACAATCAAGTTATATGCTGTAAAGTCTTACAATAGTTTCCCATAAAAATGAAATCGCTTACAGATTAGAAATAAAAGCAAAAAAATCACTATACTATATGTTACTTTCTTCTGTGATTGTATTCGATAATAACACGTTTAGTATAATGCTTTGATGTTATCTGTTAATTGTTCTAGTTGTATGTCCATTTATATACCTCACAGTTATAGGTTACTTACATATTTACATATTATCTAGAACTGTAGGTTTGAGGGGACATGTTAAATTCCCAAGACATGGAAGAGGGTGACGATTTGAGATTAGAAGGCAATGCACGTATTTTTCGTTTTCCCTGTGAGATGATTGTAAATAAATATATCCTGGTCCCTCTGTCAAACGACAGGAATTTGAATACCGCGTTTTGTCAAGGGACAAAGAAAGTTCCGTAAGAATATGATGTCACTTTAGATGCGACATGCAGGGTCTTTTTTAAACAGTCATGTCACAATCTTAAGAAAAAATGCTTCTATTTGTTGAAAGATTGAGAAAACTTTCTATTTAGGGCATGCGTAACAAAATTGTGTTTTTCTTCTTGTCTTGTATCATTGATATAAAATTCCAAAAATTCAAGTTTACATCTGGTCCGTTCTATTTTAGCTTGGTTTACATAATAAATTCTTTTGCACAAAGAACTGACTGCTATTTCAAAGGCTTCATTCTATTCACACACAATTTTTCATCACCATTATGTCCTTTACTTGAAATCCATTTATTTTTCAATTACTGTCCAATGTAACGATGTTTACATAAATTATTCACGTAGTTAAATTGTTTATAGCTCATACAAGACATAAATGTATATATGCAACACCATCTCACAAGAATGTTAATTCCTTAATCTAAATTTAATTTCCTTATTGCCTGGTTGCTCAGGAATAATGTAGCATCATGCAAGAAATTCGCTTTATATTAAATCCATATAACTAACAAAAAAAAAACGGAAATGTTTCGTAGCTATTGTAATAGAGCTCCTTACGGTATTAATATGTGGTTCTTCTCCATAACGGCAATCGCCATTAAAACAAAAATGTGATCCATAATTTATTTAACGTGCAAATTGATATGGAATTAATTTTGCAGCTGTCGGAACATGGAACACATCAGACAGACGACAGTTTGTGATTTGTGTGGCGTTTTTCCTGCAGCGAGACATCCAGATCGTAGGCAAAAGGGAAGTGCCAGTGGTAATTGGAGTATTTATGAAATTATTTACTGTGATTATTTATTATCTAGTTGTTGATTCCGGCTAATGCAGCAAATTCTCTGCAGTGTAACTGATAGCATAGTAATGTGTGATGAATTTATCCTTGTGGTAAGAGAGGTACAGTCAGGTCGTAAATTTACAAGGATTTTGATAAATTACTGTAGGTATTTCTAAAAATAAAAGGCGCAGTTAGTTCAGTTAGGAATTTTGGGCTTAGTTAATTATTAAATTATTAGTCTTGGCGGTGTTAGTTCAAGGCAGGAAGTGCGCTCTTTCAGAAATAACCACTTTAATAACGCGGTGTAATTGTGGGCTAGTTAGCAAAACTAAATTTAGCATTATGCATCTTGATGATGTTTAATCTAACAACTCGAAACCCATCTGCCACACAATCACCTAAAAGATATATTATACTTTCTAATATAAATACTTTATTCAGCATGATAGAATTGACTCCAAGATATATTATTATTATTATTGCCACTTCGGTTTTTTTCTTGCACCATCAACCAACGTGCACTTTCTCATGTTATTGAATATCAACTGCTTGAAACTCGAGGTGTGTATAAATGGATTTGCAATTTTAATTGAATCTATTGATCAATGCCGTTTGCCCATACGACGATGGTGACAACAAATCTAAGTTATTTAACAGATCCTTCTTCCTCTTCTACACATCGGTAATTGAATCCAGTCATATTTCATAAAGATATATTACAAGTGACTTTAGAACATGTTTGTATGTTGTATAAATACGTTTATTAAATAATACGCTGACTGTTCTACCTTCAATTAAAAAAAATCACGACCATGATGGAGACACGGTTAGATGCACATCTTCTTGAGTAACACGCTGAATCTCCTTGTTTGAAATATTTATGAGCTGTTGCAAAAACCCCCACAATTAATTATGGGTGATTTCTGCAATATCCACATTGTGTCTATTTTCAGGAAAAGTACGTCTGTTTTTGTTAGTTTTTCATTATCCGCCGGTGCGCTGTGATCTCGGATTTGTTTAGTTTGCTTTACCCTCCATGTATTTATCTTAACATACGCTGCTAGGTAGATGTTAAAGTTTGAGTAACCACAAGGGGCGGCTGGAAGGAAGGCAATTATGGAGCTAGTGGCTTGGCATTAACTTCTTGGATTCCATTAATAAATAACACGGCGTTGTATGGAGCTAATAGCGGGTTTATTGGACGAGGTGGAAAATGGATCTAAAATGTACTGGTTTATTAAAAGAGAAGGGAAGGGAAGTTCCTCCAGCGTTTTGCTTACTTTTATGGATACATATATGATTAACCAGCAGAAAATTGAAAAATGGCAACATGTAATTAAATTAAACTAATTAAATTTAAAAAAACCAAATGTGGATTCTTAATCTTTAAGCAGAAGTTCCATAATAAAGGTCAAAATTTATAATTGCCCCGCATTTAGGATCTTTTCAAGTATTTTTCTATATTAGGGAAATTTCATAAAAATTATGTGTGTGTTGAAGAACTGAAGGATAATTAGATGGACTCAAGAATATTCCTGCTTTAAAAGTAAGCGACAATATAAATTTCCTTATAAATAAATTTGAGGATCACTTCACCTATAAGAAAAACTGCACATATAAAATAGAAAAAATGAAATTTCTGCTACGAAAACAGCAAGACTGAAAAACCATAGAATAATTTTTGACTATTTTAAAAACTTTCAGTGAATTTGAGGATTTAATCAAGAGTCTAGTGAAAGGCATATTTTTTGGAGTTGAGGGGAATTTAATGGAAAATTTGTCTCGTAAAGTCCGTTGCATTAAAATTGGAACATTTACGGAGAAATGAAAGGAATTTAGAGACATTTTTGAGGAATTTCTTTGGATTTTCAGGAGTTTTGTAGTATTCGATAGGAATTTAGACGCATTTTTGGAAATGTGAGGTATTTATGAAAAAAGGAATTTCTTGTCCCTCAAATTTGACTGTAGCTAACAAGAGATTGGTTATCTGAGGGATTTGTTGTTTTTTTTGAAGGAATTTTTGATAATTTGTGTCTTATAAGTTCGTTGCATTAAAACTGGAAAATTTACGGAGAAATTAAAGGAATTTAGAGAAATTTTTGAGGAATTACTTTGGATTTTCAGGAGTTTTGTAGTATTTGAGAGGAATTTAGAGGCATTTGTGGAAATGTGGGGTATTTATGTGGCATTTTTATAAAAAAAGGAATTTCTTGTCCCTACAATTTTGACTGCAGCTAACAAGAGATTGCCTATCTGAGGAATTTGTTGTCTTTTTTGAAGGAATTTTTGATAATCTGTGTCGTATAAGTTCGTTGCATTAAAATTGGAACATTTACGGAGAAATTAAAGGAATTTAGAAAAAATTTTGAGGAATTACTTTGGATTTTCAGGAGTTTTGTAGTATTTGAGAGGAATTTAGAGGCATTTTTGGAAATGTGGGGTATTTATGTTTCATTTTTATGAAAAAATGAATTTCTTGTCCCTCAAATTTGACTATCTGAGCAATTTGTTGCCTTTTTTGAAGGAATTTGTTGGAATTTTTGAAATTGTGAGGAATTTAGAAGGTATACCAGGTATTTTTAAGGATTTTCATAAAAAAACGAATTTTTTGTTCCCCAAATTTGGCCGTGGGTAACCCCTCGGACATTCTACTAAATGACTTTTGTCGAAAAACTAACAAACTAACTACCTGAATGTAATGGAAACCTGATTATCGTTTTTCCAACGAGATGAAATAATTTTAAAGAAAATTTCGTAGTACTATTAGAGCCAAATTTTGAAAACTTTCCAATAAATGCGCCCTAATCTGAAATTTTTTCTGATTTCTCTATGCGTCATTTTAAAACGGTTCCTACGAATTCTACCGAAATCAAACATCAAACCAACAAAAAACTTACGTATCTTCTTCAAAATGGCGGCATAACAGCACTTTTACGACTTTTTGTCTCTAAACCATATGTGCTTTACATTTACGATATCTGTTTCAGATTAAACGAGATTTTTATGAAAGCGTGAAATTAACATAGAAAAGACATCACCATTTTACAAGCACGTAAAACAATATTTGCTCTCGCACTGTGCGGTGTTAAATTTCTGTTTACTTTCATAATAATGTTCTTGCGACAAACGACGTAGGTACACCTTACCTTTTTGATGAACAGACATTAATTTGTCTATGCTACTACGCAAGTTAAGGTATGCTAATGTTAATTAAATCAAATGTACTGGAGTATAATGAGGCCCAATTAACTGTCTCCTTGTCATAAATGCTACAGTATAATATACATTTCCATGGTTTTTTTTTTGCAAAGAATCAACCTGTTTACGATTTAAATATAAATGCCATTGCATTAATGCAACTATAAGAATTTCTGCGTAATCACTAAACATTCACGGTTTTAACCTAAAGGCAACAAAGCAATTTACAAAACAGTTAACGTTGCGTTATTAGTTATTTTTTTGTATTGCATCTCTCTTAGCTCTTCAGTGCAAAATTATCAGTTATGTTGTGATATGGCAGTCCGTTTTACGTTTGCTCATAAACATAAATAAACCACAAACAGACAGTTAACACTGAACCCGATTTGTTGCCCACAGCATAAACAAATCCTGCAACATTTAAAAGTGCATTAAATTACTTAATAGAAACCATAAACAAGGAGAAACTGTACGATCGTCGAAATAAATAAAATGGTACCGCACCTATTTAACCCAAAAAAAGCTGTTAATAAAAAAATAATGAAGCGCTTCCTGTGTTTGTTTTTTGTTGGGTATTTCATAGGGAAATTATTAAAATGTTCCGAAATTTATATAGCTTTGGGTCTTGATTATTACATTCTTGCGCCCGGTAACATTTTTACAATTTTATGGGACTTAATGCAAAGGTATTTCGTTTATTTTTCATGTAATTCCTGCAGATTATAATGATACTCGCATGATGAGGCAAACTGATAAAACAAGTTTTTTGTTAAATTAAGACTTCACTATACACACACAGGCAAATGAGAAAAAACGTTGTATGGTTTTCTTATTATCAAGATGTTAAAATATAACTTTACATGTTAATAAACGATTATTAGATTTATGATATAAAGAAAATTCGAATTCAATTTGTAAGGTGAGAAGCCGCGACATTATTCCAAAGACAAACATTTTCCAATAAATACAAAACTAAAATGTCGTCACGCAACTTCTTCGCATTCTACATCAAGTTCATATCCTTCGCTGGTGCTTTTTTCGTACCTGATAGCCATCAGCGCGTTGGATGCTGATATTATTTAAAACAAGAGAAGGAATTGAATATTACAGATAATTTCTCAACAAGGAAAATCGACTTCTGGATAATACATTATTGCGTTGAGTGATACAATGATTCTGTATAATAACACTTATTAACGACCTCCCGTGTTACTAACAAATTATAACCGGAATAAAAAAGCTATTTAGAATTATTCATACTATAAGCAGGCAGGCGCACTTTGTTGCCTTTGCAGAAAGGATTTATTATTTATTTAAGGCCCACCTATAGCTTTGTAGCAAATGAAATTGAATTTATCCCAAACGACCCGCTATTTTTCTTTAGCAGAGCAGGTGTAAATTTTTTATAAGCTAAAGAGGGAGCAGGTTAACATTCAACGTATGTTTTATATTTTAGTTCAAAACGAAACTTCTTGCTTGTAGACTATTTATTATCTCGCTTGTTGACTGACTGGTAATTAAAAAAGGGAAATTAATTAGAATTAAGCTTGGTTGGGAAAACGGCAATGACAAAGCAACGTACACTTTTCTCCCGACATAGACTATGTAATTAGTATCATATTCTATGAAGTCATGCATCCATAAAAACCCGAACAAAAACTATATAGTTAAACATTAAATTTAATGTAAAATTGTTATATAATTTGCCCCATCACATGTGAAGAGGAAAATACAGGTTGTAGCCGACAAGCCAACGTGTTGCATATTCATTAGAGCCCAGCGAAATGAAACAGTCCAGTCATCAAAATAAAGTGAACAGGTAATATAAAACAATACAACAAAAAAGAAAAAAAAATTTAAACCAGAACATGGAAGGGACTGGAAGATGGTGCGCGGTTGATCGGTCCACTCCAAAAGAGAGTTACTTATATCGAACAAAGTCAATCCAAAATCCAATTATTTTTTTCCCTCTGCAATATAAACGAGGGTCAGACATCAACAACCATCATCAGCGTGGCCGAAGAAGGTCGCTTTACTGAAGCGGAAAGTCTTTCATGGGTTTTAAGTTGATCGAATTTAAAAATCCACATTACGATAATGTGTACTATAGACTCGTTGAAATTAGTTTTTGTAAGCTGTAGAGATCCAGCTGCAAAATTGACATTTAAAACAGACTTTTAATTTTAGTTGATGCTAGAGTATTAAATTTCATATATAGAGATTTTATATCTGATGGAACCGTAAATTTTATAGAAAATAATTAGTAATACGTGGAAAAACTTAATGAAATTTGCTTAATTATTGTGTACAATAAATTAAGGAAAATCAAAAAACAATTGTTAATTAACATTGCTAATGGTTGCTTTAAAATGTAAGTAATTTTCCTTTAAAACACTTCATTATTCTCACAATTAATTTCGACCTCAAATTGTTGTTTGTCAACTAAACTACATTGTTTTAAATGTGCCAACCTGTTTGATTATCCTAGAAACTGGACTATTATGTGAAATTTAAATTCGTTCTAAAAGTTGTTGTCCAAGCAGATTTGATGTGCCTATAGTCCATTTTTAGAAAATAGAGCGAATTGGAATTAAAAATATTTAGATAATTTAAAATCCAAAAAATGGATTGATTCTTTTCCGACTAAATAACCAATCTCACTGTAATAATAAATTTTTAGTGCCAATCCTCTCTACTTACAAAAATTTTTAACTTTAAGTGTCTCTAATGAGTTCAAATTGTAAAAAGTGCTAATCCAAAATCTAAGAATGTTTGTTTCATTTATAGTAAAATGATGCACCGATATCCAAAATTGTACCGATCTTGAAAAATATTTTTTGGAGGAGCTTTCGAAAAAAATACACAAGCTGCTACTTTACTTCCTCTTCGTCAGAATTTTTTTGGATTTTCCAATTTCTCCATAATGAAGTGTACCTACTCAAACTCTCAAACAAAAATTTGTTTACATCTAAAAACTTTTCCTATTCTTAACTGCTAAGTCTGACCATACAAGTCTCCTTCGCCTATAAGACAGTGTTTTGCACTCAAAACCCCATTAGGCAATAAATCTCGAGTTAATGCACAATTCGCACACTACCACTCGCCTCTGCTTAACAATTTCAAGACATTATAGATTTATCAATTTGCGTTTTTCAAATCCTAAGTCATTTCTTGGTTTCACGCTTGGTTTTCACGTTTTTTTCCCTGTGCAACACACAAATTACCACAACTTGAAAAAATCCATCGGTACGCATGACTGCCCTTTGCTAGAGTAAACACAAATTACCAATACATTTTTCCACCATCACCTGCCGTTCATTATCCTACCACACCACCGCCATAACCTGAAGGCATACAATACCTACACCAAACGCTCATAAAGTTGCTTATCGCCCATTAGATAAAACTCTCCCACCTTATATCAACTTTGTCCCGGGCCGTTTGTTTTTAATCAACACAGCGCTCTGGAATAAAGATCGAAACCGACCATCATCATTGTGGTTGTCCCTCGGCAGTTCGTCATCTCTTTGCTCGTTAACGAGGATTGATGGATGTATGACAGGTGCCCTATCGGCGTACGTTTGCAGGTCCGTTAGTACCAGGGTCGATGGTATATCCAAGGACGGGCTTTTCTTCTTCCACTGGCGCGGTATCGGTATCCAGTCTTCAGATGGAACTGGCTGGCTAGCAGTGTCGTTGTCTAGGTGGACCACTCGTTACTTGCTGCAGCTGTGGTCGCAAGGGGCGGTACCATGGTTAAGAGTCAATTACACAACATAACTATCAAATCATAAGCAGTACCCTAAGCTTGTTTGGGTTAATAACGAAGGCTTTATTAGATTTTTTGTGATGTCCTAGTTGCGAGGATAATAAGCGCAATTAGATGGTTTTTGTCGGGATATGACCGAAATAACCATCAAGAGAATAATTACACAGGAAACCGTACAATTAATACTTCAGATGGAAGATAAATCAATAGAATTTTTCTGCGAAGGAAAAATAAATCAGCGATGGACGAAAGCCGCACTAATAGCAATTTTACAACTCTTTTCGTACCGCCAAGATCCACAATGGTCAGTTTGTAGACGTCTATTTATAAAAGATGAAAACTACACCAACGAATGCCATATGAGAATGTATGGCCGACAACTGCGGCCACACAAATCATTTAGACAGATCGCATAAATTAAAATTGGAAGCCGAAGATATTTCTTTGTGTTCTTGAATGTTTGTACCCACCCATTTAATACTATACACAAAACATCTGTCCTCATTTTTTTTAAATTATTTTCATCGGACCAATTTCCAAACCAAACAATCCGAGTTTCGTTGCAGTTTGTGAAAATCAACAAAATAATCATCTTTGTGATTGTACCAATTACTTAACACAAAAATTGTTGTTTGTTTCTGCATCTGCAAATATTTCTCTAGCATAATACTTGAGGAAACTGTTAATTAAGAATGATATATGTTTTATAACCGTGGAATTAACAAAACGAAAAAGAAATCGTGTTAGGTACTTTATAATTAGCTTTAGGTTTCACTGATCGGATGCGGGGTTTTAACATAAAAGTACATGAAAATGTTGTGAAATTATTAACCAAGAATCCAAGGGGCGCAGGTAGATGAACTAGACACAACCTCGAACTGCTTAAAATTCCATTACCCAACACTTTAATTACCAGTGTTATTTGCTTAGTGCTTCAATATGTTTGAACAAACAACACACATCTGACTAAAAGTAAATAGTTTTACTCAGTTTTAGGCACTGTTGTCGACACTTTTTTACATCTGTTAAAGTTTCTTTATTTGCAATAACGGCAAACTTCTTTATGAAACAAGTTGTGCCAAAATAACTTTATTTACCATAAAGTCGCGTGGGATGTCTTGTTCCCCTCCATCGATACCCATTTGATCAAAGATATAAATTTAATCCAAACAAACTTGTTTCTTATTAAAAGTTTTTTATGGGAAATATCACCGGAACAAATTATATTATAATTTATATTTCAACAGGCTTAAAGAGCTATGCTTGATTTAGGAATATAATTCTGATGGGGCTATTTTATGGTTATTTTGGGAGACATTCAATACAAGACCATAAAAATTATCCAATTAAATGGTTTCGGTGTGGAAATATTTATTGACACGACTGGACGCATGATTAGTAAACATCATCAAAGAGAACAAGGAAAAAACAGTTTATTAATTATTTTTTAGTTTGCGTGGAGTTTTCGTGCTGTCCAAAGAAAATCAACAATGAAGATTAGATTTTGGACGTGATAATTTGTTTAATGGATTTCGTCAAGGCCAATTAAAATATTACAGCCAAGGTCGAAACGTAAGTTCGATGAACTGAGATATGAAAATATGGCGGGTGAACTATGAAAAATGTGATAAATTATTGGCAAAAGAAAATTAATGATTATTAAACTACAGATCTAGTAAAGATAACATTGCTTATGTACGGTGAGCCAAAATTAATGTTTCCTCACTATTATATTGCTATCTTGGTAAATTTAGAAGACCGTTAAAGCTCGTTTACATACATGAGAATGTAACTAACCAAAAATTTATGTTACGAGAATAAATCTACACTGGGTGCATTTTTTTGCGAAAACATCTTCAACTTTCTTCTTTCTTATATGGACCTCATGTTCGGTTTGTTGTTTAATACATTTTTTTGGTCGATTTCAACAAAAATTTCAAAAAAAGTCCATCAACAAAGGCAGCTGCTTTCTTCTTTAACTAATTAAATAACAAAAAAATTATATTGTAAAGAATCGATTTCTCTTAATAACTGAACAATATGAAACTGCACGTATTTTAAGTAAATTTTTAGGTTACACATTTTTTTCAGAAGTACTAAAATAAATTTATGATTTTCTTAGTAAAATTTATGGATGTTTTTAAAGAGAACTTTACAATCAATATTTTCCTGCAGATTTTCAGCAAAAAGAGTAAATATGTGAAATGGGCTTGTTCTTTTGCTCAACTGCATAATGTATAAATTTTTCTAGGCAATTTTTGAGCCCATAAATAAAAGTAAGAATTTTTGTTCACCATTACATTGTTATATAGGTAATCATTATTTCCAATGATTTAATTTATAATTTTATTGTTATATATTCAGTTACGACACAAATTAATTTTTCAAGGAAAATCACTGAAAAATTGATGCCATATTAAGCATAAACCGCTTTTAATGTTTGTTATTATGGATAACTTTACTGCATTTGTAGAGCATAAAACTGGTACTTATCTACCACCTACTGGTAATACCACATGCTAATAAATAACATCTAACCTAATTAAATATGCATCGATTAATAAAGATGACTTGCATTTGATTAATACAGTTTCTATACTGTATGATTATTATTTCATTTCCCCTATTTAATCTTGTATAGTACCTGCAATTTCTAAAAAAAAACATATAGCACTATTTCGAAACAATAAGTGAGGTCGCAACATAAAACCAAGACAATTCCATTTTATTATTATTGGCTTTTCAAACACAATATTATTTTGTAATTTGTATATTTAATTAAGTACTATATACACAGAATTATTGGCCAAGCCAATTGTTAAAAATTCCCTTTACTAACCAGTAGGTATACAAAGTAATACACTTGGCGGTTTTGCGGTTTTAGTACGCAGACCAAGAACAAACGTAAACCAATAAACTAGTAAAACGCGAGAAGTTGTAATGAGCGACCATTACAAATTTTATTCTTTTAGTTACAACACTCACATTATTTATTTGTGAAGGTGCATTGGTCGTTAGTTTTTGCCAATTATACAAACGCAACGCACAAAGTTAATGCGTGATGCTGCAGGGCTGGAAATAAAAATTAATGGCACTACTATAGTTATTATTTGGCACTTTGCGTTTATGGTATTCCATTATGTGCAAAGCCGGATCTATAGGCAGATTATCTTGGAAAGTTTAACGACTAAAATAAAACTGTCTAATATCCATATTAAAAACTTTATTTAATATGTAAAATAATTTTATAGGCATGTTTTTTTTCCAAACAAAACCTTAAAGATTTCCAACCATTACAACATTCAAAATTTTTTCCCGTGTCAAGCAGATAATGGCTGACACACCTCATGGTTTTAATTTAAACAATTTACATATAAAGGAGATGAAGCTAATTTTTCTTGTACACAGAGTCGAGGCGGAATCCATTTTTCATTGTCAAAGCGAACGAAACAAGATAAGACACCAATTAAAAACAACTTGTAATTAGATAATGAAATTCCAAGCCTGGGCGACAAACCTGGAAAACTGATACAAGTCCCTAATTGAATGTGTTTGAATAATCCGAACGGAATTTTAAATAAGTTCGCCACATGCACTGCAGTACTTTTATAATAATTAAAGCTGTAATGATAAATGATTGGTGCTATGTCATGTTCATTTAAAACTCTTGTGTAAATTACGCTTTTATTTTCCACATCCAGCCTCAAGTAATATCTTAATTTGCACATTTGCTATGCGTGAATGGTTTTCTACAAAACTATGAAATTATTATACATATAGAAAACGACAATTATTATTAGAACAGCAATAGCCTTGATTCAACATCAATAAATTATCAATAATATTTACAATCAGCATGTGAAACTGAGCAAATGCTACTTTATGTAAATAAATAAAGATCCTGATGCGATTATTTGTGTGACAACAGAAAAATAAACTGCAGGATTTTAAAATAAATTCCTAAACGGCGTTTCATCATTAATTACGCTTATCAAGTGACAACAACAAATGTTTAGTGCATGGTGGAGGTTTAATGGATTTAAATAATGCAGCCACTGCAATCACAACAAAATCATTTCTGAGAAAAACTTGTTTTGATTTGTTTACTTAAGCTGTATTAAGCAAATAGTGAAACATGATCCCGCAAGTACAATTTAAAACACAGAAATTTGTTTATCAACGAAATTACAGATAAAAGTAAAAGCACAACAAAACTCTTATCAAAAATATTTGTTTTTGAACGAAACTTCAGAAACATGATCCTGAAAGTAGAATTTTGTTTAGCAACTAAAATATTTCCTGAAACCACAAAAAAAGTATTTAGACTGGATTGTTTAGAACTATTGAGGGTAGACCATTTTGATAAATTCCTCAACTTTCACTCAGTCGTAATTTTGTGAAGCAATACAAAAAACTCATCCAAATCAACACATAATCAATTGAAGCTTGTAGTTGCTAAAAAAGGGGCATAATTAAATTAATTAAACTCGAATATCTTCGAATAATAATGAGCCACTGCTGATGCAGATTCGCTCCGGTCAATCTGCATATAAATATAAAATATCCTCTCTAACATAATAATACACCGAACGTTTTGATATTTAATACACGCAAACCGGGTTATGAATTTAATGGTGTAATATTTACGTCTCCTGTAGTTTTTCAAGTCGTAAATAACTTTCATAAAAAAACCAAGATCATATATCGAATCCCACAAAGCAAACTTTGTACATTTCGTGACGAATAAATTTGTGATGTTGATTAAACAAAGAAATTGAAACATTTTAAGTTTTTTTCTAGCAAACTCCAACAAGGTGAGTTTAATGCGCGGTAAGCATAAAAATGGCACAGAAAAAATTATTTGACGCCACTTTAAAAACGATAATTAATATCTATTGTTTGGAGCTAGGAAACTATTTGAAAAAATGCAATTATTATTAATGGCAACAAGGCAAAAAATTGCCAGCATTGAGTATTGTCCTATCTTTATTGTCCGGTCACAGTTAGCATTTTTTTACAGGTTTCGTTTTAGTATAGAATAAAAGAAACTCCAAGACATGTTTTTTGAGATAAAGTTTAAATAACTCTAGATTATTTATAACAACCATTTCACATTTTAATAGCAGAGTGAGTTCAGGAACAGTCAAAAAATTTTACTACGAGCCCTAACAACTAAATGTTCGGACAAAAGTAAAATTTTTAACTATGAAAGGGGAACTGAAAATTTTACACAAATAATTAGTAAACACCTAACAATACAATAAGATAAAGCCTTAATAACAAAATTATGCATGGAAGAAAATTATTTATTGGATTTAACAATATTTTAACCTTAATAATTAGCAAATTTTACAAAATGAATTTGTCTCTAAATGTTGGGATAATTTTTAATTTAGGACCATTAATAAGAGGTTACGTCTTATTTTGCTTTAATAGCTGCCTGTATTCTAGCAAGCATCGTATTTATCAAATTTTGGTACAATTGAGGCGTAAAACAGTCCCAAATTTCTTCTACTTTGGTCTTTAAGTCCCCAATGGTTCTTGGTGAATTATTGCGTAGAATACGTTTATTTTATGCCAAAGAGTTTCAATGACGTTTAAGTCCTGACTGGGCAAGGGCCATGAAAGCACCTTTATGTCGTTTTCCTCAAGTTCCAGAACTGTGATTTTTTAAAAACAGTCGTTAGAAAATTACGTCACAATTTTCAAGTGCAATTTTAAAGTTACGAAATATGCCTAAAATCACCAAATAAAGACTTGGGGATTTTTTGGTACATAAAACCAACATCTAGCTTTGCAATAAAGTAAATTTTACCAAAATCCAACCAGTGGTTCCAAAACTGTGATTATTTTAATGTAGGTAGCACCCTCAAAAAACACGTTTTTTGAAAAGTGAACTGTGGAACTCGAAAAAAATGCAAAAAAAATTGATATTAACATTTCAGGATTTTTTCAATATAGTACGATTATTGAGCTTTGATTTAAAGGTTTTTTGACACAAATCCAACCAGCGGTTTCAAAACAGTTACTAGAAAATTCTATCATTTTTAAAGGTGCAACTTTGAAGCTCCGATAAATGCCTAAAATCACCAAATAAAAACTTGTATAACTTTTTTGTAAAGAAAACCAACATCCAGCTTTGCAATAAAGTAAATTTCATCAAAATCCGACTACTAGATCCAACGTTTTGAAAATAATAATTCTTTGTTTCTACAACTTTCCCATCCTGCTGGGTTAAAATGCCACAGTTTTGGAATCGCCGTGCGGATTTTTACGAAATTTACGTTTTTATATAACTAAATGTTGGCATTATAACAGAAAAAACCAACAATATTATGGAAGTTAATTTAGATAACTTTTGCGTGTATGGAAAAAAGACTATCAAATTTACTTTGGTCCGAAAATTTAGTTGTTAGGGCTCGTATAAATCTTGAGCTACACAATACAATTTATACATTTTTTTATACGAAATTAAAAACTAAATTTTTGAGTTAATAGTCTATTTACTGCTATTCTTTTAATTACCGCTCTTTTATTGAAAAATAAAAACTCCTATTATTCAAAAACATGCACAAATATAAAATTTTACTACAAGATCCCAAGTAACTTCAGGGTGTTCAATTTGCTGAAATATCTTCATAATTGGAATTTCTCAAAAAGTAACGGTCTATGCGAACCTAAATGAACCATCTGAAGTTTTGCTTGATTCCATTCCAGACCTTTTTATTCCTTGCTAAGTAATTTTGCATATTCAATGTTAATTTGAAACAAATAATTTTTCTTAATGACTCCAATTGATCAAAACATTGAACACATTTAACTAAATTATCAACTCCCATGCATTAGAAATTCAAATGAATCTCAACATACTTCAGGTATGCAATCACAACAAATTATCTATTAAAATACCACATTTTTCCTACAAGATAATGACGAAAACCAAGAACTAATCACCTAGACCTACATGATTAACTTACACGAAAAACCGAATGAAGTTGAACACGAGACACTAATGAACATTGTGATAAAGAGGACGGGGGAACCAAAGACAGGACTAATTCTACGAATAAATTTCATGTAGGTAGATTATAAAATTACAGTATTATGCCCAGAGTGCCTAACAGCAGGAAATCCAGCGCGACTATATCGGCTACTATCCATTTCTGTCGTCAGCTTTAAGAGCAAGTTCTTTTTCTATTGAGCACGTCTCACAACACGCCATGGCGCGTGCATGTTGTTTTCTAACCAAATTACACAAAGCACGAGCAATTTTCTATTAGATACACCACTCATATTAAAAAAACGAAATGAAATATGTGATTGGCTACGCGTAGGTTTGGGAGGCTTAATATGGCCGAAATCGGGAATTTGCGGTCAAGTTTAATGAAATCGACTAAATGCAACAGCTGTAGGTACAAGTTTTTTCTTTTTTACAGACTACACTTGGGTAGATTTTTTTGGCAAACTCAAATAGCCACTCCCAACTTCCTACAGCGTGCTCTAGACTGGACTAGAAGTATTGGTGATTAAAACATACTTAAACCTTGATGTTGGTGATGTTAATAAAAATCAAAGTAAATTATAGCTGTTTCCATTATAATTAATGCACATACTTGTGTGTGTAGTGAAATTTAAACAGACGGGCAAATACATGCATATGGTCTCCTGTATGTGTGTGCCATAAATGTCGTTTCACAGCGCCATTTAACACTCCAAATGGACATTTCTAGCATTCTAATTTTATGTTTCAAAGGTTTACTTTTCTTAACGAACATTTTCTGCAATTTTATTCCAGGCAAACAAGACGTATAATATGTGGATTTTATGTAGGCATTTTCGATTTTATGCGTCTTGTTAAGTACAAGAAGTTAATTTTAGTCTTTAGTCACTTTACTTTAGAAAGTGACAGCTTTGTCCAAACGAAACGACGGAAAAGGTCAATAAATATCAACGAGATTTTTGAGTTTACTTAAGCTTGTTTGAGAATGAAAAAAAGGTGTGGGTAATTGCTAATGTTAAATGAGTTTATCGTAATTGCGGCTTCTGGTTTAAGTGTGCATTCGAAACTCATCAAACCACTTCAAACGAAACAAGATATTTTCATTTTGAACATGAACAAAAATCCTAAGAGCCTTCCTTACAATTTAACTACTTGAAACTGTTTACTTATCGATGACTGTTGTATATTTATAGCATTTTCTGTTAATGGCCTGAAAAATTCTTGAGTAACAGAAAAAGTTCACAATTTTATTCGAGTAAATATATCAGTTTCAAAAACTTTAAATTAGCGAAAGTTCGGGTGGTAATTTTAATAAAATTTTTCTAATACCTGCACGAAAATGGCCACTTTATTTGTGTGAAATGCGAGTAGAAAGTCGCCTTTTTAGGGTAGTCGTGGGGGTAACATTTCTCACTTGGGTAGCCATTCCCTCCCTGATATGCGGGAGTTATTTGTGTTTTTTTTAGTGTTGTCAAGGTGATTTTCTCACCGCACAGTGTCAAGCAAAAATGTCAGTGTTATGCTGTTATAATTTCTTCGCGCGTTTCACGCAAAAGAAATGGCCATTTTCGTACAGGTATGAGAAAAAATAGAGTATGCCCTCGCTTCGCTCTGGCGCAATTTTCACACTCGTCAGAATCTCTTAATTCCTACCTTGTTGCATAAATTACTATTTCTAATTTTTAGGGTACCTACTAAATAAATAAATGTGAAAGCCAGATTTCAAATTGGTTACAAAATTAAGTTTATAATTTTATTTAACCATCGTTTTTTAATTAATGCTACTACAGTCGCAATGAAAGGATTTCGTGTCACCTCCAGGACAATCGCCTGGATGTAACGGTAGAAAATTATTGCTTGTAACGACCACTATTATTATATTAGTATTTTATTAAACATACTCGTATATTGCATATTTTATTCCTTGCATCGGTTGATAAGGATTTTTTAATTTGTCAAGCTGCAATTTTCTTCTTTTACTAGCTATTTAAGTTACTTTAAAAAAGGGCAATAAAACATAACTTTTATACCCACTCATTGTTCTTAGGCTAATTATTTATCGACATAAAGTAGGAAAAAGCAATATAAAGTCTATTCTCCCGCGTTCTAGCATTTCTATAAAAGTATATCTAGCGGCTTATAGCTAGGAGAAAAAAACACATAAAACCACACCTATTTGTGGAGTTAGTTTGATTTCCTGTAGAAATTTCGTGCCAGCTGGGTGCTAAATATTAAATCACCCGCTGATAAACACCAAAATTGATTTTCCATAAAATTTACACTAATCACAAAACCCGAAAATTTATGCTCGTACAAAAGTCAAAAATTTTCAAGGAGTTCCAAGAATCTACCGCAATCTGCATAAATTTTCGTTGCTTTTGATCCAAGAAGAAGAAATTTCCAACAACTTCGATTCAACATTATGTAAAGCTTTGAAAGAATGTGAAGTACAAAACCAGCGCAGGTTGCTAGCTTATCCACTCACACAGCCACACAACCAAGCATATGTTGTTCACAGTAATTTATATTCATAGATTTTTTATGAGCCTTCGGTTAATAAAGATATTAGTATGCAATTATTTGAAGCGGGACAAAAAAATTAAACCTTTACAAGTATATTAATTATTGTTATTACGTATTTGTAACACAGAATTTTATATAGATTGGTTAATGTACAGTGGCATTTACATCTGAAATAAATTAGATAAAAAGGAAATGTTTCTAGATTAATTCTCAGCAGGATAATAGATTTACTAGCAGGTGACTGTCTTGCTTCCTTTGATGAGTAGGTAACGAGACAAAGAGTTTTTCGTATTGTGGACTCAATTTAAGTATGTTGAATTGGAAAAGAAATTTCTACAATCTACAACTCATTCATCATTTTCATTCAAGGCTAAATTCATAAACATCGTGGAAGAACGGTGGAAGCCAGTTCTTAAATTTGACATATTTCCTTTATTAGCATAATAATCGTGTATTTTAATAACTATTCTGAGTATACTGAATATAAAAATAAATTAAACTAGTCTTTTGCATTTTATCGGTGAACAATAAATTTTAAAAGCGAAATTTTAATGAGTTTTTAGATGGAATCCCACGATAATTACGTTTTTTTTTTATCATCGAGCCATAACTGATATCAGATGAGATAAAAAGTGATATTGTTGTTTAATTAAACGTTGAAATCGAACTGTTTTAAATCACATAAATTAGGTGAAGCCACTTAGCCAGTTTGGAGGCAAACTGTTGGGCTTTAGTTTAGTATTATCTTTAAACCAAAGATATTCAACTGTGATAAGACTTGTACTTTATCCAACAAACAAAAAATCGTTTTAATTAAGAATAAAGGACGCTTTAGTTTGCTCTTTATCTGTTATCACTTAATATATTCTATGGCCTTTATATTTTCAACATATGTCGGTGAAATTCTTTGATGTTTTACCGCCTGGGTATGTTTAACAATATTATTTATAAACCAGCATGCATATTTCACTAGCTAATAAACATTTTGGTATTTTTGGGGAAAACATAAAAAATCTCTTACACATGTTGTTTGCGTTTACTCGATGGGTGGTGCTTACCTGCAACAAAAAACAAACAATCAATTGGTGGAAATGTTCCAACTCTTTCATGAAAGATAAAAAATATTTCTATACATATACATATTAAACCGCTTATAATTTCTGTCGCCTATTGGAAATTTATTACAACCAGCTGGGTGTATTGTGCAGTGCCTGTATTTTATGGTACATTATTCTGTTTGTGTAAAGTGATATGTTGAACGGTAACTCTCCCACGTAACTACAAGATAGTAATCATCTTCATGTTTTCCTACACGCTGAATTTGTACATATTCTTCATTTCAGTACTTTGTAACAAATGGGCTTAAATTGTTAGATGAAACTCTTTGCAGGGAATTTATTTTCTGATGTGCAAGAAAAATGCTGCACTCACATGTACACTAATCATTATAAACAGACGGTGAAAAACGAATGTGTTGTTCAAATAACTTAATTTCATGTTTTCTGTGGTTTGCCAAGAACTTTTTATTTATTTTTAAACCCAAAAGTCCAAACAAGACGAAGAAAGTTAGCTAACGATGTTCGTGCATTCAAAAACCAGAACAACTTTAGACCAGCATGCTTTTTTCAAGTTAAATCTTTTCCATCAGTGTTGTCTAATTTTTTTAACGTTAAGATACGACAGATGTCGAAAATTTTTAACCGTTAATACGAGCCCTGACAACTAAATGTTCGGACAAAAGTAAATTTTTGAAGTATGAAAAATTTTACGCAAATAATTAGTAAACACCTAACAATAGATACAATAAGATAAAGCTTTAATAACAATATTATGCATGGAAGAAAATTATTTATTTGATTTAACAGTATTTTAACCTTAATAATTAGCAAATTTTACAAAATCAATTTACAACTAAATGTTGGGATAATTTTTAATTTAGGACCATTAATAAGAGGTTACGTCTCCTTTTGCTTTAATTGCTCCTTGTATACTAGCAGGCATTGTATTTATCAAAATTTGGTACAATTCTGGCGTAAAACTGTTCCAAATTTCTTCTATTTTGGTCTTTAAGTCCCCAATGGTTCCTGGTGGATTATTGTGTAGAATACGTTTAATTTTATGCCAAAAAGTTTCAATGACATTTAAGTCCGGACTGGATGAGGGCCATGGAAGCACATTTATGTCGTTTTCACCGAGTTCTAAAACTGTGATTTTTTAAAAACAGTCGTTAGAAAATTATGTCACATTTTTCAAGTGCAATTTTAAAGCTACGAAAATTGCCTAAAATCACCAAATAAAGACTTGGGGATTTTTTTGTACATAAAACCAACATCCAGCTTTGCAATAAAGTAAAATTTACCAAAATCCAACCAGCGGTTCCAAAACTGTGATTATTTAAGTGTAGGTAGCACCCTTAAAAAACACGTTTTTTTGAAAAGTGAACTGTGGAACTCGAAAAAAATGCAAAAAAATCATATTAACATTTCAGGATTTTTTCAATATAGTACGATTATTGAGCTTTGATTTAAAGGTTTTTTGACACAATTCCAACCAGCGGTTTCAAAACTGTGATTTTTTAAAACAGTCACTAGAAAATTCTATCACTTTTAAAGGTGCAACTTTGAAGCTCCGATAAATGCCTAAAATCACGAAATAAAATCTTGTATAACTTTTTTGTAAAGAAAACCAACATCCAGCTTTGCAATAAAGTAAATTTCATCAAAATCCGACTACTAGATCCAATGTTTCGAAAATAATAATTCTTTGTTTCTACAATTTTCCCATCCTGCTGGGTTAAAGTGCCACAGTTTTGGAACCGCCGAGTGGATTTTTACTAAATTTACGTTTTTATATAACCAAACGTTGGCATTATAACAGAAACAAACCATCAATGTTATGGAAGTTAATTTAGATAACTTTTGCGCCTACCGAAAAAAGACAATCAAATTTACTTTTGGCCGAACATTTAGTTGTTAGGGCTCGTACATGAACAGATATTAAAAGAATCCGTTATTTTTCCGTGCCAAATCCTTAAAAAGCACAAAATAGTGAAATATGCAGACTTTTTAGTGCACCATCTTGCGATGAATCGGTGCCGTTTTGTATAGTCCTCTTTTTAAAGAAAAATAGCCGGAATATTGGACAGTTATAAATGAAACAAATCAATTTATTCTACTGACAGTGTTTCGCTCATCTACGTAAGCTTCTTCAGAGCATATGAATTATAAACATTAAAACTTTTTCAAAAGCTTCTCTTTATCAGTATTTCAACAGTAATTTTGATTTTTTCCCTAAATCTAAATGCCGACTATACAAATTTACGAATATTTCGAATAATCAATGTGAAACTTCAAATTAATGGCAAAATTCAAAGAGCTTTTCTACTCAAACTTTGAAGACACGACATTGAACTCTGCTACCAAGAAACACAAACTGAATTTTTATCGATATCTAATTTGAACGTGTGTGAAATATGTAAAAGTCTTCCGCCGCAAATCGTTGTACATATAGCAACACTATACGAAAGTGAAGACGTGCATTTCCGACGAGCATACATCATTGAACAAGTAAATATTCTTCGGAATGGAATGTACAACTACTATACATATTTAGACTTGAAGTGGACATTAAATAATCAATCGCACAACACGCCTTTTCCGTTATGTGGTTTTTCTGTTCATCAATAAAACATACAACAAATAAGTAGTGCTAAATGCAGATTGGCACAATGTCGAGTTGAGTTCCCAACATTCATTAGACTGTCGTACAAGTATTAATTAATCTTGTTGCAAATTTTCAATCAGTTGGGAATAAATTAATAATGATAAGGAAGGACGAAAAGTATTTATTTAATTTCAAGTTAACTGCTCGATTTTATCACTGGTTTATGATCGTTTACACGCTGGTTTCCTCGTCTTGGGGCATATTAAGATGTGTGTCTGCATACATAACATATTTAAATAGCCGTGATAACTCACGTAAATAAAAGTCGAAAAAATTTTAACTTTAGTGGCTATTCGTATAGTGATATATTAACTAGATTCCAGCATTGTACGGTAAATAGTTCTCTATGTCAGGTCTACTCTATACAAACCACAAGATTATAATCTGGTTATCTAAATTCCATAAGTTAAAACTTGACAATCCAATAACACAGCTTTTCTAGCGCTTTGTTGTTATGCTAATGATATAAAAGAAAAAAATTGTTGTTTTGACATGTACACTAATTTCAGGTCAAAGCCCATCAAAAATTTTTATAACTTTTTCTGACATGCTCGAGGTAAGTATCATTTTTCCAAATAGTTGTGCTCCAATCAACCGTTTATAACATAACAACGTACGGGTTGTGTCTTGTTCGATGTATACATACGAGTACATGTATGGGCACTAAGGTGTATAATTATTTATCATACAGACACATTTTAGAATATGGAATCATTGTCTTTTATTGTTCCTGCTGACACACCCGCTGTGGCATTATGCAAGCTTGCTTGTACAAGAGGTTCATGACCAGTAGACTGTCTAATATTCTATAAGGAATATTTAATAGACTATTAAATTTTACAATAATAATAATCTTTAGAATAGAAAAAACATCGTAAAACGTCCGTGGTAGCGCTATGTAAGGACTGCATTTCCTTTCTTGTTTTACATATATCCTAGGATTGAAATGCTGCTTGTAGGTATGTTATCCCCCAGGAAATCATCGGTTCTTTTGATCACACAAAATTGCCAAAACCAAACTGGCCGAGATTGCGAAATAAGATTAACTTGGTCCATTGTATAAAAAAAGTCTTGGGTGTAATAAGTTAAGCGATCGGGGATGGAATGCCACAATGTTAAGAAACCAGTTTGAAATTTATACCATGCTACCGATCGCAGTTTGTATGGTGTAGTAGTTGGGTATCTTGGCCTGGATCATATCGAGAGACAAACTCGTTGATATATATTTTTAGTATCGCGACAGAGACGCTTTAAAATCATATTCCATTACACGAGTTAAGAGGATTGCATGGTTTATACTCGGTAACATGATTCGATTAATAAATTCCAGGCGCTGCTGCTTCCAATGATAAAGCCGTAATTCAGTCATAATAAAATTAATAAACCCACACTAATAAAAATTGTGGTTATTGATTTTTACATCTTTACGGCATGATATTGGAAATTTACTAGTACAAAATTTCTTGACTTGTAGAAATAAAAAAATAATTTTTCTCTTCGAGATTTTTTTGTAACAGTACATTCGGTGTCCAGTTACGAATTACAGTAAAATCTGCAGCAAGGTCAGTGGTACAATAAACATAATTTTACATTAAAATCCTGAAATTTCCACCATGAGGCTTACGAAGTAAAACCATTCAATTCCAAAGCCTTAAACCTCCTTCGTATCTGATTCTACCACAGACACAAAAGGACACAATAAAACAGCAGATACCATCTAGCATTTGATTGGGATTTGTGAGAACCCCAAAATGTTTCATTGTTATATCCAAGCCATAAAACTGGATGAATGTGAAAGGTCATTTTGTGCCATTTTTCCAAATATTAAATTTTCTCCGGACCTTCACTCGATGGAACTTATAGATAAGGTCGTGAGATAGTTCGTACCATAATTTTTTCTTTGATAGTCTACGGCGCAATAATGTGATTAAACCCACCGCCTGATACACATTAACGTCATCCACGGCTGTTAAACATCAGTTAACTTTGCGGCTTCGTCTCTCAGACTTACTCCCAACCTTTTGAGGCTCGTTGGCACAGACCAAAAGGTCAAATATCTCATCCCAGAATGTATAGTCCTTGCGGCCATCCACAGGTATATTAGTAGAAAACCCTCCGTTTGTTAATGTGATACCACCACAAGTTTTAATGGTTTTTTTCAACACTGTGTTGCCAATAAAATAAAACAATGTGAGTCATCCAGCGCCTAGCACCATAATAAAAGAGTGGATGATGAGTGAAATTGCTTGGGATACCATGGGGGAGTTGCACCCCTCTGTTTGATCGTTTACAGTCTCACTTAACTATACAATCAGACACAAAATAGCTCTCAGACACTTTAAATAAAAGTGCGTCTTTATTAAATCCACACGTTCATTTATGGGATTAAAGCCTCGTTTAATCCGATATAAAACCTCGGACATGCCCCTCGACGATATTTCATCGTTAAAACCACCAAATATAACTAAAAATTATTCTAAGTCGTTTTAATAACTAAACACGCGACCATGCCATTTCATCAGTTTAATATAATTATGCAACATCTCACAATAAGGAATCAGAAATTAAATTGATTTATATAACAGCAAAATTGCTAAGCTCCCCACGGGAGTATTCCAAGCCAAAAGGGAGACAAACCCCCCAACAGATACCAGATTGTACCTAAACTACTCTTTTGGGAGCCAACGCACTGACCCTAGTTTCGTTTCCAGTTTAATTACGAACTTTTGCATTTCGTTTAAATGTGTCCAGATGACACTGGAATCGTGAGTGTCTGCCGTGTCGTGATGAAAGCAAAGATGCGCTCCAAGTGAAATTTATAGCAGTTCGTGGAAAACACGACTGAAATACCAGCCAACAGTTATAAATTTAAATTCTGCTATAGTAAAGACAGACCGGTATCAGTATTGGAGATCTTGTGCGAAACGAAAACAACACACGGAAAAAAACGAAATAGTACAGCATCATCCAATTGAAGTGATATATTGAACTGGAAAATAAATTGTTGAAAAAATTCGTTGATAATCGAAGAGACGATGGTCCACTTACTTCCTTATCTGCGGTGTGCTTTTGCTTGTCCTATTCACAGTTCTTTTTGTTTGACATTGATTTATTATACGAATATTCAAATATAATAATCAAAAATGATACTCGTATACTTAGACATGTTCAGAAATAATCGTACAGGTAGATCAGAGAAATACCACATTCATTAAAATTTATAACTTTTTTCTGGTTGACTTGTTTGACTTGGAATGAAATGTTCGTGTCTCCTGATTATTCAAATCTTTTAATAATGTATTTTTGTAATGATCACATCAATGGCGCAACTAATTTTATACGACACACAAGATGACATATAGCTTTTTCAGATGGTACAACAAACGATGTACAAAAAACTGCTGATGCTGGTAAGTTGCATATGTACACGCAACAAACTAGTTTCCATTTGTTGTAGTTGTAGAAGAATAAAATAAACTAATCTTGAGTAAAACTATAATTCATAATTGTATTACTTGTACCATAGAAAAAAGTGGTTGGTTATATTTTTGGTCAATTAATTAAAGTGAGATTATAGGATGTGTCCAATTTAAATAGTTATAAGAGGATTAAATAAGAGCTAAAAATCTATTTAGTTCTACTTAGGTTCCTCAAATTCTTTATAATCTTTGTACAAGAAATGCAAATTATGTAATTATTAAAATATATTAATTTTTTATTGAATATCTTTCTACCAGATCTTTATGCTGTTTTTTTAAAAATCCGAATTTATTAGTTCATGATTTGGAGCGACAATTTATCTCCACTGGCAATAATTATTTATAGCTTAATTTCTACAACACTGTCGTAAAGATTAAAATACGGATCAAGCTTGAAATTTAAGTCTTATAAAAATGACGAGTACAGATATAGATTTATAGCATCTTTGGAAATAGCTATTTATAAAAACTTCTGTTTCAGTTCATAATTGTGATATAATTTAATGTCGGATATCTCAAGACTCAAATATGTACTCCCTCGTATGGTTAATTTCAAATTCTTCAGACAGGCTAAGTAGCAGCTGCTAGGCGATAGCATTCAAACTACCTTCACTACTTTAACAATTTGGGTTTAAATTGGGTTTTTAATTCGATAGATTTTAGATAAGCAACGACTGTTTTGTCAGATCCAAAAGTTTATTGTCTTTATAACAATTAGTTTGTTCTCGTATTGTCTTTTTATGACCTCAGGCGAAATTCAGTGTTATCTTTTTGTTTTTCATGGCGAACAGTTTTTTGTGATTTTTCTTGATATCTTCCTAGAATATTCTTATCAATTTTTGCGCAGTGGTCTCATTTCTACTAATTGAAAACTTAGCAATTTCTATGTTTTGATTTTGAAGATCAATTCGCTCTAATTTTCAGTACGTTTAAGTCTCTTATTTGTTAAATTAACCTTTTCTATATTTTTTGGGCACAATCTCTAGATTCTGATTTTGAACATTAATTCGTTCCAGTCTTCTTTGACTTTATATGCATAAACATTGGGAAAAATTAACTTGATATTACTGTTTTTTCAATCTGTCTGGATTTTTTCCTGACCACCCAAGTAGTTTTCTAATAAAATCGTTCTTCTACTTGGACTCTTTTTCTTTAACTCAGTTAATTGTAAGTGTTGGAAATTACTCATATTAATAATAGGTGTTTATTTTTTATTACTTACTTTAACTATCAACTAGCTATCAAGCTTTTGGCTAATAATTACTATAGTATTTATCAGGCTTGGAATGTCTTTTAATTGAATCATAAATCTCCGTTCAAATGGGTAATTATTATAAACATTTCTCCTCAAATTTTCATCTATACACCACAAACAATACTGTAGTTAGTAATATGCTACTCAAACTCAATTCATCGGTTCCTTAACACCCACACCAAAACAACTAGATAATTCTCTCAAACGTACCGTCAACTTTCCCCATGGCTAGAATGGTGATGGTTTTGATGGCCGGTATGGCCCAAGCAGCCAAATGGAAGTACTGAGAATTAGCCTCAATAGCCTCATGTCCCCATTTCAATCCAGCAGCCAAAAACCACGTCAAAGTTAACACTACCCACCAAATGCTGGATGCCATACTAAAGAAGTACAGCACCATAAACAAGATGGTACACAATTCGTACTTGGTGCCCTGAGTGATGGTACTAACAGTGATAGTACCGTGTTTTGAAGGGTATGGATCTCTGCAGGCTATGGTATCACCTGCTAGGAAACCAATCACATAGGCCAGGGCTACCATGAGGTAACACACTGATAGGAATATTATGGGGCGTTCAGGGTACCGAAATCTGTCTGTGTCGATCAGGAAAGTGCAGACGGTGAAAAGACAGCTTGCAGCACATAAAATTGCCCAAGTTCCAATCCAGACCTTGGAGAATTGCCTGTTGCTTTCTTTGAAGAACATCATCTGACATGGTGCCCCACAGTTTTTCTCGACCTTATCGCCGACTTTCACTGAATATTCCAATATATCAGGCACTTTAAACTGTTCCGGACAAACAAAACCAAAATCTCGTCTATGGTAGGGTGTTTTGTACTTATTCACTGGGTTGTTGTTATTATTGTTAAAATGTATATCAGTGCTTTGTGTGGTCGGGTTAACATTAGTCGACTTATTGTTATCCCCCACGCAAAGCTCTTCAGAGTTGGTGTTATCCGGATAGTTATCACAGTTTAACGCGTCTGGCCATTGGAAGCCAAATTTCTGCATGATACCCTCGCAGCCAGACTTGGCGGACAAACACAAGGATCTGCATGGGGGCAGAGGGTGCTCCAGGATGGTACAAACAGGGGCGAACACTGAACACAAGAAAAACTGCAAATCGGCACTGCAGTTGATTTTAACTAAAGGGAAGTACTGGTGCACCTCCATGCCGGCTTCTTCTTGACTTTGGTGTCCCAGAATATTCGGCATGATTGTGGTGTTGTATGGTATTCCAGTGCATACTGGTATGGATATATCCTGGCATTTGTTGTGGTGCGGCAAGGCATCTTCGGAATCGCCACTGCTAACCCTTGATGAAATACCGCCGTGTTGTAAAGCTTTGTTGTTGGAAATATTGCACATAACAATTAAACTTATAATAAAATACAACTTCATTGTGACCACTACACTAGACTCTTCAAAATTACTAAGTAAACATTATTTCATACATAACCAATTTCGATGGGGGTTAATTTAACATTGCGGGCGGAAATAAACAAATAGTTAAGAACGCTTTGCAACACACCATCACTACTACAACGCGGACCAAACACAACTGAATGAATTTATGAAAATATCTGTTGTCTCGTCTCGTCTCGTCTCGTGTCGTGCTTGTTTCTCGTAAACGTTGTTATGGTTTCCAATCGGGTATCTCCGTCATACATTCGGAAAAGTACAACCAAAATCAACATATTTCAATTTCATCTTCTGGTAATAACTAAAATAATATAACAAAAGCACAACCAAACCCTAAAGTACAAATTTGACTAATTTGACCAAAAATGTTTATGAAAATTTGGAACGTACTTTAGAAACTTGCCACCTAACTTCAGCGGGTTTAATTATAGTTACCTATATTATCTACAATTTAATTCTGCACCAATTGCATTAACGAACAGCTCCAATTGTCATTTTGAAGTTACTGACGTAACCTAACTTTTACATTGTGAAATGTTATTTAAATTCCAGAACCTGTTACGAAGGTTGCGATTAGATCCCCACAACTTTTGCCACATCCACAAGAATATCTACAAAATGGACAAGGCGTATTTGCGACATATTCCAGAAACGGAACAGTTCCAGTTTACGTTCTACTATAAAAATCCAGCATTAAAAGTGGACAGACAGTTTAATTTTTGTAGACGATTATCGGAAAATGTTGAGAGTTTCCTAGGACGAGTTGCTGCAAATGTCGACAAGATTGTCAGTAAGAAAAACAAGAAAAAACAGGGTCAATCTGATGGAGTGTCCGGGGTTTTATTATCGTTGTATTTGAATGCAAACGAGGTAGACAAGGAACAAAGTTGTCGTGAAATATTCCAACCGGGAAATAATGTAGTTTTAAACGTGCTGGATAATTCCTATCAAGTTTTAATTAATTCGCCTTGGGTGGATAACGTTGCTTTACCCAGTTCAATATTGGCTAATTTTCTGGTGTACCCCTCGAAATTCGAGACATTTTTCACAGACAAACAACAATCAGACTTTGTTTGGTCCAAGTCAACAGATAAGGTCAATTGGATTGAAATTGGAAACGGTTTCATGCATTTACTCTGCAATGAGGATATAAACCACCATCTAAAACTGAGTTGTAAGCCGAAAAATGGAAAGTTAGAAGGACCAATAGCTGAGGTTATATCGGAGTGCTTAGTCCAGGCAAGTCCTGGGTATTGTCCGTTTGAAACCAGACATGGTTTTACTAGAGATCGTCTGGAAGGAAAACAGTATGTTGTATAAGAAAACTTCATGAAAATTTTGATTTTTATTTTCAATTTAAGGTTCCGAGCTGTTACCTACAATATCCTTGCGGATTTATACTGTGACTCCGACTATACTAGAGAAGTTCTACATCCCTACTGTCCTCCCTATGCCTTAAGCATAGACTACAGAAAGCAACTGATTTTGAAGGAGGTTTTAGGCTACAATGCAGACATAATTTGCCTGCAAGAAGTCGACCAGAGGTTGTACCAAAACGATTTAAACCCAATTTTCAGTCATTTACACTACGACAGTAACTTCGCTGTAAAAGGTGGAACAGTTGCCGAAGGCTTAGGCTTTTTCTGTAACAATCAGCGGTTTCGTATACTGGAATCACATCGCGTGGTTTTGTCTGATTGCATAGCTACTGAACCTTTGTACGCTGATATTTGGGAAAAAATAGCTAAAAACTCCAAACTTAGTGCAAGGATTTTAGAGAGAACCACCACGCTGCAGACGAATATAGTCGAGAGTTTGGAATTTGAGGAGATTTTGGTTGTGGGAAACATCCATTTGTATTTTCATCCAGATGCAGATCACATTCGCTTATTGCACAGTGGTTTTGCTATAAGATATTTGGAAAATTGTGTGGAGGAGCTTAAAATTAAAGTAGAAAATATTTTGAAGCTGCGTGAAGTACCATTATTAAATTTTTGTTTTTAGCATCCTGGAAAAAGAATATCGCTGTTATTCTGTGGTGATTTCAATAGCACACCGGAATGTGGCATTTTCAAACTGTACACCACAGGAACAGTGCCCAAAAATTTCGTTGATTACCAAAGCAGTAAATACAGATGATTCTTAACCATTCTACAAATTAATGTTGGATTTTTTCAGACCAAGATGAAGTTGTAGATGATGTAGAATTAAGACAAAAGTTTCGACTGGAAAGTGCTTGTGGAACTCCGAAATACACAAATTATACAACTGGTTTTGCAGACTGTTTGGACTATATTTTTTATGAAACGAGTAATTTGGAAGTGACGCAAGTGGTACCGTTGCCTAGTTTAGAAGAAATAACACTACACACTGCTTTACCTAGTATTGTTTGTCCTTCTGATCATATAGCGTTAATATCGGATTTGAAATGGTTATGATAATAAATTTTTAGGAATACAATGTGTTTTATTTGAACGGTTAAAGATTTTTCGAAGTCCACGTTTAGCAAATACTGAATGTGACGACTACACCATACTCAAGTGTAATTTTTTTAAGTATAAAAAGTTTAGAAAAAAAATTCAATTTATTTCTATGACTTGTACAGAGAAGTTATAAAAAATATGTCGTCACAAACTGACACATCTACAAGCTATCTTCATGTACCAGCAGGGAAAATCTGCGTCATTGTTTTTAAAATAGCAGCTACATCATTTTTGTTTACTCTTCTGCATCGGGCATTGATAGGTTCAGAGTCTGCAATTAATCCAGTATTAATTTGCCTCAAACAGAAAGCTAAAAATGTTGGTGCAGAAATTTGGCAAATACACCACAACCCGAGTATTATAAATGCCACGCATTTTTTTGTTATACTTTATTGGTGTTTCTATGTGGCCGTCGTAATTCTTCATATTACTTTTATGTGCAATTTAGCCACATATGCGTTTGTGTCTTAAATTATTTTTAATATAGTGACGTGTTTGTGTTTGTTTGGTTTTTCAGGGCATTGACAAAAAATTTGTAACTTCTATTCTAAAAATACGATTTCGAGAATTTTTAATGTTATTTTAAATCTAAATTAAAGTAAATAAAAAACAGTAGCTCATATTATTAGATTTATCAACAGTTAAGTCTTAACACCCCGTATAACATTATTACGTAAGAGTTGAGTGTAGGCAACGCCATAAATTGCGAAACTTTGCCAACAACAGTTTTAATTAGTTATTTTCTAAAGTACACCAACTGTTAATAGAAAAGAGAAATTCAAGTAGACATCTTCAAAACAACCCTTATGTGTATTTTAGAAGTTTGTGCTACCCTTTGACGTCAGTTTTAAATAGGTACAGATTAAAATATCCGCTACGGAAGTTTTTGCTTGTAAATATTTTCTAGAAAAACACCAAATATTAATTTTAGCCACAACTTTACTAAAAATAGCACGTAATTTTAAATTTAATCTCATTTTCTTATTATTTATTATTTTAACATATTTATTATCACCTGAAAAAATACTGCGAGTAATTACCATATGTGCGGTTCTCGAACAGAATTTTTGCAAATTCATAAGTCTTACGATAGAATAGCAAACAACACGTCAATGAGGCTCGTTAAATTATGATTCATTTTAAATCACTTAGATGAAAACACCGTGATATAAGCAAAAAATGTAGACAAACCTATATTTGGAATGGAACTTTTTAAAGAAATTGCGAAACTAAAAGCTTATTTGTAGAATTCCGTGTTGGAACATGGGGCTATTAATTGCATTTTCCTAAATGTAATTTAAAGGTTTCCTTTATTCGACGACAATGAAGTAATTACATGACCGAGCTTTTAACATTTTGAATTATGTGATTTACTGTAAATAGTTTTGTTGCGTATGTATCAAAAAGCTGTACTCCCTTGTTCATGATGTCGTCTAAAATTATCAGACACACGTGCAGTAAAACATGAGTTGGATGGTGATAACATGATAACATATCGTGATGGGTTCAACAAATCGTAATTTTTTGCGTCTGCACCCTTCTTCGGTTTTATTTTAAGTATTATATAATCGCGTGTTTATTCAATTAGAATATCTATTGAAGCTGCAGACTGATGTGTAATTTTCGTCTGTGGTGCACGCGCTGTTTAGGGAAATAAAAGCATGTATTTATAGATGGGAAATAATTCAGTTTTGTTACTAGCACGAAAAGAATGATTACTGAAGGAAAATTGATTGTACCTGGCGCCTCCGCCAGAATTTGGACAGTAATTGGTTTTGGCGTTTTGATAGGAAATTTTTCCGTAGGCAAAGTAATAAATATGTAAATTATTTAATTTTCGTTCACAACATGCCACAGGAATTTCCTGCATACATAAAAACAAGTTACAAGTTTACAATTTTTAATAATAGAATTTTTAAGAAACTAAAAATTAAAGCCGATTATCCGATGATTATTTTAAGGCTTAAAACAAAAATAATTACTGGTTATTTATATCTACACAATTATCTTGAATTTATTTCAGAGACAAACAAATGATAACATCCTAACACGTGGTGATGGTGATGAACTTGAAACGCGAAGGATATTGGAAATTGTCTGATCAGAAAATAAAAGGCAATTGTGTTATAAATCAAGGACGTTAGTGTGCTTGGATTTATTTGGTACTTTGACCTCAGGTCAATGCTATCCCGAGTCAAAGTCACATCACGTTTATTTTTTCTTGTGACATTCTCAACGGCTCTTGGTAACTTTCCTATATTACAATCCAACCTAAGAATAGCAAATTTACCTGAGTCCCGGAAAAGCGCAAATGAAAAATAATCGTGTAGCGGCAGGTGCATTGATTCCTTGCCCAGAAACAGAACCTTACATACGCAATTTTATAACGAAACGTGCACTATACATGCATTTAATTTAACCTGCGCGACTCAAAGGACTTGTTAACGAGGAACCTTGACTGCAATTAATATGAAGTCTACGTTTGCTAAGTGGGAAACAGGGAGATGTATACGTAAGACAAAAAGTACATGCAATAAAGGCAAGTCACCTTGGTAACTTAAGATTTCCTGACCTATATCTCGTCATTAATTTGTGAGAAAAGTCCAGTGGGATGTTTAAATACTTTCTAATTATGACGGTTAATTAACAGACGAGATATGTATGTCAAGGCTTGGACTACAAATTATTATTTTTAATAAAATATGCACGTGCGAATTGTTCAAATATTTATCGCAGAAACAATTATCCTTAAAAAACTGTGCCAGTAGAGAATTTTATTATTAAAGGACAAAAATTTCGCTTAATTAAACACTAAAGCTCCTTAGCAACTTCTAGTATTACATAAACAATACGCTTTTTGTTATTGTGCAAAATACCCTACATCAAATACACTGACAATACATACAGTCCTCAACATCTTTTGACATTATCAATTATAATCTGCTATACATATAAACGTGCCTAACCATTATTCTAAAAGTAAAACGTGAACTCGAACATGTATTATATTATTATTACAATTGAATATGACGATGGTTATAAATTTCAAAGCGAGGATATTTTCATTAAACGTGCTTTAATTGATTTGTATCCAATATCCATAGGAGCATAGTTAAGCAGAATGTGGTCGTGTGTAGAATACACGTGGGTTAGGGTCATTCATAGTTTTGTACTAGTTTTTGGTTAGAGAAATTAATTCTTTGTATAAGAATTAATCAGGAATTTTCTCACAACTTTAGCTCACGTTTTAGGTTTGACCTTTATTTTGTTCTTTAAATATTTTTTTAACCCACAGTTTTAGATATTTAATTAACTTCTTTATAGGTGTGTTGGTGACTCACTTATATAAAGCATTCAGATAATTAAAAGAGAAACATAAATGGAGCTAAGTTTGAGTTACTGCTATAACTAGAACTTTTATGCTGTAATGTTAAACAAAAATATTTGGAATTATGATTATTTAATAGTCCGGGAGCTAGTGAATTTTTTTGGTACTAATTTTTCCAGTCAGCAAACATTGATAGGATTGTTCAGTTAGTGATTCTCTTCAACTAAATCTGAGTCTGGCAGAAATTTTCCTATGGGGTCATGGGTGGAAAATACAAATGAGTTGAACTTATTTTTCCAGTTATGAATCTTTTTGATTTACTAAAGTAGATCATAAGACTTACTGAAAAAGCAATCTGGCTTACCCCCAGTTGTGGAAAGTAGGTCTGGCTGAACTGTTTCTATAAATCCACTGATCGGAAAATCAGATCGATTTCTCGGATACGTTGCACTTATTTTTACATTTTTAAAACTTATTATACAAATTGATATTATCATGGCATATAAGTAGTTTAAAACAAGTCTGGCTGATTTATAAAATTACCCAGTGAGTCTGGAGGCACCTTTAAATTTACAAAAATAAAAAATTATTGCACTTATGTTCCCTGTGCTGAAAATTTTTCACATGATAGACTGTACTATAATACCACGAAAAAAACCAATCTGGCTATTATTTTCAATCACCAAAGTTTCGCCAAACTCTAAATAGTACGTGTTTAATTCGTTATGCTCTGAAGTTCATAAAAACTTTTTGGGTACTTAGGCCTGAAAATTTTGAACTATAATAAATAAATAAGCTCTTAAGAGGGTTCCATACTCGACAATACGCCAAAGTAGTGGAATGTGAAACTACGAAAATATAAAAGTGCAAATTACACCCAAAATAGAGAGAAATAAGAGGAGAATGCGACGCAGGAAAATTATTTGATTTTTTACACTATCTTGCCATATCACTTTATTTTTAGAGGGTTGATAAAAATTACAATCCTTTAATTTCAAGTTTTGCGGTGGTGGGGGTTTATTGGTGGGGAAAATTTTATTTTGTTTCTCGAAAAATAAGCAAGATAGACAGAAAATTCGAGACAAAAACATTGTATTTTTATTTGCTCAATCTGAAAATAATATCAAACTTATAAAAAAGCAGTGGCGTGCTCAAATTTTTCTTTAAAATATCTAGTTAGGATGCCCAGCGCCGCCCCTGGAATAATTAAATTCAATCTAATTACATCAAATGAAGCCCTTTACTTGTCACTAAAAACTTGCCAAGTTTTATCAAAATCGACCAAGTAGTCTTTGAGATACATAAGAAAAGTGTTTTTTTATTAACTTGAACACGCTGTACATATATCGAAAACGAAGCTTTGAAACATACATGTTCATATGAACTTTTCTTTTTATTTTTGCGAGTTCTATCTTATGTTAAATTTTCCCGATTAAAACCTGAGACATCCTTTATGATAAGGTAGGTACAACACCAATCATCTGTACAGGGTGCTTCAAAAATACTCCAAAATAGTTCAGGGGGTTATTCCTGAGATCATTCTAAGAAAAAAAGTTCATATGAACATGGTCCGAAAATGCTTACCCGCTGAGTTAGGTATAGTCACAAATTTTTGTGACTCTGAGAAGGTTTTCATTTATTATCTCCGAAACTGTTCAAGGTAAAATGATGAAATCCACCACATCCACTAATGTTTTTAGGTTTAATAAGATAGAGTGTAAATCACTTTGAAATTTCCACCATTGGATCAAACCAGGGGGGTGGGGGGTTAAAAAAGGATTTTCGGACCCATGTTCATATGAACTTTTTTTCTTAGAATGATCTCGGGAATCACCCCCTGAAATATTTTGGTGTATTTTTTAAACACCCTGTATAATCGAACGTATATAGCCTTATGAGCATTAGACGAGTCTGGCAGGGCTTTGGTGATCTCGCATTATAGCCAGACTGTGTTTTAAGCTATTATTATAATGCAAACTGTCACCTGACAAATTTTCAGGGCTATCAAAATAAGTGCAATTATTTTGTTAAAAAAATTTCAGTTTTTCACGTGCGAGACATATTTGGTGTGCCTACAGATCAGCCAGACTGTCTTTTTACTGAATTTTAGTACACGACTTGTTAGTAGAAGCATTTTTATTAATGTGAAAATAAGTGCACCGCATTTGTATTTTGAAAGGCATTTTCTGACTCAACCCATCGGAATAATATTTTTTATTTAGAATCTCTAACTGAACAATCCTATCAATGTTTGCTGAGTGGAAAAATTAGTGACAAAAAATTCACTAGCTCCCGGACTATAAATGAATGATTCTGAATCCGAAAGTAAACGCTACTATAATATCTTTGTAAGATTTTCAAAAATCTCTAGGTTATGACTAAGCTAGTCTATATATTTTTTCTCATGCAAATATCCAAGTTTTATCTTGTCTACATTGTTTGTTAACTTTTATTTTCCATCAGGTATAATATATCAAAGCTAATCACTATGTCTATCTTCCAAGCCGAAGGTTACCTAAAAAACAATTGGAGCACAAAAATCATAAAATTATTATTTTGTCCCATCTAATAACTCAAACCTCAATAATATATTAGTTCCTTTGTAAAATTATAAATTATTTCTGGTTTGGTTTCCACTGATTTCACATGTGCGAAAAAAATTTGTCTAATTTTAAGTGGAACATGTGTAAACGCCAAATCATTATAGTTTATTTGTATTTTATACCTTTGAAAAGCCATAAAATAATTATACTGACACTCGTTGGAACATACAAGTAGGTTGAGGTTCAACAAAGCTAGCAGTCGTTGATTTATTTATAGTTAATAGGTAGTTATTCTTGAAATAATCATTAATATAATGGTTGAAATGTTTAAAATTGTCAATTTGAAAATAATCTGAATTATTACGGTATAAATTTTTCTAAAATAACTTTATTTATTTTGAAAAAAATTTATAACAACGTAGTCCTTCAATCATTTTTCCACTTTAATGGTTCACTCGTATCGTCAAGCTTGTCAAAGGAAATATCCACAAAATTTTGTTTACCAACAAGGAAAAGGCGAGGAATATAACTTGAATATTAGTATACCTATACAATATTATTTACCTTGTGCTTGTGTTATATTGTATATGCCTATAGCATAGGAGTCAACAGCCTCAAAATATAATTTGCAACTTTTTCTCATTCAATCGAATATCGACCGAAAAATAATGTATATGCATGGTGTTATTGAACCTTCGCAAACTTGAAAACGAAAACTCGGGTACTAATATATTTTTTTTGTTCTCTAAATTAATAACTCTGGGTGGGCGCTGTCAAGTGCAATTTAATTATTCTCGATGATATGTTTTTTTTTTGTTTTTTCGTCGTCCTTTTCTCATTATATTGGGGCTGTCAACCCCGAGTTTTTCAACAAGTCGGAAAAAATACCACACAATTTTATGTTTGCGATGAACTTGGATGTTTCTTGGTATTACTACGAGAATTAATTTACCTTAACAAGCAATTATGGATTATTATGAGCGTGTATCATATTTTCATTCGACAAATTGATTGATTCTAATATTACTAGGTTCGGAGAAAAATTAAATGTCATTTCAAGGGAATTGGAAATTCGAATCAATTTGTTTTATGCAGTTGAAATTAAAGCATTATATAACTATGATTAGAAATGGAAAAGTTTTCGCCAAGTTTATATTAAAACTTAAAACACTATTATTATATAGGGGCCCAAAACATAATTTCTAGTTACATCACTGTAGACTCCTCCTGATGCATATTTATACTTTCAACATTCCATAATTTGTTGCTTTTCCGGTGCTGTGATTTGTATATTATTATTATTAGAATGTGTCATTAAATCTCAACCTTGATATAATTTTATGGATCGTAAATATTTTGTATTTACATATTTTGTGTCTTTCAGGAATCGTCAGTTTTCGTACGCAAAAGACTGGAATTCCTCCCAGTATCCCACGTCATTATAATACACTCATAGGATTGCAGGGTCATTTACTGCAATGGTTTCATGAATGGGAATGAGTTGCAGCTGCAGTTTGCAGTCAACTGAAAAGACGTAACTCGGATGTAGCGTTTGGGTTTTAACAATATTTTTGTAGAGAAAATTAGTATACAGGATGTTCCGTATCGTTATGTTCAAATTTTGGGAGCATAAAACAGATTTAATTCTAAGACTAAATATCTGATAACTTTCTTATAAGTACAATACGAATAAGGTTCTGGTTGTTGGAAAGTATTATACTTAAGCCGTTGCCAATAATCATATTTTAGCAAATTAATTTAGTTATTGTTTCAAAAATTGTTTAAATTTCTAAAAAAAATTGTTAAAATTTTCATACCTTTTCTCTTGAAGCCCCTTTGCTCTATTCCAATTTGGCGATCCAAGGAAATCACTAATTATCTATACACAACACTAGCACTTTTTGAAAAAATTGAGAAGTAACTGTAAGAAATATTTAATTACATTACGATTAACTACTAAAGAAATTACAATAATACGCGTTAACGCGAAATAATTAATTAATAATTAAATGGAAGTGACGGACAAAACTTTAGCACACAGTCTTTACAGAAACAAAACTAAAAACTGACTAATAGAATAAAATATATAAATTACTCATGCACCCTTTACACAACCAAAATTTTCAATTTTATAGGCTTAGGCTGCGTTCACGTTTCTCATAAAATCAATAGTGAAAAGTTTTGTTGTGTTAAATTTTGTGAAAAAGTGAACCCAGCCTAAGCCTTTAAATTGTATTTGTTGGCAAAAAATGATGAGTAATTTTTACGACTTTGTTATCTATGGATTTATTTTGTAAATATATTTATGAATCAGTTTTCAGTTTTATTTCGAATTCCAAACAGGGCAGACGTGTGTCTGGTGCTTACGTTTAATTATTAATTAATTATGAAATATAACACGTGCTATTATAATTACTTTAGTACTTAATCGTAGCTTCGTTTAATTAATTATTTATTACGGTTACTTTTCAAATTTTCTTTCAACGATGGACTTTATTTACAAGTATGCAGTGCTATAGTGTTGTGGATTGATTAGTGATTTCCTTGAATTTTTTTTTACAGGGTGAGGTAAAAATAACCAAACAAATCATTAAAAATAATAATAGCAAAAAAGTGCGTAGAGTAATTAATGTATCCAAAACATGTACGCTCTACAAATAGATGGATGTTTTTGCTTGCTAATCAAACTGTTTAATTTTTTATGTTGTATAGCAAAAATGACCAAATATATTAAAAAAAGCGCGTTAATTATTTAATATGTCCAAAAAATTTAAGCTTTACAAACAGATGTATGTTACATTACAAAATAATGAAAGGTAGGGACCCACAACATAAGTGCCATTAAATTAAATTTAATGTTATTGCTGCTATAAAGTCATAATACATTTCGGAGTAAAATTTGTCAGAAATTATTTTTGTAGATTAGCTATAAGTATGTATTATTACACATATTTAAATAAAACGTTATTGGAATGTGGTGAAACATCCTGGCGAATATTTCCATTAATTACTGCCCTGGACGCTTCCTAATTTGGATATAATACCTATAATGAAAAAGCAAATAAATAAAATTTCTTTGTTTTAATATCAATTATTTTCTACACCACCAATTCAATCTTCTATCTGAAACAAGACGTTTGCAGCTATTTAGTTACAATTCCACGTGGAGCATCTTGATTTGATGTTATTTAATATCAACCCCCAGTTTTTCTGGTTCTCTCTGGTATTATTATGAGGTAATTCGATAATAATTTACGTACCCATGCACAATGAATCCTTGAAATGTAACGATAACCATAATAGCAGAGCGTGCATCCACCTAGATATTGCTATCATAAAAACAAACTGTATTTGGCATCTTTGTTATTGCAATTTGTTATGCTACAGTTAAATTGGATTCTCATCAAATCAACTGCAGATAGGATGACTTGACTAAAACAGACATTAAAAGAAGCCTGTCCGAAGAAAATTAGCTAATTACGGTTTGTTTTTGTGGCTAATAAAGCAAGTTATTACCTAATTGTTTTAAACATTAAACAACATAGGTGCATGGGGATATCTATATCATCGACCTTAGAGCAGGAAAGTAGATTAATTTAAAAAGTGTCATGAAATAGGTGGATGGATGAGTGGTCCATTTTTCCAACAGACTAATTACCTTATATAATTTACGTTTAACCACATTGTAGTATAAGACGTATCGTGAAAACTCCTGAAGGAGTGACCTAGTTTAGTCAAGGACTTGAAAATGGGGCCAATATTATTATTAATTCAAATTTCAGCTGAATAATTTAAACGAAACCCCAATCCCAATCTTCAAATAATGTCTGTAATATAATAGGATGTCTCAATGTCGTTTTGTGTTTCAACTCCTCCACTTCTTTATAATTAATTATCTCTTAGCGGAAACCTCTACTAATTAAATCAAATTGGAATGTTTGTACAGCGAAGCAGTTTTTTTACGAATCCTCTACATTGTGAATCATTAGATAACGCCCACATCCACACAATATAATTCGAGATTTGTTTGAAAAAAAAATTGCGTTGTGTGTTTGACCGATGATGGTTCGTGACACATATCGACCAGCCCAAAGTGTACTTTCTTCATTATTTTAAACGATTTGTGTTTACCAACAGTGTTTTATCAGGTTGATGGGTTGAAACAATTTTCTTTTACTGCGTAGTACGCATAGAACCTCACCTTGTCTGCAAAGGTTATTGACTATTTGCTATAATAACACAAGGGAGATTCCCATATTCCCATGCTAATATTGGTATACTTTTCAACACAATATTTTGCGTTCCGGATGCAGTTATTTTTCTGACTGTGATATTTGCAGTTTAGTTCAATTCAGCAAGGTCGTAAATCCTCGATATGTAGGCCAAAAAGCTCTATTGGTACATGTTAAAACATGTGTTAAGATAACTTAGTTCTAATAGCATTAATAAAATATTCTGGAACACACAGGAAATAATTAATTTTCAATAAAAGTCTTAACACAGCACACAGAATGGATGTAATATTTTAGGAGAATTGGATGCTTTTTCTACAATAAAAAAGAAAACAGAGAAATATTTACTTAGCGTAGTAACAGCACAAAAAAGGTGTAAATAGATGGAAAAAACTGTCTGGCTCGAAACAATATTAGATAATATTAAAAATACCCACAAAGAAACACAGGTCTTAAATTTTATTTACTACATTTTATACTGGAATAGAATCGGCGTGACACGTGATGTTTAAGCACGTGGTCTTTAAAGGCCACTGGAAAAAATATATTGGACTTTGCAAGATATTTTAGGTTTTATTATTTGTGGAAAAGTAGGTTATCGGTCAGGGTCAGGGTTCTTAGAAGGGCCTAAAACGAAGTTTGTCTGGATGTTTTTCCATAGAGTAATTCTAACATATATCTCGAGAAATTAATCAGTTTTTGACTAGTTTTTTTCAAATCAATATAATTCTGCTTAATTTTCGTAAAAAAATCAACAGATAAAGGACATCTACTTTTTAACTCTTAACAATTTTGTTATTTTGCTTTAAATTTTAATACCGTTTTGATCTGAGTAACGATAATCTATATCACGAGAAGTGATCAGTGATCAGACTTTTCTATTTTCTAACCTTTCACAGTACGGTCCTGGATAGTTCCGTTTTTGAAATAAATTCGATGAGTCACATACATAAATCCTGATATTATATAAAATTTTAGATATTTCAGGATCTAATCCAAAAATTCCTTCATTGATCAGACTTAATGTTAATATAGAGGGTGTCCCAGTTTATATCGTCAGGATTTCACCAGTCGATGTGGTTTGTCTAATAAACTATGGTCGAATTTTGCTTCCTTTTTGATGTACAGGGCATTAAAGAAAATAAATTATTTTAAATAATTTGCTATAAATCAATAACAAAAAAAGCCTTCTGAAATTTTGCATAGATCTTTTTTTTGTATTCTCTTATTAATAGTGGTTGCAATTATTTTATTTAGAACACAGAGACGTGCGCACGGGTTTCTTCAAAAACATTTTATTGAATAAAACGTACACCACTGTTTTTTTTGCATCACCAATATGCAGAGAGTATTTTCCATTCAATTTAGAAACTTTTTTGAATCTTACAATTTCTTGATAACTTAACTTATTTTTTCTTATTTATTAAAGAGGTTCTTCCCTATTTGATTTCCGAAAAACGCATCAGTACAAAGTTGCAGAGAAAAATATTTCCTACAACTTTCCTTTTAATATTTTTTTGATATTGTCAATATTTAAAAAGATATTCAACAAATAAGTTGCAAATTTTAGGGAAATTTTTCTCTAGTTAGGTACTACTTACTACTCTTTCCCCAAAATTTTCAACTTATTTGTTGATAAACTTTTTAAATATCGACAATATCAAAAAAAGTTTTAAAAGATAAGTTGTAGGAAATATTTTTCTTTAAAACTCTGTACTGTCTCTTTTTTTCGAAAATTTAATAAGAAAAAAGCTATTCAATAAACAAAAAAATCCAAACCTTAATTGAGGGCTGGTGAAGGAAGAGCGGGGTCTACGAATACACAAACTCCGTTTTAAACTTTCAGGGTGACCCTCTAGAAGATTCTACAAAAATTGGCTGTAGTGTAAAAAAAGTCTATTTGAAGCCTTTTTTCTCCCTTATTTACTGTACTATTAGGTTATTTTGAGTTAAGTTATCAAAAAATTAGAAGATACGAAAAAGTTTCTAAACTGAATGGAAAATACTCTCTGCATATTGGTGCTGCAAAAAAACCAGTGGCGTACGTTTTATTCAATAAAATGTTTTTGAGGAAACCCGTACGCACGCCTCTGTGTCCTACATAAAATAATTGCAACCACTATTAATAAGAGAATACAAAAAAAAGATCTATGCAAAATTTCAGAAGGCTAACTTTTTTTTGTTATTGATTTATAGCAAATTATTTAAAATAATTTATTTTCTTTAATGGCCTGTACGTCAAAAAGGAAGCAACATTCGACCATACTTTATTAGACAAACCACCTTTAATTTTCGCTAAACTATCGACTGGCGAAATCCTGACGATATAACTGGGACACCCTTAGGCAATTTTCCTGGACTACTAAAACTCAAATTCCATCAAATTCCAAAATTTTATCTCAAGAAAGTGTAGGTTGAAAAACACACTGCATATTTTTGTAGCCAAACAACATTGCGGAAGTTGATATGCATATTGTGTGGTGCATGACATAGATTGTCAAAATAGCGCCAGCATTCTGCTATTCATGAGGGGTTGTTTATAAGGCAGCTGAAAAACCGTCATTACAGGGCAATATTTGTGGTTTGGATGTATGTATATGAAAGGAAAAACACAGGATCGTTTAGAGATTAATATCGTGGAAATTTAATTGACGTTGAATATTCATCAATATTTAATTTGTTATTCATTACACCAAGCCAGTGTGCAATGAACTCTTCACTCTTCTTGATAACCAAACAAAAAATATCGTCTAGAAATGATGGAATTGGAAAATTTTATTATAATGTTTTCGCACTAGATTAGCGCAAGGTATACAATTTAAAATTTCCTATACTAGATCGAATGGGTTCATTAGATTCCCTTAGCGTCTGTATCTTGTGGGAGTTAATATTCCCTAATGATGCCCAATCCCAATTCTCTTTTTCTAAACTTCTGACCTGGTTTTGTTCAACCCACATACCAAAACACAAATCCTATTAACCTATTATACAATTTTGTACAGTAGGTGTCCAAGTAAAAAACTTGGGACCAGTAATAACTTTTTTCCAAGTCAATGGAGTAAATAATGTGACTTGTCTCGGGTTACATCCGTTTTATTCGAACATGATAAAATATTATGGCAGAATAATTTTAATTGCTGCAAAGCTATGATGACCTTATAAAAGCCGCATAATCCACATATTCCCACTGGAAGATCAACAAAACTTTTGGACTTTAACTACCTTTATACTATGTGAAATCCATGAACGCCCACGCGAAATCGATGGATAAATATGCGGTAGGTAGAAATTTAATATTCAACAAATTCGGGAATGTTTGGATTATCTACGGTAATGGGGTTTTGGTAAGATTTATATTAGTTGTGGATGGTAAGCGTAGAATCATATTGTAATTTAGGACTTTCTAGAAAGTAATTATTGAAATAGATTATTAAGCAGTGAGTCAGGTGTTTGGTTAATTATCATAAAAATACCTTAGGAAATTTTAGAATCTATTTTCAGTAGTGCACAAATTTATACAAATCTAATTTAATTTAGTTTTGCCACGATAGAAATTATTGTTATGTATAAGAGCTAAACAAGGTTTATCTCATTTAAATTCGTTATAAGTGCCCAGACCCAGAGTACATATCTGTTAGTGATATTCGTTTTTAACAGATAATCTGAAAGTGACAAACAGCATAAAAGGTTACCATTACGACGGAGAAACATATTTGTTGAATAAATCGTTAAATCAGTTATGATTGCTTATATGTATATCAAACAAAACAATTTTTACAATTTAATTTTAATTTACGACTATACGTATTTACATACAAGTATAATTATCATCGATTTAACTTTTTCAACTTCGACATAAGTTAAATCTAAAGCTCTATCTCAATTTTAATAAAATTGTCTGAAGCGCCCTTTGATGTATTGTCCACTTTGTGACTTTTACTTTCATATTACTATGATTCAATAAAACGAACTTTGATTCAACAAACGGGAGTTATAGTCTAGACATTCGAGTAGTAAAATTTAAAGTAATGAAAAGCTTTTGTTGTTTGTGGTCTACTGTAAACGAGGAAAGTGAAATGTAATCCATAGTTTGTTATAATGTGCTTTTATGTAACATCTTTAGCTGGTTTTCAGTTCACATGTTCTATTTAGATTTTGTGGGTTACACTTACACAGAAGCAGTGAGTTGATAACAGTTTTGTCCCGTTTGGTTGTATAATGCCGTTTATATAAATAATAATGTAGTTATGAGCTCATTTATTTTCTGTTATATTCGCTTTAGTTGCAGAAGTTGACATTCGATCAATACATTTCTTATATAAATCCGAGTTTAAACTTTAGACCTTTAGAATAAAATTAATCTCTCGTTTTTAGTTGTGTACAAACACATTTTTATCTTCAAATAATGCAGGAATAATATGCATGCACGAACATGCGACCTTCCTTTTGTAATTACTGATCGACGTACTTATGTGTTCGTAGATGGATGAAAGAGGCACATGTCTTATTGTTTTTGATCAAGTGTTTTTCATCAAATGCGCCTCGTGTATGCGGGACCCCCTTTGACAACACACGCGAGCAGTACAAGATTTAGGTATTCATGAATATGATATGTTCATATAACGTGCAGATATAAGCGTGCTCAAAGAGATAATTTGTTAATTCAATCACAACAAATTAATTAGAAGTATACTATATTTGTGCTTCTTGATCTGAGGCTGAGATTGAGGGTAGAGAGGCAGGGACTGCTGGCAAAGTGAAGGATCACAGGGAGGATAAAATTGAAGTTTTGTATTTGTGTTTGAGTCTTTAAAATAAAATAACTATTTTGCTAGAATATTTTTAATAGCAATATCAGCAAGCACGTAAAATTTTGATAATATAAAAGAATAGAGAAGAAAATTGGACCAAATTGGTAAAAATTGTAGAATATTAGAAGTATCTACTATAATAAGCAAGAAAAATGAGGAAGACTTCCGAAAACAAATTAAAAAAATATAGATGAAATAGAAGTAAAAAATTGTGGTTTAGTCAAGGATATGAAACTAAAAACACTTTTTTCCAAATCTCATAATAAATCATAGAAAATTTATTAAAATTTTTGATGATGAAACCAGAAGCATCAGCCAGGAAATTTCTCAGCCTTTTTGAATTCAAAACAACTCGCTGGCAACACAAGTATACCAGCATCTCCATAAGTGTCCTGTACCTGGTCCATCACCGGCGGCTCTTCGGATCTGCCTATTATCCTTGACACACGCTGGCGCGCGGTGATCAAGGGACGCGAGCGCCGCGCCGCGCGGTATCCATGGTGATGCCAGTTAATATATACACCGGCGTCGGGACGCAAATTCATTCAGTAAACGTGCAACTTTCTTGGCAATAGCTCCACTAAACAGTCAGCTGTAATCAATTGTGTGCGTGTTAAACGCGTGCGAAAAATCAAAAAGTAAAACTACAATTAACAAAAAAAAAACATTTTTTAATATTTTTGTGTGTTTAAACAAAGACTCAAAAATTCTGTTGTGCAGGGTACCCAGTGGGGTTTTCACTGATATTTTGAATGTAAGTTGAGTATGAGTAATTATAAGAGAAATTAATGATGATTGATTAATAATTGCTGTGGAAGTTTACTGGATTTTATCCTAAATTATTAATCAATTAAGCTTGGTTGTTTTATATTCTGGATGCTGTTGCTCCTGTTTCAGTGAATGTTGATTTTTCAGTGAATTATTGTAATCGTAACCTTTAAACTTTAAAGTTCACGTTTCCTTTGGTGTTTGCATTATAACCATCGTGTTAATCTAGATATAAAATTAAGGGAAAATAAACGTTGTCCTATGTGTACGTTTAGTCAAATTATCTTCTGGTGTTGAATATCGAATGTTTTTCATCCCAAAAGGTCAAACATTAAGAGGGTTGGAGTCGTTTAGAAGAAATATTATACACGCCTACACATCAAATTTATGATAATTTAGACATTAACACAGTTGGGTTTATATCACCAGTAGGTAGTAGTAAATCTCATTTTAAATTTCGAAAGTCCCACACATAATTAACATACCGTCGTGAAGGAATTGGAAAAAATAGCTTGAAACTCCAAACCCGGTGGCGACTTCCGCATTTTTTTTTTGTCTGATGTTTAGAGGCCTCAACCAAATCCAGTCCAATTTTACAATGATATACAAAGACATGACATAAAGTAGCTAGTAATTGTTTGGGTTAATCTTGTTTTGTCTCCTAGACTATAATTTTATATACATAGTGTTATAGCCGATTCATCCGATGTAAAGGTTCTTTAAATTCCAGTGTGCTATTTTTAAATTGTAAACGACACTAGGCGCCAAACTATATGTAGACGACGCATCCATTTTTTGTCGCCGATCTGTCACTGAATCTTTGAATTATTACCTTGGATTCGATATAATTTGTATTTTTTGTTTATTTTCCGAATGACGGATTAATTTGCGAGTTGGTTACGCAAAAATTGCCGAACTATCTGGCGACTTGAACTTTTTTTACAGCAATAAATGAAAAATTAATTTGTATATTTGCTTTTTAAAGTTCAAAGAAGTGTTATATGTTGTGGAAAATGAATAATATGTCGCTCACTTTGTTTTGGTTATTGAATTCATCGAAGACCGTATGTTTAGTGTCCAGTTCTTTGTGTACACTCTCATATTTTAAAGCGCAAATTATGTGAATATTTGTTCAAAAGTTCAAGGCAAAATGTAATTAGTTTTATCACTCTAATAGTATTTTAGCTACTTTATTTAGCTTATCTGAAATTATAGTGTAGTGGTTCTTTTATAACGATTTGGATTTAAAAGCAGGAACTCTTAGGCTCCTCAATGTCGCCCAAAATGCAGTATTTATAATGCAAATATATGGTATGTGTCATTTGCCAAAAACCGGCGGTATTTAGCTAAACTCCTCATTTGTAATTGTTGACATACCGAACGATTTACAAATTTGTAAACAGCCGGCAAAAATGCGTGGTGTAGGCCGATAAAAATTCCTTCAAACACTGTCAGTGTTTCTTGACTCATTCCGTATAGTAACACACTAAACTGTTCCTGATTCAAATTGTATATTTAAATAACCTGACTAGGAAGTAGAATCTAGTTATAGCATACACTAACTGGAATAAATCAAAAGCAATTTGAAAAATGTTTGGGCAATTTGTCGTTTCGGAATACAAATGGCTTCATAATTTTACTTTATTAAAAAAATACGGAATTTAATTACGATTCTATAAGCAAAAATCCACAAGTTGATTAAAGGATTTTCGTACAACAGATAAACAAGGTGCATCGATCACATGATGAGGTCATGATTATAATTTTCAGTAGCAATGAGATAAATGTATATCACGATTTGCCTGAGTGAATATCGTTTGCAAACTGTTATATTATATTATTGTACCTACGTCCTAAAATAAACAAATATCAGACCAGGCGCATATACAGTAGGTAGTCAGTTTTAGATTAAAAAGCTCATTCCATATTCACACAAACCCAGTGATGGATTAACTAATTATTTTTCTGTTTATTGTTGTTACAGAAAATGAAAACTGAAGATAAAAGTAATATGCCCAAAGTCCGTATTGCGGTCATTGGAAAAGCGAACGTTGGAAAATCCGGTAAGCTTAAAGATGAATACAATTATTGTTATTATAAGATGAAGTCTTTGTTTCTGCAGTCCATTGTGTTCAACTACAGTGTGTAGTTTGAATTTATTGTTTGTGTGGAAAAGCAGACATCGTCGAACAGATAAATTCAATTTGAAATCACAATAACTGCGGTGGTATTTACAAAAGAAAATAGTATCAATGAACTAGTCGCTTTGTATAATGCATTAAATGCCTCGAGATGAATCATTTACTTGTCATAGAATGTTCAAGAGTGTTTATAAAGTTTTTGCAACTTAAATAACATGAATAAAGTATGCACATAACTCCGATTTATAAATTTATAAAAAAATTTATTGTTTGAAAAACTCACTTCTACGCATAATCTAGAAACTTTTGAATAAGCTATCGTCAGAAGAAAATATCAATCGTCAGATTTATATAATAACCCCAGCTTTTTTAGATTGAACAACACAATAACAAACAAATCGAAATTCCTCCGAATCTCCTTATTGTTCCCTGGCGAATTAATCATAATAATATTTCCTGCAACAAAAATATTCAGCTGCATCCTAAGGCGCCACTTTCGAAACTAACAGACAGATAAGGAATTTAGTCTGAAATAAAATTTCCTGTAAACCCGGATGTGTTAATAGTCAGAATGAAATCCAAGCCAAAGCTGTGTACATATAATACTGTATAATAGTCATATTCCCTTCCGCATTACATATACAATTAAATCGTAAAACGGATGCCTATTTAAAACAGTCTGTCGGTCTTTTCAGTTCATTTACTAAATTAAATTCGAAGATTACCTTACAATATAAATTATTTATAAACTGGCATTGCCAGCGACCGGAAAACTGATTTATATCTTTGTAATGCCTTCAAATTCCTGTATGGATTTCATCATCTCTGTTTAGCAGCTATTTATAATGGAACTGATGGATTGCAGGATGGGGAAAAATGTTTAGTAAATACTAATTTGTGTTTTGTTACAGCTCTTACCGTGCGGTATTTGACTAGAAGATATATTGGGGAATACAGAAGCAATACAGGTAAGATTTTGGCTATTTTTAGATTTTGGCGGAGGCGCCGGTTTACAATCAATCAAAATGCACACGTTATTATGTTGTGCTTTTATTGAACCATTGCTTTTTTCACGCGTCTCTTACGAGATTTTATAGCTTCTGTTTTTACCAAACATTGTTTACACATTGCCAAGGTTAAATGTAGTGAATTTTTTTTTACAAGTCAACAGAATATGTTTTCTTTCACCAACGCGAAGACATTTGTTTGAAAATGCATTAGCATAAATATTTTTTAGCGAACAATGAGTCTATTAAAGTTCCTTAGCCCATGTTTGATGAAGGATAAAAAAAATGTTAATCGTGATGAGCCAAAACTTTTCGTGCTATATTTAATTTTGCTCAAACAACCAAGCTGTTATACCTATACAAAATTCTGCGTCCAATTATTCCTGAAATATATTTGTTACATAAGTTTTAATAGCGAAAAAAACGATTTAAAGGCAGTGAATCTGCTGTAGTTTATGTTGAAGCCTTTTTTGGATAGACAGTAAAATAGGAATAAATAACGGTGATTTGTTTTGGGGGAATCTGTTTACGATGGCGTTAAAAACTGTAGGACTATTAATCCATACTTAAAAATAGTGTTTAGTGCGTTTGACGTACTTAAACGAGTACACGTCATAAATTCACTGAGCATTAGTAAAATGACTATACGCGAAATGAACGAGCTATTTGTTTACTATTTTATACAATGTCGAGGTCAATAATTCATTATCAGATATTTCAAAGTGCTGATCAAAGTTCTAGATTTTGGTATAAATTAATAAAAATGTACAAAAAATTGTGTATGTTATAAAATATACATACATCAACTATCATCATAAAATTGTAATTAAATTCTATTTAGTTTGGTTTTATATTAAAACAGAAAATGTATAGATATTTATTTCATGAATTGAACTTATTTACTATGGTGCGGAGTGCAAAATTTTGGCAACCTTAAAACTAAATGACGTGAGATTTAGGATAATTATAAATTTTGAGTTTGTACAAGTATATTTCGGACTGGGCACAAATCAAAATAAAAATATTTCGTTTGTTATTACACATCTGAAAAAATCCAGTTTAAATTGAGACGCACAATCATCCCAATAATATTCCCACCTAATGTAAAACTGAATGGAAAATCCTATTTAACTTGTAGGCTTTCCTTTAAAATTAATTTACCTTAATCAACTACAAATGAGCAAGAGGTTATTTTTAAATTCATACATTGTGAGTAAATTGTTTGTTTCCTTACGCAATATACAAACGAGAAAACAAACCATACGGAATTTTTGTGTATATTTTAGACTTGCTCAAGATTATTTGCAAACTTGGCAGAAGAAAACCTACAAAATTAATTTCAACTGTAGATTTAGCAATTGTAATTAAATGTAACAGATACCAACTGTTGTTTGGGGTTTCAAAATAAGGACAAAAACAAGCTAATTGGAGGAAAGTGAGAAAGTGCACAAGAAATTCATGAAAATTTTTGTAAATTCTTGGCACTGTTGTGCTAAATAAGTGCTAAGCCAGTTTATAAAAGTTCCACCTGTTTCATCTCAACATTTTTATCTTGCGTTTGAAAGCTCTGCATATCATTCCTTTCGTTTGATTATTAGAAGATTTATCTTAAAAATTCAAATTTTAGATTTTTTAGGTGAAAACAAAAATAATTTATTAATAAAAAAAATATTTTCACGAAATATTTTTGAAGCATATGAACATTTTTCTCGTTAATCTTTGCCTAAAAAATTGCTTCTTTATATGATGTTTTGGTCCGTGGTATGCAGAATTCCTTAATCCGCATAACATGTAACTATTTTCGTCCGCAACAAATTATTTTTGTTTTCTGAATGTAATTCAAAACGTGCCGCTAATATCATCAAAAATACGAATAAAATATTGTAACTTTCTTCAAAAAACACTTAGACTTAGATATACACACCCAACAGAAATAATTCTAGAATTTTAACGTGTTTTCAGCCGCGGTAGTTTGCCAAGTTAAAATAGCTTAAATAACGATCCACAACAAATTGGTTAGACAGGAATTCAACAACACAAATGCTGAACGTATCTGAAATGTCGCATTAAATCGAAACAAGCTTTTGTTAGAAAAATTGTCTGCGAGCGAATAATTATAAATTTGTTTACATCAGGTGTTTGCACAATTATTATTATTAGGGTCCGGTTACGACGAAATAATTTAGGTCAGACTGTGTTTTAGTGGATGGTCGTTAATTTCGAATAGTTTCCAACATAAAATCTAAATAAAATTAACAACTTGAAAAATTTCCAATTTTAAATATCCTCTTAATAAGACGGTCGGTGGTTAACCTTAATTCCAGCAATGATCGTAAAATTTTTACATTTTTCACCGCCCATCAAATTAGAAAGTATCGACGTTTTCGCTTTGGCAAATTAGAAAAAGTGACGGAAGCCAAACTGCCGAACAGCAAACAGTACTTAAAAATATATTTGTTAATGTCATTTGAAACAACTTGTTTAAAATCTTTATTAGACTATCCCATCTATTAATAAATAGATATTTTACCCAGGCTGTATAAGCGAAGCGACACAAGAATTATTTTCAACATAGTTATGCAGACAGGACATCATTAGAATACCTAAATGTATTTTCGTTAAACCACATATCGCTATCTTTGTCCAAACAATTTATATTGCATCACTGATACTAAGTGCAAAATAATGAGAAATCTTCCTGCTTTTACAAATTAGTGCCAAAGGACGAACAAATTCGATGAACTGCGAGAGAATAATAATATAAAGACAACTAACTGTGCTTGCATTTAGGACCTTCACTGGCGATTTAGGGAGGTCGTTTATATTTAATAAATTTATTCTTCCTGGATTCATACTCTGAGATGTTAAACTAAATGAGCCGGTATGTTATGTGTATAATAACATTAATTAGTCGGTTCTACTTGACAGGTTTTGATTTGGAGGCTCTTGTTGTATTTATAACTGGCGGGCGATAAAACGTTAACAAATTGCAAATTTGTCAGAAAAACGGAATTTCCTTCATAAACTAATTAATATAAAATCATATTTGGGTCAGGGAAATGTCGCACAAATTCAAATCAATAACTAAACAATAAATAGAGTTTAATTTGTCAAAATTATTTATAGGATTTGTTCATGAGGAAGTCTAGCCAAGAACAACATGTAAAAACATAATCTGATAAATATTTCTTTAGTCCCTCACACTACCAGTATAAACCTCGCATTTGTTATTTAATTATTTTGTATTTTTCCTAAACTAATTAATAAAAGCAATCAATTCGAAACGCAACAGCTTTTCTACTAAATTGTATCTATCATAAAACGTCGCCTTCGAAAACTTTATAATTGTCCTGAAAAAAAAACGCTCCAAGTAAACTTTACACAAATTAAATTACCAAACTTCCAACAAGCACTTTTCCTTTTTAGAAGGTTCACTGCCCCCAATAAATTTGAATTTATTATCCGAACCGTAACTCGCTCGCTTGATGCTAATGCATTAGGTACAAATTGGCAGAAAAAAATATGAACACAGTACCCATACCTCCATCATCTTCGTGCTTTTATGTATCTAAGCGACGGCATGTTGGGGTGCTGTAATCCGGTAATTATAATAACTTACCCTTGCCTTTTTTTCCAGATTTACTGTATCGGCAGACGCTTACCATAAACAATTCAGCTTTGGACGTGGAAATCGTCGACGTCTGCAGCTGTGATTTACAAGCTTTCCCTGAAGAGGCCATCTATTGGGCCGATGCATGCGTGGTGGTGTATGAGATAACGTGCAGGAATTCGTTTAAACAAGCCGGGGATATGCTCCAGAGGGTTTTGCAGCTGAGGAATATGCCCACTGTTTTGTTGGGAAACAAATCGGATCTCGAACACCTCAGACAGGTAAACATTATTTAAATGAGATCTTAATTTTATAATAAATCAAGAGAAGCATGAAGCATCAATATTTATAAGAATTAGTCACAGTTATTTCAGTAGGTACTTTTTATATGGCATATAATGAATAAGAATTAATTGAGTTTGTTGAATTTATTATTTTAATATCATATAAAAGCTCAAGTTTACATTCAATTTTGAAAAAAAAAGGATTGAAATGTCACATTACTGTATAAAATAAATTATATTTAAAAGCAAATGTACTAAAAAAAATAATTAATACTACGAGTGAAACTATAATTTTTTTAATTGTCCAGTCTCATAAGTTTGTACTAATTACCAATATGTCTTTTTTATTAAAACAATATCAAAATATAATATCCGCCTTCAAAGCAAATTTCATTTTATATATTTTGAAATAATTTAAAATGTTTTTTATTCAAAGTAAAAGTTAACAAAGTAAAATCCCATTATGGTAAGGGGCTTATCCACTTACTGACACAAAAAACACCCAAACATTTCAACCCAATTACTTTTTGCCACCAAAAGCGCGTCTTATCCTTCGTTATATTTATAACTTGACATGATGGCATTTCAGTATTCCGCCGTTTTGTTCTGAAACCGTCAATTACGATAATTTACGAAAACCTGAAAGGCAATCTGTCTTTTCTTAATCATTTTCAGATTAGCACATATATTCCGCTGTCTAGTCTAGTGAATTGTGTAACGGAAAATGGGAACAGTGTGTGCAAGTGTATTTATTTTAAAATATTGGGTTAAATGTTTATTATTAAGGGAGATATTTTACAAAAACTAGGTTAAGCTATAGGCTGAAGCGCAGTATTTTTCACTCGGCAATCAAATTTTATTTACTTACGACTAAATGCGATTTATTTCAGGGCTGCCGCTTTCAGAGGCAGCTTGGGTTAGGTTATGAAATCCTGCAAATAATTCGTATCGAACCTGGCTTTTAACAGTGTGGAGATTGCTATACGATAATATCATTTCAGTTTTCAGCTTGCCTCGCCGATAAAATGTACAATAACATGATTTAGCGCGCTGCCTAAATGCATTTCGAGGAGTCCAATGTTTACAAAAATCAAACTGATGTTTTGATTTAGCCATGGAATGTCAATGGACGACCTTCGTTGCACTTAAACTAGCACGTAACCTTCGCCATGTAAACATCCTGTGTATATTCGCGGCTCACACAACAAATCAGGCTCAGATCTTTTCACATGCAACAATAAATGTCAATCAAAACTTGAGACACCGGATGAGATTTATTTGAGGATTTTCAAAAGACAACAACGCTTTTTTGGATAAGCATCTAATTTGTTAATAAATGAAGCTTTGTGTAATTTAATTTAGTTAGGGAGCGAAAACCATCTTGTATTAGTATTTAAATTTTAAATTAGATAACCTGAGGAATTTTCTGCGCGAGCTTCGCGCTCACTTCGCCAAAGTGCCATCTGAAAGTTCAATGCCCGACTAAATATACGACATTAAACAAAATAAAGAATTCTTTAACTCTTTTCTTATCCTTATCTTCTGTTGTTTCAGATTGAGGAGGTGGAGGGCCGCACACTAGCAATCCAGCACAACTGCCAATTCTACGAAGTTTCAGTGGCTGAAAATTCAGCAGCCATCTACACCGCCTTCGATTTAATCCTAAACGAATGCAAATCCTTGCAAGCCACTCAAAAAACACGGAAATTCTCCGTATCCAAAATGATTGGCACACTAATTGGCAACACAAACAGCAAAGCTTTGCCCAATACGAACCAAGGTGGTACTGTGGTGGTGTGCCACAAATCCGATTTGTACAAATCCCGTGTACTTAGACGGCGGCAGAATTTCACCGCTACAGCATCCCTTTGACTACCGGGAAAGGATGAGTTGGACGCTCGTTAAGGATTTTAAATTGTTGATTGACAAGATTTGGGTTTCTCAGTTTTATGAGGAGCGGGAAAACAGGCTTATTGTAAATGAAAAATTGAGGTGGTTTGTAATTTTGTGATAGAAGCGCTGGATCACTTCTAACTTTGATAAATAATTACGATAACCGGATGTGATTTAATCTAAGTTATCGATTATTTCACTGACTATTTTCGTGCAATAAAATTATTTTTTACTATAATAGCATAGACAGTCGATGTGTTAAACTAATTAATGTCGATTTTATCTATTTGTTAATAATATCTGTAATTTTTGTATCCTTTTCACTAGAATGGATGTGACCTAAAATATGTTAAATGTACTAAAATGTAAATAAACACGAAACTCTGCTTTGTCTGGAAAACATTGTTTTATGATGAGTAATCTTAAAAATGAAGGAGTTTTGTTTTTATTTATGTAATGAGACACTCTTGTATGAATTAGTAGACCAAATTACATAATTTAATAATTATTGTGTGTGCTGAACCGGCTGTGATATATTGAAATATGTAATTGTCTTTTTTTATAAAACCATACAATAAAATTTATTGTAGGTATTTAATAAATGCATAGATCTAATGAATGTTGAATAAAATTTACATTATTTAATTTCGAGTTTTTATTTTAATTTAATTTACAAACATCTATATATTATTTATTTGATTGGAAGATTCTGTTTATAATAACACCCCATAAAATAGACATAAAACAGATTAACTTACAATAGTTTTTTTACAACCTCGGAATGTTTATTCATTTGATTTTTTATTACTGCCGGAAACCTGTAAATAAAAAAAATAATAAAAGAAAATATGCAAGGCAAATATGGATGATGGTGTTTTTTGAAGTAAAGGCAAAACTTGTTGAAATATTATAAAATTGAGTAATTAAGTTTGGTTTAAAAATAAATCGCTGTAAAACAGGTAAGAAAATTATTAATAGTTTACAAAAATTAAATTATAAATAAATGTAGTTTAGGGTCAAAACAAATTTCTTTTAAATAGCTGCAGCAATAACAACTTTATAAGCATAATAAATTAGGAAGTATTAATAAAATATATTTTGCTATTAACAGATTTACGACTTTATACGTGCTACGCATTAGTTCATTAACTTTTACGCAGTTTTTTCGCTAATCCTCGATAATCATTTTAGGGAATACATCTAAAAAAGGAAATATGTTGTTATTTCGAAATTTAACAACAAATTCAGTTTATTATTTTTTGGCTAATCCCACCATAATACTTTTTTGCACTATCACAAACCATGAGATGTTTATAGTGAAAATGATGCTAATGGTGTAAACATTGTTCTAAACTAAGATGGGGAATTGGGGTCGGCTTATGATTTGAGAAGTGATTGAAAACAAACCAAACTATACAATCCTATGGCGCAATGGCCTAAACACAATATGTCAATATTACCACTGTTCATATTTACGATAGCCAATAAATTCGTATAGATTATTTCTTTAGGTTCTCTCCAAATAATGTTCGTTTTCAATGAGGGCACTCTCCAAATTCCTGAGTTGTATGTACCGCGGAGGCAAGTCGTCTGGAATTGTCTTTCACTTTTCCCGTTTATAATTAAATTGAGTTTGCCCTACTTAAAACAGTTTCGTGTAAATATAATCCATAATATTTCATACTCTGAATAAATGACAAGGCAAAATTAATGGAAAATTTGTATATATTGCGCAAAAAATTATTATATTATTTCAAATTCCTATAGATACTCGTACAGTGTTTATGATTTGACCTAAATGTGTTTCAAAATGATTTTATTAAAATTTTCGTTGGGCGATCATGTATTAAGTGATGTATGAAAGTTTCAGTTACATTTAATTTTAAAAGAATGTCTCTGTTTATGTGAGTATTTTATTTGTGTCAATGAAATTTTTAGGCTGTCGTAAAACGAAATAAAATGAACATGTGATGATGCACTGTGTTATTTTTTGGGGGACTGTTTTACACCCATCACCCATGCATCTAATAAATTTTGTTTACGTAATAAACTCTCATTATTAAATGGCCAATTTTAGTAAATAAGATTATTTATTATTAATTCGTACAACATTTTTGTAGGGGTTTTTATCCTGATTAGTGCATATTAAAAGTTATCTTGCTGTTACGGGAAGAGATCAACATGTCAACGTAGAATTAATAATTTGCGTTGTTATACTCGTATCTACAAAAAAATCGTGATCAGATTATTATCATCAGAGCAAATCCTAGTAAACGTTTATTCGAAATGAAAATACCAAAACCAGTCAATGCATTTAATATAATGTTTGTTATTATTAATATTGTTATTTGTATTAATTTTGTTAATCCTCTAAAATTAAGGTTATATGTAGTATAAGAAAAACTCGTGTAAAATCATAAATTATTTTTATCTTAGATACTGTTTTACAGAATAATTATTATATACATCAAGCCTTATATTATGTACCTACTATTCCATCTGAAAGAAAATAGCCAATAAAAAGTGCAAGAAATTAATGATTAAATAACTAGATATGTGTGTTGTCACGAAGTTCTATTTCATTTTACGCTTTATACTGATTCTCCTAACGTCTTCATATTATAATTAATGAATAATTAAAAAAAAATTAAAAAACCTTTCTATCTAGAACTTTTCCACTTTTTAAATAAAAATTAAAGGTATTGGTAACACATCACACTAATTGACATAATCGCACTTGCATCTTTCACTGTTCTACAAATTTATATCTACATGAAATATCAAATTATACTTATAAATCTTTCTCCACGTTGAAGTAAAATTAATAAGATGAAAAGAAAAAAAGATGATAAGAAATAAATTTACTTTAAAGAGCTGCAAATGGCATTTTTTATACAGGGTGTCTCACACTGAGCAATTAAGGATCCATGTCGCTAGAGAGAATCTTTTTCATAAACACAATATTTCCCCGAATTGAAATGTAAACATTTTAAGTAACTTATTTGTTCTTGAGGGTCGTTTAATTTAAAAACCGATTTTCTAGATAATTCATAAAATTGAAATAAATTCTTACACTTTGTTATGTAAAAATATAAAAACATTTTTTACGTTGCATTCCATTTTTTTATTCTGCGACAAAAATTTCAAATAGCTTTTCTGTAGAATAGGTCATCCTGTATAAAAAATTGCCAGCTACACATAATTCAAAATAAACCATATCACTGCTGTTTAATAAATCACATGTTTACTGCGTCAAAATTTCTTATTTATAATTTCCCAATTTATCTATACAATAGGGTGTCCCAGGATAGACACAAAATATTTTTAGGTGTGGTTCTTGAATAAATTCTGCATTGTCCTGTATAATTTTTTTATCTCCAATCAAGGTTAGTTTTCGAGCAATCATCTCCTGAATGTTGAAAATTGTAGATTGAAAAAGTAAAACACTGTTGAATAATAAAAAGAAGCAAGGCTGCTAAACTATTTGATTATCGAAAAAAGTTATACATGAAATTTGTAGTTGAGATGATTTGCGATCGAAAGTATCTTGCAATTTTTTTCAAATATTAATTAATTTGGAATTTGAAAAAATAAAGCAATATATTCACGTTCCATTTTAATTTATTTTGGAAACTAGTATTGAAAATAGTAAATAATTTGATACAGGATGAAAGATTGGTTTATTTTGAATCGAAAAGTTAAATTCCATTTTGAACATAAACGATGTCTACTCGGAGTAATTATTAAATTTGTTAAAAATATTTCCGTAAGTTGCCACCCGCAATGACTATACAGGCTGTTTCAAATTCGCTTCTCACTACAGGGATCTCAGAAACGGTAAGAGATACAGCTTTGGTTAAATTGGGGCAAAGTTGCGTAATATGGTGGCCAATAATAAGCCGTTTAGAAATCGAAAATATCTTTTGTAGTTCTGGAGATTTTTTGAAAAAACCAAATTTTTGCCTTTTCGTTTTTATTTTTTTCTGCTCTGATTTTTCAAGATATCGAAAAACTAAAAGCACTTTGTCGTGGACACTTTTTGTGTTTTATAAAATGACGTTAAAATTTTCCTCATGTGACGTTTCGTTTTTCCGCTGACGTCATCAACTTCATTTTTTTAAATACGGCCCTGTATCTTTTTTTGTCGTTTTTGGTAAACTTTAATAATAATAAATTTTCTTTTATAATAAATCAAACTAACCTATTATTTATTGTTAGTAGTAATAATAAGTAATAATAAATGGAAGTAATTTTTTTAAATAATTTTATAAAATAAACACTTATGAAATCGTCAATACTGATGATGGGCTGTACAATGAAAAAAAATACTGATGAAATTATAAAAATAATCCAGTGCCGTAGGCATTCAAAAAATGATCCGATGATTACACAAGAACGAAACGTCGTATGGAAAAAATTTAAACGCCATTTCATAGAGCATAAAAAATGCTACTTAAAACGATGAAAAAAAAAACAGGGCCGTATTTAAAAAATGGAGTTGATGACGTCAGCGGAAAAACGAAACGTCGCATGACGAAAATTTTAACGTCATTTTATAAAGCACAAAAAGTGTCCAAGGCAAAGTGTTTTTGGTTTTTCGATATCTTGAAAAATAAGAGCAGAAAAAAATAAAAACGAAAAGGCAAAAATTTGGTTTTTTCAAAAAATCTCCAGAATTACAAAAGATATTTTCGATTTCTTAACGGCTTATTATTGGTTACCATATTACGCAACTTTGCCCCAATTTAACCAAAACTGTATCTCTTATCGTTTCTGAGACCCCTGTAGTGAGAAGCGAATTTGAAACAGCCTGTACATATGTGGAATTAAAAATAAAATTAAAATAACCCGCATTGGAGATAAAAAATTATACAGGACAATGCAGACTGTATTCAAGGATCATACCTAAAAATATTTCGAGTCCATTCTGGAACACCCTGTAAAAAGTATAGATAGATTGAATAAAATTCTGAGAATTAAATGCCATAAATAAGAAATTGTTAGTATTGAAAAATTGAGATTCATTATTTTATTTTACAAACTTAAGAATCATCTGATTCCTTAATTATCCTCGGTTCACTTCCACTAGCTGCGTAAAATCTATGAGGTATTTTTATTATTTATGTAGAATACTAGGTATTCATCATAGCAAACTAAGTTTATATAACAAAAATTACTAAGCAAAAAGCACAAAATAAATACATTAATTTATTAGAGAAATAACAAAAACACAAACAATAACTATGGCTTTTAATTACTTAAATCACAATTAATACAACAAAATGACTGGTTTTTTCAGTTAATTTTGGGGCTTAAATCAAACAAACAAATGTTCAATTTCTATGGTGCACAGAATGGGTGAATGTATAAAAGAAAACTATGACTTTACTTTACTAGCGATGGCCATTCCAATACCAACGATCGCCCCCACAGCCAAAACAGCGCCACCAGCCATGGCAATGCCTACAAGCCCCTCCTTTTCCATTTTCTTCTTAATAGTCTGCTGTAGCGTGAGAACCTGCTGATTCCCTGTAAAAACAACAAATAATTCTCTGGATTTCAACAATTTTCTAGTACATTACCAGGTTCAATTGTCAAAAACGATCGCACGTAATTTAGAGCTTTGGAATATTCTTTCAGTCTGGCGTTGCCAATTGCCAAGTAATACAGGTAGTCTCTTTGGCCGGATTCGTTAGTTTTGTACAGTTCCTCCAGCAGAACTATGCCTTTTTGTATGTCAGCGGAATATTTACTTCTAACCAAACACCAAGCGTACTCAAACTGCGCTTTGGGGGTGACATCATTTTTGTACAATTGCTCATGATAAATCTTCTCAAATCTCTGGAAAATTAAAACACACCGTACAATGGAATTGTTTCGTCCGGAGATAACAACTTTTCAATGCGTCACAGTTTAAATTAAAATATGTTAGGGGCTGTCTGAGTCAGCGAATACAGAAAAGTCAAGATTTACCTTTAAATCCTCCGGTTGGACTGTTTCTGTTAATATGTCGGCCATAGTTGGTTATTGCCTATTATTTAGTTCACTTGCTGATTTTTTAATTATTTGACAAACAATAAAATGTCAAAAGAAGTTTATGACATCCAAAGCACGTAACGATTTATCAAAAAACAAAATAGTGTGTTCGTTGCACTGGTTCGATGTGTCATCATGTGGTGCAACTTTGGAACACTCTGGAAAACACGCACGGTAGTGACATCTTTTGAGATATTTTAGAAATAATAATTAAAAAATAAAAATCATAGAAAATTTCAAGAGTTAACGTTCCGTTTACTGACTAATAAATTTAATTTGTACAAAATTATTCTCAATAGAAGAAAAGCTATAATTTATTCCAAAGTTGACAACGTAGTTTCCAAAGGGGCATGGTCAGATCTCCATATTCCATTTCCAGTGAAGTGGTGTTCTTTTTCAATTAAATATAATACTAAATTCAATTTTTGTACGTTAGTTAACCCTCGAGGGTACGCTATTTTGTTCTCCAATATTTCATTCAGCGTTTTTTGCACTTTTTCCCTACAAAAAACCAAGTCATTTAAAATATCCAGAATCATTTCCACACTATTACTTCGGATATAATAAAATATGCATAACGTGAAATATATCCTGACGTGTCATATTCATTTCAGTCAAATATAGATAAGTTTTCTCGATTTCCAATATAGGTACTTGTAGGTGAAAAGGATGCTTTTTCCATTTTTTCCTAATATTATTTTCAGCAATTTTAAAAATGCTTTTTAGAAATAAAAGCACATCACCGAGGGAGTTAGCATCTTTTCCCTCACGCACATGCGAGTCAAATACGTCATTGTTGGAACCTAAAAATAATTATTTAATAAAAGAATGTTACACCCTACATCCTCTTGTACCTATCAGAACTAAACTAGCACATTTCAGCTGTAACTGTTCGAGAAAAGACAGTCGAGATTTAGATCGATTATGGTATATCACTAGTTTTAAAACACGCGGGTGTTCGAGTAGCACCCTGAAGTCCGGTGTTCGTTTAATTTCCTCAAGCCTTAAACGCACAGTTTCAGGAGATAGATGAAAAACATTCATTTGGTTTCTAATTGTTTCATCTGGTATATTAAACTCCTAAAAGACATGCTATTTTAATAATATTAAATGAGGCCAAATCCTTTAAATAAACTGCTATGGCTAGGATAACTTACTTTTAATATTCCGTAAATTTTCAGAATACTTCTAGGCGCAGTCATAATTAATTTGGGGTATTGCCGCATTGCAACTCGCATATCTGCTCCGGCTAAGTTCGGAAAATCACTGAGAATCGTTTTGGTATATTGAGGATAATTATGCAGCAAATACCCGCATTTTAACAGTTTTCGTTTGGAATACCCCAAATCTTCTGCTATGGCAATATTCTCTTGTACCACACGCATACTTTTATTCGTTATCATTTTATGAATCCTAAACAGCCTTATAATTTCGTCTTCACTAGCCTCCAGTTTACATCCTATAAACACAGAATTAATGCACAAATCGACAAGTAAATCTGTTCATTACACACTGAGAAATTCCTGTAGAATTTTAAAATGAATTAGACTCCACATCATGGAATCGTTCATAGGGTACAGCTCGAAATTTGGTGGGATATCTTTTATATACTGTAGGAAGCTATCGGCCACGGATGTGTTTTGTGGAATTAAGTGGAGGTTCTTTAAAAATAGCACAGGACGGTGCATCCATTTACGTGCTCTAAAAATATGAGATCAAGGCAAAAGTAAATGTTATTAAATAATGTTACTAACTTGCTTAGTACTCTTGGAGTTATATTCTGAAAACCCCCTTCTTTCATGCATAGATAATGCTGCTCTAGTCTAAGAGGATGAGCCACAAGTATTTCAGGAACATCAAGGATTAACTCATTTGAAAATCCCCGGTCTTTACAAAATTTTATTGTGTCCAAAATATGATCAGTGTTTTGCTTGTACAATTTCAGCTTATTTACAAGTACTCTAGCTTTCGCTTGCGATAAACCTACGGAAATTTTTTTATTAATACCTATTTGAAAATTGCGCTACACTTACCAAAATGATCAACTAAAATTTGTTGGTGTGCACTTACTTTCGACTTGGATCGAATAATACTCACAAGTAAATTTGAGCTTTTAAAGTACGCATGTATGTTAGATTGAAATAAAAACGACATGATTGTTGAAAAAAATGTTAAAAAATTATAGAAATATAAAATATTTTAGGTTAAATTGCCATGGTTGTCAGTTTAAATTCGATATTTGTTTTGTTTTATATTGTCACCTACCGGTATTAATTTGAAATAGTTTACAGATTTCTGTATTTATAACTATAATTTTGACATATCTGTAATTCCACAACATTCCATTCCAAGTTCAAAACAAACAATAATTATTTCTACTCAATTTCCAAGCGATGGGCCAAGGAAAAAGCCAATTTACAGACGAGGAATTACAGGATTACCAAGACCTAACCTACTTCAGCAAAAAGGAAGTTTTATAGTAAGTTCAAGTGATTTCTTGGTGTCTTCACTGTCTTCATTTGTATTCATTTGGTTTTAATGCAGTGCTCATCAAAAATTCAAAGCGTTAGCCCCAGAAAAAGTAGGCCACAACAAAAATGCCAAGCTCCCCATGGCCAAGATACTCCTCTATCCAGAATTAAACGTAAATCCTTTTGGAGATCGCATATGCAAAGTATTCAGTTCTAGTCAAGACGGTGATTGTACCTTCGAGGATTTCCTCGATATGATGTCGGTTTTTAGCGAGGGTGCTCCGAAGTCTGTAAAAGCAGAACATGCTTTTCGAATATTTGGTATGTCTTGGAATGTATCGCTGTTTTATTGTACTATACTGTCATGATTCTGTTTTTAAGATTTTGATGGTGACGATATGTTGGGGGTAAAGGACCTTACACAGGTTATTAGTCGATTAACTGGTGATAATAAGTTAAGTGATGGAGAGATGAATCTGTTAATTCAAAATATTTTGGAAGAGGCTGATTTGGATGACGATGGAGCTTTGTCGTTTGCAGAATTCGAACATATTATTGATAGATCTTCAGACTTCCTAAAGTAAATTCTCTTATAACTAATTTATAATTCTGTTAAACAATTTATTTTCAGTGCATTTAGAATACGTTTATAAGGGACTCAACACTGCCAAAGAATCTCTAAATATGCTCTCATAATATAAGTACAACCTCAACATTTTCCAATTTTAATTATTTTATAAATCATATGATATTCTATTGAATAAACCAACATCGTATAAGTAAATTTATAGCTTTATTGAGAGACATATTATGAGAAACAAGATTTTCGTATAAAATTTCTTAAAATTATGATTGGAGATACCCTGGCAATTTCATTCGCATGAAAATCCAAGTGGTAAAGAACGAGACTAGTACGCAAATAAATCCAACAGCTGTTATTAATAGTCTGTTAAGTTTAGGAGCTGAAGTAGTGTGTATTTGATCCAGAACTATAAAGCCCAACCCGCCCATTGAAAACAGGAAACTCGACGCTAATCCTTCCATAATATACTGACCATTTACTCTGTACGGCATAAAGGCCACCTAAAATCACTCTATATAATAAACATCCACTGAGTTATGTGAGTTAAGTGCATACTGGTCTAGAATGCCCATGTTCATCTGTGGTTGACCCTACACTTGGTGGTTCAACAATTACATCGTAAATGATACCTTAAAAGAAACAAGTTAAGGGTGACATGGGTCTTATTGGTGTAAGTTTGTCTAACTGTACCTCCAGTTACCAAAAAATACGATACAAGCACCAAGGAAAACATTGTCATTGCAGAGGGTTGATGAAGCCATGAAGGTCGTTTTATTTTCATATTTGGGACCTCCAACACAGCAAATGGAAACGTGAAAAATTGCTCCATTTTAATTATATATATTCAGAAAAGTTTTGTACGTATTTAAGGCAGATCTAGAAAAGTTTTGTTTTTGGCAATTTTGACGTTATGCCAACACATAACCTAAAACCGGTGCTGGCAAAATAGAAATCTGTATTTAGCAGCGGATATTAAGGTTAATACGATAATTAATAGATGGCGCTGTAAAAAATATTAAGACCCAGGAACAAAATGTAGTTTTTTACTCTTTTTTATTTTCTATCTCATCTAGGTTTTTTATTTTTCAGGTTTCAATATCATTTACACAAAAATATTAATTTTGATTATTAGCATTCCAATCAAAACTGTGTTCTTTCAAGTGCTTTTTCAGGTCCGGACTTGCGCAATATTAACAATACAAAATGGTGTTTATGTGGTAATAAAGTAATAATAAAATGACAAAAAGCCAGCCCTCTCTAAGACTACGACAAAAAGCACCCCAGCAAAAGCGAAAGGAGCCTCGAAAAGACTCACAGAAGAAGGCACCGAAACCCCAACCTAAGTAACAAACCAAAACAAACCGCTAAGGTTATGTTTTGTTAACAACATTATTTCTGATTGTAGTACCAGTAAGATAGAGCCTGTTGTTGGAGGGCTGTTTTATCCAGCAGGTGACACAGCATTTAAAGCTCTCCTGTCTGCCCGCTTTTGTGCAGCTATTTGGTCACAAATTTCGGACTGCGATGAAACTTACAACTACTGGGAACCCACACACTACTTGGGTAAAATCTGCGTATAATTTTAGCACGTTTAAAGCAACATTTGTTTGTAGTGTTTGGAAAAGGTCTGCAGACATGGGAGTATAGTCCTGTGTATGCATTACGCTCCTATATGTACCTGATGCTCCATGCCACACCGGCTTATATTTACCACAAACTTCTCCAACCCAATCCTTTGTTGATGTTTTATTTCATCCGGTGTGTATTGGGGTTGATCTCTGCATTTGCTGAGGTTTACTTCTATAAGTAAGTACATATAAAAATCTACAAGTTGAAGTTTTATCTGCGATTTCTTAGGGCCGTTTGTAAAGAATTTGGCGTACATATCGGACGAATATGTTTGGCTTTCCAACTGTTCTCTGCTGGGATGTTCATTTCAAGCACAGCGTATTTACCATCGAGTTTTGCTATGTACACTTTTGCCTCGGCTTGTGCTGCGTGGTGGCAACAAAAGTATCCACTAGCTGTGTTTTTTACAGCTCTAGGTTCACTTCTTGGTATTAGTTGGTTAATGTAATAATGAATAAAAATAAATTAAACTTTCATAGGTTGGCCGTTCGCAGCTTATCTAGGGATACCAATAGCTTACGATATGTTTGTTCGAAAGAGAATGTATGTGGATTTCATCACTTGGTCTATATTGTGTGGTGCGGTGATTCTCTTACCCACGATTGTAATTGACACGTATTTATATGGACGACTAGTCATTGCCCCCTTTAACATACTTTGGTACAATGTATTTGGGGGCGCCGGTTCCAGTTTATATGGCACCGAACCATTTACCTACTATTTAATCAATGGATTTTTGAATTTTAATATTATTTGGGTTTGATATTTATAAATAAAACTCAAGCAGCTTTATGGAAAATTTCTGGTTTTAGGTGTTGGCCCTGTTTAGCCCCTTAGCAATAATCTTGAACAACTGCTTTGTGCCATTTAAAAACAAAAGTACTTTGTGTTTACCACATTGGTTGTCTATGAGTCCTATATTTTTGTGGCTCTTGGTTTTTATGATTCAACCACACAAAGAGGAAAGGTACTTAGTCATTTTCCATTAATAAACTTCAGGTAATGTTTCGTCGTTTTTAGATTTTTGTTTCCGATTTATCCCTTGATTTGCCTTTGTGGGGCCATCTCTCTTGACATACTACAGAAATTATACTTCAGAATTCTAAGTCTGTTTCGAAACATGCCATTAGGAACACATTACCTGGATAAATCTATGTTCATAGTGGTTATAACAGTCGGGGTTTCCAGTATTTTAGGTACATATCAATCTCTTTTATGTGTTTGACTCTAAAAAATATTTTCTAGGTGTTTCAAGGATATTTTCGTTGTACAACAACTACCACGCTCCGTTTGATTTACTAATGGAATTAAACCGTTACCCCGCTGATGCAAACCTACCAGAAAAAGCACAAATAAACGTATGTTTAGGCAAAGACTGGCACCGATATCCCGGCTCATTTTTCCTGCCAAATGAAAATTGGAACGTCCGTTTTATTCAATCGGAATTCAAAGGAATATTACCTGCAGCTTATTCTAGTGGAACGAACGCCACATCGATAATTCATGAGTATTTTAACGATAAAAATCAAGAAGAACCGAGCTTATACTTCGATCTCAATAAATGCCATTTTCTACTAGATTTAGATTTAGGTAAAGAGACTGCATTAGAACCTATCTATGCCAATAATAAAGATAAGTGGAAAGTGGTTAAGAGTCACGCGTTTTTAAACGCTGAAAGCAGCAATAGATTTTTTCGGGCATTCTTTGTGCCGTTTATAGGTGAGCAATACAACGTTTATGGTAATTTTAGTCTTTTACAATCGACCAAAATGAAATTGAAATAAACAAAAACACGCAAGTGAGGTTTATGTATGTGGAAACTTAAACATTCCCACACAGTGTTTTGTAATAATTTTTGTACCATTAATTTTTGTCGTGATTTGTGATAAAAATACAGAACTGTATAATTGTTTTATTTTTTGTTGTTTTATTAGGTGTTTGTTTTTAATAAATGTTGTGTTATTGTGAACATTGGTTTCATTGGTGATATTGAAGAGGTAACAATAACAAGAATCCTGTGGACAGGAACATTATTTAAGTTTGTCTAATTTTGAATTATCGCGCCTATTTCGCCGCGGCACTGCCAACCTGGTGCATATGTAATACCAACATTATAAAATTAACTGTTTATTGTTAATTGCAGTTTATTTTTAGTCTATGCGCACACATCAATGAGTGTATAAAATTTTTATATTCTTAATCATATAAACAAACGTGCTCGAGAACGTGCTATATTAGCAATACTTTGTTAATTTAACCGGTCAATGAAATCTGGATATACAGTACTGGTAACTTAACCACCGAAAATCCCTAGAGTTGATGTCAAAAAAATATTGAGGAATCTCTTGTTGTTTCTGAAAGTTGAGAAAGCGTTTGAATTATTTTGAAATGGAGGTCGATTACAGGTTTATTGTAAATTAGTTTCGTTCCAAACGATTATCGCTTTCTAAAGTTGTTCCTATATAATTTTTGATTTGGAAAAAATGAAAATGTAAAATAAAATTTTGAGTTCCCGCTTTGGTGGAAAAGTGCCATCTAACAGCTCAATGTTGCGCAAAAGGTATGCGCAATAATTGCGGTTACTAAGCGCCATTGTTGGACAATTGAGTGTTCATATTTTGTAATAAAGTAGAACTAATTAAAAACATTGATAAACGATTTTAGTGTAGGTGAATTAAGCATAAGTTAGTGCAATAGTGGCAGTGATTATTGTTTGACTTTATAGTGGGAAAAACAATACAAAAGACTAGTCAATGTCAGCAGGCGTGTCAGATCAGGTAAAAATCAAAATACCATTTGACAGTTTATGGATGAGACTGATTTAAATTTTACGTCGAAAATATCAGTACAATTAACTAATCTTTACATTTCATGTTATCCGGTTATTCACAGCGGATGAAAGGACAGGGAAATCAAGGTATGTACCCAGCGTTTATTGTTACCCACCAATTTATTCTAAACTTTCTTATCTGGATAATACATTGTGTCGGCTAGTTTACTTCCAATAGCTAACGATACCTTATCTAAATAAAACAAACTATTAGCTCAGATTAACTTTATTTGCCTTCCGCACAACCTATAGTCTCATGTTTGTTTCGTTTTTTAGTGTCCAATGGCCCTAAAGAACAGCTAGGCGCTGGTGAAGGAGCTAGTGGCTCAGAAGAATTTGAACCATGGAGGTCACAACAACAAAATTCAGCCGCTCACACCGCCTACGGAGCCTCTGTCCCAATATCCAGTGCAACAGATCTTTACAGCATGAGTACCGCAGGTATGAAAGCGTTTAACGACAAAAGAAATAGTGCTAATGGTGTGCTAATGATTGTTTGGGGGTTAGGCTATTACGGAAGCGGAGGAACTTATCCTTATCAAGCGTATGGTGTAGGGGATGGAACTTGGTCCAACGGAACAGATCCGATGACGTTTCTAAGCGGGGCTTATCCTCACGATTCTTACTCAATGGACGGTAAGCTGAAAAGATTTCATAATTGCATGGGTTTTGTGTGGATGTATGTTTCAAGAAAAAACATTTTTGTATGCTGTCCTTTGACATCTGTCAAATTTTAAAAAAATTTAATTTGATTACAAATCTTATCACTACACTACACCAAGAAAAGTCCTATATTTCCATGTAGAGGCTTAGAGTGTGAGATCGGTTGATGCAACGGATTGTAAATGTCATTTTACCAAATGAGCGTTACTGAAATTTCACGTCCCCTCTTATCAACCTTTGGAGGGTCTTTTTGAGATGTGTCCCTCACTCAGATTCTATAAAAGCAAAAATAGTAACAAACTCGCATATTATTTAAACTAGTGTCTTAGGTCAGTCCAAAGGCGCCTTATAATTTTACAAAAATTGTCGTTAAAACTTAACTAGTTTAAGAAAAATGAACCTAATTATTCTAACATATTTGTAACTTAATTTAGAAACAATCTGTATTCTCAAAGGTATTAAAATTGTCAAATATTCCTGTTAAATGTCCATATCGGCCGGATTTTCTTTTTCTTTATAAGTTTCAAGACAGAAAATCTGGATACATTTGCAATACGAGTAAAATCTTAAGTGGCCAATAAGAATTGACAGTGACAAATGTTTTGACATGTTTGGATGTGAATGAGCCCTGAAACTTTATAAAAATAACAAGAAATGTCATTGTTTATGTCAAATTATGCAAATCCTTACTAACAAATTATATGTGCTTAGGTATATTTAAGCCCTCAACATTTTTTTACATTCTACTATTTTACTGTTACGCTTTCTCGAACTATTAAGTCAAGTTCAAACATTTCACATGTGCGTTTTCTAACGTAATTTATAAACAAAACTTTGCTTATTTTATGCAAGAACTTGGTATTTATTTGCTTTTTTCGTGGATTGGGGTGTTGCCTCACAATTTTTCATAATTCATATTACTACTTATGGCATTTTCGTAATCATATTGGGTGTGCACCAAATTTCCTGCCAATCACGAGAATTCAAAACCTTGCTAAGTGTATTTTTGTGTTGTTATCATTGATTTATTTACATAGGAGTTATAATAGAACCTTACTAGATTAGTGACTGTTTGTTGTAGTAATATGAGTAATATATAGGTATCTGTATAATATAAATAATACATTTCGTTTCTAAGGTATGTTCGGTCCGTCGACAACATTTTCAACACCGACAGCATTTGCAGGCCAGCCCTCGTCTTTCAATTATTTCCACAGCAACGTGAGCAACGGAGACTACAATACGTGGGGCAGCCAGTTAGGCGGTCAACGCAAGTACGACGAATACTACAGGGACCCACAAAACATGTACACACAGGCCATGCCCGATTCCACCCTGAAAAGTGTCGAACAAGCCATGCAAAACCTAGGTTTGTGTTGATTTCCACAATTAATAACTGATTTATTCTTCAATTTGTTTTTTACGTTGTAGATCTGAAAGCTGTGAACGATTCTAAAGAATCTTTAGGGCAACAAAAGAAAACAACATGGGCGAGTATTGCAAGTCAACCCGCCAAGCCACAACTACCAATACAAAATCAGGGACTAAAAAAGAAGGGACCAGGCATGCCGCCAGGGCCTATTGTGCCTGGCAAACACAATATGGACATTGGAACCTGGGACACGAACAAAAGCACTCCGCCTCAGTTGCCGGTGGTGAATAACACACCGAAAAGTGTGATTCCCCCAGCTATGACGGTGCGGCCGGGTTGGAATGGTCCACCAGCTAATCGACAAGCACCACCTCAACAGCCAAGGCCTCCACAACACCCCATGCCCACTTACCAGCCCCAGGGAATGATGCCGCCGCATTTCCCCCCACAAGTAAGCAATCCCACCGGTGGGCATATTCAGGTAGGCATTTTTTTACTTTCTTGTACTAACCTTAACAGTATAAGGAAGAAGAAAGACTTTATTTTATTATAATTCGTTCCTTTAGAATAGGAAGTAAACTTAAAATTGTATGAAAAACAGAAATTTCGTATTTCACATGAATAGTGTACATTATTCATTTGTTCTTATCGCTATGAATAATACTAAAGCATTTGGACGTTTTGGTAATAAATTAACGACAAATTCCCAAAAATTGATGTATCCGAGCAAAGGCTTAATAAATTCTTCTCCCACAGAGTTTGATGCCACCCCCTGTTCCAATGATAGTGACGGCACCGACAGCCCCCACCCACCCCGTTCTGGACGAGCTCCGAGGCAAAAACAACTACAACCCCACCGATTTTGATTTAACCGCACCTAGTGCCCGTTTCTTTGTCATCAAATCCTATTCCGAGGATGACATCCACCGCAGCATCAAATATGAGATTTGGTGCAGTACGGAGCATGGAAACAAACGTTTGGATCAGGCCTACAGGGAGCGCGAAGGAAACGGAGCAGTTTATTTGTTTTTCTCGGTGAACGGTTCAGGACATTTTTGTGGTATGGCCCAAATGATGTCGGCTGTTGATTACAATGCGAATAGCTCGGTGTGGTCACAGGACAAGTGGAAAGGACAGTTTAAGGTACATGTGATGGTTAGGAAGGAAGCATTTGTTTATTTTGGGATTTTCTAGGTTCGTTGGATTTACGTGAAGGATGTGCCGAATGTACAACTGCGCCATATAAGACTGGAAAATAATGATAATAAATCGGTGACGAATTCGAGGGATACACAAGAAGTGCCCCATCCCAAGGGGTTGCAAGTGTTGAGGGTTATGCATGCGTACCGTCATTCTACTTCCATTTTCGATGATTTTATACATTATGAGAAACGGCAAGAGGAGGAGGACAGCCGCAAACAGCCATCTAACAAAGACGGTGGCCACGAGGGTGGCAGTGGTGGTCGGGAACATCGTGATAGGGGTGATCATAGAGGTCGCAACCATGATAGGGATGGCGAGAGGGATAACCACCGCTCAGGACACAGGAATACCGATCACCACGGCGGGCATCATAAAGTAAGTTTTTGGGTTTAGTCAGCAAATTTTTTTTAAATGACTTACGATGAATATTGTTTCAGGATCGGGGTGATAATAATCGAGGACGCGGTGGTCGTGGAGGTCGCAATTAATATACTGATGTTAAAAGCAAAAACAAAAAAATAATTAATAAAAAAAACACATTGTTATGGCCGCTGTTTACTGTAGTGTTATCTCTTACTAGCTTGTTATTGATATTCTTCACATAGACGTATCAAATTAGTTGAGTCCGGTATTGTCTGATTTGCATGTCTCTAGAATTAGTAGACATATCTGTTTAATTTTTTTTACTACTTGATTCTTTAACTGTAATTATTTGCCTATAATCTGTTTGCTTTCCGGAACGGAACGGAGATAAAGACCTGCCTCTATGTGGCGCTACTATTTCCAATTCATTAATTTAATACGTGTGGGTTCTCGATTAAACTGTTGTCTTGATTAATTTAGACTTTTTAAAACTAAAAAAACAAAAAGGTATATGGATTATCTAGTAAAAAGAAAAAATAGTTGTAAAAACATAAATAAAATAAAAAGAAACTTAGTAGCTCACTCTTCGGATCGGGCTTATTGCAATCAAAACGGTAAAAAATTTAAAACTAAAATAACTAGTGCAGTGGTATTAATTAATAATTTGTTTTGCTGGAGTGAAGGGACCTTAATAGTTTAAATTGTATAAAATAATATAAATAACTCAAAAACGAAACAAAGGGCAAAGAGAACAGTTGGACACGAAGCGAACGACATAGTTTAAAACGGTAAATTTAAAAAGCAGTGTTGATTTTTCTGGACTAATTTTTTGTGTGGGGGATTGTGATGGTGATTGCGGAAAAATAATACGTGGAACTGGGTGTTCATCTCCGGATAACCAACAACACAACTGAACTGATGCAAGGAGCTGTCTGTGCAAGTGTTTTATTGCTACACAAATCCTAAGAACTATATAACAAATTGGCTATTGTTTAGTTTTTTGACGAACACTGACAAGTTTGTTTGGAATTTGTTACAGTTTTTACTAATGTTTTTCCAATTTTCTAATCTTATAAATAGGGGAGATTATGAACTATGTATGCACTTTAGAGTATTTGTTGAATTGATTAAATAGTTTAAAGTTTTTTATGACTAGGGAAAACACTATGCTATGTTCATGTGGAGCTAGGCAAGATTGGACTGAGTCTAGGCGTAATATAGAGTGTTAACAACATTTAGGTTTTCTTTCATTTTAACAATCATGTCTACGCTAGAAATAGAGAAATTTTTATCACATACTGTGGTAGAGGTTTAAATAAAATACTTGTTTACTTTATTAGTAAATATCACCTTTTTTGTTAATGTTACTGTTCTTTCTAGTTGGTTTCATTATTCTTGTATATATCTGTAAAGAGAAACATGTACATTCAAAACTTATTTGTATAATAGGAGTAATTGTTTTTCCTAGGTGCTGCCACATTTTAATCTAAAAACTATATTTATACATTAGTGAGTTTTATTGTAATATTAATTAAAAAACAAATCGAGAAAAATGGAATGACTGATTGAAGAAAAAATTGTATAATAAATTTTATTATGTATACAAAATTTTGATTATGAATTATAAATACGCTATTATAATAATAATGAATTGTAATCATTTGAACATGGCATAATGCTTTTTGTGGTCAGTTTGTACACTGTGCCTAATATGTTTAAACTGATGCGCCTACGAGTGCATTTGTGATTGATTGTAAACTGATAATTGTGTGATCCGAACAGTGGGCATCCTCTGTTGATAGCTACATCAATAAAAATCATCAATTATAATATTAAAATTATGTCTCACATTATTTTTCGTTTTTTTTTTTGTTGATCAGATTAAAATTTATTTTTATTTCGCTTATCAAACCACAAATACGTGGGGTTTTTCTCAGTTACTCAGTATCAAACACAGTGCTTCCTTCATCGATAAGTTTATAATTCAAATAAAACGAATATAAATGTTCATAAAAAAAGTTTATTTCCATATCAAACCTATAAACTAATTTTTAATTTACAATCACACGATACTAACGATTTATTAGGTAGCAAAAATAATACACATTAGTTTTATCGAGTACAAAAAATTAAATAATTGTCGTTATTCGTTAATTATCATCACAAAACAAATAATGACGTAAAACTTTTCCATATTTGTTACCTAAGTAATAATATTTGGCATCATCCGAGTTTTAAAACGTTAGTAGTACTGAAAACTGTATTTTATTTCAATTAATATATTAATAATGTTTATTATAATGTAAAATAAGTAAATTATTCATAGTCTTAGCTATCGCTCCCTTTCTCCTTATCTGGGATAAAACTAAGCGAGGCAGAGTTGATACAAAAGCGCTTCTTTGTGGGCGCCGGTCCATCATTGAAGACATGCCCCAAATGAGCTCCACACTGTGAGCAGGTCACCTCGGTCCGGATTCTACCTGGTTGGGATATTAGGAGTAAAAGGTTTGCTCCAACTGATGTGGGTAGTAAAGGGGATATATGTGGGACATTTTCAGGAATTAATATGAGATTACAGCAAAGAAAACCAAATCACCAATTTGAGTAAAACAAAAAAATACGGGTGGTGGAAACAAAAAATTGGATAGGAAAATTGAGGTGATGGGCAGAGGGATTTGGAAAAGAAAACAAGTCACATTAGCTCCCCGAAATATAAATACCATAGAAGAAAAACCAAAAAAACAGCTGTGGAGTATTTTTTGTAGTTTGTTTAAAAAGCTTGTGATTTAGTTGCCAATTTAGATCTAGCGTACACACTTTGGGTTAGGAAAATATTAGGAACACACAGGATGAACTTAATCTACGTTTTAGATACATTTCAAATGGAAAACTGCAAATAATTTCATGGAAATCCATTATTATTAGTTTCCAAATATTACTTGAAATATCTCAATTTTTTTCTAAAACTACTACACACTATTCTACCTTTACAATACTGGGCACAAACGAAACAAAGTGAGATACCTCAAATATTATAAACTAGGAACTGATAGGCAATTTCTTAAAGATAGTGCTTAATTTTAAATACAGCTATAATTTGACTAGATTTAGCACTATCCAGGAAAACTGCTATCAGTCACAAAGTAAATACCTCCGCTGGTGTCTGGGGACAGTTTAACTTTCCCTTGATCCAAAACATCATTAAATGCAGGCCATCCACATCCACTATCGTATTTGGTATCAGAACTAAATAAGGATTGCTGGCAAACAACACAAACGTAAGTTCCAGAATCGTACGTCTTATTATAACAACCTAAGACAATTAATATATTAGGAAAACGTTAACTTGGTCTCACTTTGCGACTTACCAGAAAACGGACGCTCAGTTCCCTTTTCTTGAGTTACATGGTACTGAACAGGAGTTAACCGATTTCTCAAATCACTTTTATCAACTTGGTCCGCCATCCTCACTGCTGCACTTACAAAAGATGATTGTTAATTTGTAATAAGTGCAGTCGAAAGTGTGTCAAGTATTTTTATGGTCCGTTCCAAATTAGGAATGAAAGTTGTGTGTATACCTGATATGTTTAGATGGAACAGTCTAGTTTTTGTTGGCTCATGCAGTAGGAATATTCGAGTTGAACGCAATAAATTTCTATACATCACATTTGTAGATTAGCTTTGCAAATGATTCAATTTCCGGCAGTTACGTAACCCTCATTTAACCATAACCAAAATCTTATCGCTTCAATAGTTTTTATTGTTTTTTGACTTTTGAAGTTATGCAAACATATAAACAAAGTAGATGCTAGGTGTAGATAACCCAAAATTCATTTGCCCTGAAGTTATGCAATTTTATTTACTTAAATATAGACAAACTCGTAACACACAAACGTAACAAGTTGCATACATTCAGGGGCAATATTTTTATTTTCCATTATTATACTCTACCAAAATTTATTTTTCGCTCAATGTTAGTATAAATCAATAAAACATTCCTCTCTCTACTCCCTAAATTAATTTTCCACTTTAAAATTTTAATATGGGTTGAAGAAATTAAACAACTAAATTAACAGTTTCTATTTTTTACTTTCAAATTTATCTAATCCAAATAATAAAAACTTTCTATCACAATAAAAATGCTTGTATAAATGTTTCAATAAAATCCAAATCCAATATACATTATGTACAAATCTACAATTTATTTGGCAAATTTGTAACAGTTTCCGCAATGGCCTGTGCAACATACTCTACATTTTTTGGAGTCACCCCACACATGCTAATCCTTCCAGAACGAAGCATGTAAACGTGGTGTTTGTTAATCATATGTTGTGATTGAACTTCTGCAAATAGAAAACAATTTAATGTACTATAACGCGCATAGACATGAAGATTAAGTACCATTAAGTCCTGTATAAGAAAACATGCCAATTTGTGAAGTGATGTGACTCCAATCACCAGGAGTCTCTAAACGTTCCAAAGCTGCACGCAACTGTTTCCTCATCTCAATTATTCTCGAAGACATAGTTCGAACATTTTCCTTCCTAAAATTTAATTTACTACTTACTCTAAACCTCAACTATAAATAAAGTACTAGAAAATTTACCATTGATTGTACATCTCGGGATTAGACAAAACAAAATGTACTATCCTGGCACCATGGCTTGGGGGGTTGGAATACATTCCTCTGATAACTAAAGTAATCTGCGATTTCACAGCTGCTATCTCTTCAAGATTGTTCATAACCACCGTCAAATTACCCACACGTTCATCTATGAAATAAGTTATTATCATATTATGTACTTTAAAAATTTGCAGGATATTTACTATACAATCCAAAGTTTTTGGCAAATGATTGTGCGCAAAACATCTCGAATCCCTGCTGTACAAAGTACCGTACAGCAGATGCGTCCTTAACCAAATCCCCAGAGGCGAAACCTTGATAAGCCGAGTCAAAGAATGGAAATAGGCGTTTTTCCTTTACAACTTCTGCAATTTGAGCCCATTGTTCCATAGTTGGATCACACCCAGTCGGATTGTGAGCACAAGCATGCAAAATAACAACGGAACGTTCTGGGGCATTTCGCAAGTCCTCCAACAAACCATTAATATCCAAGTTACGAGTCTTATCCGACCAATAACGGTACTCACGGCAATCTTCAAAACCGGCGTTTAGGAACACCAGTTTATGATTTTCTAACGGATAATTACAAGGTTTAAATAATAATAAATGGGCTTTAATTGGTTTGTTTTACCCCAAGTTGGTTTGGAGCAGTAGAAGACTTTCAAACCGACAACTTTCGCTAGGAACTCAGCGCCTATACGAAGAGCACCAGTACCGGAAAGTGCCTGAACTCCAAATGCCTAGAATAAAGAAAAAAAGATATTTGAATAAATTAAAAATATCAATTTGCAAAAGATAAACAATCTCGTTATTCACTTGGTGACTGAATGTCTTATCAATTTTGAGTACTTGTTATTACATATGTTATGATGTAAATGAATATTGTTGCCAAACAGTGCCACAAACACAAATCGTGATATTAATAACGTAATATGCTAGTTTAAAATAGTTCAAATTTTAAAAATAAATCTTCCTAAATAATTGCCAAACATATTGTGCTCTACAATACAAAACACGTAACAGTTTTCTCACCTTCTTATTTTGCACAGCAGGACTGTCCTCCCCCAACAACATTGTTGTGGCCGCTGTACTGAATGCATCAAATCCCAACACCGGCAAATACTCCTTATTTAAAGTCTCATCATTAGCCAAAGCCTGTTCAGCTTTTCTTACCACAGGCAACACCCACGGTTTTCCCTCGTCCGTGCGATAAGCTAAAGACGTTCGCACATTATTCTACTTTGCACAATATGTACCTATAAAATTTACGGATATTTGCTTGTACCCACCTCCAACTCCCAAACTAACTTTGTTGGGAAAAGTATCCTCGGTGAACGATTTGTTTAGGGCAAACACCTCAATTGGTGGTCCTTGTTCTACGGTGGAAAACCAAGACATGTTTTTCGGAACAGTAACGACCCGCCTAGCGCAAAGACAAGGAATATTACTACTAATGATGAAAAATAGAAAAACTGTTTTATTTATACGTGTGATCCTTTGACCTCTGACGTCTTTGAACAAGTCAAGGTTGTAAGTGTCAAAACAAAAATTAACTGTGTAAGTAGGCAACCAGTGTTACACTGTTCAAAAGTTGATATTTGATAATTATTAAAATATTAATAAATCAAATAAATTCCTTGAACATTCAGATGTTGGTTGCCTAACTTTAATATGTTATCGAAACAACTTCACAACCATTAAATTAGTAGTTCCAATAACATATCTTCATGGCACTTCGGAACTACTAATAAAAAAATCTACTCGTTCTTGACCTTTCATGTTTACATTTTTTTAACTAAACGAAGGTTCTTTTCCATTATTTGCTATCATTTTCATTTACAAAGCTTAAAATAATTAATGTATTTAATAGTTAATACCAACGTGATAACAAAGATATTACGTGTCAAACTTCATAAACATCACTTGACATAAGAGAAAATTAATTATTGTGAAATCTAAACATCCTGTGTTATTGAGTGTCATATTTATTTACTTTTGAAGCAAAAACAACGTATTGGTAAGCTATAAATTTATTGATTCCTTTCCAAAATGTATGCCCTTTAAACACAATGCTACATTTCACAAGAAATCATTACCTTACTCACTAAATTTTGCAATGACAAATTCCCATCTTGACATATTTTTATGTTAACAGATAAAACATCAACGATGTCTATGTCCGTTCCCCTCATTTCAGAAGATGTAGAACAAGGTGGAAAAGAATATGACGAAGGCATCGAAAATGATTTCGCCTATCGCAACAATGTTATGCACGCCACAAAGGCCGTACGTTTGGGATTTATGCGGAAAGTGTTTGGCCTGTTAACCATGCAAATACTTTTAACGTTTGTAATTGCTGGTATCTGCATGTTCACACCACAAGTTCGAGAATTTGTTCATACCAAGTAAGTAGGAAAAGTATTATAACTTACATTTTGTGAAGGATATGTAAGCCAAACACACAGGAGCGAAACAACAAAGTTAATGCACAAATTTCGGAAGAGGTTTGGTTTATATTTGGTTGTTGCAGGAAAACCATGTCCTGTTTGTGTTAATTGTTGTGTTTTAGTGATTGGATGATGTTTTTGACCTTTATCGGAAGTATTGGTTTGCTAATTGCCCTACATATTAAACGCAAAGAGTCCCCTGCAAATCTTATCCTACTAGCAGCTTTCGTAAGATGACACTTATTTATTTAAATTCCTTTCACATGGTTGTATTTTTTGTAGACTGTTGTTCAAGCGTACACTGTAGGGGTGATTGTTACATACTATTCACAATTTGTGGTACTACAAGCTCTTTTATTAACTCTAGTAGTTTTGGCTGGGTTAACTATTTATACTTTCCAAACCAAACATGATTTCTCCGCAATGCATTCAACGTAAGTTGCTAGTTTATCCTAATAATATACCTGTAGTAACAACTTTATTTTGTGTAGTTTGTTTGCTGGACTCTGCATATTGATTGTTGGTGGATTTATACAAGTGTTTTTACAATCTGCTGTTTTTGAATTGCTCATATCCTTTGGTGGAGCATTTTTGTTCTGCTTATTTATTATTTTCGACCTCAAAATGATTATGGAAACTTTGTCACCTGAGGAATATATTTTAGCAACGATTAATCTGTACATGGACATTATTAATCTATTTTTGTATATTTTGCGTATTTTACAAGCAATGAATAGGCAATAAATGCATTCACACATATTAAAATATATCTTATAAAACAAAAATATACACAATGGTTTATTTAAATAAAAAAGACACATGTACTTGTGATTTAATATCTGTAGTGTGGAATCAAATAAATGTGATATTTGTATAGCTTGTGTTTTTATTGTTTAAGGAACAATAGGTCGTAAATATAAAATAATAAAACCGTTACGGTATTGGTAAAATAAGTTTTATTGTATATGAAGACTCGATACAAGCAAACATTTTAAGAAAATATGCATTTCAGAATTTGATAATGGTTTAGATATGTAGTTAAAATGTTCCCAATTAGGCAAAATAAACAAAACATTTCCGTTTATCAACTTAATCGCAAATAAAACATATTGATATGATTAAGAAGACACAACAACCCGTTGTCTTAAACTTATATAATCACAATGTAAAAACATTTAGGTAAAAATTTTTAGTAGAATAACAATAGTAAATTACATACACTGTGTCCCAAATTGGTGGGGCTCCACTATGGGTAACTTCTTTATTATTGGAGATACAAAGACGGTTAAATTAGGAAAGTTTTTAAGAATTTCAAGGCCATTTCGGATTAGCTAACAGATCTTGAATATCTCTTTTAGTTTTTGAGATATTCGGGAAAAACCAAAATGTTGCATTTTCTTTAATGCTCAATATTTTTTTTATTATCTATTTTGTGTCGTTAAGACTTTGACATTCTTCATGCACTTTTTTAAGATACTTGTAACGGTGTTGTCAATTTTTTTCCAACTCTTTTGTTTTTTGAGATACGGTTACTAACTTTTGTTTTTCTTATGGACGTCAATGGTTTTTTTGGCACTGTCAAATAGCATTTTTAATTACCTTTCCGACGATGTATCACAACATGAAGAAAAATTGTAATTTTCACAAGAAAAATCGGAAAATTGTATTTTTCAATAAAAAAAACAAAAGAAATCCCAGCAATGAACAAAAATCAATCCATCTATCGCTGCATGATGAGTGTATGATATCTCTCTTCATTATTTATATCATAACGATTGTCCCTCTTTTGTTCAAATGGCCCAAAATTAATCAAATTCCAGGCAAGTTTTCTGAAATAAGTGTCGTGGGGTTGTTGTCGTTCAGCTGCAGTGTTAACATTTCAATTTGCCCGTATGTAAGTCACGAGCATACAAATACGCTCATCATGCTCATGCAGCGATAGAGCGATTGATTTTTATTCATTGTAGAATGTCTTTTGTTTTTTTTTTATTGAAAAATACAATTTTCTGATTTTTTTTGTGAAAATAGGAATTTTTCGTCCTGTTGTGATACATCGTTGGAATGGTAATAAAAAATGCTACTTGACAATGCCAAAAAAACAATTGCCGTCCCTAAGAAAAACAAAAATTAGTAATCGTATCTCAAAAAACAAAAGAGTTGGCAAAGAACTGTCAACACTGTTAGAAGTATCTTAAAAAAGTGCATGAAGAATGTCAAAGTCTTAACAGCACAAAATGGATAATAAAAAAAATATTGAGCATTAAAGAAAATGCAACATTTTGGTTTTTCCAGAATATCTCAAAAACTAAAAGATATATTCAAAATCTGTTGGCTAATCTGAAACGGCCATAAAATTCTTTAAAACTTTTCTAATTTAACCGTCTTTGTATCTCCAATAATACCGAAGTTACCCATAGTGGAACCACCAATTTGGGACACAGTGTATAAATCGTTGAGTACTTTTCATCTCCCAATAAACTAAGAGGAGAGAAAATTTAAGAGTAAAATCTGACTAGAACACTTAGGAATTAAACGGAAGAAGGGGATTGAACTGATTCTACCTGATCATCGCGTTCTTTACTCGCATGTACCAACAAATCAAACTCACTTCCCGATAGTGATTTACTGATAAGTCGATCCCACTGCTCTGGTGTAGCTGGACACTCGTTCAAATTACGCATATGTTCTTTGGTCATTGGAGGAGACACATCTACAAAATTTTAACATTAATTACAAAGGTTTATCATATTTGTTAAACATACATAAATGCCCGTTTTGTGCACGAATTGTCTCCTGTTTAATAATAATCTCATTAGTGATGTACGCTTCGCGTCGTATTCTATCTCGTAATTCGCCGGGCATGTCTGGAATACACCATTTAACTACAATCATAACAAACACCACAACATTTTCAAATAGGACAACAAATGCTAGTCTGGCAGCTAGAATTTGCCAGTAGAGTGCAGTTCGTTCGTATTTGCCTGGCGACCAAGGTGGCTCTCTGTAGTCTGGATATCTGCAAAAAGTAGGTACAGAATTTTTCCAAAAAAAGCTGTCTTAGGTACCTGCAATAATCCTCTGATGTAAAGTTTCTGGGTGCTGAGCCAATCTGAAAATGAGATGTTTTAAAATACGACAAGGAATTATTGAGGTAACCCTCCAGGTTATGGTCTTCACTAATCGATATCCTATAGACGAGCCTCGGAATAAAATCCGAGGTAAACGCAATGATAAAACCCTGTAAAATCCAAACATAAACCTCAAAATTATAGGAGTACAATTTAAAAGCATACATTCGTGACTACAGATAATTTTCCAATGGAATCCAAAATTCGATACCAAACTCCAATGTCGCGTACACGTTGCGAAACAGGTCTACGATAAAACGTCAGTAGTTTCTGTGCATCCAGTCTCATTTCCAAAACATTGTTTAATAAAGCGAAAAATGGAGCAAGCGGAAACGCTGCGACAAAAATTGTTACAAAACCGTATTGCAAAACTAAAATAGAAAGTTGTATATAGAGAATGTTTTGGGTTCTTAGGAATTTTGTTACCCATTTCGAGGTACTCAGGAAATAAACTTCGAGGGCCCCACTCTACCAGCTTATAGTCTTTATGCCACTGTGGTTTGCAACCTTTACAAGACATGTGATCTTTACTTAGACCCGTTTTAACTTTTAATGTATTTAACCACTTGAAAAATAATGGGAAAAGCATTTCCAATACGGTGTTCATTGCTTGCTTTCCAATCATTATGATCGCAAGTTGGATGCAGAGTTCCATAAGACACCCTCCTGGACCACACTAGAAAACAAAAGACTTAGATCTTTGAATGGGGTTTTCTGTAAAACTCTTACCTCCTCCTGACGATAGCCGAAAATTTTGTTGTAACTCTTCGGCGATCCAATGAACTTTCCCTTGAAAAACGCGATGTAAAAAATGGAAGCATAATAGTTGACAAATTGTAACAAATATATTTTAAGTGTTAGCGAATCGTCGAATTCTGTCTGGGTCCGAAGTAATTCAAACTCTGTTAGGTACTCCGCAACAAATGTATAAATCTACAAACAAACATTGAGCATTTTGGAAAATATTTGAGTACCTACAAATTTTTACCCAATTAAATATTACAATGCACACCAAGTTTATACATGCAGCTGTACAAGTAGTGAACAAGATAGCTGAGCTGTTGTCCACTTGGTCAGAGTAAACTTTTAAAGCAACTAAAAGGGACATTCTGTAGAGTACCACTGCTACAACAGTGGCTAAAGCCATAGTTACCTAGAACATCAAGATGTAAGGGGATAAATAAATTGATTTTTAAACTACTCACTAACAACATCACAACGGAGAAACTGAAAATTGTAATAGGCACCCGAATTTTCCAAAACGGAACATGCGGCTCCATTGTATTCGTAATTACATTTACTTGTTTCCGTTTAACATGCGCCAATCGTGCCAGATATTGAGGTCTGGGATGCTCCTCTTGCACATCGAAACCCGTTAAATCCCAACGATGAGTTATTTCAGCTGAATAACGTTTCCACATTTCCAGAAATAGTGTAGCTAAAAATTGGTTTTGTAGGACAGTTTGAGTTTATCTACGAGAAGGTGCTTACCCCAAAAAGACATAAAAATAGCAAAGAAGACAGTGGTAGGATTGTCAAACAGATAAGTGATTCTAGCATGCACACAAGTTTCTCTTAAGTCCCAGTAATCGCACCAGTAATCGCAGAGAGGGCACATTTTCGTTGTTAAATTTAAGTTGCAAATGTCCTCACTAAACAACAAGTGGATTAATTACAAATTTTGTTGTACAGGGTGTCTTAATGATCTTAATTTTTTGCGTTGTTATGACTTCTTATTTACAACTTTTTTATATAGTCTGCAGGAACAAACAGGTCACAAAAATGAACTATATAATTTAACATATTATTTTCCAGTATTTTTTGAAAATGCATGTAATTTTTTACAGCTTTCAAATTTAATATTGGTTTGTCTACTATAAAAAAATTGGCATCTAAAATCCACGTAGATCTTTGGGAGCACCTTGTACTTCTTTTATCTGGGGAAATGCGTTTTTCTCGTAAACGGCTGAAGGAAATTAAATTTTGAAAAAAGTGTTATATACCTACGGGCTGTCACTCAAAATTAGGATAGAAATATAGACTTTAATATGCATGACGCTAGGCATCGCGACGCTTCAAAAAAAAATTTTCCAGCAACATACCACTTTTATTATATCATTGGAAAGGTCTTTTAATTTTGAGTCTTTTTTCTAAAAACCAATTTTTTTTATTCTTACTTTTTAAAAAGTTATGATTTAATTTAAATTATTTCTGTTCTAACAAAATTTTGAAATATTTTTAACAGTAGGTCGAGTTTTCCCACAAGTACTAAAGTAAATCTTATTATATAAAATAAAGTAGGCTTAGAAAAAACAAAACCTGTTATTTGTCAACATATTACAACAACAAAAAACTTATTAATACCTAAATTAAACAAAAAATTTAATGAAAAAGGTGATTATTTTAAGAATTGTTCAATATGAGTACCATTATTATCTAAACATAAATTATAACGTTTTCTTATTTCATTATACGTGACTTTTCCTACAACATTAGCATTAATTTCAGGACAGGCATCGACAATCTTTTGTTTTAAATGATCTATATTATTAGACCTTGTTTTGTAAACTTTATTTTTAAAAGTTCCCCACAAGAAAAAATCGAGAGGTGTTAAGTCTGGAGACCTAGGTGGAAATTCTACTGGCCCGTAAATTCCCATCCACCTGTCTTCATATTCTATATTTAAATAATTCCGAACAATAGCAGCATTATGACAAGGAGCCCCATCTAGTTGAAGCCACAAATGTCTTCTAATCTTAAGAGGCACATTTTTTTTGTTTAATTTAGGTATTAATAAGTTTTTTGTTGTTGTAATATGTTGACAAATATCAGGTTTTGTTTTTTCTAAGCCTAATTTATTTTATATAATACATAATATTTGAAGGAAAACTCGGCCTACTGTTAAAAATATTTAAAAATTTAGTTAGAACAGAAATAATTTAAATTGGATCATAACTTTTTAAAAAATAAGAATTTTAAAAAAATGGTTTTTTGGGGCGTCGCGACGCCTAGCGTCATGCATATTAAAGTCTATATTTCTATCCTAATTTTGAGTGACAGCCAGTAGGTATATAACACTTTTTTCATTCCCTTCAGTCGTTTACGAGAAAAACGCATTTCCCCAAATAAAAGAATCACCTTGTACAATACTTGAAATGTTAGTAAGAAGACAATAATTAAGTCAATTTCTCACCTCGGTTTATTACTGTACAGGGTTGCGCATGAATAAATAAAACAGCCCAATCCAACCACCGCAGCCGGTAACAACATATGCGTATAAAACCCTAACCAAGCAAAATACAGCGCAATCTTTACCCCGAAATATTCTTTCACATAATCAAGCGGTTGATATCTGTACCATTTTCGAATAGCTGCCCATTCGTTGTATAATAGATTACGCGTAGATCCTGCGATCCTTAAGTCGCCCTAACAATAAAATCCAATTAAATTATTTTAAGTTTTTGCAGCCGCTTAAGTATAGTTACATCATGCAAAGGGTACACAGCTGTGTAGATTTTCTCGTTTAACAATCGCTCCATTCCAAATGCAAAATCTTCGTGAGGATTCTCGCTAAATCTCTTTCTGTCCAAGATGAACTGTACGATACGTGAGTGAATTGCAGGGGTGAAAAAACATGGGGAGGTTACATCAAATCTACAAGAATATTTTTAAACTAAAGTAGAAAATTGCCTTGGAGCTTCAATTTACAAATATTCGCGGTCCCTGCTGTAGATAGCAGTAAATCTTTGGTTTTTCTCTGGAAATTTGTCTTTGTCCACAAATACCAATGCTTTTAACTTATCCCACTGATTGGTGATTCCTTCCATTATAAAATTAGTTCGGGTCTCCATTTGATTTAAAGCTGGTATCTAAAAGTATTTTTTTTCAAGTTTCAAGGATTTTCCCAATGATACAAATAAACATCCGGTTTTAGTTTCTAAATTATATTAATTAAAAGAAAACTAAACGATTTGTTAGTTGTTATAGGGGATGCACAGGATTAGCAAAATAAAAGATTGTTTTCATAAATATACCTTTAGCCTTAGATAAGAGTTTGCTCTGTGAAATAAATTATGTCGAAATTCTCTTGGTGCATTACATAATTCCTAAAGACAAATTAAAATATAAACCGAAAAGTGCTTTTCCAATTTTATTGTCAAGAATTCCGGGATCATACATTTAAAACCAGTAGAACTCACCTCTCTCATTGGCATCCGTAACTTTAAAATCTCACTATAACGTCTTAAAACCTCGTTGGGGGCGTGCACCTGAAAAACATATTTTTTCAAAATACTTTGATTATTTTACAACAAACCTTAATAAAATTTAATCCATTTTTCTCTTGTGGTTCATGTTCAATTTCCAGTCCCTCTTTCACAAGATTAGCTTCAAAAATGCTTCTTTTATTATACGCCGCTTCCGTAACTGCCTCTTGTTGAAATCCATCCCAAACCAAAATAAAATCAACCGATCGTTTACCGTCTGTAAAAAATATCGTTGGTTGTGGACATTTAACGGGATCATCACAATGTTTTGAGTATTTTTGCGGTTTGTGACTGGAATTCGCGTGGTTGTGAGTTGGACCATCCAGAGTTTCCAAAGAGGCACTTTTTGTGTTTTGAGGTAGAGTCATTTTGAGTTTTGGTAAGAAATCTCTGCGAATTTAAACAAAATATGAGAGCGAAGGCGTTTGCGGCTATATTCAGTTAAACCAGGAAAATCGATAAGTTTATTTCTTTATTTATTAAATGTGCTTTCTACTAGGTCGTGCCTAAATTAAAGTGCATTATTTCATACTTGATAACTTGATATGATACATAAACACGCAAGGGCAATTTAATTAACACTAGGAAAAACCGGGGAGGATATCCTGGTTTAAGGTTTATAGCCTCACATTTTTTTTGTAATTAACGCTAATTAACTACCTGTCTGTATCCATTTCCTCGTCTAAATTTTCGGCGCTTTGGTATAAATTTATCACAGACATAGCCGCAATATCACCAGGTTTAGATTCGTCACCATTGTATATTTTATTTTCGAAGACATGTTGAATTTTTTTTCCTTTAATTTTATCAGGGAAAAACGGATTATCCTCTTTAATTGTTGAATGTCCTACTGTAGCACTATGTTTATTTACGTTATTCTTTCGTTGGCCTGAAAGAGATGCTGATGGGGCTGAACTAGCCCGTAGCAAAGGAACTGTTTGTTTCGAATGAAAAGACGTGGATGGCTCATTTTTATTCTCCTCTATTACCATTCCAACTAAGAAAAATTTATTGGGTTTCTACGAAAAATTATTAGTTGTTTTAGGTAATTTCTTAGTCATCAAACCGGAAAGTTAAAATAATGACGATGATACTACGTATTTAACATATACAAAGCACTGTTTATTATATCTGGGATTATTATCAGTCTGTTTACCACTTTCTACTTAATTACTGAATAAACATTAACCAAAATAATTAGCATTTTAGCTGTGAAATCTTGAACTATATGGTGCAAAAGTTACTGATCTATTTTTAATTTGGAACCTACTATAAGTACTGTGCTATTTAAATACACGGTCAAAATTCCTTACCTGTTCTAAAACACAACACTATTTATTTTTAAACTTACAAACTAAATCAAAATAATTTTTTCAGTGAATATTTCGAAAATTTTTCTTCTGAAGATTAAGTTCAAAGTTTCATTCTCATAACATTAGAACTATTTTAACAAGGTAAATGAACTATTTGTAAAACCGCTGTTAAGTTAGACGTTCGCAATTTCAAATAAATGCTTGGTTATTAAAATAAACAACGATATATGTACATTATAATATAATAATAAGATTAAATTACAATAAATTATTGTTGTTTACTTTATTTCATAAAAAATAAATAAATTTAGGCAGCCAATATTACAAGAAATTCACAGCGCCCTCTAACAATCAACTCTAACACTAAACAGCGACACCTATTGTATGATATGCAAAACACATTTTCAAAAATGCGAAAATTTTATATTTTAATTTTTGTAGGCGATATATTTTGTTGTGCTTTGTCTTTACGCTTTTTGATATATCGCTCGTGTCTGCGTTTCATTTCCAAAATTTCTTTCATTTCCTCCTTATCTTCATCCTAAAAAAATATTTTTGGTTTTTGGTACACAAAAATGCAATAATTTACTGATTGATTTAGCCGTAGAACTAAAGCTCGTTTTTCGTCGGACATGGGTTGAGAGTACACCATTAGCTGTTTCAGTCTTTCAGGAGGACTTACGCCTCTTTCCACCACCAAAACAATTCGGGCCCACTACAATATCATAGATTATAAGTAAGTAGTTTTTTTAATCGGTGTTAAGCATTTTACTTGTCTTTGCCATTCGTTTCGAGTTTCGGCTATTTTTTGATAAGTGTTGCCCATCATGGCAATTAACATATTGATAAGCAGTATCGCCACAATTCCCATGAAAATAACAAACAGTATCTATACAGAAATAACATTTTAATTATGTAGTTCCCAGAAATGGATTATTGTTTTTACTTTAGCCTCGTACTCGTGCTCTGTACGTGCAAAAGCATCATAATAATCACCAAAATTCGTCATAGACATCAAAAACATTGCCATAATGGATTCCATCGGTGTCGATATGGGATTGGTTGCTGAATCATCGACTTCGTCAGGTGTAAGAGGATTATCAAAAGATAAAAATATTATATAATAAGCTGTAAAAGAAAAAATTATTTCAAGCACAATCGCTTAAGTTTTGCTTTTGCCTTGTGAGAAACCCATTACGAAGACTAAGTAAATGGAAGCAAATCTTATAAGATCTCCCATTACCATTCTGTAGATCATCACCACAAAAGGTCCGACAGTTTTAAAACCCCTGAAACCACGATTAAGTACAAGAAATTATCGCAAGATTCTAAAGATGGTACCTGCAAAAAAATAGGAAATAAGGTGCAGTGGTTAACATGATAACAATAGCCACTGTGTCCTCAATTTCATCTACACAAGCAAGTCGAAGCCAGGGTATTATCAACATAAGAATGCATGAAAACAGGAACATTACTCTTGACGGCGCAGTCATCTACAAAAGGAAGTTTAAAATTATTTATTATGGAAAATACTTTGGTACCAACGAGATTTTCAAAAAACATGCGAAGCCCTAAGAATCTGGCCTCTCGAACAGCGGACGCCAAGTAAATAAACGCTCCAATAGTCATTGCAATTTCAGCTGAAAATCGTATTTTCGCCTCGGATGAATCCAGATTCATTAAGCGGCATTCTTCCTGTAGATTATCCCACCATTCTTCCACATCATAATCGTCATCCACTAAAAGCAATTTTCAAAATTCGTCTACTAAAATTTGCTGATGAACAACTTCAAACTTCACCTTTGTTTGGGTTGTGAGAAGTATTTAAGTAGATAATAGAAGTAGCGTTAATTTCTATATCGGACAAGTTGGTAATGTGTTGGAGAAAACTAGAGTTAGTGTGGTTTTTTCCCCCTTTTGCGTCCTTGTGCATTGGGGGCCCAGGACGCAATGTGAAGCTAATCAGCGATATGAAGAAGTAAAAGGCAAATGTGAAAAACTGTCGATAAAACTTGAATTTTACAAAAGTATTCCATTTTGCATTGAGCAGGTCTATCAACATGCCATCCATGAGCTCCAAGTGTTCATCTTTGTCCTAAGATAATTAGATAATTTAATATGCGAGGCTATATTATAAAAAAAGCGGCACATACTCCAAAAACTACAAGATTTAAAGCCGATGTTCTACTGATATGTCCTGTTTCCGTGTCGATTGTATCAATTTGCGATAAGGGATAAGCTGCGCAAGTTATGCTGCCTAAAATGAAAGTGTCCACTATAATCATTCACTAACTTATTAAAAAAAAACTCCTATAAGTACCGATTTGCCAATATATCTCCCGTTCCAAGTTCAATATATGAAAAAACATGTCAATCCTTGCAAGTTTCGCAGCCAAAGTCAATGGTGTAAGATTCAAAACATTTCTTATAGACAAACTTGACCCCACCTCATAAGCCATATCGAATGCTTCCTACAAATTTGCCTCTAGAAATCGCTCTTTGTTAAACACTCAACTTACAAGTTTCTGATAAATCACCAGTAAATGCAAAACGCTGTTACCGTTGGTGTCTTGAGCATCAGGATCCGCACCCCGTGCTAACATCAAGCGAAAGCTCTCTTCCTGTCCGAGACATGCAGCAAATGTTAGCGGATATTCCCCCCAGTACACATACCTTTTACAAAACATTATAATGAGTGTTGATTAATGAGCAATTGATCTGTTTGTACCCATCGTAATTTGTTACAGGACAAACGTTGACCCACTCGTGGTCCAAGGAGTCAGTGCGCGATGATTTTTGGTCTTCAGGACACATGAAATTTCCGAAACAACGCTCTTGGAAATTAGCACCTGCGTCCAAGAGATATTTTACCATAGATGGGTCCTCGTTTACAATGGCTATGTGCAGTACGTTTTCGCCTTAAATATAAAATTTCAAATTGGTAGGTATTCGAATATTTTTAAAGTTTACCGTAGTATTCATCTGAAATATAAATATCGTTGATGAGTTTCGGGTAGAACCTTAGTAATCTCTTGGCGATATCAGCATGTAATGAAGTGGCGTTCAAAAGACATAAATGCAAGATGGTTTCACCAACCGCACCCCTATCTCTCAATTTCCAACAAACATGACGGTATAAATGTGGGTCTAAAAATATAAGTCGTACAAACAAATCTCTTTTGAGTGTTTTATTTAACTTTTCCTATATTCTTCTTCTGATATTTCCGGACCTTCATCATCTATTTCATACTCATCCGGATTTTCCATACCTTTCAGCGGTGGCAACTAAACAACAGCGTTAAAAAGTAACTGACTATAAAAGTGGTTTATACTGACCAATTTGTATCTAGCTCGTTCTTTATTTCGCAGTAAAACCAAATCAGATATTGGTATGTATCTTCCAGCACCTTTGTTGTACAAAAATTGTTCCACCTAAGCACAAAATAAAGCAGGAGTACATTGTATCTACTGCTTGAAGATTAATTTGTTTACCTTGGTTTTAATCGCATGATCAATTTCTGCATACTGTTTATTTTGTGTAGCTCGTTTCATTAGTTCAACGAGCAGCCCCCCTCCTAATATTAAATGACGTTTAAAAAAAATACAAAAAATAATTTTACTTACCTTTTAAATCAGCTAGTTTGTAAATAGGTTGAACTGAAGCACCTGCTTGTTTTTTAACGCCACTCGTAACATTGCTTTCTGTGTTTCCCATCTTCAAGCCACTACGTTTTTTGCCAAATTATAGTTGAGTTTTTTTAGATATTTCGACAGTAATGTTTTGGAGAGTTTCCAAACAACATCGAGTTTTTGATGAAAGCACATTTTGAACAATTTATTGATCCAACAAAATTGTTTGATCAATAAAAAAATAAAAAAAGTTATTAAATTATACAGCTATGTTATTGTTTGTAAAGTTTATTAGGATTATTAAATGATTCAATAAATATGAGACAAAATGATTTAACTAAACGATGATTGACAAAAAATAGACATATAAAACAATACATACATCATGTCTCTTAAAATCAATTATTGAATAAAAAATGTACTTTTACTTTGTTTTTTTCGCCCTACTTTTCCCCTTCTTCCCATCACTTGCTTTACTGGAACCGGCTTTATCATCCTTTTTACCACGTTTATCTTTTATCTAAGAAAAAAAACTACTTCAAAAACTATTATATTCACCCATCTAACATTCACCTTAATCATAGCATCCGTTTTTAAATCATCTTTTTCATTGTCTGATTCTTCCAATTCCACATCGTCACCTAGTAAGTCATTGTCGAGTGCTGCAGCTTTTTTCTTGGAAACACCAGAAGCCGGAGCAAAAGGTAATAATGGAGCATCTTTATTATAAGCTCTGGTAAACGCAGCTTTAATCTAAAGAAAACATATGTTAAATTTAAACACAATCTCACGTTTACCCACCATGTATTACCTTTGATTCAATTTCGCTAAACGGATTCTTGTTAGCACTAAACCTGCACAATTCCACTAAGTTGTCAAGATCCTCCCGAAGAAGATTATATTCTTTCATAACGTTCACTGAAGTAGAAATACCAGCGGCTCCATGTAACTTCAACGGTTTGATTATAGCATCTCTAAGTGGTACAAGATAATCCAATTTCATAGCCAATTTGCTTCCGGAAGTACTGTTAGAAAAAACCAAATCCCATTTAGTTTAAACCAAAAAATCTATTAGTTCTTACCTAATACGCGTGTGCACTTGCAACTCACTCAACATTCTCTTAAACTTGTTCTTGGTCGAGTTTTTACCGAGCCAACCTGGGAAATTTATTCGGTCTTTCATATGGCCCGACATGTAATAACCTGGTAAAACCGAAGAAAACATTGCCTGCGATTCTAAAAGCGACCAGTTGTTTGATCCGCGAATCTTCGAATCAATTATGTCACCCATGCTGATGGCATCTGCTGCTAAAGCCGCACGACTAAGTTCGTCTTTTCTGCAGAAATATAAAACAATTCAATCGAGAGAATCTCTACAGGTTATGGAAACTCACTTAGGGCAATTAGGTTGAACTTTCAAATAATTTTCCTGTACAAACAGCGGACCTAAACTATAATCATAGAAAAACAGCCGGGATTTATCGCTTAAACTCATGGTTTTTTGATCAGCCTCACTGAAAACCATTCTGGCAACTTCCCATGGTCCTAAAACCGTGTCTTTCTTCGCAACCTTTGCTTCTTTTTCGGCTTCTTCTACGCTTAACGTCTTGTTAGATGCTGTCCACAACGACAAATGATTCAGCGTTTGTCTGATGTCACAACCGGTACCATTGATGATTTCCGTTAGAGCATTTGGAGGGATTTTGATGCCTTCTTTGAAACATATGCTCAACATCGCACCCTAAAATAGTTATGTATAACAAACTGGCGTAAAATCTTTAGAATATTACTTTGATTTGTTCCATTCGTGGCTTGGAAAATCTTAAATCAAAGCAGTAGTTGACTAATGAACGCATTTTCGTGTGGTTTCTATCGTTGCACATGCAGATAATTGGAATGCTTGAGCCTTTGATCAAATTAATAAGCTCTTGAATGCCGCCTCTGTCTTCGTTTCCAGCCATTCCATCCACCTCATCCATAAGTAAAACTCGCTTTTTATCGGTTTTCTTTTGCCCTAAAAACTTATTATTAAATTTGTTTACTACGCATTTAAATGAGTTTTACCGCTAGCAAATCCTGCAATCGTATTGGTGCTAAGTAATTGCCCCACTTCAGATTGTAACAATTTTTTACTTCTGGTGTCCGAAGCGTTAAATTCCACCACATCGTATCCTAGCTCCTGACAGATTAAAGTAGCTGTTGTGGTTTTACCTACTCCAGGAGGTCCACTTAATAGAGCACACTTATAGTAGGCGCCGTCATCGTTTTTAGCCCAAGGGGAAGGACGTGGGATTTTAGCCCTAACTTCTGGACGCTGATTTCGATTCCAGTTGAGCAACCACTTTTTCAGTTTGTTTAAATTGCTGCTGTCCCCCTGCTGTCCGATAATCCCCTTTACATCTTTAGGCTTGTACTTTTCGGTCCAAGACATACTCGAAGGCAATATCTCAAGAATTGGTCTCTCGATTTGTTCCAAATCCTCTGATTTAACTATCTTATTACTGGCTTTAACCTCTTGCTTTTTACTGGGTTTTGCTGGAGATTTGCTTTTGGGTTCGTCTGTAGCTCTAGAAATAATGTTGTGTTTGTTCTTTGTCGTTTCTTGTGAATGTTTTTCTTTCCGTGGCTCCTCTTTCTTTGGTGACATTTGTTCTTCTGATGCAATACCCATATCTTCACTTACATTCTTTACAAACTTCGTGGGCATTCCCGATTTTTTAAGAATCAAGTCCAGGAGTTCGTCCTCGGAAATATTTGGAATATTGTATGCTCTTGCTTTTTCTAATTTAGATGGACCTGGATCATCGCCCACCACAAGATAGTTTACTTTTTCTAAGACAAAATACCGATAAGATAGTTTTAAGTATTATTATAAGTAAGTCTTACTGGATACACTGTGAACAAGGCGACCTCCATGCCCTTTTATAAGGTTTTCAAACTCCTCTGATTCTAACGAATCCATAACACCAGTTCGGAGAAACGTTAAATTTTTCAAACAATCTGGCTTGCCCTATAAAAGTTTCAGATAAAAAACTAAATTAAATACAATTATGTCGTACCTTTGGCAATTCCTTTGATCCATGATGTTTAGGACCACCTCTATTTTTATATTTTTGATACAGCATTGCAGAATAGCGTTTCTTCTCGAAAGCCTCTTGATCAGGATCGATACCAGAATCAGTATGTTCTAATTTCGGCTTTTTACTTGATGTGGCGTCTATATAAATACAAACTTAAACAACATTCCAAACTTTAATATGGAACTCTTACCAGTTCCAGTAGATAATTTTCGAGCACGCTTTTTGTTGGGTGTATTTTCTTTAGCGCTACCCTCAGTTAGCTTTGTTTTACTGTCTGGCATTTTCGCCATGGCTTCTTCCATAGTTTTATCCAAAATATCAACATTTTCAGTGAGTAAATCGTCATCTAATTCCAGTAAAGTCTTCTCGAAATCTTCATCATCATGCACAGCCACTTCAGGGTTTTTACTCTTCCGCTTCTTTTTCTGTTTACTTGAACTGTTATCCGGTTTTGGTTCAATTTTTAGCACCGGTACAACTTTGCTTTGTTTAACTGTCGTATTGCTGAAAACAGCCGCAATGTCTACTGGTTTTAATTTAGGTTCGTTATGAGTGATCTTTGTTTTTTTGGTAGGGGATTTCTGGGGTTTATGTTTTGACGAATCGCTGTCGGAATCAGAACTAATTATTTGTGCTTTTCGTTTAATGGTGACCGGTTTCTTGGATTTCGAGGTCTGTTGAGGTGTGGATTCCACAATATCTTCATCATCTGAAGCAATTATTACGGGTTTTCTCGCTTTTTTCTGGGGAGTTTTATCTTGTACTACAGGAGAATTCTTGTTGGTTTTTTTGGAAACTGGCTGAAAATACGATCTGATATCCTAGAAGAAATACGAGGTAAGATAACGTAATACATATTTACGTATTTTATAATTGATAGATACTGAAACGTAATTTTATACTCACTTTGGACATTTTAAAAGCATATAAATATTGAAACTAGTTAAAAATAAAATTTGTGAGAGAATAAATTGCTGTTTTGGGATTATTACCGCGAAATCCGTAGTTGATTTGACATATTTCAAAACTATTTGGGGAAAAAACAAACTTCCTAAACTGTATTCAGTGCTACCAATTGCACTCAAGAATTAATATAGCTCCAATATAGAACGATCAAGTGAACATACCATATATGTATAGTTGGTTGCCTAATTTAGACGAATTGTACGCACCAAACTGAGAAATAATGAGTACTTATTTAATACAAAAAAATTTATTAATGAATAAATGATAAACTCTACTTTTTCTAATAGTTTTGGCTACAAACGGGTGTGCTTCACATTTTGTGATTAACTATATTTCGACATGAACTACTCTGAATACACAACATAAAACTCCTACAATAAAATATGACAATTAACCTAAAAATCTTCGAAATATGTTCTAGAAATTTTCAAAAATGTTCTGTTTAAATTGTATAAAACTAACACGAAATTTTGTAAAGTATAACAAATGTTTGAAAACATATACGTTGCCTGTACATGTTAATAAGTTTAAGCATAGATTCAGTACCATGGTAGATTATGATTTTGATATAAAAGTGAACAATACCTCATTAAATAATTATATAATCAGTTTAAGACAAGAATATCAAGATATGTGCAAAGGAAATGTACCAAAATCTGATCGTTGGGTGGACTTGCAGCCTGTAATGAAAGTTTTAGAAACTCGAGATGAACTGGTGAAAAATATGGAAAGTATTGAAGAATTACTAAAGGAAAACGACACCGACTTACAGAAACTGGCTGAGGAAGAAAAGCAACAATGTATGGACAAGATAAAGGACCTAAACGATAAAATCCTAATATCACTGTTTCCGGAAGAGAAAGAAGACTCATTTGAATCAATTGTACTCGAAGTCAAAGCTGGAGTAGGCGGCAAAGAAGCGATGCTTTTCGCTCATGAAATGTTCGAAATGTACTGCAATTTCTCCACGTATAAAGGCTGGGAATTCGAATTGGCCGACCTCGAGCAGAGTGATTTAGGAGGCATTCGCCACGCCGCACTCTTAATCAACGGCAAATCAGTCTATCAATATTTTAAACACGAAGCCGGTGTTCACAGAGTCCAACGAACACCAGCCACAGAAAAAGCTGGTCGGGTGCATACCAGCACGGTGTCAGTGGTGGCTTTGCCGCAACCCTCGGAAATCGAAATCAATATTCAGCAGAAAGATCTGAAAATTGAGACCAAACGTTCGGCTGGTGCTGGGGGACAGCATGTCAACACCACGGATAGCTGTGTGAGGATAACGCATTTACCTACGGGGGTGGCAGTGGAGTGCCAGGTGGACAGATCGCAGATAAAGAATCGAAAAATTGCGATGGCTAAACTCCATGCGTTGCTGTATGACAAAGAGGTAGAAAGTCAAAAGGCTGATACGCTGGTAACAAGGAGAACTCAAGTACGCTCGAATTTTCGTAACGAGAAAATTCGAACGTATAATTTTAATCAAGATCGTATCACTGATCACCGATTGCAAGGGAATATACACAATTTAAAAGGGTTTTTGTTGGGTGGGGAACCCCTTGAGCATCTAATAGGAAAATTGGATTACCAATACAAATTAGGTAGTCTATTAAATATTGTAAATAATATAAATAATAAATAAAATAGCAAAATAACTGATGTCGTTTTTTTTATGTAATTTAAATTTACCGCCTTAGTTACAAATTTAAAAATCAGTAACTTTCGATGTTCTGTTGGTAGTTGCGTATGGCACTAGGCAACCGCCAATCAAAACAAAGAGGATTAAACATTTTAAATGTCAGTTGCAACGGTTATGATTTTAATACCTGTGTAGTTTTGTGCTATTTGTGTGTTTTACCATTTGATTTGCATAAACTTTTAATTAAACATGGATGAGACACTACCAGATATTAAGGATTTTACAATGTCTTGTATTGATAAGTAAGTACACAAGTCGTTTTGTTTTTGTGGTTATATTTGTTTTTTTTGGTGCTCCAACGGAATGTGTTGTCGGTTTATTTGTTATTTTTTACGTAATGTTGTGTTATTTTCTGCCTTCTAATTGAATAGTTTTGCTTAATTAGTTGGATAGTTGCTGCTATTTTTACGCGACAGGTCTAATTATGTTGGGTTAAACGAGTTTGAGTTTTTTCTAGGTACTCACAATAGGAATCAGATAAAAATAACGTTTAACTGCATGTAATAACATAGAGAGAAGTCCAAGACATTAATTAAGAAGCAGTACGAGAAATTGTGAAATAGTCGTAAGGGACAAAGTCCAACTAAATTACCTTATCTCCTACCCCTAATGTTGTTTACTTGACCATAAATTGCAGACAATTAACCATTATGCGACTTGCAGGTAAAAATACTTTTACGAAGGTCATAAAAGTAATCATCCCTTGGGCCGTTAGGAGAAATCTAGTTCACCCACGTGCGCCCTTCTTCAATCGATATCTCAACCCCACGCTAGGGAAGATAACCCAGTCTTAGAATTAATTTTCCTCTCTGTCGAAAGCACTACGTTTCGAAATAGCTGCCTATCGATGTGAGTCGTAGTTTGCAGCGGCAATCAGGTCCATTGGTGGCCAGAGGCTGCATGTTATAAACAAGCTTCTCAGTCGAGTCGGTGGTGATGGTTGTGTTGGAGCAAATTCGTGGTGTGGCGCTGAAAGATTTAAAATTATCGTAAACTTGTATATTTACATTATTAGATTAGATAATCGTAGGGAGCTAACTACTCAGTTCAGTATTGTAGCAGTACGAAGACGTTTCGACTTTTATTGATAGTGGAAAATTTTGTGAACAGTAGTAATGTTGTGGTGATGTAACGTAAGAAAAAAATAATTATCTGCAGTGTTTTATTAAATTATAATAAATTCATAGAACGGATGTAGGGTTAAAAAAATAATGATTGTGTAGCAGTAACTGTGTGGTTTATAGACGCTGACAGTGCGAATTTTACCGGGTATAGTGCTTGAAAAGAAAAGAAATCCAAACAATGTCGCTATTTAATTTTAACGGGTGTACAACCCCTCCAAGAAAACTACCAAAAATCATCCAGTTTCCAACTAGTCCCTTTTGGTGAGTACTTGGTTTTTCCAAGAAAATTTTAGGGTATTGTATTATTGTAAGTTTTAAATGTGATTCTTGGATCAATATTAGCGAGCGCAAAAATGAGATCACTCCGTTGTTAATGCGCTTAATGAAAATGCCCTTGTATATGAATTATTGCAATATAGGGTTAAAGTTTCTAGTGTAAGTGGATAGAACATTGGGTAGGATTCAATGGGGGGAAATACGGAAATAATTTTTCAAGGATTTTGTGAGGGTTGGTTGGGGAAATTGGGATAATGAGGCGCAATTTGGGGACCTTCCAAAAATATAATTGCGCATTATTACATGTTGTATTTTATTATTTATAAATTTGTCGTTGTTTTGAGACCACTGGTCTTTTAAATTTATATTTTTTGAACTTTTTAAATCTAATTTATTAGTTGTAGAACCATAGGTCTAATTTCTTTTAAATGCTTTTTGTGAAGTTATACATTTTTTAGTATTTTCCAGATTTTATTGAGATATTTATTGGTAAATGTATCGAATATTGTTCTTAGGAGCATAAAGGTATAAATCAACCCAAAAACCTGTAATTTTATTTTAATAAAAAGATACCTTTGTCTTTACATCATAAAAAGTTTCATACTTATCGGAATTTCTCCAATTTATATTTCTTTCGCCATAAGTTTTTTGTCCAATGCCATTAATAAATTAAAAATAATAACTATTTCAATAAGGTCAATAGATTTGTTATTGGTTTATCCATCGCTTTTCATCAGCCATAAAATAAAAAATAATACAACACAGAATTAATTTTATTTATAGTTTATTTCATTTTAACTTGTCCGATAAAAAAATTTCACCACTTCGTCTCTTTCTTGCAAATGAAACAATAATTTTTACTATGAAAATAAATGTAAAAAAATCAAAATGAAACGATTCAAATTAAAACAAAGTTATGTTATGACTTTTTTTACAATGCTTCTAATTTATTGCTCTGTAATCTAATCACTAAAAATCAAATATTTATTTGTAGTATTATCGTTTAAAAATTCATAAAATAATCGGTAGCTTATAAAATTAGAAACTCTTTTCCATGCGTATTTTTTCTACCGTTAATTGATAAAATTATCTTATTAACATTAACACTATATGGGCTCATAGCTTTCTAATTGTTTTATTTGAACCTGTGAATTTTTTTAACCATTACAATAAAAAAACTTGAATTTTAATTTTTAACTAATCTGTGTTGTACCCTGTCCATTTTTTCTCTTTTCCGAATTACCAGGCAGCACTTTGATGTCAGTCCAAATTTTTTTGTTTTCTTTTGTCTAACCAAATGGAAATCGTCTAAGCGAATTTAAAAATTAACTGGCAAGAATCTCAATTTTCCCCAGTTCGTTGAACCGCCTTCACATTTTTGGATCCATCAAGCTGGAAGACAAACATTCGTAATAAACCACATAATCCCGTATAATTATTTCCTGTGTTGTCATTTCAGTCCTGGATAAATCAAAACAATCAGTTTACGAGATTTGGCTTAGGTACAGTCGTATACCTGAGAAAATTATAATTTAATTGCCCTTATCTTTAGTAATGGTGCTTATGTTTGTTTATTTGCGTAATTAATAAATAAATATTGTTAAAGTTTAATTTACTTATAATGATAATCTTTCATGTACTTCACTAATTTTAATTTATATTTTAACAATGTTTCAAAAATAGTCCCTTTTGGTTCCCAAAATAGCCCACGGGACTTCCTCTGGTTGTCCCCTCGAACGCTTCAAAACAGTATTAGATAACTTAAGACACATTTCCGGAACATACTTGAATAAAAACCACACATCTGCTAGTTGATGTGTTTACTATAAATTTTTTTCCCTTTGAGGTACTTACTACAAATTAGAATAACAAACACGCAATGAATGTATTTTATACTTGTTGCATTTACATGCTTATGTTTGAATTTTAATTGCGATAATTGGTGACCTTCTTTACGACCCACCCACGACAATAGAATCTACATATCAAATTATTTCATTCAAGCATACTTTTTTGGGCTTGGGTTTGAGTTTAATTAAATTCCCAATGCGCGGCTTTTTATGTAAAAAGCGGAGGCTGATGCATTATTAACACTATTATTATATTAAGTTGAATCTATTATTAATTGTGTATTGTGTAATAATCTCCCTCGGTTTGGTTTCTGTAAACTTTTGTTCGCTTTATCTGGCAGCGTGTGGGTCAAAGTTTAACAAATTGATATAACAAAAAAAGAAATAAAACCATTTTAAAAAGATTAATAGTATTTTTTCGGTGTTTCGTAATATTTTTTGGTGGTTTTTCTCCAACAGGAAGACGAAAGAGTTGGGGCGTTCGAAATGGTTTAAATATAGACCGAAACGTGTGTTCCCACTTGCTTTTATTGCTTCCTTTTCTTTGTTTCACTCGGCACTCCTCCTTAGAGCTTCTTGTGTTTTTGTCTGGTGGTTTGACAACTTTATAATGATGAGGGAAGAAGCTTTTGCAAAATATAAACGTATAAAGTTAGTGTTCTTTAGAATTTCAGTTTTATTTTCGTGTAAATGTTTGAGTTTGGTTATTTACATTGTTTAAATGGGAGCAGTTACAAATAATCTGGTATCAAAGTTTGTTTGTTCAGATAGAGAACCTGCGCTTTAATTTTTTAAATGGGTTAGTTTTAGGGATAAATTTTAATTTGGATTTTTATATCCGCTTCCGTTTGTCAGCAATTTCCGGAATGGTAAAATAGATAAGATGGAAAAACCTCAATGAAAAATACTAAAAAACATGTTTTTTTATGACGTTGTTTAGATAATGATAATAACAATGTCTACAAGAATGTTTATCGTGTAATAAAATGTGATGGCATGAAAACTAAATAATTGACTCAATCAAGTACATAGGTACTTTAATTTCGTAGTGGGTTTTTTCGTGATCGTTTAATAAAGCACAGTGTAAATAATTGTACATTTTGGAAAAATGCCCATTTTGACTAATTTTAACTTCAAAATTATGTTTTTGTTACTTTATCAAAAAATAACTTACAAGCAAAAAGTCCTTCTCAAGGAAGAATCCGCCTCTAGGCTCTCGAGATTCTAGAACCAATTTTTCTGACTTTTTCAATGTATGTTGAAGATGTTAAAATTGTGAAAATTTTAGATTTCTCAACTATGACCCTCGAATATTACTTTGTATACGAATTATCTTTCGTCAAATTTACGAGTTGCTTTCAATCATTTTTCTCCTCGAAATCTTCAAACCTCCAAACTTGTTTGTTGTTTAGAAGCACCTACATTACTTCATTAAATTTATATATTTTATGCGCCTCAAAATAGCAGCATCTAAAAAAAACCGAACATATTTAATATCGGTTTTGCAATCGCCTAGCCACGTTTTTCTAGTGCGTAGGTTTTCATTGAAGAATTCCTCTGGAATATGCCCACGATATTTTTTTGTCGCCATATCAACATGAGACTGGAATTCTATTTGTGTGTGCACTGGAGTTCCAAGGCGGGAATATTTACATGTCCGCTTTCGCAAGTGACCCATTTCCTCATTTAAATCTACTGTAAAATGAAAGCATTTATAAATGTTTGGTTTTATTGTAAAATTTTACAATGTAGGTAATCTAATAGTTTTTCTTTTTGTTGCAGTACCAGTCCTAGTCAACTACAAGAGGTCACATTTGAAGATGAATCATTGCTTAGTAAGTATCCTAAGAGTTTTCCGATTTAAAAAACTTCAGGCTGGCTCTTTAGTCTTTAGTTTGGGATATTTTTAGTGAAACTAAATCCAAAACAATTAAATTTGTTTTCGATTCCAGGCATGGAGAAATGCCAGGAATATATGCCAAAGGACATTGTTTATTATAATTACTGTCGTTGGACGCACGTGGAGTCCAAATATAAATTTTTTGTTTTGCGCGTCTGTTTTATTTATTTATTTTTTTCAAACACACACTTTGTGCGTTAAGAGCCTCTTAAAATTATAGCTAATTACATATTGTGATAAGTCCTTACTGCTCAGGAAGTCCATTAATAACTCCCCTTTCTATGAGTTATGTCGTCGTTTCACCTCAAGGTTTTTTTGTTCTTTGTGGCGCACATGGATTTATTTATAACCTCAGTGCTCTGCTTTATGTTTTTTTAATACAGCACCCATCGAATGTCTATTTGTTATTTTTTTAAGATTTAATCACATCAAGGAATGAATTAGTTTTCCTCGTCTGCCTTTATTTATCTCCCATGTTGTAAACTGTTATTGACGTAATAATTTTGATTTTAATGTGTACAATGTGGAAGGCGTTTTACATTTACATTCCATAATAACTTGGCACTAGTTTGGTGTTTCGTTGCCAGATTTTACGTTTCTCCAGCAGAACAAATTTTAAAAGCCGCAATGGTTTCTGCACGTCTGTGGGTTTTATTTTTAATTTCGTTTTTCACTCGGAGGTTTGTTGGAAAAATCCCAGAGCTCCACCTAAAGGAACAGAATGGCAGATGTCATATTAGACAGATATACTCAAAATTACGTATAAATTATTTGTGCCTTAAACGTTCTTAAATATTGCAATTAATCGATAGTTGATGTAATTCTTTTGTCGTACCCTCCTTTAAATTTAAGTTCATAATTTGATTTTTAATGCACCACTACCCTGGAACAATAGGAAGGTGTGTGGTGTTTATGTATAAAATAATGTAATAGAAGCTTATTTTTCTAAATAATATTTGTATCATGGCTAATGACTATTTGAAAGCAGTAATCAAAAGCAGCGTTATGGATAATGTTGAGGGACCCGTTGAGGGTTCTATGTGTTCAATTTCGTACAGCTCCAATGATGAGGATGAGGATACTTACCGTAAACATTACTTCGCTCTTTCATTTTTCAAACAAACTTTATCAGATTTATTTAACATGTTTTTATTTGAATTTTAGATACAATGGGCCTGCGCTCACCAGGTCCAATGCGTGGTAGATCCGTCAAGGAATTTGAGGAGCAACTCACAAATCTTAAGAAAGAAAACTTTAACTTAAAACTTAGGATATACTTTTTAGAAGAAAAAATGGGAACCAATTTTACCCTAGATAAAGATAATGTTGTTAAAAAAAATATTGAATTAAAGGTAAGTTTTCTGTAAGAAATTCGTGAAGTTTCCTTATTGTGGCATTATTTCTAGGTGGAAATAGCTAATTTGCAAAAAGAACTTCAAGAAAAGCATGATTTACTTTGCCAAGCAGTGAAAGCTATGGAATTGGAAGATGAGGAGCACAAGAAAAGTGTGCAAAATAAGGAAGAGGTAATCTACCAGTATCAGCAGGAAATGGAGGATCTTCGTTTACAGTTACAGGTAAGTTTCCACTTATATTTGAAAGCATTATTGTGGACACTTGTCTTTTAAGAGTGCAAATTTTGATTTTGATTGTGGCGCTTCACACAAAAGTGATTTAACCGGATGCAGTCGCGGATCTAACATGGTCCAAGAAACCGACAGTGTAATTTTAGATTTGCAAGAGAAATTAAAAGTATTGGATATTGAGGTACTAACAGTAGAATTATGTAAATTTTCATTGCATATTTTTTTGTGAAATTCGGAAGTAAGTTCAAGTTTGATATTTTTTTTGCAGTTGAATGTACAAAAAGAAAATAACGCGTCGTTACAATTAGTTTTGGATCAAGCTGAAGCTTCTAGAATAAGGTGTGAAAGTTTGCAAAAAGAGTCTGAGATAAAAGACGAGAAAATTAAAAATTTATCAGCGGAATTGGATAATGCAAAAGAGGAGATTGCAAAATATTCTGTGGAAGTGACAGACTTGCAGATGAAATTAGAAACGTCGAAGACTGAGAGTCAAGAAATGAATGACAAAATACAGGAACAAAAGCACCTTATAGACGAAATGTCGTCGCAAATTTCAGAAATGCGAAAAAAATATGGTATGATAAAGCAAGAACTGGACAAAGAACACAAACGTTCGGAAAGGTCAAAAATGATCTGCGATTTAAAAATTGGTGAGTTGGAAGACGAAACTGGCAAACAAAAGCTGAAAATCCGCGAACTACAAAGCAATCTCGAAGCGGCGCTGATCGAAATGAAAAAACATCAAAATCTAGCGGTGTCTAAGAGTCTGGTGCAAAAACCAAACGTGTCAAATACTGAAGTTGCATCATTTTTAGTTTCGAACCCAACAACACCTGATGGAACTCCGGAAACGAGCCCACTACATGTACCGTTAAATGTCCACCAATCCCAATCCTCCCCCATCCACATTCCATCCACATTAGATACGATCGTGCATTTAGAAGAACTCCTGCATGGAGCTGGTGAAGCATCGGCAACAGATAAAATTCTCAGTGATATTAAACACCTGCACAAGGAGCACATGGTGCAAAAACAGAAAATTGTTAAACTGAAAAGTGAGCAGATGAAAGCATGCGAAATTATTAAGAGTATGATTACGTCCCGGAATAAGGCAAACGAGGAAAATGCCAAGTTGAAAAAGCAGATTGACGACTTGGAGCATGAGTTGGAGTCGGTGGTGTCAAAACCGGACAAAAAGGAAAATGTATCGTTGCGACATCGAGTTAGCGAAATGAATTTCACGGCTGCTAGTCCACCCGCCGATGAGGTAAAACATTTTTTATGTGATAGGTTTGGCAAGTTTCATTTTCCGCATTAAAAACTTGTGCTTTTTGTGTCTCTTATATACTGCATGCTGTTTTTCATATTTTTAACATACCATAGTAACTTATTTAGAACTGTAGAACTTTTGAGAAGAATAGAAGGCGTTTCAAGTAGACTTAACGCCATATGAGTAGTTCACTAACTTAGATCGTACTGCATGCACACTATTATCTGCTGTCATGAGCGCAAGCACACCACCAAAAACACATGCTGTAATCACAGATTTAGCAGTAGCCACACAAAGGCTGTTTTCCATTTTCTAGCACCTAGTTATCGCCGGTCTTTAGCTTTTTTCCTAAGCAGCAACCTTTTGTTCTGGCCGATATTCTTAAAAACATCCGATTTCATATTAGATATATTATATTTTATAAACTCCTGTAATAGAGCTTCGAGTCCATTTGATAATACTATCAGCATCAGCGTCCTCCTGCCTCTACGCTTTTATGCAATTAAATTCCCATTTTTAGTAGTCATAATTTAGAAATAAACTAATAATTTTTCTGTATGAAATCGGCCGTAACAACTAGGTTAAGTAAAAATGTATCTTGTTGTGAAATAATGTACCTACACTTCAGACGAATTTAAAATCATAAACACCAATTTCCTTGTAACAAAAACTAAAGTTATGCAGCCTACAGAAAACGAAGGTGACCATATGAATGTTTTTAGTGATGGAATGAGAACGACAAAATTTAACCAGTAAGATCTGTTTACTGTGAGGGCTATTTTTAGACAGTTCTACAAAGCTGTGTTCAGTTGAGACTGCTCTTGCGCCCGTGTGCATTTTTCTATCTGCAGCTTCTTTTTGTTGTCTTTTAATTTGGGAAGTAGATGTTGTTTTTAAGTTGAGGTTTGTTGTAAATTATTGTTATATCGCATTTGCTTTTTGTACAGCAAGTTTTGTGCTTTAATTTAATTCCATTTCGTCTCAGTTTTGGTAACCAAACCACATTTTTCAGAATTGGATTGTACAATTTGTTTCGGAGATTCAAATGGATTTTGATACCAGCACAAAATTTGTATGACATCCAAAAAATAATATTTAAGTCGTCTAATTACTGTGTATATTTTTTGTATGTTTAAAAAAATAAAGTAGTACAAATTTTGTATTGGTTTTATTTTGTGGATGCTAAATTGTTGCATGTGTGTTGTGTTAGTCGCTATGTTATCATGTCTTTTTTTAATTTAATCTCTTATCTTCCTTTTGCTTCTCGCTAGAACATGGACGAATCTGGTAGTGATGATCTTCATCTTATTGAAGAATACAGGGTACTTACATCTGAACTGGAAACTAAAATAGAGGTTTGTACTTTAACTAGAGTTATAAATTTTCAACTAACATCAATTTATTTATAGTTACTAGAAGCAACTTTGAAGGAAAAAGATTCGCATATGCAGAACCTCAAATCAACATACGAGGAAATGCTTTCCGATTTACAGGAAAAAGAAAATCGAATTGTTGAATTGGAGTTCGAATTGATATCGAATGATAAACACAATATTTCACAGGAAAAGTTCGATAAGGGTTCGGAAAAACAAGAGGAATTTTACCAAGTTGAAATCCAGGAAAAGGAAAAAGAGATTGAACGCTTGAATGGTGAGCTAAAGAAATGCACTTGCTACTTACAGGAAATAGTTAACAAAGAATTGTGGGAGAAAAACCGGGAAATTGAAAAAATGCATAATAAAAGTGCAAGCATGTCAGAAATCACCAAACTGCGTAAAGACATTTCCTGCAAGGACCTACAATTAAAGTTATTAAAGGAAAAAATATCCGAATTGGGTATTGAGCTTAATTTCCCATCAGCATCCGATGACAACGTGATTTCAGTTGTAAACGCCGACGTAGAATCTTTGCAAGAACAACTGAAAATGTGCAAAGACGAAAAGTGTTATCTCGAAATGGAACTGAAAAAACTAAAAGCGAAACCCAGCGGCGATATGGTGGAACAGCTACAAAAGGAAAATGCGGAGTTAGAGCACAACCTGCGAAGAATGGACAAACTTCGTATGGAATCCACGGAGATTTGCTCAGTGTTAAGTGGTCGACTTGAAGAACTAGCTATATTCCTCGACTCGCTCTTGAAACAAAAATCGGTTCTCGGCTTCCTAGGAATTCAAAAGAACAAAAAGCTGCGGGAAATAATCGACAGTAGCTTGGATCTTTCCCGTTCATTTGCAGCCAGCATGATGATGAATCCCGACCAAAGTCTTGCACAGCTTTCCAATCTAACATCTTTCCTCAACAACACTGCGTTCAACGACTTAAGTCTCCAAGAGGAAAATAATTCTGTCCTAAGCATCGTTCCGTCCAGTGCAACTCTTACATATCAAAGTCATTTGTACAAACAGAACAAAGACGATGAGCCCAACAATGAGCAAGTTATATTGGCGTTGCGTGAGCAAGTTTTCAATTTGAAATGTGAGCTACAGTTGAGGGACAACGAGTTGAATCGCTTGAATGGTAATCAGCAAGGAATTAGTGAGAAAACCACGGAAAGTGATGTGGATATGATGCAAAGTAACAAAATCAACAATATTTTGAACACCACGTCTACTACATTAAAATATGTAAGTGACAATCAGAGTGAATCTGAAGGGTGGTCAGAGCCGGATCGTAATGTGTCTAGAGCTAGAATGGGCTTAGTGGAATCCCCGCCACATCCTGGTAAATCACCCAAGTTATTGTCGAATGAATCGACTGAAGATTGCTCTTTGGAATGTCCAACTAGTTCTTCCAAACGGAATTCTAGACAAACCGTCAGTGAGCTGCAAAAACAAATCACCGAGTTACAAGAGGAGCTTTTCAAGAAAAATACAGAGATACTTGAGGCTGAGGCTACTAGTAAAAACCTACTAGAAAGCATGGAGGAAAAAGTTGCTGTTACTGAGAAATCTTTGGCGTTAGCTGAGGCCAAAAAAGAAATAGCCGAGTCCAGGGTTTTGGATCTAGAACAAACGGTAAATGATTTGATGAATTTTAAGAAAGAGCTAGAGATGTCTACGGAAGCTAAAGACAAAGAAACGCAAGATCTATTGAACCAGCTGGAAATACAAAAGGACGAGGCTTTGAAACGTACGAAGGACTTGGAAAAAGAGTTATCTGTAGCCAACAATGAAATATTTGCAGCTAAAACACATTTAGCTCAACTGCATGTAGACAGAGAGGTAACTGAGAATAAATTACGAAAAGAATACGAGGACGGCGCAGTAATTAGACTGAAAAGCGCCGAGGAAGAATGTGTTAGAAAAATTAAAGCTATCGAGGACAAAGCTATGGAAGATATAGCGAAAATTGAGAAAAAATTATCGCGTATGCAGGAACAATATTCAAAAGACTACATACGAAAATGTGAGGTTGACGAGAAAATGCAAGAAGTTGGGCGTTTCATACAAGAACTAGGCGACTTGAAAAAAATTGTTAAATCCTACGAGGAAATTGTGTCTAGTTTGAAATCAAAGGAAAACGAGTTGCGCCACAAACTGCAAGAATACGAAGACAGAATCAACACGCTTCGCAATGATTTAGACACCACAACGTTGCAGTACTCGGAGGTGGTACTAGAAAAAACCCGGCTAGCAAACGAAAAAACTTTAATCGAAAAAGAACTAAACAAAACCAACGTAAAAGAGCTGGAAATGAAGATGCAGTTTAGTGAAATCAAAACCGAATTCAACGCCATGAAAGTCAACTTTGAAATGCAAATTAGCAATTTGTTGAAGCAGAAGTCCAAGTTGGAGGTGAAGATCAGTGAGTTGGAGTCAACTAACGCAGAGTTGCATAATCGATTGGTTCGAGTGCAAGCGAGTCGCGCCGAGTTTAATTGTTCCTTACCGAATATTGGTGCCCACCATATGCCTTTAACATACAAAAGACAATTTTCCGATAACAACTTTGGTTCCGAGGAAGGTGTGAGTGATATTCGACAGAGGAGTTATTCGTTTAATCGACCAATGGTGCCGGGAGATGTCGAACGCCATGAAGCGAACTCCTCACCGGATTTGGGTATTGAGAGCGACCATGGGCGCTTCTCCAGCTTGGAAACCAATACTTTGCCTCGACCCCTGCTGCAATCTATCGAAACAACCGAGGCCATAAATCATATGTTGGATGGCGATAATAATCACATTGAGGGTGGTGGTGTTTGTGGTACGTATTGTTATGTTTAGGGATTAACTTGTTGTTAACGGTGGTTTTCTTTGTGTAGATACAGAACAGCACTGTTGCCAGAAAGTGATGAAAATTGCGCAGGAAAACAACGATCTTAAACTGAAGGTATTGAAATTGCAACGAGCATTTGAAGAAACTGCCTACCAGTTGAATTTGGCTAATCAACGTAAGAAACAAGTGGAAAAACATATTTGTAAGCAAATTAATAAAACTAGCCAAGTGTTGCGAAAGGCGAAAGCTAATTTGGACTCGGGATCGGAAAGCGACTTGTTGAAATCATAACTTTGTAATGTATTATTTGTAAAATAATTTAAGATTTTTTTTGGAGGACCTACAAGACTTTTTTTAACACTTGTATTTGCTTTATTTACTCTGATTTTATACCTAACATTTAACTGATTTGAAATTAGATAATTAAATTGGAATGCTGGAATATGTGATATTTCCTGTGTCTTCTCGTGCCAACAAAACTAAACGAAATGTTGATTTACTTAATTAATATATTTATTATTTTTATTGTTTATTATCAATTATTTCTAGCAGATAAGTGTGTTAAAGCAGTTTGTTTGTTTTTCTCTAAACAGTATTGTGATAAGATGTATATTTTTGAAAATTCCTGTACATATTATATTTACGAAATATTAACTTTTTGAATTTTGTATAAACTTTGGTTTTATTTCAACCTAGCATCCAACAAGGTCACATTCATATATTTTTTCCCTTTAAACAATGTTTAAAATTCCCTCATGGAAAACCGCTCAGTTAGTTTTAGAATTTTAACACATACGTTTTCAAATTGACTGCTAAGCTAGAATTAATAATTTTAATAATGACTGAGGTTTTGGAAAATGTACAACCAAAAAACACAGCGCAAGTTATTGACGATGATAAAAACACCCAGCTACATTATTCAGCAGCTTCTGGTAAATTGGACGATGTAAAAAAAGATCTGGAGACTCATAAAAAGATCGACGTAGAAAACTACCTTGGATGGACACCACTTATGATGGCTTGTCGTAATGGTCATCTGGACGTCGTAAATTTATTGCTGGAGAAACGAGCTGACGCTACTAGAAAAAATAAATTTGGTAAGTGGTTAATGTAAAAAAAAGTGGCCATTACCTAATGTTGTTTTATCTTTATTTTAGGTTTCACTATTTTCTTGGTTTGTGTAGCTAGTGGCAAACTCGAGTTAATTACAGTAATTTTACAGCATTTACTTTGTGGAGGGGTGTCAAGGCAGAGTATGCAAACTGTTTTTTCCCCCATTTCCCTTGCAATTTTATTCCGACACCACAAAATTGTGGACTATTTAATAGAACATTCTTTCGATATTAACTGTGCTACTCATTCCACAGGTACTTTATCAACCTAATAATTGAATTAGTTGTTTATTTACTTAATTAATTAATTATTTATAGAAATTACGCCGTTGATGTTCGCTGCAGCATTGGACAGTCACCAGGACTACACTGCACTCTTAAAGAAAAAAGCCGACTCAAGCAAGAAAAACGTCAAGGGTGCAACAGCCCAAGATTTACTTCCATCAAAACAAGAAAAAGTGATCGAACCAAAGCCAGTCAAGGCGGAAATTCAGCAAGAACCAATAGTCGAAACCGTTGACAATAACCTGCCGTATATTGAAGAAAACTCCATCCCATATCAAATTCCAAATCAGCAGTTTCACCATAGCCATCCCCAAAATCACCACCCTCAAGTCCCTATGATATTTTACAACCAGGCGCCTTATTATCCAATAGCTCCAGTAAACTCCGTTATGAATTACCATTTGAGAAAGTCGTCGAATATCTTAACACCAAATTATGTAATGTCGCCGAATATTACGCCTATTACGCCTGTTTTTATGCCACAAATGTTCTTCCCACCGGATTTTTCACCGGGGCAGGTTATGAGTCCCATGGCGGGTATGTATGGGGCTACATCGGAGTTTTTAAATTATAGAATTGATGAAAATGGTTTTATGGCAGCGATTCCGCATCATCATCATGTTCATTATCCGTCACCCTGTGTTTGAGCTTCTTGTTCCTTAATATGGATGAAATTTGTAATTTTGTGTGTATTTTTTTACTCTGTTATTTAAATTTCGTGGTATTTTTTTATTTTATGATTTCAGATTATTACATTTAGGCCATTTTCATTTTTTATTATTTTTATTTTCTGGAAAAGAACTAACTATTAAATACAAATTGACTATTAGAAAAACTGTTTTCTTTTTTTGACCGAATATTTCAAATTTAAAATAATTCATTTTCGTGGAATCTCCAAGAGGAAGCATGAAAATTCCAGACAGATAACATTTTAACAAATAAATATAAAACTAATGAATAAATCTACATTATCTAATTTAAATTCATATAAATTTGTAAAATATAGTGATCACAAAAATTCGATTTTAAATTTGAAAATTTTAGGGAATTTTAATTATCGTTACTTCCGATTGGTGGCTACCCTGCTGTGCTAGCGACGAAATTATTTTTTACTACCGTTGAATATGGAAAAATTACCTTTTAATATTCGAACAAGAAAACAACTATTTTTCTACTGCGCTTTTCTTGTATAAATTTATTATATTATTATTAACTTTAGATGTTTACAATATTAAAACTAGTGATTTTCTATTTCTTAGTGTGTCAACACTGATATAACGAACTCCATCTTCAATTTGAAATAAAGGTTACTTAACCTAGAAGTTTTGTGCTTAATAACATTTAGTTATCATATCTTCATTTTAATCTTTTAATTTACTTTATCCTAGGTATATAATGTCAGAACACGGAGCTGCCTTGCAAACCTACAATCAGGAATTAGTAAAATGTGCTATACTGTTTCATGCTAAGAAAACCACAACCAAACCGTATGTTTTATTTTTGTAGGCTTAGAACAATTAAAAATCAAAAAACAAGCTGTGTTGGATATTATTGACAAAGAGCAATCCGAAAAACTCGTTTTGGAACGAAATATAGCAATATTACAAGATAAACTAACAGAATTAAATAGAAATTTGCGAGAACATACACTATTAAGTGACCATTATGAAAAAACGATAAATGAAACTGAAAATGGGTTTAAGAAGGTACATTTGTGTTTTATTATGCATTAACTGGATTAAGTAATTTGTTGTTGTGTAGATATTGGAAACTAGCCAGGCTTTACTGCACTTAGCCCAACATGAAGCCACGAAACTAGGCCACAAAAAATGTGAACAATCACCTGAGGACAATAGTTGTTTACCAATAAATCCTAACAGACGTACGATAGACTTTTGAATATAAACGACAAGCTTTTTTAAAGTATTTATTTTTGTAAAATATTAACGAGACAGAATAATTTATTAAATAATTGCGTTCAAGCATTGCCTAAACTTTTTTGTTCAGTCCAGATCCTTAACAGTTCTTCAGGATTTCCAAATCCATGCGACGCCACTACATACTCATAGTCTTTCCGATTGTACGATTTTCTATAGTAGTAAAACTCGTCGGAATGAAATGGTTCTATTTTCGTTTTGAATGCCAACAATCCCATGTAGATGTCATCAAAACGAAAGTGTTTGGTATAATAACTAGCAAAATATATGTCTTTTAGTGCTTCCCTGGATAGAATATATGCACCAGCAGTTACATAAGGGGGCCACATATGATAGGGATACTCCTGGTAAGACACGTACCTACAAATTTAAAACTACCAAAAATCTCTTGGGTTTACTTGTAATAGTTTACCATTTACTGGAGTAGTGCCTTAGAGGCGATGAATGAAAAACAAACCCTGTGTACAATCTAATGTTGTCTTCAAGCTCAAAATCCTGTTGAATTTTTCTGTTAGAAAACACTGCCTTTACATTGGCCATCGGCTCTTTTAAATACTGTGGATAATTTGTGGGAAATCTCACAAATCTTAACACATTTTTCGTTGATATGTAAAAATCATCATCTACAAACATGTAAAACTTCGCCCTGGAACAAAACTTCACAGCCCAATCCAAGCCCATAACAGTTTTATATGTGTTATTAAAATAGCTATCAGTAAAATTCCCTTGGACAATATCACCAAACTTGCCATTTTCCTTATCAATACTCGCTTGTAAACGCGTTGAATTACGCCACCCCAACAGGAAAACTGTTCTAATTTCCACATCAGAAAACCGCCGTTCATATCCCCATGTACTTCTTATAGCAATTCTTCGGTCGAAGTTTTCCGGAGACGATTTTATTACGTATACAAGTCTCAAGTTGTAAACATTATCACATTTCTGTTTACTATGCGAATAATACTTGAAATAGTATGCGTTAATTGGTGGAACTTTCGGTGTTTCATTGTGTTTGAGTTGCTGTACAAATTCCTCGATGTCTCCATCGTAAGGATAGTGAAAATCCTGGTAAAAGTCGCGTTCGTAGAGGTGAACAAATACACCGAAGAAATGTAGAATTGTCAGGAGAAGCAGTAGAAATAACACAGTTTTCAATTTTCTTCTTGTGATATAACACATAGTAGCGATGTTAGAAGCGAAGGTGGAGATTACGGCACATTATTTAATTACTTTGCGGACGTAGTAGTTACATTATAAATTAGGTAATTAAATTATAATGTGAGGTTGGAGGTTCAGGTTTTTGTATGACCAGCATTTATCCACTACAAAATACAAGGTAACAAATTGCTTCTTTTGGGGTTTCATACGCACCGCCGGTGTTTTAAAACAAATTTCGGTTTTTCAAACTACAAACTTAACCTAACTTTTCTTAGAAAATTGTATCATAAATAAAACTAAACTGCACGTAATGAGTAATCGCCATTGACGCAGCAGAAGTGAACAATAATTATAAGAGAATATTAATATAAATTGATTTGTTTATATCAGCTTAAAAAACTTAAACTAACTGTAATTTAACATTTTTGCTCAATAACTGCTGCCATCTGTGTGGCAAAACAACATTCACTTGGGCAAATGGTTGAGTTTGTGTATTGTTTATAAAATTAAGCATATTAACGGCTTTGTTGTGCAATAATTTATACTACATCAGCTTACAGGTGCTAATTAAAAGTGTATCGGGCTGTGTAAGGAAATTTTACGTTACATTCAATAAAAGAACTTGGGAAAATATGTCGTTATATCCGGCCATGTTTACCGTATTGAAAGTAGGCTGTATGTTTATTAGTGGTTTTTAAGTGAAATTTGTGTTTGTGCACCACAAAACGAACTTAATAACTTTTATGCATTGACATGGATTCAACAGACAGAGGTAAATGATGAATTTTAATTAAGAATTTCAAGTATTTCGGAATTGTGACAAACAGAAAGGGCAATGGCAAAGTCAGGGTCGTCCTATTTGGTTCAGTGACCGCATTTCCTAACAAATCAAGCTCGGATGCTTTTTAAATATTTGTAAGGAAATAATACATGAATAATGGTTTGTTTAGGAGTATACACAAGTTCAAGGGGTGCTTGAACCACAATATATATCGAAATTGTAAATACGAGGAAGCAGGGAAGCTGGTTTATAATTCAAGAGAAACAAACAGCGACATCCAGTTAGAGCTTAAGCTTAAGTACAAGAAATTGCTATAAAATTTTCGTTACTTGCAAGATGTGGAATGTATAATTTTTCCCTTTAAGTACCTGTTGTAGGTGTAGCAGGTCTCTGTTTTTTTACATTAACCAACAAGTGCTCAAGGTAATCTGCAGGTGTCGCTTTAATCACCAAATTTGAAATTTTGGGTTTTAAAAGAATAGTTGAGTTTGTAATTTCGGATTCCAAATTTACAATAATAGTAATACACTAAGTTTGAGATAAATGATGATTTTTAACTCAAATTTTACCGATAAATCTCTAAATTCAACAAGATTTTTGAACTTTGTTATAGTTCGTTAATAGTGATATTGACCACAAGAGTAGCATATAAATTATAATACTTTCCAAGTAAAGGCAAATTTGTGTACTTTTGAATCTCTGACCATATTTTCATTATTTTATGTATGATTTTAGCCCAAATTTGTCGTTAAATCTGGAAACTGGACTCTGTTATAGTTCGTATATAGTGAAATTGGCCACAAGAGTAACGTAAATTAAAATTATTTGTAAGTAAAGATGAATTTTTGAGAGTTAAAACCTCTAACCACCTTTTACATTATCTTGAGTACGTTTTTAATTCAAATTTTTACGATAAATCTGGCAATTCAAGGAGTTTTTTGGGCAGTGGCTCTGTTATAGTTCGTGGATAATTGTGGTATTTTCGAGATACTTTTGCCAAACGTGAATTTTACCCCGAAAATTAGCAAACTTGTACCTTAACTAGATTATGAAAAAATCTTACTCCTAATAGTCCTTCAGCTAGGGGTCAAAAGGTAGGAAGTAAAGGCGGGATGAGACCACGCAGTGTTTTCTGAAGGTTTTTTGGTCGCTGAATCCGAATCCGTGCGTCGTTTTTCAATAAAGTGGTGCAAACAAAAGTTATTAACAATTTATTGTTTAAAACGCAATAACTCGAAAGGTATAAATTTTACCGAGCATTTTACCAAAAAAAAGTTGTTCAAAATAAAAAACGAAAAGTTCATATGGTATTTTGTCATAAAGTCGCACGAACAAAAGTTATTAACAATTTATTGTTTAAATGTTTAAATTAACTCGAAAACGAGAAGTATACATTTTACCAAAAAAAATTTCAAATGAAAGTTGTTCAAAATAAAAAGACTCTCCGAAAAGGTCATATGGTATTTTGTCATAAAGTTGCTCGGACAAAAGTTATTAACAATTTATTGTTTAAAATGCAATAACTCGAAAAATGTACATTTTACCAAAAACAGTTTCAAACAAAAGTTGTGCAAAACAAAAAGACTCTCCTAAAATGTATGCTTTTTGGTTTGTTCCGTTTTAAACAATAAATTGTTAATAACATTTGTTCGGGCGACTTTATGACAAAATACCATATGACCTTTTCGGAGAGTCTTTTTATTTTGCACAACTTTTGTTTGAAACTTTTTTTGATAAAATGTATAATTTTCGAGTTATTGCGTTTTAAACAATAAATTGTTAATAACTTTTGTTTGCACCACTTTATTGACAAAAGACGCACGGATTCGGATTCGGCGACCAAAAAACCTTCAGAAAACACTGCGTCGTCTCATCCCGCTTTTACTTCCTACCTTTTGACCCCCAGCTGAAGGACTATAACTGAAATGGAAAACATCTGAAATATATTCTTCCTTAAAAACTATATACAAAATTAAAGACCGATACACAATATACGATGACAGGAGTTAATCCTGTTAATCACTCGTTTGTAGAGTTTAAGAAACCTATAAAAAAGACAGGAAGTGCATGAGGAACTGTAATACATAAATTTTTGCGGCATTTTACTAGTGTTAAATAACCTCTAAAGGTTCTTCAGAGTCTTGGGCTAAACAATTGCAACAGGCCTTGCCTTTGTACTTCATAGGAATTATAGCTGTTGAAAAGGAGGAAGTGTCTTTTATGCTTATTATGAGATCGGTTTGAATGTTCCTTTATTAAACTTTTATGTCTCTTACTGCTTTTTCTGGAAAATATCTTGGATATGCAAATCAACATCAATTGTGTTCCTATTTCTCAGTAACGTAGATTTACTTTTCAAATTTAATTCCCCTTTTTTGAAAAAATCTTTAATAATAATGTAGAAAACGGTTGCACTTTCTTAAAATCTTAATTACTATTTGTATTTGTATCTTTACAATCCTTGAACCCAAGAGGTTGATGGTCCACTATCCACTAATTATTCCTTGGGTACACGAAGTCACATATTATTCTAAAGGGATGTTAGCGTACAGATAATATTACCACTAACGGCAAAAGCAAACAAATTTCCGCAATAAAAACGCACGAAATGTTGATACAACCCAAATAAAACATCTAGGAGTAATGAGGCCGCAGCCTTGGTCCCACCAAGGACGAACGTGCCTCAATGTAGTTCACAATTATTTATCACAAGGCTGAATCGCGTATTGTATAAAACCAAGACGCGACTAGCAATGTTAAATATTTAGTTTAAAATCGCGTAGGTTTTATCAACAGAACAGGATTCAGATGTATTCATGAGATGACACAAAAGAATCAGACAAAGAACTCCAAATTATTCCCAGTTGAATTGCATATAATTCCCCTATTGTCCCAAAGTGCATGTGCAGCGTTAATGTTGCGCATCTGACCCAGTTGCAATATCGGGTTCGAGTTGGGTAGGTATTGTCCTTGACCTTGACCAGAATGGCTGGATTCGTGTCAAGGACTGAGGATAAATCGCACAGATTTTACCCTTTAGGGGGAACAAATCAAAGGAAAATTGGACTTCACGCCTTATCATTTATGATTATGATTAATTGCTATTTTTTAATGTAATTCAGTTTGGAATAAATTTCTCACGAATAAATTACTCAAAAAAAAAATCAATCTGATTTTGAAATATATTTTTTAGTGTGTTCACTTCCAAAGATAAAATAGTAGTAGGTAGTATCAGTTTTTCGACGATTTATGTGATTTTCAAATTACACAAGTTTCTACCTTATTCCACAAATTAATGACCAATAATTATTTACTCAGAGAATGGCACTAATTATCGTTCTGATTGGTTGCAATTTAATACAGATTAGAGATTGACCAATAGGAGTCCGTAAAATTCAAATTAATCCCAGATTAGTTTGTGCAGCTAGCGATTAGATTTTATTCTAATTATTTGAACTCTGTGTAAAATAGATTTTCGTAAATTGTGACTTTCCATATAGACAAAGGTACCTAATCTACATGTCGGTTATTTTTCATAAATTGTCCTAGACAATTTTTCTTAAGAATAAATCTACTATTAGCTACTATAGATATTTAAACAATTTTTATTTAGTGTTCTACTAACTGACAGAAAGCAGCTCGGAAATTATGATCTTCCATCTGTGACGGCACTTGTTTTCAAGGCAAACAGCTCATCATCATTTTGATACACTTTGCTTGTTATTCTTTCCCAAAGCACATATTGTTGTTGGAAGATTGTTTACGGATTTGGTTGGTAAAAGGGAATGCCAATGTGTTTACTTGGAATTTTTCTATCATCTTGTCTGCAACAATATTTATGTAGTTTTAATTACCATGTCTAATATATAAACCATTAAAATGCCATTATAGGCGCAGATGCATCGGTGTTGTTCGATCTATAAATTTTTGCGTTTCGTGGCAGGAAGTTTACAAGGTTAAAATTGCGGATGTTCTTGGAAGAACTGCTGCTGCTGCAACTGATAGGTGCCTTTGCAACGTCTCAAGGGCACTGCCAAATCCTTTTTGGTTTTGTGTAGGAACACCATAAAGTTAATCTCTAATGTATCATTAAAGCCTCGGTTCTATGGGTTATTATTGTGATTTATTTTTATGGTGCATAAAAAACTCGTAAACATTTTTGTGTAGGTGTAGAAACAAGCAAAAATATGTAATTTGAAATTGAAAGTAAATAAAGCAATAAAATTTGTCCGATACAACCATTATTATTGTTTATTGTCCTTTGAGGGTTTACGTAATCCGACAAAATACTTTCCTTTTGTTCTGTGATCTGTAGATCATCAAAAACTAAAAAATGCTAAAATTTAGTTTTTGCCTTGTTTTTCTTTATGTCTGCGCGCGTTTTTATTCCATAAATCTTCTGTTGAAACTTTTCGCTAATGTAATTACAGACACTTAATTAAAATCTCCTCCATTAATAGACTGGAGTGTACCATTTAATTTGCAAATTCCAAGCTTGAAAATCGAAGATGTCTGTATGCAACTTAGGCTAGACTGAGGACTAGACTGAATTAAATCGATTAAGCGAGTCGGGAGTGTTTTATACCCCAAAAATATTTACGCGTAGGTGTTATGAAGGCAAATTATGCAAAATTAAGTTGTAGGAGGTAAGTAACAAACAGGTGGCCAAGTTCATTTGTATGAGAGTTAAAATTATAATTTTCTGACTCTTATTATGAAGAAATTTACAGCAACAAAATTTTTGCAGTTTTTGTTGTTACATTTTGGAAATGTTGTCAAATATCGCAGTGGTTTTTGACATTTTGGATAGACGAGGCCAAAATTTATCTGCAGTGAAGAAATAAAAATGTTTATATGAAACAGTAAACATTAACAACTAAAAATCTCAAATTATCAAATTTTGATATCTAAAAGTGTAAAGTTGTTACAATAATTTAATTTGAAAAATAAATAGGTTCGTTTGGAGAATTTACACAGATATAAAATAAAATGATTGTGTTTTGACCTTTTACGTTGTTTTCTCTCCCCTCACTTATTCATTATTATGGAACTAACTTGTAAATTAAAACATGTCGAAGTAGGTAATTTAAAAGCTAATCATTTGTATATTTCTGTAATTAATTAAAAAGGTCTCTACATAATTAAAATAAAATCTCGTCTGACCTTTTCTGGAAGCCCTTTTCCCGTCTTGGAATAATACAAAGCTAAAATATCCCACGCTTCACTTAGTACCACTTAAAAAAAGCGTTTTAAAAGAAATTAGAAGCATTAATTAGAAAAATGTCTTCTGGTTAAAGCGAAATTAATAATTGATTAGGTTATTTCTAGGTAAAACTAATCAATGATTCATAATCATAAAAAACAAATTTTAATAGGAAATAAATGACTTAGGAGTATTACTCATGAAAATTTATTTTTTTCCACTATGTATACATTAGATATTTTTATGAAATATACTTGCATTGCCAATTTCATTTTCAAAAATCAGAAAATTAAACAGAATGTAGCCAGCTCATGACTTTCTTATACAAATGTAACCTAAAAAACCAAAAATGTCTTCAGGTAGGTAAGTACCACTTCTGATGGTACTAATGGAATCAAAATTCTTAAATGAAATTTAGAACAATTCAGATAAGTCGTTTTTGAGTTATCGCGGATATCAAGACATCAAGACGCAAATAGTCAAAATTAAATCTGGGGACCTCAAAAAGTGTAGAACTCGAAGTTGAAAAAAACCATGATTACTATAAATATAGTTAATTGTAAGTAAAAATGAGAACTGGGGTGGCTAGAGCTTCATTAGATGGGGGACGAATTTAGTTATTATTTATTAATTTTTGGAAGTATAGTTTTTTGTATAGTGCAATTTTGTAAATTTTAACACTTATTTTGAAATACGCGTCCATGTTTTTTTGTGGATGATAGTTCATTTCCGAAGGTAGATAAAATACTTAGAAAATAGTGTGACTACATTGGTATTAGTTTTTATCTAAGTTTCTACCATTTTAGGTGATTTTTTTCAAATTTAGATTAGAAGACAGGTTGACATTGTTGACAATAAAACACGTTATTAAAATCTGAGCATGTGTAAATAATCGGGAGGTTATGTTTGCCTCGCTTAAAGGCACTATAAAAAGTATCGGGACCTTACAAGACTTCTGTAAAAACGTCATGTGCTGGCCTCATCAGATATACGAGTATCAATTAGCGGATGAAATCGCATAAAAATCATTGTAGACCACTTCGGAATATCTTGACTAGAAATCAGTTGTTAGATTCCTCCATCCCCCACGTCCTTCGCATGTACATCTTGTACTTCTAATCCAATTAATTGGTTGATCACGATGCACCTCGGTGGGAAGCCAAGAGCATGAGCATGCGGCGACGGCGGCGGAACTCCAAACAGGTGAATCAGACCCCATTTGGCCGTCAATGTTTAGCGGCGAGGAGAACCTAGACCAGACGGTGCGCGACTCGCGATTCGCCAACACGAACAAACACTTTTCCGCTTTTTGCCGGTGCAGTTTGTTTTTTAACTGGTGAGCGCATGTGGGGTTTCCGCCATAAATTCGGATATTCCTGCTGTGGTTTTCCACGAAAACAGACGCGACATCTCCACGATGGTGTGATAAAATAAAGTTGCGGTGTGCGACATTTATATTGTTTAGTTTTACGAAATGTGAAACAACTGGAGGAGGTTTATCTGTGTAAACGATGCGTCAAACGGAATAATATTATATGCGGATTTTGCTGTTGCTGCTGGATGCATCTTGTAAATATTTGCTTGTGAATTAAGAATGTTTACACACCGAAGTAAATAATTTTTTTCGTGGTCTGGCTCAGGCAGATTCCCGGTTGTGTCTACAATATATTATTTATTTTTACACAGAACGATAACTGGGTGTATTTTTATTGATAAATACTAATCTGTATTGTTGCAATATTTTGTTGTCTGTCTGTGGCACACAGGGTACAAAATATTATGTTGGACTGAGGCGGGTGTCTATTTTTGTTTAAACAAACCAAAGTTTCGAAAGTTTCAGTCGTTGTGATATTGTGTTTGGTCTGTGATAAAGTAAAAAAATATTATATTGTGTTGAAAGAAAATGATGAAGAAGGAAAAGCCAATGATGTCTGTTACGGCTATTATTCAGGGCGCCCAGGCACAACATTGGGGCCGAAGTCTTGCTGGGTTCGGCCCTCCACATATGCCACTAGGTAAAATTACAATACATATTTTTATAGATAAATAAAATCGGAAATTGCTTACAATAAATTTCAGTCAAACTGAAATAATAATAATTATATGTATTCCATTTTTTCTTATAGAATAATTAGGTACCTAACAAGTAACTTTTCCAACTCTAAAATTAAGGTTCTTGATAATTCTGTGTTACCGGTTTTATCAATTTAATTTAATGAAGACATAAATTTGAGAGTATTGGATTTCAGGCTACATCAACGTCCTTTTGTTTAAATAAAATAAAATATAATTCGTGAAAAAACTTAAAATTAAAATTGTTTCCTATTCTGAAACATTTTATCGAAAACAAAGGGTTAAATCGAAGATTTCATTTTTAAGCACAACATTCTATCCCAAATTTATCTTAAGAACTTACCTATATCATAATATATTTGTTTTTATACAAAGAATTTATGTTAAAAAAATTTAATTTTGTAATGCTGGGTTTACAATAATTACATAATTAGTTAATATAAAGCCTAACATAAAAGGCGCTAAATTCTAGTTTTTTAATATTAGACCTAAATTTTTTAAATATTTTCTATTCTCAAAAAAATAAAGTAACCTAACCTAACACAAATATAAGGTTTGTGGAAAAAATCTATCGAAATTACCCTTCAAAACTTTACCACACAAATTATCCCCTTTTCCTAAACCTGTAAAAAATGCAGACTGGTGAATCACTATGTATTTGCCTAAATTAAATATTCTTGGAACTATGCCACCCCCTTACATCTAATTTTTCTTTTATTTTTAAGGTTTTCCATGCACAAATGGTAAGTTCGAATATAATTATCGCTTTATTGCTTCTTTGTTGTCAACCCCATGAAATTTATTGAAAAATATGCTTTCTGTCCATCACCCACGCGCACCCATCAAAATGGCAATAATTTGGCGCACGCTTTTTTGTGTTTCTATTGTATAATTGGTGTCATAAAACTTTTGGGTAAATATTTATCGAAAATACAGTCAAAGGCTATTAAATATTTATTTCAAACGTGTAATGCATAAAATAAAAGTGAATAAAACTAAAATTATGTTAATTTTATGGAGGTCTCTCTTTCTACATCACAGATTCCTAGCCCCCAGGCATTTCATTAAAATGGGGCCCCTTATAGGAATTCACAATAATAATTAATGCATTTTCCGCTGTGTGGTGTCTCTGTCATATGAGGGATTGTTTATTGTTGTCAAAAGAGTAAATTTGTTAATTATCTGTACCAAGGGTAAACCAATATTAGATTAGAATATTCATTGGTTGTAAGATTCAGTTTTCACATGCGGAACAAATTCACACAGAGAGTTATATAAAGAGAATTTATAACAAAGTTTCATTGTTTATTGGCCTTGAATTTTTGTGAAGTGTTCAATGATATTTTTAGACGTAAAAAAGGTTTTGTATACCGAGCGTATTTTGTCTTCGATTCCATTAATTAAGCTTCGATATAAAATCGCTCGTAATTTTCAAAAGAACCAATCCATATTCATGTAATATTTTCCTGCTTTCAACTACACTTCAAAAGTTATTTCTTAATTAAGGCGCTTGCTTCAACACCACAAAAAGTTTCCCCAGTAATCTGAAAATTCCATGATAATATGCATACAGTTCGCAAACATTCTGCTTCTATAAATATTGTAATTTATGCCAACATGTATTTATATATGTATATGCAACAATGTGCTTGATTATATCAACATAATTTGTAACAAATGGTAATTGGCTTCACCTTGATATTGGCATTAGAATCGAAGAGTGAATGATGAATCTAATGAGTGTTTTCTGCTTTAATAATGTGGTGTTTCAGGTCTGGGAACTTTGAATTATTTCAAAAGCATGAAAATTTTATTAATAAATATCGTAAGGTGTACGGTTTAGATTTATATTTCTTGGTAATGTGCTTTAAAAAGGCTCGTAAAATTATTAAATTTAGTGCGAACACACGTGATGTACATGTTTTATATGATTATATTGCTATTTATTGGAGGTGGTGCCAAAATTAGCTGCTAAATTTATGGTAGGTTTATGCAGCTTTACTTAATTTAACGTAGAGATTTTAAGTAAATAATTATACAAACTGCATGCATGAATTCTTATGACAAAAAAGTCAAAATGAGGTATTAAGTTGATAAATTCTTCTTAAATGAGAATTAAATAAGTAGATGAAGTAACTATTATAATTAGGACAGTCACTTGAAAATTGTGGTTAGGTTTCTTCAAAATTTTGTACTACAGTTTAAAGAAAAATATAAGGAACAAAAAATAACAGTTGGGGGAATTTTGGAAAATAAAATGGGTACATTCTGTTTTTTTATAGAGGGTGATTCAAAATTCGATGTAGATATTTTAAGGACGTATTGTTGGGATCAAAATAAGACTTTTTTTCAAATAAACATGTGTTCTAAAATGCACCCCCTCCGAGCTACAGCCACTGTAAGTTGCGTAAAAAAAAACGAATATTTAAAATTGTGACTACAATAACGGATCAAATCTTCTGAAAATTGGCATGCCCCCCTTTTTTAGCCACTCTATGTTTTGCTTCAAAAATTATGTAAACTTGTAAACTCAGTTTTGGGGGAGTTTGGAGGGGGTGCATTTCAGGACATGTTTATTTGAAAAAAAAGTCTTATTTTGATCCCAACAATACGTCCTTAAAATATCTACATCGAATTTTGAATCACCCTGTATATAATTAACTGATTAAATTGCTTATTATCGACCAACCGCTGTTGAATTTCAACAAATAGAAAGATAATCTCTGATTCTCTGATTACATAGTTAATTGATTCTTCTGGACCCAGGCCATAATTTTGTTTTAACTGTCTACCTGATTTTATGTTTTCTTCACTTAAATTTCCATTTTCTTTGACAAAATCTAAACCAACTAAAAGCTGTCTGATTTCAGACATTACCACTTTTCACTTTTTCTGTTTATTTTTTTTTTGTCTCGTCTTGAGAGCGATTGCAATGGCTTCCAGTAATTTAACTCTCCGTCTGAAATAATCCATTAAATTATATAAATATTTTGCATGTGCATGTTTTATTTTGACATGATTCTGGCCATTTGCCCATTGAACTGCACACATTGTTTGTGCACTAACTAATCAAATTGTGCACGTTAAAATTGAAATAATTACACTGGTGTGGTGTGTGTGGAGCGTTGGCATTTTTGCGTTATTGTCTGGGTGCATTCTAATAAATGAATAATAACACTTAAGTCAATGTGGGCTACAAATTATTCAAGTCTGGGATAAGAAAATAATTATATGGGTGAATTTTTCTCTATAACAGGAATAGGACAGCTGCTGATGGGTTCTTTTTTTATTAATAAAGTGTGACCCACATCCTTCCTGTCAGGATTCATTTTACTGCAAAAATTTAATATGAACTGCCCTTCGTTAGTGCATCTGCGTTCTAGCAGCTGCATGCAAGCGAAATTATGTTTAAAATGATCAATAAAAAAATTGGTTCGTCTAGTTAGTATTTTTATGCTTTTGTGCACTTTGTTATTCAAACTGACATAATTTTTAATTCTGCTCCAATTATTTAATTGATAATCATGCATAACACCCCCATTATGGTGCATTGTGTTGCATCAAATCTTGGAATCGTTGATGCGGGATGCTTTTTGTTTGTTGTTTTGTAAGATAAAATTTAGCCTTGTCCACGATTTTATTATTCCAGTTATTACTGTGGAAGTGTGGATAGAACAAAAAAAATTGGATGGGTTATTCGAATTTTCGCTGGAGCTAAATGTGTTTTCTGACTTATCAATTAGACAATTTGATTGGTATCATTTGCTAATGGTGGTTGGGAAATCAGGTAAAAAAGCTTCCTCGCAAAGTGCAACATTAATTTTAGCCCCCCATTCAGCATGGTTTTTGTTTATTTTTATACAGATTTGACCTGTAGACGACTTATTCAAGGTTTCTGTTTATAACACGCTATGTAGCAAAACGTCTGTTATTACAAAGCGGCAAATAAAAACGTTTTGCGTTAATATTATTAACATTTACAGAAAAATATATTGTGAAGGTTATTCTTATTCAAATGAACAATATAAATCATTAATAATTTTATCGAGATTGTTGTTATTGGACATGTGTTTAAAGTTTTATAATTGTATGTTGCGATGTGATGATCACCATCATAAATCACAATGTATAACACAATGGGAAAATTTTATTTGTGGAATTATGGGTTGTCTGTGTAGTTGATAGGATTTTTTTCTTGTTGCACCTTGTATGGTGCGAATGGGGTTTGAAATTATTCTCGTTAATCATGAAGTTAGAGAAAAAAAAACATCTTCAAATAAATTATTTGGCGTCAAATCAATTTTATTAAAAAAATCTTGATGGTTAAATGAGATACATCAGTAAGGTTGCTACTTCGTTTTGTCACACCTGGTATCTTTGCAGTACTATTTTTTACAACTTACTTTTATGAATCAGTTATTTAATTTTTTCATTAGATTTACATCAGGTTTTAGAGAATAAAAGTAACTTACATATTTGCCAAATTTCATAATTATATTGAATATAAATCAACTTTTTAAGTTTTACACCCCTGGCAATTTTCCATAAGATGAATGTGTTCAAAATTCATTTCAAATTTAGTAAACTATGTGCCACAAGAAAACAAAAATACACTCTACTTTTTACAAAAATGAAATATTAATTTGTTTTGTACATTCTTGGAAATCCACAAAACAAAAACATTAAAATATTGGAAAATGTCTCGGAAAATGTTATCAATTATTTTAAACGTGGATTGTTTTTTAGGTACAAATTTTTCCTATGATTAACCACACCACAACAAATAATTATGATTTCTTGTTTTTGTTGAGCAAATACGCGTATTTAACGCGTTTAGTTAAACCAGGCTTAAATTTAAAGGATAAAGAAAACTGCTCATTTGCAAAATTATCTAAGTTCAGAGGACAAAAAATTAAGACTATTTATTACTTTTTTATATGGATTAAATGCTTCAACGTCCGTAATCATATTCTGAAATTGTCGCTTGAAGTCCAGTAGATTGATTGACGTTTCGCCAGCCATGCTGCTGGATTCATCAGAATAAACTCCGAGATCAGAAGATGATTATTGATTAGATACGAAAATCATCAAAATGTAAATGTTCCAATTTTAGAATCTAATGCTAATTAAAAACTGATAACGATAAATTTAGGGACCTTTCATTTTCATTTGGAAAAACAATTTTTGGGGGCATATGACGCCACATACTAGCTACTTTTGCGCTATAAGCTGTAGCCTTATGTATTGAGCTGTGTATAGGTGATGATAGATCCTGACCTAACAAAATTGGGCATGAACGTACATATTTAATGGAACAAATACTGTTTTCAATTGATTTATTTAGTTAGGAAGATAACAACACAAATGCTATTGACTTATCAATTGCGAGTTATGTGAATTGAAGGCTAAGCAAGTCCACGAACTTGATTTAATAAAAATGTCATTAAACTTTATACACACACATATACGAATTTAATGTTACAACACACAAAAGTCCTGTCGACCTTTGACGAAAACCACACACACTCACACAGATATAATGCAATAATAGCACTTCCTTCTAATTCCAATTAAAAGGTGAAATCATAGTTTTCATGGTCAACACGTTTGTTTAACGCATCGCTTGATGAATGTGTTTCTTGTTACAGGGCTTAGCTTGGATCAAAACCTATCAATGGGGCCGCTGGGACCGCAATCGCCATTGGATATGAAACCAGACGCCTCCACATTGGGTCAGTTCAGCCCTCAAGGCCCCAACAGCCCTGGGTCTTTCTCGCTGGGACATGCCAGTATACTTAGTCCTTCATCTGGGGGGCAAAAAGGTGCTAACTCCCCCTATCCGCCCAATCATCCACTTAGCGGTTCCAAGCATTTGTGTTCGATTTGTGGTGATAGGGCCAGTGGCAAACACTATGGAGTGTACAGGTAAGGTGGAGGTGGCAGTTTTTGATTGACGTAAGCATTGTCATGATGGTGGTTACAATAATAAACCGACATTTACTTTGTTTGCGTATCATTATTGGAAGAAAATTGCGTCTAAATTTATACTTGAAAAGTCATTGCCCTAAAAGGTTGCCGGCTTTTTACATAATTAACTAAGTACTAAGTTTTTTGGTCATCAAAATAAATAATAGATAAACCAAACTTAAAGGACAATATTGATATAACTTTAATGGAAACGTGATCAATACTATTGTCTATATTATGCTAATTACTTTGGCAGCTCCAATAAATCTGCGTTGCACGTGCTTGTTGTTTGTAGAAGCGAATGGAAGACCTTGAGGATAACTTTTTCGTATGCATTTACATAATCTGATTGCTGGTCCACACATAGAAAAAATCTAAAGGCTTAACATTCTTCCTTAGTTTCCAGTGGGGGGTTTAACATTTTTCTTTATGTGGAATACAGAAGGCGCCTCCAAATTTTATGACCTTTTGGAGGGAATTTCAAAATCCTGCTAATAACAGATTTGAAATCAAAGTCATTTTTATGTTTGTCGTCACGATTCGCACGTAATTACCTACAGTTCCTAATTGCTAACCTTGTGGATTTTTTTATTCCATCAAAACTAAAGACATTTTTGCACGGAACAATGACAGGTATTTTTCAAGTTATAAGTTTGGAATTACGTGGAAGCTTCCTGTAATTATGTAATGTGTCGAGTGTCTTGTGCTTGTACATTTTTACTAGTAGAGTAGAGTACACTGCGTACATCATGTACATACACAGGATTTACGGATTATGGGCAGAGCAACAATTTGTTGTAATGAGCGACTGTGTTTATAACAATACCAAGGTTATTCTGTGATGCAATACTCGAGCATGAGGCCATGGTCACGGTGTACGTCTTTTTGTCATTGCCAGGGCAGTTTGTTGGAATAATTGTAGGAAAGAGTGAATATTTGCGAGAGAATATTTAGGATTTTTGTAATAGAAAACAACAAGAAATTCGGAAGATTAAATAATTATAAAAATTTTTGAAATCACAAATTTATGGGGAACCAAAAAAAATATCTGGGATTACCTAATGTTAGTTATATTCTTATATTGAAATGTAATTTCGTATTTTTCACACATTTTTTTAAAGTAGCTTTTGTTTTTGTTATTTTTTGAACTAACTACTGTTGCAACATATTTTTTTGTAAATTACTAAAACACAAACGTGCAGCAATTAATAAAAAAATAAAACGTACTCTTTTTGATTTTATTCTTATAATCGCCCCTTCAATATCATTTCAATGTTTGTTTTAGCTTATGACCATTATTTTCGTCATACCTCGTGAACCGTCTCCTAATTAACATGTCTAACACATCCAATTTTGAACACAACCAATAAAATAATGATAAATTGTTTGTTCCCCCTATTAAATTCACAATGCAGCTCTGCATCATATAATTATGGCCTATACATCATACAATTTGCAAAAGCCAAGTAAGTTGTAAATTTAACATTGCCAACGTTCTATAAATATGCAATTAGTATGACATTGTTTTGTCTCAATATTCTATTAATAAATTGACAAACCTACAGAAATGTGCCCGAAAGCTATAACATAATGTGGAAAACATTATTATTGTGGGTGTAAAATTAAATAATAATATTCATTAGTTTTGGTCTTTGCGACTTGGTTTTGGAGTTTCATATTTCCATCGTACGTAATAATTAAAAATAGCTCGTCAACAATTTTTTTTTGATACTTATTTGGATTTCCAAGAAAGTTATTTTCTTTTACCAAATTAATGCGTAAACAATTATTTATTTTTTGCGAACACATGTTGCCAGGTGAGAATTCGAGCTAGAAGGTCCTGCTGCCTTAGTGAACTATTTTTGGTTGGTGTCCAAAGTGAATGTTGTTCTTTGATCTTTGAAACTCATGGCACTGTACCGATATTTTTTTTTAATCCCTCCATGTTGGCACTGGTTGCGTTCTGGGTGTTCATCGTCTCGCGATGACATCGTACTCTTCTCTCACTTACTCTCACTCTCTTTTGAGTTCTGGCAAACCAACGCCATCATACATCACAGCGAGGTCAGTTTTTACAAGCCTTTAATTATTGTTAATAAAAAATAATTGCACCTGCACTTATAAGGTTGTAGTTCATTGTCAATGCTGTAAACATTATTTCTATGCGATAATAAATGTTTACGATTTTGTTGTGGATTGGAATTGTGTAAAAATTGGAATTTCATGTGAAAGTACAAAATACCTCAAAGTTGCGGGCGTAGCTTGGAAATACTCGTGGGAGGTAATATCAAGGATTTTTAGGACCTTCAAGTTAGTAGAATGTCGAGGAAATTTGAAAAAAATAAAATGATTACCTATTAAAAAATATTAAGCAATCACTTTGACTTCTTTATCTTAAAACTTTTTTTTTAGTTGTGAGGGCTGCAAAGGGTTTTTCAAGCGAACCGTTCGTAAGGACTTATCATACGCCTGTAGGGAGGAAAAAAATTGTATAATCGACAAACGACAAAGGAACAGGTGAAGTTCTCCTTCATATTTTCCAATATTTATCTGACACTGTTTATTTTCCTCCAGGTGTCAATACTGTAGGTATCAGAAATGTTTGAACATGGGAATGAAGCGGGAAGCGGTCCAAGAGGAGCGCCAAAGAACAAAGGAGCGCGACACATCGGAAGTGGAGTCCACGTCGAATATGCAAACGGATATGCCAATAGAAAGGCTGTTGGAGGCGGAGAAAAGGGTTGAGTGCAATGATCCACCAGTACCATTTGAGGTAAAAAAAATTCCACGTACATAAATAAACAAGTTTTCCCATCCTCATCCTGTCACCCCTTAAAAATGTTTTGGCGTCTTGCTGTACTAAAACATTCAGAATATATTTCTGACATGCAAATGCAGTTTATTTGGTGGTGCCCGAACGTGCTAAAATTAGATTTAGTCATAAAAGTGATTGAAAACAATCATAAGACAAGGTCAGTGGTGCATTGACGTTAAACACACAAACATTGCACTTGGTAATTGAAGTTCTGTTTATACTAGTAGACTTGTGGATATTCTGCCAATCTACGCCAATTCTTATTTATAAATTTTCGTTGCATTTTTTTGTGGACTCAAACGAAGGTCGTTCAAAAATGAAATTTGATTTTTAGAGTCCCGTAACGAACATTTGCCAAGCGGCAAACAAACAATTGGTGCAATTGGTGGACTGGGCAAAATTGGTACCTCATTTTACCTCGCTGCCCCTCGCAGATCAGGTGCTGCTTCTTCGATCTGGTTGGAATGAGCTGTTGATTGCTTCGTTTTCACATAGGTCGATCCAGGCTCAAGACGGTCTCATTCTTGCCACGGGACTCACCGTCAACAAGTGAGTAGGAATTTTGAAAAATCCTTGAACATGAAATAATGCTTGTTTACTTGTAGATCCACAGCTCACGCAGTTGGTGTAGGTGCTATTTACGACAGGGTATTATCTGAGCTTGTGAACAAAATGAAGGAAATGCGAATGGATAAAACCGAACTGGGTTGTCTTAGAGCTATAATACTCTATAACCCAGGTAAAGTTTGTTAGTCATAGAATTTAAAACCACCACTAACTTTGCTGTTTATAGATGTAAGAGGATTAAAGTCCATTCCAGAAGTGGAACTGTTGCGGGAAAAAATCTATGCAGTATTAGAAGAATATACGAGAACGACGAATCCAAATGAACCAGGTCGATTTGCAAAATTATTGTTGCGTTTGCCAGCTTTGCGGTCGATAAGTCTAAAGTGTTTGGAACATTTGTTTTTCTTTCGATATGTTAGTGAGATGACGATCGATGCTTTTATAACTGAAGTGTTGGAAAATACGGCAGATACTTAGAAAACATTATTTGGAGTAGGAGCTGGTTGGTAATGGTTACTTATTTGCGTTGTTTCCCTGATGATTAAATTCCAGGTGAAGAAGTTTGTCTTTCCCTTATTTTTATCGTTACAAATCTGTGATTTATATTTAAAGAAATTGTTTTAAATTTTTTGGATAAAATGTATTATTAGCTATATATTATATATATTTATATAATGATAATTATATTTTAAAACTGTTTAGTGGAAAGACACTTTCATTGGATTTATTTTATCCAAATTAACTTTATGGTAGACGTTATTCTAACATGCTTTATTTTTATTTGAGATTGAGCAACATGAATTATTTTTAGTATTCTTGTAAAAGGTTAGATGCAATTATTTTTTCTTAAAAAGTAGAGTAGATCTCAAAAGACGTTTAGATAAAATTTAAATATTAATCAACCTCTGTCTGCTGCGTGAATGAAGTCATTTTCGACACAAATATTTTTTTAGAAAACAAATAGCCCTTCTAAACAATGTTAACAAATATTTCGTAGTTTCCTGTTGTAATTTATCATATCTTCTAATGCATAAATGTGTTGAAACCTGGATACATGATTCTTCCTCCTATATTTATAATGATACCTTGATATACTGTGTAATATTAAAATAACTTGGAAATCTTCAGTAGTCATAACAGAAAAAATGGTACCTAAATGAGATGAAGTGATGGTAAAGTGCCTGTTTGGCTTGTAGGTTAGTGTATCAGTTTCAATTCACAAGCTCAAATGTTTTTATGCTTTTTTATGTTAATTGTATGTTAAACAGGAATCTCGCTTGGATTTTATATAAACAAGATTTTATTTTTTTATTGCAAGAAAAGTGGAGATATCAAGTAGTTAACGTACGAGTATTAAAATTGAAGTATCTTAATAATTTTTGGGTTAGTTTAGTATTGTTTAGTTATTTATTGATTTAGGCAGCTTTTTAATGTAAATATGTTTTTTAATTTTACATTCCAATGTATATTTTAGAAGAAGAAACGAAATATAAAAAATAAATTTGGCCTATTGATTGTTGAGTAACTTTGTATTATATGACAGACGTTTCTATCGATGTTTAGATTGAAGGATTGTGTATATCTAACTAACTGTTGAAGTTTCAAGATTTTTAATTGTTAATAATTATTCATAACAGATTATGAATTTATAGATTATAATTAAGACATAGACACATGTGTAGTAATATCTTAAATATTTCAAAAAAAAGTTGTCATAAAGATTAATGTTTTAATAAATTTCTTTTCCTTCTAAGGTTCTTTTTACTTAACTTCTTGAACTAAATCAAAAGTTCACATCTTCCTTGGCACCCTGTATAACCACCTAGTGAAAATGTAGCTAAGCTAGGAATCTTCGTTATCTGCTATTACGCAATGAAACGTCAACCTTGAACAAACTGTAAATAAACAAACATGTCCCTCGCAAAATTTAATCCAAGTTTTCAAACATTGTGACAGTGGTAATTATGAGGAAGAAACTTCAAATAATATGGATTGCAGGTGTATTAACCTTCAGTGGATTGCTGGTGTTACATATGCAAAACATTTACAACGTCCATAACATATTGTGGCGAAGGCACAATGTAAGGTTTGATAATGTTCTAAAAATACCCAACATTGTCCACTATGTTCTATTTAACAAAAACTACATCCCGTTCATAACATATTTAAGCATACTATCCGCCGTAAAAGTACAAAAACCAACTGTGATATACATACATACTGACGAAGAACGTCTTGGAGGGCACTATTGGGAAACTATAAAAAACCTACGCAAAAATTTCACCAACACCAAAATTGAGCTGTCTATAATAATGCAACCCACTCATGTATACGGACAGAAACTCAGTTCCGTTTACCATGCAAGCGACATAGTCCGTATTCATGTTTTGCGCAGTTTTGGTGGAATATACCTCGACAACGACATGCTTCTAATAAATTCAGTGGATTCCCTAAGAAACTATGATTGCGTTTTGGGCTGGCCCCCCAAACAGAACATTGGTACACAGCTGATCATGGCTAATAAAGACTCCAAACTGTTGGAATTCTGGCAAGAAGGGTATCAGAGATATCGTCCAAGAGATTGGTATTATAATGCAGGGGTTTATCCTACTGAGCTGCTAAGAGCTGACAATAATTTAGCGCATGTGGAACCGCTAAGATTCGGCGTGCAAAATCTGTTGGATGTTTTGGCTTCATCGGAAAAGTGGAATGATTGGCGGTGGTATTATGGGGTGCATGTTTTGATTAGGCACAACGCGATTATTAAGTATTTGGATGAGGACACTGTTTGGAACTCTACAACGAATTTTGCTGCGATAGCCAGGTGGATATTAACATTATGATTTTATTTCCAGTACAAAAGTTTAAATTTTAGTTTTATTTATCTACAATGTACCTTTTTGTTAAAATTTTCTGTTGCATATTTTATTTATGTTTTGTTTATATACCTAAATTATTTAACACAAAGCAGAGTGAGACGGTTTTTTTTTTTTTTTTTTAAATAAAAACACTGTTAAAATTTATGAATTTGATTTATGAGGTACGATAAACACTAACGTGAATAATTATAATAATACATCAGTACGAAGAACAAGACTGGTAACTACTAGTAAACAGTCAGAATGTTTTTAAACACTTGGATACAAGCATAAGAAAAATACATAATATTTAATGAGCTAAACTCAATGTTGGACCAAGATTGTTATGTATATGCGATAACAGAATTTTCGTACTACTAGTAATTGGCCTGAATTACCCTAAATATATATTTTAATCTAACAACCCCGCATCATGAGCTTCTGAGCAAAAGTTACGAAAATACATAAAAACCTTGGTAGAAATTATCACATCAGTTATTGCTTATACCAACAATAATTACATAATAACAAAAGTTATACAGTAGATAAAAAGCGGGGTTAAAATAAATATCATTCATGTTACACTATATATGATTTATATATATTATATAATAATAACAAGCAAAATACAAATGTGAGGAGTGAAGAAGGTACAAGGCAACGTACAAGTGAAACACTGACGATAGCTTATATGGAGAATTCTAGACATGAACACTTATATTAACATCACATTCTAAACAACATTGTTCTAAGACACAAAAGGAACTAAAAGTGACCTTACTTCATATTATGAGCTGTTGAAGTAAAAAAAAATCGTTGTGTAGTATTATTGCCTGTTACAAAAGAGAGAAAAACAGATACATCACATCTATAAGGAAATTCGTGTTAAAAGTTAAAGCAACAAAAAGTTTGACTAGATACGAAACGAAATATATTTTTTGGCGTTAGTTTTCTTGTACAACAAAAAGCTCAACAACTATCCCATTTTGTTGGGCTTTTTATACTTTAATAGAGTAAACAATTCCAGGACACCACACCATAAATATATAAAACCAACCAGTAAAATATGCAAAACAAGTTTTAGATACATAATAAAATGTGATGTCTCTGTTATGTTGCGATTTCAAAAGCACCAGCATAAAATAAGCTAAACATACTAAAAACAAAAAAAATGTTGTTTTTGTGGATAAACTATCTTGAATATGTATTTTTTGTACTTATGTTATATCAAAGACAAAAAATATAAAATACAGCAGACCATCCAAAGAATCAACAAACCTTTCATTCCTAAACAAGATTTTAAAATTTTACAAACATAACACCTTTTTACACTAAAATAGAAAGAAATAAAATTGTAACGGATATGATTCAACAAAATCACTAGAAGTATGCACCTAAATGATCAAATCGTTTTGATTTTTTGGTTTTAAAATGATATGCTTACGAAATGAGCAACTAGCAAATGTCTAAACATGTTTTTCTAGCTTTATTTCCTGTTTCTACTTAGTTTAGATTAAAAAATCTACTAAATAGAGAACACGGTCACCATAAGAATTCCTTGATTGTAAAAATTTCAGTCGTGATTTATATGGATTATGAGATACACCACGATTTTAAACAAACTATAAATAAAAAAAAATACTGGAGAAATTTACTTTTCATTTGAATCAAATACATTAAAAGAAATATACTTTTTCTATGTTAAATGTAAAATAATAATTTTGGCACAGTTTTATGCACAAAAGCAACACGCCGTCGATAGTTTAAATAATTTTCCATGTGGTTCACAAATAAAATTAATAACTTTACAGCTATATACAAAGAAAATAGTGCAGAACAATTTATATATTATTTTTCTTGACAATAACGTTACGGTTTTATACTTTGATGTCAAAAACATTAACAACATGGTACAACAACTAAAGATATCTTATATTAAGTAGGTACGATGTTTAATTTTTTTTCTTATACGTGACAACAACAACAATAAAAACGGACATCTGTCTAAACCGTTCCGCAACTTAAAAAATAAAACTATACAAAAAATAAACAATAATAATTAAATTGTATTGTACCATGAACGCTTAACATAATACGGACTAGATCTAGAACTTGTCAAAAAAATTTATTGAAGGCTCTAATGTAAAAATAATCATCAGGCGTCGTTTTGGTTTTCCTGCTATGTCTGTTCAGGTTCATTCACAAAAAGCATGAAATGCTCAAAAGCACAGATGGAATGCACATTATGAGTTTATTACAACATACCCTACAATATTTTTACTATATTTGAAATAAAAACAGGTACCTACGAGAGAATAATAATATATGTCTTAATAAATGAGGTATGAAAAATGTAATCTATACATTTCCTTGTCGAGATTTAAACACATCACAATGTGAAAAAACCATTTTATTACTAATTCTTCAAGTTTTCGATGAATGTCGTTGTTTCCATTCACGAGCTCAAATTGTTTCCTTTAGCTCATTTGTTCAGCTGCAAAACCGTACACTTCCAGTACGCGAATCTCAAAGTCGCCACTTGGACACAACGGAGGATTATTGAATGTTTGACAGCGATCTGTTTTACCATATCGGATATTTTCATCCATCCAAATCGCTTGTCCTTCACTGTAATCAGCCCAGTGAAATTTACACAAAATTACTTTACACCAAAACTTACCCTCCCCCGATTGTAATCATTTTAGAGTCAGCTGCCATAAACAACTCGGCTCCATGTTGAACTTTATCACCGTCCATGCCTACCCAAGGATACTTAGCCCTTTCTGGGTACAGGGAAAACAAAAAAGTTTCCCCAGTGCCAAAATAAGCTTGGCGGTTGCCTCGGTCATCTTTTTGATTTCTCTCACCCCAACGAGAGGAACAATAAGCTCCAAATACCTTGAATAGTCCTCATCATAAAATGCACAACCAAATTATAAACAACTTACCTCGTTGTTACATGTCTTGATCATAAGTAATGTAGGTTCGTGTTGTTCAACACGTACATAGAATGTTGTTAGGGAACAACCGTGTTCCTCTGTCGTATAAAGTAAAATCGGTTGGTACATTGTGATCCTTACTGGAAGCCAGGACCATAGAGTCAATAGCTAAAGATAATCCCAAAAGAACATGTCAACAAATGCAATGATTTTAACCCACCGGAAGGGGCAACCAAAACCAAATTAAGAAGTAAGTTTCTCATTGTAATGTAAGATATGCTTTGGTTGCCCGCAAGTTCAACAAGAAAAGCTTATGTATATGCAAATACAAATACATATAGATTGGAATAGAATCAAATCATAATTAATTATATTTATAAATAAATAAAAATAAAATGGAAAAACAAGGGTAAGAGTTGGTTTGTAATTTTACAATTTACATGCAGTTAGGTTTGAGTTCAAGCACAAACATCATGCGTTAGGTTGTCTCTTAAGCAAAGCAAGCAAGGGTGATAAATGACAATGGACATTGTACAGGGTGCGTAAAAATACGAATTTTCTCAACTTGGTTCCATGGAAATATAAAAAAAGTGATCAGTAACTAGTTCAGGCATTATTAATTTAAACAGAATTCCAGAATTATAAAAAATTAGTTTGTAGTCTTATAACAAAGTTATGGAAATTTTTATGGTTTTCGACACTCTGTATATGATTTATATGAGGAATGGTCGTGGAGTTTTCTATACCACTTTCCTTTGCTTAGTATGGAATTCTTTATCTTGGAAAAGGGGATTGGAAAACGGGAACCACTGGACAAGGCGCAGGTAGGAGGGAGTCTAAAAAATACACAAAAATTATTGTAGTTCCCCAGGTTGGCCCCCAAAAAAATTTGGACAATCTTGTTGTTTGACGTCATAAAAACAATTTAAATTAAACAGCTTCTTCCTTAAGCTTAAATTGAAAGGGAATAGTCGTGTTTTGAAACAGTTTCCGTGACATTTCCCATTATTTCACAACACCAAACAATAACAAAGCAATAATTTATATAAATTAAATATGGCTATATTTAACTCATCCAACAACAGACAGAAAATTTGGCACAGTAAAATTATTGTGCTATCATCGCTTAAGTAACATCTGAAAATTTGTAGTGTTTGGCTAGAAATTTGGATATAACCATGCTAAAAATGACTAAGTACTTACAAGCAAAAACAAAAAAAAATCGTAAAATGTAATAATAATAAAACACGAGACGAACATTTAGACGACAACACTTACATCCTGTTGGTTGAGGATGCACGAGTTGATACTCTGTATGGGGTAGATACCCATTGAAAGAGTGCGAGGACCTGGAGAATGGGCTCCCTTTGTTAGCAGCAGAAAAAATTACCAACACACAAAATAGTACAAGAACACACCTCCCAAAGCAATACAATTTTCGTACAACATACAACACTAGCACAACACCAAAAAAAAATAATTTAAGAAAAACCGATCTTGATCAAACAATAATTACAGTAAAACTGAACGAAACACAAAACTATCCAACCAATAATTATTCGGAATTACGTACAGCAAAAGGCTATAAGTAATTATTCAATTGTACTTTTGATAACAGTCATTAGTGTTTTATGCGATTGGAATAGAAATCGGTTTAAGAACGTTTTACAGCAAATGCACGATGAGTGTTTAATATTTACATGTTGTGTTGACGTCAAACATTTCAGAAAAAAGCTGTTAACACGATTTTTCAATTGAATGCACAGGGTGTTTTGCTGCGACATTAAACAAGAGAGGGGAGGAATTTATATCGAAAACGTTCCGATCAAATAAATTCAAGTTAGAAGCCTTGAGAGGCAACTATTTTTATTTAGCGCTATTTTGAAAAATTTTTTGTCTGCCATACAATTTGACGCCCCAAAAAATATTCAAGGTAGGCTGTTTTCGAAGACACTTCCAAATTTTGATGACTAGGCATTTGGCTACATTTTTACAATTTTATAAACTACACAAACCAAAAAATTTTATTTTCCAATTTAGTCAAACCTCAAACCACATCCACCGTTTGTAGTAAATAAACCAACCTAATTAAAGTACACTAAACAATTATTTCCGATATCATTCGTCAGATGCCGCTATCGGTGCAAAAAACTGCACATGAAACCAATAAAATTAAAAACTATCTGTCTCTTTCTCATCCAATCTAAATCATTTATTTTCCCCTCAAGGCTGTTCTTGTTTATGTTTATAAATTTTTTGCTATCCCATACACAAAGTAATTAATTAGGAATCACTAATTACCATTACTATCCAATTTATAAAATATGGAATCTAGAAAGTGAAATGTAGGATTTTCTGTTCCAAGTTACATTGCAAAACATCCTGTGAGAAAAGCCGGATAAAGTGTGTTTGTATGTGTATACAGATAGAGGTGACAATGATATGGAAATGAATCTACAAGAAATGTATTTTTAGACGCGTACATTTTAAATTGTTAGGGTTTTGAGTGCTAAATGGCATGAAAATGATTTGGTTATACATGTAATATGTAATAAACACACACACAGAGATCTCAGCTTTCAACAATTTCGATTGGGCTACAATTTAAAAATATCTCAAATTACATACAAGTTAATTAACAATTAGCGAGATAACCCAATTAAAAACAACATATTTGTAACATAATTTCGATGATAATGAGCCTGGAGTTAAAAAAACTCTTTTTGCAGATTGAAAATTAATACTCTGTTATATTGACGTGTGTTTGCACATAATATTTTTAGATATAACTTAAAAATAACCACACTTCTCTTTTCTGTGTGGTACATCTACTACTAGTTGGTAATACAGCATGAAAATTAACTTTGAAACACTTTTATGTGTGGTCATAAAAAATCAATAACAATTTACATTCGAGCTTTAAATTAATATTGTAAAAGAGAGCACACTTGGAAATCGTTTTGCTGAGATCGGTGTGCTAAAAGCCAACAGCAATAATTAATCTCATTATTTGCAAGGACACAAAACATTCGGCATACTCATTTTAATTATTTAAAGGTAAAAAGAAAACTAATACAATACCATTTCATTGTACATCTCTTCCGACATTCTCTGAAAATTGAAACGAATGCCTCTACACTAGTATGTAATTAACTACATAAAATAACATTAAATCATAATAATAAAAATAACAGTACGACAATTTTGATATGTTTACCAAATAAACAAACTAATAAACCTAAAAAAATTTATTGACGAAAAAACCTCATTGAAATTCACCACAAACTAATGACCTGTATTTTAATAGCACCTGAAATTAAACAAGTTAAGCCGTCGTCGTCGTAAAATCTTATCAGTTTGTCATTTATATTATGAGTAATTCATTCATTTGAAACTTTACTCCATTTCAAACTTTTATTGCCAATAATTTGAATTTATTTCCTGTCAATATACAAGATTTTTGAGTGTACCATATGCGACTAAATTTCGATTTATGGCCATAAAGGAAAGTAAAAAATAATCGTAAATCCAACACTTTAACGTTGGCAATGAATGAAAAATAAACAACAGTTACACCATAATTAAAATAAATTAACGCTGGACTTTTTACTTGTAATTTAGTGCTAAATATAGTGTTTTACACTGTTATTTTTGTCGACAACAATACGAGATATATTTCAAATTGTTAATAAGTGTTAAAAAAACTATACAAAATAATATACAACAAAAATTAAAAATTCTATATACAAAAACACCATTCACCGTTTTAGTAGTCAATACTTAAAATACCACAACCACAAATAAGCGAAATTAACAAGGGAAAAACAAAATTACTTGAAGATTGTTATTGTTATAAAGATTTAAAGAACTTGCTTTTTTATCAGAGCACAAATCGCTCCAAAAAATTGCTTTCTACGTTGTTTCGAATATTTTTATCTTATCTTCAAAATAGTTCACTTCTTCACAAACCTATCTAACTCGTCTATAAAATCACTATCACACGATTAAATACGTAAATAAACAAAAACTCACCTCTCGTATCGTAAGCGTATGAGACACCATCTGTATGTTATTCTGGCTTTGGCTATTTGGCAAATTTTCACTGGACCTGGATTTGACTAGTTGACGGGATCCAGTAATCACTTGTCGGCTCTTCAACAACATCTCGGTCTTGATAAACACACGAGAAATGTATGAAGAACTGAGCCGCCGGATACCAAAAGCTACTTTGAGGAGGTTTTGTGGAGTCACCGGCATTTCCTTACAGAATTTATTTAGAGCACTGTCTACTCCGTTTTTGTGGATCTCCTCCATCCACTCCGATGACGAAGACGAGGAATTCTTGTGGAATAGGATGAGAATTGCCATGGCCACGCGATAGAGCACCTGGGGGAAGGATAGAGATAAAACGAGCCAATTGGCGTATGCGCCTCTAGTTTCCTAAGAGAGCTCTATGTTCAGTAGGTCCAAATAGTGCAAAGTAAAGCCAAATTTTCCTCACTTCGAGCATAACTTTACGATATATTAACTACTTTTGAACACTATATTAAAATGATATAAAAAGTCGAGTTTTTTTGTGGTGTAGAATGAGTCAAGCTTGATTTTATTTTTTTGGAACATTTATCAGCTCTATATTTAAACATTTTCGAAACAATTATCTAAGAGCCCTAATAAACTGTGCTCAAAAGCACTATTTACATTTTTCAGAAATTCCCTTGGCAACACCAGCTGAATGTCTCAGTATGCACCAGATAATACCCGATCGTACCAAATCACAAAAAAAACAATCCCAGGTAAAGTTTAGTTTATCTTAGAAATCACGAGTGAAAAAACAATAAAAACCTACACGAATTAATAACAATTGTGAGAAAAACTGGTACAACAAAAAAGAATGTTGGCAAAAACGCCAAGCTGAATCATGGCCAACAAAATACATATTAATACACCTGCATATAATATTAATAGCAAATAAGTGAGGGACTACACGCCTAAAAATACATACTATTAAACACTTAATTAAAATAAAACTTTGACTTTGGATTATTCGCGTTTCGTTTTATTACCTTTATTCCTTCATGGAAAAAACAATCCATCACCCGCACCAAGTGCTGAAATGGTAAACCTTGGAATATCCACCAAATCCAGTCCATGTAAATCCTCTCTGAGCGTGAACTGTTACAGTGGCGCTGTAAGTGTACTGCAGCTCCTTTCTGGAACAAAGGAACAGTGTAAAAGTAACTAAACTAAACTACAACTTGGAAAAAACAATTTTTTGCAGATTACGCAATGAAAAACCCGATAAACAGTTTGATGGTAACATGGAAAGGCTTTTTCGAGGGGCGAAGTACAAGGGAATTTGATGATCATAAATAAAAAAGCCAGACAGAACACTCCCGTTAAGGATGTTGTTTATTCAGCAAATCCGCATCTTTTTATAGCCTAAAAATTCATTGGGTTATTTTGAAACCAACATTTCTTATATAATTTTGATAACGCGAACAGCTAAGTTTTATTATTGAATCTCAGGGATTCACTCTAAATTAGACAAACCTTCAAAAAATATTTGTTTAAGTATTTGTTTCTCTGAAAGATTTATTTTTATCTTCTCACGTGAAAAGCTTGTTAGAATTGTTAGAAACGAATTTTATTTTCCTCGCTTTTAAAAATTGTGTATCCTATTGAAATAATTACATTATCAAAAAGTTGGTTGCCACACAATTAATTCTTGTTTCAGAAACATTAATTAAATTATTCAGGGTTGAAGTCGCCCTAATACAAATGATGTACAAAGTTATTTGACCTACCGAGAATTATAGAGATATAATCGCTCTGCATGCAACATGTAAATTAGCTTGTTGAATCAATTTCAACTGTATGTTATTTTGGAAAAAAAGTAAACCATAATTTTCCTGTTTTATCTAATCAACTCAAGTACTCTCAATTTTGTAATAAAATAGGTACCACAACGCTTAGTCACTTTTTCTGTTATATACTGATGACCACATTGGAACATTTACATTAATAAATTCAACAAATGTCAAGGCGAATAAAATAAATACTAATTTTCTTTGACGCTTATTTAAAATGCAATAAGCAAATAAAACTTGCAAATCGTTAAAACCAAACATGAGATGACAACCTAGTTCTGTAAACAAATAAAAATTACAACTCATCCACTTTTACTATTAAAACCAATAACCACAAATTTATGCTGAAAAAAACAAGAAGAAAAACCGAAACAAATTGAATGACATACGACATCCTCGAGTGTCTCTCCTACAACTTCCTTGTTAATTAAGTTGATACTTGTATTGAATGAGTTTAAAATCATAATAACACCAAGACCAACAGCAACAGACAAACAAAACATGGTTTGTAATGCAGCCGGCATTTTCTTGATGCATTTTAAACAGAGACAATTTCCATTTGACACCAACGGATGTAAAATTATTGTCGAGGACGTTTGCTAAGGAAAATTTATGCTTTTCATAAGTCGTAAACAACGAAATAGCAGGGCAATGCCAAATACCTATTTCAGCGGAATTAATTATAATTAGATGAGGTATTTTCACGAGAAAGTTGGATGATCAATGGTTGTTCTTGTTCCCCTTATTAACACGAAATATAAAATAATATGGAAAAATAAATAGAGAAGAAAAACGTTTAAGCATACTGGGAAAATAATTATATTTAGAAATGTAGATTATATTCTTGTATGTATAAATTTTGGCTGTTCAAAAATATTATTTATAGCCAAGCTTCAATAACTCATAGTCCTAAAGGAATTTTAATTTTAATAATAGTTTTAATAAAACTTTATGCAACGGAAAAATACCGGCATATACATTTTTTATTTTAAGCAAAAATAATCGAAATAAACCGGCAATTTTTGCTGAAAATCATTCCAAGGACGAAATATTACAATATAAAAAGATTTTTAAGTAGAATTATTTGTAGTGTTTCTACTTTATTATTATCTATAACTTGTGATAATCTGACAATTCATATTACAATTTAATAATTTTATTATTGCCGTTCTCTATTCAGCATAATTATGCTGGCATAAAAGAATTAAAAACTACTGCACATTTAAATTACAATTTTGTATAAAGTTTTGTGAATAAATCTCAACAATATCTGCACTTGTTGTACTTCTAATTGTCTCCTTCATTTGCATCGCCGTGTACGTGACCAAATCCAAACAACCATGTCCTTTTCAGGCAACCCCACAGGCTAACGCACTCTCTCACATAAAAACAATCATCAATCAATATAATTTGCACCATATTATTTCAGTTGTGTTGTGTTTCGCTACTTTCCAATTTTTTACGCCCATCAACAGAAAACAAATAACTTACCACGTGTTTTTTGCAAATTTGCATGACGGTCTTCCAAGTCACTTCGTATAATAGTTTTGTTTGTGTTATGAATGTTTTTTCTTTAGATGCTACTAAACTAGTCATAGAATGATAGCACTCTTCCTCTGAAACAAATAAATAAATTGAAATTAAATACACATCAATAAAATTCTATTATACGCCCTCAGAAAGCGGGTTGTAGGGAATAACAAAACCATATACAATAAAATAATGCTAAACAGTAGATGTGCTGGTTAGCTGGTTGGTTGTTTGTTGTTAACGCAAAAGGCGAAAACCAGCCTTGAAACGAAACCAACACCAAGTCATAATTTATGTTGTTATAAAGTTATTAAGCCGCAATATGAGACTAAATTTTTGCAATAAAAATTAATTTTGCTGGCACAGCTTACAGTGTGCAGCCTACACACGAGTTTCTTGTTAATTGGAGAACATGCATAACAAAAAGAGTTTATAGCTAGTATATTCCACGATTTGCTTGCAGTTTCGTAAACATGGCCCCAAGACGATGTAGTTCGCTTTTCATCTATAAAGTACTATTGTGCGAGGTATTTTCTAATTATAGTTTATGACCAGGATACAAACTGCTAAATTACAAATGCATAAATCATAAACTGACTAGTCGACTAGTAGAACCAGAAGGATGTTACATAAAAAACTAACAAACAATATATCATAGTTTCATGTTAATCTTTGCTACAATTTATTTATCAACACCCACTTCTAGATGAATTCCAAATCAAAACAAACCCAAACATTATAATTAGCTTTTTGATTACAAAACAACAATTTTGATGTGTGGACAAGCAAAACATAAACTCATGTATCTGCGGTTATTTTTATTGAAACTTCCGGAATTCACCCTTTTTGTACTTGGAACGCTTCCAGAAACCGCAAAGTTATTAGTAGTTAGGAACAGCAGCCACTGACTGCACAAAACTGTTATCGAGTTTCTACAACATTAACTATAACGATCATAGTCAGGGCCGCACTTAAATTGCCCCTGGGCTATAATTGGTGGAGGCCGATTGGAAAATTTCATTTTTCTAAAAAACGACAAGACCCCAAAAAATGTAATGCGGTCCTAAAAAAGTCCGAAATTTTGCGATACGAAATATGGGCCGTGCAATTCACGCAAATTTTACACAGATTAAGTTGGAAGATGAATTAAGTATGAAGATTCTAGTGATACACCCACAAAAATAATTCATTTTCCGCTAAGTAAAATTTTTATTCAAACTCTATTTACAATAGCTAAATAATTTTAGCAAGTTTGAATTTTTAAATTATTTCTCAATTATTCATTTTACAATAAATAAATACTTTCCATTCAAATGTCAATTGGTGGAGGCCCTGGGGCCATGTTCCCTTGGTAAATGCGGCCCTGTTCAAAGTTTACGGTTGCACACTCGTTTAATAAAATTTTATTATTTTTAAACTGTAACTGAATAAGGCAATTAACTAGCAACAACGTATATCCTGTAGGAAAGAGCAACGAGGGAGGGAGTTTTCTCACAATACCAACCAATACATGTTTTGGTTTTGGATTTCAGTTCGTCAACAAACATTTTGCAAATAAACCGGATTTACATTTTTATAACAATGACATTGAAAATAATTATGTTTGCAACAGACTATTTAACTTGTAAAGGACAAAGGCGCCAAATAAATTTCGTAACAAGTTTCTTACTGCAATTTTTTCGTCAACACTATGAAACCTGTGTAAAATAAGAAATACAGCATTTCGATCCTCACTTTAGATACTAGATATAATCAAGAAAAAACAGCTCATCACAACAACTCAATTGACATGACGTAAAACAAACTGTGGAAAGTGTTTGTCTCTTCCCTGAAAGTGTAGCACAGAAAAAATGACTAGACACGAAACGTAATCAACCAAGACATAAAATAAAGCACGTTGTAGCTGGTATACGTATATACACGTCATTATCAATATTTACCAGTGTTTTATTTGATAAGGGCAAACATATGCTTAGTAGCAATAATTAGATATTTCCCAGTAATAAAAACTAAAATAGCTCACAGCTATTTTTTAACATATTAAAGATAATTAACAATTATACTTTTTGCAAACTGTATACAAGTTGTACTAATGAAGAAACTGAAATACCACTAGAACTAACAGACTTGGATCTAATTAAAATTTTCACAAACACCAACTGGTTTGTTTCTGGCAGAGCGAAAAAATCATGTCGAAAGCAAAATGCGACAGGTGTGTCCAATTCACAATTTAATTTAATTATTGTTTATGTGGATACTTTCAAATTATTGTTGGCAATCTGGCAAATTCTTATTATTATTATATAAAGGGCGGAGCGGTATTCAAATTTAATTTCAGGTTGTTGCCCCACGACATTTCGTAATTGGAAATCGATGGGAAAATAATTAAAAACTTGACATTCGATTATTACTCGTACATTATAATCAAATTTATTTCTAGAGAAAAAAAGGGTTGATTGACAAATAAAACCCAGTGGGATCTTAGCCCAACAAAATTTGAATAATCGTGCGAATATGAACTTATTCGTTATTTTTATCAAGGTTTAATGTGTGCTTTCCCATTATTTATTTAAATGCGATATATAAAAAGATAAACCGGAAAATAGATAACGTATGAGGAAAAATATTGTATATTAGATTATAAGAGTCAAAAAATGGAAAACTAACATTGACAAAATGTGTAACAAAACTCAAATTAATTTACTGGAAACTCCTTTTGAAATTATAAATCATGCGAAGAAGTTTTGGGTAGGTATAAATCAAGATAAGGTAAAGTAGAGCAAGTGGTACAATATTAAAATAATTTATCAATTGTTGTCTGGTGATATATAGGATAAATTAAATTTAAATGATGCCTCAAAATTAATTTATTTTTATTTTAATGGTTACTTTCTTATAAATTATTTTATTTAAATAATAACAGCAATGACGTATGTGTAAAAATAATGATGATGGTTAGAGAAAATATGTCCTGGGATAGAAAATTTATTTAGAACATTTAAAATCGAATAAAAAAATAAACAACTACACTAAACTAATTTAAGAAAAATCTAAAATCATTGAAATTTTTTAATAACTTTGGATTTAATTAATAAAATATACTAAACACTGCACTGATCGCACCTCTCATTTTGCTGTTTTTGTACAAGTTCAGGTGATATAGGATAAATTAAATTTAGATGATGCCTCAAAATTAATTTATTTTTATTTTAATGGTTACTTTCTTATAAATTATTTTATTTAAATAATAACAGCAATGACGTATGTGTAAAAATAATGATGATGGTTAGAGAAAATATGTCCTGGGATAGAAAATTTATTTAGAACATTTAAAATCGAATAAAAAAAAATTAACAACTACACTAAACTAATTTAAGAAAAATCTAAAATCATTGACATTTTTTAATAACTTTGAGTTTAATTAATAAAATATACTAAACGCTGCACTGATCGCACCTCTCATTTTGCTGTTTTTGTACAAGTTCAGATTGTTGATTCCATTGCAACACTTCCAAGTGTTTAAAATTCTGTATACCATCACCTACAGTTAGTTATTTCGAAAAAAACAGTAAACTAGTCCGAATACCTTTAGTCTATTAATACTCTACAAGATTCCATACAATCCTTTAAAAAAATCAGTGCAGTAATCTCATCGTCTAATTCGAAGCATTCCAGCAGAGAGTTTTATCTAAATATTATTATTGAAACAAATGGAATATCACAAGTAATATACATAAGTGTTTTAATAACACGGGGGCACGCCTTAAACATTTCGAATGGTGTTTCAAACAAACAAACAAAATTTTATTGGATTCTTTGCCAACAAAAATAGATAAAATTCAGTGCCAATAAAAAACAAACAAACGAAATTCCCTTGTAACAGAAAAAATAGAGGAAAATTATTATTTGACCACAAACCACATCATGAAAGTTTCCCAACAAATTTATTTATTTCTTTTTTCACGAAAATTGAGTTGTTTTGGGGGGCACCAATGGAATTATACTAAAAATACTTGAGAGCAAAAGTGGAATGCCAAAATCTGCCAAAACCAAATGCTATTTTGTTACAAGTAATTCGTACACATCACTTTTCTTAAAAATTTTAGTCATTGAATTTAAAGCGTCTATTTTTAGGGCCCATTACAGATGACCCACTTCGACGAAAATCAATATATTAAAACATGTGCGTTTGGAAATTTTTAAATTGCGTGCATGTTCACCACAATCCCGGAATATATTGCTAAAACGCCGTGCTTGGGGAGAGCACTTTGTTTACATGGAATCCTTTGGATTTAGCATAAACTTGATAAATGCTATGTGCACTTAAAAACCAGTTTAAATTAGCTCGTAACTTCTTACAGTTCCTTTGTGGAATACAAACATTTACTATAATATTAATACCAAATTGATGAACTTTGTTGCACTTTAACATTGCTATTGATAATGGTTTTGTTTATATACAATAAATTGTTTAATAACAATATCGTTATCAATAAACTTCTTTTCTTAATTCACTGATATACAGAATAATAACGAACAATGTAACAATTTATCATGAGGGCTTTTATCATTATCCGTTCCTTAACACTACTTCAAAACTTGATTATCGATTGTGATTATTTACCATTATTATAATAATTGTTATTAATTACCAAGTTTTTATGACGAAATTTTTTTGGCAAACCACCATTTAAAAACGTGATCAGTGATCACCATCATCGCAGGTTTTTAACACGAAACCTGCAAAACGAAAATTGATTTTTATGTTATATTTGTTCATCCAACACTAGTGTTGTTTTCGTCTACTTTGCATGCTCATGTACTTTTTATTGGGCATTTTCTGTTCAGTTAATTTCAGGCACTATTTTTAGATACACGTAGATTATTTATAGACATCTACATAACCTACAGTTAAACAAATTATCGTTAATTCAAAATACACCAACATCGGTTCGCTAAAAGCTCATTTTAAAGCTATTGTTCACATAATATGACCATTAAAATTTTCATTTTTCTCACATCGCGTTCAAACTACAAATAAAACTTGATTTATTTCCATGTTTCATGCCAAACATCGGCTTCAACGAACCATTAACATTTATAAGATATATTTATGTACCTATATTAAAATAATTATTACGTTGATACCAAATCTCTTTGAAGAGACTGACTGTGTGGCCAAAGGAAAGAACCCGAAAACTAAACTTAGACACACTTGAGGAGTGTGTTTTGCTCTAGATCTAGTTTTTTGACCATAATAAATCTTATTAGAATCTACTGTAACCCAGGGGAAATACTTATGGAATAACTTGTGGATTTTCCCTGTTTTGTTTGCCTAAAAATTACACACACTTCATTAACTTCAATTGTAGTAGTGAGCAATTCCTAAAAATCCCATTAGTGATGCCAAAACATTTTAATTTCAAAATCACGTGTCCAAATTCATTTCCCCAATTATTTTACAACACACAATATGCAAATTTTGTAGTTTAAGCATCTTATAGATATCAAAATCTGTTTGTAAACAAATAACTTTATGCAACAAAAGGAAGTACATATCTATGCATCATAATAATAATTTTTCAACTCAATTATTCCATTTACGAGAATACGTTTTGTTATTTCGATTGCCAGCTATAAGATAACACCCAACTATTTATTTGAAGATTAGATTTTTTACCTCAAGTGGTTTATTTATACCGAACAAAAAAATTGTTACAAGGAAATCTTGTGTAGACGCTTAGAAACGCACATATTAATCTAATTAACTAAAAACATAATGAAATATGTAAATAAGATGTATACAAAGAATCCACTGGTATGTGTATTCGAAAACATTTTGTGTTGCCAAAAGTGTTATCAGACGAAAGTTATTTTTAGCTCCGAAACTACCAAGCAAATCCTTAATCCTTACTGTTTATTTTTAATGAAATCATTTTGTAGAAGCGTCTTAAAATACCATAAAAATAAAATACTACGGGATTAAATTGAATTTTGCCATTTTATCAGGTGTAAATATTATTAAATCATTTCACACATTTTTTTGTTCTGTTAATGATACAGATTTCAACACATAGTTGTGATACAACTTAAATCCAGTTAAATACCTATCTAATAACCAGCTCTTGCTAAAAAAAATCTAAAAAATCCCAGTCAGTACGGTATGGCACAATACAGTTTATTTACATTTTAATTCACATTATTAGCTTAGAAAATGTTCGTTTCTTTCTATTCTACAATTCCTACAAGCCACACACAAAACGATAATTGTATTCGTAAATTCACCTGATCAATAATACAATATGATGAAATCTCTGTCATAATTTTTTACGTTCTACCTGTGACATTTAAATAATCACAGCATACAAGTGACTCAGTTTTCATTCTAAATTATAATTAGAAATTATGGAATAGTTCTTAGAAAGTTCCAGATTAAATTACTGCGTTACTACATCAGGTATTTTAATTTTTAATCGATAGACAATTAAAGGGAAAACTGGATGAGCACTTTTTAATGTATATTGTGCAATAGCCACACTATCACAGTGTCAATATTGAAAACGTAATTTTCCATACAAAGAACTTTGTTTGTCGTAAACACAAGGAAAGTTTCCTGGGGCCACAAAAACTTATCGATTGGATAAAGTAAAAGTATCATCTAAAATCATGTGATTAAATTAAACTGCACCAGTTTCTGTTGAGTGTTGAGTTCACTGTCACAACAAAAAAATTGCCTAAATATTTATAAATCAGGCATAAATTACAAGTCGACAATTGTTCTTCAAATATAGCAGCACGTTTATTGTTCATATGATACATAATACTTTTCATGTATTACTTTTGATTGTTCAGGGATTTTTTACGCGTCACTCAAGAATTTTTCTTAAATGAGTCAACAGTTGGAAAGGTTTTTCGCAACATTTTTCCTAAGACGAAAGAATCAGATAACAAAAATTTATGATACCTAATGGAAAAATATTTCATGGATTTGTCCTTAATAAGGAACAATATTGAAAAGCATTATTTTAGATATTAAATAATCTCTGTCTAATCTTATGCAATGTGACGAAACAATGAAGGTAATTAATTGCAATCATATGTTTAATTATCAACATCAATCTAAATCAAGATTTAGGTATAAGTCGATAAAATGAGAAATTATTAAAAAGCTATTTTTTAAAATATTACAAAATTTTGAAGATTAAATTTTCAACCAAATATTCCTGCAAAATAAAAGCTTTAATATAAACGATATCATGATTAGCGAAGGATAATTTTTTTCGAAATATTATAAAAAACTAAATAATCGTCAAGTATCTATACACATTTTTTGAATAAAAACAATAGTTGCTAAAATCTGCTTCAAAATAATAAAATTTAGACGATGTTCTTTTATATGTGACCTCAACATTTACTTACTCATCCAAAACAATATTAAAATTAAAAAGATTATAATAGAAATACGTATGATTTTTATTGGGGATAAAAAACCCAAAAAAAAATTATTTAATAACCTAATCCAAACGTAACTTATCCCTGAGCTCCCAACTATAATTCTAATAAATATCTCAAGGTAATTACTCATGAAAACAACAGTTCAACAGTACATTTTAGGAAATTTAATCATATTGTTTAATTAATGATGAAATTAAAAATTTCCTTCAGAAGATAACACAAAATTATATAGTAAAATTCCTACAGCCAATTACAATAATATGTAATGCATATTTTCACATATTTTGTTTACCTAATGCAATTATTTATTAAAAATAGATATCTCGCATAGCCAAGAAAATTACGTATATATAAACATCCAAATAAAATTTGTTTAATAACTTAATGGTTAGTTTTTAGACATAAAGGACCTTGCGAAACATTATGCAAAGCAGGACGAGATTTAAATCATTTAAAAACGATTTATTTTTATTACAGAAACGTTTATCCTTACAGTCATTGTAGTTTTAATCTCATAAACTGATAACGCTTATTTACTTCATTTTCTAGTAATTACAACTTACAACGTTATTATTGGAATGCCATGAGTTTTCCAAGCAAAATCAATCTATAATAATATTGTATTGATTGTCATTTTGGAAAATGAAAAATCAATCAATTCTGTTTGCACTGCAAGTAAAATTGAAATGAACAATTTGCAGATGCTTCAGTGGGCAACCGTAAATCTCAGTTCTACTCACTGCATTTTAAAAAATTTAGTGTTTATGGTAATGTTCAACCCTTTAGAGGCTATAAACTAGCACTCACCAGAGACATAGTGAAGAAGTAGCGCACATATGGGATAAATGGTGGGGCTGTAGACAATATCAGGACAAGCAAATCCAAGCACTGACACAACTCGATCAGTAACACTTCGCCCCATATGTGTCATATAATATGACTGGCAGTGAGACGGTTCCACAAACGGCGGCAAGTTAATGGGCTTATCAGGCAAATCAGTGCTACCAAACACTTGATTCACCATCTCCGCATAGAAGCCGTCCTCCATGGTGGCGTTTTTATTATTTGAATGTTGTTCACAAAGCAGGGGCCACAACTGGCTGCGAATCGGACTATTTACTGGCCAGGCATTGTTACGTAGTAGCTGTTTCAGTTCTTGTTTGCGGCCTTGCGCCAATAATGATTTCACATCAGTTATAGTTTTGAGTGGTTTCGATGAAGGACTGGGCGGCACAACGGTTATCCCACTGGAGTCTACCAGAAGGGTGTACACGTTGGAACTGTCAGCCACTTCGTCCGAAACTGAAGGCATTATTAACTTTCCTGATTGTGATGTTCCAGCTGTAGCCCCCCCGACAGGGCAGCTCACTATGTAAGATCCTGTAACATTTTCATACCTGAAACAATGAAAGAAGTCTAGTTAGTCGCAGGTTTCTTACGAAAATTTTGGGCAGGTCAGGAAAAGCACAGAAACTGTAGCCATAATAGCAGGGGAAGTTACTCTGAATTACAGTCTGAATCTTCACGTTTGAGTCAGGATTGGCATGATTAAATCATTTTGATTAAAATCACGATTTAATCACTGATTTAAATCAAGTGATTTTTTTATTTTAATCATTGATTTAAATCAATGTTTAATAAAACACTACTGAGAAAATTAATTTTGAAAATATAACATTTTGTTAATGTCTTGAAGAGTCAGTAGAGGTACTTTTTGCTAAATTGTTGGTTTTGAAGAAAATTCTCGGAAAATTCTAACACAATATTAAGATCAAAGCTGAGACCAGTCTGTATAACGAAACAGAATATTTATTAAAAGTTTAAAACGGACAAAGATTTATGTAATTATATTGTCAAAAAAAATCACTGAGGTAATTAAATAATAATTAAATTCTCTTTATCTGGATTCTGGGATTTAATATATTCATTGTAAGCATTACCATTACAAAAAATCAACAAAATCAAATAAATCATGATTTAATCAAAAAAATCGATTTTTATGATTTTTTCCAACCCTGGTTTGAGTAGAGGTTCTCTAACTACATAAAAAAAGTACCGGACCAAAATTTTGACCGATGAGAATGATCAATTTTTTGATACTCTAACTTTCTACTCTATTTATAGCAAATTATCTCAAGAGCCTTTTAGATAGATACCTATCCCAAAAAAGTCTCGTAGAAATGGTGTCAAATACATAAAAATGTCCACCATCTATCACTTATTTGTCTTTTTAATACATATTATTTTATAAAATAATCTCTTCCACATTACCGATACATTCAAATTTAATTTGAAACGTTTCTCACATAAAAATATTCTCTTTAGATCTCATATAGATTATGTACTTAAGTACATATTTGCCCTTACAGATTTTTAGATTTTTTTTTTTGAAAAATCGTGTATTTTTCAGGAATGTTTAGTTAAAGGATTTTACTACTTATAATTAACTAAATACAAAGCTATATTTTTCAGAATGTGTGAGGGAGTAAAATGTTATTTATGAAATTTTTTTAGAAACTTCTAAGTACCTACAGTATAGTCTTTTTTGCTACTATACACCAGAATGCCTGGATAAATTTAATATTTAAGATTGAAACTGATTTAAATGATTGAAAAAGACGAAGTTGAAGTATTCAAAAAGGAAATTTATTTTAAAGAAATACTGGAAGACCCAGAATGTACCTGAAATACGAGGAGATTAGCATTGTTTTCATTTACTTAAGACAAAATAGGTGTGAAAGACTATCCGATTTTAAACTTTATTGGGGAAAATCTGAACAAGACAATATTTTTAGAGTTTTCTGTAAAAAATACGTTCATTATATTATACCTAATTATACAAGAAGATTTAATAATTCTTATAAAAAATAAATAATTAATCATAATTCATAATCATATATGATCTTATTTAAGCAACCCTCATTATGAAAAAATCATTAATTTATGGAAAGGACGAAGAAACTTCGATTAAAATTAAACAAAATTAATTGCCGTTGATTCAAAATTATTATTAGTTATAAATAAAACGGAAATGCTAAATACATATCCACTTTGTAGGTAATTTAGATGAACATTAATTGCCGTAGTAACCTAGTACATAATGAGCTGCGGTCCAATAAACTAGCCGCAAATCCGAATTCAAATATTACCATTTTTTATGTACCTATCTTAAAAATTGAAACTTCAAAAGCTTATTTACAATTAGTATCTGTAAAATCGAAACGCAAACCTAGAAAAGCTTTCCCAAAGTAATTCCACAATTTCCGAATCAATTTCCACCATAATCTTGTCTGCATAAACTGCTAGTTCTGAAAATTTTTCAATTTTATGCTTGACAATTTGAAACTTGAATTTTTGTTTACAATTATCCATGATCTTCCACAATAATCCTTTTTCTGAAGAAATATCTTTAAAACTGGGAACATTAACCGGTCTAAATGTAAGTCCATCATTTCGGAATAAATTTGTGTGTGGAAAAGACAAATGTTCCCCAATCAAAGCGATCAATTTAAATGTCATTAAACTGATGTGTTAATAATTAATTCACCATGTAATCATCAATCAAAATCGACCGATAATGTCAACCTTGCAATAGATCCGGCACCTCCATAAAACCATTAGAAGTAGCTTAAGCTTATCATGAAAATCTTATATGTACATAGGTAATTCCTAGAACAATAGGTTTTCTCATGCAGCGTTTTGGTTCCCACTATTTAGCTCCAGAGTTCAAGTTTGACTATCATAATTTCGTTGGTAATCACCCCTTAGAAAAGAGTGGAAACCACAACAGCTGACCACAACTGGGCACTTATAATAAATCTGACCTCCACTGGCATCACTTTAATAACAATCTCAACGTTGAAATTGATTTTAATCAGATAATCAGCGAGCTTAAATAGAGCAACTCGGAGGAGGAGGCAACTTGTTGGGAACAACAATGTTACACGTTCATTTACGGATGCCTCCTGCCCCCTGCCTGCTTGCCACCCCCGTTGTCAGACAATAAATTTCATACTTACACTTGTCCAAAAAGAAATTAATTGCGGTGTAATGAGAGAACTTCCAAGGCAGACATTGAAGCAGGAATTTGCGGATGGTGGCTGGGCAATCGATACGCCTGGTTAAACGTCCGGTCTAGTCTTTCTTTCGTGTTCAGCACCAATTTACGCACTCACCACAAAAAAGAAATGCAGGGGAGGATTACTTCCAACAACAATACACTTAGAATTCAATGACCGCACCAATGTACCACACAATTTTTGGATTTAAATTATATAAATAAAAGGTAATTTTGATTATTCCCCGGGTTGGTGTAGCCCCTTTTTTATTCGTTTTGTTTGTGTACACACTCAATCTCACGACCACCACACGTACTTATACGTTATTACAGAAACACTCAACAGTTCAACACTTCTCTGCTCAGCTAGAATAATTTTGACTTGCTCACTTGGGAGTTGAGTTTAGAAATTCCGTTCGTTTTATCTATGCGCGAATAAAGCCACTCCCATTTAGAGTACCTCGATGTTATATCCAATAGGTCTATGGTCTATGTGACAAGCTACACATAAATATAACATGTGACACAAAGTCACGCGGTCTTCAGGAACAAATATACCACCTCTGTATGTATTATTGCAAACTCGGTGTGAGAGATTATCTTTGGGAAAATGGCATAACCAAATAATGAAATTAGTTCAAATGTAGGCAACTACTGTCAAAACTTGGTAATTTACAGAAATCTACAATGATTTCCAACGTAGTGCTGCCAGTGATTAACAGGTGGCGGTTTGGTCTTTGTTCTAAACTGTTATACAGGGTGCCAAAGGACATTCATAGAACTATTGCCAACATAAATAAAAAAAACAAAAAATTTCATCGCCTTCTAGAGGGTAAAAGTATTCGATCACATGGAATTTTTTTGTTCAATGTATCAATGAAAGCAAATTTTAATACGAAAATAAGTTTATTGCTTTTCGCATAACCCATAAAGAAGGAATTACAGTTTTGTCTTAACATTCTCAAAATTATGATTAGAGAAACGTGACCATAGATGATGTTAGAGAAGAAAATAAATTAAACTGAAATGATTAAATATGCATGTTATCCATACAAATAATGTTACGTTTTAAATAATATAGTTTGTGCTAGATATTAATATAAGAAACTAAAATAATCGCACTCAAAATCGAGTTGTATATTAACATTATATAATATATTTTAAATTTGTAGATCATTCACCGTCTGTATATCAAACTCAAACCTTTAGTAAAAATCTATCCAAGATTCCGATCAGAATCAGTAACAAAAAGTAGCTTATTTGTTTATTGTTGATTATAGAAGAAAATTATTCCAGGTCGACTACATTTCCAGATCACTATTGATCTGAGATTACAAGAGAGAAGTCGACAGATATGTAATAATCCAGAAAGTAACCAAAGTTTAAACATTAAACCCCCTAATAAAACCAAACTATTCATCCCACTCATCATCATTAAAATCTTCCGAGTCGTCATCATCGTCTTCAGAATGAATTGCTTTGCTTCTCTCAGCCAAAGCTCTGGCTAGAGCGCCAGCCAAATCACTAGAATTGCTTTCACTAGGCAAATTAACAACCGGTTTTATATCGCGTTCATCCACTGGTTTTAATTTGCATCCCTTACGAATTTCACTCAACAAATCACTTCGTGCGTCCTCCTGCGGTGCAACAATCTTCCGCTCCTCAACAGGCTAGATAACAAAACAAAGGAGATAATCTTCAGAAGTTAATTTTAAACTTCAAGTAAATACAAACCTTTAATGTGGTGCCAGATCGGATACTCTCTAGCAAAGCTGAATTGTCCATTGCAGGCGGTGGAGGAGGTGCCATTCCTTTCTCTGGCTCACTTGGTATTATTGCCATGGGTGGTGGAGGTGGAGGGGGAGCAGGGGGCGTTGGTCCCGCAGGGGGAGGCGGCACAACTGGTTTTTCTGGTAGTGGTATATTTTGTACCGCTGGTCTGATGTCATTATTTACAGTGGGTGGTGGGGGTGGTGCAGCACGGACATGGGGTTGTCGGGGGGTGCTGCCTCGTGGAGGAACTGGCGGTACAGTGGCACTTCCGCTAAGACTAGGGGCCGCAGGGGCACGTCTGGGCACTTGATTATTAACTTCCGCCACCGCCTCGCATCCGCCATGTCGATTAATGAAATTGTAGATAAATTCGCGTGTGTCCCTGTCTTGAAGTTGCTTCTCTGACACTCCCGCCTAAAATTATCAGATAACAAATATGTTGTAATGATTCATGGAAAATCTAATACGCATTAAACAATGGCTTAGTAATGTTGTTTTAACAAAGATTAAATCAATGTAATCTAAAAATAAATAGAAATACCTTTTCAAAGAAATTTAATAATCCCTCGTCTTGAATATTGATATCAAATCCGGATTGCGGATTCCAACCAACGTGTGATATATGCACAAAGTCCATTGGCGTACTAATATCAGCTTTAGTTAAGTTCCTTCGTCTTCTTGCCGATTTGGCCACAGGATCTGCGTTTTTTCTCAAACCCCCAGCATCTGTAGGCATAGGAGCCTTCATTGTTTGTGTATTACTCAACTGTCGAGACCGTTTCTCTTCCCTTCGTTTCTTAATGGTAATTTTTTGTTCAACAATTGCCTTGGTCAGCTTGGCCTCATCCGAGTCAGCAAAATTAAATGCAACGAGATAGTGCTCACCCTCGAATATATGCAAAAAGGTCGTGGATTCAATATATTCCATGTTATTGTACATTTCGTGCTCCCAAACCATTTGATTGGCTTTTAGGCAGAAAATACGAAAAAAGTAGTTTTTTCGTATGTTGTCCTTCACAAAGCACAGTACGCCCGTTTCCTTTTTTATCCATTGCGAATGGGATGGTGGTTGGGTGTAATATAATTGTACAACTGATGTGGCAATGGATTGACAACGATTACCTAGTAATTTGAATACTTGCGAATTTCCTTCGGGGCCCAGCAGGCGAGAGTTGGCGTTGTCGAATGTTTGAGGCATTTTCATGACGTTGTGTTTACTGGATATTCACCTGGATATGTTAATGTAGGTCATAAGTCGTTGCAAGTAAACAGTTAACTGAATATTTGGTATGAGTCAATTTTATTTCTCTTTTTAACCTCAACTGAACTAATCAGTTTTTGACGTTTCATAACCTATATGGTTACCAACATCTCAAACCAAAAATTTTTAGTAATAATTTATTATTAATTTACAATGTTCTTGAAAAATAGTAATATATTAAACACCAAAAATAAACATTCACGCCGTAAAAATCATATAGTGCACTCTTGAAATGCATATTTAAGTTTTAAGATTTACATAACTAAATTTCATTATGCATTTAGGGTTTTTCTCTATTCGTTGTAATGTTGTTAACCATGTTGAACTAACGCGTCAATTTGACAGAATATTTAAAATGAATTTTATGTGACAAACAGCTTAAAATATAAAATGCATCATCGAGACTGGGATGTAGACAGCTCTACCAGTTTCTCATTTACTAGTTTAAGTAATAGTTCAGATGAAGACCAAAGTAGATGGGTTAGACTTCAAAAGTTTTTATGGAATAAAGAAAAATGCTCAATTTGTAATCGTCACATTCTGGATTGGTGTAAGTTATATTCCTGATTATTTTTTGTATACTAATACATGCTTGTTTTCTACAGGTATATTGCTTTTTATTTATTCAATATTTTCTGGCTGTGTAGCAGCATCGTTTATTTTTGCAATGTATTGCATTTCCAGATTAAGTACCAACGAACTTACTATATAAATATGGATCTTCAGTGTAAGGAGCAAATTCACCTCGTAGTTGTAATTTTATTTATACGAATTATATTTATTATACACAGAAGCATATAGTTTATTCGCTTGAAACCTTGAATACTACCCTGCTGGAAAAATGGAAAGAAAACATGAAGGGTTTTCGCACATTTATTGCTGAAAACAATACAGCATATTTATCTACTTATCTACAGAAAAATTGTCTGCTGATTACTAAATTAGACGGAAACAGAAACGATTGCATGGCAACATACTAATTTGTATAAAAGGAAATGAGGTTCCTACTTACATAGTTTAATATGATTAATTTGAGTACTTTTAAAACCGACACTAACTATTTGATGTGATACTCTGTAATAATTTTAAAGAGTTGTTACAAAAAGTTAAAATGTACACACTATATTTGATACGCAGTTTTTAAAAAATGTAAAACTGTTAAATTTTCTAGCCAAACAAGAGCACTTGGGCTTCAAATACATTTTTAAAAAATATTTGTATATATTTTATAATATTTATCATCGTAAGGCATTTGTGAAAGTAGCCGCAATATTTTTACCAAAATATTACTAGTAAAAGTCCTATGAACGAAAAAGTGAACCTACCACATAAAATAATAGAAAAATATTACAATAAATAAATAAAAGTGTTTCACTTTAATTAATTTGTTTTTGTCTAAAATCACAAACTTACACACACGATAACAATTACAAATACATAGAAATAACGCGTGTGGCACAACCAAAATACAATTAAGTAAAAATCAAACAAACTAAAACAAAAAATAAGTACTAAGCCTAATTGCAAATAAAATAAAAACAATAATTTCTATAAGTTAAAAACTACTATTTTCAATTTTCTTGGGGTGCTGGTTCCTTGTTCGTGTCCACCATAACTTCAAATTTCACTGAACCAGCTCTGTAAAGATTCCCTCCACGATAAATGATGTTTTTCGCCCAAGCCCGGCATTCTATACTGATGATAATATTGGCTGAACACATGAAAAAGAAAAACGATAAAGTACTAAGATCACAATGTTATATTTAGTGGTGTGACGTCTTTTGGGTGGAGCCCACACAAAGATATTTATTTTCCACCCTTAGTTGATATTATTTCCGTATTAAGGGCTAGTTTTAGTCAGTGTAAACCAGTGTGTACTGTGTTGGCCTCTTGCATCCGAAACACTCGTTTATCGATCACAAAAAAATATTCAACTTAATCTTCTTATGATACAAATATATGTTGGGCTATGTTATTAAATTAAACTTAATGGCCACATTGTTGACAAGAAAATGTGATGGATTCCTTCGCAGGAAATTAAAGGAAATTAGATATTTTTCTTGGAGTATGGGAAAAAAATAATGTTTGGAATTCTAGAAATATTATTATCGTATAAACCATAAATAAATTTAAAAAAGCATTTATATATTTTTTGTTTGTTATATCTTAGATCTAATCTAATAAATCACACGTTCACAGGAATAATTTGCATGTGCAGGGCCTTTATATCAAATTATATACTGGAGATTACCCAGCTGTTTAGTGAAATAATTGTGGGCGACGTCGACAGGCGTCTGTCGGCCAAATTAGGTCAGGGATTAACTTGCTGTAGATTATTTCCACGTCAAATGGGAATAAATGGATTCTTTGCACACGCAAACGTCTACAGCAAAAAAAAATTGGGGTGTGGAATCGTCTGCAGTTTTCACTGGACCGGCACGAGATCCAAACCAAAAATAAAACTCTAGAAAACCGGACGTTTTCCATTGCAATTATTACGTTATAACTATTGCAAAAGTCTTTAAAAATAACCTGGGGAACATACGTACTGAACACGTGGGCGATGCCGCCGTCAACTACACAGAATATAAATTTACGCTGAACCTAATTCGCTTTGGAAAATTTACAGTTTTCCATTTTTCCATAACAATTTGTGTGGGTGTTGTTAATGATCGAAAATAATGAGGGGTACTTACGTTTTGGATTGACTACTTCGACGGCGATTATAGGACTTAAGTAATTAGGATCGTTTTTGTATGGGTAGTAATATCCAGCGAATCCAGGTGGGTAATAATTGAATTGTGGGGCGTTTTCTTTGTCAAAATCGTCTTCGCCTTGACAAGTTACCCAAATTTGATTTGTTTCAGAGCTGTTTTTTCCCAACTACGAGAATAAGATTTTATTAATCAGAAAATTAAAAATAAAGATAAAAGGGCGTACATTCGTTATATGACTGACCAGACTAGGAGGCATTCCTTCTTGAGGTTCTTTGTAGAACTCCGGTTGCCAATTGATTATCTAAAAACAGGAAAGTTTCTTTAGGTACTCAATAATCTCAATACTGTGCACATATTGAAATTCTAAAAAAACTCACCCTGTTAAGTTTAAGAAATACACATGGTGACGTGCTATTATATCCATAGCTCTGTTCCGACCCACAATTTCCAAACTGCTCCATGGTGGTCATGCAAACCTTCCCCTTCTCAGGATACTTATTAAAATTGCAGTTGACAAAATTCTGTCCATTCTGGTCCTTCTTATAAGCTGTAAACCAAACAAACTTAATTTAATTTGAAACATCTGATGCACTTCCTGTCTTTTGGGTCGTACAATGTGGGGGACCAAATGCCAACACCAGATCAAATGACTCAGAAAAAAAAAACATCCTACATACGTTCTAAAAATTCATCCACAAATGTGATCCATTTTTGAATGGTGGTTTGATTGGTGACATTGTACCAAATTAGTGACCCTTCTTCAGTATGGTTGGATATGGGTCTGAAACCAAGGCCGGGATTGGTCCCAATTAAACTACTGCTTAATGTCCATGTTGGTTCTCTTTCGTTTAGTGATGCAAACAGTCCTTGCATACAAATTGCAAATAATGCTCCTAGGACTATGTAGAATAACGTGTAAAATAGTAACAATTGACCTGGAATAAATGAAAAATGTTTCAATCAGTTGAAGGCGACAATGGGAGTGGGCAATTTTAGGACCTTGCTTGTGGTGTAGAATTATTGTGTTTTGTCTGTAAATTCGTTGTGTGGCAATCAGAAAATTGCAAATTCATCAATGAGTGGTGCCGCACCTTATCTAGGTCGTTTTGTTGTTTATACATTTAATGTTGGCCTGACTACAAACGATAAATAAAATAATACAGCGAATTTAATTTTATTAAGTACCTGTGCCAGGACTGATATTTTCCACAAGTATAATCCGACAGTTTTCGTAGCAGCAAAATTTTATCATATTGTAAATTAAAATTTTGAATATCTATTAATCATTTATTAAAAACAGGACAACATATTTTTAATGCAGAAATTATGGTAATTAATAAGTGTGAACATCAGCCCAGTTTATGACGGTCTGCTTGACCCAACTTGATAAATATTCACAAGCTACACTAACTCGTAAACAAAACTTCATTTTCCCTTAAAAACTGCTTGACAAATTCAGAGAACACTGTTTATTTATAGCACGGAAAAGCAATACATCATGTTATTTATTATTTAAATTTATTACATAACTGATAACTTGGCGATAGTACCATAAATGATGCTAAACTTGCGAAACTACAGAAGCTTTAATATAATTATTACATGCAAATAATGACAGATAATTTATTACTTTCGAATTACGTGCTCTTCCAGAGTATCAATATGTGGATATATCTAAATTTTCAAGTTAAATCTGCTTTTTTTAATATTATTGGCAAACATGCAAATTTTCATGAAACTCAGTCGCGATATTATTTACAAATTAAATGAAACGGATAGTGGAAATGACCAACAGGAAATTAAAGGCAGTACTGACCGGTAATACCAAATATAGTACGTTTTCCGGTGTGCACTGTGCATGCGTTAAAATTAACACATCCTGTGTTAATTTGTTTAATAGAAAAACGTCTCGGTGCAACATGTAAATTAAAAAGCAGCACCCAGAGCGGGTTTCATATTAGTTACAGACAGACAGAGGCGGACCTGCAACTTTGATTTTGGAATTTAGGCCAGTCCGATTCTGTGTAAAAGATTTTCATTACCATAATTCAATACTAACGAGTATGACGCAAATAAATTTTATTGATTTTTCAACATGGTTATTTATCTTGAATCTTATTTAATCATTTTATACAGGTACAATTTATGCAGTATGTACATTTTGTAATTATCACTCAATGGCTAAACCGTGTCAGTGCGGTTTTATCTGTCGCACAATCTAATATTTGTGGGGTGTTTCAATATTCTAGAGATAAATATGATAGGAAAATTACAACAAAAACAAATATAAATAGAAAAATAACAAAAATACTACTTTTAATGTACGTATAAAATTTAAGCTCTATATTATATAACACAATATTTTTTATTGTTTTTAAGGGAATCGTGCTATTAATTAAAGTGCTTATTGTAATATTACGGAAAATCATTGGAATTTTCCGTAATGGGCCGTAAAACGGTTTCAATGCAGACTAGCAGACAGATTTAATTTTATGTGGATATGCAACATTAATTCGAAACGCAACCATAATATAATTTGAAAATTATTCATATGCACTATTCCATTAAATTTTCAGCATGAAATGTTTTGATAAAAACACTGAAGAATGAAAATGCTTAGTTCCTTTATAGGATTGCTGTGAAATAAGATAAGAAGCGTTTTTTGATATGATTAAAGTGATTAATTAAACCAAACCACGAAAATTATAAGAAAAGTAGCGTTATGTAATCAGTGCATATTTTAATACTTAAAAGCAGAAACATTTCAGTTTTTAGTCATGCAGCATTTTGGAGATACATGGCTAATTTTTATATTTTCTTGGATTTACAACATACACATTTTGTGACCTCAACAATTTTCTTTCAATCTTCCATTCTTTTCGTTACAGAACTTTGTCCATCCTCTAAGTCTTATACGACTTTTAGTCATCAAACTCTTTTTTCATGGTCTATTTTTCATGTCGGTTTTAAATTTCATATTTATGCTCTTTATTTTTTCTGTTATCTATTATTCTCACGTGACCAGTCATTTTGGTATTCGAAATTCATGAAGAAAGGATGCCAGCTGCTTCAGCCAAGTTCGAAATTTATTCGCATTGTTCAGGATCCATCGACACCTTGAAGAGGTCCTTAGATTTTCCATACGTTTGTTGTTTCAAAAGTTTTGATTTTTTCAGGTAAGAAAAAGTGTTTTTGAGATAACTGTGATGCGTGTTTAAAGTATTATTAAAATATCTTTGTAAGACTTTGGAACTTTTTCCTGAGATTGAAATTTTAAAGACCTAAGAAATTTTCTTTCTCTAGAATGCTTTCGAATGCTTCTTCTACAAGTGTCAGTATACTTTATTTTTGATATTTTTCCTTAAAAAACTTCCTCTTTTAGAACTTTTTCCTGTGATATTGAAATTTTAAGGACGACAGGAACTTTCTTTATTTAGAATATTTTCCAATTCTTCTACAATATAAATAGAATCTAGAAAATTTCCACTTGCTCTCATCCTGATCTATTTTCCTTCTTGGCGCCTATTAATTCCAGACCACACCAATCTTCTCTTACATAATATTCAAATTAGCATAAAAACTAGTTGATCTGTTCCACAGCTGACAATTTACTTTTTAGTTTGTAACTGAAGCCATCGTTGCGTAACTTAACCTTGAACGATGCTGGATGGCGGGGAAGTGAAAATGAAAACAACCATCAACCAATATGTATTCTGAAAGTATCAAGATCAAGTGTTACGAAGACATTGTTCTCTTCAGGACAAGCGCTCTAGGCTGCCCTACTAAAAGGTAATTAAACTTAGTGGGTAGTTTAATATTTCAGTATTTAAAATTACTACAGGAAACGCTACAGTATATTTTTGTTTGTTTGGTAAATATTTCATAGAAAATTGATTTTGAGCACTGCGTTTAAAAATAAACTAATTGCATGTTGTTAAAAAAATAATGTAATTATGTAAAACTAGTTGGACAGTAGGACAAGTTAAACGAATTTAAACATGTAGTTCCAGGGTCAAAAATTAATTTTTCCTGCAGCAATATTTTCTGTACAGTAAATTCCAATGTGGTGAATATAAATATGGAACGTTCAGTAAAAATAGATTTTTTGGCAGATGATGCGTCTTCATCTAATTACAACACTGTGTTGTACTCAATAAATAAAATTAAATCCTTAACTTTCCACTTGCAATTTAAACCACAAATATTTACAATGTAAACATGCAATGAATGCAAGATTAAAGAATAAAATAATAATCATTACGAAACAATTATTGTTTTATAGGTATGTAGTAAAGTTGTAAAGATTACTTGTGAGAGCACTTGGAAAGCATGTGATCTGGTTTAGAGGATTATTCAGCTCGTGCATAAATATTAGCAAAATTTTAAGTTAAATAAATTAGTCATGTATAGGTACATCAAGCATAAGTTGGGTATTGTCTTTAAATCTGCACAATTTGTTGCAACCCACAGAGAAAAATATGGCACACATTAAAAGAAAAAAAATCGAGGTGATCGTCTTATTCAATATTTATATTGTTATCGAGATAACACGTAACGATTTCTCGATAAATAACAATTGTATTCAGAAATACTCCTCCATCAGGACAACTAACAAGGCTTCCCAATAATTGATTTTTCGATTTGTCTACACACTTTTCCCTCATTCCAATTACTGTTAACAAGTTGGTTACACCCATTTCCCCAATGATCGTCCATCAACCATGTACACACGTGCGCTTTTCTTCGTTTTTCTATAAAAAATAGAAATGGGAAAATCCAGCGAATACCGGCGCAAACCAAACAGAACTTCCAACCAACGTTACAAACAACAATTCAAAAATAGTTTATTCCCTCCGAAAATTGTATGCAGGTGTAAAATTTTCATGATGTTTGTTATTCTTACGGATTTATCTATTTGATCGCCGATTTATTATTATTCTGTTGTTGTTTGTGTTAAGTCGTTTTTTGAAACCACAAACGAATTGTGAGAAATCGATAGTGTTGTGCCTTGGCATTGTTTTTTGTTATGTTTGTACAAATTATTAACAAATAAGCTAAACTTGGAATAAACCCATTGAATTGTAATATTTTACTTTACTTCATAGTCACAGTTTGATGTTTTTTTGGAAGAATGTCCCAAGGGGAAATGGATACATGTAACTTTTAGGTTTAATTATTTGGGTTTTATTTGTTTTAGCTTATCAGACCAAAAGTATCTTATTTCCAGAATATATTTTATAAATAGCTCACGCAACTTTGAATCATGCATTTAGTTGCAAAACAAATTTCCATAGTTTTCCAACACAAACATTTTATTCAATTGTTAATGTTTTTTTTAATAATTTGGAAATGTTTTTGACACATTTACAACTTTTTAAGGGACAAAATATCAACAAATTGATAAAGTGCTACTTTATCTACTATTTTGAGTTGATAAAAGCCCACTTTAACATTTGCTATAGAAAAAATAAATTATCTAGAACAATTTGTATGAATTTGGTCACTTATGAAACTATTCAAGAAAAACTAAGCGAGTATAATAAAAAAGTACATAAACAAATACTCTCATTTACAATTAAAACTTCCAGATCTCCGAATAAACAAATATTTTGCCTTTATTCTTTATCACGATCTGAGGAATTTCCTTTTCCTGTGTGGTTTAATTAAATATTTACATCAAGTTTATATCAACATCGAAATCTTTTTCGCTTTTGCTCGGAAAATCCGCAATTCGTCCTTCATTACTACTGGAACTGGCACAATAAAACATAAGAGGAATCTTATGGGTTGTTTTTCCAGTTAGACAACCAATTAAATGGTTACAAGAATAAATTAACACATCAAATAGGAGCAGAAGCACGCGAGTGATCGGGTCACATTTCATGTATTCCATGAAGGTTAAGTAAATTATGTGATTTAATTCAATAGTAGCAATTAAATTGGCTCTTACTGTTAAAGCACTTTGACATTTTTATTGTTGTTATTATTATGATGTGGTTAGGTTTACACAAATTATTTCAGCTGTAATTGTTATTAAGTTGCCAAGTGAATAATTTGTTGCATTACCATTATTGATAGGACAAATATGTAATAAAAATTTTAGCGGTGGTTTGGATTTTACTGAAAAACTTGGTTGAATATATGTACATATTTTTAAATAATTTTTTGAGAAATCTACATAATGATAAATTTTTACTCAAAAATGTAGTATAATGTCGATAATCAGTAATTTACTCGGTAATTTATTATCTTAATATACAGAGTGTTCGCAAAATAGATTGCTAAAAGGGCTGTGGTGAAATGATAAAAAAAATAATAAAAGCAAAAGAAAATTTTTAAAAATTTTATTTGGAAGTTTAGAAATCATTTCTGGTCAATTCCAGGATAGTACAGTAAATAGGGAGAAAAAAAGGTCTCAAATATACTTTTTTTACCCTACAGCCAATTTTTGCAGAATATTGTAGAGGGTCACCCTGTAAGTTTAAAACTGAGTTTTTGTATTCGTAGACCCCGCCGTTTCTTCACCAGCCCTTAATTAAAGTTGATTTTTTTATTTACTAAATAACTTCTTTAAGCTATAAGATTTCCGAAAAAAAAAAACATCAGCACAAAGTAGTAGAGAAAAATATTCCCTACAACTTATCTTTTAAATTTTTATCGATATTGTCGATATTTAAAAAGTTATTCAATAAATAAGTTGACAATTTTGGGATAAGAGTAGTAAGTAGTACCTAACTAGAGAAAATTTTCCCAAAAATGTTCAACTTATTTGACAATATCAAAAAAATGTTAAAAGGAAAGTTGTAGGAAATATTTTTCTCTACTACATTGTGCTGACACTTTTTTTTTTAAATCTAATAGGAAAGAAGTTATTTAATAAAAAATCAACTTTAATTAAGGGCTGGTGAAGAAACGGCGGGGTGTATGAATATAAAAACTCAGTTTTAAACTTATACAATATTCTGCAAAAATTGGCTGTAGGGTAAAAAAAGTCAATTTCAACTCCCCGTTTACTGTATTAGGAAAAAATGAAGAATTTGAGCCGGAATCTCTAATTTTATACAAAATATTTTGATATTTTTCCCTACCAAAAAAAATTACACATCATTTAAATACAAATGTTGAAACTTCATAAATTCAATTTTTACATACCGCAATTTTGGAAAAAGTCGAATTATACTCCACGTTTATGTTTTATGTGAAACTAATAAAACCATTCCGATAAAACAAATTCCTTTTTTTGAGAATGCTAATTATTCCATTCATAGCAGTCGCAGCACAGAAATTATGCAAAATCAATCGGACATAAAATGGAATAAATCTCAAGGCCAGTCGTTTTAACTACAAAATTTATTTAGTTTCATGATATGAAATATCAGCATTGTTTATATTTTCATGAATAAATAACGAGAAAATAAACATCGAATATATTCTGCTGAATTAAATTTAAGTGATGTCATTATTATCATTGAAGACATTCTGAAAACTCCTACAAAACGCGAAATATTTTTTGGTTCAATTTTGGAATTCCAATAGAAATTGAGTTATAAATTTTACTGCAGAACAAAAGTTTGTGCTATTCTTATGGCACTAAATGGATTTTATGACTCTATTTTCGTCCAGGTTGATATTTACACAACTGTTATTATCCAATATTGATTTATTTAAAGGCCAAAAAAAGTTAATTTATTGCTTGATTAAAGCCGACGATCGTCGGGGTAATAGGAAAATTCCTGCAACACCCCCTCAAATAATGTTCTCAATTTTTGTTAGTTTTCGTCCTAGACCGCACAAGGAAAAAAATGATTTACCCCAACTTTTGCCAGTCCTTCCAAGATACTGCTTCGTAGAGGGATCATAAATGGCCCTTTGAAAACTTTCCCATTTAGTCCGTTCGTCACGTTTTTGAAACTGAAACTCCACCACACCGTTATCGCCCTCTTTATTGGCTATAGCCATTTTTCCTGTTGGTCCCAACCCAAACAGTTATCACAAAAATCGAACCAAAAACACAACACAATTATTTAAAATTTTGGTTCTAGCGCACAAAGGCCGACTGTGCGGCAGTGTTGTTTAAAACGACTGGAGAGGAGCGCTCTTAGCTAACTCCTGCTGCTACTAAAGGTAAGTAAAGTGGAAACTACTAAACTTTGGGTTCACGATTTACCAGTTGCCAACGAATGATGCGATGCCGGCTTTTAGTCCCGGCACGATGTGAACGAACCAACACGACTTGTTGAGTGACGAGGAGTGAGAACGTGAACGCCTGAAAAAATTATTTGCATTTGAGCATTTGACTGATAATGGAGGTATTTATCAGAAAATATCGTCTGTGTGTGTAGTGTACATATTGTTGACAAACCACACTTGGATACTGAGTCACTTTCTGAGAAAACAGAAACGCTTTGAGGGATACTAATTCTTGAAATACTACCAACTAAAACAATCAATTTTGGAGTTTTAGCAGGAGTTAGTCACACTTGTTGCAAGTTAAAGTTTTGGACATATATAAACTCATCCTGAAAAATTCTCTTCTAAATAATTTTTCTTGATCTTGATATGATTTCCAAAATTTCAGGACCTTCGCCAATTTTTACAATTTTGCCAGACTAAAAGTCATCACACTGTATAATAAATCTTTTACGAGTTGTGATTTGGCGTTCATTCAGTGTCCTCGTGTTTTATTCGAAGTTTATTTATATCTATCCTATTTCCTTTCCAATTATTATTGAGCACAGTTTTATTGATCATGTATTTTATAAATTGGTACATAATAACAAAAAAGTCTTAAATTTATCATTTTAAAGTCGACGTTACAAACTTGTTTACAAATATACTATACATATGATAGCGACATGACTGTTTTATATTCATTTTATTAGCCTAGCAGGAATCATGAAACGCTTGCAGGAATATTGAAGATCGTGCGCTTATGCAACTGTCCTTACAGTCAGGTGTATCTCTGGTTGTCTATGAATATTTATAAATTTTGAAAATATATTATAATGAATGTTTTTTATTCACAAGAAAATATAAGAATAATTTGTAATATATAGAAATTCGCATGCAACCACTCATACACTTTCTTGTATATTTGGTATGATAACATACTATTTAAATTTTAGAAAAATATAAAATATATTTCACAATTTTAAAGATAAAAATCTTAGGACTGTTTTATTTGAAAATAGAAATTTCCTATGTTCATAAATAATCAAGTCTTCGGACCTGGTCGCATATTATACTCTTAATACTACTTCTTGTAATGTATGTAAATGTATCTGATTCACCAACATATATTTTATAGAACTTTTCTTATTACTGTTTATTTCTTTGAATTTGAAGTACTCAGTTAAAATTTATTTCCCTGTTTTTTTTGGTCTGCTAAATTCCAACCGACGTTTTATTTTTTAGGCTGGTCTGATGAAATGCTGCATACATTTTTTATCATAATTTCCAGTGTTGAATGTCAAGGTAAAAACTTGTCGCGTTTATAAATTTTATTCGTACCTATACAAGTTCTGCATTTAAGTTTTCATTGCAAACCGGGTGGATTTTTGTGATAAAAGTTTTTTGACTTTAACCACACCTAAGCCTGTTTATAAGTACGCAAATTAAGAAACAACTTATGCTAAAATTGTGGAAGTAGGAATAAAATATATGGACTTTAAGATTGGCAGTTTTTATTTCCCTCTTCTCAAATTTTGAAATATACTGATCGAGTTTTTGACAAATGCTATATTCTTGAAATGTTAAGTATGATTATTGATTTTTATTAGAATATTTTAATGTAACTGCATTTTTTACCAATGCCAATTGTATTATGAAATAATAATAAGGTTATTAATATTCAATCAAAATTGTTGAAATAATTATTCAAATTTCGAGTGGACTTCCTTTTTTGTTTGGACCAGTTCTACACAAAAACAATATCACAAGTTCTATAAATACCATGAAGACGTGTACCAATGATATTCTCAGAGCACGCGTGTCTTCGGCAGAAAAAAAATGGGCTGGTCAGTTAATGTACAAAATTATCATTCTCGGTGCCTACGGACCAGCGTCTTCAGATAACCAGACGGCCTTGCCACCAAACTCCCAACAATACAATAAAATTTAACGTTTCAAAGTCAACAACTACAACACCAAATATAAACACATACGTACAAAAAACTAGACTATCAACCCCCAAGGTGTGGTCGAACTATAAAAGCCAAATCAATCATACAAACACCACAGTTTCGCGAGTACTGGACCACAAACCAGCAGCGCTAAACATGAAACTCTTCATTGTCGTGTCCGTTGTTTTGGCTACGGCCACTGCCAAACCTAGCAATATTCACACGTTATCCTACATAGCAGCCCCTGTTGCCGTGGGGCCGGCGGTGGCTTTCGCCGCCGGACCCATCTCCAGCCAGTACCACGCCCAAGATGTCCTCGGACAATACTCCTATGGATACGCCAATGGATTATCTGCGAAAACCGAAGTGAAATCTGTTGATGGTATCACGCGTGGTGGTTACACCTATGTGGATGCTGAAGGAAAATTGCAATCGGTGCAGTATTCTTCAGATGCTCAAAATGGATTCCGTGTGGCCGCCAGCAATCTTCCAGTTGCTCCTGCCATGCCTGTCGCACCTGTTTTGCCCCAACCACTGCCTGTGAAGGATACGCCCGAAGTTGCTGAGGCTAAAGCTAAACATCTTGCTGCTTTGGAAGAAGCTAAGGTTGGTATAAGCAAGTGAAGATGAACCAGTTAAGTTGTAGTTGTTTTTCTTTAAAGGGAATGTAAAATATGGCAAGTTAATATAAAATCTTCTTTTGGTTGTGGAGTACCTACTTAAATTATTAGGGAGTTGAACTTAATTGGTTTTTCTTTTATAATTTTCGAGTAAACACAAACAAATTGAATTATTTCTTTCAGGTACGTGCAACTATTGTTGAAGCTGCCCCAGCTGTAGTTTCTGTTACTGCTGGACCAATTGTCGCTCCAGCTCAATTGCTCGCATCCGCACCAGTTGTAGCACCAGCTCCAGTACTCGCAACTAGGCTTGCCGCTGCTCCTGTAGCTGCTTCCGTACATACTTCTGAAACGATTATCAGTCACCCCACACCAGTAAAAGCTGTCGAAACTGTCGTAGCTGAGCCTGCTCCAGTCGTTGCAACCAGATTCGCAGCTGCTCCAGTTTCCGTGCAAACTTCCGAAACAGTCATTACTCACCCCGCCTCTGTAAACACTGTCGAAACTGTTGCTGCTCCAGTCGCAGTCAAAACCGCCGAAGCCGCTGTCGCCGCCCCAGCTGCAGTGAAAACCACAGAAACCGTCGTTTCCAGTCCAGCTTCGCACACTGTAATCACCGGACCATCTTCAGTTTCAATCAAATCCGCCCTTCCAGTTGTACCAAGTTTACTTGCTACTCCACACTTTCACACGATTGGTTCTCCCTTTGCTTTTAACACAATTTCCGCTCCTTTAATCAAGTCCGTTTCCGTTAATTCAGTTGCTACTCCTACAGTTGTTGTCTCCTCAGCTCCTTCTGCTGTTGTGTCATCCGCTCCTGCTGTTGCTGTCAAATCTGCCGTTGCTCCAGCTCAGACTTTGATTTCTACTCCCGCTATCAGTGGATATTCATATGGAATCAATTCGCTTTATGGTGTGAATCCATTTGTTGGACTTAACTCAGCTGTTATTTCCCAACCAGCTATTTCGACTTATTCTGCTCAATGGCCCTTGCCAGCTGGTCGGGTGGTAGTAGGACCAAATGTACCAGTTGATACTCCTGAAGTAGCTAAGGCTAAAGCTGAACACTTGGCTGCTTTCGAACAAGTCAAAGCTCGCAGTGTTTAAATTGGAGTTTTAGAATATTTATATATTTTTTTATTTAATAAAAAGTAAACAGTCACGTTTGATTTTTTCTTATAAATAAAGAGCAAATACTTTGTTTTGATGTTTGTTTATAATGAGGTATAGGAGGAGTTTCCAATTCCTGATTGCTCCGGGTCCCTTAATTTTTAAGCCCGGCTCTGCTCACATGTTAAAGTCCATAAATAAGCGAAATTCTTGGAAATATGCTGTTGAATATTTACCCAAGGCCCAAACCAAATCTAATACTAAAGTTATGATTATTATATTTTCTATTCCCAAATAAAAATCTATTTGTGTACAATTTTCGTAATTAAATAAACAATACTCCTATATATTATGTACATTAAATTTTATCTATGTTTGAAACATTCTTTGTCACAGAGTAGATAAAACTTAACATTATTGTGGTTTGTTACTAGTTTTACAATTACAATTTGTTGATGTTGTACACAGTTATCAAAAGTTGGCAATCCTTGAAATCATGTAATTACGATAAACCATTTATTACATAATTCTCTAACTTAAAAACAACGATAAATTTCTGCTATCATTTACTGTCTTATTATTTTATTTTAATCTTCTAACATAAATATTTTCAGAAAAATACAATATGTCCGGAAAAATCTTGTATGGTGGAAAAAGCAATACTAAAGTTGACCAACGAGGCCTAGGCGCATTCTTTTTCTACAATGCGGAAAAACACGCCGATAAAATATGCCAGGTAAGCTACCTACCTACTCGAATATTCTCTAAAACACTCTATCAACAAATTTTGTTGTAGATAAATGGCGACACAGGCGAAAGCGAAACCTTCTCAAGCGTAAAAACTCGCACCACTCGAGTTGCCATCGAAATGCGTAAGCGTGGTATCAAAGAAAACGACGTCTTGTTATTCTGCTCCAAAAACAACCTGGACAATGCCATCCCTATCATCGCTGCCCTCTACCTGGGTGCTAAAGTTGCCTCTACGGATCCAACTTTGTCTATGAGGGACACCACACATGCGATAAATTTAATTCGTCCAAAATTCATTTTTGTCGAAGAGGATTGCCTCAGGTTAATGGAGGAGAGTTTGGAGGGTACTACCGTGAAAGCTACGATAGTTGTCTTGGGACAGTCGAAGAAATACGCGATGTTCGAGGAGTTCCAACTAGAAACTCCAGAGGAGGAGAGTTTTGTGCCGTTTATTGTTAAAGATTGTCGTGATACGGGTTTTATTTTCTTCAGTAGTGGTACTACAGGCTTGCCTAAAGGAATTTGTTGCCCGCATTCAGCTTTGATGCACACTGCCGAGAATTACTAGTAGAAATCTGTTTTATACTCCAAAAAATTCACTGTAATTTATTTGTTTTTAGCAAAATGAATCATTCCAAACTTGACGCTCTATTCCATTATACGTCGCTTTACTGGATATCAGCTGCAATGTTCTTGACTTTGTCTTTTATGTACGGGGGATACCGCGTTCTTGCATCGGATGTCGGACCAGAAAAACTCTTCAAGTTCATAGAAAAATACAAGGCACTTCTTTAAAATATTCACTAAAACTTATTTTATTTAATTTGTTTTGCAGATAACGTTTATTTTTATGGCTCCAATAAAATCTTATGGATTAACCAGCTTACCAAACGCAGAACAATACGACACGTCTTCTTTGAATTCCATTTGGTTGAGTGGTACCCCCTTGAGTATCGACCAACTGGAAAGAACTAGACAATTACTAAAACACACGCATGTGACAAATGGTTATGGACAAACAGAGGCCAGTGCCTTTATTTGTATGTTCGATTTAATCAGGGATGCAAACTTGTATAAAAACAAGGGAAATTCCGCTGGAAGAGTCTGTTTGGATATCGAACTAAAAGTACTTTCTGTTATAATACAATCATCTTCATCATAACTTCTGATATTCCAGGTGGTCGATGCTGAAACCCGTGAAATCCTACCTGCAAACCAGCAGGGCGAAATCTGCTTCAGGGCCCCATTCCAAATGAACGGGTATTACAACTGCGATTCCAGTGATGCATTCGATGAAGACGGTTTTATTAAAACTGGCGATGTTGGATATTACGACGAAGATGAATGTTTGTTTATAATCGATCGGATTAAGGAAATGTTCAAGTACCAGTCGAAACATGTGGTACCTACAGTTTTAGAAGCGGTGCTCCTAGAACACCCGGCTGTAAAAGAAGCAGTGGTGTTTGGATTGCCCCATGAAATCGACGGCTTCCACCCAGCCGCTTGTGTTATATTGAAACCAGGGGCAGAAGTTACTGTTGAAGAGTTAGATGAATTTGTAACGGGGAAAGTTGCTGATTATCAGAAGCTTAGGGGGGGGATTAAGTTTGTTGGGGAGTTGCTTAAGACACCCTCGGGGAAAGTACAAAGAAATCGAATGCGGGAGATGTTTATTCAAAGTAGTTTATAGTAGAGCAAATTTAGGTTTTTTGTAGATTTTTATAATAGAGTAATTTTTTAGGATTTTTTGTAGATTTTTTTTGTAATCAACTAAGTATGTATATGCTATAGAAATTTTTATAAACAAATATTGTGTAATGAGGACTAAAGTTTTGTTTTGGTCCAAAAAATCAAAAATGGTCTCTCTAACTCTTATTACGAGAATTACCTATGTATAATAAGTGATGTTATTAAATTCTTGTTTATTAAGCCACAGGATATTTATTATCCCATGGAAATTTGTCCCAACCCCCGGTTTATAATAATATATAATTATATATAATAATTAACAATGGTTTCATTTCATAATGCTCATTTGGTGATCATAGTTTATGTGTTCCCCTAATAGCCTCCAGTTTCCTTTTCTTTATAATTAAATTGTCGGAATATTCAAAATATTTATCTCATGTTTTTACCAAGACAAATGTTAGTTTTGTTTCTATCAATTTTTGAGAGTTTTATCCGAAGTGTAGGTTGAACTATGTCTAACATAAGTAGCTACACTTATTTAAAATTCACTTAAAATAATATTTAGTGTTTGTTGGGTTAAGTACCTTTATCACGCCATTGTTTACAATGATTCTAGGAAAATTAACTTGTAGGTACTTGATAATATGTTTATCCTTTTGTACATCTTCGCAGAAAATACAATATTACGATAATATGTCTCATCAGATTCTATGGAACGCTTTTTACTATTAATTTATTAGTTACAGGTTAAATTTGGAATTTTGTGAAATTATATTAAATAGGTACAGTAAGTACTCTAGAAAATAACTACGTGGAAACTAGTCACTTAAATCACTGTATTGTTTTTTAAGAAAATTGCACAAATTATATGGTTAAAATAAAGTAAATAAAATATAAGATAATAGAGAAATGAGAACCTATAATATCCTCAAATTATAAATATTTCGATTTCAGCATTATTTTCCAACATATTTTTTGACATATCGACCTAATTTGAAATTCTGGTATTTTACATAAAAATAGTTCACCTTTTCATTTAAATGGATTTTAATAAATCAACATTATAATGTAAAAACATGCATTCGATAAAATTATAAATATAAAAAGTGATAGGTATATTCGTCAGTTTATTAAATAAAATATTTATTATTATATATATATATAAATAAATAAAAAACACCTGGGATAACAAATTGATTTCGAGATTTCAGAAAAAATACTTATATCAAAAGTCATTCCATATTTAAAAACACCTGCTTTACAATATCATCATGATGAATGAATATCTTAAATATTTTTTCCTCGAATGACATGAAATTTTGGAGCATAATATTCAAAGTTATTAGATTAGGTATTATACAGGATGATTTATAAGCTCTGTGCCAAACTTGAACAGATGAATAATGATCATATTCTAAGTAAAAAATGTTATATAAACATTATGTCCTTTTTCTTTTAGTTTAGAAGATATAAATAAGCATTTTAATTACATACTTGTATTAAAATTTTTTCGCAATGGGGAAGAAAAAAAGGCCCCAACGTGGTAAAACGTATATTTATTACGTTTTATTTATTATGTTTCTTTAGAGAAATATTTAAAATTGATGTTACATTTTATGTGAAAATAAAGTCGCGCATTAACAAGCCATTTTCACCTCAAATTATTTTGTATAGAAAGCTTTCTTAATGGTATTATTCATAAAAAAACTTAAAACCCATTTTAACGTGGAGTTGGTTTTTGAATCGATAGTTTACCTTGTATCTACTAGTTATTTTTCCTGATTATCCTTGTAATAATAAATGAAAATTAAGTTAGTGTTTAAGGTTAACTATAGGTAGGTACTGTTTAAAAAACTGGACCCTGTTTCTCCGTTAATTTTAGTAGATAATTACCACGATTGTATCATTAATTATAACTATGACATTTAATCATATGTATATATCTATACTTAAACTAATCAAGACACAAGAAATCGGCCCTTAAATTGTGGCTTATTGAATCAGAAAATCATAAATAGAGCATAGAGTCTCAGTTGTTTTTTTAAAATGGGTTTTTAGGTTTTCTAAATAACACTTTTAAAATCTGTCACCACTTTCGTCTTTCGTCAGTATTTATAATAATATTTGGAGAAATAAAAATTCTAACCTAATCTAGGTATTATTGACGTTGCTATAGTTAAACGTGGGTATAAACTTAATAATTTGTTGCCAGACTCTACGTAGGCACTTGTCATCTTAGTTTTTCATTGCAAGGAAATTGTAATTGTAAATTACAGATAACTGATAAGTAAAGTACAACTTAGGTATACGAGTACAATATCTTCACGTGTCTATTGTCTAATAATGCAATATCCAATAAAAAAATCAAAATTGATAAGAATCAATTGGTTCCAAATATAAAGATTGATATACCTACTAGCTCACGACATTTGAATAGTGTAGTCAGTCTGGCTTACCGGATTATAAAATATCCTATAAATAAGCTCCCCAAAAATTAAATTCAAACATAATAATTATGACTGCAAAAATTTTGTGCGGGGGTGAAATTGAACCCAAAGCAAACTACAAGGGTTTGGGAGCATTTTTCTTCCAAACAGCCGAAAAATACAAAAATCGCATATGCCAGGTAGGTCAATTTCCTCTTTTTGAAACACGCACTACAATAATCCTAATTCTAGGTGCAAGGTGAGACGGGCACTGAAGAAACCTTTAGCAGTGTTAAAACACGCACCACTCGTGTTGCAATTGCTTTGAGAGAACATGGCCTAAACCAGAACGAGGACGATTTCATTCTAATTTGCTGCAACAACCACGTCGACAACATCATTCCATTGATAGCTGGGTTATATTTGGGTGCCAAAGTTGCTCCTATTGCCACTACCCTATCACTTCAAGCTACAACTCATATTGTTATTTTGGTTAAGCCCAAATTTATTTTCGTGGAGGAAGACGTGGTGGAGAAGATGGAGGAAAGTTTAGATAAGGCTGGTTTAGAGGCGAAGTTAATTGTGCTTGGCAGCGGAAGATCCAACAAGAACCACTTAAAATTTTCAGATTTTCTCCAGAAATCTTCGTTAGAGGAAACTTTTACGCCCGTCCAGATTGATGATTGTAGTATAGCTGATTTAGTGCTGTTTAGTAGTGGTACATCGGGTTTGCCTAAAGCTGTTTCGATACCACACTATGCACTATTACCGAGTTGCTCTGAGGATTGGTAAGTGTTGAGTAGACAAGTTTTGGTATTTAATAAGTTTGTTTTCTACAGTGAAAAGGAAGCATTTGGATTTTATACTCCTGCGTCGACTTATTGGATATCTTCATTAGTGTGTCTTTCAAAATCATTTACTTTGGGTGCTTTCCAAATCAAATTTGCTACTTTTGATCCAGAGAAATGTTTCCAGATGATTGAAAAATATAAAGTTAGTTTGATATTATTTGCATCGCGTCCATACCATAAGTGAAATATTTTTGATTTTTCCAGCTGACAGCTCTTTTAATGTCCCCTTCATTTTCATATTCGTTTACAAGTTTTGAAAATGCAAGAAATTATGATTTAACCAGCGTTCGAATGTTCTCCCTTGGTGGTGCTTCTATCAGTCCGACTCAAATTGAGAAAATAGGAAAACTGTTTACAAACACCATCGTGGCAGTGAATTATGGTTCAACTGAAGCTTATGGTGTAATCACTTGTTTCGATTTTCCAAGAGATTTGAATCAGTATAAAAATAAGTACCTTAGGTCATGTGGAAAAGTTCTAAAAGGAGTACAATTAAAGGTACCATAAAACTTTATACTAGGCAAACAAACATTAAATATTTATTTCTAGATAGTTGATACGAAAAGTGGCAAAATTTTGGGTCCAAACCAACGGGGCGAAATTTATTACAAAACTTCAACACCAGTAAAATTTTACTGTAAACAAGATTCTTTGAACAATGTCTTTGATGCTGATGGTTTCTACAAATCGGGCGACATTGGGTACTACGACGAAGACGAATGGCTCTACATAGTAGACAGGGTGAAGGAAATCTTCAAATACCGAGCGTCGCAAGTGGTACCGTCACATATAGAAGCAGCTTTGATGGAACATCCTGCAGTGTACGAGGCAGCAGTTTTCGGAATTCCACACGAAATTGACGACTGTCATCCAGCAGCTTGCGTGTCGTTGAATCCTTCGGCAAAAATCAGTGTTGACGAATTGGCTAAATTTGTCACAACACGAGTTTCGGATTGGGAGATACTTAGAGGGGGAATAAAAATTGTTGACGAAGTGCTGAAAACGCCTAGTGGAAAAGTGATAAGGAAGAAAATGATGGAATGTTTTATCAATCAGTAATAAGAAAAAAATTGAAGGTTCTGTCCATCTGGATATTAATTTATTAAATGTAATATATATTATTTGTATTGCTCTTGATATCTTTAATTGAGTGATCTTAAAATATTAAAATTAAAAGTGTCATGTCTCTATCTGTAAAAATCCTACAAAGTACTAATTAAAATTTTTGGAGTACCCAAGAGTTTCTTTTTAAGTTAAAGATTTTTATTTTTGAGATTTTGCTTCGTCATTTTCCATTCAATTTCTAAAGTATGTACTATATTATTTAGTACATAGTACCTACACAACATAGATTATTATTTTTCCAAAAATCTGAATTCCTTTTAAGTCCGACATAAACTAGAGTACAGGTGATTGATTTGATTATTAATCTACACAATACAAGAAACTTCAATAGTTGAACTTTGACAAATACGATACACCTCCTGATATGAATCTTTTAATTCATTTTTCGTTGCTATTATTACATATATAAGTAATACACAATACAACAATGAGGTTTCGAAAAATTTGTTTTTTTTCTATATCCGATATAAGTACGATAAGATAAATAGTCCATGTGATTGATTTGATCCATAAATCTATATATATCAAAAAATTGCAATATAGTCAGGCCGATGACATGATGACTGAAAATATATTGTATGGTGGTGACCCAAAACCACAGGTCGATTACAAAAGCTTGGGTGCATTCTTCTTCTACAGTGCAGAAAAATACAAAGACAGAATATGCCAGGTAAATAGCGGCATACCTAATTCCAATTTTATCTAAACTATTTTGCTCAATTTTAAAGATCGACGGCACGACTGGAAAAACTGAAACTTACGGAAGTGTCAAACAACGTATCACACGATGTGCCATAGAACTACGCCATCGTGGCGTAACCAAAACTGATTTAATTCTTGTTTGCTCTTCCGACCATCTAAACAACACAATCCCCTTTATAGCTGGATTGTATCTGGGTGCTAAAGTATCTACAATTGATCCCTCGCTAACTGTTAGGGACGCAGCTCATTTAATTTCTCTAGTGAAACCGACATATATTTTCGTGGAGGAAACTGCAGTGGAACTTATAGAGAAATGTTTAGAGAAGGTTAATTTAGAAGCTGAAATCGTTGTTATGGGTGATGGTGGTTCTAAATTGAGCTTTGAAGAGTTTCAAAAGGAAAGTTCAGAGGAAGAGATGTTTGAACCGGTAGAAATTGAGGATGGTAAAGAGACTGCTGTGGTACTTTTCAGTAGTGGTACTTCGGGTTTGGCCAAAAGTGTTTGTTTGTCGCATGTTGGTTTCCTCCCATATAAACAGTAAGTTTTTGTTGAAGCTTTACGCTAAAGCTAAGCTAATTTTATTTAATTTAGAGATAACGATCTACCTCCACTTGGGACTTTGAATTTTTCTACGATGGCTTGGATTTCTTCCATTACAATGCTTACCATTAACTATCTTTGTGGTACTTATAGAATAATTGTTCCCAAATTTGAGCCAGTGAAAACTCTGGAATTAATAGCAAAGTATAAGGTAGATTTCTGAAATATTTTATTAAAACAATTACAAATATTTCGTTTTAGATTTTCGTAATGATTCTATCACCAACTTATACATGCCAAATAATGGGCGTTAAAAATCCGGAACAGTACGATGTTTCATCTGTACGTATGGTATTTACATTAGGTGCTTATATTAGTGCAGCACAAATAGAAAGAGCACGCAATTTTTTCAAGTACAGTTTCGTGGCTCAGTCCTATGGACTTACAGAGGCGGGAGGAGAACTTACAAGCTTTTCTTTGGAGCGAGACGCAGAGGTCTACAAAACGAAATTGGCATCATCTGGAAAAGCTACACCTGGAGTACATATAAAGGTAAACTCAATTATCCTCAGATTTCCTAACCATCCAAATCAGATTGTTGATACAGAAACTGGTGCAATTCTTGGTCCAAATCAGCGAGGTGAAATCTACTTTAAGTCCCGATCAATAATGAATGGGTACTGCAATCAAGATTCTAGTGCAGTTTTCGACCAGGATAATTTCTGTAAAACTGGCGACATTGGCTACTACGATGAGGACGAGTTCCTGTATGTGGTAGAAAGAACCAAAGACATATTCAAATATCGCTCTTGGCAAATTGTACCGGCTATTTTGGAGGCTGCTCTCCAAGAACATCCGGCTGTACACGAAGCAGTGGTTTTTGATTTGCCGCATGAAATTGATAATTCTCATGCTGCGGCTTGTGTTACTTTGAAGGCAGGTGAAGAAGCTACACCGGAGGAATTGGAGGAATTTGTAAGAGAGAGGGTATCGGAGGTACAGAGGATTAGAGGTGGTATTAAGATTGTGGAAGAGATTCCGAAGACGCCTACTGAAAAAGTGCTGAGGCGAAAAATGAAGGAATTGTTTTTGAATGGTCAACTTGGTTAAGGAGTAGGGAAGCTGTTTTCATTGGTATGTGAATTATTGGAGATATTGATATAGAATGTATATAAAAATAAATTGAAATAGAAGCTAAAAAGGTTTATCCGTAAATTAATAATAAATAAATAAATAAAATTAAACTGTCTCGTTTATGTATTTTTAACGTAGCACTACAAAATGAAATGTTTTTTAAACTATTTCTTGTATAAGAACTAAAATAAAGTGGAAAAATACGAGTTACATTTTTATTTGTATTACTTACTTAATTATAGGAGGTTAGCAAAAATTCTAATATTTTAAAAATCGATGTAGAATTTTAGTTCCAAATGTTATTATTTTTTGTATTTTAAACAAATGAAATCGGTAGAAATTAGAAACATCCGTTTTCTTTCCAATATTTTTTAATTCAAAAGAAATAATATAAAAAAACTTAATACAGAACATTAGATAAAGATAAGTAGGTATTAAATATATTCACATACCTACACTTATTAAACCTATAAATAAAAACACTTGAAAATGATACATGGACGTTAGACTTCCAAAAGTTAGGTACTACAAAAATAATAATGCATGACATTCATTCTTCTGATTTTTTGAAGTACATATTTATTTATCAGTAATCATTTCGAAATTTTCACTACGTGAAATAAATTTTTGTCTGTTTTTGATTATATAAAGATAACACTTTACTTCCTAAATATATGCCAGATTTTTCATGTTTACAATAAATATAATATAATAATATAATAAATATAAATAAAAATGGAAAGAAGAATAAGTATCAGATCACAAAATCTTGAATGTTTTAAAATAAAATCTGGACACATTCAGATTTTCTTTAGAAACAAATTCAAGAAGTATATACAGTGTGTCCACAGATGGGATTACAAAAATGTTATAAGAAAAAGTTGTTGGTAATTGATAGATAATTCAAGATAAAAAGTTTCAGCTCCACTTAAAGACCTTCATTTTTACTTTCTTATACGAAGTAATAAGAAAATATATTAATCGTGATTTTTTTCGACTTTTGAACAAATTTTGTTTGAACTTTTTTTGAAATTTGGGACTTGGCTGCCAAACGGGAGGTCGCGGGTTCGAATCCCGGAAAGACCATTTTTTTGTATTTTACTGATTTCTATGGTACCGAAAACAATATTAATAAATAAATGTGATTTTATATTAATAACGTATTGAATGTTGACTGCATGTGATTATTGGCTACTCCTTCAGTATTTTCCAAAGATTAAAACTGTATCATGGCAATGTATAAGAAAGTCATGGGCTGGACATATTAGATATTTTATTTTGTAGACACCAGTGAACTGTATATATATTATTTTATACAGTTCACTGGTAGACACCTAAACGAATGGATAAACAGTAACTTCATATTCGAATTTGAATAGTATTTGTAGTTTTAGTTTATCAATAAGTTTTATATAGTTTATCTACTTATCTTAAGTGTATATAAACTTCTATCGTAAAATAAATACACATTGTTCATATATTTACCTGATGAAATGGTTTTTAATTGTACTCAAAATAAAATTTGTAAAGTCATTATTCTGAATTACTTAACTTAAACACTATCATTTAATCACTATTCACTAGCCTAAATACTCACAAACAATTTACTCTGGTAAAAGTGTAAGATTAATAGAATACGAATTAATAAACCACCAAGCATGTCAGCACGAATTTTAAATGGTGGCGAACCCAAATCAAAGGTCACACATAAAGGCCTAGGTGCTTATTTCTACAACCAAGCGAAAAAATACGAGGAAAGAATTTGCCATGTAAGTAAACCTAAACCTACTCTAGTACCCTGCTCATATTCTCTGAATTTTTAATCAGATTGATGCTGATTTGGACACCAATGAAACCTTCAGCAGTGTTCAATTAAGAACTGTTAAAGCGGCTGTCGAAATGAGGAAAAGAGGCGTAACTCCAGACCACGTAATCCTAATTGTTGCCAGTAACACAATAATTAGTACCATTCCTTTCATAGCAGCTTCATATCTTGGTGCCAAAGTCTCTGCAATTGATCCCTATTTAACAGTGCGAGATGCAACTCATGCAATTTCCCTGTTGAAACCCTTTTATATTTTCGCTCAGGAGGACGCCTTGGAAGTAATTGAGAAAAGTTTGTCACTGAGCTATGTGCAAGGGAATATTGTTGTACTGGGTGATAATTACCAAGGGACATATGCAAATTTTAAAGAATTCCAACGAGATTGTTCAGAGGTATTGGAGTTTAAACCTGTGGAAATTGAGGATGTTCATCAAACTGCTCTGGTGATGTTTAGTAGTGGAACTTCGGGTCTTCCCAAAGGCATTTGCCTATCACATTACTCACTTCTATTTAATTCTATGGACCTGTAAGTTAACTGAGCTGAAGTAATTTATAATACCTACCCATAAATATTTTTCTAGTAATCCTCAACCATTTGGTGCAATTTGCTTTTCATCATTCTTCTGGTTATCTGGTGTATCTACACTTATAATAAGCTTTGCAATCGGGGTTTATCGAGTTGTAACTCCAAGGTTTCATCCAGAAAAAGTGTTAAGCTACATAGAAAAGTACAATGTGTGTGTAAAAATTGTCATCTTAAAATTGTGAGCCTTTAATGTTTTTTTTTACAGATACAATTCATGTTCACATCTCCAACACTTGCAAATCAATTAATTAATGTGCCAAATTCAGACTCTTATAATTGTTCTAATTTAAAATTCGTCGTGTTTGCTGGTGCATGCACCAGTGACAAACAGCTGGAAAAAGCAAGGCAATTGTTTAAACAAGCCTTTGTTATCGTTGCTTATGGAGCAACTGAACTAGGTGGAGGAGTAACAACTTTTGACTGGCAAAGGGATGCAAAGATCTACAAGAATAAAATTGGATCCTCTGGAAAAGTAATGGCAGGTGTGCAGTTAAAGGTAGCTAAACGAAATCGAATATAAATTCTTTTTTAACACACATATTACCTACCAGATTGTCGATCCGGAAACTCGAGAAATCTTAGGCCCAAACCTCTTAGGAGAAGTCTGCGCCAAGTCTGCCAGTCGGATGAACGGCTACTACAACCAAGATTCCTCGGCAGCCTTTGATGAAGATGGCTTCTATAAAACCGGCGATCTAGCATTTTACGACGAAGATGAGTTTTTGTATGTCCAGGACAGAATTAAGGAAATTTTCAAATATCAAAGTTATCAAATAGTACCATCCACCCTGGAAAACATCTTGCTGGAACATCCAGCTGTAAAAGAAGCGGTTGTGTTTGATATTCCCAATGAAGCCGATGGCTCGCATCCTGCAGCTTGTGTTAGTTTGAAACCCGGGATGAATGTAGCTGCTGAAGAATTGGAGCAGTTTATAGCAGGGAAAGTTTCAGAGGTGCAGAAACTACGAGGTGGAGTTCGAATTGTGGAAGAGATAGAGAAGACGCCAAGTGGGAAGCCGCTTCGGCGCGTGATGAAGGAGTATTTTTTGAAGGGCACGAAAAAATTACATTAGTAGTAGATTTTAAGTTTTCCATTTTTCAATTAAATAAATTTGATTTAGGTACTTTACCTCAGATAAAAATAAAAATACCTATGTAGCGTAGCACAATAAATTACTTACAGCATCTTCATATCAAATTTGTTAAATCCTCACTTCAGCTCCTATCTTGTTATCAGTTGAACATAAGTACCGTCGGAGTAGTTTGTTTGTTTTTTATTAAATCATACATAGGTAAATCTGTAAAAGATTCAAAACCATGTCAGCCAGGATATTGTACGGTGGAGAAGCTCCTCCAAGAGAAAACCATTTAGGACTTGGACGATTTCTCTTTACCGCGTCCAAAAAACATAGCAAGAGGATATGCCAAGTAATTTAAAATTTTTCTTTTTTTTTTTTAATTTAACTAATTTCTTTGTATATAAATAGAAGCCGAAACATCCAAAGAAGAATCCTTTGCCAGTGTTCGACTGCGATCTGTCCGAGCCGCGCTAGAACTAAAACACCGAGGGATCACTCCAAACGACTTCATTTTAATTTGTTCCATCAACAGTCTCGATAATGTGATTCCGTTTTTAGCAGGTCTCTACTTGGGTGCCAAAGTAACTTTGACGGACCCTGCAATGACTGTTATAGACACCACACATGAAATTTCTTTAATCCGACCTAAATATATCTTCGTCCATGTCGAAGCTTTAGATTTAATCGAACAAAGTTTAACTAGAGCTGGTTTAGAGGCTCAAATTATAGTTATGGGTGATGGAAATATGAGCAAGCATGCAAATTTTGACGAATTCCAGCAGGAAAGTGAAGAGGAAGATACTTTTGAACCTGTTGAAATTGAAGATTGCCAAGAAACTGCTCTTGTGCTCTTCAGCAGTGGTACAACAGGTTTGTCTAAAGGTATTTGCTTACCCCACAAAGCGTTTCTTCCAGTGAAGACAGAGCAGCAGTAAGTGAGAGATTATTTAGTAAATCTGTTTTCAAATACAAAGTTTTGTTTAGAGATGTGGAACCGTATGGTGTAATCTATTTTACAACGCTGTATTGGATATCTGCGGTGATGATGCTTATGGTTAGTTTTCAGCAAGGAGTATATCGAGTGATAACTCCTAAATTCCATCCGGAAAAATGTCTAGAGTTTATAGGAAAATATAAGGTAGATAATCGTCTAAATTATAATAATCAATTTATTTGTCATTTTCTGTTTCGCTCAGATTAAAGTAATGTTTATATCCCCGATATGTACCCACCAACTAATCAACGTAAGAAATATAGAAAATTATGACATTTCACCAATGTCTGTGATGGTATTAGGTGGTACCAGTTTAAATATAGCTCTACTGGAAACTGGAACGCACACGTAAAATCTTCAATCGGGTTTTTGTCACATGGGCTTATGGAGCAACTGAAGCTGGTGGAGGGATTACTGGTTTCCAATATCCCCGCGATTTAAAAATTTACAGTACAAAAATCGAATCATCTGAGCTTCTTGAAGGATTTCATTTAAAGGTATGTTACAGCCTACAGCAGGATTAATTACCCTGCATTGCAATTACCTCTTGCAGATTATCGATACAGAAACTGGAGCACTCTTAGGACCAAACCAAAAAGGTGAAATCTGCTTTAAATCGCCGTTCCAAATGAATGGGTACTTAAACCAGGATTGTAGTGATGTTTACGATGCTGACGGTTTCATTAAATCCGGTGATATTGGATATTACGACGACGATGATTGTCTGTATGTAGTAGACAGGATTAAAGACATCATCATATATCAGCTGTTTTGCAGGAACATCCAGCTGTAGACGAGGCAGCAGTTTTTGATTTGCCACATGAAATTGATGGCTCTCATCCTGCCGCGTGTGTAAGTTTGAAGGCTGGTGAAAATGCAACTGTTGAGGAGTTAGAGGAATTTGTGAGGGAAAGAGTATCAGAGATGCAAAGAATTAGGGGTGGTATTAAGATCGTAAAGCAAGTGCTGAAGACGTCAACTGGAAAGGTGCTGAGACGGGAAATGAAGAAATGTTTTCAAAACGATGGGAAATGACTGGAAGAAGATACAACTTATTAAATAAACTTAATAAATGGTATACATACAAATTTAAAGGATGTATTTTGTTATTTGTTTCCATTTCTAATTCTGCAAAATTAGTGGTCATATAAACTGCTGGCCAATTGAAACGTACCAAGCGAATTTTTAGGTTGAATTTAAAGTCAAATATTTTGAAAAGGAGAAAAGATATCAACATGAGGTTTTCAGGATTCAAGAGATAATTTAATTGCGAAAACAATAGTTTGACCCGATTTTTTTACTTTGAAGTACGTTACTATCTACAGGGTATGAAAGAAAGTCGTATTTTTTTTCTCAAACTTTATACCTACCGGAATTCCACAAAATTTTTTTTATATTTTTTTCATGTCAATTTTTTTAGTGCCTGGTTAATGAGGAAAAAACCATTTTCCACAAATTTTTATATCCCTCTTATTTTATAAGATACCGAATTTTTTATTAAATTTAATATTGTTGAACAGGTTTTTGCAATAATAATTATGCTGCCATTTTGAAAGCAAATGTCATCATGTGATATGTCGATAAAGAGGTAATTTGAAGTAGAATCTAATTCTTACGGAAAAAAATATATAGGGTTGTTTTAAAAATTTTTGAAAGTTAGTAGGTGGCCCTTCCGGTGAAACCGGAAGTGTCATCAGATTGTTTTAAACATCAAAATGATTATTCCTTTCAACAATCAAACCATGCCAAATTTCAAATTAATACAGTTAAATGTAACAAAATGGTGGGGGTTGTAAAACGATTTCGTAGCCACCCGGTATACACGGATATAAGCAAATTTTTGAAAAAGTGAAAAACTCGTTTGTAGGATATAAGTCACTTAAACCAATGGTGAACATAAACTAAGTAAATTCCATTTTATTCCATTAAGAAAATAGCCTCAAAACATGAATTAAAAAAATTTACCAATTAGCGAACGTGTACCGATTTTTGATAAGCCACTGGTTACCAATAAATTAATGAAAGTACAAAAAGTGTACTTTTTATAAGAAAGCCATTCATAAGGTATCATAATCAACTACAGAGATTGGTTCTTACAAAAAAATACGGCCGAACGACAAAAAACAAAAAAAAATCAAATTTTCAGCAAAAATTCGGTATCTTATAAAATAACAGGGATATCAAAATTTTGAGAAACAAGTTGTTTTCCCATTAAGTAAGGACTGAAAAAATCTACATCAAAAAAATATAAAAAAAATTTTGTGGAATCTCGGTAGTTATAAAATTTGCCAATAAAAGAAGACTTTCTTTCATACCCTGTAATGTACTTCAAAGTAAAAAAATCGGGTAACACTATCGTTTTCTCAATTAAATTATCTCTGAAATCCTGAAGACCGCATGTTGATATCTTTTCTATTTTTCAAAATATTTGACTTTAAATTCAACCTAAAAATTCACTTGGTACGTTTCAATTGGCCAGCAGTTTATTTAAAAAAATTCGTCATTTTAGATATTTTGTTTTCAGTAAAATATAAAGCAACGACTAAACGACAATTTTAAACAGAAAATCAATGCATTTTCGGGTTTTTAATTAAATTTAGTTCGATAAAAAATTGGCACAAACGCAATAATTTGAATTTTAATCGCATCAGTGGTACCAATACTACAGACACAAATCAAACGTGTTTAAAGAATTGCCTAGATGCCGGGGCAATATATTGAAAAAATTCTAAGCAAATCCTTTGCACTATTAATTACTTCGATATAATAAAGTACATAGTTGTAAATAACATTCACTTTTAATTAACAACAAGTAAATTAATTTACATTAAATTGCGCAATATTGAATGAAGGTTGGCAAACCTGATATCCTACCATTAATCTACCCAAAATCTTAGGTTATAAAAACTAACAAAACTCGAAGGCGTGTTTTACTTGCAGTTTAATTTTAACAATTTCTTCTGATTAAATACAATGGCACTACGTGTACAATTTGAAAACAATAATGAAATCGGCGTATTTGCCAAACTAACCAACGCATACTGTTTGGCTGGCATTGGTGGCTCAGAAAACTTTTACAGGTAGGTAACACTTTTAGTAGTTTGTAATTAAATTATGCATAATTGTGTAATTTTCCTAAAGCGCATTCGAAGCTGAATTAGGCGAAACCATACCTGTTGTACATACTTCCCTTGCTGGATGTCGAATAATTGGTAGAATGTGTGTGGGAAACAAAAATGGACTTTTAGTACCAAACACTACATTCGATACTGAACTACAACATATCCGAAACGCTCTGCCAGATTCTGTTAAAGTACAACGAGTGCAAGAGCGATTGTCTGCTCTGGGAAATGTAATAGCTTGTAATGATTATGTTGCTTTGGTGCATCCAGACTTAGACAGGGTGAGTTGCCATAAATCTATACCTAAGCACACGTGATATGTTTTGGATAACTTTAGGAAACCGAGGAGATAATTGTCGATACACTAAAAGTCGAGGTTTTCCGCCAAACTATAGCTAATAATGTATTGGCTGGTTCTTACTGTGTTTTGAGTAATCAGGGTGGTTTAGTGCATCCTGGTACGAGTATAGAGGACCAGGAGGAGATGTCGTCGCTACTTCAAGTTCCGATTGTTGTAAGTAGAAATATAGTTTTATAGTTACAAGAAAAACATCGCAATTTTTTTAGGCTGGAACCATCAATAGAGGTAGTGAAGTTGTTGGGGCTGGTTTAGTTGTTAATGATTGGTGTGCGTTTGCTGGAATGGACACAACTTCGACTGAGTTAACGGTTATTGAATCGGTGTTTAGGCTAAACGAATCTGCCCCATCTCATATTACATCCACAATGCGTGCCAGTCTCATCGAAAGGTAATTTTACTTGAATATGTTGTTTTTTTTTAACTAAATTGGATTTTTTTCAGTATGTCGTAATAAACGTTATTGGATTACAACACTCGTAAATGTAAAGAAATAATTTGACTAAATGTTTTTAATAAACACAAAAGAGGTTTTTATATTGAATTTTTATCACAAACCCAATGAACAGAATCTAAAAATTTATCCACTTATAATAATAATTGATAATGCCCCGTGTTAAATAATTTCAAATCCAATAACTAAAGATTAAGATTTACCTGCCAAAGATACAAAATTAATACTCATACATATTTATATTTCTACAGTAATAACAATAATACAAATAGTACAAATCGTCCCCTTTAACAAAGGGTTTAACTAAAACTATATTCCTAAGTTAGACTAAAATTCCAAGACATTTACTTATGTACAGAAATGCTTAAACAGCCTTTTGCTTGATGGGCATAAAATATATAATCAACCGGCCCAAAATCGCAATATTAGCACAGAAAAACGACACACCCTGTATCCAAATAAACAAAAACGTATTCTGTCCATGAAATTCCAGAAAGTAAGCCGGTAAAAGCCAGGCGCCTTGTGCAATAAACCAAATAACCGTTAAAAAAATTGTCGTTGTAACAGGCATTTTAATCTGCCATACACACAAAGGTAAAATCGCCATAATCCAAACAAAATATTGCGAAGTTAGAACCCCGTTATAAATAACCATAACAATCGTCTGAGTTAATATAGCGAAATTCAGGGAATACTTGTTTAAACCATAGCGACAAGACAATACTAAAAGCAGGACAAGTTGCGGAAGCAGCGTTAGAACTTTTTGCCAAAGCCCAATGTTTTTTACCCCAGCAGTCAGATATTGCATATAGAAATACAGTGAAAAATTATGACGGGTGTCTTTGCGTATCGCATGATAAATATAAGTTTCATAAAGAAATTTGTAACCGTATAAGTTGTAAAAATACAAAGTTAGCGTGACCAGCGTCAATAAACACCCACTAATAAGTTGAAGTTGATCAAGATTCGGCACTAAATACCACAGATACTCCTTCTTAAAAATTGTCTTTTTCTCCTTGTGTCCCTTAAAATGACTGTTTTGTTGTCGTAGCACAACTTCGGAATTTTCCACATTTTTCAACTGCTTAAAATTGTCTATGGAATGAAGAAACTTGTTTTTTCGTCTGTCTTCCACGCTGTAAATGGAATAGTTGCTCAGGTACATAAACAGAGTTAAGCTGTGGATTATCGGATAAAGTCGGAAGTGAATCGAAAGGCCGTGGATTAACCCTGCAAGAAAAACCTGACGTTTCTGTAGAAAATACAAAGTGAGCAACACCAAAAATCCAGATAACGAGTCGCAATTTCCACGAGTTCCAATTGTTACAGTTATAGGATTGTACAACCAAACTAACATGGCACAGTCGCCAACATAATCAAAATAGCTCTCCGAGCTGGCCTTTGGAGTCGTTTTTGAGTTTTTTCGTTTCCTTTGTGTCAATTTTGGTTTGTCCCCTGAGCTCATCAAGTTTTCCTGGTAGCGATAATACTCTGTTAAAGTTTGTTTGACGATTAATTTGATCAACACCCCCACGAGGATATCGATGAAGCAAAACAAACATTTTCCGAAAGTGGGATGAAGTGTTATGTTAGGTATGAGAAACCAAGCGATTAGTGGACTGTATCTGTATGTATGTCTATCGTACGGGGAGTTGCCATTTAGTATGTGCCTGGAGGCGTCTGTGAAAACCTGGTAATCAACGTCTGTGTATTTGACACCAGAGGATGTGTCATCATGATACACCCCAAACGCAATAAGAACGATTCTTATCACTACTGCAAGAAGTAAATGTTTTTTAAAACCTGCTAAACCTACCACCTGGTAAATTTCCATTTTAACTAAGTAAAGCTAAAGAAACAATCCGAATAATGATTTTGTGTTACGTACTTAGTTAACCTAATAAATTTAAATTCTAGTTTTTAGACTAGCAGCCGATTTCATCAAACAGTTTTTAAACAATTTAAACTCATCCACACAGTTATCCAAACCAACATTGTCTCGTTTTAAAACACACGTAGCGTAACTCGTCGCCTCTTTGCCGCACTTTGCCAAAATTACCGGATACTGTTTGCAGCGTTGTTTAGCTTTCTGTACAGATTCCATGGTGTTATTTATGTTTGGGAAGACTTCTAAATCCTCGTTTATCTTGTATAGCTACTTCGTAAGGTTCATTATAGAAAAATATGTCGTACAGCGGTCTAGAATACAGTACTAACAATGCAGTAAATGTTGTAATACAAACAAACGTTCGTGGGTACTTGTATATCAAACCACGATCTTTAAGCAGCTTTTGGCGCTCTTGCCTTTCTTTCAAATTATAGTAGCGTTTATCGGACATTTGTTACAGGTTTCTCATCAAGTTTTATTCCGTTGCAAACAAAACTTTTACTACGCCAAATTCGGCAGCAGTCTCGCATCTCTTCTATGGCTTGCTGGCATGCGGATTCTTGAAAGTTGTGTGCTGGAAAAGAAAAAATACGGATTATGTAATTGGATGGCGGCGTTTGGTTAGGACGAACCTCTTAAACAAGTTTGGATTTTACAAGCATACTCTTTGCATGGGTCTTTTTTCGGCATGAAAATTCACACAAATACTAACTTGGGGTAAGTAACTTGCTTAAGATTTTGAGTTTTTTGCGGATGCAAATTTCACATGGCCACAAATTTCAGAATGATTGACAGAATTTTAGTATGTTGGTAGTACTAACAGCTTTTACCTCAGTGTAGCCAATATTAAATACATAAAATTCCTGTGAAATTAAAATCACAACACAAACAAAACGAAAAACAATAAATTAAAATTTACCATTACATGAATTTAACGCAGCTATAAATTGCACATATACAACAATTTTATTATAAAATCCAATACTACCTAATATTTTGATAAATATGTATAACTGGTTGCCTAAAAACGCTCAACAAATTGTAGAGCTCTCATTTTGTTTGGCAGTTGTTTGTGGCATAAACAACTGTTCCTCTAACCTAACTTCTCCGAAACTATCCCTTGGAAATCCAAAAAGATATGGTTCGAAAGCGCCAGCGAAAATTTTACGATCAAGATGACAACGATACCGACAGTGATTTCACAGTGGATGATCCCCCGGCACAACCCGCACAAAAAAAATACAGTTTGCGTCAAAGGAAACGCAAAGTGTTTACTGATGACTTTGAGGAAGAGGATGAGCCGGTGGCTCCAATTAAGCCACCCTCCGATGATGATTTTGAACCGGAACACAAAGTAGAGCCCGAGGATGAGGCTGATTATGTAAACGAACCTTACATAGAAAACTGCGAGCCAGATCCAAATGAATTGATTGACTTTGAAGATGTTATTAGAGCTGACATTGTTATGAATAAGAATCGCATAGATTATGATAATGTTATACAGAAGAGTGAGATTAAATTCGATGAAATTCAACCGGTGAAAGGTAAACGCGGACGCAAACCTAAAAAGAAGGAAATACCGAAACCCGCTACGAAGAAGATATTAAATGATTGTTTATCCAATACGTTCCAAGTAGCGTATAATATATTTGTAGACGAGGAGCAACAAATTAAAGAGGAGAGTATGAAAGCTGAGCGAGCAGAGAACTCCGACAGCAGCGATGATATACCTCTTATTGATACAAAAAGGCTGTTGGAAGCTAAACTAAAAAAAGAGCAAATAAATCACACAATTACAGACACCGAACAAGTTAAACCAGATCAGGAAGATGAGAGATTATGCAAGGATAATGTAGAAAAAACTGAGGCAGCTAACAATGGTCTGGATGCCAGTGAAAAATCCAATGAAGAGAAACCGGAAGCTGAGACGGAAGTTTTCGCTAATGAAACACAATCCACGATGGAACCAGCATCAGCGGCTACAGAACCCCCAACCCAACCTTCAACAGATTCTTCTGAGATGCCACTAGAACCCACAGGAGAACTTACATCAAATTTGGTTATTGGATCGGTGTATACTGCCAATGAACAAGATGATGATGATGACGTGGTTTTGTTAGAAAGTGCAAATGAAGTTATCGTTTTAGATGATTAGTTTGTGAAAATGTCTTTGTGTATATATTAGACTGAAATGTTTTTTGTTAACTATGTAGCTGTCTAATTCCCAGTCAGTTTCGGTTGGATTAATATTATCGGTTTGTGATATTTTTATCTGACTTTCTAAAAATTATAGTCCAATGAAAACTACAAATTATTCAGATATGGTCATTGCGATTTACATTAAGAACTAAATTGTGTAGGAGTTTCGATTTATATACTACAGAATTGTATTATAATTATTTAAAAAAATATATATCTATAGGTTTGTATGTTTTCTTTTATGATTAAATTTAATATAAGAATTTAAAAGACAACTTTTTTCACTGTAATATATTCATCAGTTTAGGATAATAATAAATAATGTAAATGTCACTTTTTCATTTTCACGAGCTAAACCAAGTATTTTATTAGTGTTCCAGTTCCAGTTTACTATATTAATCATAAATTAGATTTAAGATTTTTTTCGTCCAGATTTTTTTTCCAACAATCTTATCAAATGGTGACTTTCTACACTTACGTTGTTTTCTATAATTTTGGAATTTACGTTATTATTGTCTTAAAAAGTACAAATAGTTTTTAGGAATGAATTGCTGATTTCCATCATTAACTTTCTGACCTCTTGGTTGTGAAAAAACCACGAAAAATGTAGTAATTTGTAAGTAAAATTTAAAATTACTCGCAACTTTTTAACATAATGTTCTCAGACAAAAGCTGATAATCATTTCTACCTGATACTTTTTTGCTAAAAAAATTGTAATAAATACAAATAAAAATAAATGTGATGTGATATCAATTTATTTCTGCAGTCGTATTTATTCCAAATATTTTTTTGTAGTATATAGAAATTATTGTTTTTCTTAAATTGGATTTATTTATTGAAATATGCGGCACAATAAAAAAATGTAACTTAGTCGTTGTAGTAATTCGTTTTAGAGTTTATTATTTAATCTAACTAACACATTACATTACAGGCATTCGTTTCATTCTCTTCATACCAAGCTCCACAAGTGCTGGCATGCGAATTCCGATGTTTGACCAAATTCCCCGAACAAGAAAACCTCCGTCCACATCCTTTACAAAAATAAGGTTTGTACCCTGTATGCATACTACTATGCGTGACCAAACTCTCCCGATGTGCAAAGGATTTCGGACAAAACAGACAAGTAAACGGCTTTTCTCCGGTATGACTTCTTTCGTGCACTTTCAACTGCCCTTTCCAATAGAAACTCTTTCCGCAAAATTTACACAACAAATTCTTGTCGGAGGTGTGCACTCTCATATGGGCCTTTCGCGTATGCTCGCTGGAGAAGTCCTTGAAGCACACCTCACAAGTGAAATATTTGCCGTTCTGGCAGTTGTGGGTGTTGTGCATTACTAGCATGGATTTTTGTTTGAATTTTTGGCCGCATTTTTCACAGATGTAGATGTAATCTTTTTTCGGCATGCGTTTGTGGTAGAAATAGCGATGGGAGCGCAGGGAGTCCACGCTGGCGAAGATTTTGTCGCAGTCTAAACAACCTACAAATGTACATAGGTATAATAAACGGTATTTTATTTAGGTAAATTTATTTGTTACTTAATTTCTCCGCATGTTCCATTTGCTGGTGTTCTTTGCAGTCGTGTTTGGTTTTAAAGCACTTCTTGCAACAGCTACATTTAAACAAGAGATCCCCTAGAGCTCCATCGTTTTCCAAATGTTCTTTCTCGTGTTTGTACAACCAACGCAACTGACTGTACTCGCGTTTGCAATATTTACATTCAGCTCTATTGGCACCCTCTAAAAATAATATTTTACAGGTTTTCCTAAGAATTTCTACACGAACACAAACCTAAATTTCGCTCCTTTAAGAATTGTTTGAATAACAAATTGTCAGTTTTGGATTTGGATCGAGTAGCTTTTTTTGTGGCTTTTGTAGGCTTTATCTCAACAACAGTCTCAGGTTCTGCTTCTTTGTTTTCACTATGATCATCACAATCATCTAGATCTTCAATGTTTTGTTCTGCTTCGATCGCATCATCTAAATTAGTAGGAGTTATCTCAATTTTAGGTTCTGTTTCATTGGCTTCATCCTCAGTGTCTTCATTTTGATTATCACAATCATGATCTGGTGCAATTTTTTGTTCCTCTTTTATCGCATCATCTAAACTCAGAGATTCATTATTAAAATAATTCCCAGTATTATCTTCTTCCTTAAAATCCATCTTCGTATGGTAATTGATAATATCCTTTGGTGTGTCCTCTTGACTAGAATTGGTTTCTTGCACTTTTTCTTGCTGCAACAATTCCAACTTTTTCTTCAGCAATTTGTTCTTCTCCAATTTCTTCAACCTGGAAGTTTCCGGTGTGTTTATCCGTACTTTAATTTTCGTCGATTGGTTTTGTACTCGATGTGAGGTCAGTGGAAGCAGTCCGCATGTGTCTGCGTGGGTCTTCCGGTGCTTTAGCAGGTTCCCCACACAACTGAAGGAGTTTCCGCAATTTTCGCATTGGTATGGTTTGATGCCAGTGTGTAGACTACTGTGGGTGATTAGGCTTTGTCTGTGACAGAAGCCTTTACCACAAACCTGCATAAGAAAATTTGAGTTTTGGAAGGTTTCTAGTTCGAAAGGAAATTTTTGTTATACCTCGCAGACAAACGCTTTTTCTTTGGTGTGGATTCGCTCATGGACTTTTAGTTGACCACCAGTGAGGAAGAGTTTGGCACAAAATCGACACATGAATTTTCTTTGGCCTTTGTGACGAAGCATGTGGTTGTGCAGGGAGCCAGCGGTCATCAGTTCTTGTCCACATTCCTTTAGGTAATTTTAAATTATTACAAAAATTTGCAGGTAATACTTAAGCATAAGTACCTTGCAAGTGAATAGTTTTATAGTGCCACATTTGGAGTTTATATGAAAGGACAACTCGCAATTACTTTTGAATTGTCGTCCACAATCGCTGCACATGTAGTTGCTCTTGTGGACGGCCTCCAAGTGCTCTATATAAAGTTCCTTGTTTTCGAAAATTAATCCCGGACAATTTCGGCATTTTCTTAGCTAGAGAAATTGTGTAATTATGCGAGTATTTTTCAGGTAGGTTTGGTTTTTTACCTGTGGATGTGCAATTTTCTCATGCTCTTTTTTCTGCCTAAAATTTCCAAATTCTTTATCGCATTTTATGCATTTAACATTGTGCTTGTTTGCATGCCTTTCCAACAGTTTTTTCGATGTAAATATTCGGGGGCAGTACTTACAAACAAAGTAGTTATTCTAAAATAAAAAAGGTGTTAAAATTTAGCTTAAGTTAAAATTTAAAAAATTACCCCATTTTTGCTATGATAATTATCATCAGATTCCATTAAAATGAATTACAGAAAACAATAAACAACCTGAAATTGCTTTAATTACCGGCTTTTTCAAAGATAATTTGGATTATAAATAAATGTATGTTTAGATTTTCAAACGAATCAAAAAAATTCTTATACACTTTTAACTAAAAAGTTCTATTTTCATTTAACGGTTAGTACACTGGTAAATTTTCTGTCGCGTTGTGCTTCAGGGTCAAACAAATGCCATCTTGTTCAGTGTTGCCACCTTTATAAGTTGGGGTAACTACGGGGAGTGGTAAATAATTCGAAATGATGGTAAAAATAAAACTGTATTAAAAGTAAATTATACAAAAAAATTAAAAGAAAAACAATATCTACCTACATATGTATGTGTACTCTCTAAAATCGTTTTCTATTTATATAAATAACATAAAGTACATTGTTAATAAAGATTTGTGATGCTCTATAATACTTTTGTTTATATTTAAGAGATATAAATACACTAGAGATATGCACAATAGCAAATTTTTCGAACTTATACAAATATACTTACAAATTATTGGAATTACTTGACTAGTTTCTAGTCAGTTTTTTTAAATAATATATTCAATATTATGTACATTTCTATATTCAGTGTACATATTTGGTAACTATATACTCATATACTGAACAATTTGTATACGATATATAATAATATATTAATTAGTTAATACATATTTCTTGAACAAAATATACATTTCTATAAAAATTATAAAAAAAATCACAAGTCTGGGTAAAATAATGGCAATATTGATGAAGTATACATCAGTAGAAACTGGAATAATTTACAAAATAATATAATAATATTAAACAGTATCATATAAATAACAAATATTTCACAACCAAAATAACATTAAGTTTTTACTAAAAAAATTATCTTATTAAACACATTGTAATATTCGATTTGATTTCAGAATTTCACAATAATGTGCTGTTATTAATTATAAATAATATTTGAAAATTTGTAGCTTATCGGCTAAAGTGGAATATACCGGGTGGTTTAAAAAAGTTCAAATGGAATGTGAACATTATACAGGGATGAATCACAAAAAAATTCAAATCACAAAGTGTATTATTATTATTATCCTATATTTAGAATCAATAAGGCATGTGGTTGCTATTTGTAGTCAATCTATATAAGTACACTGGTAGAAGGCCTCTAAGTTGCGAAAAAGGCATTTTAGGTTCTAGTGGACACATATGTAATGTAATAGTAAAAACACATTATAAAAAACGAAAAAATATAGAGGTACGCTGCATTATCTTTTGCTTTTCAGTTTGAACCATTTTCCCTCGTCTATTTTGAGATCTTGTTAAATCGTTCTGGTCCCCATAACCAGAACGCGATGTCGACACGATAATTGGAATGTAGATTATTAATGAAATAAAAACACACTAATGTTTCATTTTGTTGTTTTCGGTAAATGGCGCTTCATATGCAGTGCCAGATGGTCAGATCTGGCAAATGACCGTTCACAAACGCCACATTTAAATGGTTTGGCACCAGTGTGCTTTCGATAGTGACGGGTTAGTTCATCGGATCTAGCGAATCGCCATTCACACTCGGGCCACTGGCACTGGTAGGGTTTTTCACCTAGAAAAAATTGGAATTAGTTAGGGCCAAAAATTCAATGGGAAGGGTGCTAACCTGTGTGTATTCTTTGATGCGCCTTCAGGTGTGAGCTTTTTGTATAAACTTTTGTACAACCTGCAAAAAATATCGCAATTTTAGGGATTTTTGGTATTAGTTAAGAGAGCAAACTCAAATTGAATTTGTGATTCATGATAACTCAAAACATTAATTAAAATCTCTAGTAATGTGACCTTCTTCGAAGAAAGGGACCCTCTAGCTCAAGATCAAAAGTAAATAGAGGTAGATAGATAGCTTCAAAATTTTTTTATTTTAAAGATAGAAATCCTCCTTTTTGAACACACATTTTCGAAAACAAGTTCAAGGCTTAGAAGGTCACTTTCTCTTTTCTTTTTCTTCAAACTTACCTATAAAATCACAATGATGTATCCTCCTCTTCTCGAGTTCTGGATTATTCCGCCTGTTGTACTTAACTCCGCTCATTCGGTGCTGAACAGGCGGCGGCGTTTGCTGCGGACATCCAGGCGCTGGATACGGAGGTGGCGGCGTCCTCCTCGGAAGAGTACCGCCAGGCGATCCAGGTTCCGAACTAGGCGGCGTCAAAGGCGACCCATACATCAACCTAGGTAATGGATACAGAGCATTCCCAGGCGCCGGCCCTACTACCACATTATTATTATATTTGTACTGTGGATGGGTATTGTTATTATTATGTGAATGATGCAACTGCTGCGGCGGCGGAGCCTGCTGCTGCTGTTGGTGATGGTAATGAGGACTCGTCGGTTGCGGCTGATTACTGTAAGGACTGTTTGGGGTTCCCATAAGATGCAGCGTTGGTCCCGGCTGTTGCATCACCTTTTCCGTTTTGATTTCCAAAGGTGATAGAAGCGGTGAAGGTGTTGGGGCGCAGTTGACGTTGATATCGTCAACGGCCTCCAGTTTAACTTGTCCGGAACCAACGCCTAGCATGTTGGCGTTTTCTGGATCGATATTCTGGATGCTGCTGGCGATGTCCTCCCAGAGGGGTGGTCGCAGGAATACATCGTCATCTGTGACTGGAAGGGTTCGCATTGAAACGTAGCTCATGGCGGATTGATGGCGATTGTGGTTGGGTTCGAAGAAGTCATCTATTTGGGAGGCTGAGTCGCGTCTAGGTTTCTCCAATTCTTCTTCTAGACGCCGCTCCCACTCCTGCTTGCACAGGAATGTGTCCAGATCGCTGGTCTGAAATCAAAAGGAAAATATAAGAATGTGATATTCCTGTAAGTTACTCGTAAATAAATAAAAGTTAAGATAAGAAATTTAGAAGAAGAGATATGTATCGTAGGTACTCGTATTTTTAGTACAAACTTTATTACGAATTTAAATTTAGTTGGATATGAGTACGATTAGCCGTTATTATTACACATAGAAAAATGTATGGAAAATATAAAAAATTGTGGTGAAAATTTTTGAGAATAAAATACATTTAAGTATGTTAATATTGCTAGTATTTTTGAAAAAATGCAGACTGAAGCTGCTACTTTTTATTTTATATTATTTCATTATCCCTAAAATTTGCACGATAAAATTTTTCTCGATAATTTGAATATTTTTTGGATATTTTAGTTACTTTTTGAAGATGGTAGATGACACATCGCTATAGGTATATAATAATTAATGACTTTTCAGCTCATATATTAAACGAATCATCACGTTGACAAGGGTGACAAACCCACAAAACCCCAGCATGTCCCCATCATCCAAAAACAATCCAACACCACTTTATGACTAAAATTGTGGCAGTGAACCGGTGCGGTTTGATTAATTCAATTTTGGGGTTGTGTGTCTTTTTTTCCTCGCACATTGTAAAACATAAAGCACAATACGATCGCTCACACTGGCTAGTGATTGTTGTATTGTTTTGTCATCCATCATCTCAGGTGAAAACAACTGGCAAATGTTGTCTTGTTCTGGTATTGCTGTTAAAATATACACGAATCACAGCTGGACAACAATGACTAGCTTTCCCCATGTTCTAATTATCATACAATGCGTCCAGGAGGTGGTGGTACCCCCTGGGAGGAGGTCTCGTGTCGCACAATTATTTTCGATTGATTTTTTCGGACCTCGGAAACAAAGGCGAAAATCTTGTGTATGGGCGAAGCCAAAAATTAGTTGTATATCAACATCAACCCTTAACGCTTTTGTATTAATTAATTAAATAATGTACAATAATTAGTTAAGTAGTTACAGTGGAGCTTCTAGGAATTTGCGTTGGAGAGGGTTGAAGGAAATTATTAGAATATTTTAGGGAATTCCGAGGAATTATCGCCTTTTTTCAGGACATTTTTTATAACAAATTCACCTAGGATTTTTGGACATATTTCAAAAATGTCCTGCATCGGCCGGGAATCGAACCCGGGCCGCCCGCGTGGCAGGCGAGCATTCTACCACTGAACCACCGATGCTAATACTGAAGAATAACAGTCTTTCTCTCGTTCTTCATCTGGCTGCCCCACAAATGAGTAATTTACTCGTAATTGCCACTACCAGTTGCATAACAAGCGTGCACACATAACTAAACAAATAAAAGAATTTTATTTTATTGCGTTTGTTTATTAGCAATGATTTCTCAGTCTCACATATGCTAGAGAGCAGACATTTCAATAATATAAATTATCCGATAATATTATTATACGCGACTATTGTAGACGATTGTTATTGTTATAGCTTTTTGCTGCAACATTTTTCTGTTTGATATGTGGGTCAAGATCTTGGAGGTATTGCTGTGGATAATCGTAAAAATAAATTGATGTGACTTGTGGGAAATTGCATCAGGACAACGCTGTGATTGAACATACTTTTTAGATAATTTAAATTAACCGCCATTGGGCAGATTAATAAAGTCGCCTATGATCAAATAGACTATAAGTTAAGGTGCCATACACTATGACACTTGTCGACAAATTAGTCGTACAACAAAAAGATTCGACAAAAGATTTTATTTTTTTTGAAAATTTATTTATCAACTAATTCCTGTGAATAAAAAAGAAATAATGGGTAATAATGACAGTTCAATAAAGTTGTAAGACAAGTCTTTTTAGAGCGTACTTATACAAAAAGGCACTTTTAGAAAACTCATATTCTATTCTTAACTATTACATTTTATACATTTTACCTAAAAAAACATGACATCGGTATTACCGAACAGAAATAGTTTTTCCCAAGTTCTTGGCCCCAGTCAGGTTTTTCCATAAATCCACTTTGGACATGCTTCCTATATACCAGTATGTTGAAAAAATACACATGTAAACCAAGATAAATAACGCTAATGCCGTAATAAATGGTGACAGCATTTTTCTTATATTTAAAATGGAAAATGAAACAGTTTTGTGCCGATAAATTCATTGAACTTGACAAACGCTTGCTGCATATACAGACAGATTTTACTTTCTCTTCTTTAATTTGTTGTTTGTCTGTTTCATTTTTTCGTTGGCTGATGTTTAAGTAGTTATTGCGTGTGGCTCAGATTTGGTACATAATTTAACGAGAGCTACTTTTAGATGTTTGAAATTGATTTATGGATTTATAGATTTATTTTTGAGCATGTTTCCTATAAGCACAACCTGGAGCAAAGATACTTAACTTGAAGTATTAAAAAAGTGCAAATAAAGTAGTTAAATCATATAATCATCAGCCAAAACGTATCTAACCTCACTTTTTATCGTCATACCAACTTAATACACTTGTCCCCGTTATTTGGCGCTAAATTTAAAATAGAAATTTTCAATCTAACATTTTTTTCTAGTAAATAAAAATTGATCGAATTTATTTCTTTAGGAAAATTTACAAATGGAAATTATTGTTGGAAACGCAGCCGGGTGTTCAAAGCGAAACATGCGTGTATGTGTAGGTACTCGGTATAGTATATTCCATCAGTTAAAGTAATAGCTTTGAGCCACTGATGTAAACTTTGCGAGTTACCAAGCAGTAAATAATGCACGACGTTAATGGCTAATAAATAATTAGAATTAGTTCCATTTCCATGTGAGGTTTTATAACGCAGATGTCTTACATAGATAGATTAACTGTCTATCGATATTTAACGAAGGTTAAGGTTTTTACTTTATAAATATGACTCTCGTAAATTTATACGATTATTTCTATACTATAAATTATTTATATAGGGCGACGTTCGTACAGTTTAATAATTGTACTGTCAGTGAGGACTGTTTGATATTTTCTAACACGCTGTTGACTATTTTATTTTATTTTTCAGTTATCCTGTCTCCTGCTGGTTGCCAAGTCCGCGTTATGGAATCCAACAACGTTGATTTGTCTTTTAGCACCAGCGGGCACAAAATTTAATTATTTCATGTATTTATTGACGACAGCGCACATAGAACACAAATTGGAGAAAGTCCAATTTAAAATTGTAATAGAGAAGTCATAGAGAGGATAATAAAAAAATCTATTAAGTGGTAAATCGTGGTCTTGCCCCCATTTGATCCTGAAAACAATAACTTGTTCCGAAACAACAAGCTATAAAAATTCTATACGAAAAAAGCCAAGACATTTTCTCTGTATAATTCGTGTGTACCTATGACCAAATGCAAACATAACGTCGCGAGGTAAACTAATATCTGGACCCGCTGGGCAAGATTCCAGTTAGTTTGTTTCCTGTTTCATCCTCAGTTATCTCATCTCCGAGTAAACACGTTTCATTCATAACCACCATTCATGGGCATTCATTCGTTCGTTTAATACACTTGTATAATGTAAGATTTTTTCTATGTTTTCATTTATTTATGCTCACATCGCACACGACACGTCTTGGACATATGCTTTTGTGATTCAGTTTTATTGGTTTATTTTGCAGTTTTTCAAGAAGGTACAATAGATGTTTTTTAGGAAAATGTGTGAAATATGTGTAAAAACTATCATGATAATAATAAACATCAAATTGGGACAAAAACTTTATAACAACTTGTATTTGATACTTAATTTAAATATAAAAACAACTCGCGAATATTTCATTAATTTTTTTAATTTTTTTCGACAGATTTCTATTAACAGCAAATTGGGTGGGTAAAAATTATAATGAAAAATAACGTATCTAACATTTGATTTACCTATTAACCTGCTGCTGGATAAAAGAAACTTAGGTATTAAATTGAAATGACTTATTAAACACATTTTTATAGAATTTTATACAGTGTGATATTTTTTTGTTATTTTAGCAGTAAAAATTTGAATTTGTGCATATAGTCTTGGATCTCCAAGAATTGTATCTGTTGAAGCATTCAACTCAAATATCAGATTTAAAATTCTGAATTTAATTTAGTGAGGTTTAGAACAAAATTTACTTGTAATTTGTAATATTTCTGCTGTTTGCAACATATTCATAATATCGCTTTTCAGTAGGATCGAATATTTTATTCTTCCTGCATAAAGAGCAACAAAAATTTTATTTCCAATTTATTTTTGGGTGTCCTAGTATTCATACACAACGAAATTTTGTGGTGTTTAAGTGAACAATAATCTGTGGTAATGTAACAAAAATAATATGGTTCATTGGCGTACTCATAAGAGGTTAACTCGCTTTTTTGTACATGGAAGTTTTCTAAAAAATATCAAAAACTATTTGTTTGATTTGGTGTTAATCCAACTATGTATGTACCTACAAAAAAAGTAACTTTGAAATGTTTTTTTACGTTTTAAACCCTTCATTCTACAAGTCGGTAGGTTCTAGGACCAAAACTAAGCCTAAATTGTCCTACAATTTTTTTTTTCTTGTTAGGGAGTTACCTATCTTTAAATGTTAATTTGTAAAGTATGTTTTAAGTGCGCAATATAAAATATAAGTAGTCTCTTATGTTGTGTAAAGATATAAAATATTTTTGAAACATTTCACATGAATGTGCTTTTAAGAGCTCATAAATATAATTTTTTTTAATCATAAACTGCTTGTCAGTTAAACTGATGATATTTAAGAAACTAGAAAAATGTAAATTATTTTAGTTCTATAGATTAGATTAATACCGAGATTAATACAAAAAATGATAAAAGTACAAAAAATTCTTCAAATACTATCGAGAGGTATCGTAAATATCCAGGTAGAAATTAAAAGTTCAAAATTTTATGCCATTAAAAAATGCATTAATATAGTCCTGTCAGATATTTCCGAGAGTAGCAATAATTTACTAACTAGTTCATTTAAATATGAATCAAATTGAAATTTATTACATTTTTCATACGGTAAACTGAACAAATTTAATCAGTAAAATCCTGCAAAATATTCATGACCTAATCGTATTTGTGCCTGAAATTTTAACTTTTGAGAGTTTTTTACTTAATGAAGTTTTAAATAAAATATAAAATAAAAGTAGAAGTTAGTTTTCATATTAATTCAATTTATGAAACATCGATCCTTCAGCAGGAACTCTCTAGTCTACTAGATGCACCACAGATGGCGCAAAATGTTTCAATAAATTAATTTCGCTATTAATTTAATCATCCACGCTAATTGTAAGATTAATACCAATATTACTTACTAATTTTAAGTTGACAGAATTTTTACTGTATCATCAATTATGATAATTAAGTATACGAGTAGTGCGTTAGCTATTTATGACCACATTAAACTAACTAATAATAGTTAGATATTGGATAATTTACGTAATTAATTATTTGCTTTATTTTTCTGGAATATCTGGTAATTAATTTCTGTGATATATCTACACACATTAATGTGAAATAATGTTGAAAATTATAATTTTAACAAACCGCATTTTTGCAGCGATGACTTACAAGACAAGAAAAATCCGTTAGTTATGCATAATTGAGAGTAATTAAAATTCTGATTGGCGTATAATCATTTCAACACCTGGTATACCGCGCATTAGAATAAAATGCAGATTTATTTTTGTTTTTCACGCATTTATTAATTTACTAAAAGTATCCCAAGGACGGTGCTTTAATTTATTTTTAAATACACAACTGAAATGAGTTTTTTTATGCGGAACAACTAACGCATTGTATATGGTTGAAAAAAAATAAACAAATAAAACCAAACTGGTCTGCAAAATCACTTTACACTTACAAGGAACATGCTATGCGCGGGATATGATTTCAAAACTAAATGTCCTGTGAAATCCTGCTGCATTCACAAACACTGCATTGTAATCTCCTTGTTTTTGTCACATCGTTGCACTTGCTCCCACCACAAAAACCCCAAAACACAATATTTTTTCCTATTAGTTAATCACGCACGTTTCAGCACCAGAGGCAGCGTTTCTCTATCGGACGTGCGCGCTCTTGCACCTCGACGCTCACCGGTAGAGTTAACACTAAATTAAGAGTGTGGTTTCTTCAGCAGTGGTCAACCTTCCACTTCGAGTCACCAAATACTATAATGAGTGGTGGGGCATCGATATACACTTACACACATACATGTCTGATAAATTGTGTAGATTATCTTTTGGGAAGTTTTCTAAATGAAATGTAAATTAGGTATGTTAAAGTGTAATAAAAACGACAAAGTAAATTGTTGTTTGGACCTTTTTCCTCGGGTTTTTATTAGGGGTAATTTATTGACAGGTATTTGGTTATTAGATGGTATTAGTTGACACTCTAGGTGGAAGAGAGCTTCATTTCGTAGAAAAAAGAATCGGGTTCTTGTAGAAACTTTAGAAGAGCGAGTGGACTTTTTTTATAAGAACGAAAATTTTGTGATATTTTGGTCAAAATTTGATGGTTTATCGACTACGACTTGGTTTGAAAGGGGAAAAAGAATAACTGTAATTTCGCAATTCGAGAAAACTGAATGGATGCCAAATTTTTCAAAATATATTTTCAGTTTATATTATTTTAAAGGTAGCAACGTTTCCTGTGAGTCAGTTTAATAGGTTTGTAAGAAATTTGATGAATATACGTGAAATAAAAAATGCACCAATTTAAAGATAGAAAATTTCAGCTAGAAGTTTCATGATATTTTTGTTAGTTTGACAATTTTTGGAATTTAATTTGTTTTATCGCAAGCTTTATATACGTTGCTCTATCTAGAGCCTAGAGTCATTAATATTAAGATTTTTGTTTAACATGGTGAAATTTGGGAGCCATAAAACATAAAATTTCCTCAAAAAACCTTTTTTGGATACTTCTAATAATCTAATAATTAAAAATAAAAAAAAAGTCATCCAAACAAAGTAAGTACATACATACATAAAACATGTAAAACATTTTTGCCTTTTCCGTTGAAGTTTCGCTATTCCATTTCCTAACGGTTTTTTCCTTCCAAAAATAAAGCCTTCTCTACTCATCCCTACTTGTAATTCAGCGGCTTGTGGTGCATCAGGATTTACGTGTTCGTGCTGTTGATAAAATTTGGTCTAACTTTTGTCAAGCAAAACGTAAACAAACGTCCATTAGTATACCTGAAAAGGCAATAATGTAGATCGCAAAGGAATGTCAATCTCTTTGAGGACGATCTATCGACTATCGTGTATATACGTTCTGAATTAAACATGTCTCGTACATCACATGAACTTCTTCAAGTTCGTAAGGTTTCAAATGCTTTGAACCTCTTGTGTGTCTTCTGTGCATGTGTGTGTTCACTTATAAACCCATACAGCAGCAGCAGCAGTAGAGTGCGGGGAAATGTCATTGAACGATTTGCGAATTTATTATTCCACACATATACCGTTCGGTAGGTACTTTATCTTATTTATTATTATTTCACTTTTTTTAAATTCCCTCACGTAGCATTTCAAGCAATATAATAACAATAAATACATTATGTTATAAATGTTATTATATACGCGGACATCATGAGTTATGTTTTACATATTGGCAACAAAATGTCAAATCAAACTGGCGGAGTTTTGTAACTGTCCGCATACTAATCGGGTGTTTTTCATTGGGTTTTTCAGCTGTAATTCATCATACATTGACAAGTTGAAACGTTTCTGCAACATGTGCGTTACGGTAGAACAAATTGCTTGTTCTTTGCGGCGGAGACCTAGTTTTGTTAAGTTTCAAATTCGAAAGGACTCATTTCGCATATAAGATCCGTTTCAAATTGCCAAATTTGTGCCTAATTTCAGAAAAATTAGATGACTCTTAGAACACTCATTCTAACATTTTTGTCGGAAATCTATGAAATTATTAGTCCTGAAGATATACCTATACGTGTTTTTCCGGATTTGTGTTTAAGTAAACTTCTGAAATATCATAGAAAATTCTTATTAAAACTGCCTCAAAAATTCACTCCTTGTTTTGCGAAATTTACATTCAAATCTTATTATTCTTCTTCTATTCAATTCCTGACAATGATTGACAACTCAAATCTTGGAAGCACCCACCACTCACACATACAGACAAAACTTTGTCGCAATAAACCCAAAACTAATAATTTATCTCAAATACATCTTGAAAATAAGCCACATCATTGTTTGTGTCCTTTTCTCAACCCACAGGTGGCTTAATAGACTCGACTAAGCTCCTGATTTTTTTTCTCGATTTGTGATTTCCCCCATTGATAGCTAAATAGAAATTGTGATACGCGTCGGCTTTAAATGGATCAATATCAGAAAAATCCCTGTGATTTTTCTTAATGCATTTTTGGGGGATTACAAGATATAATCCATATTAATGAAATGTGGGTTTTAAGATTAATGCTTCCAGTTTCCAGTACCAGCTCTCGAGCCGTTCCTTGTGGTACGCATTGTACGTCGTTGCTTGTACTTCAAGACAATTAAATTTTGTTTGTGTGTTTGTCTTCCAAAATAAAAAACTTTACGAGTTTTGTTCTACATAAACAAAGTTGTTGCTAGTGAAGCGGTATTTTAACACGAGTTGAAAACAAGATAAAAACCTATTTAAGTTTGTATTATAGGGCAATTTTACGACAGTTACTCAAATAAACACCCACTGGATGCTTCATTTAAAGGAAAATTGTACATACACACAAAACAAACGGTTAATAATAATTATTGTGTAAGGTAATATTATATGCATTAAACTTAATAACACACGTTTGTTTGTTGGTCGTGCACAATCCGGAACGGTCATAAAAATACCACTCTCATTGAGATATTAATTTATGATAATAATTAATTGAAAAATATTCTGCAACTTCATTTGCAATTGCCTGACATTTGGATTGATGCGCCCTTGGGACACTATAACAAGGCAGATCTTGCTAATAGCTGTCGATTTAAATGTTTGTTATTCAAATGTTAAGTGAATTAAGCATAATCGTTTAGAAATTGTTAAGGGAATTAAAGTGGAGGAGAAAAAGTAATTGATTGACATTTTTTATTCTCATTTTTATAGTTTTTCTTTTTTTTTTTTATACCTATTTGAGTATATTGGGTTTGCTCTCTAAAATTTGATCCACCCTTTATACAACTTTGTGCGTCACGGGAAACATCGAGAAAGTTCTGCACTGTAGTGAAATTTCTGGCTTTTATGATTTTGATTTAGGTTGTGATAAAGTTATGATATACAGCGATAATTTAGACAGACTTAATAAGTAAATCCTAATTATGGTTCTAACCTCATTAAGTTACTGCATAGGAAAATAATTCGCTGTTTGTTCTTGCTAAAAATTTCAAGATATTTTAAGCCGCTATATTAACGATCCGGATAATTTTCCAGGATATACTTAGTAATAACGGCCACGAAACCAGCTAGTATATCTAGGAGTTTTCTTAATTAAATTTATTTAATTCTAATAAGAAAACAACAACCAATAGTGAACCGTTGTAAATGCGACCTGTAGGCGGTTTAGTACAAGCATATTGCCTGTAAGTAGACGCAAAAAAACGCATCAGCAACAAACCGTTTATAGCAATCATGCACGATGTAAACTTATTATTATTATTTAACAAAACTGTATACTTTGTTTCGTATACTCTACATCTACACACACGTACTCTGCATATAACATACACCACTCATATTCCATATACAGGAAGTGTGCAGATATGTTCAAGTTATAGTAATTCACAAGAGATATTACAGGAACGTATAGTTGTGTGGGTAATTAAATATATCTGTTGGAATATGAGCAAGAAGACCAAGTAGCGTGGCAACAGTTATAGATTGAGGAAGCGCAATGTCAAAGGGCAATGAGTCTCCACGCACCAACGGGCCCACAGTCACGCGAGTGGTGCCCCAGGGCAGCTCAACTTGTACGACCCCTGGCAGCATCAAGGCTTTTATTCGCCATATTGCTCGTTGCATACCGCCGCAAATTACACAAAAAATATGCCCGTTTCACGCATTACTCTCCTAAACTATTTTGCAATCATTGATTCTTTACCATACGTCCAACTATGTGCACTCAAGTATTTCTTCCGTGTGGTCATTAAACTACGATGGTAATTAATAGGATAATCTGGTTATATAGTTTTTCTGGGTGAACTATGACCTGCTTCCAAATGTGGAAAAAGTGTTTAATGCTGGCAATTATAATTATCGTTTATAGATATCAGGTGTAAAATAAGCACTGCTGGTTTTGGTATTCTGTAGAAAAATGAAATTAAAAGCTCTAAGCAATCTAAAAAAAATTAATGCAATTTATATTTATACAGGGTGTCACGGAAAAAGTGGGAAATCTCTCGGATTCAGATAGGGCATGAAAAAATAAAATGACAAGTTCCTGTAAAAATTTTTCCAATACAGGCGTTTTTTAAATTTTGATTTTTTTCGGAGTAAGACTTTCTTTTTTTAATGACTTAATAAAACATTAATTCGTTTATTATTCTTTTTCTCGAAAACGGTCCACTTTATCGACAATAAACAAAAGTAGCTTTTCTTTAGTCTAAGGTTCAAGCTACCTGATTATGTTGTTTTAAGTTTTTTCCACATAGGGTGTTAAATATTAAGTTGTAAAGCTTAGTCTGCCCCTGGTAAATTAAACAAACTAGATATGTGTCAAGGACATTATTTCAAAAGGTCCTTAGTAGTGTCCATCACATTAACTTTTTATAAAATTCTATTAAGTACTTTAAAAGTTATTAAAAAAAAACTATTTCCATCGACGCTCTTCAGGGCTACATATCTTCGTAGGGAGGGCCTGTAGGAAAATTTTTTATAGGAACTTGTCATCTTATTTTTTCATGCCCTATCTGAATCCGAGAGATTTCCCGCTTTTTCTGGGACACCCATTGCCTGAAAAAGTAGTTTTGATTTCGAGAGGTTAGATTGCATACAATTTGGAGGAAATATGAAGCAGGTCAGCGGTCTGTGTCCAAATTCGAGGAAAAAATTGCAGTTTTGGAACTATTAATCAGCTGTTATTAAAATTTTCAGGTTTCTTCAGCTGGACATTCATTTTATCGAGAAAAAACATGAAACTTGAGTCAATAATAAATATTTTAATATTTTCGCGCTATTTCAAACAGTACAATCTATAAATTTTGTAAATCTTGAAAATTGTTATCCACCTATGATCAACCATAAAATTTCTTACACAAATTTTATTAAAAATAACGAAACGGACAATAGTTCTATATTTTGGTGTAAAAATAGAGTGAAAACTGGACAAAAGTTTTCATTATTGATGTATAAAAAACTGATATTTTGTAGAATATTTATGTAGCTTTCAACAAAAATTCAGGATTATTCAAAACTTGTGTCATTCTATTTCAAGATCAGTTTTGCGGGCATCCACCATAAATTGAAATCATTTAACTTTCAACTCGCATCAGGTACAATTAATTATAAAATAGGAAGTACGATAGGTAACGTAAAGCCCTGACAACTCGTGCTAAAGACTTGAACAAAAGCTTTTCTTTTTGTAGCTTTTTCTACATTAAAATGCAGTTTTTTCGTCTGAACTTTTATGTATTGTATTGTATTCCCCTATTTTTATGTTTATTGATAATTTCATGAATATTATTAAAACAATGGCCACAATTAATACGGATATTATTAAATTGAATTGCGAAAGAACACAAGAAAAAGCTCGCACACACACAAATATAATAATAATAATTTAAAAGAGTATTGTTGTATGATTTGTAGGCATCAAAAGAGAAAACCTAACTACAATATATTTTTATGTCGAAATAAGAGGTTGGCGATTTTACAGGAAAACATCACGAAGATAATCCTATTAATGTAATAAAACAAATGTCAGTTTTGGAACTACAACACAACAAATCTAACATTTAAAAATTGACTAGTTTTTTATATTGTGTTCACAGACCAAAAACAGCTAACACCTACTTACATAAAAAATCACGATCTGCATTCGTTCTTTTAACCATAACAAAGCGATGTAAAATCTGATTTTAATTTTCGTTCTAGATTATAACTCGTACATCTATCTCATTTTGTTTGTTTATTTTTGTAGTTGGTCATTGGAACAACAATATAAAAACTGTAAATAAGCATTATTTAATGCTTAAACCAATTATGAGTGAGCTTTATTGTTGTGAGGAGTGGCCTAACGGAAGCTGCCTTTTAAAAGGTCTCGGATGGTTGCAGACGCAACGGCCAATAATGAAAATCTTTTTTAATTTGTGCTATTGTGGTTTTTTTTATTGCATATATTTTTGTTCGATTTTATTGGGTTTTTAACCTTGTTTCTGAAAAATGTTTAGCGTGGATTAAAAGGATATGTTTCTATGTTAATAAACGGTAAACAAATCATAAATGCGACGTGAAAAATGTTCAAAATGATGCAAAAAACGCATCGATTTATCTTCTTGGGTGGTAAACATTTTGTCCTCTGCAATTCGACAATTATATATGTAAATTTTACAGAGGACTGTGTATTGTATAATTAACTGTGATGACTGGAATTTTAATTGCTTACCAATCGTTGATTATCTTGTGTTTTATTGTATTTACAAATTACTCATTTACATTAACCACAAATAAAAATAATAAGCACATAAGGAAAAAAACCTTATAAATATAAGCACCTATTATTTGAAGTTGCAGTAATAAAAACAGAAGTTTGTCAGGTGTGCTTTGAATAATACACAGCATTTTTTAAATTTAATACAGTTCATATTTTTTTCCATAACTGATCTTAAGTAACAATTAAGAATTACCACCATTAAATTGTAGGTGTCAAATAACGCGTAAAACCAAACAGATTGAATGGGATAAAATATCCTCAGTAGTTTCATGTGACAAAGATCGATTTGTTTTGTCAAACCGCACACGATGCTCTTCCCATTATTAATTAAAGCCAGGTAGTTTTTACCTATTTATAAATGTCTCTCCTACGCATTACATACGATTATTATAGGCCCAGGGATATTTTTTAATAAATGATGTCCCATTACAACAAGGATAAACCCTGCTAGGAAGAGCAAATTATCAGATTAAGCTAAAGAAAATTATTACACACAAAAATTACCAATTCACCTACAAAGCGGCATTTCCAGGACTTGTAATAGTTGTCAATATTGAATTAAAGATATAGTTAAGTAAAGAAAATAAATGTTAGACAAACACTGATAAGAGTTGTTTAAAAAAATAGTCGTAAATTATATCTACAATGACCCTAATTGTTTTGTCAGACTATTTGTCAATATCCAAGAAATAGTTGTCTTATTTCAAACGTGGAACAAATCGAAAGCTGATATAAATACAAGGAAAAGGGTAAAAGTTTCAATGTACGAGTATAATAATTTATAGATAACATTTCTCTTTACTGTACGGGATTCTTACAATTTAAAGGTTAATATATACAAATGCATTTCATACGCAGATATCACAACAGCATTACTGTATTCTAACACTTTATCAGTTGAACAATGGGACAGTAAAACAATATTTGTCTGAGAATTCAAGAGCTCCACTTGATTTAAATCCATCTTCGCATATTTTTTATCCTGTTAACAAATAATATTTTATGGGAAAAAATATAAATTTCCCATCAATATCACTACAATTATTTTTGAAATTCAAATAGCTTATCGAGATATACATAAACATGATAGTAGTTATTAACTAGTTATCCACACAGTTACAAAATGTAAACGCTTTCATAAATAAACATTATTTCTTATTACATTTATATTACTTACAGATACGTAGCACGTGCAAATGATTTTTCTTTCGTTTTGTACCGTTTCTCTAATAGTATATCTGAATGTAATGATGACATATCTGAAACGGTCTTTTATTATCGTTTTTTGGAGCGTCAGTCCAAAGCGTGTAATTTTTTTCTGTCTACTCTGTGAAAGTAACCGCTGATAATGATACTTGAAGTTGTTTATTAACTAGTAATAAATAATAAAATAATTTACGAAAAATTATAAAATAGAGCAGAGAAAAGAAAGATAGGACACGACAAAAGAAAAAAATTACAATTTTCAAGAAAAATGACTAAAAGCAAATACAATATCATAAAGTATAAACTTAGATCTCCAATCCCAATATTTTCTTCTCTCGAAACACCAATAATATCATATTCGAAATTCGCCACTAAATCCAGACATGTATCTAATTTTTCTCGAACCCTTTATTTATAGAGCGAAAAATAGGAATCTCTTAATTAAATATTTGAAAGTCTTAAAACTTAAAAGCCAAGTTTTCTGTACCAAATTAAAATAGTTATTACATCATTTTTATTTGATTTACCCGGTAGCTGTTTAAAAGAATATAATATATATCATAAAATTTATACTAATTTCCTCAACTTGTATTTTATTAATATTTTTAATTATAAAATAGTGTTGAAATGGTAATTATTTTTTTTGTTACCGTATATTATTAAATAAAATTAATATACAGCTAATATTTCTGCTATATGTTGGTTGTTGCAGATTGTGGTTGAAATAAATTAGTAATTTAAGTGCGGGACTTCAGCAAGTGACATTAATTTTTTTCCAATGCACATAGAAAAAAAGCAAAACTGTTATTATATAGCACAGCACAGTAGAGAGATAATAATATAACAGATCGTTTAATATGCTATAAACTAGACTTTTATGATATGCTTTTCTATAGAAATCCACATTGCAACCTTGATAAAAATTGTAATATTATTAATGTTTATTTAAATTTTATGTAATTACCATTTAGGTTTCAGGTTTGTAATAATAACTTAGAAATAATCTACATAACATAAATCAAACTCAGATCATTGTTTTTTTGTCGACTTGTTCGCTTATTTATTAAACCACGATCACGTGACGTTCGTTATCACCATTAAATTAAATTTCGTGGCGCATCAATCAAGTGGCAGTCTAGTAGTGGTTGACGAGAAAAAAGACGCTTTTAATAAAAACGTGGCTGATGGCCAGTCACGCATGCACGCGATAGATACGCACTTTTCTTGTCTTTGGGTGGCTGTTGAAAAGCGTGCATGACGAGGGGGGCACGTGTTGCAAATTACAGCGTTAGAAAATTGTTGAAAAAGATGTTATAGAAAGAACTGCCATGAGTAATCGTCCAATCGTCGGCTATTAATGAGATAGTTTCTTATACATGGTATTCTTCGCCTCGTGAATTTTCTTAACATGTATTTTTGAAATGTTAGGTGGAAACTTTTTTGGATGATGGCAACTGACTATCTGGTTGCTGCTGGTGCTGCTGCGTCCATATATTACCCACCATGACAGTTAATAAAGAGTGTAGTGAACGTATAGCACCCCATAGTAATTAATATCCTTCAGCGGCAAGCTTTAGCTGGCCTGCAACCGTCCTGGTGGGTCGTACGTTAATTGCTCTAAACCCATCAGGGTCAACATTCTGATTTCTTGGTCCGATATGTCTTGTGCTACCAGTTGTGTCCATTGCGACAGTAGTCACATACCAATGAAGGCTACCAGCTACTGTATTATCATTAATAATTTTAATTAGCTATTGGGTGATAATAATAATATGCGTTGTGGCTTAAGCAAGAAGCTACTGAGGAAATTTATATTGTGGTTATGTGTTATGTTGTGTGGTTATTTTTAGTTCATCGAAATTAATTAACTAATGTATAGAGTGTAGAGCATTCTAAGAATTTCGTTTGGCCATCACCAGTCTGATAATGTTTTAGGAATAAATGAATTTTAATTTCATTAAAGGCGCATTCATTTGCGCTTCAGACAGATTCAGATTGCCAGTTTGCGTGTGGCTTCTTCGCACACAACTACAGTCTGCTTCATATTCGTATTTGGAAAACGTTTAAAACTGAGCGGAAGTAAATAATTTCTACACCAGCACGAATTTTACAAAGTACGAAAACGGGTACTACCATCAACATCATGTCACCATTACACTCATTTTAATTCTGTTGACTTAACATCAGGCCAGAAGCATAGTACCTAATAATAACACGAAAAAGAAAACATAAAATGCCAGAGGGGTTAAAATTGTTTACTTTAGTAATTGCCGGAAACAATAAGCAAACTTTGCTCAATCGATTGTTAATTAAGCAATTAATTAACACTTTTACGTGACAAATTAATTTATCCGTTATGTATACCAGAGTTTGTCTGGAATGAAATTATTGAAAAAAAAGTTGGATTGTTTGAAAAGGTTAAGTGAAATAAACGCATTTTTGAGATATTATAGCACAATGTGTAGAGTGCAATTCATTTTAAATTGCGGTAAATGTCGGTATGTTCAAGGTGACAATTAACACGGAACTGAAATTTACTTATTTGATTCAATACGAGTTCTCTTATAGCGAGGATTCAGGAAAAATTCAGACTTTTTAGACTGTTGGCCTAAAAATAGAATAATTTAGAAGGGCAGATGATGATCATGAAAATATCAATTATTATTTGAAAATAGTGGTTAAATATTCGTCATGTTATTTTCTTCTACAATTTAGAAAAAATTATTATGGGCTATAAAGGATTACTGTCACCATCTCCTTCTTTCAACTATTTGTCAGAAAACCTGCCTATTGTAAATCACAGATTAAATAAATAAAAAAACCACTCAATGTTTTGTTTAATTTCTCACAGGACGCACTTAATATTGAAGTACATAAGATTGTGGATTATTCCGGAAATCATCACTAAACCAATAATGATTAATCCCGCGTTATCTAGCCCATTATCCCCCAAGACAATGGCATATAAAACACTTATCCACCATATAGGAAGATATATGTTTGGCAGTAAATATTATTTATGTTTGTATTTAATCGTAATACAACTTCGGTTTGATTTCATTATCCATTAGCTTGATTAAAAGGATTATATCAGTCATATAGACAAGGAGAGAGTTTGATTTATGTGGGCCTGTTTACAGGCATATACTTACGGAGATGAAAGAAGGGCAGAGAAAAAAAAAGAGAAAACACAATGAACCTGGAAGGACCATATGTTAAGTTAGATTGTTTCACCACATGTATATTACGCCGCTTAATATATTAATATGACTGATGAGTTACTTTAATAATTATTATGTACGAGTTTTTTTTGTATTTAGCTTTTGTTTTGGTGTGTTGGTGGTTTTGCGGCGGAAGTCCTCACAACAGTTCAATCAATCAAACATCCTCCAATAAAATAATTCATATATGATATACAATTAATTATCGTAATTTCGTCAACATTTTATTAATTGCTTGTGAGACGAGTTACATGCACGTTTTGTGTAATTGCCAATTTATTCCGCGTGTGCTAAACTATCAATTCCCAACTCGCTAATAGGTTTATGACAGCTGGTTTTGCCCTCGCCCCCTGGTTACCAACACCACAGGTAACCGCACTCAATTACAATAATGAGATCGTAACTCTTTGCCCCTAAACTGACTAAACTCCCCCTCACCCATTTAACTCCCATTTACCAAATTACCGGTCATGTGTTTGTGCTTTTTGTGGTGGCTCATCAGAGGGTCCTATTCAACACCTCGCGTGTGTCGTGACTCTTTCAACCCTCTATTGTAGAATGTGTACTGATAATTTCATAATAACTAAATAGGGGATGAAAGACAATGTTGAGGTTTCAGGCCGAGAGGTTTGGATATTCAGAAAATAGTGTTAGTTTTCAAGCAAGTACATATAGTAATCGTGAACTATGGAATTGGAATTGTTTTTAAATAAAATCTACATTTCGCTTTGTAAAAATGCAAATTACCTTAAAATATAATCAGTAGTTCTAAAAATACTGCCACACTACGAAATCCGGTATTATTTTCAAAGTTTTATTTTAACGGTATGAACAACATTCTAAAAGAGCCTTTAGTTAGAGCCTTTGAATTTTTTCTGTAAGAAAATCATGATTCTGCTTTTAAAAAATGCAAACTATCTTAAAATCTGACCAGTGCTTATAAAACAGTGACACTAAAACTGTTAATCTACAAAAACTGGTGCCCTTTTTAACGTCTCAATTGAACATCTGAAAAACATACAAATACGACTGTTAGAATTTTTGAGCTTGTTTTTTTGTAATGAAACCTACATTCAGCTTTGTAAAAATCTAAATTTAGTTAAAATCTGACCACCGGTTCTAAAACTTTGTCGCTAACACCATCAATATACGCAAATTGTACATTTTGAAAATTTGAATTTAAACGTCTGAAAAGCATACAAAGACCGCCATATTATATAACCTTAGTAGAAGTCTTTAGAAGAGCTTTTTTGTAATAAAACCTACATTCCACTTTGTGAAAATGTAAATTTACTTCAAATCTAAACAGTAGTTTTAAAAGTATGGTGCTAAAATTGTCACACTACGAAATCTGGCATTAAACAATCATTTTAAAGTTTTAGAACCGATGGTCAGATTTGAACTAAATTTACATTTTTACAAAGTCGAATGTAGGTTTCATTCATAAAACTTACATTTCGCTTTGTAAAAATGTAAATTTTTTTATAATCTGTGGTTTTAAAACTGTGATATTAAAACGTTAATCCATGAAAATTGGTGCTATTTTGAAAAATTTAATTTTTATGTCTAAAAAATATAAAACACAACCATTAGAGCCTTGGAATGAGTTTTCTAAAAATGCAAATTTCCTTAAAAGTCCAGCGTTTATAAAACTATGAAACTAAATGCAGTTTTAATGGGACGCAAAAACAGTCTTTATACAAGGACCTAAAATAATAGTAAGTTTTTTCGATTGCGGTTTCAGATTAGAATTTGGATATATCCGCATCGGATAAGAAAGTCCTTGCTGATTCTTTGTAGATTTACAAAATAAATACTAACCAAATAATAAAATAAAGTTGTATGTAATTTTTTTCTTAAGTGGGAAAGTACACAAACTACCCAAAATCGTGGAAATTCCTATGCAAATATTATTTATAGATACACCAACATTTCTGTTTTGTAAGATTATTTTATATTCTAGTATATTTCCTAATAAACAATGTTTTACTTTCGTGTATTTTTCGGAATATTTCAATTCTGATATGCGAATATCCCAATATTCTCTACTTTAACCTTGAGCTTAGAACTCCTATATTCACAAAATTTGCTAACGAACTAAAAACCATAAATTAAATTCCTAAATTCATTATTAAATTATATTTTCGCAGAAATCGTATCTATGATAATAGGTACTAGTATTTCTGCCACAACCTTGAATTTTGTTTTCCCTCTCAGTAAATTCCAAACAAAAAGCAATATGATAAATTTCTCACTCATTAGCGGTTTGAAACCACCGCATCATTGCATATGCAAGTGCATTAAAATGTGGGGTATCTTGTGCGTTGTTCCCGATTATCATACATAATTATTTTAAGTAACCAATGTTGTTCAGCTCTGCGAATAATTAACATATAGAAGTCATAATGTTCATTTGCGTTGTTTCTTATCGTTGTGCCATCGACACGAACACCTCTGCCTGTCTTCCATTACCCCGCCAGCGCCTCGCAACTGGACTATGAGGACATGTCTTTGCTCTCAAAGGTACCACAGAATAAAACAAAAAGTTGATGACGACGCCGGCCGGTAAAATATCACAATCATACAAAAAATGGTTCTAATGCTGGTAATCTTGTATGTCACAGCAGCAGCAGCAGTAACAAGAGATAAGTTACTTGGTTGATCTAGATTGAATCTATACGCGACGTATATGGTCAAGTAATAAAGAAAAGACTTTCTAAAATAAAGTAAAACACCCACGATTGATTAGACAGTTCTAAGGAGAAAACGGTAGTGCATATTTGTAGTTTTTATGTCATCTGGAAAGTATATATGTGATGCATTTTACAATATCATAAAACTGTTGTCAGGATGTTGACAAGAAAAATGCTTGAGATACATACAAAATCTGTGTTTGAAAAAGTAGTGAGGTGCGCTCGTGATTGCAGTGCTTAGGCACGTCTTTGTAATAATTTGTCATAAATTATTCCGAGCTTGCGTTGAAATACACATATCGAGAGAACATTGGAAACGAAAAGTGGTAGAACCTGTTAAAATGTGTGCATTCGCCTCTCTTCCAGTTTATTATTATAAAGCGTAATGAAAACCCTGTTTCGGTTCAACAGTGACAAATTATCATTCTTTATTGGGTTTTATTAAGTTGTAAAGGTAATCTTGGTGTATCCCATTTGGGTTTCATTCAAAGATAATCGAAAACCAACGACAGTTTTACTGATACATCTCGTCAACTTATGAATAATTTTGCGCAGATGGATGGCCCAATCACGCTGCCCCGTAGAGTTGAAGATGGCTTCTCATCTGTCTACAATCAGATTAGACTTAATACCACTTAACTTACCTTTTCAGAAGCAACCATTCAGTTTCTCTGTGGCGCGTTTATCTGATCCACTTAAATTAGATTCCTGTGCTTATTATTTATTCCAGATGTGCGTGTAATGAATCCTCGGATATCGACTCAATATAATATCCCATCAGAAAAAATCGTAAGGTGGTGTGTCGCTTTAAGATATTTTCCACAAAAAAACCATCAATTTAATTGAATGGGTTTGTTGTATAGTAGAATGAGTGGGATCCAAACAAATCTAAATTATTCACCCATCTGGGCACAGTGTAATTATCCTCGAATCTTTTGATGGCTTAATACTCACACTCACACATCTTTTCACATAACTCTTTGCTGAAGCAATTCGACCACTTTAGCGCCTAGAACTTATCGAGGCCGCTGTACACATAAAAATTAACACCTGCTCCGTGGGAATCTTGCATTTATTTTTGTTTAAACACCAAGAGCAATCTTGAAATTTCGGTTTCAGTTTTAACACTTATGTGTGATTTATTCCTTCCGTAAATGGCCATAACATTTATGCGGTACCGCATAGCTGTCTGTTGATTAAGAAAATTAATGGCTTCTGGATCTCGGATGGAGATTTGCACAAAGAATTTTGAACCACTAAGATCATTGGATTTGCAGGGTTCTCCTGGAAGTGGAATAAGTTTTGATTGATCTTCAGAATAGTGATGCAACTAATAGGGGGAATTAACATGATAGCAATTTCCTAAAATGGCAAAAATAAGTTAGGTTAGATCCAGTGTTCTAATTAAAACTGTTGCACTTCCAAAATAATCCCTAAAATTACAAATGTACTTGAAGTTTAGCACATCTTTTAAAGGGGCGAAGCTTTTTAGAAAATAGATCAGGAAATACTTCAATTTTTGTTTCTCTTCAATCCCAAAGACACGTTAAAATTACTCTTCTACCACGTGTTTGATTGACCTTTTCACCCACTCTCCTTTTTCCTTTTCCAAAGGATTCCCGATGCATAAAATTGAAATACGTTCCAACATGGGCTAATAAATAAGAAAACAATTTAGTTCCTAATGGTTAGAAATATTTACTCTCTTATCTACTTTTGCACTTACATATAGACATTAGCATATGTAACAGACTCAGTCTTCTTATCTTAATATACAGCTTACTATGCTTCGAATGGTACAGCATAAATTTCTGCTTAACTTATAGCTAAAAGAGCACAAAGATCATACAAATATCTTAATTTCGTTTTATCGATTGATATACCGTTGTGCAAAAAGTGATTGATCTTGGATCGTGGTGGTTTTTGGTATAAATCAGATTTAAATAAACTTTCTCGTTATGATGTTGTCTATTAAAGGAAAACATGATTTATGTGCGGCGGAAAAAAACCGAAATAATTAGTCTTCGAACGGAGAAACAATAATAAAACCCACACACACACATGCAAAAGCTGGATTGGCGAGAGCGAAGCCCGACAGAAATATTAATTAAAATAGCTTTTTCTTTGGTAATTTACACCTCAGGATGGCACAATAAGCCTCAATGCGATGCAATGATTCATCGGTAACTCATTTGGTTTTAATAGCGGTTGTATTTATACTGCAGTTTAAGTTCTATGTCCTACACATTTATCCATCCATATACATTGATTACTTATATTTATACGTGCTCATACCGCCAATTAGCGCAAGCACCTATCGAGTAGGTTGTTATTATTTATACTCGCATCTGCTTAACCTCACCTTAAGCTAAAATTTAAATAAAATCTGCACACATGAAGAAAACGCTATGTACTAATGTATAACTAATGAACTGTCTCAAAATTAATTATCTGAAACGTTCGATGTCGATAGTTTAACCTAGAATTGTCAGTTTGTAAACCAGTAGCGAAATGCCACCACTTTGTGCCAGGGTCGTTTAGAAGAAAATTTTTGAGTGATCAGAGACCGTAACAATCTCTTATGTCACTGGTTGATTTATTAATGGAGTAGTTTGGTTTTTTTGTGTGATTGTTGCCGTATCACTTTTAGCGATCGATTTTTGCCTAAAGCTTACAACTATTGTTTTCTAATACCCGAACAAAGGCTATTAATTTTAAAATTCTAACATTTAGGCAGGCTAAGCGTGGAAAATTTACAGAAGAAAAGATTTTGATTTAGAGAAATAATCTCATAAATTGAAATTGGTACAATTTTTAGAGCAAAATAAGGTTTCTTTAAACTACCAAATTCGAAACGTTATATCATAATTTTATAAATTGAATATAAAATTATTACATAAGATTCTAGAAATACGAAAAAATTCTATAATAGTATGCTATGCAATGAGCATTTAATGATAGCTATTAAGATACGAGCATACACTATTTTTTCTACGACTAGTCAAAATAATGAAAAATAAGAAAATAAATATTATGACAACTTTATAGTAAATTCAGAAATGTCAGAAAATCAAAATGAACTGTCCATTTGTAAACTTTAGATCTGTCAGATGTTCATAGCAATATTTGATATTGACGGAATACTGCATTTCTATTGGTTATAAACTTGTATCGTAATGGAAATCTGTATCATAATGAATCTCATTACAGTAGTATGGGAGTAGAAAAAATACTTTTATAGACAAATTCCACAACCATTTATTTAAAAAAGTAAATTGGTTAAAAATAAAAAAAAATCATTTCAGCATTGAGAGTTTTACTAAAACTTTGTTTTAAGTAAAGAGTCTAAACCGGACATTTCTGCTTTATTGTTTCCTTTATATTATAGTTTATAATCTTCAAATAAATTATTACTCACTTAAAAGTGGCTAGAGTCTGCCATATGTTGGAAGAACGTACCTGAAAAAGAAAAATCTGTTATTATTTTTGTGCATTATAATAAAATTCAAACTTATGTAGTATATGCAAGAATGTATTTAATTCCTAGGTATTTTGAGTATTTTGCTAGTTTTACACATCCATAAAAATAGCCTATAAATCGTAATTTACGTAAATTTAAAACCGTAATCGTCTTGGAGGAATTCCAAAGAATTTCCCTTGCATATCATTAAACTCCATCGATAACATCTTAGGACAAATTACAAAAAAGCCAACATTCGAATTAAACTTGTACATTTAATGCGGGTATATGCACCAACATAACAATAGAATAAACATATTTAGTTGTTATTTGTTCCAACAACCAAGTTGGTATTCTAATAAACACAACAGACAACCAACCACGCGCATTTAGTTTAGATTACCCGGATTAGATTAGAATAGAAATAAAAACCATCACCACCGGATTTCTTTGTTTCACTCGTGCCATTGACAAAGAAAACACTGTCTGTAAAATAGCACTGCTTAAAGAATACGAATACGTGATTACAGTCATTACATGAGGTAAACTTTAGTAACAACATGAGCATGTTTGCTTGACACTGTTACATTCCGGTGTGTCTGACACCTTGCCATATCCGTATTTGTAATATTATATTATGGTGCTTAACGGTTAAATGAGCTTAAAAATCATCAGTTCTGTTGTATAACACGCTTAATAGGGCCTCGGTCGTTTTATTAGTTTAAAAGTTTTGTTGTTTACATAACGAGAAATGCCATCCAGTACTTATGTATTTCATATTAGATGCTTATAAGCCGTGTTGGCTCTATGACCATATTTGTTTAATTCGCTCGGTTATTTATTGCTTTTGATTAGAGGTTGGCGAAACGTGTAACGTGATAAAATGGAGAAGTTGAAAAAGATTGCATGATCTCAATTAGACTGTATCGGAAATGTTAACAATGTATGATATTTCTGTTTGTTAGGTTAGACTAGATTTTATTAATTATATTGTATAAATTATATCGTATCACAAAGTACAAAAATGGGATAATAGAATCTGGCACATTTTAAACATCCTGAAACCTAAACTAGGTAATTATTTGCTAGATATGGTCAAAGTCGGAGATCAGACAACATTTTTGTACACTATTTAAAATGAATGAATATGAAATTTCGCATATTCTTGCTAATCTTCAATGATGAAGACTGTACCTAATGAAGAATCAAAGATGCAGTTACATGGACAGAGGATTTTCGAGTAAAGAGAAACTTTGCGAAGTCTGAAAAATTAAGTTTTTTCGAGCCAGTCAAAAGCGAATTTGAGAGACACTTCAACAATCTGAACATTTTTGAAGTTCCTACATAAAATTAAGATGTCAATAGAACTCCTGTGGTTTTTTTGAAAAAATAAGTCTAATAAGTTCGAAAATTTTAGGGTGGATAGTAGAAAATATACCTATTGGTATTTTGCAAATTGACAAAAAAATGAAACAGTTAAAAAGGTTCTTTTGCTTAAAATATTAAGGTATAAATTGCTTTAAAAACCCCAAAAATATTTTGAAAATTTGCAAAACTCTTCAAATATACAAATAATTTCAGTTTCTCTTTCCTCTCTGCTAATATCCACCTTTCTCTAACGTCCAATTTGATTCAAGCTCGCTGAAAGCCCGCTCTCATCAACTGCTCAATTTTTCTGAAACAACTCAATTACAAGTGTTTTTCTAACCTGTTTATGTTCACCATAGAACAATACCACATAGTACAGACAAAAGTGAAAATCTCTAACACACTGATCCACAATATGATATTTAAAATCGTGATCGTCCTAAGAAACCGGTCATTATCTTAAATGGTCAGTTCTTTTGTTTGCGCGCGCGATGAATGAGTTGTTTTTTGGAGCACAGTATGTGGTCTGGTACTTAATAATAGACCAACAAGCCAAGTGCTTTTGCATTTCAATGTAAATCACTTTGTAATAATTATTTTATTATCAGTTATACAAACTACAATTTCCAAGCAGTGGAACACAATGAAAGGAAAGTTTTAACACTTTATAATAGAGTTCATCTTGTTGTTGTTGTAATAATGCGCAAGGTGTTGTAAACACACGATAAAATGTGGTAATCTGTCAAATTTGACATGACTACACAAGAATAATTCTATAATCAATTGCTGTGTTTTTTCCAGTCTTAGACAGTTCTATTCTGTTCTTAGACAGTGTACGACTATATTTCTTGCTTGGCAAATTTTTCTTGGGTATGATGCGCGTGACAAATTTCCACATTTAAAATTTTTACTGCTAGCCCAACTCTTTTTATGGTCATATACATAATTAGCAGAAGCCTTTAGTTTTTAATTACACTTACCTACACCTGAGTACTGAATGCAAATGTAATATTTTCCAATAAATGACAAAATATACCTCCCAGATGTACTATGCGTATAAAGGTTTTACATAGAAATTTACTGTTATTTTCATATTTATTACAGAAGACGTGTTTTAAACGTTTGTACCTATCCAAGAAAAGAAAATTGTTTTATTTACCTATGCATTATGAATTTTAATAGTGCGACATGTTTTTCTGTTTTACGTTTCTGCCGCACTGTAAATCGATACAATTTACTAAAGTATCATCGTTAAAATATCTCCGGCTTGTTATTATTATTATTTTATGAATTATTTCCTAGTAGCTGCAGCAATTTCTTTCCATTTCTAATATCTTGTAATTTGCTGCATTAAAGCATAAAATAAGCACGCAGTAATAAACAAATAATTTCATGCTAATTATTTAATATATTAAACTATTTTAAAACCAGATTAAATAGGAGGTGATTTATTGTATCACAGTATGAACTACTGGGCTGCCATGCTTGGCTAATTATTGCGGTTTGATGAATTTTGCCAATAAATCTCAATGACCTGTAAAATGTACAGAATTTCCTAGATCGCATTTTTCCTGCATGATGCTGATGGTTAAAACATTCATATACTTTCAGTTATTTATGTTTCTGTTATATTTATTTATTAATTGCCAACATGGATTTGACAGATAGAATAGCAACTGGAGTTTAAAGCAATTTCAAATATTTAGATAGTGCATATTTTAGTTAGCTACTTGATGGTACGTTGGTGGGAAGTAGGTTAAATTAAATAATAAAAGTTTAATGCATCGCGATTAGATTAGGGGAAAAAAGCGAGAGGTGTTTAGAGATGTGTGTGAAAAAATTTATCGTAAATTGGCGGCAATTTGAGGTCATTAATAAAAATGTAATTAAATTTCAGTACTAGAAAAATAACCTCTACAAAGATGTAACTGTTAATAAATATTTTTTGTCCCTATAGCCGAAAGAGGAAGATTTAATTAATAATTTCAGAGGATAGTCGTACGACAAATTATAAAATTTCAAAAATTAACTAAAAATGGGCAAGGTTCACTCCTAGTTTTGGGCACTTTTTCAAGCGGCTGCGATAATTAGTGAATTACTACATATACTTTGAAGTTTAATATTTAATTTTATAAATAATATACATGTAAGTTAATGTCAACTAGCCGACCGCTAAGACAAGGACAGAGCAGAGCCCAATGTATCTCCGTCTCACATATTCGTTGGGCTAGTTGCCATTTGCTTATATCTGTATAAGAGAGCAATATTATTATATTCAGCCAATATTTAAGCATTTAATACAATTTCCAAGAAAATTTTGTGTTTTTACCGCCCTCAAAAGCAATTTTTATACATCAAATGAATTTTAACCAAATTACAGTAACAATATATGAAAATTAAACTGAAGCAACTTGGAGCTGCATACAAATTGCATATTCACCTCCACAAACAAATATTTAAAATACCTGCTTGTCAAGTAGAACGAAATTGTTTTTATAGTGGCACATTCCAGCAAAAAAAGTTGAAATGTACCTCGATTATTTCTCTCTGTGTGTGTTTTTATACCGAAATACAATGTTTTTTTCCCCATAATACTTAAATCTATTGAAACTGGAAACATACTCGGTCTTTGTGTTTAAAATTGTTTAGTAATCGTGCGATGATTACTCAGGAAAGTAATATTAAGTGGGCGGATTTAATTTTCTGTTTTTATCCTTTTAAGGAAAAGCGCTTTGTACCTTCCGCATTATCAATAGCGTTGAACTTGATTCGGTTAAATTTATTTGTTGGTTTGTGAATGAATACAAAAACAAGTTAATTAATACTTGGTGTTAGTGTTGGTGTTGTGTGGTGTCTTTTTGGATAACATGGCTTCCAATAGACTTCTTCTAGGCAAAGGTAGGAACTTTTTACTATAATTTAGTAAACTTACGTCGAAATTTTAGAAGATATTGGCAATCAACTACAAATAAAATTTCCAAAATATTTTATTTTTTCGGTACACCCTAAAGTTCAAAGCACCTTTAAAAAATGTTGAAATTTGGGATTAATTATTATTAATAATAATATTTCTCCAAATTCGTCATTCTTCAAGTAAAAAATCCGGAAATTCATCTACGTATTATCTTGTCGTGTTTTGGGATTTGCACACAATGTTGTGGAAACTTACTTCTATTTAACATATTTTAGAACACTTGGGAATTTGATAAAGTATGCAGCTAATTTCCCGTGACCTCCTGAAAGTTTCCCAATTATATTGTCATAGCGCGTCTCAAAACCTGCAAGTTTTTATCGTTTGTTCGAGGATGGTTTTCTGATACAAACGATGATTCTTTTTTGGTTGGCATTATTGTGGTGTCTAAATTACTGCGTGATTTATTTCAAATAAACATCCATGATGTGTTATTAATACACTTGGTTACAGTATATCTTCATTGTATATTAACAATATAATACTTAAGTTTGTTTATTGGCTGTATTTTATACGAAAAATGCCGCAGCTTGTTTACCTTCATTTTTATTATTTATAGAGATTTAAATACCTATGACATTTAATATTTATTGTGTATTGTATTAAATTCTTCTATATAAAACTAATGAATGATGCATGGTGTTTTTTTCAGTTATTTTTCCATACACCAATAACTTTACTTTCTATAGTCATTATTATTTAATTGTAACTGAATAAACTTGAATAAATTGCAACATAAATCGGCGTGTGATTAAATATCCTAAGAAATTAAAGGATTAATAACAATTTTACAGCTAATATGCACATAAATAAGTTACCATCAATATGCGTTCGTTTACAAATCGGATAATTAATTTGTGTGAGGTAATTAAGATAAGGCGACTGGGTTAAAATTTAAAATTGTGTAAAGTACAAGCAAAGTGCATTAATAACTTATAATCATCGCACATAAAAAAGAAATTTGCGCACACACAAGTATTTAACTGGTTAAAATTTAATATCCCATATTTTATAGGTAAAAGGCAAATAACAACGTGCTTTCGCTTAAAATGCGTAAAATTGATTCCTAAGCACTTCTTTCAAGTTGTTAACAATCTCAAGTCTCAACTATTAGTTTATAACATATTAAACATTTTTTTTCGTCAGTTAATAACACATGAAACGTGTATGTTTATTTTGCCCAGGTTTCAGTTCTTGTACACCTGCAATCAATAAAGAAAAGAAACTTTCTCGTATTATACGACAAATTATAAAACGAAAATTCAATCCGTAATTTGGACGCGGATAATCATTCATAAATTAAGTAGGTTCCGGCGATTCTTCTTGTGTGTTATTTATTTAACATGATGTGTGTGTGTGTTTTTTTTTTGTGAAAAGTTTGGTGAGTTTTGTCTGGTGAGCGATGAAGCGAGATGGACACACAGGTTTGCTTTAGTTTGCCCTACAGTTGTGGGTCAAACACTTAAAAAGTTATTTAGTCGCAACAGCAGCAACATTTTTATGCATGTTTGATGGCAACCAAAACCAAATCAAGTCATTTCGTAAGTTTGGATTAATTTATTAAATGAGAAGAGTCATTAGAATCTCCTAGTCTGGTTGGATGTATAAGGAAATATGTTTTAGATAAATAAATTATAGTTTATATTTTATATTAATGGTAGCTTTTAAACTACTGACGTTAGTCTATACAATTACTCACATGTATTTGTCAATAGTTTTGAAGTGAGAGCAGAATGTGTGAGAGAAATTTTTGAAATATTTCACGTGTAGTAAAAGTTATAATAGGATTAGATATTATAGAAATGTCATAAATAAAAACTTTTAAACATAAATCAACTAATTTAATGTACAAACAGCTTGTTATCCAAGACAAGAAGGAAATCTTAGTTGTGATATGTCCTGTGGCAAAACGGCAAAACTTTGTAACCTGTCCGATGTTTCACTTTCTAGATTAGTCAAAATAGTGAGCGAAGTTTAATTTTACTACATCAAATTCGTGTGTAGGGAAAAGAAATCAAATAGTTGAATTATGATCGAACAAGATAAAACTAAAGTATCCTAAAGTTGCCCGAGTCATTTTCTAATCCTTGTGTTTTAGTCTCTCACAGTTAATAAAGCAATTGAACTCCAACACCAACATAATTATAATGTAATACCAAAACCAGATTGATATATTTATTTATAATACCTACGCGCGCTAAACTTTCTTCTACGAGCATTGTTTCAGGATGATTTTAGTTTCGGTTCGTCTAATGAAAGGTTTAGATCTTAAAGGGTGTTACACAATCCTAGTGATTACAACAATAGGTTAAATAACCCTAGGCATCCCGACCACAAACCGCGTGGGCGTCAAAATGTATTATACGATTGTTAAATAATTCTCAGAAAGGTTTTAAGTAATAATATATTATTTTGTTTCACTTTACTCATAACCTGCTACAGAATAGAGGAAAATTTTCTGTACAAAACCATAAATCAAATTGTTGCAGTTTGGAATCTAATTATTGTGGTTTCAGCGCGCAGGATCCTGAAATGGGGGTGAGTCCGCAAACCACCCGCCATTTTCCTCGGGATTCCTGCGCATAACGCCTGATGGGGAATCCTATTGATCACATCGAGGGGAAAATATGTAATAAAAATAACCTCCAAGGTTGGAGTTTGAACGGTGCGCATATTGGAATGTTTTATTTTATGTAATTTTATAGCCATTTGACTTGTACAAGTAAAATTTATGTAATAGTCGAGCTGTTGTCAGTGAATTATTGAAAATTATTAACATTTGACCTGATGATCTCTGGTTTATTAGTCACCGACTTAGTAATTCATTTAAATATTTAAATAAACGTGTTATTAATTTTATAATAATATATGAATGAACGGTTTTTTCTTATGATGATTCATTTGAATACCTCAGGCGACAGACGCGAAAAATCCAAACAAATAAACACACAAAAATTTGGGTTAACGTCTCTTTGTACACGAAAAAAAACCGAAAACCCAAAATGCTTTACGCAACCACACAAATGTTTGATGTTCGGTTTTTCTACAGTAACAGAGTCTGATGATTAATCGATCATTTCCTGCTTAAAAATTTGAATAGTACATGACGTAATAGAGACAGAAAAATCGTTTTCTAATCCGCATTTAGCCCTGAAATAGCTCGTTTATTATTATTTTATTTACGCCCAATCGCACCGCATTTAAATAATTATTAACTATAGGGGAAAATATAGGACAACGAAATGTTTTATTAATGTTATTGTGCAGACTGAACAAATCTAAAACATCATTAATAATTGTTGCAATTAATGGTACTTTTTGATTTTGCCAAGCCTCTGAACAATAGAAGGCAATAATTGACAAACAAACAGTACTAGATGCTGAAATAGGCTGTTTAAAAATACTAAATGTGAATGATTGATTGGTATTAATGCAATATTAATATTATATGTGCGATGTCAGCATCCAACAGGAACAGTAATTGTCTAATGCACAGAGAGATAGAGAGAGAAAGAGTGACATTGAAAATAAAATTATTAGAACAAGGACAATTTTATATTATTTGATTTGCTAATGATCTATTGTTGTTCCTTGTATAATTTATTTATTGTTATTTGTAATTGAAAATCGGTATAGTATTGTGTAATATTATTGGGGGACAGGGGGAATGGGAATAGAAAACAAATCAGGAAGCTAATTCAGTAGAAATCGTTTTGGTTTTTCACCACAAATGTTTAATTACTTAGTATATAGCTCTGATTTATTAATGAATATTTTGATTTTAAGAGTATTCTTCTTAGTCTCCAAATCCTCTCTAATTTCGTCTAGGTCTAGACCTTTGAATAACTTACTTTCGGGAGGTTTCCACCTCATCATCTTTTTTGCCCACCTTTCTTATTGCGTTTTCGTCTTTGCAATTTTTACAATATTCGACAAACCAATTGAAGGGGTTGAGTTAGGCTGACGATTTAGCTCAGGTTCAGGATCCCCTAATCTATCTCTGAAATCGGCCTTATAATTTTCTTTTAAATGCCTTTATTATTATGTAATCATTAGAAGACTCAATTTTTTAAAGACTGCAGAGAATTCAGTGAAAATTGGCCTTCTTATAACTATTTTGATGAGATGAATTGATTGACCGTCTTCTCATCTAAGTACGAGAAATGATCCAATCCACTTTTCTTATTTTTTGCTTCTGATAGAGTCGGACTAATTTCTAGAATAGGTCACGATTTAAAGAGTATTTTATGTAAAATTTTGACAATAAGTGTGTTTAAACTTCTCAAATTATGGGAAAAGCATTTCGGGAAGTGCTCGGATTATCCAGTCCTGAGTACAGCGATTTTCGGATCCAATAGACTCGAATTATCAAAATTATTGACAAAATGTTATATCAAATATCTTTTCAACTAGTTTTGTGTAATTAGAACTGATCTACAATCATAAAAACGGTACCATTTTTTGGCGTGAGGTTAGTTCTAACTTATTCACCGAATTTTTAAAGAGAAGGTTCTTATAGAACCTTTAAACCATTTTTTTATAGAAAATTATGGTGGAGTACAAATGCGAAACAATAAAACTTAACTCCTTATAAAATTATTTATTTGATGAGTTAGATATGATAGTATATATAGTACACGGAGATGCGATTAGAAATAGATTAGTGTAGGTAGTATACCCAAGATTACCGCCATTTTCAAAAACCCAACATGCAAATGCAAAATCATGTGAAAGCCGGACCACAACTCACACCATGCAATCAGATCGGAATGTTATCTGCAATAATAATTACACATTGATCTTTTGTAATCTATTCAAATGTTATTCAATTGTGGGCTGAATTGTTTACAGTTTCCCATTGGTTGGCCTCATGTAATACTACATGATAATTGTTGCTTGCTCTTCATTCATTGGTGAAAACAAACAAACACAACTTGGCTTGTGAAACATAAACAATAATCCTTCCCAACCAATGATAATTTCTGCTGTTCAGTACCATTGTGTCATCTGTTATCACACCAATGAAAATTGTGGGGAATCAACTTCAATACTGTACACTTTTTTCCTAATTCAGTGAAGGTGTGGGTGCATAAAACGCGCGCTTTCTCTGACAGTTGCATAAATAATATCTTCTTTATAGAGGCAGTACATAATTACCGTAACAAACACAATGGCCTAAACAATGGTTTGGGAAAAAAGTGGGCTATTAACTAATTATTTCAAAACTACCCACACGCGCTCATTGGTTATTCCAAACTGACACAAACAAAAAAAGTGTAAGGCATTTCTTCTATTGTCACTGGGTGTCAATCAAACGACGCCAGACATTGCAATATAATTGGTGCTTGTTGTTATGCATATTGTGTGGTTATTAGAATCTTTGTTCCAGTTCTATGATGGGGCTACGCCCACCTTGTATTCCTATATGACGTCAAAATCATACAGTTTTTATTTCATTGATGTGTGATTGATTTGCTTGGAGAGATAGAGAAACTTATTTATTACCTAGTCTCGGACAATCACTAATTAAAAAAACCTTTCTATGTAGCAAATTTTGAGGGATAGAAATCGTGTCAAGACCAGAGCAAAAAACCGAACTCATATGTGCGCGGTAATTTTTTCTCTTACTGTAATTCTTTAATTAATCTGTGGGTCACATCTTGAACAGCGCACAATTTGTCCTAATAAATCAACTTCAAAAATATCGCAACTGAAAATGTATCTTTCGCGTGTTCTGACGAAATAATCCCGTTTGGGTCAGCCATATACACATTCGAATATAACAATATAATGCATTATGGCGGTGTCTCGTATTAATCATTTAATACAATATTAATAAGCGCTCACTGTTCAGTATACACTACCACATATTATACATGATGTGGAGTGACCTCCTGTGTATGAGTTCAGGAAGGAGTCGGACAACCCGGTCAGACCAGACACGATTTCTGAGGCACTGGCGAAACGCCTTTGTCACGACCTGACAATCCATCAAGTTATTAATAATTGGTTACCTAATCCGGTGACACAACTCTAATTTACTGTATTGATTGGAATTTTAAATTTATCTTTGGTGCATGCAAAGCACTCGATGCAATGGACGAATAAATTGTGAATTCCTGTCGATGCAATAGCATAAGGTTGCATTCTTTAAATTTGATTAGATTTGGACGACGTGACGATATGCCACTAGAGGAATTGAATTATGTGACCTCTTGCAGGTAATTTGATTGAACTTCAAGGCGGGAAGAAAGAAGAGTCTTATCTTTAATCTTTGGCATTTGCAGATTTGCAATTTGTTGTAGGTGAGTTATGACGAAATGTTTGACATCATGAGTTCTAGTACTCTAACCAAAGAAACTTGGGAGTTAAAACTGAAATTTCAATGACTTTTTACACATTTCTAAAGGCCACCATTTGAAAAGTCGAAAAATGTTTAATCATTATTTTTCAATTTGAGTCAAAAAATTCTAAACTACCTTCCATCGTATTGATGATTTTTTTTATATTTCAACAAACATGGAGCTTGGAAAAAATCACGAATTAAATTTGGTATATTTGAACTTATAATACAAAATAAATAATAAGCATTTCTTTGATTAAGTATCATTAGATAAAGTAACTCTTCAAGATTCTCTAACTAGTCCAAAAAATAACAATTGCCCGAAACCCAAATTCCTGAAGGTTTTCCTATGCCCTTTCCCCCCTTCTGTTCCTAAAGTTCTCTGCGGAGCCACTCGTAAATCATCCGCCAAAGACAGTTACATTCACTTCATAAGCAGTAATTTTAACACGTGCCTGCTTCTGCTTTTGCTCCAGTCCAGTGCATCCATCCGACGACAATTTATGACAGATCTAGATCTGTAATTTCGTAGTAGGTACACACTAGTAATGCTTAGTCATAGAAAAATTTACGTGTGTAATGGGCGGCAGCGGCGGCTTATATACACACATATAAGTATGGTATATGAACAAAATGATGATGATGATGCTGATGATGACAATCCGATATGGTGCTCGGATAAGAGCATATCATTTTACTAACTAGCTTTAGCCGCGGTACTGCAGCCCGGTATTTGAATACGTAATGTTGTTTTAGATGATTTACTAGACACGGTTTTTGTAGCTTCCGGGTTTTGAATTTTAATTCGTTTTCTTTTTCGACTGAAATATATGATAACGTGGGGGAAAAACAAGAACGATTAAGTTGTTCACTCATTCGATGTGTCAATTAAAGACAAAAGATATCTTGTTTCCGGTCGTTTTATAAATATCTTGGAACAACACGACGCGATATCTAAAAACGATCTATTAAATACTCTTAAATTTCACACTGTGACGTTTTCAAGTCCCTTATTATCGCCTTTCAAATTGGTTTATATGAAAAAGGATAACAGTTTCAGCGTTTCGTTCCTTCGTCAATAAAAATTAATTCTGTATTAAGATAAGAAACTAACATAACAACACAGCACCTTGTGGAATTTATCTTGGAATCATTTTTTTTTTCAAATTACCTTGTACTTTTTCGTCGACACATCGGAAGGTAAATTAATAACATTTATAATTAAAGATAAGCGTATAGTCTCCCTTTTCATAATAATAAAATGTAACGATGCTCCAGAGGATCATATTTGTGTCACATGGAAATGGTAAAAAAAATGTAAGTATCACGCATAAATTAAACATATTGCGTGTTAGCGAAATTCTCGTTAACTAAATGGTTATGATGTGCTCAAAACAAAACAAAGAAAGAAAAATACTGTATAATTATAATGTACACAGATATTAAATAAAAGCTTTAATAATATATCATTTGTATAATACATAGTTGTTTCTACTTGTATAAAGTTCAATTAATTTTTGCAACTATAAGTACTAAAAAATCAGCATGAAGGGGTTTCAACATAATAACATAAACCCCTTGCTCCAAATAATTTTTGCTCTTTACTTTTTAAACTGGAACACATTCGTCATCTTCGATTTATGTGTTTATCCTTATGTAGATGAATTTTTGTAGTCATCGTGTGGGTCGAAACAGAAAAATTCTAAAGATCGAAAGTTAAATACCAGGCCACATGCTGTTCCCTGGTTAGAACATTGTTATTTTTTATTGCTAACTTTGAATAATATTAATAATTTATTGCAATCACCGTTGAGTATATTATAATAATAAAAACAAATCTTTTGGTATGCTATAAATTAAATAGGTCTAGAACACATTTTATCAGGAGAAAAACCGTTAAAATTTTTGTATGGCTTGTATATGAACACGAACAAACAAATTATATGGTCATTACGGCATTGAAGTGTAAACAAATAATAAATGCAGAATACCCGTTGACATTTAGAAATTATTGATCTATTTTACAAATTAATTACTGATGGTGATAGGTAGGTGTTGACATCGTTTTCATTGAAACATCTATAAAAACTAACAAAAAAATAATAAAATCACTCCTTCGGGTTATCGATATCTAATTTTTTAATTGACTACAGTTGCTACATATTTTTTATTGCGCGATTTCGATGGATTATATTACGATTTTATTGCTGCAAATCCATTAAAACTCGATTTGATCATAGTGGTTCTTAAAAATTAAGGCTATGCTGTTCATTATGATCAAAATTTCATGTACAACGAAATAATTAGATGATCGATTTTTGAGAGAATGTAAATTTGCATTGAAACTTTTTCGAGAGGGTTATAAGCTAATTTTTGATTTCAATGTTAGTGGCACTTCAATATAGGAACTATAAATTTTATGGGTCAATAATTTAATGAATTTTGCAAATTTATTCGCACAATTTCTAAGATTTCATAAAATCTCAAATTATTACTAAGTACAAATCAGTCAAAAATTTCGACGACAATGTTCAATATTAAAGCCAATTATACAGGGTGTCTCTAAAAGGTCTTTACAAAATCCTACCACAAGTTTTTGGGCTCAAAATAATTCGATTGAACCAAACATACCTTAGTCGAAAAGTCCTTCCTTACAGGGCGCTAAAAAATATCTTTCCAAGTCGTTTTTTGAGTATATGTACAGAACGGTTTAAAGTAGAGACTTGAAATTTGGTGGGTTAATAAGTCTATAAGGAAGCTACAATGTGATGGTATTACAACCAAAATAATATTGTTCACAGTTGTACTTATAGGGGGGTACTCAGTGTTTTTTTGGATATTTTTTGTAGGGTATTGAATTTTTTTACAAAATAACAGGAATTATGATAGATACGCTCAAGACACGTATAAAAAAGGTATAGTTGTTTGACTTGCGTTAACTCAACTGTTTGCGAGATATTTAACTTCGAAAATTTTTTGCTATAAAATCAATTTGTGACTTACCCTGTAAAGTAAAAAATATTGGGTCACTCTAATACAGCTGATTCTACATCCAAAACTAAGCATAAATGGTTGTAGAAACCGACCCCCAAAAATGTTTCGTTACTAAAATACAGGGTGTTGAAAGATGTATTTTTTATTCGCCCTCTATCTTTTTTAGGTTATATCTACAGAACGGTATAAGATAGAAATTATGCGTTGGACGTAGAATGAGCCGTATTAGAGTGACCCAATATTTTTGACTTTACAGGGTGTCACAAATGTTCGTTTTAACAGCAAAAAAAATTTTCAAAGTGAAATATCTCGCAAACAGTTGAGTTAATGCAAATCAAACCAGTATACCTTTTTACGTGTCTTGAGCGTATCTATCATAATTCTTATTATTTTGTAAAAAAATTTAATTCCCTACAAAAATTATTCAAAAAAACCCTGAGACTTCTTCGATAAGTACTACACTGAACAATATTATTTTGGTTCCAATACCAACAAATTTTAGCTTCCTTATAGACTTATTAAACCACCAAATTTCAAATCTCTACTTTAAACCGTTCTGTAGATATACTTAAAAAATTATTTGGAAAAATATTTTTTAGCGCCCTGTAACTCAGTAAGGAAGAATTTTTGGACTAAGGTATGTTTGACTTAAACGAATTATTTTGAGCCCAAAAACTTGTGGTAGGATTTTGTAAAGACCTTTTAGAGACACCCTGTATAATATACATGATTACAAGATGTTCATCTCTCATTAAAAGTGACTACGTTTAAAAATCGACTCAAAAATTAGACTTAAAGCAGAATAATCTTTATTGAGACTTAGAACTTAGAGATTAATTCAGATCGTTTATCTCGTGATTTTTGAGTTGATTTTCAGCTAATTCACTTTTAACCTAGTGTTATTTACTGAAACAATAAACTATTGACCTAGATAAAGAGATAGTAATATTTTACGAACATGTATCTTTTGATTTTTGAGCAATTTCCCAAATTCAAATACCACTTGACAATCATCTCGAAATATCCACTAGAAATATTTGCTTAAACCTCATCGTTTAACAAAATATACTTGACTTCTTATTGTATTATGCACGAAAATATTTTTCTAATGACTAATAATTAAACATTAATCATTCAGTGAGTGCACGGTAGCCGCCACAAGAACATAACAATACTCTTGAGAGTACATCTCTCCATGTGTGTAAACTTTGTTTTTATCCTATTTTGCTGCAGGACCTCACAGCAGGCACAGTTTCACTATAACACAAACAACATGTTAATTAAAATCATTGAAATCTTCATATATCATATGGGTACTTGAAATGTCAATAGATATAAGAATTTCCGACATGATGAATTGTTTGCCACATCACAATGAACAAAAAAATGGTTTATACTTGTCTATCTATTCATTACGTAAGCTTATATGTTAAGTTGTTGTGTAACCATTTTTACAAAGAAAAGAAATAAAATGTTTGGAAGCTGGAAGCTCGTCAGTAGACCAAAAACAAGAAAAAACTTGGAAAATATGCGAGTGCCCCATCAATCATTTTATAAACATTTTTTCATTGTGTGTGCATTTAATTACATTGTTTGTTTATTTCGCTCATCTCTGGTCATCAATCTTTGCTTATAAACCTGCACGAATAATATCATCGTCTGTTCTGCGTACATACCCAGATGTATATAAAACAACTTAATCCATATACTTATGTTGTTATCTTGCAATAAAACATACAGTTTCCATGTTATTACAATAATTTAACAGGATTGAAACATTATAAAGCTATTAGTTTAAATGTAAGGATTATTTATTCCAATTTGTGTTCTACAATAATTAGGATAAGAATCTCAACATCATCAAGTCAAGCAATAAGCCAATAAGCAGTAATTATTCTGTTAAGTGCGCGAATGTGGAGATTTTTATTGATGGCTATGGTGGAGATGTGGTATGCCTCAAGGAACAGATATAAGACCTTCACTTTAGACCTTGATATGCATGATAGTCTTGAACTGCTCAATTTTTTCAAGAAAAACTGATTTTTGGTACTATTTTTCATCTTTATGAGATCCTATGCCAAGCTGATTCTAGTTGAAGAGTTGAAGACAGTCTCCTCCTCGCCTTGACTTTAACCCGAGCGGTGGAGCCGGTGTAAGGTCGAAAGGGCGGACCGAAGTACCCTCCGATCACAAGAAAACCTAACATCTTGTGCGTTGTGTCCATTGTTTACGACGTACGGAACCTGCAGTAATTTGCATCCATGGCATTACTCTCTGAATGTGTTGGAGTTTCATTCAGACACCCACCGCCATTGTGTGGAGCTGTAATAATAAGGTTCGAGCGAGCACAATTGATTTTGTTCAGCACGTGCACGATGATATATTAGAATATTCTTAAATAATGATGGTATTGTATAAATAGACATCCCAGGTATATTAAGCCTTCTTTATCTATGCTCTGTGCTATATATGCTTGCTCGCTTTAGTAGGTCTCTATATCCACCTTTAGTCCTTAGCTGAGACGAAATGAGATGCTGAAATAAATTTTAGCAACATTAAGTGTTGTTGGTGTGTTGCTTATAGAAGTGTGTGGGACTTGAGGGCCTTAAGGCGCTGAACACGTGGCTCATTTCATAGTTTCCTGTGTGTGAAGATGGTGATTTATTTTTTTTTCTTCGGATCTACAATATATTCGGCCTACGTCTTGCCATACTTGTTTATAGCTTTTTGATACTGATATAAAATTACATTGTATATACAAAATGCAACAAACTGCAACTCCAAATGGCGGATTTAGTATAGAGGGGAATGATGGTATTGAATTTTGGTAACCATTTTTTCTTTCTACTAAATCCCAATTACCAAGACAATCTGAGGAAGCCATCTAGTATGATAATGATGCCGAAGTCTTCATAATAAGTTAATATAATAGCAGTTGTATTCCAGTCGCAACCCATTAAAGTTTTACCATGCCATCAGTGAAAAACCACTTGGTACTTTACATTGTGCAGGAAGTTTATTTGGCCATAAAAGCCGTTTGGATATGGAAATAAGAGTTGATTACAGAGAATTGTTATTCTTAGATTTGTTATTATGGGGGCAACGTCGTTACCATCCGTGATTTATTTATCCTTACGTAGGTGAATCTTATTCTTTAACGATTTTACTAACCATTGTGTGTTACATTGTACCTGAGTAGTGAAATTAAAAAGTACATAAGTTGCAACAAACGTACGCAATACACAAATTACTAATTTATGAAGTAAGTTCACCAAGATTAGTTTTTGCATAGTGTTGAAAACTTTTTTGTTAGTTTGTATTATTGTGTATTATGTAATTTTTAGCATATTTGTAAAATTATCTCCAAATAAATAAATAGATAAAAATAAAAATTGTCTTAGTTGTTTATTGATAATTATTATGAAACATGGCCATGCTGGCGAACTGCACCATAAATATTATTAAGTAAGGGTAATAATATGGTAATATTTTCTAGTAATATGTATGTTGGGAAAGTTTTCCAATGATCCTTGTTTGAAATTTATTATGAACTGATAGCAATTATCTACTTTCAAAATGGTGCAAACCGATGTAAGTGCGTTTAATAACGAGCTCCATAAATGCAACATGAACACAAGTTCACTCATAGAAATGCGTACATTTAATTAAAATAGTCGGTACATTATTCAATTATAACATAATCATAAATTTGACGAGAGTACACCGCGCGCAGCGCATTAAAAAAATCATTTAACTGTATATAATCGCCCCGTTTAGCTTCTCTCGCAATAAATAATGATAAAACCCGTGCCTCTGCAGTTTGCATGGATTAATTAGTTGCTTGGGTGTTGATTTCAGACAAAGCCCCAAGTTTTCTCCCAAACAGATTACCATCAAATCTCCACTTGTTCCTGTGAATTTATTTGGTTTACTCCACGTCTAAAACTCAATCTTTCGTCTAAAACCCTGATTGTGTCCTGTAATAAAATCAAACGAACCTCGAGAGCCATTAGTTTGAAGTGTCGGGGAAAAGATATGGAGTTGCATCGTAAATATTGGGTGTTTTACCTGCCCCACAGTCTCTCACACGTTATTTTGTCTTCTTTAACATCACACCATTTTTTTAAATCTTTTTTTTTGTGTGAGTCTTGTCCCAAGGCGTTGTAAATGTCAGTTATATCCACACTTTTAGCATGTTTAAGTGAATTTATTTGCCAACCCGTTTGATGGCTATATAAATATAAAATAAACAACCACCATTTAATTAAATGATATTTGCAACAAGAGAAAAAAATGTTTATATGTGTACGGAGAAGATGTGAGTGTAAATTTTATTGACGTTTATGTATCTATTAACAATTTTATTGACTTATTCAATTATTTGTAGTACTCATATAAAACTAACTGTAATTTAAACGTTTCTGTTTTTGCTATTAATAATTTTTCAATTATTGCTACTTTATATGTAGTTGTTTAGATTAAGTGTGTTTGGGAAACACAAATTGTTTGGAAAATTTGCATTTATGACAAAAAATTAAGTACTTTTTGAATAAAATAATTAGTCAAATAGTCCTAATTCCTGAAAAGCACTGAAAATATTACGATAGTCGTCTAAAAGGCAAAACATTCTATTTTCGCGTTTCTTTAAATTTTATTGTAACTATAAATAAGAAATTTTTCCTGCAAGACTTTTTAAGAGCCCAAGTTTAGATGATATTATTTATTTCAAGATATGCGATATTATAAACTAAAAATTCCCTTCCACTTATGAAAATTTTGTTAACACTTTTTTTTTTAATATTTATAACTAACCCAACATAAAAACTAGGTTTATTTCTCAATTTATGAATTTAAATTAAATATTTTTCACGATCAACAACCAAAATTCTTGCGAGGTCAAATAAAACCCAACACTATTTTAGCAGGAAATTAATCTGCAAATGTCCCACTTACACATTTGAAAAACCCTTCATTATACTTCCAACTTTTTGCAATTCCATTATAAAAAAATTATTAATGTGCATCCGTAATGAACCATACATCTTTCGATGCCACTATTCCCCATTCGTCCATCAATTACCTGACAGCTGTTGCATTAAACAGCTTGAAAAATCCTTCTGAATGATTCACCATCATGCACGAAAACAACCAATGCATTTTGCCGTGTTGTACAAGTAGATGCACAGAAAAAATTTTGCTAAATAAGGTAATATTGCGTACACAACCTTGTTTTTAAATAACCAAAGTTAATGTGCAACGCCTTTAGTAATAATAACAATAATAAAACTGTGCAAACCTACCAGGTTCTTTATTATTATTATAAAAGTATAAACCTCTAACATGCACTTCCTGAATGGTATGTGTGTTCGTGAATGGAAGGTCTTGTCGCGTGCCAATACCAACTTTTTTCGTATCTGTATATTTTTTCTAGTCCGCAGCAATTTAACACCATAATTGGTTGTTTTAATTTTGAGTGGCAGCTAATAATTGCCGACTAATTACTGTATTTAATCGACCATAGACCAAATCATTTGATCAATTTGTGGAAACGAGAAAAAATGGATGTTTCAAATAAGCAACATTATAATGTGGATTTGTTGCTAAATAATTTATTGCCATTTTGTAATTAAATTTCTCATTAAGTTCGTAACCTTCATATACAAGAAAACAACCTTTTATACACGGGAATATAAATCAATCTTCCAACATCAACTCTCGTGGCATTTTGTGCCTGTTTTCCACATTCACGATTAAAATATTTATATGTGTGCATTTGTTATATTATATTATAAGCAGCGCAAAAAGGAGAAATTTATACAATGCACAATGTATTAAATAAATTACTCAACCAACAACTGACAAAATATCTCCATGTGAATCCACTTTGTAAACAATTTTTAGTACTACATTTTATTCAAAAAGATTTATTACCATATATTTGTGAAAGCTTCAAAATACAAATTGATATTATTAGACGATTTATTACCCATTCTTACTGTTTGGCTTATACCGGAATACATGCGTGCTTATTGTTGTTTACACAACATTACATGTAATTATCACCTATTAAAATTAAAAAGCCTTGTTGTAGTATACTCGTCATCATCATCAGAGTAAAATTGCTCGAATTTTTTTTCAGTTAAACTGTTCGTCAGAACACTTATACAAAGTTATAATTTAACTTTCCCCATAGTATTTAAAATCATAAAAATAATTATAGTGTGTAGAACATTTTGTATTAACTGTAATTATGGTGGGTAGTGAAGTGTTTGAGGAAATCAAATGGACCAAATCTGGGCTACTAGGTGGCGCATTTGGAATATGTGGCTACTTAGAAATTGTTACGATGAGGTTATCTAGTACATTTCTTGAAAAAATTCGTAAAAATTTTTTGAATAAATGTTGTAAACCACTTATACTTAGATATAAGAAAAAATAACGATTTAGGGTCGGTTTTCAATCGATATAGTTAACCTTAATAATAGTTGGTAGTTGGTTACTATTTTTTAATGGGCCTTTTAAGGATTAAAGTCACTTGCTCAAAGCATACAGAATTTTCATCATTAGGTACCTAAATATTCAAGAAAATTGGGGCAAGAATGTTTTTGGGCAAAAAAATAAAATATCACATGACAGCTTTCGAATATCTTCAAAGGACTCTTTTTTCTTCTTTGTCACATCTTCTGTATAGTCTTAGTTTTCCTTGTAACATCTTAGATTCTTATTTTGTTTCCAAATAAGTTGGTGTATAATAATGTTGAAAGGTTTCAGGTCCATCCATGCATGACTTTGGTTTTTGAACTTTGTTGTTCCATCTTAAATGTAGTTCCTCGAAAGTAGCCCTTAAAAGTCGAATTCACTCAGCAATTTCTTCATTTCGTTGCAAAAAAGCGAAAACGAATAATTCTTTAAATTATTTCTTGGTTAAAAAATAAATGCCGGTGACAATTCTAGGGCCATAATTTCTGGAAAAATTTTTGAAATCAAACTTATTAGGAAAATTAGCCACCTCTGGACTAAGCACAATAATTTCCCCCCTTCCATTTCAAAATTTAAAAAGTTACTAAAGCCCGATTTATTCGCTTCGAAAGTTAACGTCCTTTCCCATTTCTCCTAGATTTGTTCATTGTCATGACATTTCTCTATGGATCACTATTCGCAATCTCTCATTCCCTTTTAAAAAATTGTAACAGTTTTCTTCGTATTCAAACGCTGACGTCATACTAATACAGTATAGACAAACAATCAGATCTAACCTTGATCACTTCCTTTTTACAGTAAAACTATCTTGTAAATTGCACACCAAAATCACTTTTATGTTTCTTGTTATTGATTTGTATTATTAGTTTGGATAAGTTATATCTATCCAAGGTGTAATTAGATGAATTCTTCATGGTCGGTTACGTTTACAAATAAACACAACACTTATATGTATGTGTATAGGTATGATACATAAAATGTTAATTTCATACGATTTCTTTACAATTTCTTGGTAGATATTTCAGTTTGTGTTAAAAAGTAATTTCAATTTCACGGTGTTCAGCTAATTAAAATGCTACATAATATTTGCATTCATTTCTCAAATAATGGATAATCAAAGTTGTTATAGTTATAATAGCGCAACGAAATTTGATTTGACTGATGAAGGCTGATCCTTTTTAAACCATATTTACCGGTGCTCTTTCTTATATCTTATATTCAGTTGGATGTTATTAATCCAACTGATAACTGACATTAAGTCTGTAATTAAGTAATTATATTTAATTGGTTAATTATTTTTTAGTTTTGTGTAGCACATATATGGAATTTTTAGTATTACATAGAATCCTAAGAATTCCACGTTCAAGGATCCAACCTTTACGCGCAGGGTTTAAAAACTGTTTCAGTTTTTCCTCACATTTGATGGTTTGTTGCACACACATGTGATATTATGGTAATGTGAGTGTAAGGAATTCTGTATTTTATTGTATATGTATATAAAATGGATTATAAATTAGTTATTAATTTGATCTTGAAGTGGTTTCAATTTGCTGCTGTTTACTTGGCTACCGCTTGACATTCTATATGGTCAGTTCTGGACAAAGGCCAAGGCTTACGCCTACGAACATTAAACAACAAACTGTTCACATCACTATGAACTTATACTACAAATACTACAAAAATTTCCAAGCAGGGAGTTGGATAATTAATGGTATTTATTTTTCAGTTTTTATCGTTTTTCTCATCGTCGTCTTCATTTGTTTGCTTTGCGTTGACCGGAAAAAATTCAAGAGTTGAAAATGCGCATGTTGAAACTGTTGACCCCATTGGATTTTCAACAACAAAAAATTATATAATAATTTTAACTAAAGAGATTTCGAATCATGTGCCTTTAAACTAACACGTAAAACAAATCTAATTGAATTGAAATGTGGTGCTTACGTCACCCATAATAATAATAAAGTAAAATATCACATTCCTGATTTATTTACATAATTCCTTTATTTGTTGCTATGATAGAATGTGAATTATCATGGACTTGGAAAGTGCTATCGCTTGTTTTCAATGCATTCAGCTTAAGTAAATTCACCTTGAACGCTTTTCTTATTTGTGACATTTCTATAAGTACCCCGGCATTCTTTTCAATATTTATTTGAGGTTTAGATAATCTTGTTGCAGATTTCGAAGTCCGTTCTTTATCTTATCCAGCATGGTACATGGTACACAAGATCAAGGATTTTTTCATAGAGCAAACAGCGGATTTCGTCAAATAGGCAATCAGTTGCAGGAGTGTAGTCCTGAAAAAATGAGCCGGGGCACCTACAATCCTTTAGAATGAAGGAATCTTAAGGATCTGTTCTATAAAAAATAACGGCAATAATAATTCCATTTTTGCAAGCTTAATCTTACAAGTAAAATTTTGAGTAGATGCATGAGTATCTTTTTATTAAATAAAATATACTGTATTTTTGTATTGTATTTTATTTTCAAATTTTATATATTAAACTACAGAATTCTTGATTCTTTACTGTAAAAAGTTTACTTCGCTTTCTCTAGTTAACACTCTCAACGTCAGGGCTTCAAATTATTAATAATATTATGCCCCCCTTGCCCCTCTCTGGGTGCGCTAATGTTTTTGCTTCCTGCGGTTTAACACTCAAGGTGGAAATTAAAATTACCTAGATTCCTAGATACCAACATCAAACTATGATTAAGTTATGTGGCTTCATTAGAAGCAATAATATATTTAATAGTTTTTCCTACAGTTTTACGAAATATTGTGAAAGTTTATCTAATATAACAATGAGAGAATTTATGCATCCATTGTTGGAGATTAACCACTGAACTATAACCGTTTAATACAGCAAACCAAATGTCAGTTGTTGTGGTAATAAAGTTCGTCTTCGTGCAGAAGGAAAACTTGTTTGCAACTGTAATCAATTGATAGATTTGTAGGAAAACTGTCGTCAAAATTTCATAGCTTTGATTTGATTTCTACATACATACAAGATGCAAAATTACGTTTTGATTTCACAGACTATAATTTAAATAATTGTCTAGATTTTCACATTGCAACCGCAAGTCGAACACAATTCCAGTAGCAATTAAAAGCACAAGATATACACGACAATAAAATAAACTGTATAATTAACAGTTTAAAGTTGCATTTAGCGGAACAACGCTCAGCTTTTTACCATTACCATTGACGATATTTATTGGCTTGATGGTTGGAAGTCTGCACAAAACACACATACATACACAATAAATATCGCCTTTTAGGAAGAGGAAGCATTAAACATGTTGCGTAGAATATTTTATAAGCCCTTTAATTATGGTTTTAGTGGCGGCAGTAAGCGTTTTTACGATCGCATTTTTGTCACGAAATATTTTAGAGCCTCTAAGCAAAATAATCCTTAGCTAATTGTGGTAGTATAAGTACTAATAAGACAATGCAACATAAACAACAATGTTGTAATAAGCTTAAATTTAACACTGGATATATTGGATAATAAACACCGGTCAGTTGTATCGGGCCAGATAACAGTTAACGCAGAAACCAAGTAATTTCCTGCATATGTGAGATTTGATTTATCGCATTGCCCATCGGTAATGTTCTTCTGGGTGCCTTATACAGAGGGACTCGTCCACGTTTAATCGATTATGGTATATACTGGTGATGGTCAAGCGAAAGAGAAAAATATACCTACAGGTGGATGTAAGAAGAAAAATGCCAGAGATAAAATGCGATTATGGGCAAATGATATTATAAATGTCGAAAACTTTTTTCATCATATTTCATCGTCTTGTAAGTCATTTGTAACGACTATGATGTGCACTGGCTAATAAGTAATCTGGGGGAATATCTATCTACTTTCTACATATTAGTACTTATCTTCGTAAGACTTTTGTAGAGGCAATACTAGAACCTGTTAGGTTTTTAGAAATATTATTTGAAGACTCTATTGTTGTGCCCAGTTTAGCCACCACATTCATAAATGATCTAAATTATAATAAAAACCCAAAATATCTTAACTATCTTCAGCTAGCAAGTTTCAGTGGATATAATAGACCTGTTCTGTTAATTGTAAAATTTGTCTAGGATTGTGAGCTATGTGGCTCTAATCACAATCAGTAGTAAACTACTGTCCACAAATATGGTATAAAACCGCCACGACGGCTCATCAATCCGCTCAATTAACCAGCATTAAAAATCCCATAAATTAAAGCGAACTTATTACAGGATCGCTGAAACATTTCCGCAGTTACTTAAGTCCCTTAAAAGGAGCCCACGGTTAGATGGACGCCATTTCCTTCAAATATGATTATATAAACGACTGTATGTAGTCGTGAATCGCACACTTTATATCTGCCACGTTTCATATCTTCAAAGACTACCCGCTGACAGAGCACCAGCAATTAGTCGGAATTTTTACGCGGGTCTAACAAGCAGCAGTTCAGGCTTCTTGGGGATTTATGTGGTAGTGAGTGAGATATGAAATGGAACGTGTGTGTGTGTGGTTGGATCGTTGGTATTGACCAAAGAAGCAAATCTGATCACAAGAATGCGGAAAACTGCATGATGAAGACTGCATGACGCGACCGCGTGTGTATGTGATCTACTATGTTTTATTTTCTAATGTATATCACTTTAATAAACCGTTAGAGATGTCGTGGTAATTTGCAATTGAAGGACAGTTTATTAACTCGCGTAGAACAAGTTTAAACCCTTAATCTCTTTCATTTTATAAGTAAAATTGCTGATGATGATCAATCAAATCATCCAGCACAAAATATATAGCGATTAAGACAGATTTTGTTTAGCTGCAGGCGTGTTGCACACAACAATGCCCAGATAATATCTTTAATGCCATATAAAGATTTTCTTGCACAAGCGAATCAAAGTTGAGCAAGGAATAAACCAAGTGTAAAGGTTCATATTATAACGCACAAAATCTCAGTTGGAATTTGTTGCACTTTTCGAAAATTTTTACTAGTCTGTAAATCAACTTAATTGCGCAATGCTGAACTTTAACCTGAACTATTTATTTTCTTATCCAATAGAATTGTGCAAGTTTATCAATTTTTTTTATATAGTTAACGTCTTTTGAGTAAAATGTCAAAACCAAAACCGATTTCATTCTGACTACCTGGTGATTAAAGTTATAAAAATTTAATTACCTCCCATGTCTTTCACAGTCCAACTCTCAAGTTTGTCTTCTTGTTGGTGGTACGTTGGGCATTTTAATCGCATAATGCCAGTGATTTTTCGGGCCGTCCGCCTTGATCAGCATTATTTATAAGCACAATAAAAGGTTATTTAAATTCAGGCAGTGTTTTAAGGTTAAGGAACCGTAAATGGTTTTGATATGTTGAACATACAGTAAAGTGCATGTCCAATGCTGGGCGCAAAAATCATTTTAATCACATCGATTCGCCCAAAGCGAATTAAATTGCGAATTATGCAAAGGAGAAATTGGTTTTGTCGTAAAGTTTTTTTCTTTTTCGTTTTACATCAGAGATCTTTGTAAATTATATGGTTGTAAACAGATGGACTGGAATTTTGTAATTATTATTTTGTTATGGGGCCTTTAAAAATTAAAATGCTTGATAAAATGTTTTATATTACATCAGGCACTTGGAATAATTGAAACATTTTAATTTGATGCTGTGAATTGATATAAAATTCCAGCGTACTGAAATATAAACTCGTCTTAAGTCATAAATATTCAATTTATAAAATAAGCAACCTTATACAATAATTATTTTGTATGACCTCAATTGAACTATTGTATACTTTATAAAAAACATTGAATTTTAGAAATAATTTAAGAAATATGTCGAAATTTATAATAGACAAAATATTAAAAATTTGCATTTCTCTGAAAACAAAAATTATTTATTTTTTACGTTTCGATAGTAGTTTTCGGACCATAATACAGGATGTTTTTTAAAAGCACTGACAAACGACAACTGGAAATTCTATGATCCAAAATATACCTACAAAATTAACGCAATTTACCTAAATTCTCTTTTGGGAAAAATAGGATGTTTAAAAACAATTTCTGCAATTTTTTTCTTTTTTACTTAATTTTTTGATAAAATAGAATAGATTTTTAAGCAAGAACTTTTATTGTGTTGAAATTTTTGTAAAATTTACAATGTTGTGTTTTTTCAAAAAATTTTAGAATGCCTGCTTTTCAAGGATCTACGTGTAATATTATACTAACCTAACATGGGGTATAATTTCCATAATTTTATTTTAAAAGTAAACGTAAGACAGGTAAAATAAAGATGTGTTTACTTAAACCACCCTATTAAAAATAGAAATCAAGAACACCAAAACCTTTTTCAGACTTACCACCATAAATCGCATAGAATACTTTTCAAAATCGCACCAAGCATTTTATTTACCTGCAACAACAAAACAAAGTTAGTCTTCGATCAAAATGATTTTTTAAGTGTGTAATTCGCCCTCAGGTGTTTTTCCTATACAGTTATTAACGTCGGCACATTATCAAATCTTAATTATCAAATAACCTAAAAATCGTCACATAATTGTGGCACTTTAGGAACATGAGACAAAAACTGATAATACCGTTTATTATCGTGTTAATGCCTCGAGGGGGGATGTGAGAATGGACTTCAATAATTGTCCCTGCGGCTGCTAGACGGTTACCGTTACAAATACCGACGTAGTGAAAGCGATCATGATGCGATTCCACTTGATACATCGGAAACCGGTGGATTCCAGCCGAGAATGGAAAGTCTCACCCAATTCAGATCATCCATATACATACACTAATTCACTAATTAGCAATTTTTAATACAGTTTTTGTAAACAATACGAGAAATTCTTGCAATTCGTGAAAACCGTAGGTGATTTTTAGAAATTTCCTCAGACTAAATCGCTTAAATCCATTTAGTGCTAACATGTTTTTATTGATACAAATTTGGCTATAAAATAGATAACCCGGAGAAAGTTCGTCCATTCGACATGTCCAAAATGGACAATTCAGTTGTTACTTGCAATATTAGTCGAGAGTGGCTTTTATAAATGTATCCTCAGGGTATCCCACCAGGTAGATTTACAAGCCGACATCACCGTTAAATTCCCTATAGCAGATCGCGTATTGTGGATGTGCTAATCTAAATTCAGTGGTCGTTCAACCAACTATAACCACGTGGTCTTTTGGTCTTTACACATCCACACTTCCTACTTGTAAAGTTTCCGAATAAGAGTTTTTAGCCATAATCAAACAACTTTTAGAGATAATTAATTACGGCTTGATTAATATCTGGAAATACTAAACATTTTTTTCTGAAACCTAATACTCGAAATGATTAATAAAAATACAATTATAATGGAACTGGGTACATAAATCAGTATAATGGGGTCAGTGTATGCTAATTTTATTACTTATTATTTCATGTTATAGACATCAGTGATACAACTAAATCTAATCTATAATGGTACGCAGAGTTTCGCCATTATTTCCTCTTGCCGTAGATTATTGGGCAATGAATGATTCCTGCACACCACTTATATGTATAATTTTCAGTTAATTCAAACTGGAAACATTTGAGAGATTTTTATCACAAATCAAATTTTCTATTACAGTAATTATAGGTTAGCAGCATACTTATAACGGTTTATGATAAATCATTGTTTTTAATACATGTGTATGCGGTTTTAATTTATTGATTTAATGGGTGTCCCAGTCGTTTATCCTGCAAATTAAGATAAGAAAGTTTTTGGAGGAATTTCATGCTTTGGAACACATTTTTTTCTTGCACAATTTACCGATATGTTTATAAAGTGTATAGTGAGGTAAAACATCAAATAGTTTTTATGTGTTGAATGGATATCAATTTACAGAGTGAATATATTGATTTCTAAAGTTTCAATCGATTGGGTTGTGTAGGACGTGACAGGTTGAGAAGTTTCAACTAGTTTGCAAGTAGAGAAAAAGAAATTTCTTAAAGGTTTTTTCAGGCGAGTTCAGCGAGAAATCAAAAGGTAAGACCGTATAATGTACGTTTAGTTTAGAATTTCATTGACTGCATCGAAATTTATGGATTTAAATTCTTTCTTTGAGTTTAAGCCTGTTTCAATTAAAAAACAAATAATTTTTTGTATTTTTTCCTTTAGCTAGTGTTGGTCATTTCTGGATATAAAAATGAAAATATAAAGGTGATCCCTGTAGATATACTTACATATTTAGAAAAATTCATCTAAACAAGTTAGCATGTAAGCATACGAGCCCTAACAACTAAATGTTCGGACAAAAGTAAATTTGATTTTCTTTTCTCCATACGCGCAAAAGTTATCTAAATTAACTTCCATAACATTGATGGTTTTTTCTGTTATAATGCCAACATTTGGTTATATAAAAACAAAAATTTCGTAATAATCCGCTCGGCGTTTCCAAAACTGTGGCACTTTAACCTAGCAGAATGGGAAAATTGTAGAAACAAATAGTTATTATTTTCAAAACGTTTTGGATCTAGTAGTCGGATTTTGATGAAATTTACTTTATTGCAAAGCTGGATGTTGGTTTTCTTTACAAAAAAGTTACACAAGTTTTTATTTGGTGATTTTAGGCATTTATCGGAGCTTCAAAGTTGCACCTTTAAAAATGTTAGAATTTTCTAGTAACTGTTTTAAAAAATCACAGTTTTGAAACCGCTGGTTGGAATTGTGTCAAAAAACCTTTAACTCAAAGCTCAATAATCGTACTATATTGAAAAAATCCTGAAATGTTAATATGATTTTTTTTGCATTTTTTTCGAGTTCCACAGTTTACTTTTCAAAAAACGTGTTTTTGAGGGCACTACCTACATTTAAATAATCACAGTTTTGGAACCGCTGGTTGGATTTTGGTAAAATTTACTTTATTGCAAAGCTGGATGTTGGTTTTATGTACAAAAAAATCTCCAAGTCTTTATTTGGTGATTTTAGGTAATTTTCGTAGCTTTAAAATTGCACTTTTAAGATGTGACGTAATTTTATAACTATACATACTGTTTTTAAAAATCACAGTTTAGGAAGTCGTTGAAAACGACATAAAGGTGTTTTCATGGCCCTCATCCAGTGCGGACTTAAATGTCATTGAAATTCTTTCGGCATAAAATTAAACGTATATTCTACGCAATAATCCACCAAGTACCATTGGGGACTTAAAGACCAAAATAGAAGAAATTTGGGACAGTTTGACGCCAGAATTGTACCAAAATTTGATAAATACAATGCCTGCTAAAATACAGGCAGCTATTAAAGCAATAGGAGACGTAATCTCTTATTAATGGTCCTAAATTAAAAATTATCTCAACATTTAGTTGCAAATTTATTTTGTAAAATTTGCTAATTATTAAAGATAAAATATTGTTAAATCAAATAAATAATTTTCTTCCATGCATAATATTGTTATTAAGGCTTTATCTTATTGTATTGTTAGGTGTTTATAAATTATTTGCGTTAAATTTCCAGTTCTTCTTTCATACTTCAAAAATTTACTTTTGACCGAACATTTAGTTGTATTATACACATATGCATCTATAAAATCTGCTTTGGTAATTGTAATTTGAGACTACAGAGAAAACGATTATAAACAAACAGGTACAAATTCGACTCCGCTTAACGGGACTCTAGCCATTGTCGTAAATTTTGCCAATATTTTGATGGCAATTATCTCAGGTTTAATATATTTCATATAATTTCTCGTAATGTACGGTTATGTTCAGAGTTCCAGTTACATTGTGCATTTCATTTTCTTAATTATTACAAATATCTCGTACAACATTCGACCTCTCTTCCTCGTTCGGTTTTTCCTCCCCGAAGAAAAATCACACTCTGTACTCGTAATTTATCACGTATCTATGACTTTGATGTAGATGTTAATCGAGTGGTATGTAATTTAATGTGCGCCCATACACTATGAAAGATAAAATTAATCTAAGAAATTTCATAACTATAATATACTGTACAGCATTCACGATTCTATTGTACAACTATTATAGTTAATTGATATTACTATGACATATAAAAAGTTGCATTTGATCGTGACCAAGTCTATCCGCGCTGATATCCGTGACATGAACTTAACATCTAACTCTTAAATTATTGCATTCCACTAAATGCAACATGTGTTTTGTTGCATACACTTCCGAACATCCAGTTGCAAAAATGTGGAATTCTTTGTATGTTGCCACATCCATTGGTATTTAAATTATTCGCCTGCCATTTAGCAGTTTCGAACCTATAAGGATAAGGCCACACACATACAATTCGTAATTATTTTTCTCTGTGTACAGTGTGCCCTCCAATAATATTCCCAGCGGAACAACCGAAAAAATTCCTTGACATTTTGCATCAGGCACCCAGGCAAATTAAACATCATGAATGGATTATTGTATGTTAATCGACGCCACCATTCAATTGATTAAATAAATTGTGCAAAATAAAAATAATTGCAGTTGACTGGCTTTACGTATTTGGTATTTAATGCCTTGGAATAACACAGCACACAGAGGAAATAAACTATACCAGTAGACAGTGAGTTATGCAAATCCTTTCTGGACTTTCTGTTGAACTATTGATAAATATTATCGATTTTCACTTAGGAAATAATGAGTTTATTATTAAGATATACAAATGCGATAGGTGATTATGTTATAATTTATTAATAATATAGTTCAAATCTAATTGAAATTCCATAACATTACAAATTTGCCACGGTTGAATTGAATCCTTGACAATATTACTAAATTTGTATTGCTTTGGATTAGAATTCGTTATAAATGCTACATGTCTAACATTGACTCCTAAATTAATATAACCTAATTAAAGCTATTTTATTTTGCAAGGCTATAATTAATTCTAATTATTAAGTCAATTATGTAAACATGACGGCGTTTTTCTTCGCGTAAGCAGTTGACAGGCTGAAGTTTACATGTCCTGTAATTATATTTGAAGCTCTTTGAATTTGAATAAAAACCTTTCCAACTAGCGATTATAATTGTCTAATTCCATTGTTGTGCTGCAGGAAATATATTTTACGAGTTGATTAGGTGCAGTTGTTTCAGCGACCTTTATGGCTAATTTACCGAAAACTGAAAAGCTCAAAAATCTCTAATGGAATTCTGTTTGTAATTAATAGCTGTGGAAAACTATTGTCAAATTACAGGAAATTATTCGAAAAATTCCGAATATTTTGTTTACTTGTTTTATTAGTTGTTAGCGTTTTTTCTAAAGGAATAAATTAATTATTTCGAAGGACGGATTTTATCTGTTGTATCTAATTCCAGCTGTTAATTTTGTTCCATTTTTATTTAACTGCAAGGAAGTATTTCTATCCATTTCAAATTTCTCTTTTGGACTTTATTTAAAATTTCCTCAGTATTGTATAGTATGTACAGCCTTGAGGTATAATGTCCAATAGTTTATTACTTTAGACTACAACGTTTTTATATTAGTGTTGGATCCAATGTAAAATTATAAACGCGGAGTTTTGTTGTTGTTTGTTCTTGCTGTTAAAATTACAGTTAAATTTGCAAATAAAATGTCAGACAAACCAGTAAAAGTGATCAAAACTATAATTAAACTACATTACCACTATTAAAATTTAGCAAGGACCTCAATTAATTTTTTCCAGGCTTTGCATAAATTTACATAAACAAATCGGTTGAGTTTTCGGTTTAATTTTTTTCCTCATACAATGTAATCTAATTTAAATTTAATCGTTTTTATATTGAGTTTCACTTTCTTATTATTATTATCATTCATTACCATTATTATACAAAGGTAGCTATAAAAAAAATAAAACTAGTTAAGTTAGATTACGCAGTTGATGGTTAGACATAAAGTTTTTTACTGCTTTAGTTTTCTCGTACAACTAATTATTAATATGGAATTTCGTTTGATATTCATCATGTTAGTTGAACTTTCTATATAAATTAAAACAAAATGACACAGTTCCTTTTTAAATATATCTACTGCGAGTTGGATACTTTCATTGGAATCTTAGAAACGTTTTTTCCACGAAACGCACTTTCATAGTTCGCGCCAAAACTAAATTTTTAGTTAATTTCGACAAAGCTGCACTAACCTCTTTATCTCAATGAAATCGGTGATTAAAAGCTGGAGCTCTTATTGGAACACAAACACTTGTCATCGGCAAGGGTGTGGTACTACTGTTAAATTCCAATATATTGAATATTGAATAATTTGAAATCGTCCACAAACGTAAAATTTACAGCCTTCAGATAAGAAAAATAAATAACTACACGTTAGTAATACCTGTGCAATATTTACTGGGTTCTTAAAAATAACTTTTCAATATTGGTATAAAAGATAAGAGTATAATCGAAGATAGGTATGGAGTTTCTTGGGTTACAGGAAAAATCAAGTTAAGTCAGTATATTACTAATATATTCAATGTCACTTACAATCCTTTATAGAATAAACTTTATACTTATAGCTGTATTTTTTGTATCAGGTTAAATTGAAGCTGCTGGTTCAAGGTAAATGGAGAGGTTTTCGTTACTGAAAATGAATATTTTTTATACCACTGTATTTTATTTACCTATAAGATGTTAGCTAACAACGAACAGATAAAAAATATATAGAAAACATATTTACATAAGAAACTTTTCACTTATCATCTATTGCAGGCATTTTGTTAGAATTCTTGGTAAATATTTGTACCAAAGTAATTTTAAACAGATTTAGATAATGCTTGAAGTTTAGCACAAAAAATAAGAAAATGTAGCTTAATATTGTGACGTCATGAAGGTAAATTTACTTTTTCTTGGTTAAAATAGAGTACAAAATAATTCGGCGATAGAAAAATCAGGAAAAAAGTTAGTGAATTTTTCTTGTTTGCCAGGGAGAATCATTAGAGTTCTTTAAGGCCTTTGATAAGGCTTAGGAAACGTCTCCTTTTAAAATTGAGCAAACTATAAGGATTAGAGGAGGTTTTCTCAAACGGATATCCAGAGTTTTTAACAAAATTTTAGTGTCTTCTCAAGTAAACAAGAGGTTCGAAGTCAAGTTCCCCAAGGTTAACTCTTGGGGCCCTTTTTTTTAATTTTCTTAATATCCTGCTTTAAATACACAAATGATTCTAAAATATATGGAATCTTCCTCGATAAACTGACCTAATAAATTTAATTTTTGCGTAATGTTATTGAAAAGTAGTTCGAGAAAAGAAAAGGTGCTTTCTTGAAAATTTTGGTATAACAATTTTCTCGAAATTCGTTTCTAAAAACGCAGAAGCTGACTAAGATTAAAATAAGTCTAACATTTTATTTCAAAATCATTAGAAGTTTTTGTTATAAATACAAAACCTTACTGATGACTTTTTTTGAAAATTTGTATAAATAAAAATAAAAATACGAAGTAATAAGGAATTTTCTGGTTTTTTTAATATTTATTTTTGTGGATTACTTCCAATCCCCTAAACTAACATAATTATAACGGAATCCTGATGCAGTGGGCCTTTTTCCTTGCGTGGGTTGGCCTAACCAAATTCCTCTTGCCCAACAACTTTCGGACAGCTCGTGTCTTGTATGTACAACAAATTTCAAATTGAAACCTCAATGGCACATCCAACAAGTAAATAAACGTCTACAAACATCTCTTTCTCATCTTCTCGATGCGCCCCAATATACTTTTAATATTTCAATTCAATCTTGAATGGATATGCACACAATGGAAAAGCATACGCCTACTAATATTATATTATTGTGCAAAGCTACAAGAACTGTCCACACCTACGCCTTTACAAATTTTTTTTCGTCTTTAAATTCTTGTTGTTTGAACAGAAAAAGTGCCAGTGCGCCTGATGTAGGTATATGCTATAATCTTGACGGAAGAAAAAAAAATTACAATATGGATAATACCGAATGTACCTTGCAGCCTTTAAACTTGTCCCATGTTTGTGCTAATATCAAAGCAAATATGATTTATGAATTGATTGTTCGCAGGTATGTGCTTTATGTTTGTGATCCTCTTGGTTTTTTCTGCACATCGACAATTTCAATTATTATGCAGATCGCCAATAGGCGACTTTAACTGGAAATAAATTGAAACGGTTCACAGATAGAAAATGAACCTCGCATTGTCAACTTGTTCGTTGTTATGAATACAATTTATTCATAAAGAATAATAGGTTATACTAATTTTTTCTGTTTTGTTGGGTGTTGTGCTGTTGTGATTTCTTTTTGTAGTCTATAGCAGCGCACGCCGTCACGTGGGAGCTTTATTATAGTGTTTAATTTATTGAATCAAGCTTAGTTATCCTTGAATCAGGATCACAGTTTGAATATATCTTAATGGAAATTCTGTGTATTGAAATAATGTAATCGTTACTTTGCCCATAGAACATTTTTAGGTCAAAAAAATTGTATAGGCTTCCTATGCGAACAAACAATAAATTAAGAGATTTGTCTGTGTGCGTTTGCACGAATTTGTTTTGTAATGCCTGGAAAAGAAATGCCAATTAAAATTGTTATCAATCTCGATGTTATAGAATGTTAATTAATTTTATGTGTAATTCGTCCTCGGCTTTTGCAGAACGCAGAGTGTTTTAATACTCAACATTAATTAATTCTTACTACTTAATTAAAAGTTTTCTTAAAAAACTCCATCAATCAATTTACTAACCAACAATACTAATTATTTACGTTTAATGAGAATAATTAATCAAAAATCAACTAGATTAAAACCAGTTCCAAATTCGAGCATTATGCTTTACAATCGTTATAACTAAGATTATTATTATTACTTTTGAGTGGCGTGTATATGTGCATGTGTGTGTGGATAAAATAAAATGTGAAGTGGGTCACATTTCGCCCAAGGACCCGGAAACTGGGCAGATTTCTCGAGGAGAGCGCGCGCGGCTACCGAACTTTTATATCAGAATCACAGACAAGTTTCATAATCTTGATTTATTTTTATGAATCCAATTTAACTCAAATTTGTATTAAGGAAATAATTCTGCTTAATAATTTTATTCCAGCAGTAAGTTGAAACTGTTTCTCATTAGGGTTATGGCATAATTTAAATTTTTAGTACTTAAATTTAACATAAAATCAATATTGGCCATTAGGTAGAAGAAAAAATATTATATACCGGTTAAAATGATTAAGTAGTATTTACAGGTTAAAGGCAGTCGTTATTTTTAAGTGATTTTAATCGAGGCAAGAATTGCTTCATATAAGTACCACCATTTAAAAAAATCCAAATTTTTTGTCATTATTTCCGGACTCCCCTTTTTAAAGATTGGAAAATCAGTTGGTTATATTATTTTTACATAAAAATAAATTTGACAAATATAAATGTAACTTTTTCAAAAAGCATTTCTTGGCCAGCAGTTACTATTCTATTCGAAGAGATTATGATTTAAGTCATTTTAGGAATAAAGAAATACGTAAAAATAATGAAATAGATTCAGCTCCAGTGAGGTTAGATTAAGATTTTAGTAATAAAAACTGATACTTTTATTTAGAATTTAGAGAAGTGGTTTAAATGCGGTAGAAATTGGAGTTCCTTCATTAGGTTCTCAATTTTTTTGTAATCGAAGTTCAAAAAGGTAAATAAAATGGTTCTTTGTTGAAAATTTTATGATAAGAGAATAATGTTATTGAAATCTTCTATTGAGCTACTATACATATACTTGCGCACAAATTCTATTAATTTTCTACTGTGTTCATATTTTCTATACTATGAAATTATCGTTTTAATGTAGCCCCTTTATCTATGCCGTATTATTCAGTGAACAAGCCCAAAGCCATAAAATCCAGTAAACAAACATAATATTCCCAGCACCTGGCACAAATTTATAACACTAATATTAATTTGTACTAAGATCGTTTTGCATCCAACTGTTTAAATAATCTCTATTTTCCTCCATTAGGCGAATTTTATGAAAATTTAACAACCATAAACTGAAATGACTGTCGATATTCCAATTTCCAATTCCATGTCTCTAACTACAGACTGCACTAGTTAATACCCATTAAAGTCCCTCCATGAAACAAGCACCACCAATAATAAAAACCACAGTACAAGTCCGGCTATTACATGGTACATTTTAATGCACCTAAAATGTTGCTATATAACTTTGTATGCTAATTGAACACATGCCATGTCTTGTATATTTAGTTGTTAGTTAGTCAATGATTGCATTAAAATCGTGTACTATTGTTTTGAAAATAAATTATATTCGTGGTGGTGTGGGTGTTTATGGTGTGCATCTGGTGGACACACAATCCAAGTCCAAGTGTCTAGTTAGTTACGTTTTCTTTTCTTTTGGCCAGAGGGTAGCTGGGTGATCTATTAGCTTCCCCCAGTGTGATGCTACAATAGCGCACCTTTTGACAGCTAGTTAGACTAATTCCTTACCAGATGGGTTGACTTGGAGCTCCATGGTACCTACAGGTATTTATTATCCCATTCTTTGTGGGACATGATGCACTAAAGCTTAACTTATTGCTATTCATTAGTGGTTTTTGTTCTGGTTATTCATTTGAAAGCTCATTTATAATGGCAGGAAGAAATCACCTAGACTAGTTGAAGTGATTTACACGTCATCAAATTAATGTCTATTATTAATTAACCTGTGTTCATTTGTATTGTGTCAGAAATGGTTACAAATTGTTTATAAGTGTGGCTTTTAGCTAAGCTTTAAGTATAAACTATTAGTTTTGATTTGTTGGTGAAATAATCGTAAAAGGTTTTGGAAAATTAAATACTTGTGCACCGGTGATAATTATTATTATTTGGCCCGCACCTAGAAAACTACTGTTGTAACCTTAAATTTTAATTAAAATTAATTTGAAACTATTAAATTTAAATAATTATGGTGTAGGTACGAATTTTATATCAGATTAACAGTCAACAGTTTGCTAAGTAAAATAAATACTAGCTGGAAATTAATAATAGACTAATCACGAAAACTAATCTAGGCACGTTATTGATTTTTTCCTACACGTGAGTACTACGAGAAAAAACAGTTAAATAGTGATTGAAAAAAGTTGATATTGGTTCGGTCATCAATACATATCTGATTAATTACAAATAATTACATACTACTCGTATTTTAATAGAAAATTCTTTATGAAATGTATTCTGTTTTGTAAACAAATTGAAAAAATAAACATGAATAAATATTTACCGTTCAAATTGTTTGTGTTGTGTAGGTAAAAATGTTTCCATAAAATTGACTAGTGTATAATTATTTTCCTTTTCTGTAGGCTGCGTTAGAAAAATTATATTTTGAAATTTTACGGAAATTAAGCAAATCTCGTCGTGGGAAATTTCCTATTATTATAATGATAAATAAATATATTCCCTTTATAATATCAAGTGTAGCTTAAAGCCACACAACACGATTTTAATAAAACAATTTACATGGGCACATATCCCTTGAAGACAAACACATAAATTAATATTTCTTTTCTAATACCAAACTATTATTGTTGGTATAATTCTTTTGTAGAGCTCATCTAACAATAACAATAAAAAATAATCACAATTTAAAGTTGAAACGAACCATAACAACCTTAACTTTATGTTTTGTAATAATAAAATTATTAACTGTTACAGTTTTGACATTTAAAATGGATATATAGCATCAGATGGCGTGTATATATTTTAATACACACTTTCATTTTCAATCATAACAACAACACAAGAACTAAACCGTCTGGGATTTTGTAATGTTGAATATAATACCATCGGGCCCGGTAATCTTAATAACTGTAACATTGTGCGGTTTTCGTTCTGAAATCGACAAACCCACATTGCGCTTTTTTATTATTATCACATTATTTAAAGTTGATGGTTGCTATTATTATTTTTATTACTGTTGCTTTGTTAGATTTGGAAATAGTGATTGTTTTCATTTCGAGGTAAAGGTGATGAATAGTTTTTTGGGGGGACTTTTACCACCTGCTGGGGTGGCTCAAACGGATTTCGTAGAATTTTATTAGCGAACAAAACAGCTAATTGTGCAAAGTGTAAATGCTGACTCAGTGGGGAGGTTTGGACGGGGTGTTCCAGATATTTTTCCAAGGAGAGTGGTCAGGGCCGCATCTAGCAAGGGTCCACTGGGGACCAGAATTGGGGGGTAAAACGAGTAATTGAGAAATAATTTAAAAATTCATACCTGCTAAGGCTTTTTTGGGCCTCATTTTGGGCCGTTTTTTGGAAAAATGAAATTTTCCTCATTCGGAAGCTCATTAAATAATAATCTAACATCATAAATTATGCTATATTTTTGGATTTTTTAGGGCTTTTAGAAAATTTCTATAATTAGTAATATCACCAGCGACATTCTATCTAAACTTTATCCCACTTTATAACAAATAAACTGTAACGTAATAAAAAAAATATCTGATGTGTTCAACACATGACTTTCTTATAACGATAGTACCACAATTACTTTTCCTAAAGAAATTAAGTTAAATTTCTTGTAATAATCGTGTTTCAATTTTAAGTGTTTCCAGCAATTTTCAAACAGTTTTCGGAAGTCTCTCTCGCACTTATTGCAATACGCATAAATCTGTCCTTGTCCCACTCATTATAACCAAATTTTACAACAAAAATAAGTTTTATTTTTTTTTGAAATTTTTTTAACGGAATATCAAAAAAAAGTATAAACAAAATTTGTTCAAAATTCAATTCTTAATCTAAAAATGTTAAAGAATAAAAAAATCTAGTAAATTGTTTATTTTTCAAGATATTCCTAAAAAACCTAAAAATGTCTTCAGGTTAGTACCACTTGTGTTGGTGCTAGATGAAAAACACTTAATGTGGCACCCACAATTTTGTTCAAACTCTTAAATATGAAATTTGGATCAAATCTGAGTTATGGTGGATACAGACAGACATACAGACATCATGGCGAAAATGATCAAAATGGATTCAGGGGCCCTCAAAACGTGTAAATCCATCAAAATCTCGAAGTCGAGAAACATCACGATCACTATACTTTCTTATTACTTCGTATAAGAAAGTAATTACAACATCGTCAGTGCAAAATTTTTGGTGGTAGTAATTCAAATGCAAGTTAAAGACCACAAGGCCACCAAGAATGCGCCAGATAATTGGTATTATTAAGATTTAAATTTCAAGTACATTTCGTAATTTATGATTCTGCAAATTTCGCATCCTAAAAATATAGTAAAGGGTCAAAATGGAAATTAATTAGGATGTTTTCGCAATTGGAATAAAAAAATTAAACATATGTCCAAATAATCATTTCATATTCAAAATCACACGTACATAATGAATGTTCTAAAGTCGGGATATATTTTGAAAAAGGTTCATGTTTGATAATAAATCCACGGCCAAATTTGGTGCACAAAAAATTGTCTGGTATAAAATGGGGCAAGTGTGACCCAGGAAAACAATGTATTCGCCCCTTTAATAGTTTAATTCTGAACATGTTTGGCGAATACTTCTGCAAATATTTCGAATAGTAGGAATTTTGTGCAATATGATATGTGATACATGTTTTTATAATATAACCGAGCACAATAAAATCACTCTCGTAATATCGCTTGCCCTATTGACCAACATCCAGAAGCACGATCCAATCTCAAGACATACGATCACGCATGCAACAATTGATTCTAATCATTTAATAATCTGTAATTCGATTTTAAAAACATGGCGGTGTCGCAACTGAGGTATTTAGCAACGCAAAACGCGTATATAAAAATTTATCTCACCAATAAACTAAATTAAGTTTCTTTGAAAATAAAATAGATAAATAAAGTCGTGTATATGTTATTTTACAATTACCAATTAACAAACAATATACAAGATTGTTATTTATCATTTAAAGCCGTACAGTTAGTCATTAAACGATTTTATGGCATGGGTCTTCTTTGTATGTGGCTGGCTGATGATGGTTGTTAATTAATACAATACAGTGTGTTCAGGGTACTTAAAAATAAATAGATATTATAAAGTACAGTTTTGGTCGTAAATATAACCGGGCTAAGGCGTGCTTTTTTCCATCGACTCGGTGCGCTCTCAAAAAGCTTTATTACCAAATAGACACACATGTACTCGAACGGATGCAATATAATATACTGTCAATATCTACAACGGGGCGCTCGTACAGTTCCTGATGGCCTCAGATAGGTAATCTGAGCCTCCATAACAAACTACACCAATTACTCTAATGAAATTTCCCTATAAGTGACTGTATTTGATGCCGGCGAGCAGCAAACTTTTGCAGTAAATATTCAGTTAAATCTCACGGGTATTGCCTTACGAACAAACCGATCGATTAAATTAATTATTATTACAAGTACCTTTATGTACCGGGATTAGAAACGCCTTCCAACATTTCACACAAAGTTCAATCTGTCAATAATTTACTGCGCATAGGATGATTTGCAGGAAATCCATGTGCTTTTTCCCGGCGACCTTAAAAGCATTTCACAGCCTTGTTGGAACGGGCAAAATACTTGGCTTGAGTCGTTAATTTTAGCGACCTTAGAGTGGACAATCCGCGAGAGCCCCAAAGCCATTGAATAAATAGAACTCAATCATGCGATATTAATAAACGTGTGAGTATTCAACCTTGTTTTCGATTAAATTCCGTTATTTTATGTGATTGTTTGCTTTGTTATCGCTTTTTTAATGTCTTTTGAAAGAGAGAATATAAGACAGAAAAAAAAACGAAACTTTTACTGTTATTTCATTTTTCCGTGTATTGATTTTATTGCTTTGTGTCACTATAAATCTGGACACGATCCACCGGAAATCAATTATGAGATTACCTACAACGATTCGAGTGTGTGGGTGTTGATTATCATTTTTCATGTTGTTTATTGCATGCACAGACACAAAAAATTGAGGTTTTATTACGTAACGTCTGGAGCTACATAAAAAAGTGAGGAATGTAAATTAAAAATTTTAGGCAAATTATTAGGAGAAAGTTAATCATTTTAGACAATTTGATAATATTGATGAGATTTAATATTTGGGAAGTCTCAGTGATATCATCTTCTACTATTTATCTCTAAGCCTGCAGTGATTAACGCGTTCTTTTATCCATTGATGAGTAGCGACATCTATTACTTCACTGTGCAGGTAATGATAACGTAAGTAGTGCCATCTACACCTATGTTATTCTATTACTGTGCATGAATCAGATTTTAATTTTAATTGCATGTTTGCAGTTTTCAGATATTCCTGGTTGATTTATGAGATAATCGACCAGCTAAGATGGCAATAAAATGAAATTAATGTAAATAACTCTGGCTTATTGCGCAAAAGCTCGAAGCAAAATCCAACCACCAGTTTATGAGAATAATGTGCGAAAACTGAAACTAACCTACACGTTTTATCTAAAGGTGTGAAATTGCAAACATTTTTGATGATGCCGGCCAGACACTCTCTGTACAGTTGGTCTATTGCAGAATCATTGGTGGGCGGATGAAAAACACTAACTAATAAAGAAAGTTACAACAATGCAATAAGAATTATTATGAAATCATGAAACTTCGATAGGATTTATCATTTTTATCCGGGTAGTATATATAAAGTTGCAACCCACTTGGCAATACAGATATTGTGGGCTGATTGTTGATTTGCACTTTTCTGCGGAAAAAATAAAAACTTGTCTAAAGTTCGTAATCGTTTTGTGATTAATTATTCCATGGGAAAATCACTCAAGCGTGGACATAATGTAAATAAACAGCTGTTTCGTAACCCTAAAACATTTTTTCAGCATGTAGGTTTCTCTTCTAACTTTGCATTGAAATTTCCGAATTACATTGAGAGTTTATTAATGAATTTTAGCGGAACATTATCATCACTATATATATATTATTAATGTGTGTTAAATGTTTTATCTACGGCAATAAAACATATACAAGAATATTGCTGGATCGTGATTAGAATAATATAAGAAACGCATTTACATGATGACATATATGGTCTAACAACGCAGACAAAACCTGAAACAATATATCTAGTAATTAGCAGTAATTAAGAGCTGAATAAGACATGAAACAAATCACTAACTATATTTTTTGTTGCTGTGTGCTTCAATTTGTTTATTCAAATTACCTGTAGCAGATAATTATTTTGTAGCATTAGCATAATTGGAAATATAGATACATGTGGCAATGGTACAAACCGCTAAAAAACACTTGGTATAATAGACTCGTAATCTTATCATTTTCCTGCAAAATTGGAACCTTGGGTTTATCTATTTCTATAACCTTCTATGATTTCTTCGTCTAATTATTTTTTTATGATCCTGGCATCAGGAACTATTATAGAAATTTATTGTTGAAGTCGTTATTACAACGATTTATTGTTACTGCATGCGTCAATTTTCCCATAATTGTGGGAAATGTCAATACGAAAATTAACTAGTTACTCTTGGGCTGTTGCCCTTTTCCACTGATGCGGTTAATTTCAGTGTAAACTATGCAAAAATTGTAATTAAATTGCATAGAAGATTATGCTATATGGGAACCTTGACAACTGACATATAAGCTGCAGTTATCTTCAAGATGCTGATAAATTAAATAATAACCGTACAATTAAAATGATAATATCATAATGCGATAGATATATATTAAAACATATTAACATTAAAATTATTATTACCTTGAATGGCGCAGTATTTTTCACTTGGTCTATAGTAATCATGCCAAGCTAGTTATTAAGTGCTTCGCTTGTACGATTAATATTTTTTTATATCATCAAATCAAATACCATAAGTTTAGTTTGTCTTCAGACCTTCATGCAAAACCGGCTTCGTTATGATTTGTTAGTTGATGGTAATCTTGTAGTGGTTTATGAAAATTATTGAAAAAGTAGTTTTCAGAAATTTTATAATTTGAGCCCGGCAGAGAATAAATTCTAAAATACCTAACAAATAGTTTTTAGAATTATTAGTTATGTCAAAAGTTTCCTAAATATATTTCGTGAGGTTAGCTTGTGCAACTAGAGAGGAAAGTGTAGGGGAGCCAAACGTGTTTTTGCTTATACAAAATATCCTTGTCGAATAACGTGATAAAAAACGTAATTTGCAACAGATTTTAAAATTATTCACACTTAATAATAAACCGTTCAAAGTTTGGTTTGGAGTAAAGTTTCATTCTGTAAAATGCTACACTATTATTCACTTACGACTGAAGTCTATTTAAAATGGTTCCATCCCAGAATTGTTACCTTTTAACAAATGCACACCCAAGGCAATAACTTAATAGAAGTTCCATTCAAGCGCGAGCCAAACAAATCAAAGAAACATTAAACGCATTTAATTTCGGTCTAATTTATGTAGCAGGGCACCTGGGGACCCCTACACACAAAACATATTATACTGGAGCCGACCTCCAGAAAATTAATGATAATTAATTTAACACCATCCTAAACAAGCATTTTCTGAAACAAGACATGGTTGGAGGTTGATGGCGACTTATAGACATAATTCAAAAACTAATATTGGTGGGGCTGGTTTTTAGCAGTGACAGGAACAATTAATAGATGCCCTGGGTTATGTGGTGATTTATAGTAGAGACTCATTAGGCCCCGCGGAGTCAACACGCGGCTTCAGACGCAAAACCGCCCACACTTTGCCCGTCCATTCATCATCTCACATTATAATTACCATTATGGGAACAATCTGCACTTCGATTACAATGATTTGCTACAGTGTAATGATTGTAATCGCGCGTGGTTTGATCGTTATTACAGCGGTGTGAGAGAGGTGCTTTAAAATTTCAAAAAACTGTGTTTTGGAAACTTGATGGGAACGTTGTTGCGTTCGTTGGTTAGAAATATTTAAATTATAGACAAACAATGTTAACTCATATTAAATGGGATTTTTTCTACTGGTTCGCTGGTTGGTTGGTATGCATATACATAAACCTCATCAATAATTTATTTTCAATAAATACCAACCGTAAATGGCGGGCAATTATTCAAACTTTAATACCACTTAAAGCAATTTGCATATAATAAACAATTCTCAACAATCGCACAATAAGAAAAGAAAATAATTAAACTAAGACGAGGAATATTTCATTATATATTTGTAATTTACAGTCGTAATCTTGATTACAATTACAAAATATGACTAACATTTACTACGTCCACCTACGCGGTGTTTTCAGGAAATAATAACAACAATACTGCCAACTTAAGACAATATAAATTACTACACATTCAGTGAGTAATACACTTGGAAACGTCTAATTTATCTCTAACATAATTTTATTATCGAACCAAATTAGCCAAAAGGAAATTTCTGTTTTTTTATTACATAATTATTATGTACTTATTCCCAATTATTTATCTATTGTTGATCGGTATTAGATCGCGTGTTTCACAATAATTTTACTAAACAATAAAAACAAAGTCAACTCGCGTTATGTACCGATTCGATAATGACAATAATAAAACACGTTAAACACAATCAGTAAATCAAAATAACACGAGAAACAACATAACAATTTCGACATTCTAATCTACATGACAATGGATTTTTCTCTTGTATTGCTATATTATTCTACTTACAAAATCGTTGATTATGGCGAGATGTAGGTTTGAGATTGTAGAGAGAAGGGTTCATCAATTACCTGAAAAATAAACGAAAAAAAAGATTAGTTTATTGATGTGACTTTAGAATTATAGTTTGTTTAAAATATTTGTACAGGACAGGACTAAAATAGCATTTATGTTGTGGGTGTCCAAGAAGAAAAGAGGCGATTTTTAAAATAATTTTGTTTGGTTCATGTCAATTTATAGGTATTCAAAAACTACTATACCTTTTTCATGGGAAATTTAAAAATCTCGGTTTTTATAGTTCGTAATTTGCGTTGTGGAATTTTCAATTATTAAGTCGATAATTGCCTTAAAACTAATCTGGATTAGGGGTAAAATTTTTGTAAAAAAAATACATACGCAGTGGAATTTTAGTTTTAGGATATTCAAATCCACTTAATTTTGATTTTTAAAAAAACCTGCAAAATTACAAAATGTGTTTTAAAAGAATCAAAAACTTAACCCAAAGTGGATATGGATCTTAAGTTGCTTCAATTTGTTTGTGACTTTTAAGTAATTTTGTTGTGCTTTCTGTTCCTTCGTATTATAAAAAATCACGTACCTCGGGGTCATAAATTTTCAAAAAGTTCTAACGTAGAAAAGTTTATATAAAAATCTCAGAAATATAAATAATAAAGATGAGCTTTTATCCTAGAATTTAGCAACACTGATACTTGATAACCTCTAGCCTCCCTGTCCAAGTCCCAACAAAAGAAAATTGCCTCACAATCTTTCCCTCTCTTTACCACAACAAGAGAATACCACAAAAATGAGTGAAACGGCCTTTGTACCCACAATAATTGTTTTCGAAATGTTACATCATCATTGAGGCGCAGAAAATGTCATGCTCGTGATAGCGCGCGCGGTTTTGGGCCTCGGGGGCTACCTGCTCTCTGTTAAGAGAGATGAGGGGGCACACTCTATGCTCTCTGTGTGATCAGTGACCGAACACGAGGGGGCGACGCACTGCCTGTGCTCCACATACCAAACAGGTGCTTCGAGAAAGTGATCTGATTGCTTTGCACACAGTTTTCTTCTCTTTTATAACTTGCACTTTTCCTTTGGTGATGGTGATGCCTTTCTTTTTTTTTTCTTACTCACATTCATTATTCAAGAAACGAAGAAGTATCGTCCACCCTGTATATAATTACAAACCACTCAGAGGAATTAATTTTATATCGTATTATTAAAAAGTCGTTTGGTAATTTTACGTCGTGGCAACACATTATATCTACAAAAGTAAATAATATTCTCGTTTAATGATGTTGCAGTTTGTCCCTTTTTGTGTGGCATAGCAGAAAAAGTAACTGAGGCACTTCTCTTAAGTTTATTTTGATTGTTGTTTGGCTTTTTATAATAATATATGCACCATAGTGTGTGGGCATTTTATTACAAAATTGCCATGGTGATGTTATAATATATCTTGATTATACTATTATAAATGTTATACGGCATCCTTGACCATCACAAGCTTAATGAACATTTTATATTTAATGTCTATACGGTTTTTAAACCTTTTCTTTGCATTTCGAGAATTTCTAGTTATGTGGCGGGCTATAGAATACATCATAATTAATTCATCATTTGGACCATTAATTATAGACAGTTTTAAAAGCTATTTGGGTGCAAAACTTTCAGCACGAACAGTTTCTTAATACTATACCGGTAACTAAATTTAGTGTAGGTTATTTTATGATGTGATGCATCTATCGTTACTCTACTAACCTATATCCAGTTATAAGAATATCATAAGTACAACTTCAGACTGAAAAAAATCGGCGTACACTGATGGAAGAATAATATTCCTGTAGAATTACTAGAAGATGTTTGAGGATTATAGATTAAATTAATTAAAGCTAGATGAAAATTCTAAAAACCGATTGTTCTTCGGATTCGGTCCTTCCACAGCTGATAAAATTTGATGCTAGAAAATGATGGTAATAAAGTGAATTTACTGTAAGTAGTACTAATTAAATACTTATAGAAATGGATCAGCTGACTATTTTCCAATTAGGTCAGAGTGATAATCTAAGATTTTTCTATAATATAAAATACGTTTCAGAAATAATGTAAAACCTTATTCTTGGTTTTGCCATATAAAAGAATATTAATATATTCGGTCCATTCTATAATAAAATTCTAATCTATTCAGCGTTACATAAATAATGTGATCAAAAAAGGACAAAACTACATAAAATATTAATTATAAAACCATAAAACCGTTGCTAAGTGTACCAGATGTTTACATTGGCTGGAATAATAAAAATTTATTGTTCTCAGTGGTTTCCCCATACGCTTTTTTTATAACAATCATTATTATAATCAAATAACGTCAGTAGTTTCCATTACATTTCGTTTTATTGTTATTAAGGCGTTAGATCGGATAACTCGTAGTTGGAAATCACATAAATCACGTAACACCTTCGGTGTTTATTTCCCCAAAATTTAATTTGTAAAGTTGTAAAAAAGCAGTTAAAAATCTGGCTTCTCTTCAAATTTTCATGGATGAATCCCAAAACAAACAGTTACAAACTCTGTTGAATTTTTCATGATTGCATGATGGACCAGACATCATCGGATCGGCCTACATAAAGCCAAGTTTTTTCGTCGGTGCAGTTTTCGTAAAAATAATTATTAAGCGAGTTGAAGACAATCGGCAAGCCAGAGCGTGCACAAGCAAGAAATATTATGGTGTTTTATCCTAAATTGGCTATTGGATCTGGGTCATGTGAGAAAACGAAACGATATTGGAGTGTTGTACAAAAAAACGTGTAGATGGTGGCGGTTTTGGTGGGTAACTATAACTGCACGACCCTGACAAATAATATCCAGACATAAATCAAATGCCTTTTTTCGATTTTACTGTATTAAAGTGTATGTGGTAGTGCAAGTCGAAAAAATGTGACATAATTGTAGTAATTTATATGACATACTACATTAAAATGAGTAATTGTAACCTTTACAAAAATGTGGTTTTAAATGCTCAACACATCCATAAATTTAAATATAATTATCTTGTATATAGGCATGTTTAAAAATATCAACTACTTAGGCACTGTTGCAAAAACGATTGTTTGTTTATGCAACTTTTTCCTGATACTCACCGACCATCAACTAGCTATCTGGTATCATAGACAAATTTTGTTGGTTCGTTGTAATATAAAACTTTAACCTGAAGTGTGGTAAAATAAATAATGACCAAATGGTTTCTTGTGAAAACACTGGAAGAGAAAACAGTATGAAAAGAAGTGTGCAAGTCACTACTCTCATAAAAGAGCCCCTGCTTTGATTTTATTGTGTGGGCTGAATGCTTCAAACCGTCAAAACTACGGGTGTATCTTCGTATGTGGTCCACATAAATTCTAAATTTACGTTTTGTTTTCTTTTATTTTAAATAAAACCACGATATTGTTACATCTAACCACTTCTGGGTTGTTGGAATAAAATTTTGTCAAATCATTTTGAAAATATTCGAATTTACATTAAAAAAACTTGTGGTCAAGTCGCTATACTCTACAGATAAATCCAGTTTTATAAATAAATTTATAAGAATATAAGACACGAATTTTAATTGCCGGTGCATTAGACAGAAACGTTTATCTTAAACTACACACATGGAGCTATTAAATATTAATTTAAATTAAATATTGGTTTTGTAAAATATTTCCCTTGGTAAGCTGTCGCTAACGGCAACGGCTATTTATATGCACTCTTGTCCATACAATATAATTAAACTGATATATGTGATAAATTGCACATTTTGTAGTTTGTTATATCAACATAATATATTAAGCAGTAATTGGGTTTTCCATAAAACAATACAAAAATCTTCCAGTTGCATAATCCAAAAGTTCCTGCGAAAGTCATAAATTGCTATTCCGTTCCTCAGTTGATAACATCGTTACCAAACAACTGGAAAAAACCAATCCAGCCGGAGCGTTTCAATTGAGTTAATAAAATGTTTTTAAACTATTATAGAGCTTAAGAGGCGTACAGGGTTTTTGCTTGGAAGAAACGCAAGAAACTTGGTATAAATTGCCATTAATAACAAGGAGAAGAAAAACCAAACACTTAATATAGTATTTATCCTGGTGTATTCTTTAAGACAAAACAATGGTGGAAGTTATACCTATGTCAAGCATTGGCGTTTAAATAATATTGTTAATGTTTTGTGTCGTGGTTTTTCTTCATTGTCCGAGAAAAACTAAATTAACTCCATCGTATAACTGAATGAATATGTTTCTTTAGAAGACTATAGGTATATGATGTAAGTTAAGGTAGTAAACGTAGGAGTATAGGTCAAATGTGAGTTGTTAGTCAAGAATTTTTTTAAGAAAGTCTTTATTTATGAACACATTTACTTAACTTGTTTTTAAACAATTTTATTTCATACAATGGCATAGTTGAAATTCTAGGAACTCGAAACAAATTTTTTCGTTTATATTGTTACTTATATTATATTGTATCTAAATGGTTTTCCTTGAAATACTATAGTCCATAAATATCTAATTAATTGTAAATTAATAGATAACGCTGGTGAACTATAAGCACTATTTATACAACCACATGCGAATTAATTGTTTTCTATATTATTAATTCAGAATATTATTCTAATATATATGTCAAAATGTCGATAAAGCAGCTTTTTTGCCCTGTTACCTTAATTACCACATGGCAATTTATTACACTTTTATCAATTTAATAGCAATTTATACGGTTATACAACTAATTACATTAAAACAAAAAGATAAACTTATGATCTTTACGGTCCATATCTGATGGATTTCTGAATTGTTTTCGTGATAGATTTGCCCAGAGACTGATTTATTACTTGGCAAATTGCAAAGGTATGTTCATGATTTATTACTTATTAAATCCACACTGTTATAACACTGGTGAAATTTTGTTAAAGTTCAAATCATGAAACTAAAACAGCATCTGATTAAATCGTGTCAAAAAACCAAAATTGTGATAACTGATGAATGATTGATTGAAATAGGCTTGAGACTGGTCCTTGAGAGACCCCTCATTTAGACATATTTTTCTGGGATATGAATGATATTTGGACGCAATTAAAAAATCCAGGATAATTCTGGTACTTAGTCTTCCTTTATTAGTCAAAAGTGGAATTAGAATAATGAATCACAAACACTCAAATTATGCTCCTACTTCTAAAATTAAAACAGCACAAGCTCTGATGAATGAATCACTTAAACGGTCCTCGAATTGATCCTTGGAAGACCACCTTAGTTACATTAGGAAATTTGTTCTCATAATTTTCATCGACTTTTCTATTTTGCGGAATTATATTTTCTGGGGATGGGCGAAATTTAAATAAATGTTCTGGAGTTAGAATACAGATTGCATGGAATACAATTATCGTTGGCATTTTCTCTCAATCTTATTCTAGGTAGAAAAACCGCTTCAACCTATTACCATTTGATGTTTTTCAAGTCTTCCACAACCAAACAGAGATATTTATCTACGCGAGTAAAAAACCAATTTATGGAGAACACCAAACATTAAAATAACTTGTGTACTTAATACGGAAGTGTATAATGCTAAATTACACACAAGTGCAATATCGGTTTTTAGTTGTTGTCACGTAGGCAAGTAGTTTGTGTACGTATTGGTGATTATATGTAAATACTGTCTTGTCTAGAAGAGTGTTTATGTTGAGTGTGTATGCAGTGAAGAAGGAACATTGCTTGCCGTTTAGCGTTCTGTTTTAAAGCTGCCGGAATGCACCCGCAGCAGCGCATCACGTATATAAGGGAGCCTGGCCAATCAAGAGGTCATCTGCATTAAGTGCGCTAAGACCCCGTGCGGCCAACGCAACAGAACGAAAAGAAAATGTTAAATCGTTAAAACCCAAAGATATTTTATGATATTTTACACAACATTATTGATTGTTATTTGATTATGTTTGCTTATGTTAATTCACAGGGAATTCTTCAGGTGTTCGTTGGTTTTATAGCGGATGGCGCAGCAAAGTGGAATTTATTTAATTTTTACACTTTGGTTCTGTAATGAATAATGAAATATTAACTGTATATGTATGAGTAGCTATATGAATGTTGGAAATTGAAGAGGTTTTGCACTTATGGGTTTTTAATAGCCTTCACAGCCCATACCATAATACTTAAATTGGTATTTGATACCTTAGAGCCACAAACAAAATAAAACAGCCAGTTTTTTTTTGTCTTTAGTATGCTTTTTTCGTCCGAGGTAACATCAACGAAAAAACAACCTACAAGATTTTATTACATATTCCTATTATGTACTATACATGACAACTCAATAATTTATATTGACATGACGGTTTTGTAATACTTTTGATCATAAATTTTTCCACATTAATCTCCAACCAACAACATAAATAAGCGCGTATTTAAATTTGTTTGACAGCCCGTTGGACAAATCTATTACAAACGGAAAAGCTCTTCCACTAGAGGTAGTTGTTTTTGAGCTTGTGTACTGAAAGGAATGTAATAATTGGGATAAATTACATCGGTATTTTGTAAATTTTTTAAACAGCCTTCAAAGTTAATTGAATTGAAAATATACGTCTAATTATCCAATTGTGATGGCTGTTTAAATTTAATAATTACAGCTTTAATTGTTGGGTTCTTGTTGTAATTGTGATAAATGCTGTTGCGCCCACCCGAAATCTTTTGGGGGACACAATTATAAGGAATTTAAATAACCGAATACAGAAAAATACAGCTGATGTATAATTTAACAAAGTTGCGCAAACTAGCATACGATTAGCTTTGATAAAGACACAAAACTATTATTATTAATTCGTAACGCATAATATTTGAATATAATTATTATGAAAACTGTGTGGCGGTGATTTTTATTTATTTTTTAAATTAATTAAAACGAGTGCAACACACATTGTTTCAGCTTTAAATAAATTTCCATTGTTGTTTTTAATATCTAACTGTTATTCAACAGACGGGTGTTGTACTCGTATTGTATCAGTTCCCAGTAATTTATGGTATTTAGTTCCGTTTAGTAGCAAGGCTAAAAAAACCTTAATCGTCGGCAATAAATACATGTACCCACAAACATTATCTACTGCAGTTGTGTTCCTCAAACAGTGGGCGACTCAGATTAACCCAAAGGATATTTCTGGGTGCAACAATAAATCCCCTAATTAAAAAAATGTGTGCTCGTCACGCACTTAACCCGCAGTAAAATTATTGTAATATCATTTTTGAACTCTCTGTATGTGTGTTTACACACGCAAACTGATCCGAATTGGCTGGTTGGAATGAATGATAGTTAACATGCACAATCGACCTAAATACCTGGAGATTTTGTAATGACGGGTTACCAATAGACAATACATCATGTCTGAAACGCTGCATTAAGATAAATCACCAATGCAATCACCTGGAAATATTATCTCAAGTTTGCTTTACGCAAATGTGGGCTTCGAGCCTACGCAAGATGATTTGTCATGCAATTTTTGCTGTGGACGCAGTTTAATCCGTTCTAATTTCAGTTGAATGATCTGATAAGATGTTGATTGGATTTGAGCAGAAATAGAGACTTTTGGATAGGAACGAATTCAGGATAACTCCTAATTCCATTATGAGGTGGTACTTCTTTGGTTCTACTTTAATATCCGAAACTTCACCATCTTCCTTTTCTATTAAAAACCCCTACTCCTCTATGATTGAATTATGTAAAATAAAATTAGTTATTGAGAAACATTGTTAAAATATTCTCGAATGTCCACCATTTTTTAATTCAAAATCTGATGGCTACATTGTGTTCACAGTCTGAAGCACTTATCTCAAGCTTTCTTCCGGAGCATGCCCTGACATAATACTTTAATTATTTGCGCTAGGAAGCGCACCAATCACAGCAACTCAATTAAACCAAATCGTCCCCCACAATTTTAAATTTCCCTAAACCATACCGAGCGGTAGCTCATGCTTGTTTACTAACTTTGCTGCATCAAACGCAACAAATTGTTCAATTTTGTATGTTGAGAGAGATTCCAAATGCATCACCACGCGCCTTTTCCCATGATTTGAATAGAATTCAAAACGAGTTTTGATAACTGAATGAATATAGGACATTTATTTATGGTATTGACAAACAAGTGTTGTATAAGAAATAAGTCCGTCTTGCTCTTCAGGTCTGATGGTAAGGTGTGCGTGTGTATTTTCGATAAAACAACTACAATAACTTAAAGGGAAGTGATGAAATTGAGAACTTGAACAACATAACTTTGTGTTTAAAGTTACGATAATATGCGTTTCATCCACCTTCGTATGAAATTCCTTTTCTTGGCAAGCAGCCTCAATGAAGCTTTTTACAATATTTTTCCTTCGAGATACCGTGAGAATAAATATAGTTAAAACTTAAAGAGCAGCATGTTTATTGGGATGAAATTAATAAAAACCAAATAAATTAATTGGAGTCACGACGTTATGTGATATGTAGTAATAAATTTATACCAATTTAAATCAACAGCTTGTGAGAATTAACACTGTGAAAAAAACTAATTAGACGCCTGAAATCCAATTTTAGGACAAGCAAACTTTCTTATATCCATAAATAATTGAAACATCATAACAATTTTGTAGTAAATAGTTATTTTGGAATTTATACGCGTTTTTAATAAATCGGTTTAGATTGTAAGATTTTTGCGTCTATTAATGAAGCAAAATCAGCCAACCGGTTTTTCAGATATGTTCAAACAAGCCATAAATTTAGTTTAAAATTTACTTCTTAATTATCACCGATGACAAACGCGTTTATTTTTAAATTTTCCCAACGGCTATTTTTCTGGGACAAATGCATAAATATAGACAAGAATTCGATCTATTTAGGAAACGAAAACTTTCTACAGGAAAAAATTCTTTGTGGCGTGAACCAGTGGCGTAACTCTGATTACTTAACTAATCTACATTTTAAATAGAAGATTTACTCATTTTATCTAAATCCATCAAGTACGCCCCTGTGGTTAATAATTAGATGGAGTTTATGAGATCGTTTAGGAATTTGTTCCAGTTTAAAATTTTCCAATATTTACCACAAATTCTTTGAGTTGACGGAAACCCTATCGAAATAAATAATGAGTTTATCTCGCGGTACCAGAGCAATTGTATAACATGAATATGGCGAGTGGTGTCTGCAGGTACAATATATCATCAGAAGGTTAAACCTTTTAACCCATGGATTCCTGGATAATGATGATGTAGCGGTACACCATATCAAATTATCACACAGAAAGTAGCTATCAATACTCGTTACCAGTCTATGAATCGATATTTTAATGCCGCAAGCGAATACTGTCTTTTATATGCGAGAGAGAGATTGATACCTTCAATTTTATACATTTAGTTTTTTCCTTTTCTGGTCTCTCTTCTTGTTGAGGAAAAAATGATATTAATGTGTTTTACACGGCATAGGATTTTTGAGTTGGTTAGTTGGAACTGTATTTTGATCGATTGAGATGTCAGAGATTATACAATTACATTCAGGATGCATGCATGAGCCAACAAACAAATTGATTCCAAATTAATTTCTTGATTTTTAATCTTCGTGTTGGAACACAATTTACAGTTTAGTACAGAAATAAAGTGTGTAAGTTGTTTTCAGCAGGAAACACATTTAACAACAATCTGATACGAGTACCTCCTGCAAAATTCATTTTATGTAACTAACACAGATATTAGAAATGGCACAAATGTTGCAATTCGTTAAAAGCCATATAATATGTTTGAAAACCTTAATTATCTCGTCTCTAGTGGAATAACGTATATGCAAAATAGAGATAGTATAAAGGCATGTTTATGAACCTTTAGTCCTGTATAGCTAACAAGACTTATGGACAACTTCCTAGTTCTCAGTAAATCACTCCTTAAAACGCTGCATGTGATCAGGCACTGAAAACATCAACATCATTCCTGCTATTTATGTCTGACCGCCTCATCGTTAATTTTAAAATGCATTCTATAACAAAACCAACCTGTTCATATAGAAAGAAAAATTTACGACTGGAAAAACGGGGAAATGTACAGAAAAAACGATTTTTGAAGAAGAAATGAAACTGCAAGTTAGGAACTTTTTTGTTACTGTTTAAGGAATACAGAAACTATCAACGAGTGAAATAACTACAAACTACAAGTCCTTAACTTTAACAGTTGTTCTGGCAACTAGTCCGTTAGTAAATGTTCGGAGTTAAATCTTTAATTCTGGAACATGGAATTTACTGCCCTAATAAAACTAATGAAGCTTCCTATTTCAGAAACTTGATATAATTATTTAAAATGCAATTAACGCCTCCAAAGTTATAAGAATTGCTGTCCATTGACCTAACGGTAATAAGCTTTGGTTCAGATTTAATAATCTGAGTTAACTTAGAACTTTAGAAAAGAGAGGGAGTAAAGTTACAAACATTTTATATTTGATGGTTTTGCTATTTAGTTTTATACAGGAAGATATATTAAGGAAAATAAATTTGAGGTCCGAATTTCCAAGTTAGGTATATAACGTCTAAATTTAAGAGATATGATACAGTGTCGTTTTTCAAATATGTGTGCTAAATATTTCGAAACTAGATAACTAAATGAAATTTCAAGGAACACGATAAAACAGTATACAAACTGAAACTTAGTTTCATGTAGCTTCTTTTTAAGAATCAATTTTTCATTTTTTCAGACAATTCTGTAGTATTAGCATTGAATCGGTAACATACTCTTCTTTCATTGATCAAGCTACATTCCCCCCAAGGGCCATCCTTTCGTTACAAGCCGCGGGTGTAAAACAAACCGCACAACAATAACTCGTAAATCCACTTGCTCTTTTGTAAAGTGCAAAAGATACAATTTCAATGTGTTTATGTAACAACAACGCAGAATAAGGCGGCGGACACTGTGTGTGTATTATATAGAGGACATTGTTCGCTTGGATGTTCCTTGCACCAGGCCGGTGAACATAACAGAGAGAGCAGCACACACCGGCTCCGTGGGCCGCTCCAGAGATACCAAACATAAACATATTATTACACTAATTGTTCCACATCGTAACTTAACACCTATGGCGTAAAGTCGGCAAAGTAAGATCGTATACATTGGCATAGTATTGTCCGTTTTGACAGATATACTAGCCTAACCAGTGACAAATGCTTAACCAGTTTGTAAAAATATGGACAGGAGCTGCGGCCCACATGCCCACCACACTTTGTGTTCTGTGTTGCACTTTCCCGCTCGCTCGGCAATAATAATAATGTTCAAATCGACAGGGGGAACTTGGGTGGATTTTATTGTTTATATCTTGTGTCCATCGCTACTGCAATTATCTGGCCGTTTGGTCTGCAGGATGTGCAGCAAACGCGCTGTGCCCTCAACAAGATTTGATTTATCGCCATTATGCTTGCCTAATCTTTCCAATTGCATTATGCATTAATTGCTGTCTGAAACTTGCATATGCTTAACTTACAAACCAAAACGATTAAGACTTTTTGTAGACAATCCCCAAGCAATTAAACTGTCAAAAGCATTGTACGCGGCATAATGGTATTCAAAACAAATAAATATCATCACGTAATAAATAATAAGGCAGCATAGAGAGAGGAGATCACTATATCATTTACCACTGGAGTCATACAGGGTGTAGTACCTATATTAATATTATTACCTATTGGAATTGGTAATCTGATAGTAATGTTAAAATTGTGCGTGTTAATGTAATAGTTGGCGAGTGAACGCATTAGCGCTACTGATATGGAAACAGATACCGGAAATGAAGAATTAGCGGGTACAAAGTGGAAAAACGCGGGGTGAGCTTTCGCTTCGTCCCCGGACATGAGGGCAGCTTGGCGTGACTGATTATATAAATCAACCTTTATTTTCACCCACTGAAGCCAGCGTATATGTTTATTACCATGCACATTATTTATGGTCTATGTCTTTTATTTTATTTTAATTATCGTTAATGTACCTACTGAAAATTTATTCCAGCAGATATTTCAGAACAATACTATAGGAAGAGTCTTGTAACAATTGTCAGTCGAGTAAAGAATAAGTTTTCACTTCCAATCACAAACAAATAAAATAAAATTTCTTTCACTGAAAAAAACACCAATCAACGTATACACGCAAAAAATGTGTATTTAAAGCAAGCAAATTATTTTTGTACGAAAGAAAACTAATTATATTAATACCTACTTTAATTTAAGTAAATACATCATGATTATTTTATATCAAGAACTCAATTTGTTCTCAATTCTATTATTATTTGCTTCCCTAAATAATATTATTTAATTTTTCAATCACCAGATAGTTTCAGGATGATGATAAGATATTCTGTATTGAAATAATAAATTTTTATGACGTCAGCGATATGCTAAGCTCTCCTTATAAAAAACGTTGAATTAATTTTTCAATCTTAGTTGATTATTCACCGTTCAGATTAATTAATATCATCGCGACAATCATTTAAACAACTTTTAAATTTTCCGATGCAATCGTTACCAGTTAAATTTATTAGGTGGTTGCACCGCGCGGGTCTCAAACTAAGCCATTACTTAAGTTTTATCTATAACATTTTGCAAAAAAATCAAACTAAGATACCACTCGATTTTTATTTATTTTTCGTACAAATCGTCCTTTCTAAACTATTTCCATCCCACATCCGAACCTTTGCTGTACCTAAAACCATCATCATTTAGTTAGCCATAATAAAATCGATAAATAACAGCATTTGGTAAAAGCGCATTTTTTTCTAGTGCAAAACCTGAAAAGCGCGCTAAAATCTAAACTATTTTAATTCTAATTTATTAATATGTATACGGATATTTATTTGAATGTATCACTTTTTTTAGTCGATCTGAACCTGTTTCAAAAACTAAATGGTGCTTTAAATTATTTATTAAGTCACAATATTTTAATAAATTATGCATTACATTGCCGTAGATATCTGATGTGGTGATCTGAGTGCGGTGAGTCACTTTCAGGAAAAGAAACTTAAAATATATAGCTTAAGTTTACTTGTAATTATATGCACACAAGTTTGTTTTCGTGCACAGTCGAAAATAAAAAATAAAAGCCGGGATTGAATATTTATAATATTTCAACTATAGAGTTTTTTGCGTTTGACTAAAATACAATAACAAATTCTCGGCATGTTCCTGGCGTGTACAACCGAAAACTGTATAAGATCACCGTTTGGAATTAATTTGAATTTTTTAGCAATTATTGTTATTATTAAATTTTGCGCTCTTTCCGGGATGATTTCATCATCGCCAGTTTTTAATCCAGTTGATATTTCTAGCTAATATCCATAACATACAATTTTGCGTGATTAAAGGATATTAAGTAATTATTAAGATTATCATACCTAGCCAGCGTCTTGCCTTAGAACTCAGCAGAACCAGCCACACTATCATTTAATTAATTTATGTGACATTCACAGCAAATCTTGATCATTGGCCGAGCACATGACCTAATTTTAAAAGTTAATATATTCTCCTACAACACATCGAGTGTTTTACATGAATAGCCCCAAGAAAAAGTATCGTATTCTTGAATTGTTTACGATTTAACAACGTTGATTGAAAATTCGTAATTGCCAATAATTATTATTCATAAAACTTGCCACAAAGCGTAATGGAATCTTCCAGTCACCAATAAATATTTTTTTAATTACGAAACCTATGTAGTGACAATCATTTACGACGAATTCTTATGGAAACTACAACGGGCGATCAGGCAAGTAACCCGCGCGCACCACTTCCTTTCTTCATTATTTAACACAAAACTCCTGCATGACTTCTTTGTTTCATCTAATAAAAATTAATCGATGGATGTTAGAGGAATTAAATAACTAAACGGCGGATGTGTAATAAGTTTAACAGTCAACTGTTGTTAGAGTTTATGTGACCTACAGGGATGATTTGTGGGCGGACGTTTCTCGACTTCACTCAACCGAACAAATTCATGACCGTGGCACCATATAATATAAAAAGACTAAATAAATTAGTACTATTCTTTTGTTGTTGTTTTGTTGTTGTAATGGTTATATACGCGAGCGGACATACCACAGAATTATTTCTCCGCAGGAACGTTGGAGGAGGGTAGACACAAGAAAACTTGTGCGAGTTGTCATCATGTATTTCAAAGAAAGAAGTGTAATAAAAAATCCTGTAGATGTTTGCGTAATATCTACTATTTTAACATAAAGTTGGGATTAACTTTAAGCATTTTTTTATAATTATGATATTTTAAAACAGGTGATTAGGAAAATATTATAAATTTTCCGAAGAAAAGATTCAATTTTGTTAAATTAAAATTAAACTAAATTCAAAGTAGCTTTTTTAAACTTTGGCATTTAGAACCATCTTAATTTAATTAATATAAATCTCATAAAAAAAAGATAAAGTAATATGTCTCTCGATATAAACTTAATAAGTTAATTAGCATTAAAAAAGAAAGTTTGGGTAAATTCTAAAGAATGATTCCAAAATAGTCGTTTAAGGAAGTAACAACATTCTGGAATGTCCTGAAAGTAGGAAGAGCAAAGTCAGCAGAATCATAAATTGACACATGGACAATTAAAGGTTCATTAAAGGCTAATTAAGTGCCCTAATTAGAAATTAAATGCTCCGACCATTTTTTCAAAAATTGTTGTTCTGCTACCTTAAAGTTAAGTCAGCAGAACATGAGCGAGAAAATTGTTTAAACAATAAAATTGGTTTTTTGTTTAGACAGTAATTAAAGGCTCTTTAAATGCTTTCGGACTGCTCTGATTAGAAATTAAATGTTCTTCGCATTTCTAGTGAAAATGAGCAATTTCGCGACTTGGTCAAAAAGTTGGCAGAACATTAACAAAAAAATTGTTTAAACAATGTAATAGCTTTTTTGTTTAGATAGTAATTAAAGGCTCTTTAAAGGCTTTCGGACTGTTCTGATTAGAAATTAAATGCTCTTCGCTCATTTTCGGCTGACTTAACTTTAAGGTAGCAGAACATCAATTTTTGAAAAAATGGCCGGAGCATTTAATTTCTAATTAATTAGCCTTTAATGAGCCTTTAATTGTTCATGTGTCAATTTATGATTCTGCTGACTTTGCTCTTCCTACTTTCAGGACATCATTCTGGGCCAGTTTTTGAAAAGGCTCAAATAATTCTTTATAATTTTTTTCGTTAGTAGATAATCTCGTATATTTTCCATAATAATAAATGACGACCCTCTCTTATATGTATAGTTGTAAAAATTCGTAAAAAATCCAACGAAAAATTCTATTTTTTAATCATTCAGAGATATATGTATAAATGTTAACTATTGGACGTGTTTTCGATGTAAATTTCGCTTCCATCGCTTAAGAACTTAATTGCTAAGTATAGACTAAAAATAATTGTGAGAAAAGACCAAGTGCGTACACACACAATCTCACATACAACATAAACCTGTAGACAAAATTTATTTATTAGTCTTGGCGCAATTTTAATAACGGTACATCGAAATAAACATATTTAGGTTCATATACATTTCTCAACTTATACACCACAATAATAATAACAAATTATTGCCAGTTTAAGTTAAAATGTTGTTATTTTAACAGCCATGCACACAATATAATATAGTATGGAATTTGCATTGGTGTGGTGTAAGAGTTCAAATATGCGAGTTCATTCATTGCACAACTCCATATACTTCAGCTTGCAGATACTGCTGCTGCTGCAACTGAAAGCGCTGGAAGAAAAAATTTGAGCATTATAAGAACAATTTAGCAGGGTTAAGATATGTGGAAAAGACGGCGGGAGTGCATGTAATAATACGATTCGATAAATAACTGAAATTAGATGTCGACTTAGCCTTATTGCATATGCATATTGCACACACGCCTACGTGTTGTGTTAACACTTATTTTTATTGCACATCTTGTCATTCAGCTATATTGCTTAATAACGGGCGGTTTACCTGTTTCCGCAAAAATAACATGGAGAGTTTATTGCAGGGGAAAAATTACCATCATCAGACCATCAGCACCTTTTACTCTAGTAGACTATTGTATAAAGTTGCTGCATTGGATTCATAAGTCATTCGAATTGGATTTGACGTGAAATTGTATACAAATTAATTTTATTTTATAGTTCAACACACTGACAAGAATGAGGATTTATTGTTTTATTATTTTACAACAGCGCGCGCTGTCTCTAATCTCAAACTATCTTAAATATTTACTAATGTTACGAGTCGAATAAATTACAGCGTTTAGTAAAGTAATATAAATTCTACAATATACTAGATTTTTTTTATTATGGATCAATAAAATACCATTAGAGCCAACGTGAAAACTATAATTTACCTAATTAATAGAAACTTTATTTATAATTAGTAGCAGTTCTACATAAAAATCAAATAAATTACACGGCAAAAGCCGCTGCTGCGATATAAATAGCTAAGGCATTTCATTTCGTCAGTGATTTGTCTCGTCTAAAAGGGGCATCTCCAACAGCCCCCAAGCATGCTGAAAGAGGATAATTGCAAACTGTTTAGCATTTGACGATTAAATCATAGGCGATTCTGATTAGGCGAACTGAAAGGCTGCCTCAATGGCATTAATTGTTACTTATGACTTAGCTTAGCAATACATGACAATGCTTTCACACTGTACAGTCTCGCAGCCTCTCTATTTGGACTTGTGTGCACACACACACAGTATAACATAAATATTTATAGCATCAGACATGTATTCCTTGAGCGCAAAAATTACATATAAACTGATGACAAGTTATGCATATTTTTATTGACCGGCGAGCACACCATGTTGTTGCAATTGTAATTTTTTATGAATTGATGTGAGATAGGTATATTATGGAAAATTATCACGGATTTTCTCGGTGGGGTATTCTAAAGCGAAGGAAATGGTAAATGTCAGAGTATGTTTATTTGGACAAATGGATACAAATGTTACAATAAATATATACAAGCACACAAACATAAAAATTAATATGAACGCTATTAAAACATATTATTGTTACTGTGAATCTAATGATAGTTATTTTGAGCATAACTTTAAAGTTTTTACATAATTCATGAATTAAACTATAGTTTACATAATTGCATTTAATACTTTAGATAACGCTAGTTTCATGTAATGATGTTTCCATAATTACCTACTTTTGAAAAATTGAATCAAATTTTAGTACCTACAGTAAATAAGGAGAAAAAGGGCCTCAAATAGACTTTTTTTACCCTACAGCCAATTTTTGCAGAATCTTGTAGAAGGGCACCCTGCAAGTTTAAAATTGATTTTTTGTATTCGTAGACCACGCCGTTTCTTCACCAGCCATTAATTAAGAATTGCATTTTTTATTTATTGAATAACATCTTTGCCATTAGATTTGCAAAAAAAAAGAGTCAGTACAAAGTTGTGGAGAAAAATATTTCCTACAACTTTTCTTTTAAATTTTTCTCGATATTGTCGATATTTAAAAAGTTATTCAATAAATAAGTTGACAATTTTGAGACAAGAGTAGTAAGTAGTAGTACTAAGTAGTATCTAACTAGAGAAAATTTTCCCAACTTATTTCAACTTATTTGTTGAATATCTTTTTAAATATTGACAATATCAAAAAAATGTTAGAAAGAAAGTTGTAGGAAATATTTTCCTCTACAACTTTGTGCTGGTGCTTTTTTTTCGGAAATCTAATAGGAAAGAAGTTATTTGATCAATAAAAAAAACAACCTTTAATTAAGGGCTGGTGAAGGAACGGCGGGGTCTACGAATACAAAAACTCAGTTTAAAACTTGCAAAACTGCAAAAATTGGCTGTAGGGTAAAAAAAGTCTATTTCAACTCGCTGTTTACTGTACTATTTTCCGAATTATGGAATGGTGGAATAATAAAAGACACGATGTTATTCAGCAAAACTCCTGCTAAGGAAGCTTTAGTAGTAAAAAGGGCTGTCATTAATTTTGGACTGCTTGGTGTCACCAAGAATTGCAAGAACCAGGTCTATTGATATTATACCATGAGACAGCAAATGAAGAGGAATTTGACTCTTTTATAAATGGTAACCAGTGAGGAGACCTATACAGTCAGTCTTATCCTCAATTTACCTTCTAAAACATCGAAAAAAAGGACCTGAAAATGATCCGGTAAAAAAGAAAACGTTCAACTGGCTAAAAGTTACAAAAGGATAAGATACACAACATGAAGAATATCTTCGAAAAATAGGCGCATCAAAAGAGAAAAGGGAATCTACTGAAAAGTCTATAACTGTACCTGTAAAATTGATCTAATTAAATCCGAAAGAATCTTGGGTTATTCATACAGAACAATATTTTTTACTATTTATACTATACTGACTAGAATTTTTTCATTTTTAGGTCTAAAATGACTGGTTTAATTTGTAAGATATTTACAGGTTAATTTATTTTCCATTTGAGTTTTGTAAATTCGTTAAACTAGATTTTCGTCCTCCGCGTTACAAACTTTTCCAAATTCAATGTTTTTTCCTTGTTATAATCCCATTTCACATGCTATTGTGTGCAATAATTTATTTATAATGTAAATCGTGCCATTATTATACTTTCTACGCAAACAACTTCAAATTATTGAAGTTGAATTACATATGAATTCACATTTTAATAATGTTCTCCTACTCATTCTATAAAAATCCAGGAAATCACTTTGTTTTCAAATTCTCAACATGTAATTAAAGGTCACCATGTGTTATTTGCTGTATAATTCCAGTTGAAATGCACAAAAAATCGATCTGCATTACAAATTTACACACAAAACCGTTAATTAAAACTTTACACTATCAACAATAATTTTTATTGAATGCCCAAGTTTGCACCAGTAATAAATTAATTAACTTTCAAAGTAATTCCCATATAAAGTAAAAGAATAATAGTACAACATTTTTTGCCTTCTTACCAATAACGTTTGATTAATTGTTTTTTAATTTAAATGTGCTTTCACATAGACACATATTAACAGTGGTTTTCTCACTAAATTAATTACAAAAGCGCGGTGACAATAAAATGCGTCAACGCAATAGATATTTTTCGAGTAATAAATGGCAATTTATTTGACGATAATTAAAATAAACCACCGAAAAATAGAATGATTTTTGTAATTAAAAATTCAAGGTGACCCAAATTAAAACAAATATTTAACAGAACCAGTTTTGATTTTAATTTCGCTCGCTCGGGCATATTTTTTTCTATTTTAAGTTTCTAAACTACCTACTATACTATAAATACAACAGATTGAATTAATTTCTCTTTGGAACATTTCGGCCTGGGGCGGTAACGTAAAGAAAAAAACAATTCTCTTGTGTGTGTGTGTCTAATGCAATGTTATTTATTTTATAGATAGAATGCTCGTGTAAACTATAATTAAACAATTATTTTGCTCTTGCGGTTTTTTTGCATAAAGTTTTCATAAATCATAACAACAGAAAATTGTGAAATCTGCTGTACTTTTTTCCGTTTTCTTCTATTGGCTGATGTAAGAAAAACCGTTTACAAAGCCATTGTTTAAAAGGCTCTTAGAAAAATTGGTTCTATTACATGGTGTAGCGAAGCATATGATTAGATATAAATTGCTTCAAACGGTTGACAGGAAGACGCGATGCGATTATACTCTGCACGAGATTTGAACGACAAGCTAACAAATAATTTCGTACACATGTATAATTGTCGTGATCTTAATTTCCATTGAAAATATTCCACGTGCATACTCAACACGTTGCACAAATGCCTGTTGACATTTCAGTCACTCTCACCATCACCAACGTTTACAATTTCAAAATTGGCTGCTGCATCTGAATCTACACCAAGTATATTTAAAATCGCAAACGAACCAAGTTAATCCAATTAAACTGAAATAATTACGTGGCGCGTGTTAAATAAATCCTTTTGGTTGTACATACGGTTCAAATGGGCATGAAAGCGAACCATTATAACGCCTGTTTATCACACAGGCACCGTATAGATGTCGGAAATGTAAGTTTAGTGAGTGTATAGCCAGCAGCCCGTGAAGAATATCCATGCTATTTACACTATTACTTGGCTTTTTATGTTATTTAATTACCGCCTTCTTCTATCGTGAGGCATTGTTTTCCACGCTTTTAATACCGCTTATTTAACTAAGGTTGTGTGTGATAAGACCGCACGCGGACTTGGTGGAGAACTATTTCAGGAATTCGATATGCAAACATGCACAGCTCTCGAAAAGGATTATACTATACGAGGGATTCTTGGAAAATAGATTCAGCATCCTGGGTACCGGACGTGGGATTATTTGTTTCATAGGACGTTTCGTTTTATTTAAAAAAATCTCTAATTATGAGGCTTCCTGAAAGTGAACGGTTTTGATTGCAGTAAGTCCAGAGTAACTAAAAGTTAACCAAACATTGGAAAAGTGAGCATAAGAAACTACGAGAGTTGGAGAGGTATAGGAAGTCCTTATAACAAGACTTCGAAGCCTAAAACTAAAGTTTTAATACTGAAATTAGGTAATAGAAAAAGAAAGAAATGTAGTATTTTGGGATTTTGAATAAGCATAATTTTAAACAAAATAAACGCCACAAAATGTTTTAAAAAGCATAAAAATAAAACTATCTATGTATCAGTTTTTTTTTAAAGATAAATATTTGATACAAACTATATCAAATTCTAGTGATCTACTTGCTACTTTTTTACAATCACCAAACTAGAAGTTTGGAATTTCAAAGTAAATATTACATCAGGTAAATTTTGACCTGCACTATTTTCGAATATTTTGTAATAAAACCGTAAACCTAAAAGAATTTTCCAATATTGCAATCTTTTCTGCGATTTACATACATAAACACTTTAAAACTTCCTTGTGCTTAGTTCACATCTTAACAGTTTTCTGTTTCTTCTAGTCTTTTATTCTTGTAATGAGCGTTTGAATTACGTTTTTATATGGTAAATTACTTTTTATGTTGTTGATTTATATAAACAACCATTCATTTAATTTTCTTAATGACAAGAATGACAAGACTTAATAATTTTTCATTGTTATGTGATGAAAGTCGTTTGCGACTTTAGCATTAAATTAAAATGGCGCCAACAACCTCTTTATACTATAATGATGATAGTAAAGTTGAAATTTGTAGGTTAGTAAACAATATGACTTTTCAGTACCAGAAAGAAAAATCTCACTGAATAATACGTCGTAAAATCTAAATAAATTTGCTGTTAGTGCAAAGTTCAAGGACTATTTTCTTCACATTTCAGAAAATAAGACGTGTTAATTACCTAGGATAATTACATAATTACTTATAGAAATTATTCATCAATAAAAATTTTGAAATTCTCTAAGTTTATGACGTGGAGATTATTATGATTGTAAACAGAGAAATAAATATATGGAAACAATGTATGCATTAATGATCGATTTCTTAACTGAGGTCAAGATTGATCAAGTTTTATTTAAGGTAGCATAGCCAGAATTTTCATAATGTAATGATGAAAAATATTTTCAGTAATGAACGACACTAAAAATCCGAAAGTTCAGGAACATTTTACAAATTTTAACCATCTGAATCTTCATTCGAATTAGTAAAGCGTTCGTTACCATGGCAACTAATGTTAATTACGTGGAGATGAGTAGACTTGCCTTTAGAAATGAAGAGAATTTTGGAAATTAAACTGTTACTGAATAGTTTATGCTCTGAAGATGTTTAGTCATTAGGCGAAACGTTTATTTTGTTCTAAAATCTCGCTATAGCTTATTTATCAAGGCATATTTTTAATTTTGATTTATGTACTTTGTATTAGAAAGCTAAAACATGTTGTGCCAAATAAACCTGCCACGTCTTCAATTTAATAATAAAGTTGTAATTTTATTCAAAATTAACCTTCTGTTTTGATTTAAAGTCAAATAATTCTTTTGCAAACCCGAACATGAAATCCAATCTGTGTACCAATTTGATCCAATTTAACGATAACCCACAAATTACAACACAACCCACTCAATATTTTCTCTCGATAATCAATTTAGGTAAAATTTTATTACCTAATTTATCTTCTTGTTATACACCAGCATTTAAACTATGTTATAAATCTATTACGAAAAAAACAACGTTGTATAGTTGCTATTAAGTTTGTTATTACAAAAAACATTTACTGTTATTTTTTTATTCGGCCAGGTGTGTGCATGTGTATAAAGTTCTAATTTGATAGGACAGACACAAAGTATATTATTTATTCCATTGCCTTCCGGCGATAATATGCGAGCCAGGAAGATGTGGTCCAGTTCAACATTCTATCTGCTAGAGAAAAAAACATCGGATGAGTGTTTGAAAAATGGAAACAACGAAAATGGCAGTAGATAATTTATTTAATTTTGTATAGAAAAAAATGTTAACTTGGCGTATTATTTATTTGATGCCCCCTATTGTAACAGTATAATATAATAACAATAATTTATTGCAACTGTATAAGTGTGAGTGTGTACACTCGATTCTTTGCTCGTAATTTATACTTATTGACACTTATGGTTCATGTAACTTGATAAGTTTTTAATGCCAATTATGTTAAGTTCGGTAAACAAACGGCTTATAAAAATCATAAACCAACCGGTCGGTGTAGCTTTGTTAACAAAATTAACGTTACAAAATTAATTTCCGGTGTTATATCAAATCGAGGTAATAAATTCGATTAGCATTACCGGATATTTCTGTTTAATTCCACCATCAAACGGTTCGGAAATCCAAACAGAATAACACAAATTCCCATACGAAATTTCGACGAGCTTCGTTGGGTTTTCCATAATATAAAGGTGTAAGAGGGAATTATCATATTTTATATTAGTTTGGTGCACACAATATTCATTGAGGAAATTACAAATTTACAGTGCATAACGTTTATAATATGGACAATTATTTTCGTTACGGGGGCGAACATTTAAAATTAATTATCAAAATGTTTCTGTATGAATGCACTTTTCAATCTTACTGTTTGTTTGGATGCTTGTTAGGATTTACCAAAGCCAAACGCAAAATCTCATAAATAAAACCCATCAACGGCATCACACATCCGCGTGATCCACAAGATCAATTATTAAAAAATATAATCCCAACAATAGGATCTAGTGCTGTATCTATACGGTTTGGTTAATAGTTTTCGAATTGAAACCCAGAGTTGTTGTTGAATTACAAAACAGCTTCAAGCTGTGATTTTTCTTCTTATAAGTTCCTGCTCTCGCCATTGGATACTTTTTCTAATACCCGGAGATTAGCCAGAGCTTTGTCTGCATACTATGTGGTGTGATATACATTTTTTCGTTTTGGTTCGGACGAAACTGCATGTGTATCGGTGGGACAATGACAAAAGGAAAATTAACATTTCATCAGTTTAATTTTAATTTGTTCCATGAATAACAAATTAGGTGCATTTTGCTGTATCATCGTTATCACACATTATAAACCAGTCATTTACATTTGGAAATTTAAACAGATAAAAGGCGGAATAAATTGCGTGCAATTCAATAAAACTTGGATGGGGGAAGAAAAATCAAAAATGGACAGTTTGTGAATAAAAATTTTATACACAATTCCAACTGCAGCCCACGTAAAACCCATAAAAAATGTTTAAAAAAAATTGTATTAGTTATGCGAAAATTTTATGATTGTGGATTTATTACCCGAGTTTCAGGAATAAAATAATTTAAGATATGCAGTAAGTGGGATTGTTTGCGGTTTTATATTAAAATTAAACAACCCGGGCGCTATTTCGAAAGTTTATTGCAGTGTGCGCATTTCACGTGACCTTTTGCATATAAAATGCGGCTTCCTCGTAAAAACCCCTTCATAAAACCACATAAACTCAAAAAAATTACGTACACAAACCGCATGGCATGCCGGAAATATATCATTGCAATGTTCACTAAGTGTAATCAATTAAGATGTACCTAAATTAAAATAAATTAAATTTCTCCCATTAAATTGAGTTGTATTATTAAAATACTAGGTACGAATTATTTTATTACCACCATAAATTCATTGTATCAGTGTGTGATGTTTAGAAAAACCATAAGAGGAAGAAATATCTTTGATTATAATAAAGTTGGAAAACACAAAAAGTTTTAATTGTGAAAAAACCATATAACTATTAAGCTTATTATTCTTCCTCACATATAACTCAAATAAAAGTAACTGATTGGATGAAAAAACAATGATGTAATGTTATTCTCTTAATTAATGACAAAATATACGAGATGATAAAATAATAGATATAATAATAGATATGTCTTGGGTGCAAAAAATTTCTACAAGAAATTCTCATATGTACAGGCACGTATATTATGTGTGTGAATTTTCTTGAAGTAAACAAATATTATCTTGTAAGGAAGAAAATTTATTTAGGCAAATATATGTAAATTTTCAATTAAATATAAATAATAATTAGTTGTGTTTGGAAGAAAGAACAGTTGAAAATTATTTGTGTGAGGGGAAGCTATCAAACTTTAGGGGTGTGTTCCTTAAAAGCCATTTAAACAGAAAAAAATTCTAACACTAAAAATTTACCGAAATTCTGTGTATTCAAGTCGCGGATGTTTATTTTGAATAAATTAATAGTTTAATTGCTTCTTTAATTTTGAAATCAAAACATTTTTAATGAAATTTCTTATTTTCTGTTTACCCAAATTACCTTTTTTTTAATCCCCTAAAGTTTGGCACAGTCTTGGTCTTAGATTAAGTAATAGCAGTCGAATTTCAAACTACTACTACTCAAAAACAAAATTCTAGCAATTCTACATGCTTATTTTATACAAAAAATACCAAATTTGAGCTATCCTGCATATCTGCCAAAATGTGTATGAGATTTCCAGATTCTGTAAACAATTTTCGTATAGCAGAACTATTCATTAATTTTTATAAACTAACCTGAAGATATCAGTTTTTCAAAACATATAAATTTATAAAACATGTCTTAAGTTCTCTGTTCTCAAGAAACCTTATTATTATTTTCATAATTTTCAAACTACTTCAAGGAACTAAGCTTCCAATTCTCTATTTTTTGCAATCCAAACCAATTAAAATTTTTAAATATGGATCCTTATTGATTCTATTTTAAAGATTTAGCTTCAATTTTCATCAATTTTAAGGAAAGAATACCTCAGCTAACCTAACCCCTAAACAAAATATTTTTCCAAATTTCGGCAAAAATTTTGATAACTCTCTCCTACCTGCATTTGTAGTAGCCACGCGTCTAAAAAGGGCTGTGAATGATTATTATTTTGAAGTGGATTCCAACAATCTCCTGGATGAGCTGGCACGATTTGGTCCTCAGACCGGGCAGTTGCCGTGGGGGCTACACAACAAGCCCCCGTATCCATAGCCCCGAAGGGCACACCAACAAATCACACACCCCCGATTAAAAATCCCATGAAAATGTCACAAATAAAAGCCGGTGATTTATTGTCTCTTTCAGAATTCAAATCACTCACACACAATTTGGAGGCAAATCAAAATTTGGAGGGAAAACTATAATCACACATACAGAAAATAGTTGTTTTTTTCGATGTGTTGTTATTGTGCTGTTGTTGATGGATCTTCACACAGAAGCACTTAGAATACAAATAAGCTTATCACATTCAATTTGCGTCCAAGTGTATGTGTTAGTGCTGAACCAATCGTGCATGAATTCAACACGATTCAATTTCGAACATTAGAACGGACGGAAAATCGAAACGAGGGAAAAAATATCCAAAGTTTTGTTTTGCAGCACTTGAAGTAACTCAACTAAAAGTCATTTATTTTTATTACAGTCACTAAGTGGTAAATTGGTCATAAACAAAAAATACAATTGGAAAAATTTCGGTAGCTTCAGCAGGACTCCGCTTCCCGATTGGTCGGCTTAAGGCAAATTTCAAGGCACTACAAAAACAGAGGGTGGTTTATTGTTATGGTAGTGGGCGGTTTTGTGTTGTTAGAATAGCGTGTCGTCTAGGAGCACCATGTGGTTGTCTATACCGTGTGTTCACTTGTTGCGTAGCTGTCGTAGCAACGGGCGCACGACGACTGGTACTCTCGCGTCGCCCCAACTATTCCATGAGCTGAATCTCCTGCTGCAAGACACAAACACGAGAGGTAGACAAACGGGAAAAAAGAGATAGGTGCGAATTCTGCCGATTATAGCTTTCTGGTGTTCAGGTAAAACTAAAGCGCGCAAGCGTCCATACACCCACGACACGCGACTAATACGATGCTGAAACTAATCAAATTATCTGCGGTGTGTGTGTAATACGGCCCGACGAAATAATGGTTGTGTGTTGGGGTTTATTGATTTTTTTATGGGTTGCATGCCAAGTCTTAGTCTAGAAATTGGTTGGAGTTGTGATGATGGAAGACTTGACGCTACACTGAAAAATTCATATTTTTCTAGTTGGCACAAAAATGGATAGAATGAAAATGTAATGATGCAATTCTGAAAATAATTACTAGGGTTTCAGCTGTAAATATTCATGTCGTGTTCGTTTCATAACTTTCTGGTCAACTTTTTACATTACCTTCCTCAGGGTTCTACTCTAGGACTCGTGCTACTATTACTTCTAAAAAATCACCTGAAACCTGATTACATCTCATAACAACAGAGATTCTTTCAACATTAAAACTTTCTACACCAAAAGTCGTTTAGTATCATGATTCACATCCCAAATTTATAGCCCTTTAAGGATCACCCTGAATATGCTGTTATAGTATTCAAAAATTTGTTCCAACTCCCAAAAGCATTAATTTAGGAACAGCTGTAAATATCTACAATTTTGTAATTTAATTTTTTTAGACTTTATCAAAGATTGGCTCTAAAATCTCTTCTTGAGGAACTCGCGGTATTAAATGAACTGCCTCATATTATTTCAAAATGGAAACTGTTTGATGTGTGTGACACTTTTTACAAGCAATTTAACTTAATTTCTTTAGGAAAAGTAGTTGTGGTACTATTCGTAGGTATAAGAAAGTCATGTGTTGGACACATCAGATATTTTACCTTATAACATTTATTTAAAATTAAAAGAGTGATAAAAATGGATAAAATGAATATACAAAACCCAAAATAAAGATTGTCGTGGGCCCTTGAGGTCTTCAAACTATTTTTTGATGATATTTATATTCTTTATTCCTTTAAGGAGATTAGGACTTCAGCAAAAGTCTTCCATATGGTTTTGTTCTGCGTTGTCTCTTTAGTTTGTAGCCACGTTTTTTCCGACTTGCGCTAGCTCTTCGATTTTCTTATTCAATTCAACTGGACGCTGGAATTTCATAGCAATAAATAACAATCGTTATAAAGAATGGGAATGATTAACCGGTATTTATTAAGAAAACGCGAATTCGTCTTTCCATTCCATCAAAAAACTCATGCGATATCTTCAGCTCGTTCATCATCATCAATTTTTATCCTTTTTACCTTATTGTTTCGTCAATTAAAAACCACAGTTTTTACCATATAAAAAAGTGATAAAACAAACGTTTTAAAGTTTAATAAACTCTTTTATAGATTTCTCTAATAACAACATCACATACGCGCATACATACTACAACTATTATTACAACCATCATCAACTTTCTAATCATTATTTTTCTTTTCTTTTTTCCGTGTGTGTCCCTTGAAACGGCACCGTCGGCGGTGCCGGTATTGAGATACCATAAGTGATGTATTTAACAGCCTCGTATAAATGTAGCACCGTAACCATGGTGGTTAAAATCAGTTAATGATGAGTTATTCTTGGGGCGACGATTTAATCCGTAAATTGTGGAAGTGTCAACCTTAAACAGACGCTTGATTCAATAATATAACCATATCTAATAATTGTTCTCCTATAGGTACAGTTTTTCTTTATATCATACAATAAAAACCAAAAAGATAAATTACAATAATTATCATGGAAACCCATCGCTTTCCCATGTGTTAAATTTATTTAAAACTAACAGAAATGTTTCGAATAATACAAACGAACTGGCCAACCGGGCGCAATAATAATATTATGATATGACTACCTAGAGATAACTCATATGGCTTTATTATTACACTGAAATAGGGGTAATAACTTACAAGGGCATAAATTACTTACATTAATTAATTTCGTTACGCAAAACGTGTTAATTAATTGCACAGAGTACATTGTTACAATGTCTGAAATAAATTATGCCATTTTTATCGAGTGTATGTGTTACAGAGACATACAAAGACCGCGTTTACAATACATAGAAAACATAGATATTTATCATTGTACATTTGCAATATGTGCCATGGTGCGGGGCACATTTGAAAATTATACGAGAGTTTCCAAGAAATTATTGCAATGTAGGTTTTTTTCTAACAAAGAAAAAAGTGTAACGTTGAAACCCACGTGGGGATTAATTGGATGGTATGAATAATGTAGTTGGATAGCAGCAAAAAATGTAAATGAAATTTTAATAAAATAGGTAATTTTTACATAGAATAGGTTATAAATAATTGAAATGTGTGTGAGGTAATTTGAATACACTCTATTTATATTTGTTAAGCAATTTTGGCACAATTTATGATGCAGAAAAGGATATTGATTAAAAATAGAACCTTTATATAACATGGATATTAAAATTTAATATCTACTTTCTATATTAAAAAAATTGAATATTCTTTGCCAAAAAGTTACCCAAATTATGGCAATCTCACAGGAAAATAGTAATTTATACTAAAAACTGCTTATCAGTGTTTAAAATTAGTTTAAGGAAAGAAACTGAGCTTTTCATAACTGGTCATATTAAAAATATTAAAAAAGGTTGTCTAAACTAATAAATAGGTACGCAACAGCAAAAATAAATGTTCCTAGATAATCTTCTTAAAAGCTAAACGCTTAAATTGGCATACACACATCTGATGCTGGCAGTAATCTAAGCTCCTCGGCTTTCCATCAAGACCAAATTGCACAGTCACTATCTAAATCTGACATCTTCAGTAGCTTTTGGTTCCCCAAGTCATATAGATGTCATATAACCCCAACTCATTGTCTGTGATCAAGATAACCCCAACTGGAACAGCCACTAGGAAGCTCCATCGCATATTATGAAAAAAATTTGTAAGTCTACTGTTTACAGTAATCGGATAAGTTTGGTATAAGCCTAATGAACCAAACGAGATTGTTCTCCTTCCTACACATTTTTGAACCATCAGCTGCTGTTAGAAAACATACATCGGAAATATGTGGTTAGGAATTTTCAAGTTCGCTGGCTACTAACTTCATATAGGATTACCACCAGAGCCTGTGCTGTGTGGATGTAAATCATCCTAGAATTTAATTTATAGCGCGGGTATTTGTTTATTTACAAGGTGTTAATTAATCATATAGTATGTCGCCGTACGGCGTAGCGAAACGCTGCCTGGGTCACCCAAGTGGTAGAGGAATACAGAATTAATTTCCAAATCACAATATAATCTTCGTCTTTAAAGCCGATGGAGCTACGGGCATAAATTAATGTCAGGTTTTATTTGGTTGGTAATTCCTGTGTGTTACGACTGATTTACACAGAGTTTTCTATTCATATTTGATAATAGACGGTGTTATCCTTGTTTCTTTTGTAAATATATGAACTCCAGGCTGTATAGAAAGCTCTTGTAGAGAGGGTTTTGTTGTGTCTATGAAGAGGAAAAAATATTATCTTTTTTAACAAGTGAACAGGGAATTTAGGAAATAGACAGCACTGATGTATAATTATACTATATAGGCACAAAAATAAATTCATCGTGTTTTCTATATACTTACATAGAGGTTAATGCCAACTAGCCGACTGCTAAGACAAGGACAGAGAGCAGAGGTCGGTGTATGACCGTACGGTGTTCTCCATCTCACGCAGCTGGTGGGCTAGTTGCCATTTACTTATCTGTATAAGTATTTTTTAACTACATATTTGTCAACTATTATTAAAAAATTGTTTGTATCTATGAAAAAATTCATAACAATAAAAGTGCCCATATGCAACTGCAAAGTAGAAAAGATTAGACTGCTTCATCATAATATTAAGTACAAATTTTGATTTGGCATATTTTTGAAGCTCTTCTATTATTTATAGTTTCAGAATTAACATTTTTGTGCTTGATATAAAATTAAAAGAATTTGGCAAAATTAAATTTTAAAATTACCTCTGCAAACAAAACTGAAAATCGTATTAAAAGGCATAATTATGGTGACCAAGACCCAGAATCTACATACATATCTTAGATCTTAGATTATGGATTAATCTATGTATGTACCTACATTGGCAGCTGTCAGCTGTCTAAATCCATACATATTTCCATATGATAATGTTGATAAATGCACAAAGATACTAAGTGAAACAAGTTTAGCTGATTACCATTGAAGTAATTTTTTCTCTTTGACCCCTTTTTATCTTCTATGGAGAGCAACACTATGAAACCCTTGGAGTATTATAGGCGACGACGATTTGAGATGATATGCTTTAAAACTATAGTTATTTTCATTGTGATCACGATATGGCTTCAACTAAATTTAGTAAGCACTCCAACTCCACCCCATTATAAATATAACTACACAAAAGCTGACTTACTTCGTTTGGTACCAAAAGTCTTACATAAATTCGTCACACCAATTGAGGAAAACGGAACCATTTTCTTGAAAAATAAACCGACGCTTAATGTAACTGATATTAAACGAATTATTGCCGAACTCAACACCGAACAAACTGTTTACAACTCTGCAATTTTCGGGCCCCTACAAAACGACTCACTAGTCGTGGTCATCCAGGTCCACAATCGCTTAACCTATCTTCGACACTTGATTGTCAGTTTAGCACTAGCTCGAGGTATATCTGAAACACTTGTTGTGTTTTCACACGATGTCTACGACGAGGAAATCAACAGTGTGGTACAAAGTATAGATTTCTGTAAATTCATGCAGATTTTTTATCCGTATTCACTTCAAACGCATTTACATGAATTTCCCGGAGAAGACCCCAATGATTGTCCGAGAAATATGTCAAAACTAGAGGCATTATTTTCAAAGTGTAATAATGCGTTTTCTCCGGATTTTTATGGACATTACCGCGAGGCAAATTTCACACAAACGAAGCATCATTGGTGGTGGAAGGCCAATAGGGTGTTTAATCAGTTGGATGTGATGAAGAACCACACGGGATTGGTGGTGTTTCTGGAGGAAGATCATTATGTTGCTGAAGACTTCTTCCATGTTTTGAAACTCATGATAGAACCTTGTATGAGTGCTTCTAATTACTGTAATATTCTCTCACTGGGAAGCTACGGTAATGTCTTCGTCTACCGATGGAAATTTAATAAAGTTACTATAATACCTTTGATTGGTGGTGGCACATTCACCATGGGAATGGCATTTAATCACACCACTTGGAACAAAATTTCTAATTGCTCGGAATATTTCTGCAACTACGATGATTATAACTGGGACTGGTCTTTGCAATATTTGTCAAAAACTTGTCTAAAAGACAAACTTTATACAATGATACCCTTAGGAACCAGAGTATTTCACATGGGCGAATGTGGTGTACACCATAACAAAAAAAATTGTGGATCATTGGATACGATATCAAGACTACTGCAGATATTAAGTAGAAATAAAAGATATTTTTATCCAGACTCTTTAATCCTAGTTTATTCTCATAGTAGAGTCAAATTTGGAAAAAAATTTGGAGGATGGGGCGATGTACGGGATCATAAACTTTGTTTAAATATGACTGTTAATTAGTTTCTAGTTTGTTTTGTAAGTGTTTACGAAAAGTTATTATATTTCTTCTATTAAATGTTTAAAACTATTATATTTTTATGTCCTTTTTTTAAACATCGTGTAATAATAAGTGCGAAATAAACTGCTGGCCAATTGAAACGTACCAAGCGAATTTTTAGGTTGAATTTAAAGTCAAATATTTTGAAAAGGAGAAAAAATATCAACATGAGGTTTTCAGGATTCAAGAGATAATTTAATTGCGAAAACAATAGTGTGACCCGATTTTTTTTACTTTGTAGTTCGTTACTATCTACAGGGTATGAAAGAAAGTCGTCTTTTTTTTCAAATTTTATACCTACCGGAATTCCACAAAAAATTTTTTATATTTTTTTGATGTCGATTTTTTTAGTCCCTGGTTAATGAGGAAAAAACCAATTTCTCAAAATTTTTATATCCCTCTTATTTTATAAGATACCGAATTTTTTATTAAATTTAATATTGTTGAACAGGTTTTTGCAATAATAATTATGCTGCCATTTTGAAAGCAAATGTCATCATGTGATATGTCGATAAAAAAGTAATTTTAAGTAGAATTTAATTCTTATGGAAAAAAATATACAGGTTTGTTTTAAAAAAATTTTAAAGCTAGTAGGTGGCCCTTCCGGTGAAACCGGAAGTGTCATCAGATTGTTTTAAAGGTCAAAATGATTATTCCTTTCAACAATCAAACCATGCCAAATTTCAAATTAATACAGTTAAATATAACAAAATGGTGGGGGTTGTAAAACGATTTCGTAGCCACCCGGTATACACGGATATGAGCAAATTTTTGAAAAAGTGAAAAACCCGTTTCGATGTTATAAGTCACTTAAACCAATGGTGAACATAAACTAACTAAATTCCATTCTATTCCATTAAGAAAATGGCCTCAAAAAATGAATTAAAAAAATTTACCAATTATCGAACGTGTAGGGATTTTTGATAAGCCACTGGTTACCAATAAATTAATGAAAGTACAAAAAGTGTACTTTTTATAAGAAAGCCATTCATAAGGTATCATAATCAACTACAGAGATTGGTTCTTACAAAACACAATACGACAAAAAACAAAAAAAAAATCAAATTTTCAGCAAAAATTCGATATCTTACAAAATAACAGGGATATAAAAAATTTGAGAAACCGGTTGTTTTCCCATTAAGTAAGGACTAAAAAAATCTACATCAAAATAATATAAACAAAATTTTGTGGAATCTCGGTAGTTATAAAATTTGCCAAAAAAAAGAAGACTTTCTTTCATACCCTGTAGATAGTAATGTACTTCAAAGTTAAAAATCGGGTAACACTATCGTTTTCTCAATTAAATTACCTCTGAAATCCTGAAAACCGCATGTTGATATCTTTTCTATTTTTCAAAATATTTGACTTTAAATTCAACCTAAAAATTCGCTTAGTACGTTTCAGTTGGCCAGCAGTTTATTAGAAAGAGTGGTAGCTTGCTTTATTCTAGAGTTTTTTTTAAGTGTAATTATTAATAAATTCAGAAACGTCGCAAAATTGGATTCCACAAATGGAACCTAACAAAATTTGAAGATTATTTTATTTATTTTGACCTATGCATAACCTCCTTATAGTCATTCATTTGAAGAAAGGGTTATGATTAATTTTTTTTCTGTAACCCTGCGGGTCTGTAAAGACTATTCTAATGATAAAATATTTTTTTAACGTGCAAATGAATTAACATAACAAAATAAATATAACCTGACCTATTCCAATAAGAAAACTTGTTAAAAATTTGAGACCGATTTTGACGCTAAGTGTAGGTAGGTACAATAGAAGATCCTTAGTTATCCATAAAATTTTTAAAGTTATTATTTGAGTAGATACTGCAATTTCATAATAATTTAGCTCCTTTTGTGTGATTATTGTGATAAAATTATGGCGTATTTGAAATTAAAATCTTTTAAACACTTTATTGTACTAAAGCATCAATAACAATAAAACTAAACACGGTGTGACATGTTTAGTTGTTTAGTATGTGACATGGTGGACATTTCAAGGTGGGTAACCCCAGCAGGACTGGTTCGGTTGACACCCACGCGCAAAATTGGTCAGTAGATCTTGCGGTTACTGTAACAAATACCTCAAAATAGAAAATGTAATTATCTAATCATTGCCAGCTATTTCATACATTTACATGCCACATTTGTATAAATTGCTGACATGTAAAATAATTTATAGTTAGCTATATTTTATGGGATTTGTTCGCAGTGTGTATACAGGGTAATTAAATTGAAATTTTATATGGAAAAATTGTTTTTAAAGTTCAACATAACAACAAAGCGCAGTGTATATGAGCAAGGAGAACAGGAACTGCTGTGTTAAACAAGTTTAATAATAACTTTGCATGTGTGGAATTTTATTTTAACGATTTTTTAGTTTTGTTTTGCAAATTTAAATTATTTCTATTTATTACCAAATAAAACAAATTTATAATTAATCGTAAAAGTAGATAAAAATGTATGGTTAAATCGATTACAAATAAACGTGGGAGGTGATGTGAGGCAGGATATACCTTAAGTGGTAAGTTTAATCTGTAATTAAAAAAAATACACTTACGTTTAATGATATTATTTTATACAAATAAATTTGATGTTTAAAAAACTATTTTACTATAGATATTTTATAAAAACCCGAATCAATTTCGTCAGATTTGTAGGACAGCAGTTTCGAAATTCCTAATAGTTTAAATTCTACATTCCCATTTAGAAATGTATCAATTTCCCATCGTTAATAAAAATAAACTAAACAACATTGATTAGCATATTTATTAAAAACTGTCTAATATAAATTAACCATAAACTGTCCATTCAAACACATTTGAAGAACAAATTAAATCCATAAAAGTAATTTTAAGTTTCATATTATACACAAACATTTATTTTCAAAGCACTTAGTCCTTCAGTCCAATAGACAATTTTCTTTTTATTTGATTAAATGATAATAAATTACACACCTGGTAAAATTACAGCAGACAAATAAACAAACACCTATAATTAAGAAAGTGTCATTAGATTAAGCAAGAAATAAAAATAGTATAAATAATATATAAATTACGCTATTAATTTGACGCCCACACGTGACTAACTATACTATATTTGAAAAATTATCTAACTGATGTGTGTACTTTCGTAAAAAACCACAATAAATTGCTAAATACTATTAACATCACAAAGGAAACCGGTGTGATAAATATAAATAAGGAAATTATAACATGACTAACATTGTTTGTTTATATTGTGAGCGTATACTAAGGCGCACTTAGAATTTATCCTGCTATAGCCTAGCAGGAATATTAACCATAAATAACTTCAGTAAAATTTGACGTGCCAGCTTCAAGCATAATAAAACCTATTGCACAATTTTCTTTTGACCGGATATGACCCAAAACCCATACACAATGGTATCAGTAATTTTATTTTTAATTTAATGAACTCATCCGTTAAATAGCCACTGAACATCATCGTATAGGTCACTGCGCACGAGTCCTTGTGGCCCCTTTGGTAATTTATCAACGTCGCAATCATTATCTGTGATGATGATGATGATAATTGATGCAAACGCCAGTTAGCAGGATTAATAAGTAACAGGAAATCTTTGGGGATATCGGATAACCGCGTGCATAGATGATGATTTATAAACAGGTGTCTCATGTGGAAAGTGCTGGAAGGTGGTAATGTTTGCAGAGAGAAATTTTTTAGTTGAATTTTCAGATATTTGATGGAAAAGTACCAAATTTAACTGATGGAAAGTTGACTATTGGTTTTCTAATATCTTTATGGAAGGTTTTTCCTCATTTAAATATGGGAAATAACTGGGAATCTAGATTCGATCAATAAACATTGAAGATCCTCAAAATATAAAAAATAATAACTTAGTATGACACAATATTATAAAATGAAAATGTTGATTGGTGTCTATTTCTCACCGATTTTTTTTACTCTTTCTGGAATGTACTTCAGTATAGGTAATTATTTCATGATGTCACATTAACGTCATGATTAATTTTCCCAGAATTTGTGCATTCCTAATAAAGAACTAAATTTCTTACACCAAATACCATAAAACCTAACAGTTACAAAATATTCCTAAGAAATAATCTTGTCGGAAACATATAAAACACCGGATGATCAAGAATAATTGTTTAAAAAACAAACATTTGTACAATAAATAGACGGAAATGTTTCATGTTCTATATGAGTTTAAAATATAATATTGACACAAACATATTTTCCGTTTTAGGATATAAGTACCATTAATAGCTCAAATAAATCTGATAAACCGGATGTGTTGTTTATGGACTATTGGATGTTTTTTCCCACTTTGCAACAAAATTTTTACGACTAAAGTTAACGTTGTTATCTATCTATCTAGGTAGTTAATTATCTGTAGAGGTGTTAAAGTCCTTAGAAGGATAATTGAAAATAATGTCTGTTTCAATTTGTTGCTTCGGTTATTTACTTTTTTCTTATATGCACCCAAACAGCAGGAAATAACCTCTCAATAAATCGTTATTTACGATCCAAACTTTTTACTAACTTTCTTTAATTAACAAAAACGAAAACTCATTAACAATATAACTGGAACCCCATCAAAAACCATCAACTTTTTCTACAGGTTGCACATAGTCTTGTGCACGTAAACTTCAACTGTAAATCATCGTTTTATTTTGCATAAATCCCATTTAATATCTATTTATTTTTACAACACCGCCACATGGTTCTTGGCGCGCAGCAGCTCCAATCGAGAAAATATCCAAATAGCCAAGTGATCCTGCGGCAGCAGGAACCAAGTTGTTTTCACAATGACAACAATCAATGACTGGAAATGAATGAACTTGCTGTGATTTGATTGGACGGCCACCAGTAGCCAATAACAAGTGGATCGCAATGCGTTGCTAGGATACACACGGTGCGCGTGTGTGGTCTCACCCATAATATTGACCGCCAGAGTGTGCTAAATGTCAGGAGCAGGAGTAGACGCCAACTGCAGGATGAGATCTACAACAAATTATTCACACGATGGATAAAAATGTTGTTGATATTTCCTGCTGCTGGCACCACCTGCTATAGAAACAGAATAATTATTAATAATTGTATGATTTGCTATGGTATTTGGTATTTGCCGTGATTGCAGCTTAGAGTGCAGCAGGAATGAGTAATGATTTCAGTTTGCAAATGTCACTTTGGCCTGCGAGACACAAGAAAAACAATCGTCATCTATTATTGATGATGCAATATTTATGGTTAATGGATGCGAGGTTGTAGGTGTTCCAGCGCAGACAATATTGCAAATTGCTTATTGGTTTGTCCTGTAAATGTGGTGCTTTGTCACCTGCTACATACTAAGTTATTTTGTTTTTTCAGCTGAAGTAAATATTAAAAAGCAGAAAGCAGTCTTGGGATTAAATCCAAATTTCACGCTGTGGTTTAAGATTTTTCGTAAAATGGTCTCTATATTCTAGAGAAGAATTTCTCTTCTTAAAATGAGCATTTCCTTCCCCACAATCAACGTCTGCTGCAACAAAATTTTTGTATGAGAAATTTCCATCATTCGCGTGTTTTCTAATGTACCTACTTAAAATATTCATTTTTAAATTTTGCAAAATTTACTGTACAAAATTTAACTGGGAAAATATTATTAGTCCTTAAATGCAATTTTTGGGGATTCTACGCGTAGAAATTTTTGGAAGACGATAATTCATGCGAATATTATGAAATTGTTAGGATATAGAAGCAGTTGGTAGATGAATCAAAACGCTTCCTCTCTTTCTCAAGTGTTCTTTCATTCCTCTTGGACATTGTTTCCGTTCAATTGCTTTTTTGCAATTTTTGAACAAGATTTCACGGTAAAAAATATTTTGGATCCTTAAATACAATTTTTAGATATTTTGGTAGATCATTATTTTTACGTTGGTTCGCTTTACACATTGATTGACCCAGGGTTCCTATCCGGGGCCCTCAGCAGAAACTTGCGAAATTGATCTTTCGTCGTTCACCCCCATGACTAAACCCAATGAATTATTTACTAGTTGTCCGAACTCCGAAACACAAACAACCAACACCATAAACTAAATATTTATACATTTTACAGCCGCACTAAATGTCTAATGGCGCAAAATAAAAACGTACACTCTATATATACATGTTTATAACATATCCAATAACTTTTATATGTGTATGGGGATTCTTTTATGTGTGGTGCATGTGCATATAACCCGGTGTGTAAATAATTTATCTCTACAGGTACAAACTTATCTTTTATAATCTTTATTGGTGTGCGAGAAAGGCTAAAAAATTAAATGGAGTCGGTGAAGAAGTTAATGCATATAAAACCCTTGTCATTTGTAATGGGGTTGTTCCGAAATAAATTGGACGTGCAGCGACAAGTTAATTAAATTTTTTTCGCACAAAACAAGGAAAACTAATGTCGAAATATCCAATAGTACAACATGTTGGAATTCGTACAAGTCATTTTGGAATTAAATTATCGTTGATAATTATTTATGTCATGGTATTCACCACCCACAATGATTTCAAATATAATATGCTAGTAATTCCGTAAAGGTCAGACTTCATATCTATTAATACTGGATATTTTGATATTTAAATAATCAAACATTTATTATAACCTATAGATCTTTCTATAATAGCGTTATTTATTATTGGATAACATAAAAAAATGCCCATTTTGTCCGGTGATTGTTCACTAGCACCATTAGATGTTAAAAGTGTTATTCATACACATGCCAATTCAAACAAATAGCTTTCAATAACACACAAAACTGTATATGTGAGCATAAAAAAAATTTCGTGTGTCGATAACAAAAAAAAAACATCCTGAGGAATTTGATTCGCGCGTTGGTGGTACAAGATTTATGTACCTGATCACGAATAATGCTGATTTTTAATAGAGATTATCATGTAAATTTTATCTTTTTAACCTACATTAGAGAATCAGACATCAATTTAAAAACACTTTCATTTCGATTTATGTTATTGTCTCTATTGTAAATGTGGTTTTTAATTGGAAAATTTATTGCCCATTCCCTGAATATTTTATTACGATTTGATAGATTTTTATATTCACACATTCCAACACAATTTGTCAACAAGCATGATGAAAAACAGAAAATAATGAAATTGATGAGCTAGAGCTACTATTTTAATATATTCGTGAAACCCAGATAAGGATAAAGGGAATTTAAATTGTAACCGTGGTGGAGGCTGCTACATAAATAAATAATAAGAGCTCATCTGCCCCACTCGACGCACAAACGAAGGATCCTCAGCTAACACAATGACTTCCTTCATTAATCAAATTGTTGGGCGCTGTGTGCGGTAACTGCTTTTTAACAAGTTTGCGTTTGATCACCCTTGTTTCCACATCATCACCCCCCTGAACCTGATCAACAAATATCAATTTTGTAAGAATTGTCTCAGGAGGAAGATTCCTTTCTGAAAGACGATAACTAACTGAAACTAAATAAAAGGAATATAATGGAAATAAGTCTTAAAACAGATGCGATATTTTGAGATAGTTGTTTTATTATCTCGAAATGAATAAAGTTTATCGTCATATTAAGTGAATTCTTCGAAATTCGCAAAAATGTGGAGTGGTCTAATTTTGTCAGTGGTCAGATTTTTGTTATTTTCTTTAACTGTAGTGTTGTAGATAAATACATAATAAAATGCTGAGGCAAAATGGACATTTTAAATTGTTATTTTTTTATGAGAAAATTTATGAAAATGACAACACACCTCGCCAATCTCCAGTCCTCCATAATTGTTGTCTAGATTGCAAAGTCAACACCACCCCCATCTTAGCAGACTTATGTGGACTTGTGACTAATGAAACACATAATCATTCTTTTAATTTAATTATTGTACAACAAGGCAAGCGGTTCCATTTACTACAGACAATAAAGATGTAAGAAGCAATCGTCAACAAATTGATTTTGTACAAACCCGTGTGCAAATACATGCAAATTTTCAAGTTATTTACACAGGAAACCCATAATCCACCTACAAGCTCAGAAGCAGACCACCATGGGGAATGGATCGATCGTCGGGTACGGTGCCGATGATTGAATTGGCCAACGGCGTCCTCCTTAGAGGTGTTAATAATAATTATTGGGTTATTGGCCTCTGTCGGGTTGGCAAGCAGATGTTCCTTAAATGTGATTTTGTATTGATTCAATATTAATTATGGACTATAAAGCATAATGACAGGGGGAATATTAGAATGGACGCCTCGGGTGTTATATGAGTGATAGCGTGCATACGTTTATGTCCAACTTAAGCTCGTTTTAAAGCGACGCTTCAAACAGTTTCATTAACACGTTATGATTTACTTGCTCCAGATAATTATTAATATGGTTGCTTGGCGAATAAATTATACGCCAAAGGATCTATTAAAAAGTAGTACGTTTATGCCTTGGTCATGCCATATAAGGCGTAACACAATTTATTATAAGAGCTCTGGGACTGAAGGATTTCAATTTTGTCCATCACCGTATTTAACAGTTTTTAAATCCACTGGGTTAATTAATATTGTTTGACTGTTGGCTTCTGCATGAAACAATCATCTACTGGGATGGCCATAAGGAACACAGTGGTTCCAGCCAATTAAATCACAGTATGGGTCCTATACAACATGTTTAGAATTTATAAGCGGTAATCCATATGGAAATAAATAATTTAAATGACTATAACTGTCGAAAGCACTGTAATTTTTCTAACAATTCCATTGAATTTGTTCGGGTATCCCCAACAATTTATTCATAATGTTTCTAAAAATAGCTTTAACTGATTATGCAGAACCAGTTGTTGTTCATGACAATAAATTAGCTGGGCCTAAATGCAAAAATGGCACACAAACAAATCAATGTGGGCCACAGATAATTTTTTTGACGTTTAAAAACAACGCTGGTCAAAAAATATGATTGAAAATTCCATCATTCACTAAGTAATTATATGTGGTTTTAAGAAATTTTGTTTCCTAATACTGTTTGTTGAATATGAGCGGTGAATATTATGGTCGCGAGGAAAACACTGGAAAATTGTATAGTTCTGGTCAGTATATAAAATTGTTTCACAAAAAAGACAGCCACAAGCAAATTCGTTTGTCTGTTTTTCTATGTCTATTATGAAGTTCAAATGAAATTACCACAATAAATCTTCAGTCCGTGGTACAAGTTTCTCTCGTGCAATTATATTCTCAGAAATGTCATAACATTTCAATAATATATCCAAGAGTAATTTATTTGTTTGTATGCGCAAATAAAACTAACAAAATAAACTAGTGTGTGGTGTGAGTTGCAGATTAACAAACCTAGTTTCATAATTATTATTGCTTCAGGTTCTGACGTTGTTTCTTCTGGTCATAAAGCCAATATGAAGAAAGAGGAAATATCAGATCATGTTACACGAATCCACGGTAAGCTTGCAAAAACCCATCACAATTAATAATGATTAAGTATAGCACATTTCTTTATTAAATTTCATAAGTACATTATTATGTTAAACACCTACAAATTTTTTCCCTCTTCATCCTCTTCAACCGGTTTAATTGCATCAAAATCAGCCCGATGCGCCAACAACCTCATCATATTATTGCACAACGTGTCAAACGAGTAGTACTTTTGAAAAGCATCGCGCGCCATGTCCCCCAAAAAAATCTGCAAATGAGGACTCATCATCAGTTTCTTCAAAGCCACGGCGAAAATCCTGGGCTCCGGTTCAATTATCACTCCCGATAAACGGTGTACCAGAATCCTGGACGCTATACCTTTGTTTGAAGCCACGATTGGTTTGCCTAGACTCATCGCTCTTAGCACAAAGTCCGAATGCACGTCGTTTTTTGCTGGATGGATCATGATAGCCGATTCGGATATGAGGGTTTTCTCGTGCACCACCGGAAGTTGTTTGAGGAAAGTCACCTGCGAGGCGCAAAGGCGCTCTTTCGCTGCAGCCATCATTTCGTTGTAGTAGTACTTTTCCTCGAGGGTTTTACAATTTCCTGCTACCACTAATTGGAAGCGTTTCGTCACCGCTTTGTCGTCTATCAAATCCAGTAGGATCTCAAATGCATCTAGGGCTAAACGAAAATTCGACGCCCTTTGATATTTTCCTACAGTTAGAAACAGTATGGTGTTGTCCAGAAGATCTGGAATAATCCGGTGGATTTTTATTCCGGGTTCCGTCCATATACCAATATCCATTGATGGATACAGAATACGCGGCTGTTTCGTAAGAGATGGAAACGATTTCTTTAGTATTTCCTTATATCCAACTGTTTCAACAATTATTTCATCAGCTAGTTTAATCCATTTGGCCTCGAGTAAAGACGGATTAATCAACGAATGCTCAAAACATGCGTCAGTGTTTTTTAGTGCATAAAAATTTTCTAGATAGAACACTTCGTAGTTGGTAAAGGTTTTTAGGAAAAACAGTGCCCACATGCTGATGTCCATGATGATAAGACTTGGCTTAGGTTCTGGAGGAAAAAATAGTATGCGTTGTGCCATCCACAAGGCTTTTAAAGCGGACATGTTGTCGCGAAAAAAGCCGAAAAAACTTCGGGGGATCCACCACCCCGAGAATCTCACTGCGATTTTATCTAGGAACTAACATAAGCAAATAAAAATCCTATGGGTTTTACTGTGTTTCGATCACTTACTTTTACATCTTTAATACAATCATCTTTACTGAATTGAGTTGTGTATAATGTTACTTTATATCCGATTTTGCGCATGGATAATGCTAAATTTAAGACATAGCGGTCTGTTCTTCTTTTGGTTAACTTTTCATGTAAGATTACGACGTGTTCCGGTTTTGGTTTACAATTAGCACTTAGGTGATTTGGAACTTTTGTTGGTAAACTGCCATTGGACCTCAACAGTTCCATTTAAATATTTAATTTAATTATAATATACCATCTGACAAACAAACACATCATGCTGACATCAACTGTCAAGAAAAAAACAGGCTGCTAGGCTTTTGACCATGTTTTATTGGTGCTGTTTATTTACAACGCAAGATTTTTAGACATAGAAAAACAGCTTTGTTGGGCCGAGGAGCACTGCAACCAGCTTAAAAGTCAATTAGATTATCTGCGAAACAGTTATGGTACCAAAAAAAGTCGGTTTATGTCATGCTCACAGGTTTCAGGTAACCCAAACAGTGCTTCAGATAAGAAAATCGCCTAATATGGGAACTTTGTTTGCCTAACAAATTTTTTTCCAGCCTAATATGGGATATTTTTAAACCTTTTAGCTTTTTAGTTTTTCATAATGTGTTTCCCAAATTAGGATTAAAAGTAGCCCATGTTAGGTGTTTATCTTCTTATATTAAAGACAAATAATGCTTTTGTTGCTTTTAGCTTTTGGTAACGTGGATAAGGGAAAGCTAAAAACGCAGACTTCGAAAGCCATTACTACAGACAATCCAAGAGCAGCCATTCGCACCATCAGTAACATCTTGAACGGCCTTTCAAACTCCATTAACAAAATTAGCGTCTTGCAAAAGTCGCCAAGATTTAAACCAAGTAGTCCTAGACGTATTTTTAGTTATTATTTTCACCTAAAACCTAATCTCTGCAGGTCCTATTGGTATTTCGGTAATAAAATCCTCTTCAAGTGAGAAGAAATTGGACAGTTCTGATTCGGACCAAAATGTTGAAAATGAAACGAAGAACTCTTTGTTAGTTGACGCAAAACCAAAAATTAAGAAGCGTTCGTCAACTGCTACAAGCAGAAAGAAATTTGTTGGTCGAATTTCAACAAAACCTTCGACTAACACAGTGTTGACTGAAAATCCTTCCTCGTCTTTGAATAATAAAAAATTGGTTTTGAAACGTCTGAAGCCTACAGCGAGAAGTTTGGCAGGCAGCAGGCGAAGCACTATGTTTCCTCGCTGCAAAACGGCACAAAGTGCACAAATCTCCTGTGAAAAACTTGTGGAGATTTACCATAATGCAGCATTGGAAGGCAGTGATTCTGACGATGGAAACGGTGGTAGTAAAGCGAAGAAAACTAGAGATGCTAATAGGCGCGATGAAATTGAAATACCGCCTTTGAATATTCCTGGTAAAAATACTTTTTCTCAACAGAGAGCCCAATCGGAATTTCAAATGAACCAGAATGGGTTCCACTATGAGGAACCTCAAGCGCCTCGCACAGAAATCAGCAGTTATGCTCGAAGATACGAACTGCCAACTATTGCCTCGCGTATGAAGAAAGTCACAAAAAGTTATTTCAATTCGTTCAATTTTAAAGCCATTCCATTTTGTGCGTCTACTTCCATCACCCCCAGTCATAACATTGGCATTAACATTCAACAGTTTATGAATATAATGAAGACCAAACAGCCCTTGAATGGGATTTCTCCCACTCTAGCTCACAATATTGGATTAGCTGCTGAAAGATTGAATGGGAAACCACTGTCCTCTCTTGTTACAACCATGGCATCGAAAATTTAGTAAATATTAATAATATTAGTGGGGGTAAAAATGTTTGAGTGGGAAACAGTTCCAGGTGTCCTTTGGTTAAATCTAGCATTAACTACCAGCATTTGCAAGAGATGGCTAGGAGTGTTCCCGAAGACACTATTGTAGAAGCGGATGAAGATGACACAGAGGAGACGCCGACTTTAAGAACAGTGGTAATTACGGGTCCTTCTGGTGATACTGAAGTGAAAAACAGGAAGGTTACGGTTTGGAGTACGAATCCTTCCTGTAATAATGTTTGTACTTGTGCACCGAAGTCAGGTGTGGAAATTGATCAAATTACTAATAAACATCTGAGGGGTAGTACAGTTGCAGTGAAACAACAAGTAAGAGGGATGTAGTAGGGATTTTATAGTGCTGGATTATTTTTAACATTGCTTCCAGAGTGTAGTACCAGTGAATAGGCGAAGCCAGAGAATGCTGAAGAAGAAAACACCCTCGAAAGTGGATATTCAAAGCGCTTCCAGTAACGATAAATACAGTTTAGACAAGCCATTTTCAAAATCATCGGATTTGTTGGGAAAGGAAAAGAACTTGAAGGACGTTTTGGGAAATTTGCACAACGAGTTTGACTCAATGAACAAGTGAGTATCAACGTAATAAAACCACCTAGTCTAAATTTGTTTGCTCATGTAGAAGATACGAGGAGCTTTCGAAGAAAATTGGAACAGCGGAGGAGACTAGAGAGATCACAGATGAACTTGAGAAAATTGAAAAGGATTTGAATAATAAAGAAGAGGAGATCACTATAGTTATGGCGCTTTACAAGGAGGTGTTGGCTTTGAAGCAGCAGGTGAAGGCTCTGAAGATGCGCGCCAGCCAACACACCATGATGGCGAAGGAATCGAGCAAATTTGGCGAATATAATAATCCACAAGCGGCGTTTCATTTGACGAAACTATTGAGACAAATTCAACATTACCAAACCCATTATAAAAGAGATGTTTGTCCTATTGCATTTTAAAATAAATGAGTAGAATTCAGAATGTATTTTTTGGATAAGAATCTCACTTAAAATATATCAAAGTAGGAAGATCGATAGGAAATTTTGGGGTTTGTAGATAATGATTTGGACAAAGTTTACGATTTATGTAAGCAACAAAATAATAATCTAAATAACTATTTGGGAATTTCCTATAATTATGCTGTTATAGCTTGTATAAGTAAGTATTTAGGATCTAAATGTATGTTTGTCACCGGGTTGGTAATGATATGCTATTATCCCTCAGCCTAAAATTACAGAGCAGGTTGCGTCACACCATCATAGAAACATACCACATTGAAGAGATTACTGTTATCTAAACTAATGTTGCCACACACAGACATTGAATTTCGTCGCATAATTTATGTCCAGTTTATTCAAATTTTGCCTATTCTGTAATTATGAAATTCTTGAACCAACTGCAACAAAAATTGCATCTAGTGAAACTGTAGAACTGTTTTATAGTAAACGGAACATTAAAAAGGCCATAAAACTCATGATGGATTGATGGATGGATGTACCAGACCATCATCATGATCATCATTAACAAACTGGTAATTAAAAATTACTGTATTAAATCCTATAACTTAATACTTATAGTTTTTATGTTCTGGTGGCTTTATAGTTCTGATGGTGCTCTTTTGTGACAGTTGAGATCCCCCAAACGTTTTTTTAAGGGGTTATTTCACCCCGTACATCCACACGCGTCGGTCGCGTGCTGATCTGACATTCTACATCAATCTACATTAAGGTTAAAAGCTTTTTTAATGAATTGCACGTACCTACCATGCGGTGGTGGTCTGTTGACATGGCCGAGCGCCAGTGTTATGACCCCACACACCGACCAGCAAAAAAAAGTCTAATGGACATGTAAAATTAATTGAAACCAAAACTAGCGCGCGTCTGATGAGAAACGAAATTTTTTCGGACACTGTAACGGGTTAAGGACCTTTAATGGTTGTTATTGTGTTAATAAATCATATTGTATAGGTAAGTATTTTATGGTACTAATTTGCATTCTATGTTAAATGTAAAGTACCCAGCTAACAGCAGTTTTATTGTCGATTGTACAAACATATATCTCGCGTTGTTAAATTAATATGTTAACGTTATTAAGTATTCACAGGTTGTACGAATTACATCACGTATCTTGTGGATTTGTCATGTAAAGTATTACCCGCAGATTACAATCAAAGCATTTGCAAAGTGACTCATCTGCTTGTGTGCTTTTTTAGGGCAGTGACCACATACTCAAAGCAGCAGCTAAAAAAAACAACACTAAATTGCTAGTTATGTTTAATAAATTCACAACTAAGCAATAAACACAACAATAAGACAGAAATCAATGAGGTAATACCAGAGCTAGTGGCTCATGACTATGAATAAATAATGCTTGAAATCCAAATCTAGCTCCATATTTTTCTATTTGAAGATTTTCTTTGTCATAATAGTGATCTGTAATAGAGATAGAGACATTATATAAATAGAAAAACATCTAAAAGAATAACCAAACCGACATATTTCTGAGTTTAATATAACTCATTAAAAAATCCTCAAACTCCAAGCCACAAGCTTCATTACCATAGCGCAACATTAATATTCTTTGCGCTTTATAGTTTACATTGTATCATGTATCCGCCGGTTTTAAAAACAACAGGCAATTCACTTGTACTAGTATTAGAGTTATTTTTGTCAAATTTCTCAAACGCAACCTAAAATATATTTGTATTAGTCAAAAAGATACGACTTGAGTTGCAAAAGGATTCATCAGTGCCTAAAATTCAGTATTGTTGAATTTTCCTAATATATGGCAGTCTAAAATTGTCACACAATATGCACACAATTAAATTGAATTAATTTTTGATTTTTTGGATTTTTTTTTATGGGAGCATTGACAAGAGAAAACCATCATTTCAAAATTTTATTTAAATTACCCAATCTATATTCTATATTCTAATTAATAAATACATAATAATCAAAATTAATAATAAGAAGCAATAGTTCACCCCCCCCCCCTGATTCATAATTACAAATAAATAGCGCTCTCAACCCATTCATCTAAGGAAACGTTGGTAGAATTGGCTCCTGTAGATTTATCCTTACTGGCAAATTTATCTGAAAATAAACCATTAGAAATTAAATAAAAATAAAAACACCATCCTATAACAAAAACCGCACCGATAATGGTTTTTAGTTTAGTGACACTAAGCAAAAAGTCCTCCATCTCTAAGGCACCTTTTCCATTACCATAACGCAACATCAAAATATGCAGCGTACGATTATTTACGGTATAACCAGCAGCTTTTAAAGTCTCGCGCAATTCAAATCCATTGATGGTTTGGGAATTGTCTTTATCAAATTTATGAAAAGCTGCCTAAAACTCCTAGGATAAGTTTAATGTATTGTCTAAAATATCCGATTTTACCTTCCAAATAGCTAACTGCTTCATCATTTGCGCTGCTTCGCTGTAGTTCAGTTTTCCTGATAAATCCGAATCGAATAAGGCGACCAGACTGCGGCAAACTTCTTTAGTGAAACCTGTTTAAGAATATTATAATAATGCAACGTGAAATATTTGAAATTTGTACCGTTGTTATTATTTTTGTTCAAAATATCTTTGAGTTCCTTCCAGTCCAATTCAGCATCTTGTCCAGCAAGTGTTAAAAAGTAGTTGTAGTTTGGATCGTTGTCAACCAAAACTTGCTGCTTAACCTAAACAAAAACAGGACTGTAAAAGTGGTTTTATGGAATCTGCTCGCATACACACCTCGTCATCTACTTCCATGGGAGCGTATCCTAATTTATCGTCGTTGTCCCTGGAAAAAACATGGACATAAAGTACCGAACTACTGAAAATTTAACAACAAAAAATACGCACGTTATTTTGTAGTCCGATTCTGAATAAACTCTCAACAAGAACTCGCCAGCGCCTGCAGAGCAAGGCACTATGCAGTAAGAACCTGGATATAATTGCATATCACGAGTTACCTGTTTATCTGGAGACAAATCGGAGTTTCCTACAGGTTTTAAGTTAGGTGAATCGGTTTTGGTAAAACGTGCATTTCTAGGCGGTGACAAAATCTTAAAAATAAACATTACAATAATTACATATCAGCCCGAAAATCATCGACAGTAGTCATACTTGCAAGACAACAAAACCCATAGCATTATTTCTCTTGCCTTGCAATCGCCGATTTTTTTGCATCAATGCAACGATTATCGTATGTTGTTTCTTAGGATCTTCTCCTTCAACGTTGATAATATACTGGGGGTTCTCGAAAAATTCTAGAAACAATTTTTATAATTATTGTAAGTATTCGAAATTAACTGATTGTGAGATAATTTTTACTTGGCGATTGCAAAGGACCTCCGGCTGATGCATTAGGAACCCAAACACCATCAAACATAGAACACTTCCAGTTTTTCAGTGCTTCCTCGGTTATTTCGTAGGAATCCGGGTTTGGATAACAAATTTCCACAAATGAGTAAATTTTGATGAAGTCCTCGTAGGACATCCAAAATTCACCATCATCTTCGCTACGCCACAGTTGGGATTTTAGCTCTGCAGGTATCATATCCCAGGTCTTCGAGCTGAAATGCCATCGTCATACCACTGACATCAAAAATATTTTTTCTTACTTATCACTCCAATCTCCTTTCCATTCTTTTTCTCCCCACGGGTTTCTAATTCTTAGTAATCTAACAAAACCACCATCACAATCAAACGCAGCAATATCAGTTATACTGTAAGCATGCTTAGTGTATAAACCATTTGGCAACTTGTCCTCGATTTTATTAGACTAAAAATCTATAATGAAGGTTGCTTTTATTAAATAACATTTACTTATTACCATAATGGCACATCCCATGAAAGATAGTTTGTTGTACGAAGCATATAAAATATCAAAAAGCTGTATTGGGGGTCTTGGAGAAATATCATAAAAAACTGAAAGGCCTCCAGTTAAATCCTCCAAAGCTTCGGAAGTTAAACCCCCATCTAAATGCTCATATGATCCATACAACCTACGTATATAAACTTTGTATAGAAAACAATTTAAAAATAACTTCAAGTGTTTAGGTACTTTGCGTAAGCTTTCTCCAAAAGACATGGCCAAAACTCGCTTTTATCATGCGAGTGTAAAAAAATCGGTTCATTGTCATATGTAGGCAAACGATCATCCACTACCACCTCAACCCATCGTCCATACTGCCAAAATCTGAAATGAAAAACTCCCGCGTAGTTATCGCCGAAATCTTGATCCTGCGGTGCTATCAATTCCATGTATTTTTTTGTTTCCGCAACATTAGCTAAAGCCGCCAAAAACCAACAGTCCCCAAGTAGTCCTTGGTTTATATCAAATCGGCTTATTCCATCGCTGAACATTTTGGCATTCGAAATTATTTCCTAGGAACGATATTTTTAGATTTCATTGTGATGTGCAGTGCGATTAAAAGATAACGTTCTTATCACGCTGGCTGGTATTAAAATATGAATCATTCCCGGAAAACTTACTCTTGGCCGTTTCCAAAGAATTTTTGCAGGCGATCTCACTGCTTTGCCCATGACGATATTTTCTGGGGAAAATTGTGGATCTTCAAATAGTTTTCCACTTTGCTTACAGGCGTTTAATATTTGGACATAGTTTTGCAATTCGCCGCGAGGTTTTAATCCGGATCCTTTTTCGCCAAGCTAGAAATTTATATTAGTTGCTCTTTTAAGAGAATATAAAATTAAAGTATGTAATTCTTACCATATAAATTTTTTTGGGATTAAATCCAGTGTAACCCTGGACATTTGATTGGGTCTCACTTGCCATTTTAAATTTTTTTGACTATCCACAGCCGAACGAACATGTAGATTAAATCATTAAATTGATTTATTTGTTATCTTATGTATCGATTAGTAGAAATTGATAAACTGATAAAGACGTAAAAGATTTATTTGCAGTAAATTATAAGTTAACCACTTATAATATATAATAGTTATAAATATTTCGCACAATTTAATAATATATTTGGTTGTAAAATTTGTAAATACTTTTAATAACAATTTTAAAATACTTCTCTTTGGTATATTATACTATTTAAGGGTATATATGGCAGAAATTCGGGAAGCATCAAAGTTGTAAAATATACCGGAATTATCATAAGAAATTTGGTTACGTATATTTAAGTATATAAAGTAGTCTCCAACCATTCATCCATATGAAAAGTAACAGTAGGCGGACTTGCGTTGAGATCGACTTTTTCATCATATATTTCTATAAAATCAAAAAAAATAAACCACACCCCATCATTAACCCTCCAAATTTACCTAGCATAGTCTTCACTTTAATAGCACACATCATAAAGTCTTCGAAATGAATTTCCCCTAATTTGTTCCCATAACGATGCATCAAGGCATTCAGGAGCTTGTTATTCAAATTATATCCAACGGAATGCATCGCTTCCCTCAACTCAAACCCAGACATAGTCCCTGAGTGGTCCTTATCGTAAATAGTCCAAACATTCTGAAGAAAGCAAAGTAAAAACGAGGAAAGACGAATCGTGTTTCTAATTACCTTCCAGATGTGCAATGCCGACCATAGCTCTTTAAATTCCTCGAAACCAAGCTTTCCTGAGCGATCCGAATCTAACATCGCCACCATACTGCGGCAAATATCCTTGGAGAAACCCGTAAAGCCCAATTCTATAAGAAAATTAGTGTAACAAAATGCGAAAATTACAAATAAATTCATAAAATAACGAGTAACCCATCATGCAGGAACTACAACGAAAATTGGAAACGAAATCGTACTAAATGAAACTGAAGAGGATCTGGGGAAGTTAAACCTTAAACCTACCAGCGAAACTAGCATTTAGTGGAGAAGTTTGCGTAGGAGTCGCTATAAACTCCGCCAAAGGAGTATTTTTGCAAAAGGTCCCGCATATAAGACCAATAATGGTGTTAAACAGACCTGATATCTGATCTCCACCCCCAGTGGTAGTTTGGGCGGCGTTAACACCATTTATATTGGTTTTATTGTGGATGGTTTTTTCTGATAAAACAAAGACAACGATTTATAGAAATCCTGAGTAAAAACATGTACTTGAGGTGTATACCTGATTGCATCGTGGAATTCATGATTTTTTGCAGTTCTTCCCAATCAATTTCTCCGTCTTCTCCAGCAAAAGACAGGAAGAATGAGTTCGCTCTTGTGCATTCGTCTTTTTCTTCTGCAGTTTCTTCCACTGGTACCTGCAGAGGAAACCATTTAAGTTTGATGCAACTCTCCTAAAATAATTTAGAATTTAAATGAAGGAGGAATACAATGAAAACTCCTTACGTACAGATATCTAGGAGAAATATTAATATTTTTTTTTAAGTGAAGGTAACATTTCAAGGATTTTTTATTGTATAGACTTTTTATTTAACAATTTTTATAAATATATTTTTAAATTAAAATGTATTTTCGATACAAGGCAATTTTACATAAAGATAACGTTGTAAATAATATAATTTGTAAGTATTATGATGGTATTTATTTATGGTATAACACATTAATTGTTAGATTAGATTAACATGCGATAAATAAGAAAATATTTTGGTGTAAGAATTCCACGAACTTTATCTGAAATGAAACGCATACTGACTAAATAACTTTAATATTACTTATTTTTGATTTTGCTCTACTATTTTCATTACTCATTACGAAAATCAATATCCAACCTGATAGATCTGAATAGTATGCAACACAAAGTGCGCGCAGGTAACAAATTAAAAATCAATATGCAGCCATCATTACCATTCTACACAATAATTTAAATCTTACCCTTTCATCCAACTCGGTTATTCCAATCATTGTATCATTCTCCCTAGAAAAACCAAAAAAATTAAGACTGTTGTGGAAAAATTTGGTACCATTACAAATTAATAGGTGGAGAGTTATAAAAACTAAAAATCTACACGGGTTAAAATAATAAAATCGACGCATATTTTAAACATTAATATTTATTATAATTTTTGAAGGTAATTTGTTGAAACTTTATAGTATATGTAGATTAAAATAAATTATTTGAACGATTTACAACAAAATTAATTATTCTATATGGTACAGAAAATTAAATGCTTTGGATATTGTCTTATATAGAAAGGTAGGTAACATACAAGTGGACTAAAAATATATCAAACACAAAAAGAAAGAAATTCCTAAATAAATATATTTTTATCAACGTTAAGGCCCATGCTAGAGGCATGCAAATTTTCTTAAATCTTAAGAACAAAAGGTATTAGCATTGACTAGTTAGTCAATGGAATTAGGAAACGTTATAACGTTATAACTATTTTTTTTTTGGTTTATGATAAGAGTTAATCTTGTTAGTAAGGAAATGAAGCTGTGAGATTCTTAAAATTTTGATTTAAATTACTGTGAAGAAAATATTCAAATAAGTAAAAAAATATTTGCGTCAACTTTCAATTAGGAAAAACTGTGCGTACCTCCACCGCTATTCATAATACTAACTATAAACTTTGTAGGCAGGTAGATAAATAAAAAAAAAATCGTGCATTGTCAAAACGATAACAAAAAAAAACGATAATAACTCACGTGCAAATTGCAAGCTATATACAACAAGACTATTTAAAAAGTTTGTTCAAAAAATTAATTATCGCATCACCACCAGACCGTGAGGATCCCCCTCGTGGGGGCGGCTGAGGCGTATACGGATTCTGATAGCCTGGATCTTGTGGATAGCCCGGATTTTGCGGTGGATACCCCTGATCCTGTGGAGGATAACCCGGATATTGCGGATAAGGATTCTGTGGGTACTGTGGATATTGCGGATAACCACCACCACCACCCTGAGGATAACCAGGATAAGGATTAGTCGGATAAGGACTACCACCTGGATACGGATTAGTTGGATAAGAGGGCGAGGGCGGCTGTGGAAACGAACTATGTGGGTCCTGAGGGTACGACGGAGTTGGCGGAGCAGGCGCCTCATACTCCTCGTCGTCTTCCTCATCGTCCACATCCCTAACTGAACGTATAGAATCAGAATTATAACCACCATACTCCATATTGTTTTTGTTTTCAGAGAAGACACGCAACAGGAATTCGCCCTCTTGGTTGGGATCGAAGGTGGAAGGCACAATGGCGTAGGAGCCAGGAGGCAGTTTGAATCTACAGCTGACTTCTCGCAAGTTGATGAAGGACGGTGATCTGGCCACAGACGAATTGTATTTGAAAAAGTTCCTGTCCAACGGTTTCGGAAGCCGATCCGGATTGGATAACTAAAAAAACCAGATGAAATATTGTGACGACATTAGAAAAAACACAAATCTTACGTGGTAAATAGCGAAGCCTATGGTGAGAATTTCCGCGCCTACGGTGTGTCGCATTTGTCTTCGATTTTTCTGCATTAGGGCAACAATTAACGTACAGTTTCCATCGTCGTCACCTTCGTCTACTTCCGTGAGTGTCACACGATATTGGGGATTGTGGGAAAAAGAATCTATGACAAAAAACCAAATTTATCTTATTCTTTTCGCTTAAATCCTATGGAATACCTAGAAAATTTCTGCAACCACCAGCCGACACACCACGCACCCATTCACCCTCAAAAACACCCATTTCCCAACGTTTCTTATGACCCTCCAGCAGCTCCTCCTCGGACAGCGAATCCGGATTCAAATTACAAATTTCCAAACGTGTAAAATAATGTTGGAAATCCTTGTAAGACATCCAAAATTCTCCATCATTATCAAAAGTTAAACCCAGCCCTTCCTTTTCGGAGTCGGAGATAAAACGCCACTCTGGAGATCTGAAAATTTGAGAGTTACTGGAAGCTACTTTGGTTTTCTTGGTTCTTACCCATCGCTCCATGGGCCATTCCATTCAGATTCATTGCCCCAAGGATTGCGGAGTCGAAGCAGCGGAATCTTTCCAGTGACGTTTGGTGTTTGAATATTGACGAATTTTACGCTAGTTATACTGTAAGCGTGGCCTCGTACTAAACCTTCTGGAGTTTGAGCTTCCAGCACATCAGGATCAGGCTACAAACAAGCGTAACGATACAGAGAAGAGTTTAGACAAGGTAATTATTTCACTTGTAGTGAACGAGACGTGTAACTAGAATGAAAAAATAAAATACGTTACTCTGTGGGGAGGGCCTAAACTATCTTTTGCAATTTTTAACATTGGCGGTTCTAATAATTCTTGCCCGCGAACAGCTCTTTGCTTGATTTGGTTAGTTTGACTCTTTGCAGTGCGGATCTTTCCTTTTCTTTTTGACTAAAAAAGAATTAAAAGTCAATACAAGTATTTATTTTTTTCAAATAAGTGTCTCGCACGTCTCTAGATAAAAAATATTATTCTTTCAAAATAGCTCCTCGTGAATATTTAAAATTAAAATGGAATCTTGAAATTAATGATTGATTATTATATTTTACATTTAATTTTTGAAATCGCAACGGTAAGTTTTTATTAAAGGTACCTAATGAAAAATTCAAAATTAATTATTATGTGGAGGTTTCAATTCAATAGTTTTCAAATTAGATGTATTCATGTTATACAGGGTGTCCCAGTTTATATCGTCAGGATTTCACCAGTCGATAGTTTAGCGAAAATTAAAGGTGGTTTGTCTAATAAACTATGGTCGAATGTTGCTTCCTTTTTGACGTACAGGGCATTAAAGAAAATAAATTATTTTAAATAATTTGCTATAAATCAATAACAAAAAAAGTTAGTCTTCTGAAATTTTGTTAAGATGTTTTTTTTTGTATTCTCTTATTAATAGTGGTTGCAATTATTTTATTTAGAACACAGAGGCGTGCGTACGGGTTTCTTCAAAAACATTTTATTGAATAAAACGTACGCCACTGGTTTTTTTTGTTGCAGCACCATTATGCAGAGAGTATTTTCCATTCAATTTAGAAACTTTTTCGTATCTTATAATTTTTTGATAACTTAACTCAAAATAACTTAATAGTACAGTAAATAAGGGAGAAAAAAAGGCTTCAAATAGACTTTTTTTACCCTACAGCCAATTTTTGTAGAATCTTCTAGAGGGTCACCCTGAAAGTTTAAAACTGAGTTTGTGTATTCGTAGACCCCGCCCTTCCTTCGCCAGCCCTCAATTAAGGGTTGAATTTTTTTGTTTATTTAATAACTTTTTTCCTATTAAATATTCGAAAAAGAGTCAGTACAAAGTTGTAAAGAAAAATATTTCCTACAACTTATCTTTTAAACTTTTTTGATATTGTCGATATTTAAAAAGTTATTCAACAAATAAGTTGAAAATTTTGGGGAAAGAGTAGTAAGTAGTAGTAGTAGTAAGTAGTACCTAACTAGAGAAAAATCTCCCTAAAATTTGCAACTTATTTGTTGAATATCTTTTAAATATTGACAATATCAAAAAAATATTAAAAGGAAAGTTGTGGGAAATATTTTTCTCTACATCTTTGTACTGATGCTTTTTTCGGAAATCTAATAGGGAAGAACCTCTTTAATAAATAAGAAAAAAAAACTTAATTTATCAAGAAATTGTAAGATACAAAAAAGTTTCTAAATTGAATGGAAAATACTCTCTAAATATTGGTGCTGCAAAAAAAAACAGTGATGTACGTTTTATTCAATAAAATGTTTTTGAAGAAATCCGTACGCACGCCTCTGTGTTCTAAATAAAATAATTGCAACCACTATTAATAAGAGAATACAAAAAAAAAAGATCTATGCATAATTTCAGAAGACTAACTTTTTTGTTATTGATTTATAGCAAATTATTTAAAATAATTTATTTTCTTTAATGCCCTGTATATCAAAAAGGAAGCTACTTTCGACCATAGTTTATTAGAACAATCACCTTTAATTTTCGCTGAACTATCGACTGGTGAAATCCTGATGATATAATCTGGGACACCCTGTATGTATGTAGGTATATGCTCTTGTACTGAAAATATTTTTAAAAAACTGCCATGCGGTGATTCTGTGATTTGAGATTTTGACAAGAACTTAAAAAAAATCATTGTCATAAACGCAGTTACAACATAATTGTCTTTATCTTGGAATTTAGTAGGTAATGTAATAAAGTAATAAGTAAAAATAAATATAAAATTTCGCCACAAATAAATACTTTGAACTAGCTATTTACAAAAAGAATATTTAAGTAAAATGTGATGCGTAAAATATTTATTTAAATATTTTTATAAAGAATTGCAGGATATTAATAAATAATCCTGGTACTTTTCTCTATTCTCATTAATTACAATGCAATAAACATTTCTCATTTTACAGTGCACAATATTCCCTTAGTTCATAATTTTAATCGCGTTTTCCATTGACTTGCACAAATTCAATTACATTAAAACTAAACACCAGCAATTGCGCGAATAGTAAAAGTAATTAGTTGAGCGTAATGCGGCAAGAATCCGCTCGGGGCATACAACAAACCAATAAAGATAATTACGTACGTATTAAATAATTTCTCTTGGGATCAATTTACCATAATTAACACTACACACTTTTACTAGTTATTGTAGGTGTTTATTTACAATAAACACTCACCTCAATCGAGCACCCCATCAGAGATGATCGCTCAAAAGCCTTTAGAATAATCTGGAACAGATTCGGTGGACAAGCACTCATTTCGTACATTTCGCAAACGCCTCCAGTAAAATCCTCCATGGCCTCGCAAGTTGATCCACCTCTGAGAGCTTCATAAGAACCATGCAACCTAAAGCAGCGACTATTAGTATTCGAAAACTATTTAATTGTAGGTGTAATGTACTTTGCGTAGGCCTTCTCCAACAAGGCACTCCAGAATTCGTTGTCTTCAGCTGAACGAAGGAACACTAACTGACGGTTGTATGTTGGCAGCCGGTCGTCGATTACTACGTCTATCCAGCGGCCGTACTGCCAAAATCTGCAAAAGGGAAGAAGGAATACAGACTCTAAAAATATTCTGAAAATCCTCAAAATTTCAGCTATGATCCTTGGGCAGTGACTGTTTAAGAAGCTTAGAAGCTAAATAATTATACCTATTCTAAAAACGACATTGAAGAGAGAATTATGACTAAAATATCAAATATCTCTCAATGAAATTATTAACATTCACTATTCTTCTTCATTCGAACTAAATACAAAATTTTCTACCGCTAGTACTTTCTTACCTAAAATGAAATATACCAGCGTATTTATCTTCGAAGCATTGATCATCTGGGACAATTTGGAAGAAAAGACGGCGGTATAAAGTAAGATTAGCTGCGGCTGCCAAAAGCCAACAGTCGCCCAGTTCCCCCTGCTGCACATCGAATCTGGAGAAACCTTCGACGAAAAATTGGGGTTCATCCACAATCTCCTAAACAAAATAAACCACAAACATCTGTTAGCAATTTTACCAAATTGAATCTCCCAAACATAAGTTTAAAATAGTTAAATAAATAGAATCATTGATTTGAAGGACGAATATGTTACCAATTATTAGAAACAAATATTCCATTTGCTTACCGCTGGTCTTTTCCATTGGTAGTTCCTGTCGGGTCGTTGACTATAAAACAGCGAAGAGTCAGTAGGAGGAAATTCGGGGTCCTCAAAAAGCGTGCCATTTGCAAGGTGGTAGTCCCGGAGTTTGTAAAAGTCCTGAGGTTCACCTTTAGTTCGAAAACCGGAACCTCGCTCGCCAAGCTACACCAAATAAAATATAAAGAAATTTACAGGATTAAAACCAACTAAATAATCGACAAAACACGAAGCTAGGGAACATTTATTTTATTTATATAATTTTTCACAGAAACCCTCCACCACAATAAGTGTAACTAACCTTGTGTAATTTATCGGACAACGCAAAAGAAGAATATTTTTCGATATCTGTTTTACTACTACTATCTAGCTTAATACCACTACTGTACAACTTAACAGGCGCATCCTTCAAATTCCCCGCAGATTTCTTGGCAATTTTCGCTTCCACAACCAATCCTCCAGAAGTAAATGCTGACCTAGGATACACATCCTTATTGTAAGAGCCTTGATAATTCACAGGCGCAACTGAATGTTTCGTATATCGGCGTTCACGATTCACATTTCCTATCAAGATTTTCGTAACGTTTTCCTCGACCACGGCGACTAATTCATTTTCCGACATTTTTGCTATTTAATTAATTAGATAGTTTCATTAACAAATAAAAATTTGTCAACTTTGTGAGATTGCGAGTTGATAAAACTGCGGGCGAAATAACTTCACTAAATTAAAAACACAACATTTCAGCGCGACACGTTAATACTAACTGAAATCTTTTATCCTGGAAATGGGTTAGTGTAAACAGCGTGCTTATCAGTGAACTAGGAAGCGAAACACATTTCAACGTAGCTTTTTAAGAGAAATGCTTAACCGAAAGAAATTACTGGCAAAAACGATATTGCGGAAAAACTGTTCTGACCTTTTCCTTTGTAAATGCCAAATCTAATTTGCAACAAGTCAAAGGATAAATATTGATTTTTTACAAATACCTACAACTGGTACAAGACGCAATTTTTTCTTACATTTCGCACATTCTTCAGGACAAAATTCATTATATATGGAGGAGTATGTCGAGATGATTTCCGTGGAATAGATTCAAGTGGTTGTGAGCCCTCGGTGGCCTGAAAAGCCAGCTCCGGATCAATTGCGGTAAGTTTCTTCTGTAATTTCACCGTAGGCGGTGCAATGCCCTTTTTACCAAATCTTACTCGCTCCTTAAGCTTAAGCCGATGTTGGGGACAATCTTCCTTTCGCACTTTCCTGCATTCCTCCTCACAAATCATGGACTCATCACAACATTTCGATGTGCCTTGATGACAATCATCGTATTTTACATAAACGGACAAAATGTCGCGTTTTAGATTGGTTTTGGACATTTTCCGTCTGTTTTCTTCAAGAGTTTCCAATATGCTCTTCTTGATGTAGCTAATAGAGTCGACAGGGCGAAGATCTGTTTTGCGTTTACAATATTTGTTAACAAATAACGCTGGTTTGTTTAAATTGCTGCAAGAGACTGAGGTTTTGTCGAAAAACCGGTCCCACATCGTAAAAGTACCAATAATTTAATTAATACTGAATTAGAATACATTCAATTTTAAAAATGAATAAATGAAACTCGTTTTGACATTGACATGATCAAGGAAAATTTATCCACGGAAACCTTCAACTACTTAAATAAAAGGAGAGTTAACGAAAATGACTTTTGAGTAGTATCATACCTATATACTACTAAACTAAGAACTAAAGAAAACTTGCTTTTGTGTTATAAAAAGGTTGAACCGTTAATTTTTGAATGATTTCTTCTGTGAGATTTGAATTGTGTAGAGTGCATAATTTTGTTAGATATAAAGCAATATTATGTATGACTCACTGTCTACTATTTCGATACTGTGATGGTAATAACAATTCCTTGTATCGATCTAAATTTATTTTATTCTTTAAAAGTAAAACAATACGTTGTATTCACTGCGTTATTGGAGATTAATATTCATTTCGTGTTTCTTCAAATAACGACTACAGAGGCATGATCTAAGGCGTGGTTGTTTTTCCCTTATCCGATTTTGTCGTATGCCTTTACCGCAGCAACACATCCTATTCGGGACTTCTATGCATTTTGGATTTCGGCAAGTACACATCTTAATTTTTCCACAGTAACAGATAACTCTTCCACTTGCATCGATACCATAACCAAGGCCACCATCGCCGTACATCCCGCCACCATAACCGCCCCCTGGTCCTCCAACACCGCCACCTGGTCCTCCAAAACCACCTCCTGGTCCCCCAAAACCGCCTCCTGGTCCTCCAAAACCGCCCCCTGGTCCTCCAAAACCTCCACCTGGTCCACCAAAACCTCCTCCAGGTCCACCTGGATAACCACCAGGACCACCTGGGTATCCGCCAGGCCCACCTGGGTATCCACCAGGACCACCTGGGTATCCGCCAGGCCCACCTGGGTAGCCGCCAGGCCCACCTGGGTATCCCCCAGGGCCACCTGGGTATCCCCCAGGGCCACCTGGATAACCACCGCCTGGTCCTCCGGGATAGGGACCGAAACCAGTTGAGGCGGCGAGACTACTATTGTCATAATTTTGTGGACCTCCGGGGTAACCACCTGGTCTCATTGGATATTGACCAGGATATTCACCGTATCCGGAGCCGAAAGCCTCAGTTCCAACATGGTGTTTTCCTTTTTTATTTTTATGTTTCTTTTTTTTCTTTCCGCTTAGACTGAATGGTCCTCCCGAGACAACACCAGGTCTGGTTACTCGGGTAGCTTCACAGCCAGTTACTCCGATTGATACCACACCCGCCATTTTACTAAAGGACATTTCTTTGGACTTCTCTGGTGTGCATGGACGAGAAACACATGGAGTGTGGCAATTACTGTGACATGGACTGTGGCATCGGCTAGCACAACGGCTTGCACAACGGCTAGGGCATGGACTTGGATGGCTGGAGCAACGACTTAAACAGCGGCTTGCCTTTCGGCTTGGACAAACCGCAGGCAGTGGGCATATTGGATAACATGGAATACAAGAATATGAGTAGTATGGACAGTAACAGGGAGACACGTAACAGCAATCCATTGGGGGGAAAATTAGTTTGCCAGTTTTTAAATCACTAAAATTTTGGTAATATTCATCTATGATGACATTGAGAAGATGACATGAACAACTAACTGACAGTTATACATGGTGATCCCAAATAGCTGGACCTCTCGAATTCGAGATTTAATTTTAATATTATAGACAACCAAATTAGTTTTAATTTAATTTATTGGTTTATAATTATATGTGTCGTAAACTCTCTGCAATTCATTTGGAGGGGACCTAATCCAACTCGACTCATCCATGTACCTCTGCAAGCTCTCTGGATATGTCGGATAAAAATCTTCTGGTTCCCTCAAAAATTTTCTAGAACTTCTCGGTTGTTCAGGAACATCTGCAGGATATCTTTGTTCGTTATAAACTAAACAAGGTGTAACTCTTGTAGCAGGATGGAGATTTTGTATCTGTTGTTTAGGAATATTCTCTAAAATTACTCGAGATGTTCGTATCCGCACTTTCTTAGTTGGTGTTACTCGATCATATCCGTTAGTGGAATATTGAGGAACTGTTTGAGGTACACTAAGCATCGGATTCAAACCAGTTTTGGAATTTATGACAATGAACCTTTGGATGCGGTAACAGCGCCTTACTCGAATTTGTGAATTGGCTTGAGAATTTACTGGTAGATGCGAATAAATTTGGGAATGACTGAGAAGTGGTTGTGGATTTGAAGGTGCACGACGTAGGCTTTCCATAACAGGACCTCTTGCAGGATAATAGTCAAAGTTGTAAACATAACTTCTGCTTATCCTTATGTTGCGTTGCGGATTGGGGTGTGAATTTTCTATTGGAGACATTTCATTGCATGTTAATGTACCTACGAGTGCCGGAAATTTAGTTTGAATGTCTGAAATGGTGGTGAAGTACTGTTTTTTTTTGAAGTAATGCTGACATTTATTGAGTGGTGGTACCAACAGAACCATATTTGGTTGTTTTGAATCAAGGTTTGTTTATTTGCATATAGGCGCGGTTTATCTATAACTGATCTTCCACAATTGGATATATAGTGATACTGAAATGATACAAGGTTAGTTACTTGTGTTATCACAAAACATCGACAGGTTCATAGTTATAATAACATTATGATAACATTTTGTTATGACTGTTGCACATTTTAGAGGACACAATTTCTATTTCTAGGCTTCCTTTCTAACTTACCTTTACAATTGAATCATCCAAATTCTATCATATCCATTAAAAGTTTGGCAAAAAAGTATAAAAATTATTAGTATATTAAAATATATCTCTATTATTATTTATTATTAATGCATTAATTAAAAAAAAGTTAACTATCGTACCCAGGCGTTTTGTTTGGATACTTTTTCAGCTTGTACCAACGGCTCTTCGGCAACTGGTGCATCTACACTTGGATGCAACGGTGCACACTGCCAAGCTTTAGGGTCCACCTGCCAACCGTATCCATTACCATGCCACCCATAGCCATTACAAGCGCTTGGGGGTTGTTGGTAGTGGATGACGGGGTACGCATTGAAGTACTGTTGGAAGCCGATGTTGTTCATCTTTACCAAAATTTGGTCGTAGTTGAGTAAACTGAAATAAATGTTATTTTAGTTCGGTTTCCAAGTACTTTAAAATGGTCTAACATCTGTGGGACAAGTGAATGATTTACAGATATTTATTGGGTATAAAAGAAGTGGTATTTATAGAGTTCTATTTTGGGGAATTGTAGCACAAAAACATAGCGATGGATGAAGATTTCAGGAAGCTTTGCAGTGGATTTCCTGGAATCGGAATGTAAGTAAATCTGCGAATTTTATGACTCGATAAAGAAATATTTTTGTTTACCTTTGAGCTTTTACGTCATTAAATAAAATGATATCATGGTTGTTTACGTCATAACTTTATTAACATCTAATTACAATAGTTATAATTTGCATTATATTCCCAAGAAATTACTTTATGAAATCATTGGAAATTTTGTTTAAAATTTGGATGCACATGTTCTGGCGTGTACAGAAATATTTTATTTATAATTAAACACACAAATATAAATAAACATCTAACAAGCTTGAGAAGTTTCGGCGTAATTTTTCAGTATGAATTGAATTGTTAGCCTAGACAAGGAAAAAAGGAACCAATTTGCACTAATTAGCTGCAGGAGAGAGAGAGGATCGTTAAAAATTAGGAGAGGTCTTCGAATCAATAAAACTAGGCACTTTTAGTTTTTAATTAAAAACACTCACGTTATGGGACAATTGCCCCATCCAACTTTTAATATTATTTATTAACAAAGAAATTTACAAGCCCACAGAAACAACATCAATAATAAAAAATAAAACCAAAACAAAGACCCACGAAACAAATCAAAGTAATCATTACGCACCTAACCTATAACCTAATTCCTGCTGCTCCTGCTGTACAATTCCAATACCAATCCACTTATTTGTTGTGTCACACAAATCACATAGGTAACAAAACCGAATGCTATAAATAAAATTCGTATTTTTTATATTCAACACACTACAGCTTATTTACAACGAGAATTTTAACCTGAGAGAGTAGACTGTTATTTTGAGCTAAAGCTAAACTAAATGGTGAAATCGAGTTTCAAGGTCGTTGCAGGATCGGTTTATCCGATAGCCGTCGAGACATGAAGCAGTCATGGACATTCTTCGAAAGTAAATCATAATTTTAGGCTCCAGACCGACGGGGTATTTTGAGAAAATAGGGCAAAATTTATAGCCATCCATTTGGTCATGTTATCTCTTGATAAGCGGATATTGTTGTAAATTTAATTTAAACTAACCGCAGTGGAGTAGGAAGTTGTTTATATTTATATATTTATCAGCGGACAACAGTTGTACCAATTATAAAAATGCGATAATGTCCTCTGTAAACGTTTGACCTTCTCCCATCTCGCAGATGGTATTTAAAACACCATATTAGTACTAATTTGTTGTTTTAGACATGTTAGACGATAAAGGAACTGTTAAGGAAGTTTCAAGTGTTCTTGTTCCGCCAAACGCCATTCTGTTTTCAAATTATTCAATTTCAAACTATCAAACTGTTACGTATTATTAATAAATGATGCTTCGCAACGTTGGTTCCTCTTTAAAAACTCCTAGAGAGAGTGAGAAGGACAAAAGTATTAGGGGAACTAGAACAGCTTGTTGGTTTTTAATTCATGTGTTTGTTTGAGGTCAACATACATAAGTAACTAAAGAACGCGCCACACAATGAATATGAATCAGATTAGAGGGGGTGAGGGGATTCTACTAAATAAAGTCATCAAATGTTGCGCCATGTTTTTCACATAACGCTCAGTACCTATTAAGATATTGTTCTAGTTCAAATCTTGCTGATCAGAACTGTTGAAGTTGTGGCTTTATATTTTAAATTTTGGAATTTTTTGAAGTTTTTTTGAGTTCTTCAGAGAACTGAAGCAGGACATTTTATAAAAATGATCTTTATCTGAAGCACTAGATTGAAATTGACGCGAGGAGTCACCACCTGGAACCCATTGAACAGACGTCTGTCATCTGTCCCCTCGTAACAATAAAGCTAGGAAGAAATTTAGAAACAAATCGACCTAGACCAAATAAAAAGGATTATTTTAGGTCCGAGAGATCGTGGTAACTATTGTAAAACTGTAGCTCGTGAAATTTAGTCATGAAGACCTACTATACTTAAGACAATTTATAGGATTATATGTACATTTTGAAAATTTGACAAATTATTATGAATGATGATAGAAGAAATAAAATATGAATTAAACTAAAAGTCTGTTTTTTTTTATTTTTTTTATTTTATCAATTTATGTCAGTTTTATATTAAAATATTAAATATTTTATTTATTTTTTTACAATTTTTCCTCTTTTGATGTTATGAGATGGAAACCCGAAACTTCAACTTCAGGCCGAGCCTCTTTGGGCTTTGCTTCCGGCTCTACTTCCGGTTTTGCTCCCTTCTGGACGTGTAGATCCAGCTCTACTGCCATTTCTATTGGCTGCCTTATTGGCTTTTCTACTTTTGGCCGCATTTCTTTCCCGTTTCATGTCGATTTTTCTCTGCTTACTGGGAAGAACCCAGGGATCACCACTACAAATTCCAGGAATACCCTTTCCTACAATACAGCTGAACGTCATTTCTTGGGGTCGTGATACTACTGAGCAGTATCGCGGGCAGCAACTTGCCCTGGAACTCCCACAAGCGGTCGATGGTCTGTAACATGCAGTTGAGGGTCTCGAACAAGGATATGGGCAAGTGGATGGGCGCGGGCTGCACCCATAACTTGAGTAGCATGAGTAGGCTGAGCAACACGACGGGGCATAATAGCAAGGCATTAAAGGAAGGGTTTCGGGTTTATAAGACCAAAATTTGGTGAATTTTTGGTGAATGACGTGAACCTAATGTGCAAATGACAACTGAAACAAATTAAATTAAACAAACTTATTTGGATTCTATGGGAACTATTTAGATGGGTTGATTTTTGAAATGACTTTGTGATAATTTCATTGAGATTTTCTAAAACTGGGAGAATATATTCAAAAATCTATTATCCCATATCATTCTATATCACATCTCCTCTTTTCTGATTTAAAATAAAAGTCACTTTTTTATATTTTCATAACACCTATATGTATATTTTATTATTTAACATAAAAAATACAGTTTTGTTTTATAAAGTGGTGTGTGGGACAAACTATTTTTTCTAGTCACATTTTCCAACGAAAATTTATATAAGCGTTTTATGGTCTATCGCAACCAATTCAAATACCCTTTTTTAAAACGAAACAAAACCGCAGACGTATAAAAGATACACTCTTCTAGTCATCAAAACATTTACACCTTTTTGTCTCCTTTCGCAGTTCATTCATACGCCAAAACGAAAAACTATCACTAGAATATTTTTACACTTAGCTAATATACAGAAAACGGGGGAATGACGCCCACAAGAAACAATGGGGTCTGTTTTTTCTCCATCCAAATAGCTCCAATTTTCGACCTACCCTGTATATTGAACAATATCACTATAATAACGAAATGTGGAGTTGGAGCACATAACACAAATTTACAAATTAAAGTCTCGGTTAGTTTTTATTCTTGTGGACGTCTATCTATACATCAACCGCGGATGTATTGAATAATACAGAGTATTGAGAATAAATAAAGCAGTGTTAGGGATGATTTTTAAGTACCCTGTATGCACACACACGGATTCCTGTTGCTTATCTATGAAATAATAGTGTTAGTGAAGCGCTTAGGTGCACAACATTATGGGTATTTTCCCCTTAGAATCCAAACCTAATTTTGCGTTACTGTTTAATTTAGTTTCTTGTAAATGTAGGAAAGAATCACAGATAATGTTAGAAACAAAAGATTGTTGTGAATGAAGCAACAATCGGTTGTAATCTATTTTTTCAATTTTGTTTTTGTATAACATATATTTTTTCATCCAATAATTCCTTTGACAGAGCTGGATAAACAATTCGGCCCTTAAAAAACGAGATCTAAAATCTGTGAGTTCCTCTGTGCATCCCAAAATTTTGAAACCATGCTCGTAAAAAATAATTAAAATCGAGTGAGGTGACCATGTGTTTAAAATGGGTATTTTAAGCGACGCCCCTTGTCTTTCAAAATTATTTAGCCTTGAGCAGTTTTTTCCTTCTTTCAACTTTTTCGGAATGTCATGAGGAATTTTATTATCCCATTTCAAATCTCTGAAATCGTTTATCCGGCTCTGTAAACATCTCGCATCTCTAACAATATATCAACTAGATTAAAATATCTTGTCTTGTAGATAAAATTTATCAATCAATCAACCAATATTGACGAATTCTATACCTAGAGTTTATTTTTAAGTACAGTTAACGAAAGCCACCGGTTAGGTACCATATACGCATATTTTTACTCTAAAAGGTAAAAACACAACCAATTACGTAATTTTCATAGTTAGGTTCACATGATTGTTGCAGGGTTCATGCAAAGCACCTCGTACTTCAATCCATAAAGAAAATTGCAAATTACCTTGCTTTTCTATAAAACTCATCCAGTGGGTGCGCTAAAAAGCAACAATATTTGGCACAAACATCAATATAGTTAAAATTTTCTTTAGAATTACGAATACTTCACTTTCAAACCTATCATCCAATAAAACAAACTAGTTTATATTGTTTTTTAATGAGATAAACAGTTATTCCGTACAAAATCATCACGCCCCTCCCCATCACTGACATCTATTTACATACACAGAAAAGAATATAAGGTTTTACAAAGTTTAGCATCAGTCAAATATTTTGAATTTTGAGTTTCATTATATGCCAACATAATTGTTTTGGTTGAGGCGCATTGAAAATGATCCATTTTGCATAACACCATTTCCAGTTACCTCACCGTCAGTGTTTATATTGTTGTAGTTCTTCTGTAATGGCTTGACTAAATTACCAGCGTCCAGAGAAATCCCCGATTTAAGCGTAGTTTCCGGTTTGGTGTTGTGATTGCCCAAAATGTTATTTGGAAGGGCTATTGGTGAGATTTTCGGATTGGACATTGCAGAGTTGATCTTTTGTAGTATCCATGAGAAGTGGCTGAGTAGGTCTGGATTGTGGCATAATAAAACTCGTTTCCCAATTGTCGGAATTATCAGGCAACAATCTCTCCACTGACGATGTTGATTCTATTTGATTGCTAGGTGTTGTTGTGTGATTTGGTATTAAATAATCCGAAGATGCTGGTACCACTTGTTTGCAATTTTCATCTGAGCTAAGTAGACGTATTATTGTTATATCCCTTTCATTAGATGGTGGTCGTTGGAATACTGGTAAGGGTGCGTTCATAACATCTGAATCTCGAGCACAGTATCCCAATCTTTCTAAAATCAACGTGAAACTCGGTCCCTCATCTGCTGCTGGAGGTCAGCAAGTTGTCATGATCTTGTAGATTGGAGCTAAAGCACAAGAGTTGTGTTAGACCCAGTTATTAGGTTATATAATTTTCTTGTACCTGGACACTTGGCTGCAGGATCCAGTCTTCCTCCACTTGTGACCATTGGTATGACTTCCCTATCTCAACCTGTATAACGCATGTACCCCATAGACATGATTTCCCACAGAAGTACTCCAAACGACCACACATCAATTTTACTTGTAAAAATGCCAACCAGGAAGGCCTCGGGTGGTATCCATGTAATGGCTAGCACAGCTTTTCCAGCTTTTCGATGGTAATCCGATCTGAAAATCCACATCATAAATTATTCTGGACCAACTCAAAGAAGCAAAGCTTACCATTTTAACCACACGTCCTGGTTTGTTTATCAATTTAAACAGTTTTATATTAAGATGTTAAGTATTTTACTTATTTTTTTACGCTTTTCCTCTTTTTTATTTTATGTTATGAAAACCCGAAACTTCAATTGGCTTGGCTTCCTCCTGCAGCTGCAGATGCAGTTCGACTGCCGTTTCTATTGGCTGCTTTATTGGCTTTTCTACTTATGGCTTCATTTTTTTCCCGTTTCATGTCTATTTTTCTTTGCTTACTGGGAAGAACAAATGGCTCACCACCACAAATTCCAGGTATACCTTTTCCTACAATTCTACTGAACGTTATTTCTTTGGGTCGTGGTATGAATACGCAGGTTCGCGGGCAGCAACCTGTCCCAGACAGAGTTACAGAACATTGTTTACTGATAGCACAAGCGGTCATTGGTCTGCAACATGGAGTCGTGGGTCTTGAGCAAGGATATGGACAAGTGGATGGGCGCGGGCCGCATCCATAACCGCATGAAGAGACTGGGCAACACGACGGGGAATAATAGCAAGCCATTATAGAAGGGTTTCGGGTTTATAAGACGAAAATTTTGTGGTTTTTTGGTGAATGACGTGAAGCTAATGTGCTAATGACAATTGAAACAAATTAAATTAAACAAACTTATTTGGATTCTATGGGAACTATTTAGATGGGTTGATTTTTTTAAAGTTTTTGTGATAATTTTATTAGAATTTTCGAAAACAATAAATTTTTCGAAAATCTATCATCCTATAGTATTCTATATCACATTTCACATCTCCTCTTTTTTGGTTTTAAAATAAAACTCACACTTTTTTATATTTTTATAACACCTATATATTTTATTATGTAACATAAAAAATACAGTTTTGTTTTATATATTTCGGATAATTCTAAAATACATACAACAAACTCTATTGCAGCATATTACATACATTTTTGTGTTTGAGGAGATTTGCTTTGTTTCCTAAAATTCGTACAATGTGCATCGTAATATCTATAGAAAATAAATTATTCAAAACCAGTCTTTGTATTGTTTATAATTTACCTAATTGCATGAAAAAAATTATATGATAAGATTTCATTCCTACAGCAGATTATGTACAAGAAGCAAACAAATCAAAGAAAATTTTGATGCACAGTCCGAGCTTAAATCCACAAAACATTCTCGCAAGTGGTAATTTTACTCTATTATATAATATTATGAACATTCCATTGTATTTTTTTTGTAGTTTTATTCAATTTTAGATATATTATCATTACACTCAATTTATGTACAATTCCTTATAATTATTTAAAGCATTTATTTTTTATTTGTTTTATTTTTTAAAACAAACTACAAAACAACTAATATAGTTTTTACTCATATTTTAGGTAATAGCTAAAAAGTGTCTTTGCCTAAACTGAACAAAAAACGTAAAAGACACAAAAAACTGCATCATCAGCAAAAGTTTTCTGAGTTTATAATCGTCAACGCACAACCTGGTTTTATTTATTTTATGTTTACTTGTATTTTTTTATTTATTTGTTCTAAACAGTTTAAAAAAATTGTAAAAATCTTCGTTGAGCTATTTTTTATTATAAGATAATATTTTTAATTAAAAAAATTGCACCATACACAACCCCATAATATTACACAACATGTTTTATAAATATTTTGTCCAACAAAAAACAGCAAATTATTATACATATAGTTTTTAAATAGGTACAATAAACAACACATTTTTTTTTGGAAAATATAGTTTTGAGTTAGTTGAATATTGTGACCTAAAACTTATTCATTCACCAATAAAAATATACCTACAAAAGTGTCCCTAAATTCCTAAACACTACAAATTTGGATAAAAATATTAAAGTGGTGTGTGGGACAAACTATTTTTTCTAGTCACATTTTCCAACGAAAATTTATATAAGCGTTTTGTGCAAATAAGTCGTCTCATTTTTTTTTGTTTTTGTTATACATAGGTAATTATTTAAACATTATATACCTACATTAGCAACTACTTTTATTCAATAATGGTCTATCGCAACCAGTTCAAATACTCTTTGTTTTTTTTAAACGAAACAAAACAGCAGATGTATAAAAGATGCACTCGTCCAGTCATCAAAACATTCACACCTTTTTGTCTCCTTTCGCAGTCCATTCATACACCAAAACGAAAAACTCTATCACTAGAATATTTTTACACTTAGCTAATATACAGAAAACGGGGGAATGACGCCCACAAGAAACAATGGGGTTTGTTTTTTCTCCATCCAAATAGCTCCAATTTTTGGCCTACCCTGTATATTGAACAATATCACTATAATAACGAAATGTGGAGTTGGAGCACACAACACAAATTTACAAATTAAAGTCTCGGTTAGTTTTTATTCTTGTGGACGTCTATCTATACATCAACCGCGGATGTATTGAATAATACAGAGTATTGAGAATAAATAAAGTAGTGTTAGGGATGATTTTTAAGTACCCTGTATGCACACACACGGATTCCTGTTGCTTATCTATGAAATAATAGTGTTAGTGAAGCGCTTAGGTGCACAACATTATGGGTATTTCCCCCTTAGATCCCAAACCTAATTTTGCGTTACTGTTTAATTTAGTTTCTTGTAAATGTAGGAAAGAATCACAGATAATGTTAGAAACAAAAGATTGTTGTGAATGAAGCAACAATCGGTTGTAATCTATTTTTTCAATTTTGTTTTTGTATAAAATATATTTTTTCATCCAATAATTCCTTTGACAGAGCTGGATAAACAATTCGGCCCTCAAAAAACGAGATCTAAAATCTGTGAGTTCCTCTGTGCATCCCAAAATTTGGAAAACATGCTCGTAAAAACTAATTAAAATCGAGTTAGGTGAGGATGTGTTTAAAATGGGTATTTTAAGCGACGCCCCTTTTCTTTCAAAATTATTTAGCCTTGAGCAGTTTGTTCCTTCTTTCAACTTTTTCGGAATGTCATGAGGAATTTTATTATCCCATTTCAAATCTCTGAAATCGTTTATCCGGCTCTGTAAACATCTCGCATCTCTAACAATATATCAACTAGATTAAAATATCTTGTCTTGTAGATAAAATTTATCAATCAATCAACCAATATTGACGAATTCTACCTAGAGTTTATATTTAAGTACAATTAACGAAAGTCACCAGTTAGGTACCATACGCATATTTATATTCTAAAAGGTAAAAACACAACCAATTACGTAATTTTCATAGTGAGGTTCACTTGATTGTTGCAAGGTTCATGCATGTTCATGTACTTTAATCCATAAGGAAAATTGCAAATTACCTTGCTTTTCTATAAAACTCATCCAGTGGGTGCGCTAAAAAGCAGCAATATTTGGTACAAACATCAGTATAGTTAAATTTTTCTTTAGAATTACGAATACTTCACTTTCAAACCTACCATCCAAAAAACCAAACTAGTTTATATTGTTTTTTTTTTAATATAAGATATGCCGTTATTCCCTACAAAATCATCACGTCCCTTCCCATCACTCACATATGTTTACACACAGAGAAAAGAATATAAGCCTTAACAATTAATTTCAGCCTCAGTCAAATATTTTGCATTTTGAGTTCCATTATTTGTCACATAATTGTTTTGGTTGGGGCGCATTGAAAATGGTCCGTTTTGCATAACACCATTTCCAGTTACCTCACCACCAGTGTTTATATTGACGTATTTCTTCTGTGATGGCGTCATGGACTGTTTGACCAAAGCACCAGCGTCCAGAGAAACCCCAGATTTAAGCGTAGTTTCCGGTTTGGTGTTGTTGTTGTGATTGCCCAAAATGTTATTTGGAAGGGATATTGGTGAGATTTTCGGATTGGACGTTGCAGAGTTGTCGATTGATAGCAGTTGGTCAATCTGGAAAAAGACCAAAACTATTGTGTTTGATTAGGGAAAGTTTAACCTTACCGAATTTGTGGCTCCATCGTCTTCTTTTGTGGTATCCATGAGAAGTGGTTGAGTAGATCTGGATTGTGGCATAATAAAACTCGTTTCCCAATTGTCGGAATTATCAGGCAACAATCTCTCCACTGACGATGTTGATTCTATTTGATTGCTAGGTGATGTTGTGTGATTTGGAATCAAATAATCTGAAGATGCTGGTACCACTTGTATGCAATTTTCGTCTGAGCTTAGTGGACGCATTATTGTTGTGTCCCGTTCATTAGACGGTGGTCGTTGGAACACTGGTAAAGGTGCGTTCATAACATCTGGATCTTGAGCACAGTATCCCAATCTTTCTAAAATCAACGTGAAACTGGGTCTCTCTTCTGGTGCTGGATGCCAACAAGTTGTCATGATCTTGTAGATTGGAGCTAAAGCACAAGAGTTTTTTTAGACCTAGTTATCAATTTATATAATTTTTTAGTACCTGGACAGTTGGCTGGAGGATCCAGTCTTCCTCCACTTGTGACCATTTGCATGACTTCTCTGTTGGCACAACCTGTATAAGGCATGTACCCCATAGACATGATTTCCCATAGAAGTACTCCAAAGGACCAAACATCAGTTTTACTTGTAAAAATGCCATCGAGGAAGGCCTCGGGGGGCATCCATTTAATGGGTAGCATAGCTTTTCCACCTTTTCGATAGTAATCCGATCTGAAAACCCACATAAATTATTCTGGATCAAATCAAAGAAGCAAAGTTTACCTGTAAACATCCCTAGACATTCCAAAATCGGCAATTTTAACCACACGTCCTGGTCCTTTTGTTGTTAACAAGCAATTCCTAGCTGCGATGTCTCTGTGAATAAACCTGTTATCCTCCAAATACTTACAACCTTTAGCAATATCAACAGAAATCAGGACCAGATCTTTCATTGTAACCGAACTACCACGCTCCTGCAAAATAAGGAAAATTAAATTGAAAATTAGTTTAGTTTTTAGAAGGACATACAGGTTTTGGTCGAGATTCACGTAGGAAATTCTTCAAATCCCCTCCAGCTAGTAGTTCTAATACGATGAATCTTGGATGCTTATCGAAGCAAACTCCAATGAAATGCACGATGTTTGGATGACCGAACTTGGACATGATCAAAGCTTCCATCAGGAAATCCATTTCGGCTTGGGAGGTAGACATTTCCGGAAGAGTTTTAACTGCCACTGGCATTTCGACAGTGTCGCAGGGGCGCTGCCTATAAAAGCCTTGGTACACTTCGCCAAAAGCACCTTGACCTAGAGCCCTAAAAGAAAAAAATTGAGTTACTTCTATCGTTTTCAATGATGAGCTTGAGCTTACTTTACAAGACGTAATTGCTCTCTTGGAATATCCTTCAGATCTTTCAAAGTGTACGTAACACCACCAAACTCGTAGTTTGGATTGTACTCAGTCATCATGCTGTCAGAGGCCATTCTCAGTTGACCAAGTTGTAAGTCGTGTCCAGGGATGATTTTTCGTCGTAGAATTCCAGTGGCGCGCTGCATATATCTGTTGTCTGAAGAATACGAAAATATTATTTTTAAAATTGGGAGATTTCAAAGATACTTACATAAAACTGAGCAAACCACAGCAAATGCAAAAAGAAGACAGATGATAGTAGCAATGAGCCCAATGACGAACCATGCAGGATAAGACTCAGTTGAAGATGGCTCTGCGATAGCTGTAAGAAAATATTCATTAGAGGAATCGGAACGTCTGATAAGAGGAATACTTACGAATGCAAGTTTTCTTGTCGGAATCCAATTTCCATTTCTTAGGGCATACGCAAGATGTCTGCGAACGTTTAGAATCCAACGCCACACATCGATAATTACAGTCACATCCAGGCGTTGCTGGTATAATCAAAACATAACCAGATCCATGATTATACCCGGAATGTGCCTCAGACAAATTAGGAACAGTTCGACTTGGATCCAAAAACGAATATCCTCCTTCACCATTTGTCATATTGAATAAATGCACATCCCCTCCAGCATAACCACCACCACCTCCTCCATTTTTACAACCACCACCGCCACCACCAAAACCACCATCCCCACGATGATCAGTGGAGTTGTAGCAGGCCTTCCCTCCAATACCACCTGCTTGCAATGAACTGCCCATGACTTGTTTGTGGGCAGCATCGACGATTCCTGGAAACATGCTCCAGCCACCTCCAGCACCAGCAGACCTAAGGAAAAAATGGTTGTAGGGCGTGGTGGTTTGGGATAAAGTGAAGACTTACTGTTCGCCGTACATGACTCCAGTGATGGGCGGTCGGGACATGTTGATGGCTTGTCCGTGTTGCTTACCAGTGTCCATGAAGCGGCCTAGACCCAAACCACCCCCACCAGCAGCAACGGCCAAGGGAATTTTCTGTTTAGTACGCTGACGCTGTTAAAATAAAAAAATTACTTTAAGGATTCAAGGAAGAGTGAAGGTACTTACCAAGAATAAATAAGTCCCCCCACCACCTCCTCCTCCACTATCATTGATGTTCAGATTTAAAACAGCTCTTACACCTTTTGGTACTGTCGTATTTTTATCTACGTTGCAAGAAGAGTTTCCTTGATGACCAATACTCTGCAAAAAATTGTTATCAAACAATTTCCCTAATATAAGAGTACTTACCTTTTCACAAGCGCTAGTTCCTTCTTGTCCTACTAACATAAAAATCTCTTCGCCTTTCTTCAGTTCAATCACCGTGCGAACCATTGCACCTCTGGATGAACCTTCACCGCTACTGCCTTTGCCACCACTTGCGCCAGCCAAAATAAATCTAGAAAGAAGACATTTTGAAAAAGTGCTTTTTTGAAGTTGAAGATTTAATTACGTGTAGAAGCCTTCAGCTGGTGCCACCCATTTCTGCACACCACTTAACCCAGGCTCATGCACTACTTTAATATTCACTTTTGTTCCATTGTAGTATTTGGTGCAATCCGGCTGCGTTGGTCCAAACCTACCTTTAGCTCTGCAAGTGGTGATTTCGTAATCTACAAAAATTCATTTTAAATTCCGACTATGATATTATATTAAAATTTACATGTATGGTTAATAAAATCTCTGTGGGTTTCTCTTGTGGCTGTATGCAGCTCTATTGGATTGTAGTAGTTGTACCCATTGAGTTCCTCCAAAGGTATATTTAGTCCGAAACATTCAGGACTTAACGAGACGTCATCAATCGCTATATCGCTAATGTAGCGGATGCCACGCTTAGCGATGAAGTAAATATGGTACCTGTGGGTGATATTCGGTAAAATCACCACGTGCCTCACCCAGTTATCCCCATAGTCAACCATGCTCCAAAACAATTCGGTTGTTAGATTGTCTGTAGGTTTCAGCTCAGTAACTTGCAGCAACATTCCACTTTTGTGTTTACCAGTTTTATGCATGTAAAATCGGATCTAAAAACAAATTCTAAAACTTGGTACCTAACTACTTCATAGGAGGATTGTTAGTACCGCGCAAGAATTGTAAAACTTCGAGGACGAATTGCCGTGAACTCGTGGTGGAGGATTGAAGAGGATGCTTTTTAAAGTTGCAGAACTAGATAATGTAGCTTTGTCCTTCAGGAAGTTTACGTATAAATAGTTCCCAGTGTGGTTCCTGAAAGTGTGGTCTGCATTTGGACCTGTGAAGTTCGTGGGAGTTGAACCATTATGTCTAATCCACTCTAGTAGTTTTGTGTCTGAGTTGTACCATCCACACCAGTCGTCCTCGAAATTGCAGCGAGCTCCATAGGGCATTAAATCTAAAGACAAAAAATTTTCAGGAAACACTGTTTAAAAATAGTTTCAAGAATTTAATCGCCTTACGGCAGTTTTGGGCTTCGTCGTCTCCATGGTAGCAATCTTTAGTTATGTCGCATACACTCGTGCTGTTAATGCAGTTCATGATGGATTTGCATTTGTATTGCAGTGGGGAGCAAGTATCGTCCTTTTTGGGATAACAGTCAGATAATCCGATGTTATCGAATGCCACTATTGAGCGGGTTGATGATTTTTCCGGTGGTACTACCTCCAAGAAAAGATTGAAGTTTTCGGAAATTTTCCCTATGGTCATCTCGTGCTTTTTCCATCTAAAAATTGAATTATTGTATACTCGAATCTACGCTTCATTTTCAACGTGATTATTACGTTTTGGTATTATCCCCGGAAATCTTGACAATCTCCCATTGAGTGTGGTTATTGAGGGATTGGGAGTGATTCTCCGGTTTATCGCAAACTACATGAATAAAACCACCCGTCATTTCCTCCTGGTAAATCCACACGTGCAGTTTACAGGTTGAGCTACTGGGGGTGAATGTTGGACTGTTTACATGTAGTTTCATGGTACTTGAAGGCAGACGAAGTAATAGGAATGAACCTATAAGAAAATCTTATCTTAGGCAAGAAAATTATATACGAGTAATAAAAAAAAATGCCAATTTATCTATTTTAGTGGCGATGCACTCTGAAAGAAATACTGTGATACTTTTGTTATCAACTTATCACATTAATTTAATTCCCAATTTAACTCATTAGACCGACAAATATTAATAAAGTTAATCGATTTTTTTTCAAAATTACCGCTTAAAAATATTTTTACAGTTTTCTGTATTATTAGTGATGTCGCTATCCTCATAAAGATGGCGCCATTGCGCCAATGGATAATTTACCGGCAGAAACCAAAAAGTGTTTTGTGCTGAAAAGCTGAAAAGATATGGACATCCTGTTTACAGCTGATAATATACGTATTCAGCGTCCTTACATTTTCAACAATCAATTTTAATAAAATTTACGCTCTGTCTGACCATGGCTGCAAAGTTTCAAACTCCAACAAGCGTAGAGTAAGTTATTTATAAATATCAATTTTGAGGTTAATTTTGTAAACAAACATTTTTACAGCGAATTAACCAACGAAGGCGCTATTTTCAATGTCAGTGTTAGTGATTATCAAGCCGATAATGCAAATGAAGAAGACCAAGAGTACCAACAGGCCCTTCGAAATTTTACAAACTGGGAGTGTCTTGGAGAGGACTATTCGGAGGGCCAGCCGTTCGAATTGATAGCGGCCAAAATGTTCAATTTGACGCCTGACGGCGGAATTAAAAAACGGATATTACATGAGGGTTACGGTAACAAACCGGCCCATTTGAACGTGGTAAGGGTTCATTACAATGCGTACATCGAATTTGAAGCCGAACCCTTCGACTCTACTTACGCCCGAAAAAAGCCCCATCAATTCGTTCTAAACAATGGAGAGGTGATTATAGGTTTAAACAAAGCGGTAGAATCAATGAAGCTCACCGAAAAAGCAGAGTTTTTAATCGAACCAGAACTGGCTTATGGTAAACTGGGCTGTTTGGGGCGAGTGCCCGCCAACTCTCGCATTTTATTCGTCGTGGAGTTGTTGGAGACTGTAGACTCAGGAGCGGCGGTAAGTTTCGAAACACTACCAGAAGAGAAGCAAAAGGACTTTGAGGAAGTGTATAAATATTGCCTTGCGTTGTGCGCTCGTGGTAAAGACTTGTTTGGCAAAAATATAAACAACGCTATAAAGGAATACAACACAGCTGCGCATAAACTTGAAACTGTACAGTTAAATGACTACTCAGAACAAGAAAAACAGCAGGAGTTGCTGATGAGGCTCTACACCAATTTACTGGTGTGTTACACACGAGTGGAAAACCCGAAGAAAGGGTGTATTAATTTTAATAAAATTGCCGAGATGACTAAGGGTACCAGCACTAAAATACCCGCAAAAGTATATTTTAATAATTCGAAGTGTTTGAGGATGCTCGGTGAATATGATCTAGCAATGAAACGACTGAAAATGGCTTTGAGAGTGGAGCCTAGAAATGTGGAAATTGCAAACGAAATTCTGAAATTACAAGAGGAGCACAAGGAATATTTGCGAAAGGAAGCCAAAATGGGAAAAGATATGCTGGGAGGGATAAATTAGTATAAACGACTCTTTTTATTTGTTTTCTTTTAGGGCCTGTTTTTTAACGTTTAGTTAATTTCCTTGGTTACCATTATGTTAATAATAATAGTATCTAAGGAAATTAACTCATAGTTAACTACTGATTTAAAATAGGGCCTTAAGCCTGGTTCCGCAAACTCAATTAACTATTCTTTGATTTATTTTAATGTTACTGACTCCCATTGGTCAATCGTTAACCTGTATTACATTTTAGCCAATAATTTTGTGATTAAATATTTATTTAACGTTTGTGGAATCAGATATTAGTATGTAGGACTCAAATACTTGTTTTAATTAAGAGATGCGTTTTTTATTTTGGTTACAAAAATATTAGTATGTATTAGGTTTAGGAATAATTGTTTCAAAGAGTATTACGTTTTATATTTTCTTCATTCTATAAAAATTAGGGAAATATGTTGTATTTGCTTTTGATTGACTTTTTTTTAAACATTTATGATGTTAGTGTTGTTAGATTAGTTTTATAATGGAACTTCCAACTGACTGTTTTGGAAATTATGAATTCGATTGCAATACTTGAATAAAAGTTACATTATTTTTTTAGTATATTGTATTTCTAAAATCCCTTTGCCACTGGCAAATTTTCCCAAATGAAACATACAATCATCCCTTTAAACTTTGACTTTTTGATTCAATCCAGCTAATAAAAAGTCCTGACAAAACATGTTTCAATAAACAACCATAAAATGCACATCAGAATCAATGAAAGAGGCATTTTCGGAGCAACAAAATTTGGCCTGGGGAATATTGTTTTATCTCTGCTGAAGTACATTTCAGTTTTCAGATCCGCCCACACGCGCTATGCGAATGATCATCCACATCCTACGTCTACCCAACTATATGCCCTTTAAACTTTACCTAATTTGTTGATCCACACATTTACTTTATAACAATGTGTGTCAATATTACCTGTTACATTTATTATTAATGTTTTTATAGAGAAACTTGCATGATATACGCATATATTTGTGTGCCGCCTACAGTATTGGAATATTCGTGAATTCACCTCAACCTCAATGTAACATAATAGAATTTGAAATGAAAGAAATTTTCCATTTAAGAAATGATGGAGACCTTCATATCGTTATTGTTTAGATTCCTATGTGTTTATGTTTGCCTGGGCTATATATGTATGGTTTCGAAATCGAAACATCCCCCCAGGTACTCGGCTGCGCGCCGCCGATGATGGCAAACTTACAATATAAAATCACCCGGCCGCTGCTATTGAATTGGAAACGCAGAGTGGAGAGAATATTCTCTCTTTTGATTTTGCGTCAACGTGATGTGTATCTATTTAAAGCACGTGCAGCCGCAAAAAGGTGTTTTTATAATATTATTTTCTATTTTCAGTGGCTGTTTTCCAAAGCAAAAGGGTAAATGACGCACGCAATGCCGATGATCAATCTTTTAAGAGAGAGCAGAGCCCCTTGTCGGTTGCTCGGCAACTGCATTATGCCGGATATACACCATCATCCATCGGGGAATGCATTCGGTTTTTAATATATAAATAATTAATTGATATGTTTTAATTTATATCGATGTGTTTTTGCGTTCAAGTTATGTGTGGTAATTTCGGAAATAAACATTTTTTTCGCTACATCTACATCTACACATTAATTAATATTCACAGCGTATTTCAACAACTTAGGATTATCTGTTTATGATTTACATCTTGATAATCTCAACAAATTCCAATAAATGATTTTTTATAAATGCAAAAAATAACAATTTGAATTTTAGTTTTTTTTCAGTAGGTAATGAAAAACATAAAATCAAGTTTTTTTTTCATTTACTTTTTTAACTGCCGTTATAGACAAATTGATATTTTAACCAAAACACCTCCCTTTATGCATTATAAAAATTAAGGACCAATTTAAAAATTAAAACTATTTTCAAACAAAATACAAATCAGCCATATTTTAAATTTTACTTGATTTTCTCCGCATTTTACTAAAAACAGGACTGTTTTGAAAAGATAGACCCAAAAAGCCTCATTTTATTAAAACCAGCCCTGTTTTAAAAAATAGATCAAAGATCGTCGACTCTAAAAGTTTTAATTACAGTAGGTACAGTTTAATTTTTGCAAATGATAAAATCTGGCAAAGAAGAAATGCGGAAATAGCTTAGAAGATGATAGGTACTTAAGTTGGTGTGATTGTCCTTTAGTTCAGACGGTTTTGGAGTTCCAAAAGAAAAAAAAATTGATTGCATCTTTAATAGTTTACTGGAAGAACTTTTATATTTTATACGAGTAAATATTTTCTGCTTTTTAGAATTAGTGAGTGTTTATACAAACGAAAAACATATGGAATGATTTACAAATTAATTAATCTTCAGATCGTATTTCAACAACTTATTACGATTAATTTTATTATTTGGATCCTCATCGTAGATAGTCTCAACAAATTCTATTTATTAAAATAAATATATTTTTTTAGAAACGCCAAAAAATAACATTAATCATTTAAATTTTAGTTTATTTTTCTATTACTTACATAATTTGTTTATATTTTTCTATAAAACGTGTAAATCCATCAAAATCCCGAAGTCTAAAAAACCACGATACCTATTACCTTGTATAATAAGAAAGTAAAAATGTGCCATGAGCAGAAAATTTACTTTGCCTAACAAGAAATGATTATAACCTACATAAATTGATTAGTATATATTGTAAGAAGTTCATCTTAAAATTGTTTTTTTTTTTAGATAGAATCGTGCCTTCTGGGCTACAGAACACACATATTAGATTCTTGATCAAATCAATAAAATGAATTTTGAAAAAAAAATCTGGCCCACAGAAAAGGAATCATTTTACATCTTGAAACGTGAAACGCTATAAAAACAGAAAGTAAATTCGCCGTATATTCTCCATATATTCTCCAGATCTGGTGTTGGATTTTCATATTTTTCATAGGTACTTAGTCTTCAAAATGAGAATCATGAAAAAGGATTTAATACAAATATACAGTGTATCTATATACTTTAAGTTGGCAGTATATGGAAAACTTTTTTATTATTAGGTAGTTTTAGAAAAAAGTTATTTTTAATAAAAAGTTCTGCATGGTTCATTAGATGGCAATTTTTTTCAGTCATACAGAGTTTGTCAGAAAATATGATTTTGCTCAAGAGTAAAGTACATTTATTTTTGACAATATTATCAATTTTTTAATGCATCATCAAAATGCTGCAACGCAGAGGTAAAGAAACTACACGGTTATCAAGTTTTTAATAAATATAAGCGATAACTATTTATCAAAGTTAAATGTAATTTTTATTTCTTTTCAAAAAAATTCCTTATACTACCCTGTATATGCTACCTCAAAATGTTTTAATATTATTTTACTCATACCTACACGAAAATGGCCACTTTATTTGCGTGAAATGCGGGTAGAAAATCGCCTTTTTAGGGTAGTCGCGGAAAATAAGGAGTGGGGGTAACATTTCTCACTTGGGTAGCCGTTCCCTCCCTGATATGCGGGAGTTATTTGTGTTTGTTTATGGTGATTTACTCAGTGCACAGTGTCAAGCAAAAATGTCAGTGTTATGCTGTTATAATTTGTTCGCGCGTTGCACGCAAAAGAAGTAGCCATTTTCGTACAGGTATGAGAAAAAATAGAGTATGATATACGGGAGGAATTGATTCTGCCTCGTGTTCTTGCGCTCTCGGTTCGCTCTGGCGCAATTTTCACACTCGTCAGGATCTCTTAATTCCTACTTTGTTGCGTAAACTACTATTTCTCAGAAATCAGAACTTTTTATAAAGACAACTTTTTTCTGTAAAATTAAATTTTGGACCATGACCATGCAGAACTTTTTTTTTTCTAAAACTAATAATAAAAAAGTTTTCCATATGCTTGCAACTTAAGTGGTCACACTGTATTTTGTTTGCGCATAAAAGTAATTTGGTGCTGGTACAAATACAGTATTTTTAAATTTTCAACTAGTTTAGATGCGATTCACATATAAATTGTGAATAAGTTTAATATAACTTTGTGCCTATGGGCAATGTCTATCATTATATATTATAAACAACATTTTTAATTGTACGTAAATACACATTTGCGAAATTAAACAATTTACATCCAGGAAATAGGAAACTATTTATATGTATATTCCTTCTTTTTAAAATCGCATTACGTATATCCAATCTTGTTGAAATTAATCTTAAGTCTTGATATAATTGAATATTGGGTTCAAAAAATACAAGAGTACCTATGTATGTACAATTTTTTTCCAGTTTTACAGAAATCCTATATGATAGTTCTAAATATAAACAAGAAACTACATAAGTTTGTTCAAAAATCCAACATGTGACTCCAAAACTTGAAAATTTCTTCAAAAAATACCTTTTCATACTTTTAATTGAAAATAAATACTTTATTATTGCACATAATTAAAGTTACCTTGAATGTTGAAAATAATTATGTCCAATTTCTGCAGTTACTTATCTACTATAATAAAATACTACATTTGTTTTGTATTTTTTTGAATCTTTTGATGGTACTAAGTTATAAAAAAATTTTTCTATAGCAATTGTGTACTATGATTTTAATTTATCTTTGTCTATATATAAAATTTGTTTGAATATATAATACTTAAACAATGTTCTCAAATTCAAATAAATATACAACCGTTACCGAAAATGTATTACCTATTTATAAAGTTCATTGTAAACTGATGTAGGTACCTAAATATTTTTGGTCTAACAAAACTATACCTACAAAATTTTGGTTTTCTAGTTAAAAAAAATCATGAACTCACCATTTTTCCTATTATTAGCATCCACTGGAGGTCCAGTTTCATTCTTCTCATACTGTGTTGGCGACGTAACAAAAAAACCATTAGCAACATCTTTACGCCAAGTCCATTTGCATTCCACCTCAAAATCGCAATCGAAACCCAAACGTCCATGCCTCGTTTTTTCATTCATACTTTGCCAGTGCAACAAATGGATTTTGTCAGTTTGTTTATTGTACATCTGCTCAGCGTTTACTCCACCAAACTCAAGTCGGGCGTTAGTTCTGGCTATGGAGGTGCCATTGGTTTCACCTCGAGAAAGCGCTTCTTGTTTCTCCAGTTTTTTCTCCTCATTCAATTTGCGTTGTATGCTGGAGATAGAGAAGCTACGATCGGGCGGTGCTGCTTTTCTTCGATTTCTATAAAGAGTTTCATAGTAATCGTTAGTGAAGATGTCTTTAAAATCATTGTTTAGTGGACGTTTCTGTTTTTCTGCTGCGTTTGAGTTACTTGGTTTCATTGTGGATGCAGTGATTTTGTTTGAATCGCTATAAATATGTCGAGCATCTTGTGGATTATGCTGATGGTTTTCTTGGCAGTTGTCGCCTGGTGAACTGCATCCTTTTATGTTGTTTTGTTGCAGCAGAAGTAGCAATGCAAATAGTATGGAATTCTTGAAAATCATCATTTTTGTGTTTTATTCATACACTAATTTTTATAGGTTCGTTGGAACAGTTTTGCTTTAGAACAGTCATTTTTTAAAATGATTTTTGATCGTTACACTATACAACACCAAACACATTTTTCTGGAAAAAACAGGAAAATTTTCACTATGTAGCTTAGCTGTCACAACGTAATATTTTTTGGATTTTATCCAATTTGCTAAAATTATTAAATAAAAATCATGCTTAAATATAATTTATACTGGAATAAATAATTTTAGAAGGAGACACGAAAGAAAAATAAAAGTCATCGTTATATGAAACTGACCTAGGCATAATTGGATACAAAATAAAAAGCTCGATTCTAAGAAATTACTTCACATAACGCAAACAAGATTTTGTCTAAGACGTTAAAAGAAAATAACAATATTGTTTTATGTTTTGGTTTAATTTTTAAATACCTTTGAACGGCATATATTACGCCATACGTATTCGCAATAACATCATTTTTTGTATTATATAAAATACTGGTCTTGATTTTGCGTTAATTTTCCAATAGGCGTCGATTTTAAACCACACGCTCACTGTATTATACTATCTGCTGCTTTATTAAAGATGCTGTGCGACCGTACACACAACACAATGTCTTTAATTTTAAAATTGCAATCACTGAACTAACAGAGGAGATGTAAAAATATCTTGGTACAACCCAACCAAACTTATGCGCGCTAGCCAAAATCTGGATGAGATGGAATATATAAGTTGTGAACTTATTCGACTGGGACAACGATATTATATCGATTTTTGTGGGAGCTCTTCGGATGTATCTCTGAGAAATGAGATGAAATGCTGCTCATGCCGGCACCTAGCGGGATGCTGTGTAATGTTCAGTTTGCGGTCGAAATATTACTTCTTCGGTTTGAGGTCTGGCCATTTTGGAAGTAGGATACAAATTATTTTAGCTTACAAAAATTATGGCGGATGCGCCGGTGATAATTTATCTCAACTTTCCTATTAGCCCCAATAAAATCCAATTTTTCCTAGTAGCATTTATTAATTCATTTAATAATACCTACAGATTTATCTAATTTTCACAAAATATATGATACAAGCTTTGACTATAGTCAAAGATACATCTAAGTTTAATCAATGGAATGAATTTCAAAAAAAATTGGCGGAGGTGCCGGGACCAACATTTAATTCAAATTTCAGTCTTTTTTTCACAATATTATATATAATCTAATTAATACGACCAAATTTATATAAAATAAACAGCAACTTCTATAAATTATTTCAATAAGTAAATTATCAATATTTGAATTTTGGCGCTATACCTGTACACTCTGTTATACAATTCAGAAAATCCACATAAAATTATGAATTAGATTAAAGATAAATTACCCTGCAACATAATTGATTTATTTTTAATTTTAATCACTCTGAAAGTGATTAAAATCTTGCTTAGTATATATTTTTAATAATTTCGCACAATATCTTTTCTACAACTAGCATTTTTCTACAGTTGGCAACATTGAAAAATTTACCACTTTCTCATAGGGTTATACATTTACCAACAGTTGTCTACACTAAAAACTTTATTTGAAATTTATTCGAACTGTCAAAATTAACTTATAGGTTAGAATTCTTTAGAAATAATCCTTCAACTTTAATTAAATTCCTAGAAATGAGTACAGAGGACGTAGAACTAAGTGAAAGAAAAGAGTTTGAAAAAGTGTCTATGACTTCTCTTACCCTGCCCAGATATGGACCTTTAATCGGTGCTATCGACGAGGGCACGTCCAGTACAAGGTTCTTGGTAAGTCATCGATATAAATATTTATATACAAGTATTACGCATTGGGGTTTAATTAACAGGTTTTCGCTTCGAAAACAGCAGAAGTATTGACGTACCACCAAAAGGAAGTACCACACATCACCCCTCATGAGGGCTGGTTTGAACAAGATCCCATGGTGATTCTTTCGGCTGTAAAAGAAACCATTGTAGTCACTTGTGATAATTTATTGAAATTGAATATTAACTACGACGACATTGTTGCATTGGGTATTACTAATCAGAGGGAAACGACAGTGCTTTGGGACCCAGTAACCGGCAAACCTTTATATAATGCATTGGGTAAAAAATCCTGTATTCTGAACTTGTTTTGGAGGTAACGCTTGGCTTGTAGTATGGATGGACATGCGGACGTCGTCTACAGTTGACGAAGTGCTAATGCATGGTAAACGTCCGCAAAATTTCCTACAGAATCTCTGCGGGCTTCCTGTTAGCACTTACTTTAGTGCGCTTAAGATTAAGTGGATGATGGATAATGTACCTAAAGTAAAAGAGGCTATGCAAAACGGGCGATGTTTATTCGGTAACATCGACACATGGTTAATATGGGTAATTATAAGTTTTAATTAAAATTTCAACAATTACTGAAGAGTTTGTAGAACTTAACTGGTGGGGTTAAAAATGGGTTGCATGTAACAGACGTCACAAACGCCTCTCGCACAATGCTCATGAATATAGAAACACTAGAATGGGATCCGAATCTATGTAAAGTGTTTGATATTCCCATGAATATTCTTCCGCAAATTCGTAGTTCCTCAGAGATTTACGGATATGTCACTGATTTTGAGCAACTTAACGCTGTTCCAATTTCAGGCGTAAGTCCCTCTATAACATTTACCGTACTTTCTTGGTTAATAACTTTATTTGAGCAGATTTTGGGTGATCAACAAGCTGCGCTTGTGGGACAAATGTGCTTCTCTATTGGCCAAGCTAAAAGCACTTATGGTACTGGCTGCTTTATTTTATATAACACTGGAACTAGTGTAGGTTGAAATTACGGAAACCAAGGGCAAGGTTTTATCTTCAACATTTATAGCTTGTGAAATCGGCCCATGGGCTTCTTACAACAGTGGGCTACAAATTGGGCGCTGATGCTAAACCTATCTATGCCCTTGAAGGGTCTGTGGCTATTGCAGGGATATCTTTAAAGTGGCTTAGAGAAAACCTACAGATATTGCAGCATGTCATGGATTCCGGAGAGTTAGCAGCAGCTGCTAAAGATGAAGGTGAAGTCTACTTTGTGCCAGCGTTTTCTGGATTATATGCTCCATATTGGAGAAAAGATGCCAGAAGGTATAATATAACAAAAATTAAAGTTGTTTGTGTTGATGAATTTTGTAACCTAGCGTTATTTGTGGTTTAACTGACGAAACCAAACCAAATCACCTTATTAAAGCAGCCTTAGAAGCGACTTGCTATCAAGTGCGAGATGTATTAGAGGCGATGACGCTGGATTGTGGTTTTCCACTGTCTAAACTGTTAGTCGATGGTGGAATGACTGCCAATGATTACCTTATGCAAATGCAAGCGAATTATTGTGGAATACCAGTAGGTAATATTGGTTTTTATTACAGGGTAATTAATGATATAGTAAAATTATTTCTTCTAACAGTGCGCCCAACAATGGCTGAAACAACAGCTCTAGGGGCGGCTATTGCTGCGGGCCTTGCAAAAGGGATTCAAGTTTGGGAAATAAATCACATACAGCCGGTGCCAAGTGATACTTTTTATCCTTCGATATCAGAAAATGGTTAGAATAAGTTGCAAAGTTATTTTCTTTTATTTTTTATACTTATTACAGCAAGAGATGTTAAATATTCACGATGGAAAATGGCTATTAAGAGAAGTATGGGATGGGCTGTGGATCCTCAAGACGTGCGGCAGAGAGGTATACTTAACACTTTCTCGATATGAAAATTTGGGAATTGTTTTTTATAATTTACATTTAAAGAGGTTTCCCCATTTCATTGTGAAATAAAACTTCTGTAATAATTATTTAAAACGCATGCTTCTATATGCTCACTTTTCATACCAGCACGAAGTTATAATTTTCTATTTGTTTATATGGTGATGGTGCTTTTTATTTTGACAGAATCATTTCCTACAACGGACGATCGTGGATTAATTCCAGGTAAATTAAGTGTAGTGTGCTTGTTTTTCTTCTCGCTTAGGCATAGATTTTTATATAAAAATTGTGTTTCTTTATTAATTTTCATCTAATTATTTCCTGATGTTTCTAGTAAATTTACCGGCGGCAGTTCCAGGTGGATTGTTTATTATTGGTACAGCAGCGCTTTTGGTGGCAGCGCAGTTCGTCAAATCCTTCAGCAAATGACTGATTTTTTACCATATATCCCATTTTTCTTGTCTTGATGACTGATTTACAGAAAGGGCATTTATTTTAGAAAAGGTACCCACATCACTATTTTTGAATTTGTTTTCCTACTATTAGGTATTAGTTTGGTGCGCTGTGATTGATTGTTAAAAAAATAGTATTTGTTATTTATGCACGGTTGTTAGAAAATAAAATAAAACCAAAACCAATAACTTCGTATTACTTATCTGCCTTAACACTAACTCAAAACCAATTCATTAAACTTCCTTCCGTGTTAATATTTATTGCATGCAGTTTAGTTGCGGTTGAAATATTGGCAAAGAACACCTAATGAGTTGCATTTATATGGAGGGCTTGTATATATCATCGTTAAAAGGGAAACCGCAGCAGGAAAACTTAGGGTGGAACTTTATCTTGAAGGGTGTAATGCCGGTAAACGAAATGACGAATGGCTTTCCTTTTTGGGCTGTGGCACACGAAAAGAATGGAGATAATTTGTTTGAGGTGCTTACAAAAAGCCCCCATGTGTATGAGGAAGGCGACCAAGCATTCGCACAGTGATATCGCAACGAAATATATTACAAATGTGCGGATTGTATTGAACGTAAAATATCCGGCTCTCATTTTATATTAATTTCATTGATTGATAATGATTTACTGGTAAACTGCAATACAGCAATACGTTTATAGCGTTTGAATCCAATTAAAATAATTTACGATTATTAATGATTAATTACATGATAGCAACTGATGGTGGTGTATTTTGTTACAGAGTTATACGCTTCTAATGACAAGAGTTTTTGTACTTAATTAATGTGTCGACTATCTCTCTCCTTTTGTAATTATGTTTTAATTATAAGGAATTTAATTTGTTTCGATCTCAGACGGTTTAAAGGAACAGTTTTATTTGTTACGAAACATACATTAAACATTTTTTGTGTAGACATAAAAATTCTTTGTGATTTTTATCAATCTAAATTCTGATGATTTCAAAATATTGACTAATAGATTAATTTTTATTTTGTAGGCTTGTATGGATTATTTAATATTCATAGTCTAATCGATTTTATCTAACTAATACATTTTTCTTTAAACAACTTGTCGTGATGTGGTACATTATATTTGACCCGTAATTTTCTACTGTACATTGTAAATAAATTAAACGTAATTGTAGTCATCGAAAGACAAGTGTTATTGATTAAAACCGGAGGTCTTTAAATAATTTATTCGTTTTATTTCCATTATAAGTATGCATAATATATTAATTTCCGATTAACAATTTTTTTTATGTTATGTGGAATATTTCTTATAAAGCTTTTAATATGTAAATTTCGCAACTTGTTTAAGATGTAACACGAGAAATTCATCTAGAAGTGTTCGAGTTTCTGCACGAATTAATCCTAAATCATCTCTCTATATACAAATTAGTTTTGATTATCTGTGAAGACAATTTTAACCATTTCCTGGCCATTACCCCAAATACTCCTAATCCATATATTTCCCTTCTCGTGAGTCCCCAATAACCAAATATTTGTCCAGCCGAAACCGACCAATTTCACTCCTTTTCACCCCCAACCCCCTAGATTCAATCCCCCTTTCCCCTGTCCCTTATTATAACTTGATTTATACCCACCCGACATCAGCCGACGGTTTCATCTATCCAATGCTTCCAAATAACAGACGACGGCATCGTGTGCCAACAGGGCACACCCCCAAGTTGATTCAAAAAGAGTGGCGTTGCCAAGGGAACAGACGCATCTTACTGGAGGAAGCGCGACCGAAAATATCCCGACTGGATTTTCATGTGCAGAAAGAACCGATTATGATTAATTTACTATCGCTATTTGAGGTGTGGAAATTTGGTGATTTTAAAATAGTGTCGTTTAGGAAAAAGAGGCTCACTGGAGGTAAAAATAGCGGGGAAATTGGTGCGTTTCGTTGAAGTTGATGGGGATGATTGTCGGCTGTAAATGAGGATTTTCTGGAGTACAAGCGATATCGTTTTTGAAATAAGGGGCTCAAGTTTTTATTATGGCTGTTGAAACGCAGGTTAAACATCAGAAAGTGGCGTAAGACGCGATTTTATCTAAAAGGGAATATAATTAGATTATCGAGAATCAAAACCGATGTAGGAGTAATAAAATATTGTTTATTATTTAGGAACCAATGCAGTTTTCTTTATGGAAAATCACCATTATACTTCTTTTATCCTGCTCTGACAAATTAATGTTAAAGAAGCACTAGTAGTTGAAAGTTGTGAAAATTTGTCGCTGTACACATTTCGCATCCACCTAAAGGCATGCCGGCAATTAAATTTGTAATTAAGCAAACCTCACGGGTAATTAGTATACTAGACTATAAATTGTAGAAATTTAGTTTGTGTTTTTCCACGTAAACTTTCGCCTTTCGCCTCTTCTGCATATTTATAACCAAAAACTCCAGAGCAAAGGTGTTAACTTTCAGGAAGTGCGCTTAAAACTGTATTAAACTAAACACTACTCTATACTAGTCTTCCACACAAGAATCCAATTACATTGCGAAACTCAAACCCTCAAGCTAAATTTTTTTTTAGTTGATTCATCTTATTTCTTGTTTTGTGTCGAACATCCGAGTATACACGCAACTTTTATATCATCACACATATCACATTTATTCGAACCCTAACGGTCCTTTTTCCATAACAAAACCATCTTAAAAAGAAAGGCAGGCAATAAAAGCAACACATTATGATAGGTAGAGGTATATAAATGAAATTGTTTTTTCCTGATGGACTGTCCTTTGTGTTTGTGGTGAGTTCAAGGACAATATCGTCTAATCACGACGGATAATCACCCCAAATGGATGAAAAATTGAGAGTAAAGTTTGAGTGAGGGGTTTAAAGACTGCGTTAATAGTATTAAAAAATGATATCATCGATAAATCATGTTGATATGTGGGGATGACAATGGGAGATAATATATCAGAGATTAGATGCTTTATGAGGTTTGAAATGTTATATTTCAGGGAGGGATTCTGAAAATTTCTCATAAAATACTTACTAACTAGTTTAAAATATGGTTATACATACTTGAGTCTTGGTGAATAAATAAAATGTATGTTTGAATAGTTGGAAATATTTCGAAATTCATTCAAAATTAATAACATGTAACTTAAACTTTATGGAAAATCAATAATTTTGTTTTATGTTCTGTTATAAGAAGAAAAGGCGTTGTTATTTCTGTTATAACTTGGTACATAAAATAACTTAATTTTTTTATTTATCGAGGTAATTTTTATTCATTTTTTTTATTTTCTGTAGGTAGACATACAAAAAATTCCTTATAACTTTTTGTGTACTTCATACAAAAATTCGTGAATTATTAATAGTAGTTTTATCATACACGCTTATTCGAGTGGGGCATTTTAAATATTTATGATAAATCGTTTACTTATTATAAGTAATAAAAATCGATTACCGCCAATTTACACTCTATACCTATACAGGGCGATAAATATCTATGATATAGTTATTAAAAAAAAAAAACAAATTTGGAGATTTTGGTTCTGATTTTTCAAAAAATTTAAACGTAACAGTTTTCCATTGTTTAAAGTTAGAACTAAATCTCGACGATTAAAGAAAAAAAGTATTCCATAGACCAATGACCAGGCTAGTTTGGACCTACTCAAAGTGGCAGTTTTGCAGTTACTTAAATGCAAAAAAGTTTCACAAAATTTTTTATCGGTTCAAAGCAGTTTTAGTTTATATTATTTTACATCATTTTTATCATTTCCCTTTTTATCAAAATGAAACTAATAAAGTGGTGATGCTTCAGTGGGTAGACATAAACAACATTCTAAAAAAAAACTAATTTTTATTTTTTTATACGATATAACAAGGAAGTACTCATAGTAATCATGATTTTTTAAGTAGCTTTCGCAATTTAAATTTACTACAACTTTTATCCGTCAAGTTCCTGAGTTTAAAAATGGACCCAAAGTCAAACCGCAAAATCAATTTTCACCTTCCCCACACCTGCCAATTTAAATCCCCGAAAAAACTCCATTACCTCTACCCAGATTCCTCCAAACTACATTTTTAATTCAGAAAGGTTATCGGGGTAATTCCCTTAATGAAGTGTTAGGTATCTACACAATGGACCAAGTTGGGGCCGAGACCATGCGATTCGAGCAGCACAGCATCCAGCGCATCTCTCACATCTGTTCCCCCCGAAAAACAAAATACACACACACATACACACGCAGAAGAGCGCCAGTTGGGCAGTTCTAAGCGTGCGTTTTGGCTTGAATGTGTTCACAAGAGACGCGGCATCTGCATCCCCACGACGACGCCGTCGACGCCAGTCTGTACATTGCTGCCATCAGCTGAGCAACGCGTCCGTCGTTCCCACGCGAGCTACATCCGTACACACGACGCCGGTAGAAAAATACCAGGGTGCTGATGTGCGGCGATTTTTTCTTTTGAATTGTGCGACAATGCCCGAGTATTGTGAGTGCTGTTAGGGGTTCTTTTCGTCTGACCCTCTCTTGGGGCTGGTTTTACTTTTCAGTTCCCCCACAATTCGTGTTTAAATACACAATATTACTGAAGGTATTGTTGGGAAAAAATATTGGTTGTTTTCTTGTATTGTGGCCTTTTGGTGCAGGCATCAGAGGGAAATGAATTTATCACGTGTTTGACGTTTTGACGTGTCTATATTATCTGATTTTTCCCATCCGGAACACCCCCCAAAGCCAAACAATGCTCCAGTCAGTGTTTCTCTTTTTGGGTTTCTTCGTTTAGCCAGGAAAATAAGACAGTGATTTGATCAGACGGGAAATATTTTGCTTCCAGCAATTGGTAAAATAAATTTGTGGGGCTGTCAAACACGATGGATAATGTTGTTTTTATTTGCAACCGAAATAAACTCGAAATTGTTTTGTGTAGGTAATTTTTGTATCACAAAAAGAATAATGCTGCAAGATTGTTTTTTTATATTATGTGGTGAAATTCATTTTTATTTTGTTGGTTTCTAAAAGCTTTGTTGAACAAAATCACATGTTATGTTTATTTTGCAGCACAAAGAAATTTAGAAATATATTTCCCGGTTATTTTTTAAATTTTGTTAGAGAAATGCAGGTTTTGCATATATAGTTTATTCTTTGTTGATACGTCTTTTTGTAGAGAAACGTAGTAAATTCATATGATTATTCTAAGAAAATCAGACTATAAAACATCTTAACAATTTAGAGTTTGGTTGAGTGGTTTGATTTTATGAATTTTTGCCTTTTCAATCAAAAATTCGATTTTTTCTATTTCAACAAATCTAAAAGTCGAAAATATCATTTTTTGGAGAAGAAAAGTTTTCAAAAAATCCAGGTACGCGCAATTGTTCTTATATTTTCGACAATACCTCACACAGAGGCGGATTCAAGGGAGCATTTTGGGGAGAGAAATGTAAACTATACCTACATAATAACCTAACCTAAACTTTTTTATTTTTAAAGGGACCATTTACAGCAAAAAAATTTTAATGTAGAGACAGAAAATCAAATGGATTTAATCACAACTGTTAAAATCGAAACTATTCCTAGGTAATAATTTGACAAAATTTTAAAAATTGATGTAGAAGAATTCCCCTATTTTCTCCCTCGCTAATCCGCCCTATTTTAAGTACCATGCACTCTTCTTGAAACTGAAGTTCCTTACGGCCTCACGTAACAATTCGGGAAATCCCCTGAATCCTCGATCTATCTCTCGATTCCCCACCTCAAATTATTTTACCTTACGTCGTCCCCGCCATGTTACATTTAAACCCTCTCATCGGATGTGATGTAGTTTACACTTACTAACCCAATTAAACGCATAAAATCGGATTGACATGACAATAAACCTTTTTAATCACATCTTGGGCTGTCATTCTATGCCATATAATTGTGTTATGAGGGTAACGCTCGCACTGGTAGCTTGTACATTAAATTTAAGTGGCTAGTATAATAGTATCGATGTTCTTTTCGTATTATATTAATTTTTCCTTTATGATGGCTTTGATGGGTGGACCGAAGCTGGTGGATAAGTATTAACAACTTCATGGGCGTGTGTGGTCACTTTAAAAGTTTATTTAGCGTAACTTTGCCCACAAAAGGACTTTTTAGTTTTGATAATCATGAAACTTTTTATAATTAAATTGCGGATTAAAGTTCAAACATTCGGCGGTTAGAGTAGCAAATATTTTCAATTTATGTTGATATTAATTTTTAAAAAATGTGAACGCCTCTGGTTGACACATAATTGATTTCAATTGCACTACGTTATAATAAAACAACACCAAGAGAAATTTTCGTTGAAATTAAACTGGAATAGAATATATGCAGTAGGAAAAACAGTAACATAATATATTTGATTAAATTTTATTAATCCAATAAAACTCATTTCAACGCCCCGGACTTCATTTTACATAAATTAAAATTAATTTTTCTACTGTTTGTCCCATTTGTTTAAATATAATTACATGGAAGCTATACCGCAATGATTAATGTAGCCAATTAAATTTGTAACCAAACAGAGTATGACAGCATTATTTACTTTATTTCTGTGTTTTATGTACCTACAGACAAAAATCCATAATTAACTTCCACAAATCGATGAAATAAAAATAACATTACCGGAGCAAAGAGTGATTAAGTTACGCGAAAAAATGATGCCATCAAGGCAGAAGATAAATTGTTTTCAGTCAGTCAAAATGTATTCCTTTCCTAATTAATTTCAGGTATAAAGTTACTTGAAGAAATTACAATTTTTTTTGTAATCCGCATATCTCGCAGGTTAGTTTATTATTTTTTAAAGACTTATTAAAAGTTATTAATTACTTCAAAAGGAAACTTTTCTTAATACAGAACTTTCCCAATTATAATTATAAATAGGATTAAAATAAACCAGTAAAGTTAAATTTCAAGTTCGGGAAAATCACTTTAGCATAAAATTACAAATAACGCCAAAAATAACACAATTTTTCCAACGACATCCACCAGATTTAAAAACGTAAACTCTTTGAGGATTATCCTCTTGCTCTGCGAACGCGTTGACGTTATTTCCCACCAGATGATGATTAAATGCGGAGGATGCTTGTACCAAAAGGTCCAGAGATAAACGATAGAAAAACAAAATGAATGGTTTAATCAGCAACAAGGGTTTAATTGAAATTCCAACAGGTCGGAATGTAATTTGGTAAAGTTGTTTAGTGAACCAGTGGGGGATGTTTTCTCTCTTATTTTGTGAATGTGCATTCGAATAACAACATTGAAAAATAGACATGGTATTACTTATGACGACATGAGATCACCGCTAATTGGACTACTGCAATGGATAAAGATTACATTCGTGATCGCATTATTTGTTTCTTCAGCAATAGGTAAGTGTTACTTACACATAGGAGGTTTTTTGTGCTCGTATATTGCTTATTGTCGAGTTTCGTGGGGTTGATACAATAAAAACGTTGACAACTTTCAAGTATCAACTGGCGCAATTCCTTTTATAAAACTCTGCTTTCAAAGGGTGTTCTTTCTGCTTTCAAACAACTTTCTAATAAAGAAACTTTCTGTCTTTCGGTTTTATACCTGACGACAGACAAAAAGAAACAGGTAGAAGTTGTGAATATGTTTTAGAACGAACAACTACAGAAATTGTTACTGATATACCAATTAGTTGGTAAGATCAGGTTTTAGTTTCAAAAAAAAACAAATAATTTAGTTAGGTTTGTAAGCAGTTTATTAATAAGGATGAAAAATATGACCACAATAAAAAAGTAGATATAAAAATATGCCCTATCATTTAAAATGAACAAAACTCGCAATCATAAAAACTGGCGTTCATTAAAAAGGATTTCACTGTACATTTAAAAACATTGAAAGCAGTAAAATCTAATTGCAAAATAATTAAGCAATTTATCTAATTTTTAGAAATCTGGGCAAACAGAATTGATTTTTCTAGTACGAGCCCTAACAACTATATTCGGACAAAAGTAAATCTGATTGTCTTTTTTCTACACGTGCAAAAGTTATCTAAATTAACTTCCATAATAATGATATTCTGTTATAATGCCAACATTTAGTTATATAAAAACGTAAATTTCGCAAAAATCCGTTCGGCGGTTCCAAAACTGTGGCACTTTAACCCAACAGGATGGAAAAATTGTAGAAATAAAGAATTATTATTTTCAAAACGTTGGATCTAGTAGTCGGATTTTGATGAAATTTACTTTATTGCAAAGCTGGATGTTGGTTTTCTTTACAAAAAAGTTACACAAGTTTTTCTTTGGTGATATTAGGCATTTATCGGAGCTTCAAAGTTGCATCTTTAAAAATAATAGAATTTTCTAATAACTGTTTTAAAAAATCACAGTTTTGAAACCGCTGGTTGGATTTGTGTCAAAAAACCTTTAAATCAAAGCTCAATAATCGTACTATATTGAAAAAATCCTGAAATGTTAATATGCTTTTTTTTGAATTTTTTTCGAGTTCCACAGTTCACTTTTCAAAAAACGTGTTTTTTGCGGGTGCTACCTACATTAAAATAATCACAGTTTTGGAACCGTAGGTTGGATTTTGGTAAAATTTACTTTATTGCAAAGCTGGTTGAAAATATCGCAAAATACCGTTGCCTAATCGAATATTTAGAATGTCAATTCCTTGTGCATTTATTAATGTGAAATAATGAAACATGAACATTGTTTTATTGGCCAATAACTTCGTGTAGTGCATAAAACTAGCAATTATATATTTATATGTTTACACTCACAAAGCATGAATTTTATATGAAAATTGTATGAGCAAAATATTTGCATTCAATATGGAAAATTTTTATACCAATCATTAATTCACCTGTAAAATTTTCAGCGGAGTATAATCTGTCCAAAAATTTTATATGTAATTTCATAAGCTAACCACAGAAAGTCAAATAATTATTACAAATTTATTATTATTATAGGATATTTTTCCATTGTTGTCAGTTTTAATTTCGTATTTTCGATATCATAATTAACGTTTCATCCCCCCAGGGTGTAAATATTATGCAAAATTAATTTATTTTTAAACAAATTGAAGTAAATAGAATTGCAAATGCGATCATTCGTTGTGTTGGTGCATTTCCCGACGTAACTTTCCACAACGAAGAAAAGCTAATTTATAAGTAAAACGATTTAAATGTCGCAGCGACTCCAGATAACTTTTGTTACCTCCGGGAACGATGCCTGGAATTTGTTTATCTTGTTTTTTTGCTCCAAATGAAGTTATTTTCCAAATGAGTTTCATTTTTGTGCAAATATGATTTTATTGAGCATAGCAAGAAAACAAATAATACCAAGCTCTGTTTATTTTAATCACGATGTTCTGGACCAGTGAAACAATCATCACCACTTTGATGATTTGAGTTTATTGTTAAAATATAGAGTTATGGGGGCTATTGGCCACGCGGCTAATGGAATCACGCCTTCCAAATATTTATGATAAAAGTACGGTAATAAAGTCGGTCCTTTCGTGGCAAGGAACGAAACACCGGGGTGAAAAAGGGATCAGCAGTCAATGAAGTAGCCGGAAATAAATAGAGACACGTTCCGGATGCCGGATTGCATCTAAGAAAGACTTATAGACCGTTTTAAGCCCTTCACCCCACCAGCATGATTTAGCTTTGGTCGTAAATGTACCACCACCATGGAATGCGGCCATTACTATTCAATACCCCATCAAATTACTGTTCATTGACTGAAAATTCTGCGGGCCCCCAATCATCCAAAAGTTAAAACGCAATACACTCTTCGGATGATTGAAACATATAACTTGCTGTGTTCAACTTAGCAGGTATAAATTAAATTAATACCGAACCTCATATATAAACTACTTCAGAGCTTAACTGGGAAGTTTAGAGAAGTTAATCGGTACGAGTTAATTAGCTATAAATTAGTTGAAAAGCACGTTTTAGGAAAAGGGCCCACGCGAATGCTTAAAGAACTCACATAAACTCTGTATTAATATTAGAACACGAAAATATTGCCCGGGTAAAAGTTTGTTGTTGAAAGTAGAAAATCTGGCAGATGCATATAGTAAAAGTAGACGAAAGCTGAGATAAGGGAGAAGAAGTATAGTACACATAACAAGAAATTAACTCGGGAAATAATTATATGACAAAAACAAGCCCATTCAAGGTGTAAGTTAACAGCACAAGTGTCATCTAGTTGCTCTCTTAATGTTACGTGTACTTAAACAAATTTTGCGAACAAATAGCTCGTTTTCATATTCTTCACAGCTTCCGCTACTTGACTCGGCACACAAATACAGCTAGAGAGATCACATTCAGTAATTGTAGATCATTTTCTTAGAGAGGAATGCGACAAGTTTAACAATTTGTTCTTTAATGTGCTTATTATTAAATAGTTGCTCGAGTAAAGGGTAGTAATGAACAGTACAGGCTGCGGAATCTTTAATTTTTTCACTCTGACAAGTCTAAAAAATGTGAAGGTTTAAATGTTGGTGTTTGGGTCCAACTCTACCAAAATTGTTACCTTAAATGTTGTCTTCAAATAACATACATTATTCAAGAAATCTGTGCGCATTTTTAAAAACGTAAATGTAGGTTGACTATTAAATCTGGAAGTTATTTTATTTTCATCCGTATACATTGATATTTATTTATATTTCATAGCATTCCACTTACTGCTCCACTTTTTATACCACTCAACAAATTTCATTTATCATGAAGCTGCCGAAACAAATAAAATTTCTTTACTATCCTTCCTCCATACTTTCCGCCATCCAAAAACCCCCAAAGATGCATTATTTAAACTGTTTAAACATTTTGCAGGCAAGTGCAGCATAAAACCAATAAAAAGCACACCCCAAAACCCAACAACAGACAACACAGTCACCGTTTGTTGCAATTAAATTGACATGGCACGTTGTAAATTTCTTCTTATTTGAACTCAAACAACTGCAAGAGTGCTCGGGCACATCCTCCAGGGAAATCTAACATTGTCCCCAGTGACAAGTCGAAACCTTACTCGATTATGTCCGGGATTTTTTCCGTTTCCACCGCATGATTCCCCCCTGTTGTATCTGAAAAATATGTCAGATTTGAATTTCATATTTCCGATGTAGGTATCTAAATTTTTATTTAGAAATCGGATGTTCTGTGTGTCAGATTTTAATAGGAATTTTCATTCACACATCGGATTTAATATTATATATGGAGACCCTGGCTTTTATAACTGTATTTTCAATCTAAGTAGAGAGATTTGCACTGCAAATCGGGTAAAAATCGTTTTCCGCAGCAACATAATGCATAAGGGAAAAATTGGATACGTATTTTTTTCTTGTAAAATGCAATCTCGGTTAGATTGCATGCATTACCACCGCGGTGGCGGTTTGTTTAATATTTATTGCATGTCTTTGCGATAATAAAGACATAGGGGAAAGCATGACATTTCCTGAGTTGCAGGAAGCTAATCCATCGTGCGCTTGGATCATCTTTATCTTCCAGACCCAGAAGTGTGCAGCAATATTTTTCTTTGTGTTCAACAAAAATGAGACAACACTCAATGTGACATAAATATAAGGGGTAAATTTTTTCAGTTGTACGCCAGCTCATCTTTATTATTAACAGCGCAATATTATGTTGGGTTTTACTTCGCTACAAATTCCGGTATTTCGTCGACATATTTACAGAAAGCAGAGGATAAGACGTCAGGAAAGAATAATTTTCACGGTGAATTGCTCGGAATTTGAATACGCTGTAAACCACGTAGAGCGTATAGAATAAATTACATGAGATAGAATTTCATAGAACCCTTTCATAACCGATTCCGATATGGTGAAAAAATGTATATTTTTATAGCGCGTGGGGCATTACATTTTATTATTATGCCATACCACTGCTCTAAGTAATATATTCCTGTTTAGGATTATAATAATCGATATTTTGCACCAGTAAAATATTTTCGCAATATGTGCTAAATTATCTCCTGGTTCAACCTTTATAACTCTATTATAACTGGAAGGAAAATAAAAAGGCAAGAAGTTAACATCTGGGAATTGAAAATCACTCTTTAATGTACATGGTAATTTTTTAGCGAGTAAACAGTTTTTTCTGGCGTTTATGTTTTTTAAATGTTAACGTTTTGTGTTTTATACTTTTTGTCGATATAAAATTCTTATTTTTTTTTGGACCATTTTTAGTAGGTACATAAAATGATGGGAAATCAATAAAACTAGTTGTTGGCGGTTGTACTTTCCGTTTGTCAAAAGTTTCTAGTTTCTTTAGTTGTTTACAATTCCATTGGCTTTTGAGCTAAAAATACAAGAAAACAACCACACAAACTACAATTAATTGAACACCATCATCCGGTATTTGTCTGTAGGAGTTCGTATTACATAAAGCTAAAATCAGCTTTTATCCCACAAACCATCACAAGGTTCCTGAACTGTCTCGTTTTCCTGTGTGCTGAAAAAAGAACTGCTGCAGCTAGTGGAAAAAATTTATAAATCTACAACTGAACTGAAATGAAATGAAAGCATGATGATGTTCATTTCCAGTTATTCATCGCAACGGTAATAAATCTTTGGCATAATGCAGAAAACTAAAATTTACTGTTTTTGGGCGCGTGTTTAGTTCCACACACGTACTGATTAATTTTCGTTTGCCGTATATATAAATTTATATTGTATGTGTTTGTGTTTCTATTCAAAAAATCGGAGCGTTTTACAGTGTTTCACTATATGACAAACTCAATTTTATGCTCGTATCACATCAGAGATTTTGCTTTATGAACGCCAGAGGCACCACGAAAAAAATATGCAAAACACTTTTATCGCCTGTTTTGCCTGTGTCGGATTTTTGGTTTGTTTCCACGCCAAAGGACAAAAACCAAATATTCAGTCCAGGAAAAATTACACTGAAAACAAACTCTGGAACTACATTTTTTGAGTAGGGAGAAATGGAACTAAAAATATTTGGCCCTTTTCTGGTAAAATAGCCAATTAATAAATTCCTCGCTAAATATTTTAGTTTCAAGTTTCTCTACTTTTAAAAACACTGTTTGACATTCGCTGGCATTACAACTCAAAACCCCATAAGCTTCCAGACGCGCTATCGGGAATCAAGAGATGTATAAACTACATTTTTATTCGATCACTTGAAAAACCGTTCCACTTACGGTGCTACTGAGCTGATGCGCAGCTCAACAAAGTGACAGGCTAAATAAACAACTGGTTTTACTTACCCTCTGTAGTTGGGTGAGAGATGAGAAAGAAGTTTACAGACATTGCTTTTAGTTTTGTGTAAATACGATTTTTCTTTATCAAAGGAACACTGAACCGTGAAATTATCTGTATTTTTTTGGGTTGAGATGTAGGAAATGAGAAATAAACATCATGTGAGATGGTAAGAGGGAGGGAGGTATTATATTCGAACGATAATGGAGTTTATGGAAACATAGACTCGATTTAATGTAGTGCACTGCCCACGAAGATTTTGGGGTTTATTTAGAAATTTTTCGAGGAAATGGAGTTTAGGGGGCTAGACGAGACTAGCGATTCCCGTAATAAGAAAAAAAAAATAACAAAATTACAGATCATGTATCCAGACATTTATTGAAAAAAGTACAAAAATTATTTCTGTATCAATTTGTAACCCGGAACATTTTCTGTCCCAAACCTGCTTATCGTCAGTTAATAAATACTTGCTACATACATTTTAAATCGATTTAAATTTACTTCTATTGCAGGATCCACACCGAAACGTTACTTTAATTGTTGGAATGTCGCCCAAACCCAAAATTAAATTGAAATCGGCTTTGCTCCGTTTTGAGGCTTATCCCATTGGCATTAGCTTTAATGAAATATTAAACCGTTTTTCAAACCTGCAAGCAATTAAAAATAATGACATATGTGGATGTTTGCTCTTCATTATTTTTAACAATGCGAAATAATGACGCGACTTTTATCAATTGTTGAAGGTAATCCTGCAGATGCTGCTTCTGGAAATTGTCAATATTACACAGACTGTTATAATCGGGGATATTTTATATCAAACGTACTTATTGATCATAGGTAAATCTCGTTTTCATGTCGACTAACATCAAACTGTGGAGCTTACGAGTGGTATCGACTGCGACATTGATCCCCTCATATTACAGACCTACACATCTTGCCTGACAATGTGGAATGGTAAATTAGAATACAATTACCTGTTCGTCTAACTTTCTATAAGGGTTGTATAAATCCAGCTGTCATTGTCATTTACAATACATCCGATGAGGAAGAATATTACAAACGCAATAATTAATTGAAACACCGCAAGCGTTCTTGTTTGCTTTATATACACGACGCGCTGAAGCTGTAAAATTTCTTAGCCTCCATTGGAAAAAACACACCTAAAGTGAGTTGTTATTTTTCTGGCAATTTCAGAGTGATTTCGGACAATAATAGAATTTTGGCGCAAGTGCTTTGATGTAATCAGTGATTGTTGTTTGCTTACCATCCTCGAAACGATGTCTCCTTCTTATAAGAACATAAAAAGAGAGAAACACGCGGACTTCATTATCCCACTTCTTTGATCTTCCATTCGAGACCTTATTAGGGCCTTTCGTGTGTCTCAAAATGCCTTTCATCTCTCTTATAGAATTATTTAAGTTCGTGCCTTCAATTTTAACAATTGCTACTCTAATTTTCTAATTAAATTGCTGTTGATGGGCGGCGTGGCGCGGCACTTTATCCGATCCAACACAAATCCCCCCGCTCCAGCGTATTCCGCAACCATAAAAATATCTCAAAGGAAACACAAAGTTGTTTTCGCAAGGGCCAAATCTACTATACATTCTACAAGAAATGCAACTGAATTAATCTACCTTAACTTGGATAATGCTGCGGGGATGAACCGTCGTCTGGTCAATAGAAGCTGGAAATAAAATGTCATAGAAGTTTGTGACTGGGTGTAGCTGTGTAGCCGACTCATAGAAAATTCTGCGGTACATTGGGAAAATCCTATTGTGTGTACTCTTATCTTATATCCCGGTTGCAAAGTCATCTCATAATTCTATTTTTATCCATGCGTCATTCATTTTTCATCTTCATTTTTATAAAAAGAATTTCGTTCATAAAAGATGGGGCGACGGTTTGGGGTGAGAGTGCGAGCAAGAGCCACATATACAAAGATAAAGCGCAGAGGACGCATAAAACTCAAGGAATTTAATCCAGTTTAACATCTATATTTGTTGTAAATATACCAAGGACTTGTTTGCTCACATTTAACGTTGTCAAGATGTTTTACATTACATGGATATATGTGTGCTCGTATTTTGCATAAAAATGGATATATGTATTTGGATAAGGCGTAGGATTATTTGTTGTGGAAAACTATGAAGAAATTTTCCAGAACTATCAAGCCTTCTTTTATTATTTGTTTAAATGTTGAAAAGTAGAAATTTCTATGTGCAAGTTTTATTCATAAGCTAAAATTATTTCTTCTTAATTTAAGAAATATTTTTCTGCGTTTGCAAAAGTTTTATTACTATGTCCGAATAACTAACTTCTATATGTTTTCATTTCATCCGAATTGGTGTAAATTTCCCAATGGCCATCCCCCTTCCCTGTACTCAATCAAAGACATGGAGCCGGTTCTTTATGTGGTGCAATAAATGCTGGTCGCATATACAGTGTGAGGGTCATTAAAACCATAATATATGAGCGTCTTTTTAATTTATTATTGTTGGGCCGGTCAATGTGTCGTGAAACTCACAAAACACGAGCATAAACCTTTGAAACCGTCAATGGTGCGTTTGAAAAACGGCAATAGGTCTCTGTGTGGGGAACAAAATGAGAAAGGAATAATAGAAAAAAGAGTTGTAGGTTGGTCGGGATTGTACCGGTGCCAGCTCCAATGAAATGTAGATAAAAACATAAAGAGTGTCCAGATGAAGCGTATGTGGAGGGATAAAGTGAGCTAGTGGTTCAAAGAGGGAATTGGTTTGATCCTGTAGAAGAAAATAATGATTTTGTCCTGTAAAGCTTTAATTTATAATAAAAACGTGTCCTGCAAATGTTGGTATTATACTAAAATAAAACTGTATTTAATTGGATTTAAGTCTTGAAGGTGTGGACTCAAAAAATGAAAAAAAACGAAAACCAATATAACATTAAAGGATTAAAAAAGTGGGTCACTTTACGCTACTAATTTTATAGTCTAACTGTTTTCCAAATTTTAGAAAATCAAAGTAACTTTCTGATGTATTAAAAATTGTAGTTTAGTAATTTTTCAAAATTAACTAGCAAAAATGTAAAGCCCTGTAAAAATTGCGGTGTTTCAAGGTATTTACCGCACAGACATATTAAAAACCCCGGACCACCCGGACTAATTACCTCTGACAGCAGTTGAAAAGAATCGTGCAAAATTTTTTCGTTTCTAATTGCTTTTTATCCACATTAATCTCTATTTATAACAGTGGTAAATAAATTAACTTCAGTGGTAAACACAATACACACCGTCTTTGTTCGAAAGTGCTAAAATTAATGACGTATTGTTACGTTTGGCTGCATGTAGCGTGACTGTACAAAGGACATTAATATCTCTTCTCTAGTTATACAGTACTCACACACACAGCACACACTTCCATAAACTTGGTTGCAACCATGATTTCACATTCAACCCACATCGCAGCAGTTGTATACATCTAATAATGCACCTTCCCGGATTCTAATAACGGGCACATTTATTAAAGTGCCCTCACTCCGCTCCAGTTCATAACCGTTTTGCTCCGGACGCCTCTGTATTGCAATTAAGATTTATATTAGTGTTGGTGTTGGATAGTTTGTAATGATATATTAATGGAAAATGCGACGAGCTGAAAAAACATTGCACACAACACGGGAAAATCAATGGCTTTGAAGCTGGGAAAATTTATTTAAATTAGTGATGTGTATGTATTACGCGACAAGAATTTTCATTTGGATTAACTGGAAACTGTTGGACAAGCGGGTTTTTAGCGGAGAAATATATTAATTTAACAAATTGCTGCTACTAGACAGAGTTTGATAGTTAGGTAAACGAATTAATTTTTATAAATTTCGCGATAAATCTGCGAGGATAACTGAAAACATTCCTGAAATTGAAATAATACCAAATCTAGAAAAAAAATTTTATAGACAAATAGGCAATTTAATATAAAAATGTTTTCAACCATAATTTTTTTCACTTTTTGCTTAATTTTATTAATCTATTATAGTTTATTTTTACGTTGTTTAAACGTGCTTTTTTGAATTAAAATGACTTCATCAAAATTACGAAATAAACTGTAAAAAAAGCATAAACGGTTTTTTGCGTAGGAAAATATTAATTTAACAAATTGCTGCTATTAGGTAGAGTTTGATGGTTGAATTAATTTTTATAAATTTTGCGATGAACATGCGAGGATAACTGAAAACATTCCTGACATTTAAATAATTTAAAATCTAGAAAATTTAGTGTACTCGTTCTTATTTAAAATAAAAATGTTTTCAACAACGTTTTTTTCCTTTATTACTTATTTTTTAATTTTATTATAGTTTATTATATTATAGGACTATCAAAATTCCTAAATAAGCTTTGATGAAATAAAAAAATTCATCTACAGTAGCAGGATTAGTTTGCAAACCTCAATTTTACTCTCCAAAACTTCCACTTTAACACAAAACCACTTTCCAAATTACGTATAATTGTGACATACACACTTATTCACTTGCACATTTAAAGAAGAAAACCCCTTTTTACAAAACTTTTTCCCCCTTGTCTTAACCACATTGTACTTATTCATATTTTTTTAGGTTCCCTGGACGAAATTGCTTTCGTAAGACTGGAACGCGCGCGTCTACAACAAAAAAAGCACATTAGCCTGTCGCTCCCTCTCTCTCTAGCTTTTGTGCCATACTAACTACATAATGTGCACAAAAACCACATCATTGTAATTACAAATCACCCACAAACGGGCGGCACATTTATTTGTGCAATTATACTCGCTCAGATCCAATTTACAAAGAAACTTGGAGCTGCATGTGCCCACATTGATTTCATTTTGACTTTTCGTCGTTTTTGGTTGAGTTACACGAGGAGGTTCGCCGCTGATTGCTATTGATTGATGATGATGGTGTATGAGTGCAGGTGCATTAGAAAATTAAGAGGTCAACGGTCAAAATTATTGTACGTGGAAAAGTCTGACAATGAGTGAACTTACATTAGAGGGTAGCAAAGCAAAATGGTTAGTCGAATAAATTTGCATGAATTTCCCAGTTTGAGATTTGCACGAATGTCAAGCTTTGAGGAAAATTTGAGCGGTATTTATAAAACGTGCCTTCCTGTTGTCTTAATTCCCAACATTTAATAATTACTTGAAAAATGTAAGTCTTTGGTATTTTCGGCCGGTATTTCTCACTGTCGGATGCTCCGTTTCCTTCTCCTAAATGAAACATCGCATCAGCCGGATCTTGGGGTGCAAACAATCATGAAAGAATATTTTATTTATTCAGATTAAATATTTCATGTTGAGTCAACAAAACGCCTGCAAGCCACTTTGCCACATTAATTTTTCCACGAATATTTTACAACTGAACTAAAATTAGACTTGAATTAAACGTATTTGTTTTTCAGGATAGATACTTATATACTGAACGTAAATTGGGCGCGGCGTGCGTCGTCATTCTAAGGAAACTGTTTAATTTAGTGCAGATAACAAAACATACATAAAGAACCCTTCCTTCTTCTTTTGTTTTATCTGTGGCATTTTGTACAGTCAATGGTCCGAGATAACTCCAAAGGACACATTCTGATTGGCTCCCGGTAAACTGTCGTGCTTGTGTGCCACTAGCTCCTCTCATTTAGCTGGAGTACTGCTGAAACGACTGAAAACTGAAAATGTGTTTCTAGCGAAATCGACCCTTTTTTCCTCCTGCAACTCTAGATATACAGGTTAAAACTTCGTTTAGATATTGAGTTTTTGTGTTTGTTCACTTTTGATGAATGGCATTGTGCTTTGGCTTGGTAAACACAATACAAGAAGAAAAAAGTGACTAACCATGTTTAACAATCGTAAAAAAACCACTTGAGGTAACAATAATTATAACTGTGTGAGTGTGGGGCTTGAGGGGATGTTCCATTTTTTTATTGCTGTCACATCATCATACAAGGTAAAAAGCAAGGGCGGGTTGCAAGTTACAAGCGTCATCATATCTGACAAATCCGCTAAGTGCTTCGGATACAAAGCATAAAATTAAAAGGTTTTTGGGTAATTTACATGTAAAGGTCAATAATGATCCACAACTAATTTACGTGACACGTCAAATACCCATTAATCAAATAGACCTGTTTATTAAAATCAACCGGATGCGTACTTAATAAATAAAGAGGCGAAAAAATTCTAATCGATAGCACGACGACACGGCGATGGTGTGGCTAACAAAAGCAATAAAATGCGGGAAAGGGTCCGAATACATCAATAGTAGTTTTTAGAAAATAAATCAAAAAGTATCTCCATGCTCACCCCCACACATACACACACACGATTTCTATACAAATTTTGCCTATGTGGGGTTTAATGCATTTTTTATGTGTAAGGTGGGTTATATGAGGCTTGAATTTTTTACGAAATCTGTCGTTCCCTTATCACACTTTATATATGTTATGCTAGGGTAGATTTAAGTTTTATACCATAAGAAGAAGGAAGGAAACTGCCAGAACACTTTAACTGTCTTTGCAGGAATATTGAAAGGTTACATTTATAAGGTTTTTGCATACAGAAAATATAATGTGTCGGGGGTTATTTGTTTATCCTCCACCGAAAACAAATTAGTTTTAGACGGAGTGTTCAGTAAACAAGTTCCATGTGCCATTAGATGGAGAAGGACTAGAGTGAGCAGTCGTTAAGCACGATTTTAAATTATGGTGGATGCGCCGGTTACAATTTTCGCTACTAATAATTGTCCTCTACTGTACGTTGATTTGTATGAAATTTTATTTCAATGTCGCCACACTACATTTAGAAGACATGAATTCCCACAGGAAAAAATATCTCTGAACATGTAATGTAATTGAGCACGTCCCTAACTAAAACAATAAAAACCCTATTAGGCAATTACATAATATAAAAAATTCAGGCCTTGTTACACGCATATTATGTAAGTTTTCCAGTTTCTTTTTATATTTATTGGTTCAATTCCCAAGGCGACAAAAGCAGTATTGTATGTGTGTATGTGTATGAACCCTAATAAAAATTTTGTGGATGCTGAAGGGATGTAGCGTAAAACATCGACGTAAACACCTTTGTGTTTATTTCATAAACATCATCAAAATCCTTATTAGGGTTTCCTGGTGACGGCCGAAAAAAACCAACATAAACCAAACCATCAACAAGGCAAAAAATCACTAAATTGCATTAATTACGGTGGATTAAACACGAAAATTTTCGTGGGTCCCAAATCATAACCCTTCAAATTTTGTGATGTGACCATAGAGCTGTGGATAAATGGGTTTGGAAATAAGTGTGTGAGGGGTTGAAAGGGTGTCTTGAATCCCAAACACCCCCTTCCAACGTTCTTTATTAAACATCTCATCTGCATGTTGACTCTGATGGAATCTCAATAAGGGTATGCTGACGTGAACTGACGGATCGACCTAAAAATTGGACTCAGCGACACTTGTGATTGAGGGATCATCAAGCGCCTCGTTATCATTTCACTTGAAGCATGCTGCTTATCGTTATCGTTTAGTTTCAAATGGTGCGGAAACAAAAATTGAAACGCCATCAAACTCGCGCATCGGATTATATAATGAAGTTTTCGGATAAACTATACTTTATATAAAGATATAACCCGTAAATGGTGACAAAGATAACACGCCGGATAATTTGTAAACCCTTGGAGTAGGTGAAAATTCTCGGGTATAAATTCACGTGTGAAACCACTAAGGAGACGAAATAAAGTGGATAGTATTTCCTGAACACCTCGAAAAGTTCGGCCAGATTCTTTGGGGGCACTAATAAAGAAACGCTGACCGACCAAGCAGGCAGAACGAAGTTTGCTCAACGAATTCACGATGCGCACACGGTGTCGATAGATCCTGCTGCTGGTGCTGTTAGAGACATCCAGGGGCGTGCGAACAGGTCTTTTTTTATTATTTGATTTACCAGGAAAACTTCATTCGTAAGTGGGAAATAATTTACAAGGCCGCTTGAAAAATGTTTGCATATAAGAAAAACCGAGGTAAGATTGAAGAGTAATTGGGGAACAGCACGCAAAACGACTATTAGATTTGAAGCTAATTTAAATATAATGTAGGAGTTGGAGATTAGAAACATATTTCTAAAGTTAAATAAAAGGAAATAAAGTGCGTATGTATGAGTAAAAGAAATACCTTATTTGAGTTGTAAATCTTACTTATAAATCAATTTGTACCCTTCAGTTTCAAGGTTAATTTATCGAACTTTAACACTCAAGTTAAAATGAAATAAAACTTTCAATATTCTCTGGAAACTTTCGCCTGCTTTTTTTTGTGAAATTCGTTTACGCCACGCCAGTGGTTGAGCGTTATTGTCGGTCAATTTCAGTATTTCCTCGGACATTCCGCACAGGTTCACCACGAATATGAACCTATTTAGATCCAGACACCATCCCTGTATTATTGCGATCATGAACTATTTCCCTTCTTTGTTATTCTATAGCCAACGACAAAACCCACACATATAATCAAAGAGAACAATCCTTTTTCCATTTTTTTTCTCTAGGTGATGTACGAAAAAAATATTCTATGCTCCATCAGCAAAACGAAAAAGAGATAAAATATTTAAGCAGGTAATTTATTCATCCTGGAAGCTAGTAGTTAGTTTAATTTACATGTTATTGCATACCTTGCGTAATTGTATAAAATTTCCATTTTTTAATTGTAATTTATTAATTTTAGGTGGAGTTAGTTACATCCACAATTAATATTCATTTGAATTTCATTAAAATTCAAATAAACTTCAAATGAGCTTGGAAATTTTTAATTGCTTGCCGCAGTGTTTATTTCAACGCATATTAAAAAATGGTTCTCAAGATTGTGATCGAAATGTTTCCTCCCACGAGGTATTTTAATTAGACGATTTCGAATCTGGATTTGCATAAATATTTCTATTTTGCAAAATTTCTACATGCTATTTTAAAGCTCGTTTACATCCACTTAACTTAACGTAAGAAAACTTAACTTACTATACGTAAGAGCTAAATGTTTAAACATTGAATCCCAAGTAATGGCTTCAAATTTGCGATAGGCATGTTCGTGGATCTGTAAAAAGTGTCAAAGTGAGGTTAGTTGATAATAAATCAGATGTAATCTGCATTGTATAATTTATATCGATCATTTATCATTTTTTGTGATGAAAGTGTGTACCTAATAATGTGATATTTATACGCATATTCTTATGGTGAAATTAGCTGAACTCTTTGATACGTTATACGTTAAGTATAAGTGATTGTAAACCATACTTTAATCTGCAATAATTTCAAGAATGTTTTAAGACATATTTTAATTTCAATTTTTAATGAACGGCAATAAAGAATATCGTTCAAGCAGAAAATCTCCGATTCCATCTCTAATTTAATAGCGAACGAGGTAATATAATAATAAGTATCGGGAAATGAAACAAACCGCCATCACACGCCCCATCATCATCACCACCACTATGATAATATAAAAAATCACATTTTATTTGTCAGTTTATTGGTATCATCTCGCCGTCGCCTCACACAGTTTTACGATAATCCCCTTAATAAAACATAAAAAATGAAGCTGTAAAGCCTAAAGCAGATAACCATTAATATTTTTTTCCAACTTCCTTGTTTATCCTAATAACATCTCCATTCCCACGCACTGTCTCTTTTTTGTTTCGGCAGCATTTGTATAATGAAAGTGCAAAGGAGGCCTGAAGATTCTTCGAGGACGCTCGCGTCCTGAAGTATCATAGCCTAGCTGTGATTGAAAGCCATCAAAATACGCCAATTTCTGCAATCCCATTTTACGATCGGACCAAGTCCAAGACAGATTGCGTGGAAAGGGAGTGGCGCGGTCACACATTCGCTAATATTTTATATATCCTTTGTGCCATTGGTTTTTACGATACATTAGCAAGAATAAAAGGAAAGGATTATATTCCGCGGCACTTCGTGTTTATATAAGACTTTCTTTTGAAAGAGTGTATGTATATACTTTAAATAGAGTACTTCGAGCGCTGATGTTCACTAAATCTTGTAAAATGGAGCCAAGTTTTTTGTTTGATGCGATAATAGCCATGTTCCATTTTTCAACATTACACCTTATATACTCCACCGGGCGCGCAGTCACTCACACACGCTTCCCACGCCCCCGCACATCCCTCAACAAACTCAATTTATTTTGAAATTGAGGTTTGGCCTCTTCTATACAGTGACGCCAGCACACCAACTTATAAAATATCACGTACTACACTGTCCCCATCAGCAATTTTATAGTTGTGGATGACGTCTAACCCGATTAAATAACAATGCCATCAACATAGTGGATTTTATGCGGGATCACAATAAACTCAAGTGGGGTCATCAACGTCTCTCGCTTTCGCTTTTGTTGGTGCGTTGAGCCCCCCTCGCTCTCCATTTGCTTTTTGTTTAACGGGAGATGAGACGATGAAGGAAAAAAAGGTCAATTGGTAGCGTAAATCTTCCAGGGAATGTCCAATCAAATTCAGACATTTTTAGATATCTCATCGGTTCGGGTTTATTATAACGATATATAGAGAGGAGGCAGAGTGATCCCCAGGAAGCAGAAGTTTCTTTATATTTCTTTCCAATATTTTCTGCTGCCTGGCAGCGCACCCTACTGTAATCGGACAGGATATACACCTTGCTGGGATGAAAGTAGATATTTTTATTAGTTCTGTGCTCTTTGCGTCTGATGTTGGCCATATCAATTTGTGAATGACAAGTTCGGTATTATTGGCGCCGCGTAGTGAAAATTGTAATAAAAATAAAAACAGATGGGCGCTTTTTGGTATATTGATATCTAAATTTCATTGAGTTTAATAATAATTGTTCAATATTTTACAAAATTATTAAAAAATTAGTTTAATCTCGTTTCATTTTAGATGTTCAAATGTTCATATTCTTATTTTTCAAGAAACTTTTCTTACTCTTTTACATGTACAAAAAAGATAGATGTTGGATTTTAAAATTTTATAGGAACTGTTTTAGAATTAACCTAACCTAACCTTCCTATAATATTTGTCCTAAATACCACAGATTTATTGTTTGCTAACGGACTAACTAACCTACCAAATTTCAGAACTCTACTCCATTCTGGAGAAATACTCAAAAAAAATTTTTTTAATGCATTTTTAACACCCTGTACAGAAACGAAGTGTTTATAGCAATTTTCTTTTTAAAGAAAATTTCTTAATGAACTGTTCAAGTCTTACTACAAAAAGGTGGAACACCCTGAATAGAGAGATTTATTTTATTAAAAATCCGCCTAAATTATTTTCACCGGCGCATCCACCAAAATTTCAAATTAGAATTTTTTGTTAAAAGGCCCCAAAAAGTAAATAGAATTGTGCATTATATCTTTTGTTATGTATGATCTCGTTCCGACCTTAAGCATTTTTTTCCAAAACCATTCGTTTCATTATGAAAAATGTCTACAATAGAACTAAAGATGAAAATAAAACCGGACAGAAATTAAATTTCTACCCCTTTTTGCAATTCCCTCTTTAATTGCTCCGAATCAAAAGCAATTCCTCTCGATACACCATTTAATTCAATTGTTTCCAGTTTGTTAAGTCCTCTGCTTTGATACAGAAAAAGTAAAACGTCCTAAATCTTATACCTTAGTGAAAACGCCTGAGTTTGCCTGCTGCTGCTCTCAAAGCTTATACCTACAGCATTCGCACAATTTACGAGGTAGAAATAAACGTGCCCCCAATAAATATAAAATTAACATCTTCATGAGCGATATCCAAAATGTTTCCCCTAAATTTGCTCCATGAAGAAATAGGAATTTAACTCGGTTAAGGTGGTTTGCAATGTTAGTGGGGTGGCGTGCCCATATGTCAAATAGCGTGACTGAAAACTGCTGGTATACACTTTGATCCTCTAACTTTATGCCTTATATTAATACAAGGAAATAATGTTTTATAAGTGTATTTATTTACCTTGTTTAACTGCGTCGTTGTCGTGGCGTGTGTGTAAACGTTTAGTGTTGTTTAAGAGAACGCGATGTAAATTTGTACAAGCGGAAAGTGTGCTTTAGCTAATTATTTATCGGCAGTTTGAATAAAAATATCACTTTTATGGAAATTTATAACATTAATGTGTAAAACGCAAATTGGAAATTTATACCGCAATCACAGCTCACATTTAGCTTGACATTGTATTTATTTTGTTGTGCAGTTTTGTTGATTGGAAAACCTTTTTATTATTTATTTAATTGAATTTATTGTGTGGTGTTTATTTAAATACAATTAAAAAGTAATTAATGATATTTACTGTTCCGTTCAATGCCATCATGACTGAAAACTGTTGTGTGATTTCGATAAACACAATTTAATAACAAAACCAATTCCAAAATTTAATTTAAAGATAACCTTCATGTGACATTCGTTTAAAAATAAGGTTAAGACACTTAACTTTGTTTTTAACAATGTCTAAAAGTAATCAACTACCACCGTTTCTAGTTTATCACAGGAAACTTTACAGAAAACTTCCTGTTCTCCATTTTTTTCTCTTTGTTTTGCTAATGTGATAATTCAAAGCCGTCAGGCGTATTGATTTCCTTTAACGTTCCTTCCAGCTTGGGTTGCGTCTTCTGCTTATGCACCGATGCATATTTATATTTAATAAAAGCCATGTTCAAGAAGCAAATAGCTGGGGAAATCTTTGATCTCGCCTTTGACAATGAATATTATTATCTTTAATGTTGAATAGCCAAAGGAAAATTGCATCGATCGCGATGATATTGCTTGGACTTTGTTGGTTTTGTTGCGTGCTTTTTGTATAATATAGAGTTGCATGTACGGTGGTCAGACACAGAGAGAGGATATTGGTTTTAGGATTTTATACATATAATAAATTTAACAAAAAGTTGCACACAAAGCGTAAAGTAATTACTGTGTGTTTGCATGTAAAAAAGAAGAGAAAGAGCTTATAGGATTCTACGGTTTTTCCAAGGTGGATATCCCCCATTATCTCGCGCGCCTTTTTTCCAAATCCCTTAAAAGTGTTAAAACAACCCTGCCATCCTTGACATGAAACATTAAACTACCAAGTTTTCAGGAAGTTTTAAGTCTTGTAAATATAGCACGCCCCATCAAGGATTTCGACATGGAAATCGTGCATAAAACAACAGAAGACACAAATATATTATTCATTGCTGGTATTATGTTGTTATCGGAGTGTTTTATAACATGAAACATATGCTATTTGTCAGTCGAGTTTTCAGGTATGTTCTGTAATAAGATATATTTCATTATACCTACAGTAATTTTTTGGGAAACACACGAACAGGTCGTATGTCTTTCAGCAATGGAATGACAGTCGAAGTCTCTACATATTGCATATAGAATAGGAGATTATTGTAAGATATGAGCCAGACTGCGATGTCATATTAACATGATAAAATCTAAGATATCCTTGATGTACGGGGTTCTGCAAAACGTGCCTGTTTAATCTGATGGTTCAAAAAAACTGTCCATGTAGTGTGCTCGAATTTATACCTAAATAAATGGTGTAATGTCTTCAAAAAAAATACATATTCAAGATATTATTTATCTTGATTTGAGAGATCTATTTGCTTTCTTATACGAATAAGAAAGTATAGTAATCGTTATTTTTTTCGACATCGAGATTTTGATGGATTTATACGTTTTGAGAGTATAGTAATTGTAATTTTATTTTTAGTTGCAATATAATAAGGAATATTTTGCCAACAAATACAATTTAAAGGCTTAGGCTGGGTTCACTTTTATACAAAATCCAAAATAACAAAACTTTTTCAATATGATTTTGTAAGAAACGTGAACGCAGCCTAAGCCTATAAAATTGTAAATTTTGGTTGTGTAAAGGGTGAGTAATTTATGAGTTATTTATATATTTTATTCTATTAGTCAATTTTTAGTTTTGTTTCTGTAAAGAATGTGTGCTAAAGTTTGGTTCGTTACTTCCATTTAATCATTAATTAATTATTTCGCGTTAACACATATTATTGTAATTTCTTTAGTAAGTAATCGTAACCTGTGTGTAATTAAATATTTCTTACGGTTACTTCTCAATGATTGACTTATTTTTCCAAAAAAAGCTAGTATTGTGTAGATAATTAGTGAATTCCTCGGATCTCTAAATGGGAATAAAGCAAAGGGGCTTCAAGAAAAAAGGTACGAAAATTTTGCAATTTTTTTTTAGAAATTTAAACAATTTTTGTAATTTTGAAACAATAACTAAATTAATTTGCTAAGATATGATTATTGGCAACGGCTTAAGTACAATACTTTCCAAAGATCATAACCTTATTCGTATTGTATAAGTAAGTCATATACTGGACACATCAGATATTTTTCTGTGTACTTAGTACAATCCAATGCCAAACCAACTTCTGCACATTTAGCAAACCAAACAACAGGAGACATGATGACTTTAATGAATTGGGGGGCTGCGGTGTCTGGACCCAAGTATCAAGACTGATGTAGACCACATTTTCCAAGTCCCAAATGCAACCACGGCAAGGGAATTAGAAGGACTACAAATGGCACAGTGTCCAACTTTCTAACCGTGTGCAAGCCGATCTCTGAAATAGACTATATTGAAATTGTAATTAGAGTTAGTTTTGTCCACTGTTTGAAATTTAATTCAGTCCTTTACTCCACAGAACTGCGACTTATCGAAAATGCTGTCGGACAAGCATTTGTAATTATACACTTTGAAACGCAACCGTAATTGTATTTTTCAGTTTACGAGACGAAATTTACTGTGAGCGCACTAATAGACACAATAATGAAGCCATTTGTGCTTAAACTAATCCGAAATTGTCAAAGTTGTAGGCCGTAGCGAAATTCCTTAGCCTAAACTTCATGAATTATTATATCTGCGTAATGTATCTAAGTTCGACGATGTGTGTGCGGATAAGGGTAGTTCGAGTTACTTTGTTAATTACTGTGTGCCCTCTTCTTCTTGATTACGCAAGACCACGAATATTATCTTCATTACCAACAGCCTGAGCGCCAACAAAGTTCGGATGTACTTCACCTAATAATATTTGTGGAGCATACAGTTTCTGCATCATATGGTGCGTTTATTATTGTTACCTCTCGCATCACCTATGAAAATTACGGCTTACAATTTCAAGCTCGTTATAAGATCTTTAATTACAGCAGTTGATTACAATACAATTATTATCGTAAACGTGGGGTTACAATAATATATAAAGTTTACTGAGTAAGAACTGGAGTTGTCGTAATGTATGCGGATGCCAGCCAGTTTTCCCTGGATGCTGTATGAGACATAAACAGCTTCGTTTGCGTTTGCCATAAACAATGAACCTCATTATAACTTGCATAATTATTACCAGATCTTCACTAGGTACGGAGGAAACTTGAACTACATAGTTATATGTTATCGAGATTTTTATGCAGGTATCATCGATGTTTTTCCTGGAAAAACACACGGTAAATACTTGTGGGAATTTAGTGCGGCTAATGGAAAAAACCTCGTGGCTTGTTGAGATATTCAAAACATTTTACGAGTTTGTCGAAAAAGCAAAAACAAGGCAACGGTAATAAAAAGATGTTATTTGAAAGTTTCGCATTACGGTCGTTTTTTTAGTGTCGGCAGCATTTCTTCTTCATGGCATACACATAACACTTTATAAGTACATGCAAAATTCTTTTCTCAACATTTTACAAGTTTATATCTGTTCGTCTTATATACCATTTCTTTTTTATTTATATTCACGTAAGTAGTTTACGGGTGTGCGGTTCCCCCGGTCTATCTTATGATTTCCGAGGGAGACGAAAGCTTTTTAAAACATGATGCCTTTTGAATAAGGAACGAGCTTTACATTTGTCCTCTGGTATTTTCCTTTTGCATACATATTTTACAACCCTTATAAGCTTATGCGGGAAAAAGACAAAGGATTTTCTTATTTTCTATTTTTTTTCTGAAATGTGGCTTCGGATTGATGTTGAATTTGCATTTGAAGGATTTGTGGGTTTTTCTATATAATATTTTTCTTGTCTGCTTGACAAATTCTGTACAGAAAGCTTGTTTGCACATTTTCATCCTCTCACTTTCTTGATGCTCGTCACCTTTGCCAGTATTTCCATTCGCAGAAATTCAATAACGAGCCTCTGCCTTATTGCCAAATCACCAAAACAGAAATAAACAGGTTTTATTATTCTTACCCTCCAGCAAATTTCAAATTTACAAGAACAAACCAAAGAAATTTAAAATGTGAAAAAGGCTATTATAATCAGTTTCTACCGATTGGGGCTTCTAGAAAGTCTCAAAATCATGGGTTTTTGGTCTGTTGAGCACAAATTTTAAATACTCAATAAGCACTCTTTTTTCAGAAAAATATCATCAATTTTTTTTTTAATTAAATATTAAAAGTTTATCACTGACTTAAGGGCTACACTTCAACCCATAGTTAGAATTGTCACCACTGCCTCAGCGTTGTCATACACTCAACGCTGCCACTGCTATCTTCTTCACACCATCATTTTTGCTTAATTAAATTGCAATTAACGTTGCATCATGCAAACCGTGCGTTAACCACCATGATATAATAGTTAACGCCAAGACAAAGCGTTATGGCTAAATATACACCTGGTAAGACACAGACAAATAAGTTTTGATGTCAAGCAGCAGTACACCCGTATGTTTGTTTGTAGTGCGCGTCGGTGGCGAAGCAGGTAGTTGGAAACATAGTCACAAATTACCACAAATCAAACCACATAGTGTGAATGGCAAAGTTTAACCGAATTAAACCGACTCGTCGGTGGTGGTAGTGTGCTGCTCTATGATGATGATTACGTTGCGTAAACAGTTGCCAACAAACGCACACACACACAACCACGACCATATCTATGAATATGGAAGAGGCGTTCACGACTTCAAAGATTCCAAAGTGCCTAACGAGCAATCACGTCTTACCGTACGGTTTGATGATTCAACTTTAATATCTTAGAGCTTGTTAGATACTTTACTAACGACGGGAAGTTGAAGTGGTGGGGGACAGGAGGGGTTGGTGGATCAGACCCACGAAGGAGTTGTTGTAGGTTGTAGGTTATTAATGCCTTCGTTGTGTTGTGTTGCCTCGGCCTATCTGTTGTGTCTTTGACACGTACTTATAATATTTGCTTGCAAGCAATCAAATTTGATGTGCTCGTAATGACAGGTCTCCATATTAGATTCACCGTTGTCTCTGCCATCATTATGCTACCGGAAAATTGGTTTTGTGAGATGAGATTGAAATAAATTTCCCAGATGGATTAGCATCAGTGCAGCTATGCAATAATTACATTAAAATAAGTATAATTAAAAAGTGTGTCTACCGTATGGGGAATGCAGCTATGCCCATAGCAAAACATGCAATATGATAATTATTTATTTCCAAAGAGGGAAGAAACCTCACCCACCATATGTTGCTTTTTGAAAAAACACCACCCAAATTTTATTTACTTTACATTAACGAATAACGCATCAATCGAGAATAATATAGGTAATACTAATAAGATGTAATAAGTTTCCGTCTGAACCAATTCTCTTTCTGCCATGCTCAATCAACAGTTGATATAAGTTGAAATATAATGGATGGAATAGATTACGAAATTGCACTTTATTCAAATGAAGGACTCGATGTGTTTACTTGGAAAATAAATCAATGTAGATTTGTCTAATCGAATCCAAATAAGCCGAGATGTAATCCAAATAGAGTTGGAGAAAACAATGGAAAGAATGGTTAGTTTCGACATTCTAGTTACGTCCGTCCTGGATTTTATCGGACAAATCTATTTTTATTTGAGACAACTGCTTAACAAATATAAATTATTTTACGAGATTTATGCCTGTTTCCAAAAAAATGTGTTAAACTTATAATTGAAGGGGCAAGTGGAAGAAGGAGTTATGTTACAAAAATATGTACTTACATGAAATTTTAGTAAAAATAGTTGATTTTTGTTATTAATGAAAATTATTAAACTTGATTTGTTTAACGAACAGAAATGGCCTGTGAATTATTTTCATGATTTTAGTCTTTAAGTTTCATTTGTTTTCTTGACAAAATATCTACAGCCAAATAGGACCTAGTGGTCAATCGTTAATCTTTGTTAAATTTCAGCCAATAAGAACAATGATTAGTGCTATTCTGTCGTTAAATATTTATTTGACGTTTGTGGAAATCAATCTGACCTAACATTTATGCGTCTTTATTGATACTTACTTATCTAGGTAAATTAAATTTGGATAAAACTTCCAAACTCTTAGATCCGTATAAATCAAATCAGGCATTAGAAGCCTATGACATTTTTTCTTATTTTGCACACAAAACATACCCAACTTCCAATAAAACTTATTTAAACTTTGTTCTTTTAACTTATTTTCTGTTAGTTTTTTCTCGTATGTGTGCCGAAATTGTTATTCAGTAGTATTCGCGGACCAAGATCCACACACATACGTAAACTTCGTTTATGTTTTCTCTCTTGAAAAAGGATTGTACGTGGCCTGACCAGGAAATAGCCAAACTGTCAGAGCCTAAAGGAGCACATCTCAAAACTTTCAATCCCGCTGAAATTGGCTATTGGACATTTGTAATACAGAAACACAACTCTTGGGACTTTATTTCTGTCCCACTTGGATCTCCAATAAGAAAAAATAGTAATTAAAATTTTTATTTTTGTTTGTTTTATTATACAACAGCGGTCAGCAAAAGTGCGCCAAGCTAGTCCACGTGGGTTGCTGTTTAGCGCCGTGTTACAGAGCCGGAACACGAGGAAATTAATAAATAATTGAACGCCCGCGGGTTCACACGCACTGATGGCTTTGCTGATTGAAAATTAAGTTCATAGTCATTTCGGAACGGATATATTCGTGCTGTTTAAACCCTTCACATTCATTTAACAAATGGATTTTTCTGTAATATGTATATGCGAGTGGACGATATGATCTGGTAAACTGTTTCAAATATTTACTGGAGCATTTGTTCGAGGATGATTTATGGGCTGTTCAAGTCTGCAATACTTGCACAATATTTATTTAACGCGAGTTGCAATTACATTTTAAATAAAACTACATAGTAAATCGAGTCAGTACTGAAAAATAATTTGAGGTTAGCGTCAGGTGATTGTACAACGTAACCTCACTGTCGACATCTTTGATAACAGTCAAGTCCTCGCATATATCGCAGATGAATTTTCGATTTCGTTCCAGCCTAACCATTAACAAAAGCATTAAAATAATTAACGAATCCTGTCGAGGACCGTTGAATATGTACGTAAAGAGAATTGAGAGCGGTGCAATTAAACTAGAAATTTATTAGAGTTTTATTTCAAAATCATACAAACATACACACGCCATCCATGCTGCATGTGAGCGGAATAAAAAAACCATCTTCGTTGGTCGTTAGCGGTGTAAAAAATTCAAATTGGGAGATCAAACAGCATTTATAATTATATTTCCTCGGTGCGCACACAACAGCAAAGCCATCCACCATCCATAGTTGGAGTCAAAATGCATATGAGCTAGGTAGCAATTTCGAATAGGTTGCATTTGCATTGGGGAAACTGAATTATCGTTGATTTGGAACTGTATGCTGAACTATACTGTTGAGATAGAATGTGGAGAAGACCCCGCGTATTGATTGCACCCATTGCAGCCAACATGGTGGAAAATGCGACGGATTCCCCCACTGGAAGAACAGATAACCGTATCTCAGCCAACACTTTTTAACCTTTCCTCTTCAATTTCAAAGGACAAAGACAGACCACGCTGTCATGCACGAGTGAAAATCAAATCAACTGTGATCTCTTTACCTATAAAAGTCACTGCTTGGTGCTGAACCAATAAAATTACAAAGAAAAGTGTAAATAGGTTTGAATCCGGTGAAAGTAAATTTGAAACTGATTCATTACTTTGCGCGTTTTATACTTCGATTGGTTAGAAATTACGTTGACAGTCCAGTTAGATACGGTTAAAAGAATCAGCAAATGTAACTTGGATGCTTTTTGTATTCATATTCAAAAGGGTAAAACAAGCTTTTGTGGAGTGGAAACTTCCTGCTATAATATTATATTACCGCCCATCACTTTCCTGAGATAATGTATATGCCGAAAGGAAAACTTTTTGATATAATATTAATAATTTATCTGAAAACTGTAATAACGGAATATGAATTGCGATATATAAATTCCATTTTATTCTTTAAATTAAATTTCAATAGATTTTTCGTAGACTACCTCTTCATCATGCACATGTGGCTTTGACAATTTGAAAATCAATTCTAAACGAATTCAACGAGAACATAAAACATTGCTGATATTTGAAAATAATCGACAGTTATGTTTGTGTAAAAATTACCGACACACAAAGGAACCTGTTACTTTTTTTTGGGAAATAGCTTCATGAATATGTGAAAAAAATATAGTTAATAGGATTTCCATTCGTGTGTTTGTGTATAATCGGAGCACATTCAACTTCACCAAAACACTTTTTTTTAATTTTTCAAATATAACCATCATCAAACCTAACTGCATTAAAGTTTTTATTAACGTGTCCCAGTGATATTGTCTTGTCTTGCGTTGTGAGTGAAGATGAAAATAAATCAATATTAATATCAACAAGTTCATAAGCAATATCGTTGAAGGTGCTTTGCAGCCACCACTTTAAACGTTATCGAAAAGCAATGAAACGCTTAATCTTTCACTAAACAAACTTAACAGGGTTTAATAAAAATTTTATTAAAAATTTTAAGCACCGACCCCGCTTGATATGACAACACTTTACCAAAGTAAATGCGCTAATAACTCTTGGTTTTAATAGCTGATGATTTCTGAAATTTTCAGTCGAGAAAGCTTTCACTCGTATGTAAGAAAAGATACATAAAAGTTTTCTATTTAATTTTCTACATTGAAGTAACAAGCCTTTAGAAATTTTGATTATGAAATACACAATATTGATTTTTATGAATTTCTATATAATGAAAAGGCTTGAAATTTTCTAAATCGTTCTACTAACTTATGCAAAAAGCCATCTTGACTAAACTAAGATATTATTCGAGAAAATCCGTGATATAAAACTGTTGGAGGTGATGTCTGAATCAATAGCTCACCCATAGGAGGCAAAAAGCATAATTTTTCAACCCCTAACCCAAAATATATTTAACAAGCCTCTACAAATTTATTTATGGTAAAAATCTCCTTCGCCTGGAAATGACTTATCATTTCCCGGAGATGTTTACCACAAATTACGGGTTAAAGTGTTGTTATATTGGCGTGGCAGATGAATCAGAAACCAATAAATAAGTTTTATTCGTTGCTACTAATATACAAAAGTGTAACAAGGCGCACTATACTTGGCAGAGTGCTGCAGGAATTTTATAGAAAACTAATCTGTAAGCTTCCTGAAGATGCCAACTGCTCTCGACATGGAGAACTACTTTTATCATTTTCTTTTCTCATTCGCACTTTGTCAGAGCCCCACTATGAGTGTGTGTGTGTTATAAATCACAGCGTCGCTAATATCGCTATAGCAGGACGCGGACGTCGGGGGAGAATGAGAATGTGTGCTGATATTGTACCCATCTTCTGAAAGAATTGTAGATTTCCAATATTAATGGTTTTAAATCATGGATTTCTTGCGTCTTGGCCCCAATATTCGCTGTTGCGTTTTTATATGAAGCTTTTTTCCGACACCCATAAATAATCCTGGCGCGCCAGCGCAACGCAATATTTATTAGCAAAAAGTCGCACATTGTTTTTCAGATTAGAACAAATTGCGCCATGATGGAGTGCAAACTAACCCCAATTTAAACGGCGATAAAATTGCAAAATTTGAATGTATGCTTGTGGGTACGACATCTAATTTCATCCAGACGCAGATAAATCTAGACCACCTCCTTCCAGATGATATAATTTTGTATAAAGGACCATCCATGTCCCCGTAAAGGATAATCTAGGTTTCATTATGCACGGATCTAGTGCAGATGGTGGTGTACTAATATCGTTACTAGTAACATACTGCTTACATGCTGCCCGGAATAAAATTAATTAGTGGAATTTATCGCCTCCAATAGTGGCAAGGTCTGCCCAACTTTAAATCTCTGCTAAAAGCGAGTCCTTTAATTATGTATTCAAGGCGCTTCGCCCAACGTCCGAATGAACAAATTTATATATTTAGGCACGCCAGTATAACCTACAAACTTAACTTTAACTTACTTGTCTGTACTGGCTTAATTAGCACAACCTATAAACACGCATTTTCCAGTTTCCCTACCCATAATTGGCGGTAAATTTTCAATTAAATCCTTCAGTGATTTAAGCCTTTCTTCGCGGTTTTCTCAGGAAATATAAAAATCTGCTTACGACGGGGTTTACCAGTTTTTTTCGACTCAACGCGTATTAAAAACTTCCGAAAAAGAAGCTGATTTGGTTTACAAATTCCATCGAAACGGTGTGACATCTTTAAAACAAATTTAAAAGTTTAGTGGTTTTATGAAGTCGAGCGCAAGCACATCAGGGACAGTCAAATTAATTTTTGTTGTCCTGTTTACAGTTTTTCGCCCAAAAATTGTAATTGAAGCGAAGCAAATAAATTCCAGCGCATCATCTTAGAAAATTCTCCTGAATAGGTCTAATTAAAAATTATGAAAAAATCCGCTTGAAAGACTCTCTGATTGCTTAAAAGAGTTATTGAATTATTAATAAGGAAATATTTCCTTTGGAATTAAATGCAGTAGCGAACAAAGCACTATACAGACGACCGGCAACGAGAAACCTCTGCAGCTAATTACAAAAGAACGAGCGGAAACATAAAAAAAATACCTTGAAACGTGTTTCAAAGACTGCAAGTGATTTTCTGTTCAATTAAAAATTGAATCTAGGTTAAAACAAAGCCGGAATATATACTTCCAGATAGACAGTTCTGATAATACGCGAGTTATATCCGCTGGGGGCAAAGCGAAAAAACAAGATAAAGACGGCGAGCTTTTGTTTACAACAATAAACCGCCTTAAATAACGGAAATATACAATTAAAAATAATAAAGATAAAAATAAATAAAAGGATAATAAACGAAACATTCCTTTTGTGTAGCTATTGTGGAAAATTATTCTGGAACTTGTGTATACCAGGAAAATAGTAAATAAAGATAATGATGGTTTGTTTTGTGTTGTACCAAGTTGTGTCTTCGACAAAGGTAATAATTGTAAAGGTAATGCATGTAGAGCTTCGTTTTGTAACTAAGCTAGTGTGTTGCTTACTATCAACAACAACAACGACTTGGAAACTTTGTTTATTAAAACGTCTTAATGAGACAAATTCTAAAACTGTTTTTGTCCGTTAAAAACGTATGGTAAATAGAATGTTTGTCTCTGGCTTAAATTACATAGAAACTTATAAATAGATGAAGTAAAATGTAAATGTTTTTAGTAGGTAGTAAAGTAACTGTATCAAAATGTGAGGCAGAAAAGGGGTGTAGCAAATAATAGTTATAAAGTGGTATGGCAACTTGTATAAATATAATAATATAAATCACATCGTGCTTCAAATTCATGGCGGATTTGAGGTCGTCATTCCAGTGAAGGACTGGTGGTGTTTAAAATTTTAAAATTTACACAACTTTCAACTGTAAACAACATTTTAAGACTTTTGTATCTGTCTATCGAAATCTGGTAAATATAATTTTTATTACCTACAAAAGGAAATTTCATCGATTATTACTTAGTGCTTTAAGATCTTGATTTTGACGTCATGTTGAACAGAAATCCTCTCTCTATAATTATAATGTTGGTACTATTCCCATTTTTTATCATATAATTTATATTATTCACTAAATTTTAATAAACTACTTTAATAGAATAAGTTTTGTAAGAATTTAAAAAAACTTAAAGTTTAAGATTAAAAAATACATGTCGCACACCTTTCCTCAGTTTCCAATAGAATTTACGTGGGAACCTCCACTCTGCTAAAAGGGTTATATTCTTAGAAAACGAAATTAACATTCCATTTAAAATCGATGGGGCTACAGTGTGTTTGCCCCTTTTTTCCAATTTAAATTCTACGCGTCCGCCGTAAAACGTAAAACTTTAAGTAGATTCATGATAATTAAAGGGGGTAAGTAAATTTAAATAATTTACATGTGGGATATGCGTCGTCTGGTGGCAATGGTTGTAAACCAACAGGAAAAAAAAGGAAATTCAATTCCACTGGCTTTTACAGAAAGGGTCGTTTGAAATGCCTGCTAGCTGACGAAAAAAAAATGTAACTGAAACCACTTCTGAAAGTACTTTAATTGAATACTTTTCAACTGTTTCGGTATCACCAGCATATGATCTCTCCAACTTTTAGCACAAAGAAAATATCTTGTCTTGATAATTGTTAGCAACTTTAGTTTAAATGTTAACTAAGGCACAGTACACAAAGACTGTATAAGTAGCAGAAGATTTAAATGAAATTTTCATAGACTACACGCATCCCTTATTCGCAACCCAGCAGAAAAGCAGGTTCAATTAAGGAAATAGACAGTTGCCTTGTACTTCAACAGGAAAACATCGCTCCAACTGCAAACCTGCATAATAACTTACCAGGAGGTGTGTTTGTGTTTATATTAATTATACAACGTACACATACACAAATCTAATGGTATATGTATAAGGTACATAACGGAAATAAACTGAAGTGCATGAATGCTGGCACTCCAATCTCGAATTTGACAAGACAAATTCAACAATACTCAAGTGAGATATGAAGTGACATCAGCATCCGACGACGATTTTAACTGTTTGCGATCGATAAATGGCTCTCACTGGATGTCACTTGTGTGCTGAGGATGTTTTTGTTTAAACTTCAAATCATTTTCCATAACTTGACAAGATTTTTGTGTTCATCGACAATGGAATAAATGGATTATCCCAGACCTGCGTTCACAAATTTGTTCAACTAAATAATGCTCAAGTTGCTCGTGGAAAAGGACGAATTAAATCGGAAGGATCGTTTCGTAACTCAAATTCGAAACGACTCATAAGGAAAGACGTGGGTTTAAAAAGAGTATTTTATTATACCTATAAAATAATATCATTTAATTTTTTGTTATCTTAAAAATAAGTTAGTTATTTATTTTTCGTCATAATCATTCAATTATTAACATATCGATGTTTTGAAAGTTAAAAAAATTCTGTTCTCAACATTAACGGCAAAAAGCACACTAATAAAGCGGACTTTGTCACTCGTAATAGAGGCTACCGTTAAATCAAACTAGATGGAACTTTGCATTATATATTTTATAATTTCCCATTTATTATAATAATTAACATTAAGTCAAAAACCTGTTATTTACATCCAGAAATGTTAAATTTATTCTAATCTAACCTAATGTATACCAAAAATAGGCAATTCGCCTCACATATTTTCTACATACTACCAACATTAACAATTTTTCAAACCCCCTAGAAGCAGCGCTAAATTTAAATGTTTTTCTGGCCGATTAAATCCAGAATTCTGGTGTAAATTGCACCAGCAAAATAATAGACTCGCGCAAACTTTAAATATACAAAAAATTAATCACTAGCTATAAATATTTTCTGTTTATTCTGCCAAGCGCATGTAAACAGCTGTTTTAAACCGATTGAAATTATTTTTCAGGGGGGTACAGTTTGACCGTATTTAAAACTGTTTCCACTCCCTGCAGACTTTTATAATTTAAGACGACCATTTCACCACTTAAGCTGCAATTTCCTTGAAAACGAAATAAAGCCGAGGCAGACTATATCGTAATTGTGGACTTTATAAGTACTTCCGTCTTCTTCTGGAGAAGCTGCGAGGGCACACATACACAAACCAGAGCACCGGAGAAAAATTTCCAAGGCATTTTTATTGTAAATGACTAGCTGTGTAGTTTCACTGAGGAGAGATGCATTAAATTTTTATGAAACAATTAGTCTGGTGTTTTACGTTACCAGTGGCATACTTAGTTATCATTGTGGCATTTTAATAGGATGACGTTTGGGCTTTTGTGTCGATGTGATGTAAGAAGTTCGTACACAAGGATCTTTCTTTAATCTTAAGGCGAAACTTTTTTAATATACCTACCATCGCCACTGTTTGAATTAACTGCGCTGGGAGTAGTTCACTTGGAAAAGTTCAACTGTGAATTTTGCCCTGGCCCGTCAGTCAACAATGGAAATTTATAGTTACCGAAGAAATTTCCATTGTGTAATTTGATGATTTTCTGTTTTGTTGCAGGTATGTTTTATCAACGTCCAAAAGTTACTATGGGGTTTTTTGTTGCAAAACAAATACATGGTGAGTTATATGTGTTTTGATGATAGTTCGATATTTTTGTTTGGTTTTCCCAGCATACGAACGATTTTATGCCTGTCAGCAATTTGGTAAATATCAGTTTAATCTGCTGTGGTCCAAAAACCCGCTTCTGTTTCTCAATTTATTTTCCAGGCAATACACGAACAATTTCCCGATGAGTTGCCCCTGATTTACTCCAATTACCCCCCTTGGAACATCAATATTATATGGTCGTTTATATGCATGATTGGATTTTTTTCCAACTATATTAACTTGGACAAACATACATAAATTAGCTTTTGCAGCACTTAGTCAAGAAAAACATGCAAATTCGCAATATTTATAGAGTCTTATCGACTTTATTAAACAGTTTTCCTATCCAAACGCTTGGAGTGGAAGACAGAGGAGGAGGCGCTTTCGCAACAATGATTTTTTCATGCAAATATCCCAAGAGCGCTTTTTATGTGGGATCCGTTAAGATTTCTATGTATATAAGTGGGAAGCTGTACGAAAAGAAAAGTATGCAGAGGCATGTAATAAAGTGGAAACAAGAGAGCGTTTTGTTGGAAAATCTTTCCTACTTTGTCCGGCGGGTGTTAAACGGACATAAAACACCATTAGTTAAGGTTGCGAGCTGCCAAGAAGGCAGGGAGGGATGTCGGGTCAACGAATCTAGCTGTGATACGACAGCTGAGGATCCTCTAACCATGAAACACTTTCATCCTTTCTATCCTTGTCTTCCTATATACCAGCAAATGCTTTTCTTTAATAATATATAGAACACATACTGACATCAGTTGGAATATATAGGAAATTCCATTGGAGAAACATCGATAATTTGTCTGGAAAATAATAATATTTAGCTGCGCCAGAACTTGGTAAATATTTTGGAACAAATTTTATAAAATTTTTATAGCTATATATTTTTTAATTAATTGAAAATAACTTAGTTGAAAAATGTACACTGTCAAAAGAAATTCACAACTTTGGAATCACCCTGTATTTAAGACAAGACAACCTAGTTGCTAAAGGATGTTCGGGGGAACAACGGGGGTAACTTTAACTAGAAGGATTTTAACCTAAGGGCGACTTTAAAAGGGGAACCAAGCACAAAGGGATGCATGCGTCCTAAATTCTCATTTCACGCCCAGGGCTCCCTTAAGGCGACTTTTAATTTAAAAAGCAAATAAGGTGGCTTTGAAGGGACAAATAAATAAGGAAGTGGGTCTATGGGTGAAAGTGTTGTTTAAGCTTTGTCTTCAATCAGCTCTCAGCGAAACTGACTTTCAATACCAAGCGTAATAAATTTCCATTGAGACTCATTAAACATTAAAACATTAGTTGATTTTAGTTAAGAATCGTAACTACTTCTAGTAATCTCAAAGTAAATTAGTCTTATTTTAAAATGTGTCTAGAAGGATTCGAAACTTTCATTAGTTTTGTAGCTAAGCCTTGATTGGTTTTTCATTCTGAGCGAAACCGCAATATTTTCTATCCCGAAACCATCTTAAGTACCGAAATAAATCTATTAATAAACTCTTTATATCATCAGATTCTAACGTTGCACAAAAATAATTAGCTTTTGATTTGTGCCCTTTAAGTCAACCCGTGCGCAATAAATATCTAGAAAAAAACAGCAAAACTGAAGCAGAAAATTCAATTTAAAGATTAGACTATATTTGTTTGTCCAATTTCGCTAGTATTGCCCAAAAAATTTATGTGCCATTTGCAGATTCATTGACCCAATTCACTTTATATTTCCATTCGTATGTATTATACTTTATATTATAGTTAAACTTCAAATCCACATTATTTGAATAGAAACTGCCTCGTCGTTGTTATCGTACAAAACATTTAGATATAACACTCTGATACAACAAACATTCTTTTCTGTTTTTGTGCCCTTTTCTATTTTCTTTGTGACTTGGTTTTTTGTGTCTCATGTATTGTGCAGTTTATGTTTTGTGTATCATATAGAGATAGATGTATTAGAGCTTGGGGAGGTTATGAATTATTTTATTAGTTGCGTTTTGTAGATATTCAGCGAGATAAAAGCCCAAAATCATCTTAATTTGACACAAATGTGAGTATTTTAGAAAGGCAATCAGCTTTTCTGTTTATGTAGGGAATTCGAGTATATGAAAAAATGGAAAATTGGACGATATTAAAGTGTCTTCACCACTAGATGGCACAGCATTATAAATGTTGCCGGCGCCGAATTTTAGCATTCAACTCACCAGTTTCATGGAATTTTAGTTACCTAAGTGATTTTGGACAAATTCTTTAGCAACAGTTAACTCTGCATTTCTTGAAAAATTCCCACTATAATAATAATTTTTTTTAAATATTTAATATACCCTAAAGAGAAGTAATTGTTCGAGAAGAATTTAGTTTTTCGAGTAATGAAGCAAAGCTTAAGCATGTTGCAGGAAATATTATTTTTACCTCTCGCCTCAAATCTCATTGTTTCGTCGATCCTCCTCAATCTACCCAATATTTTCTCCAGTTTAACTCATGGTAAACCACTTTTCCAACTTTATTCAAGCAAAACAAATTATCTCCTCCCACGCCAATTAAAATCGCCCCACATAAGCAAAACAAAACGAAACCCAATCACGTCCCATTCTGTATATAACACCGTGCCTCTTGTCTGCAAATGCCTCATTCATTTTCAGACAGATGCACTCAACAAATTATCGCCGCGCTGTTTGCGACCTGTCTCAGCTTATCACAGGATAATTGTCACTTGCACATAGCACATACACTTGTGGATGGATGTATTGACGCACTCCCTCGCTTGTCAAATCGTCGAATCACCAATTTGGTAATTGGGAACATGTGCATAGTGGATGCGCCCCCAACAAATACATCAGCATTTCTATATGTAAATCACACCAGGATATAGTTGCATTTAAATTTATATTAGCTCTCCATGGCCATCACCTATGGGATTAAGCCTAATTGCCCCACGGGGCCGTGCCCTGGACCTGATCAAGTCGAGATTTGGTTCGACCCGAGCGTTTAAACATTGCCGGTGTCTGTGTTTATGTGTGTGTTATACTGCTATAACTGGATTATATTTCATGCATTATCTAATTATGTAGTGAATATGCTACGTAAATGGTGCTTAACCTGCTTTGGAACTACTAGTATTGTTGTGAATATACTTCAGTTTGGGTTAAGTCTTGACGAACAGCCGGTCTGAATTAATTTTGTGGACGATTTAAGGATGAGGGAGGTGGGAAGTTTTGCGCCAAATCATTATTTAACCCCTTTAGTTTGGAAAAGGTGACAATTTAATGCTATTGTGAAGTCAGGAGTTTACTTTAAAGGGGGCTAAATGTATTTTCTACGAAATTTAGTTACAAAAATTGTCCACCAATAGTGAGTGGTTTTTTTGGTAATTTGAAAAAACGTTAATGAATTTAGTTTTGTACAAGTTCATGAACGTAATTTTTCTTTAGCATTATTTTCTAGATTTATTGTTTTTTGACAGATTTGTAAAACTTGATACAAAACTACAAACTTTCTGTTTTTTACATTCTTACAGATGCAGTTCAAATTTTAAACAATGTTCAAAGATGGACAAAAAAAATTGGAACCACTTCCCAAATTTATTTAAAATTTGCACTATTCTGCAGTTACAATCTTTGAATCCTAAAATCTGCTACATTACAATGACCCAATAATTCTGACTTTCTAAGATTTTTTGGTGATTTTAACAAAATTTCATTGCCCAAAAATAGTTGAGTTAACCTCCCACTTTTCATTATAATACCATCAGGTTTACTTAAAGATTTATTGATCCCTATCTTAAATGAATTGAAATGTGCGGAAAAAATTATATTAAACACCCTGTATAGGTATCTGTAACGCAAAACTTTTGGTATAAATAAATGCGGTCTAATCTTTATATTTTGACCTCTAGTATCTATACACCTATTTTTTATTTTTTGTGTACAAAACAGTTCCACCCTGTGTAATATGCAAATAAATTTTTAATTGAATTTCCCAAGCTCCTTCTGCCACGAAATCTTGTGCAAACAACTTATAAAAAAACACATGGAATTGAATAATTAAGCTGTTGCAGGATTATGCGCAAACTAATTAATAAAAGCATAAAAATGTGAGAGTTTCCTGCAAGTGTTATTATTCTATTTGAAATGGAGATAGAGTTAAGCACCTGGAGAATGCTCTGCCTGTATAGTAGGCGGATTAAGTGTACGACACTTAATCTTTCTTGAGCTGCAGCATAAAGATAAAACGAATGCCTTATTAAGTATCCAGCGAAATTCGTATAAAAGCCGAAATAAACACCAATTTCTTTATATCCGTACATACATAGAAAAACCATTTGAGTTGTCCGTGAATATCAACTTACATGCAAATGTACGTAGGTACATTCTGGTGCATATATAAAGTGTTTCATTCAGTCCAATATGCACGCATTTAATTTTGATGGTATTATTATAATAGTAAAATGTTTGGCATTTATATTAAAATTTTCCCCGGGATGGAAACATTACGAAATTAATTTGAATAATAATGCTGGGCATTTTAAAATTATGTTGCATAAGCCGGATGGAAATCTTTAACGTCAACATAATTTTTTCCACACATTAACGTAACACACTAAAACCGTTTGCCCTAAATTATTCTTCTCACTGTTTTGCGTTGAGTTGGAGATGTTGGGCAATAAAAACCCCATTTACTGTTTCGTCTTTTGGTCTAAAGCCACGATATATCCCATAAATCCCCCAATAATAATTAAACGCGTTTTATAACCATAAAGTTAATCAAGTCCACATAAACTTTACGTTATTAACGATTACATCTAATCAGGCCAATGCTATATAAAGTAGCAAAATTTATTTTAATGTTCATTTAGCACACGTCCGTGCTTGGCAAACTTTCCCATCTATAACATAGTCATTAAAATGAATGTCGCCGAGTCACCATCAGCCAGGTTATGCTATATGGTGTCATGCTAACCATAACAACCACCTAACATATAAGGATTCTGGAAGACTCAGAGCCTCAGAGCAAAAGTGGAGAGGTGCGAGGAGGAGATTCATCATCTAACGCAAATATTGAACATGTTTAGAGATCCGTGATGACATATCCTTCAACATCAAACATTAAATTATACATCAGCAGCATTGGTATGCGATATACTACATAATACATACATACAATTCGCGACAGGCTTCGATGATGTATCCGAGATATCGACAAATAACGAGCACGCGACATTGAATGAAATTTGGTGAGAGACGAAGTGATTTTGTTTGGAATCTTTATTTATTTATGGCCTTTTTATTCCGCCCCAATGCGTGGGAAAAAATATATATCTATCGCGACAATCATTGTAAGTTACAACGAATAAACGAGGGAAAAATTGTGTAGGTTAAATAAATAAAATAGTACTTACAGTCAGAATGCTTTCTATTTCTTTCTTTGATTCTTTGCAAGATGTTATTTTTGGAGGTATTCACATCAGATAGACACTTGACTATTTTAAAGAAAATACCTGAACTGTCTTCTTCTTATGTGCCAAGTAGAATCTCCTTCGTTGTTCTAATCAGTTTTCATTGCGAAAGTTCTCTTTTTCTAGGAGCACCAAAGGAGATCATCTCTCTTCTCCTGAATATTCCTCCTCTGATTATAAACTGCTGAAAAAACTATTGCATTTCTAACTCTATCAACTCAGCATTTTCTGAGAATCGTAGTTTAGAAATGATTTGAGCCTTTAGAGTTGATGACCATCACTCTATGTCTTAATTTGAGGTTGAGGTTACGTCGTCAGAAAAAAACTTCGGAGCTTCAGTTCTGGCTTATTTTATTGTGCTCTTGTGCTCCTCGTTTATAAGACAGTTTAACTACATTTAAATATGTTAATCTCTAAATCTGGTCTTTATTTGCTTTATTGCTTTAATGCAAATTCCTTGGTTGATTTTGGATCTTGGAGGAATTAACTTGGCAAAATTCTTAGTTTTTAGTAACAGTTAGTGCCCTTGGGATAATTTTAGTAGCCAGAAATAATCGGAATCGTTGGTGAATTTAGTGTAGATTTGTTGAGTTAGTTGAGCGCTGAGGTTAGATGGAAAATAGTTAAGAATTACAGAAACATGAACATGTATAAGTTTCTTCTGATTCGTAGTTATTTTCTATCTAACCTCATCACTCAACAAATTCAACACCAACCTGTTTTAATTCTTGATGACTTTATATAAATTCCCAATAAAGCTCTAATTAACAGAACTGCTATTCATTGTTAATTAAAAATTCACAGTGATTACAATACCAATCGTATATTGATTATCCATTATTTCTGTATAATTGACTTTCTCCCTCCCTGTTCTCCCGTAGCATATTAAACCAAACTCTATATATACCTACTACAACCCGATGATGGTATAGAGAACTCTCTTACAATTTCAGTATTGACCTCCCCTTCCTGCTTCGGGGTTCCAGCTAAATTATACGCATCTAAAGGTTAGGTCGAAAGCAATTGAGAAGAGTTATTCAACAGTTACAACAAATTACATTAGACCTTATTGGTGGTACATCATAGGAATCTTCCCTGTGTGTGTCTGCATGTGATTCTCTAACCCAAAACTGGTAAACATTGTAATTTGAATGTAACTAAACCATAAATTTGCAAACTAATGAACTAGTACGCATTTCGGTGAAACGTTGTTTACCAAAACTATATTTTGAACATCATATGTACATAATATACATATTAAATTAAATTCCTGAATTAGACTACAAAGCAAGAATATTTTCCATACTATTGGATGGAAAATGTTATCGGGCTATTTTTTGGCAAACTCTGCGAATTTTGCCCCTCCCCCCCAAATGTGTTTGTGTACGTGAGGCACAAGTGAAATTTGTTTAGGCCCGGTTGTTGTGGAACTGCCAACAAAACTAAACCGTTGTAAAATAAACATTTACAATGTAAATGTACCACATCTGACAACAGCCAAATTGCTCCAAAATTAATTTAATTTATGTCTCAATGTTAACGCGAGAGCTTGACGAACATCCTCAAGAGCGACTAGTTTAAACATTGGACTCTTTCCTAAGAACTGCAATTAGGATTATAGTTATTGTATACGGGAATCCCCTGGAAATTAATCCTGGTTACACTTATAGCTAGACCACATGCACTCTTTGTTCCGGTTTTTGTTTTATTCGCATCCTGTGTGCGGTAAATGGATCGTAACTGACACAAGCAGCAGCAAAGAGAGAGTGGAGTGTATGTCCTTGTGTTATCCTTTTATTCAATGTGTGTATTTTCTGTACGTTCCAAACAAAAGGGGATTGGCCAAACTCCACTATATCCCTTTTCGGACATGTGTCTGGCAGACATTACTTCATTTCCTACCCTTTACTCTCTCTTCACTACACTCCACTCGAACTAAATGAAAGGTACCAAAGATTGGATACACTGTGTGCGGCTTTTTGTGAAAGAGATTTTCGATTAGGGTCCGGTGTCCGGGGTGTAGGAGGCGGAGGAGGAGGTGAAGGATGTCGACGGGAAGAGTGAACGGTGTGCGCGCGGGGTGGTTGTTGAATTCATACATGTCGGGCTGGATTAAAATCTCTGGGTTATTTCAAATGGAACGTGATGATTTAAACTGAAAAGGAAATGTTGCAGGATGGAGCCGCAAGGGAGTTTTCAATTTTCGACTTTGATTTGGAAGAGCTGTTGGTGGTTAATCTGGAGCGGAAGTGGAATTTTGCCAATAGTGCACATTAAAATAAAAAAAAAACATTTTGGTATCTTCTGTATCTAAATTTGATCCATCAGGAGTGTCGCATATTAAAAGTCTAGAGAATTACTATACGAAAAAATAGATATTTCATTTTTTGATTTTAAATTTAACAATAAATTACAATCATTTATTATAACCTTTATAATTTTATGCTTAGAATTAGAAGCATCCAAAAATTTAAAAATATACAGAATATTCCATTTAAAAACCGAACATTATATAGTTAAAAAATATTTTCAAATGATGCATATTTTATTTAGTAGTGAGGCATCTTTGGTCTTGAATATTTTTCACTAGGATTTTAATAATAAGAAATATATGGTGAACACTCTGTATAAATTATGTTTTGATTCAAACTTTCAATTTGTAGTTTTTCTGCTCAACCATCATACGAGTTAGTAGATAGTCTTGTTTAACACAAATAAATGCATTAAAGATATAAACTCGCTGTAAAATATTTAACAATTTTCCACCGCAAAATTGCATAACAGAATTTGCAGAAATCTGCTCCAGACACTGCAAAAGGTTATTTAGCACGTAATAGGTTAATGTTTCGAGCAAACCGGCTGCTTTTCCAGTACACACACCATCATAATGACGTAGATTTAATAGTTCACCGTTCCACTTCTATTTATTTTTGCACGTTTTAATGATATTGTTTCTCTTCAGCTTTACACGGATAATTCATATATACACGCGAAATTGAGGTAAATTAATTCGCTCTTGGATGTAATTTCCTTCTTATCGTGTCAACTGTATATTATCATTAAAACCAATAACTTCCCCAACTCCCACGTCTTTTTTTTTGGACATGAAATTGAAATGGCCACGTAATCGCTTAACTTCGTATTAGAGTTTTGGCTGAATGTGGAAGTGTATTCATACAGAATTGAAAATTAGCTTCCGAAAGCATACAGGGAAAGCCACAAGAGTAGAAGCACCAGCCCCCGGTGAGTGTTCATTAGTAATCGTATTAACGATACGAATACAATAAGTTTCAGCAATTACGGTAGTTCTGTTTAATTGTGCAATGTTGAATTCGGGTGGGTTGTTAAAAGGGCTTAGGCAGCAGTTTATTTAAATATATACCTAGACGTACAAAGCTGATGTTAAGTAGTCATTGGACCAGGAGCGCTGAAAAACCTATTGGTCCAAAAAGCTTCTAATGAAATTGTCAACAATATATTTTCCATTAGGAAAAACATTAAAACCCCGTTAATTTTATTTAAACTTCAACAACTTGAAGCGAGTTGTGGTCGTATAACGACATAATAAAGCATAAAACAGAACCGCCACCATCATCAACAAAAGTGAACAATGTGGCGCAACGCAAACTAAGTTCACGACCACCACCACCAACAGAAGCAGCAGCAGCAGGAACATAACTTTTCAAATACCTCCAACTCGAACCTAATGTACAAGTTATGCCGAGTATGTTTTGTATCAAACTGTACCCATCATTCAGTTTATTGTATTATGTGCGGTCAATGCGATAAATATAAGGCATGTAGGTTATTAGAGGCTCCAGTTGTGTGGACCATACACTCAAATTACCGAATAATCTAATCAATTAATTGATGGACAATCTGTCAAGGCACAAAGTACCCACCGGGTCCTTTGTCATTCAACAGCTGTCACTACATGATCCTAGTGAATCAATCTCTGTAATTAATTTTACCTATATTATAATTTCAGCACAATAATCAGCTAATTGTGTAGTTGTGCAAAAGATGTTTTTTTGGTGAGAATGTACAAGTTTACTAAGCTGGAAAAATATGGGTATTAACATTGGAAAAGTCCGTGGGTGATGTGAAGTATTCGAGCTGAAAGCTGAAAGCACAAAGCCACTATTTAAATATGTAACACTATATTTTGATTATGTTCTTTTTAAATGGAAGTTGAAAGGATTTTGATACAGAATGAAATAGATGGACTTCGTTTAATGTAATATTCTACAGAGAAGCTGGATTATCCCTTATTGATAGTATAAATACATACAATTTTTGTTTTCAGAAAATATTGTCTAGAAATGTGTTGAAAATTTTTGAGTATACATAAGAGGAAAATTGTTTGTGCCGTGATATAACAACTAATAAACACTAATGAAGCTTAAGTACAACTTCTGAGGAGTTTACTTTCATTTTGGCCCACTTATGAAAAAGTTTGAGAGCCACCGCTCCATAATGGACCCAAGCTCCAGCGAGTATCTCCAGATCCACATACACATAATATCAAATTTAATCACACCCACCAACCGCCTGTTATCAAACGATGTCTTTTATTAAATATCTAACAGAGAGTAACATGGGAAAACGTTGGGTCCACTGAACCGGAAAAAACATTGAAACCATTTTCGGTTTTAGGCAAAACAATGAAAACCACTTAATGAAATCGATTAAGTATAGCTGGAGCTTAATTAAAAATTAAATGTGCGGTGTGGAATATTAAATTTTGCGAAAGAAAAACACTTTAATTATTTGCGGGGGTGTGTTGGGGGCGGTGGAGGGCTCTTGTATATACAACCAACAACACCTATATATTCCTTGAAATGTGACGCGGGCATGCAAATTAAAAACGATAAAAGATTGCTTTAAACATTGTGATGGCGGGTTATGGAACGTTGTGTTGTTGTCTAGGTACGTGTTACGTGTTGAATTAATTTCCATCCGGAGAAAATGCATTTATTTACGTGGTGCATATAGAGGCAGCAGCAGCATTATTATTATAAATACCGCTGAAGAATAACTACACAAAATGTGTTTAAATTGAATTTCAAAACCTAAATATCTGATGTAGCCAGCACAGGATTTTCAGACTAGCTAATCTAACTTAAAAGTATGTGCAAAATTTAATTTTAAACGAAAATAAAATCTGCTAGATTTCCAAAATATTCTTATAAACCTAAAAATGTCCTCATCAGTAAGCAGCATTTGTGTGAGTACCATTAGAACCAAATCTTTCGTATAAGAAAGTAAATAGCTGATAGAAATGATGAGACGTCCGCGTCTGACAACAATTTTTAGGCTACAATTGCCACAACATTATTTTATAAATTGATTGTTCAGTGAACTATTTTAAATTAAAATTCTTAATCTAATTAAAATGGGACAATCTTACGTGAAATAGGTAAAGTTGTGTTATCTTATACTTCTTCTAGTAACTTTCCATTGTGGAGAAGGAAATCTTTAAAAGACAAATTACACAATAACGCCGATAATGAGTTCCGTATACCCAGAGGAAGGTGTACAAATGACTATACGGATCCAAACTTGATCCATTTTATGTTTTTTTACAAAGATTGATACAACCAATTTCAGAAACAATTCGAATAAATCCGAACCTGTACAAACAAGACTCCAGGGGCCGTATTATCCACCAATTTTATACATTTTCTTTTGCATCCAACTTTACACGATAGAATTTAACCGTTTAGAGACCTTCATCATTCTTCTTTGTTTTGTTTGTGTTATAAAACAGAACTTTTCAGATTTATTAGCTGCAAAAGTAAGGTTGTATTTGATTGATATAAGCAAAAGAAAGTTTTGGGATGAGTGGAGCTCAAACTCAGACAATAATTGACTTTTTCCTGTGTGTGTGTTAGTGCCAGCTAGCTAAGTATGGAAAGTTTTTTTCTTGCTTTTATATTTAAAGTTCAAATGGTACAAGATGCGTCCTTGTCATCTTGAGAGCTATTCTTGAACAGTTGAGAACAGATGCTGGAAGAGCTTAGCGAACATCTCTCCAGGGTGATCAAGTGGTTTGAAACTGTCTATCAGCATTTTCATATTTTATTCCACGAAGGAAAAATGGGATATGTGCCGCGGAGAGAAAAAATCGAAAGATTTATGTCTTTTACATCCTTGTCGAACATACGTGCCAAGCTTGGCTAACAAGAAGTTATCAGTTATGGTCTCACGCCTTTTATTATTTGAAACCTGTCGATGTCGGGTTTTTTCCAATGGAAAATAATTAAAAATCGTACTGTTTGTTCAATAATTCTAAACCATAGAGTTTAATTGGAATATAACCTCTAGGCCTATTCACTGCACGTTTCCACTCTGCTTTATGGAAAATTAATTATTGTCTACTAATAAACCAACTTCGCTAAAATCAATTAACAGCGCATAACAAAGTAGAAAGTGCAACAATATTATATTGTGCTCCCTTTTCACTCTTGCAAACTTTTCACCAAGAGGTTTGATGATGAAACATTATCTTCTGGTACAAAGTTTTATTTTACCATTTGCTGTACTTGTACAATAAACTTGAATTTAACTTTTAGAGCACTAAATATGATATGTTTAAAACTGTATCTATGTTAATATTATCTTTCAGTTATTCTACATCACTTTGCAAAACTCGAAACAATGTGGCGCTTTAATATTTCTTCTATTAAATTGACAATTTCAATTTTTTTTTATCCCGCCTTCCGAACAAAGTAACTTGCGGAAATTAGCTTGTGAATTATTTTGCTTTTAACACTTTTAAAACAATAATGTTGTATACTGTGGGGGCTTTATAATTGACAAATAGTGTATAGAATCATCGCTGTCTGGCATAATATATCTATAAGCTGGAAATATCATTAACCAGCAAACCTAAATGCCATAACTGAACATGAATATCGCATTTATGCACTAAGGATTTTTGTAATTATTATGAGCCATCACGTCAACTAAACCGAAGTAATATTTATGGAAGTTTTGAGTCTGTCGGTTCGGTTGGACTAAAAGCTTTGAATGTTTTGTAAAAGAAATCATCCAATAGTATTTAACAGCTTTGAGTATTTTCACAACTTTAAACTGTTAGTGATAGCTACAAGAAATGTTCAGAATTTGTTATGAGAGGATTTATTAAAATATAAAGAACTTTCAAGTAAAAGATATTTTAAATGTTTTTATTTTATATACACTTCATATATGAAGTCTAAAAGACACAAAAACTGCAAAATCATAAAGTGCCTTAAGTTAGGTTAGATAGAGAAAATCGCTCTTAAATTAAAAATAAAGTTTTGATATTTTGGTTATTTTTATTTATTATAAAAATGGTTTTGTGTTTAAAATGCGACAAATTGTAAAAAATACGAGCATTATGTATTCTATTTTAATCCTTTTTTCTAAAATGCAGATGTTTTCAAGCAAGGTGAAACAATTTAAGTAATACACAATTTAACAAAATCTGTTTTCTTTATTCTCTTTTAAAAAAAATTAAGATTAACAAATTATTCCAAAAAATATGTGCATATTTTATGTAATAATTTCCTAATAGACCTATTCAAAGATACGATATGGCTTAGTTGCGCGCGCATATTGTTTTAACGTAAGATCATTAAAAGAAACCACAAAACCTTTAACATGAAGTTTCAAAGTTGAAATAAAATTACGTTCATCGTTCAGGTTTTCAGTTGCAAATAAATTAATAAAATTTACTTTTTATTTTAACCCAAGTCAAGTACTTTCCTAGTACCACTTAGGATGTCAACGGTTTTATGATAATTTTTTTATTACCCGTACCAGAAAGCATTTTACGTTTGTCTGAAACTGTATGAAGCTGTAAAATTTGCAGTGTATGAAATTTCCTGGCATGATACTGTATGAAAATGCAAACGCAAGCTTTGTACCCATTGCACATTTATTAGACATTTAAGTTAAACGTCTGCCAGTTGACGACATGTATATAAGATCATAAAAACTGACAAGAACAAGTTGTTGAGAAAGTGGGCATGATGTCAACCCCTTTATGCCCATATAATAAGATTCCCCACCTGCCTCTCTCGCTCACTGGCATTCTATCTCGTACCGCTTCTTTATATTATAAGACATAACAGCCTTTCCTCTACATTTCCTGGGATATATGCGTCGTTTTATCGTTTCTGGCCTGGACGAAGTGTGCACGACAAGGGTATTTTTGATCCATATCTCTACTTCTTATAAAAATGCTAAACGGTCCCGGCCTTCTTCAACATTCAGACGCCCTTATTAGAGATTTATTACAACGGTATTATCATTTATAATATAATATTCCCCAACTGCGCTATATATTTTTGTTCATAATAATAAAACGAGGAAGAATGTGCGTTGGGTTGGCCTAATCTTAGAATTTCCTATTGTTGGAAATTTACACTACTCAAATCCCTGATGATAAAATCGTGCCTTATAATAATAAAAATCAAGGGGACACGCTTAATTATAACTGAAACTTCTTAACCAACAATTTTATTACATGAATGGTTATTTACAAGGGAAAACTCCACTGCCCATAATATAACATGATAAAATCGACCATTTAATTTAAGACCCAGGCCCTTCGGTGTGCGGAATTCATTTAATTATATTATCGCTATTGGAAAAGTTTTCACATTAAAACCCCCGGATTTTTTCCGTTTTGTATGGTGTTTGGATAACTTTTCCGTCCGGAACCGACTGAATTATACGATATATACTCTTAATAAAAACGTTTTAATGTGCCAGATAGGGAAACTGATATCGTAATTTTGTAAACCGCAAATCTTGTGTTATATGCGAGGGGAAACCCGGCTATAACAATATTTTCTATTCGACATTTGAATACACACATGCCACAACCCTCGATACACCCCAATTGCCTGGAAAAATCTATTTGAGTTGAACGTGTGGCGATATTTTTATAAATATCCAACAATCACGTAGCAATTGTATCGATCCTTGTGCTCATGTTGTTTTATTTGTTTGCAAAGGGGGAAATCAGTTTGTGTTTAATTTTTCATGTTCATTACGTGCTTTCAATGGAATACTTGTGGAAATGTCTCGCCTACAATACAAATGATCAAATAAATGATAACTGGGGGCTTTGTAGTTAGTAGGTGGTGCAGAAAAATATCACGATAAAATGTTAACTTGTCCGTGGAATTTGTAATTTTCGAGTAAATGTTCATTTATTATTAAAAAAGACAAATATTTATACGCATTAAAAATAAATTCAGTAGATATATATATATATATATATATATATATATATATATATATATATATATATATATTATATTAGATATCAATTATTTTTGCACAAGAGTCCTGGAATGTAAGCCTTAGAAATATGAATTGTGTTTTAAGGATATATGAGAGGTAAATTTTTTTGTCGGGCGTAGTTTTTGGTCAATTCAAAAATACCTGGACAGAACTATTTAGAAATTATTGGAATCTCTAGTAATTTTTGTTTAGATTAATTTTGTCCCAAAATTATAAAGAGATTTTATTTTTTGATGCTGCGGTTTACAGAATATTTGTCATTATTTCAACTTTTGAGGTTAGACTGATTTCTGGGGAGCAAATCTCAAGTCGTCATGACGTCAAAACAGAGTCGGCCTTATGCTCGTTTTGCTGATCAAATAAAGTGACGTAACGTGATGGCGGGCAAGAGTGGGGAGTAGAAATCTGCAAACCAGCTGAACACGATAACTAGCTAGTGTTGCCGATTTTTAAATAATTCGCAATTTTTCCAGATATTTCTTTAAGCTACTCTAACATAAGCAAATCATATAATTAATTAAAATATTTTTTTCAAATCAAGAACTTTTTGGAACTATTGTCGATTCATCCTTATACTAATACCACAGCATAAACAGTAATGGATATGGAATACCACAATTTAACCTAGTTCGGACAATTATTGTAAATAATCCAATTTACTATTGTAAATTTTGTAGTGAAATTTCAAATTACATGCTTCTGGACAAAGCTTAAATTCCAGATATAATTTCAGTTTAAAACTATAAAGCGAATACATTTCAAAAACAATGTAAATGTACAGGACTCATGTATGTTTGCTTTAAACGCAGATCAGTCGATTTTGTACCATAAATATTTGCTCATGTTCGAATATAAGACTGAAAAAGGAGCACAAAAAACCAAAGCAGCTAGACTATTTAATGTAATTTGATTGTAAACTACCCCAAAAATCCATCAGCGTTCAAAATATATTTACATTGGATATTATTAAATTGGTGATGGCATATTTTTCGGATTCAGCTCTAGCGCGCTAGCTTACGGATTTGAATTCTCAGGGGCGGCAAATCGAATTGTCCAATACGTTGTGCTTTAAAAGAGAGAATGCATACAGTATCGTTTCAGATGATCTGATTAGGATATCGTATTTTTGGATAAAATGAGAAACAGTAAAATTGCAAATAGCCTTTTTCGTGGAAGATTGGAAATTGATAAAAATTTTACGACAGGAATTGAGAACAATAAATTTTAATATCGTCTATAAAGCATGAAATGTAAAATTTTATAGGACGAAAAAACGCTGATGCTTGTTTGGGAGATGAATGTTAAAGCCTGTAATACGAAAAAAATATTTCACCTATAATACCAGAATTCATTTTCATAATTTAATTTGTCATAAGAAAAAAATTATTTTTTCCTTCAGTATAATTCTTCCAAGTCAATGCGTTTTGTATAGCGGTCTACTTTACATTTATATAGATTTTCTTAAAAAAAATGCGAATAAATTCTGTGCCCATGTTGATTTATTCAATGTATAGTTATTTGTTTTTCATCCCTCATGAATAATTCACATCGTTGATATGTTAAACGAACATGTCGACAAGGCAATCACAAAATAAAAAGCAAAAGAATCTCGATTACATTCGTTCTTTTGAACAGAGCGAAGTTTGAACCACTTGCATTAACACCACCAACACAGAAAGCAGCGTCGCGCACAAGACGAAATCGAATTGCTTATACATTGAAGAAAACCAAAGCCCATTATCCTGGTAAGTAAGCGTATAGTTCTGAAAGGTTCCAAATGTAGCTCGCTAGTGGTATTATTATGTCAATGCAAATTAGTCGCTAGTACTGTTTTGGTTTTTACTACATTATGCATAGACAAACAAGACGGGTAGTATATGGTAATGTACTTAATACAAAAACCGCCAACAAAATCATATACTTAAATAAAACAGTAATTAAAATTAGAATGTTTTAATAGGATTATCATGCGAAGTAGTTTAACTGATAATATTAATTTCTCTAATGAAATTAAGGATATCGTCGTGCACCTGATGCATTTCCTCATAGATTTCCCCTCAGGTGATCCTGGGATATGACTGAATTGCACTCTAGAGCCTCGTAAAAGACTATTGCTTATTACCTTCTGCACTTGTAACAATTATAGTTATGCAATCACTTGGAACTGTATGTGACGTATTATCGAGAAATTATTTAACTGTTGCCAGAGGGGAACTCCTCGAAATTAATTAATATCTCAGGTATAAACTGTCAGATAAAAGAACATGTTAGTTTGTTTGGTGCGCTTTGCAATTAACCCAATTAGATTTATAAGACGCACGTGAAGTGTAATAAAAAATTAGAATAAATTACGTTTTTGTTTCAAAGTAAAAACGATGCGTTTTTTCCTCTGTACGCCCGTTTAAATTAAGAAATACTCGTTCTTTTTCTTTCGTTTTTTTGTTGAGAGAGCTTTTGGTAAATTGCCGCAATTCACCGAGAACTGTGTAGTCGATAATTAAAAACAGAAAAACCGTTCATTCACTTTCTACAATTTTCTGTGTGGAACAAAGTCGCCCCCGACCGTTTTTGCAGAAGATTAAACTCATTTCTTTTTACATCTTGTAATTGGATAGAGATTCTCATGTTTTTGGACGCGACTTGGGGCTCTTGGAAAAGTGGTCGATATCTCTTTGAGATATTCGCCACTGAGGGCTTCTAGGAGTATGTGCTCCAATTTTATGTGCAAGGTAAAATCGTTGGAAATCAGTTTTAATTAAATATAGAGCGATTGGGGTGTGATAAAGGTGATGAATGGTGCACGTAAAACCGGCTATGTAGGTTATAATTTTAATTTTGGTTAATAGACAGAATATAAATTTAATATAATTGGTCGATTTATTTTATAGCTTAAATGTTTTAAGAAAATTGCTTAAACGGATTCTAAATAATTAAATCATTCAATTTCAGCTTCAAAAAACTATTTTTCAGAAGAAATATTTACAGTCAATCCTTAAGATTTGAGAAAAAACGTATAAGTTTCTTCAGAACAAAAATTGGTTTTCTCTAAAACTTAAGAGCGTTTCTCATACAAGCTTATAGAAACACAAAATTAATCGAGTTGTTGCCCTCTTGTATCAGCCCATTCAAACAAAAGCGCAAATATTTATGATATAACACACAATATTAAATCGGCTGCGATGTGCTCCTACAACAAACATATAGAGAGACGATACATTATCCTGATGCCTGTGTGTATGTTGTTGCCTGCTTGCATTGTCCTGCGGCCTGTCAGAGGACTGAGATCAGGATTAATCTGGAGGCACTCTAGTGGTATTAATCTTGCGATTCTGTTTATCTCCACCATACACGAATGTACTCATTGTGTTTGGTAATTGCTCAGAGGCTTGTTCTTCCGTTCAAACAAACTTTGATTCAAAATAATCATCCTCCAATAATATTTTTGGCAAATTCAATTCAGCGTCTTAAATATCCCCCCCCCTTTGGCCTTGGATTTGGGCCACGCGCTGTTCCCCAACTCGTTATCCGAATCCGGTGAGTTATTGTTCCATTTATTCACTATTTCCTCAGCTCAGCAATGGGTTTTGGGTTGGTGCGGAATAAATTACTAGCAAGGTGTATTTATACGAAATACTGGAGACTAGAAACGCTGTTGGGTGGTGTACAATGCTCGTAATTAAAATAGATGTGATTAATTCCCTCACACTCCCCTATTTTAAGTGTGTATACACGAAATCCCTACAAGATTTATAATTGGACAAAAACCTTAGCAGTAGGGTAGGCGATTAGTGTTTTTGTGTTATTTTAAGTTAAGAAATATAATAATTCAAGTTGTTTGGTATTTAAAATGCAGTCTGTAATTAATGTACCAGGGATAAATTTGTGTGATTGATTAAATTTGCCACAATTGACATTCAATTACCTAATAAATTAATTGAAATTTCGTAAGCAGCTTGATTGGTTTTATAAAACGATTACATCGATTAAATCTAGCAATTTCTCAGCATCAGGGCACCTAGTCTCTCTCGTAGTTCCTTCGTCCTCACTCACATTTAAGTTTAAACAACTATTAGATAGAGAGCCTGATCAATAATAAACAATTCATCTAATCCTGCCCCAGTTCATAGTTGCACCAACGAATTAAGTTTGGTTTTGTAATTATATACTTACAGTTTAAATCAACTTGATGTTTCCGATACTCTTGACGAGTTTCATTTGGCAAATGCTTTGGTTATGGTGTACACCACCTTTACCCGAGTATAATATAACCCACCTGGTACATCCACCAGACATACATTATACATACAAGAGTCTCTGCTCCATATACACACTGATGCTGGATGAACGGATACCTCTTGAATGCGTCGAGAGTACTTAATCAATTTACTGTCAAATGTAATGCTGACTGCTCGTATATCAAAGCCAACAATTAATGAATACGACATCTGATGCCGTCAACATTCAAATAAATGCTAAATTTGTTATGTAAATCAGTTGTGGTGGTGTGTGCCAGGGTGATTAACAATAAAGAGACGACACGGCGACAGGCCACTGTGCAGAAATTGTGGATTTATCTATGGGATATGACAAGAAAAATTATTGTTAATGAGGGTGTCACTGAGATGATAAATTGGATTGGCGGGGAATCCACTGAAATGGTTTTTTTTAATCGAAAAAGAGTTTTTGATTGACTAGTTAGTTTGTGGTTTTAGTATTTTGGAAATATAAAAAAATCTGATGTGGTCAACAAATAATTTTCTTATACGATGCAAATATACTTATGTTCTGATCTTTGGAAAATACGGACTAAAGTCGAAAAATTAAATTAAAATATAAAATAAATCCAATATTTTCATTACAATTCACAAATTTAATTTCCAGTTCCCTTTTATTCCTAAACTCTTTTTTAAAATTATCATCATATAAAAATTCAAATTTATCAAAACTTGTCAGTAATAATTGAAATACAATTTTATGTCGTTATACGGAACACTCAACTGAAATATTTCCAGTTTACGAGTGACATCGTGTTTGATATTCTCGGAGCATACGTTTTCCCATCCCCTTCAACATAGATATACGACTTCATTAAAATACAAAATTAAAAGAAAACCTAAAACATTCTTATCAATTTCTAATTTGAATGCTGAATGGAACAGCGAAGCACCAGCAGAAAAAAAAACAATTTAAATATTTTCATTTAGCGTTCTGGACTGAAATGAATGAAGATATTCCTGCCGTTTTATCGAATATTTTATAAGAAAGAACATTAACATTTCGGTTCTTATCTGGGGCTGGGTGCTTTATAGCAATCGATAGACATTAAGTTCATTGCAACGGCCAATCAGCACTGATGTTCATTTTAATATCTGAAAGCTACCTCAGCTACCGCGCCACCCCCAACTGGCTACAAATTATATGCCTATTCAGCTGAGGTTTCATTAGACATGACTTATTTCGTGAAAAGCCGATATATTTATTCAATGTAATTTAGTGCAAAATGCAAATTTATTCAGTTTGGCCTTGTGTGACAATCCAACAATTTACTCGAGGCTCTCTACTAGACAGACAGACTAATATGGTCATACTAAACCTCAGCTGAATGCTAATCACGCCCTACTTCTTCCACGGGCAATTTACTTTACCAAAAAGAAACACCGTATGACTGTGATTTTTTAACTGGTGTAAAAGGGCAATTTGGCCTCTTTATATCGTGCTACATTATCTGTTTACAAAGCAATTAATTGCATGGAGATCTCCCAGCCATTGTGAGTAATCCAAGAGTAAATTATGGAACGCTCTGTTATTCTTTAATTTAACCAATTGCTCTTTTGTTAGCTCGCGGCAACATTCTTATATATATTTGGCCACGGGATGCTGGGTAATCTCCTTTGAGTGTGCTTCAGTTGGCTTTTTTGTGGTATTGGTATATAGAAGAGATTTTTTCCCGTGGATAATGAATTCTTTTTGTTATATTTATACACAGAGAGTTCTATCAGACAGGCCAGGGCCTTTATTAAATGCCGCATAAAATGGGTTATTGTTTAGTAAACCGGAAGGCATTAAATTAAATTTGGCGAAAACACCGTAATTAATCTTATAAGTGGTTGTGTGGTGTAAAGGGATTTGCTAAAAAGATCCTTGAGTGTAAATGGTTTTTTTAAGAATGTCCTGAATATTTTTACCAATGAAATCCTTAGTTAAAAAAATAAATCTATAACTTATTTATAATTATCGGCTTTTTAACAAGCGAAAATGATTTACAGATTTAATTATATCACTTTGAGATTTCCAAAATAAATTAACAGCGTTGAAAATTAAATTTATCCATTGTCACTGGCGCATCCACCAAAAATTTAAAAACTTAGAATGTTTATTTTGATTGTTTTTATGTAAATATGTTAAAGCCGTAATCGAAACTAAGCTAACCTCACACCGTATTTAATATTCAAATAATTGGAATTATTACACTTTGAAAATTCAATTTAAGATTAACACTGGCGCCTCCGCCAAAAAAATTACGTTTTAAAATATTTGATTGTCTATTTAATAATCTCAATTTTGTTACTTTGAATCTAATCTAACCTAACTTACATAATTTTATTTCACCAAAATTTAAAAAATGTGTATTTTAACAAGTTTATCTGCAATGATTATTATTGTTCTGTCTACCCAATAACCTACTTTCTTATACTTTGATGCCAAACGCATGCATACAGCACATAACAATAGAAGTTAATTCCTCTTTATTATTTTTGCAGGCCATGCAGAAATAAAATTGCACACCCGTCATCCACACACCGGCACCACACATCATCGTTCAATCCGAGCTGACACCCGCACCAATCTCAGTTATGAATCCACCAATTCCGGTGGCACTGAATACACGCAGATGTATTCGAAACAAAATGCGAAATTGTTGTTGGAGTGTGCTGTCAACATCAACTTTAGCACCAGTATTTGGCTGAAAGATGGACAAATTGTGCAGACCATACTTAAGGAAAACACAAACAATAAACGCGTTATCGGTCATCGATTCTTAGTGGATGTTAGTGGTAATTTGTTCATAGACAATGTGCGATTGGAGGACGATGGACGGTGGCAGTGCGAGGCGGAGGATGCCTTTGGGTTTGTTGTTACTGGAAAACCCGTTCAGTTGACGATTTTAGGTAAGTTAGAAACATGTTTAGTTTATCTTTATGTTTCGGATGATAAATTTGTTAACGTCCAAAACAATGTGCCTGACAAATTTTAAAAATATATCTCGGAGATTGGAATAAAGAGGCAGGAGCTGGGTCCACACGTACACAACTGGCTCCCCACTGAATTACGTTGCTGATTCGGATGTTGATGATGATGATGATGATAATGTGGGGTTGTGCAGTCACATCCACATATAACCCACCCTCATATTTTAATTATATCTACTGAGTCGGAGATAATGCAACTGTCTGTTTCATTCCTTGAATTCATTATGTTTGTTCAAAAGCCAAGCGAGTTGGCCACCATCATCCATAGCCAGTCCCTCAACTGCCAGGAGTGACGTGGTGGTTGTTTGGACCAAAATTCACGTCGCGAAAATGGGTGAAATATTAATGCACAACACTCTCTGCGCGCGCGAATATTCACTGCTGCCGCACTTCCAAACACGTAACCCATAAGAAGTTGAATAATAAGTTGACTATTTGTTATACGGCGGCACAAAACTTGAGATTGTGTTTTTTACCCCGAAAAGTACATGATTTACATATACGGGAATTTACAACGAAATAAAAAGCAAATTTTCAAGTTTATTCCACAACAAACAGATTTTTCTACGGTCTTATGTATTACGTCTGGTTTTAACGTCATAAAATAGTTTGAAATAGCTCATTATATTATGCCTTTGTTTAATTCGTAACGTAAAGCCGAGTAGAAATAAAGAAGTGGATGTACAGTCGTACAATACAGCAAGATATTAAATTTTATTGTGTACTTAGTAATAAAAGTAACCCGTCTCCATGCACTAAAGTGTCATAGATATAAATTAAGTAGATGAAGCGCTGAGTAAGCAGACAAAGTAATTATGGAGGGCAACAAAAAATAACTTCTTCGTCTTGACTTTTTAACAGAATAAATCAAAATAAAGCAGATTTGTGAAAATTATAGGAAATGAACTTTATAAAAATGATAATTTATAAATTGACTAGACTTAATACATAATTTATATATTAACTAGGCATTTTATAAATTGCCTGATTTATTTTAATTGTCTGTAAATATTGATTTAAAAGCACCATATTTTTTATCATGAAAGTTGTTTTTAAGTATAACAATTTTCAATACACTTTGTGTAGGTAACTAATAAAAAAATTCGATTAATTAATGCAAATTGACTGAATATTTTTGTTTAATTTTGCGTTCACTTTAGTATCTACGCAATAGAGCCCTTGCTCAAAAATACATACACATTTTAATCCAGGTAAATAATTCTGAAAAAACACTGCATTTCCAACTTCAAACTAATGAACTCAAAAAGCAGGTCAGCGACAACAAACAAACGTACAACATAATCCACATTTTTAATATTCCATTAGCTTTTCAAATGAAATATAAGCAAACGCAAACGCAGATACATTTTTCCCCAATTAAATTCCCTTCAAACAATTTTTGCAATTATTTCTTTGATAGACGCCTCAAACGGAATTTTAAGCAAACTAAAAAACTACTAGACACGGTTCCATCATCATCGGATGCATTTATATAATTACTTTTGGTTTTGGGGGAAAAACATCTGGAATATAGTGGAAACTGAGAAGCGAACCGAGAAACTTGTATTTATAGCACTGACAACGTACATTGAATAGCTTTTACTTGGTTTACTCTATGGGATAACACTTTTTCCAGTCGTCATTATCATCGGTGGTGATGATGGCGTTAATTCAAGCAGAGAACAGCCAGCTCTCTCACTGTGCGCTTCAGTCACATTAACAATTATAACGAGATGCTTTATTTAGTGTCAATCAGCGTGTCTGTGTGAAAATTCAATGACCAGCACTGCGTGATCAGTAATTACCATGTGTGAGTGTATTTGGAGTACCTAACATTTCCAATTATTTTAATGATACACGCTGCAACATATTGGGTGATTCAAACAATTGATATGCGGCGGTTTTCATATTTTTTTGCAATATTTAATCATTCTACTCTACATTCCTGTGTGTTTAATTAACTATTATATTTTGTTTGATGTAAAATTTATTGTTGGTAGAGTTTGCCCATTTTATTAATAATCGTCACTATAAAAATGTTATGGAACGAATCCTGAGCCCACACAGTTTAATTCCGGTTATAAATTTCAGTTCTGGGACTGGACACGAAACATGCTCCCTTGTCCCTCGCCGTCGAGCCCCGTTAATTAAGCTCTTAAGTTTTGAAATAGCTGTAAGCATATCGTGATAACAATGTTACAACACCAGAGAGTGGTGCTAGTAAAACCAACTTGAATAACATGTGACGCTTTTGATATGGTCAGTGAGATGGGGATGTTCTGTGTCTGAATTAAATCATACGTGGAACTCACATATTCGTGACTTGGATATGCTGGAAACGCTTCAAGTAGTTTTAAGGTCACCATGTGGGGTAACAACACACAGTAATTCTGTTTTGGCACGGAAAAGGACGCTTACCGTTTTAGTCTAAACGATCCTTGATGGCACGGTGGGTGATCTCTGTGTTTTATACAGTTTTAATCTGTGCTTTGGACCTTCGGTGCAGTAAAGTAAATGGGGTTGTTGTTTGGATACTCTCCAACGATTAACTCTAGGAATTTTTGTAGGGTTGTTAATTATTGGGCTAAATATACGATTTTTAGTATTCAATAAACCTTTATTTTGTATTAATAAATATTTCTTTATAATCAGCTAGTTAGATTTACCATTAAAATATACCTACGTTAATTTAAGTTAAAACAAAATGCACTTGAAGAGTAACAAATTTAATGTTTGGAAATTCTAAATTAATCATCGTTTGTCCAACAACTTATGTTTCTTCCGCCATAATCGGAAATTCTTAAGAAGTCTCTTCCAATAGAAAACAAAACTTTGAAGATAATAAGATATAGAATGTAGATTTAAGTATTAGTTAAGCGGTTTTTTTTATTTCACCGCATTACCACAATTTTATTAACATCTATGGTACTACTCGTAAAACCCCTTTGACAAGATTTTTCGCAAACTAAAAGTAAAGTTTAGTCCTCTCACCGTTTGGATCCTCCGGGGGTATGTATATTTGTTACAATCAATGTGAGTTTCACCATGAAGATCCCCAACACACACACACACCGACTCACATCCAGAAAAACTTGAACAATTGATCAAAATTTGTGTTGGTGAATTGAACACAATAGCAAGAAAGTTCTGAAACATATTTCAGACGTATTTATTTCGCATCAATAGCTTCTGATTTAGTCGTCTTTCAGTGGATGTTCTGAAACTTAATCTACTGCACCAGCTCCTCATATCTGTTAGATATAGTCGCTTGACTTAACACCACATTCAGGTTACCAGTTTTAATATATTGTGGATGTATGCAATGCTACTGGTCCATAATTCTTTTCTCTGTTGTTTTTTCTTTCGGTTTTTCATTCGGAAAAACAAACTAGTTTAATCTATATAATGCATGGTTGGATTGGTTACGAAGGCAGAAATCGGTTTAATGCGTTAAAGCACCTGCACTTTAATCATGCTGTAAATTATTGTAATATAGGTCAGTGAAGTGGCGTGGATTTAAATACGGTCCTAGTACAGTCGTTTTGATTGTCATACTAATTCAGTAATACTAATTATGTTAGCTATGATTTAAATTGAATAGTACGTACTTTGGTTTAAATTCGAAATGTGCGTTATGCATACACTGGGAAGTTTTCATAATGGAAATGCATTTATATTACGGTCAAAGATTATTCAGCGCAACACACTAAATGGGCTGATGATAATAATAATATTAAATCAAAATTGTTTAAACATAAAATACCATTGCACTGTGGAATGATTACAAATGTTTCCATCATACAGTTAAGTATTGATAAGTGCAACAATGAAATAAGTTGATCGAGCATACAATTTATAATATGGACGTGTCAATTGCATAATATAAATAATTTATCGGTAGAATATTAATGTTCATTGTGATGTGACAGTTGAAACAAAAACCTGACAAAATATTATTACAATAAAAATCAAAAAGCTGCCGACACAATAAACGTTTAACAAAAAAAATTACGCGCTATTGTTCAGTTTGTAAGTGCAATCAACTGAAATGTACAAAACTGGAAAAACCTCCAAAGCACCATCAACTTAAAAATTATTTGCTGGTTGTTACGAGTTAACTGTTATAACAGTTGGATTACGATATGGCATATAACAATTTAATTTTATAGGTTTCAAATGAAAAATGTTCTAATATTTACACCCAACATAATTTCAAATCGTTGCCATTAAAATATTTCTTTGAGAGTTATTTCTTAGAAAAATTGCCTTCGGACGCTATAAGCTTAAACAGATTATGGATTTAAATCAATTTAAAAAGTTTAATTGCTTTTTAATTACTTTTTTAATTTTTCTCGTTTTTTAAGCTCTCATTATTGTAGTTTTATTTATATAGAGCGACCTTAATAATGGAGGAAGTTGTCGGCAATTTGGAGTAAATCAACCGAGAGTAAACTGTTCGTGAAGAAAACTTGTAAACTGTGTAAACAAGATACATTTAATTAATTTCTCATTAAATATTCGCAAATTAAGTTTGTATTCATTATTATCAATAAAAGTCATCCGAGAAAATTTATTAAAATAAATACATCCCCGGCGCATTCGCCAAATTTAGAAATTATCGGTTTTCAAATTTAAATGTTATATTTTTTTATAGTAGAATTTTAACAGTTGATAGAAGATTTTTGCTGTAATCCCATAGATTTATAGTTTAAAAAAGACTACCTAACCTAACAAATTTCAAATCTCTCTCTTAAACCGTTCTGAAGATATACTCAAAAAATGTATTGGAAAATTCTTTCGTATCGCACAAATATAGGATCCACTTTTATAGGAACTTTTCTTTTTACAAAACCGTCCTCTATGAACTGTTACTAAATAAAAGTGGAACACCCTGTGTACAAAATCAAATGGCAATTCATTAGTAAAGACTTCCATATTATTGTATTTTTCCACTCGCCATATTACAAGAGCCAGTTGCAACACGTTTTGTTTTCGTCACCTCCTTGACTTTAATTAGAACGAGTGCTAACATTCATTTGTAGAAGTGTACATGTGGGTTTGAATGAAACCACCGCAACATTTTCATGCGGTTTGTTTCACCGTCCCCTCCACACAACATTACAAAGAATGAAGAAAAAGTACAACCGCAATGTATTTGATGCTGTTTCCTTCACCCTTGTATTATTAATAAAACAGTTTATTACTGACGAGATTTCCTGAAAATACCTGCAGTAAAGTATAGGCGTTAGGGCTATAATATTGAAATAGGTAATCGTTTATTTTAACACCTTAAGTAGATTACTTGCAGTGTTTCGTAACGATCGCTTTTATTGGCAAATTGTACCCCGGAAATAACTGTACTACTAACAATCCACCGTTAGTGTTAAGATTGAATTTATTTCAAATCTTTTCGATTGTTTTCAGGGTTTGGTAACGGCCAAAGTTTTATTATACCTTGTGGTATGGAAGGAACTTTAAAATGTGTCGTTTGAATTTATTTGATGGTTAATATTTATAATGATAGCAGCTGGAAAAATCTTCCACCTTAGTTTCTGCATTCCGGTGACATGCAGAACATTCCATGCATTGCAAAAATAAAACCAATTATGTGTATTGAGTATGCAGATCAGGTGGTTGGAAAACTTTACCTTGTCGACAACTTCACCAGCAAACCGGTTTTAGGTTTGCCTTTTTTTTTCCTCTGAACCATCCAAAACTAAAGTACAAAACGTTCGTTCGCAGCAATTGTTATCGTTTAGTTTAAGTCTGACATTGAATTTTAATAAAATATGTTCGTATTATTTTTATTCCGCTTATGCACGTACGTGATCGGAAAACTAAGGGAAATCGTTTAGGAATAAAAAAATAGGGGAGAAAAGACAAATTGTACCGTTTGTATAAAGCTATATGGTATTGAGAAAATATGTTATTACAAGATGTAAAAATACGTAACAGAATTACGTTGTTATTGATTTGGCTTTGAATTTTATTATACGAATTGTTGACTAAATTGGGAATTGGATTCATATAAATTCAATAGAATTCAAGTTATTCATGCTGCGCAAAACAAATTACAAATACAGTACAATAGATTGTTGTTTAGTTTTGATGTGTGTTTATACCTTATCGTTGTATTCAATAATTACGCTACCGTTTGTGTTTTTACATTTCAATTTTAAAAATTTCACATCATGCTTCGTTAAACATTGAATATTCATATTGGATTTTAATTGTTTTCTATTAGAGTTCACCATATAAGTGTAAAGAATTAAATTATTCTGTTTGTTGTAGATGGACTGCAGTTTTTCTAAAGAAATCCACTGTGCTTTTCACTGCTGATATTGCCAGCATAAATACATAAACCCAACGCAACGAAAATGTAATTCGACGATGAAAAGTGACGACATATAAATCGTACACTCCGTTTTAACAGGTTTCCAGCCAAAAATAAATTGCCACAATTTTTAAGGAATTATATCACCCTCCACCCAACACAAAAATATCCGTTTACATAATTTATTAACAAATTTCTCAGGCCCCACTTATCAGCACACCAAACGGACTTATCTCCTTTAAAATACAACACACTTTGCACTTCTACAATCTTTTAGTTTTTCTTGTTTGTCTCGTTTTTTTTTTAAAGTGCAACGGTGCATTTCACAATTTTCACTATAGATGTGATGCAAACTTTCTCGAGGGACGTAGCGGGATGGTTCAGATCGTATATAACCAACCTAGTGAACGAGAATCCAAGGACATAACTGTGTCAGGACTTTTATTCACTTTGTTAGAAGACATGTATTATAGTAGTGAAAGAGGACGAATGAATAAAATGTGTTTGTTGGGTCAACTGTTTGACCTTTAACATAAAGAAGTGAATAACACAGCTTTTAATTTAATCAGCAAAAAATGTTCAGGTTTAAATTTAGCATTTCCAATTCTAGGTGGGAGTTGCTAATTACTTGACTTTTCAGTAAATGTACGCTTGAACTAAGGCCTGGAGGACTGTAATTAAATCGTTATCGTAATATTCCCTTACATCTCTCATGTATACATGTCCATCGCACACAATTAATTTTAATTGAAATTCGTTGTTTCAGACGCCCCCAAGAAAGCCTATCTAATGATAGACAACAGGATATTAGATCCGGGCAATCCCTTCATTCCAGTAAAAGAAAACGCCGACCTAACCGTGTCCTGTGTGGTGGACGAAGGCAATCCCAAGCCATCACTGTCATGGGAGCTAGCTTTGGGCTCCTTAGCCTTACTGGACGCCCCCGAAGTGCCCCTTGAAGTGCTGAACCTTACCGAGACCATTCGCGATCAGAAAGTTGGCTCACGAAATGACGCACGCATCGGACGCGTCCTACGGGCACACCATAATGCCACCCTCACTTGCTTTGTGCATCATATTGCACTGGACCAACCACTCAACGCTTCAGTTCTTCTCAATGTCCAATGTAAGTAAATTCGATCAAATTTTTATTGTAATTTATACATTATAAAAAAATATAATACAGCAAAGTACGTATACAGTTATTGTAAACATCATGACTTCCACCGGTGAAAATATTTTTAGTTTTTGGTCGTTTCCGAAATATTTCTCTTTGTAATCAACAATCGATCGCCGGTTCATCCCACTTTTGTGTTTAAGATAATTTAGCAACTCCTGTGAGGTGTTTCCAAGAAGATTATCGGCTACTGCATATTTTTCGAAACCGCCACCACTAACAAGCACTTGCAAAAGTTTTTCAGTCGCCTTGTATCTTTCAAACTTTCTTACAATAGCCAAAAAAGACATTTTGTTCCTCTTGTCCAAATCATTGAAATACCGTGAGACACCCAAATTACCACCAAAATAAGTTTCGTGGCTTCCTCCAAAATTTTCCACAACAAATCTACCTGTCGTTATTCCGAATACACTTTTAATAGATTTAGAATGATCACCAAACATTGCACACATGATTCGCAACATCACACAACTGCCACGTTTGCTCAAACCTAACAATTTAAAATCCACAAAATCATTATTAACACTCTTATGCAAGAATGAAACCTGCTGTAGCTCATCACTACTTTGACATGTTTGAGTAAATGTACTACATCTGCGTCGTTTTTTTGGACGCAGTTTCTTGACCCACAACGCTTTATATAAATCCTCAAAACAGTGGACGAATTTTCTTTTAAATTTTTCATAGTAACTCACATAAACTGGCTTAGATGCTTTGCAACAATTGCTACTACTTTGCGTGTTCTTTTTCATTGGAAGATCTGTCCTGGAAAATCGGTTGTAGCCTCGAAGGCCAGATTTTTTTTTCTTGTACTCACGTATAGTGTGCTCCACACATTTACGAGCCAAGTCATCATCGTACGCCTTAATCTTTTTTGTGGCGCTTTTCACATAGGTTTTAATTGACTCACAAGGTGGTTGGTCAGTATGGATTATAGGCTGAGATATTACTAGATTTTTTTTTGCTTTAGGTTTCTTCGGAGCTTCCAACATTTCTTTTAAAGAGCTGTATTCGCTGAATGGTTTGATGTAGAAGCAATTTGAGTTTGAAGAATCACCACAAATATTTGCTGTTGCTAGCTCCATTTGTCTCCTAATGAATTCTTGTTGTTTTGCTTCTATATCTATAAAAATTACGAAGTGCAATTACATGATGACTAAAGCAAATAGAATTTACCTGGATAAACAGAAGGACATTTTACAGGTGGGAAACAATCAGAATCATGTTCAAAAGCAACTTTTTGATCAATTGGATTGGTCTTACCACAAACACAGTCACATTTGTGATGATGATTACGCTTTTTCTTCACACGCCTCTTCCCTTTACAATTCCTAAACTTTCGCAAACGTTCCTCAAGTAAATGTGTCAAATACGCAGCCTCTGTATTGTCAACTGTTTCCAGATTATTAACAGAAACATTTTTCTGTTCTACTGGAATCGAGCACAAACATCCAAAGGACGTCTTGACATTATCTTCATTGTCTATTGTATTCACTGATTTACAAATGCAATCTAGTTCTTGTAGAAGCCTACAATCACATCCACAAGAACATGATTGCATTTCAACTTTGCTTTCTTCTGGTGAGACACAACAACTACATTTACTATTTTGGTTTGATGGTATGATACAATTGCATCCACAAGAACATTGTTCAGTTGCTTCGCAACATACACATGCGTCGGTTAGCTCGCGTTTAGCCAAGCTACCATTAGACGTGACTTTATTATTTTTACCACACAGAGAAATCAGTTCGTCTTTATCATCAGCATCTTTGGATTTCAAAGTTCCATCGCAAGCACATTTTTGGTAATTAGCTCTTTGAACTTTATAACTACTGATTGAGCAATCATCTAGAGTTTCCATGTTGTCTGTGCAGAAGCTCACACGTTTACATTGGCATTGCGTTTCGTCGTCCTCCGAGGTTATATGCCTCCCCAGCTGGATGGAATCTGCAGGTTTTGCTACTAGATCTGACTGAGAGCAACCTTTGTCTTGTTGTTCTACGAATTGGTAAGGCGACATGTAACAATATCGTCTATTACAATTACAAACATTTCTACAGCGGAAGGGTTGCATGTCGCCATCTGGTTCACCAGCCATTTGCGGCATAAAACGACAGGCATCATAGTTGTACTGCCCGTAAAGATACTGCCCGCAATAAAAGTTGTTGTCTTGATTTGGCATGGTGTATACAAGATGTTCCTGGACAAATTCGTTTGGGTGCATGAGGAATTTAGTAATATCGATACGAATCATCCAGAAAGTAATCGCAAGATGTCAAATGTCTGATTAGAAGATAGGTGAAACACATGCACACGCCAACAGCAGCAGTTATTTTGAAGTAGCAGGAATTGAGGATACCAAATCTTGAGTTGAGTTGTTTGTTTTGATTGAGGCACTTACATCGTATACAGTACCTTTCCATTTAATTTAGATTTTGGGGGAATTTCGTGCGCATAAATTTTTGTTTTTTCTGCAACGTTACAAAAATTTTGATGTGTTACCGGCTGTCATATTAATACTGCCTACTTTCTGGATAAAGAGCACTGGAAATTTGCACCTAGCCATGAAAGAGACAAGAATTCTTCAATCTTAAGAGTTCTTGCCGAATTTGTATTGGAGCAGCATGTTAAGTCGTTAATTGGTTTTTTTTTTTAAGATTTCTGTGATTTATGAAGTGACAAAGTCCATTTAAGCTCTAAAAAATTCTGATAGCTGCAAACAAAAATTTATAAAATTTGCAAGATAGCCAAATTTATAACAGATTTTACAATAAAGCCTTATTCAAAATCTAGATCTAACCTCCCTTTTTCCCATTTTCCCAAAATAAAACCACATTTTAATCATCACTTTTATTTATATAGAAGTCCAAAAAACTATCACATCACCAAAACGCCAATTTCGTCGAAGGATCCTTGAAGAACCTATCAAAAAGCACAATAAAATACCCAAACACCGCAATAAGCATAAACTGAAACGCCCTTTCTGAAAGCGTCACCGTTCTAGGAGCACTTTCCGTCTTAAAATACCGATGCAAAAACCGCAACCCTTCCCAAAGAACAGTCTGCTCATACACCAGCATATACGGCTCATTACTATCTAGCAATGCATTGTTATCCAACGTACTTCGTACGTGTGAAACCGACATCAGATCCGAATACTCATCAACACTTTCCTCTAGTACCTTAGGTCGTTGCGGAACGTGATGTTCCAAAGCCTTCGGGAAAAACTCCACAGCACTTTCCGCATACATTCTCTCCGAGCTGATTCGTCCAACTAGCAACTTGTTCTTCCTCAGCCACGCCCTGTATTCATCATCTGTCACTCTGACTTGCTTCTCAGTGATGTACTTCATCAACGATGTAGGGTCGTAGTGTTGCATTTTGTATTGTGAAGTAGGATTGTAAGGTTGCTCGGTGTTTTGGAAGATATTCCTTCGGCTTTCCTCGGTTTCACTACCACCAATATGTAGGCTATGGAGATTGGAAGAGTTCACTTGATACAGTTTGGATTTGGACTCTTCACTTCGGTAGTGATCTTGGGTTATAACTGAGGTTACTTCAGAGAAATTATCGGGAATGTTCAGGGTGTTCTCGCTGGGATTCTGCGACATCCATTTTTCCTCAAAGGACTCAGTTTCGGTGAATCGTCTGTTTTTATACGGGAGGATGGAGTCTTTTATTGTTATGTTCCCAGTGGAGGGTAAGAAGCCCAAAATTGATTTATCGACTTTAACTCCGGATGTACTATGTCGTTTGCTTTCTTTGAATTTAATCGTCAGGGAGCTTTTTCCTTTTGTTAGCATGCTGCTTTTTTCGTAGTCGTACTCATTTAGTAATTGCGAAGGGTTTTTCGTCACATCTTCGCTCCACCTGCTGCACTGGTTAATCCAGTTCTGGCAACTTCTTTGCTTCTTCAACAGGTCGTCTGTTAGTTCTATTTTTGAGTGTTCTGCTGAGAAACTTCGGAACTTATCGGAGTTTGTGTGCGATTTCTCTTGATAAATATCCATGTTAATAGTTTTGGGTTTTTGACTGGTATGACCAGTCACTTGATAGTGATAAGAGAACTCTGATTTTGGTTTGTCGAAATGTTTGTATTTTTTAAATGTTTGTTCGTCGACGGGATGATTGTATTCCACCTCCATATTGGAAGAGCTACTTTCGATTATGGGTTTATTATTGACGCATGTGTACTTGGAACGATGGATTGGGATACAAATATCGTCAGATTTATTCTGGAGTTGTTTCTCTTTTTTACCAAATGATAACTGTCGCACCTCGTACGCCCACTCTTGAATATACTGACCATTCCCTCTGGCGTTTCTGTGAGATCTCGACCGGCGTCTTCGCGGAGGAGAATCGTACATTTTATTACTTGAATTTTTGACTCTCACACAAATTTACCTTGTACCTAGTTGTAAATTTTTGGCATTTGACACATCGATAAAATTTGAACCTACTAGATAAATTTCAGACAATTAACCCGCGCGTAAGTAATCACAAATGTTTACCTAGCCTAGAGAATTAAGTTATGATGTAAATGGGTTTGGCCGCATTTCGCCGGCCCAGGCAATTCCAATCAAATATTGAAGGGGTTATCCTGAAATGGATTGAAAGCGTTTGGTTATGCCAACATTTCTTAGTAATATCGGTGAGGGAAGTTTTCGATAGTGGTCTGTTTCGAAGGGGGCTTTACCGGATTTCCGTTTTAGGTTAGCGGTCGTTGGAGATGCTCGGATGGATGATGGTGTGAGAATTTGAATTCATTACTTGAACTACACTTCCTCCAGTAGATTCGTCCGCATTGTACTTGTATGTAATTGTTTGTACTCCACAATGGTCCCCGAATTTGCTTAATTCCTAATTTAATTAGCATCCATCTCCAACGCTAATAATTAATCGTCTTATAAACCCACAAAGACGAATATTTTCTCGTCCCTCCCCTTATCAATTCTGTAGAACACCCGTAATCGAATCCGACAATCCAATCTGCATATTTATGCTTTTCTTCTTGTAGGTAGGTAGTAGTTATAGCTGTTAATAAGTATCTGTGTGTCGTGTATAACTATGTCAACATGTGTGTATAGGTTGCATAATAATTAAAGGGACCTAAGTTGTAAGTCAATATATGGTCATGTACACTGTGGTGAAATGGGGAAGTACACTTCAATTTAGCAAAGTTGTGTACAATGTTTACTTTGGGGGTCATTGTTGCTTGTGTTTGTATTGCTTTTGACCAGCAAGGATTGACCAAAGCGATTAATACATCACCAGATTGCCCTCAAACACAAAAAATAAACACACTTTAATCAAGAGTTTTATTGGATATATCAAACAAATATATGTTGTTGAGAAAGTTTTCAAATTTTCTGATTAGAAAACATCCATGTGAAGTTGTGTTTTCAAGAGGAGAACTATTATAAGAAATAGAAGAGTGGATAAATATTATTGAAACTGCATAAGTTTTTTGATAAATTTTACGATATTTGAGGAATTGTTGTTACATTTACAAAAGCTTTAGTCACCCAACGACTAACAAACTATTTTTTCTTTGAATATATAGTGAGAGGAAGGAGCATTTAGTAAATTTTGGGTAATTGAAATGGATTTTCAAGATGGCGGTCAGATTGACTTAAAATGTTGGACACAAATACACAAAGATTCCTACGCTTCTTCTATTGATGAAACGCGCTTTCGGGAAATTCTGTTCCATGTTAAGCATTTTCTTCTTGGCCTTGGAGATCTTAAGAAGAATGTGATCAACTTTCGATAACAATTTCCATAAACTTTATTTTCAATTTTTAGACTAATCCAATCAAACTGCCCTAATAAGTACCTCTTGATGTAAACTTTATCCATAGTTAAGTCATGTTCACCCTCCCTTCTCTTGACCGTATTAAAACTTTCGAGAAAAACCCCTCACTATGTTTTGGCGGGAAACTTTGGATCCTTAACACTGACCGATGCGCCCGCCGCCTTTAATCCTAAGCTTGGACCAGATTAATTCCATTCCAAGCGTGTCTTTGTATCTATTCTACACGGAAACTTCGGCGAACAATTGTTTGATATATTATCCAGTGCACCACAGTAAACTTTCCTCAACAACTCCAAATTCAGACGGACCAACTCCTACTACCACCACTGCCACACAAAACTTGATATGTACATATCATATTAGGTTTGTTTGTTTCAAGATACGGGATCAATACAAAAGATTGAAACACTGTTATACTTTCGTATTTGGACGAGAATTTATATTAAAGTTTGCTTTATGGATGTACGGGATTAGACGTTGCATCGTAAAATGATTTTTATTTTCCCCGGTAGTACGTTTTGTTTTTTTTTTCTGTCTCTATTCCAGTTTGTGTGTTTGAATAAAACCTGACTCGGCTTGTTGTGTGTTTATGTGTGGCATTTTATATTATACGGCCTGTTTATGTGTCTTTTCTATAATAACATTATCACTTACTTCTTACTTGTTTTCGGTTTTTCTGCACGCTCATCATGCGCAACTGCCACAATTGTTTCGAAATGAATTTGTGCAGACTCTGGATAAATTTATTTTGATGGCATGCATGCATGCGTCCAATTTAGTTGATGGCTTATTATGGAAATCGATAGCATGCTCTTTCTATTGGACAGAGAAATTAAACTAATATGCCTCAATTTCAAAAGTAATCTCTAAAACATCTGACAAGGATATCATCCATCTTCCGAACAACAATCGACCATCAAACTATACAAGGATATGTCAGCTGGCTGGCTCTCGACTCGACATCCACCCTCGCCCCCTTTTTGCTTTTTTCGCCCTTAGCCTCTAGTACATTGATCTTTTTGCAGTTCATATTTCACAGGCAGGTTTTCCTGGTGATATCTGAGCAAAACATTGTGTGGATGTCATTTTGTAATACCAAAAAAATCCCTGTGATAATGTTATTATAGATGAAATTTGACGCGGTAATGGTTTGAGTAATAATAAAATTAATTTTATTCGCCAGGTACGTGCACAGGATTGTAATTTAGAAGAACATGTATAAGGGACAGATAAAACGTATCCGGTTTGAAGCCTGCAATTTTTTTCTCAAATGCTTGTAATTAAGTTTTTATCTGCATGGAAAATCTCTCAGTGGCTAATGGGAAATGTTTTACTTTGTTGGCAGTTTATAAATTTTCCGATTTGTTGGCGATAATGGAAATGTGTTTAAAACTTAACACAGGATAAATGCAATTGATTAGTATGGTTCTAGGGGAAACCTATCAATTATTTAGAACACTGTCCAGGATATTTTTAGAAATAACCTAAAAAGTTGAAATGAAAAAGAAATATAGAATTAGTTAAAAAAAATTTTGTAAATCAGTAAAAATTTGGTTTCTTATCTCCGGAATAATTATAACTGCCAGTATATTTTAAGAATTAAGTTTCTGAACTTATAAAGAAGATTATAATCTCTACAAATTATTACTAATTCTTAAAGTATCGAACTTTTAATCAGAATTTTCTCAAAAATCTAAATTTGTCTATAAAATGTACACAATAAAAATTATGTTTTGTTGTTTGATATTTTGGTGAATGCGTTGGTGTTAAAATTTTGAGTAACTTAAAATTTTTTTTAAATGACCATTTTTTAGTCAACCACAAGAATTAGGATAATAATTCAGAAACTTGGAAAGCTCCTTCATAATTTATTGAAATTCTGCATAACTTCCAACAATTAATTATTTAACCTAAAATTTCTTGAAAATTTAGCTTCCCCAGAGGTACGATGCATGTACGAGGTTACTGCACTTCTACAGTGGTTTTTAAAGTTATAACTATTACACATTTAGAGAGACTTCTACCAGATATCTACAAATTTTCAACAGCCCTTTATGCGTTTAACTTATAAAATGTAAAATGAACAAAACGGTATTTTTAAACGATTCAATTTTGAGTATGATTCAAAACAGTAAAAATGTTTAACTCTTCCCAAACCCACATAAACCAAAGCGCATTACACCACATCCTACCCTAACCATCTCCAAACACAGATAAAACCGCATTCCTTCGACACATCAAAGCTGTCATCATGAGGATTTGCACCCCACATGACAAATATCAAAACTTAACACCCTGTGGCCCCTCACACTTTATCCTATCCTCTCCTATCATCACCCTCCAACTTTTATGCTACATTAAATTTCTTTATTTTACAGATACCCCCTCGTTTGCGATATCCCGCGAACCAGGCTTTGGTTTCCTCATACGCGAGGGCATCTCCGTTTCGCTCAAGTGTGACGTGGACGCCAACCCCAAGGCCATGCCCATATGGCAAAAGGACGAAACCAGTCCACCCGTACAGCAAACACCCGATGGCTTCCTGAACTTCACGGAGATCCGTAGGGAGCACAGCGGTTGGTACAAGTGCATAGCCACGCATCGTTTTGGAAAGTTCTCCAGCATCGGGTACTTCCTCAATGTGCGATGTAAGTTGGGAGATGGAACGCAATAATAAAATCCACTTGGATTTAGTAGTTGGAAAGATGTTTATATTTCAAATTTATTGTGGAAATTGATCAGCGATAAATTTGGTTTTATGGCGTAGTTTCGTAAAATTTTTATAGAATATCGAATGGATGTTGAAAGTTTTCGGCTTAAGTAGATGGGCGACGGTCCCAAACGACAATAGGATTTTTTTAACTGGGGCATACAATTTTATATGGCTCTCGTCCATCAGTTGTTTATGTTGGTTAAGAGAACTGAAAATTTTATAGCATTATATAGAAAGTTTAATCCATGTCCTCGCTTGTTTATCCAACTGGAAATAGGTCAGTGTTGTTTATATGCTTAAGATTGAAATTTACTAATTTAAAACAGATCATTTATCAAGATACCTTACACACAGAAAAATCTACTCTTTAACGAATATAAAATTTATTTCACTGAAATCTACGAATTTTTTATATAGTTATACACAAATAATTATATTTTTAAAGCAAGAAAATTATTAGGAGTAATAATATTTTTCACCCAAGAATATTTTCTTAATTGCATAATGTCTGGTCTTCAAATAACACATCCTCCTATTATTCAAGAAATTATTTTTGTATATCTGAGAAATCTTTTTTTTCGTATAGGCAATTCATTAACATTCCAGCAACAAAAATTTGTTCTGGAAATCCACTAGAGCGAGCTTCTAGTGTGCCCTACGTAATTAGCTTATGTAAATGATATTTGGTTTTAGTGTTAATTTCGCAAATAATGATCTCGTAAAGCAATAACCATTTTCGTTTAAAACTGTGTGAGCTTAAGTGAAATAAATGAGTACAGTATATACGGTAATCTTACGCTCTTCTGTCTCTATAAATAGTTGTGGTGAGTGGATTAGTTAGTAAAGTTTTCGGTAAATGAGTTAGAGCGTCAGTAGCAGACACCAGTTAATTAAAGCTCTGAACACGTTTTATAATGCCTGCTACTTCACATCATTGTTTATTAATGGCCACTTATATTTTACGACGACGGAGGAAAGGCGTTTATCTTGTCTTAATATCATTATTAACTTCATGGTAGTGGCCTCTCAATCTTTAATCATAATACAATGAATTGTTTTGTTTCAGATGACATGGAAGTGACCCAAGAGCCGGACTTTGATATTGGCGAGTTGAGCTCCACTGGACGCCAACTGGAAGTTTCTTTGGGTGGAGCTGTTCAGCTGGCATGTCCTACAGGTACTAAACAATATTTTCAATGTGAAAAACAGACTAAAGTTAATGTTTGTTTTACTAACTTGCCAAATAGCTTCACTGGAGAGCGCTGCTAATTGATTTGTAAATTATTTATGTTTAATCACTTAACTAAGTTTCAATAATGCAAAGTTCGCTTTAGTATTAGATTTAAATCGCTTGGGGCTTGGGCATTGTTCCAAATAAATAATAATTGTGAATGGAGCGATGTTGTTGTTGCACTAATTACGTAAACTGTTTGTTAGTTCATTTGTAATTTAGTTGCGATGGGGATGAAACTTAAAGCGAACGGTTGTGTTGCCATCATTCAACATTTTCGACTTAAAGTTCTTTTTTGGTAGAGAGAATTGAAGCTAAAATATTTGGCAGAAAATTTAGTTCTATTCCGATCTAAGCCATTAAATCTAATTCTACAAATTCAAAATAAGTTTGATCAACCGGGTAGGTAGATATTAAAGTGTTAAATAGATTCTTTGAAAATCTTCTATTTAGCGGTATCTCAAATAAAATTACTAGAAGTTTCTGCAGCAAACATTAAATCGTATGTCGCATCAGAATTTTCTTAGTTCGTTATCTGTATTTTCCTCTACATAATTGTGTTTGACAATACTGCTGCCTGATGAAATCTTAAAATGGAATGCAATCTGAGTCATCTGGCCCTAAAGCTTTTATATTCCATGATCAATAAATTCTGTGCCATATAGTACACAACTTGCCCCAGCGTTGTGCGCTTTTAAGAAAAACAATTTATATTTAAGCACAAGTGTTATTACGACTCTTTGTCTAGTACAGCAGCTATAAAATCAGACAATCTATGAACTAGTTCCATTATATACAGCAACAACCCAATATTATGTTGTGTATTTTTTAAGTTTTGGGTGTTCAATTAGCGTGACCGTGAAAATTGCTTAGGTACTGGTTTTGTTGTCTTAGTTGTGGTAATTAGTATGCAAACTCTCCCAGGGGCCTCACTTAATATCTGCTGCTCCGTGCACCGAAACAACAACCATCCAAAATAAACTACAAGTCCCAGATTATGTAGTTGGAATATAACAAAATATTTACACACAAAACTAATTCCATATGCATGGAAATAATTTGAGGGGAAAAATTGGCTCCCATAAACGAGTTTTCCCCATCTATAAGTTTATAGCAGTTGAACTAAGATTACCTCGGATCACATTCAATGCATTGCAGAACACTTTTGTTCTATTTTTTTATTTTTTCGTCGCGTCTGTCTACTTTAGTTTCGTGCTTTGGATTACGTTTCGTTTATACAACTTTTTGAATATCGAATAGCTTTGTTGTCAACTTTATTCAATATAAGCAGTAAAATTTATTCGCGCCGGTCTTCAAACCCAAAGTTCTGTGCAAAGTTTTTTACTGGGTTTTGGAAATAGCATAAAAATATAACGCTTGGTTTTATCCGCCACACCACACAAGACATTTTCCAAGCTACAAAACTTTCAACAGGGTTTTTTGCTATTGGTTGTAAAAGGCGATTTGTTTTCAGGTACTACAGGATGTTGGACCAGAGTTGAACCAGGCACTGGACGCTTGGAGCCAATGGGAGCTTCCCAAGAACTCAGGTTGGATAACGTTGTTTATCAGGAGGGTGGGGAATATCGATGTGTTGCACCTTATCGTGATGCAACTAGAAGAATCGACCTTATCAGAAATGCTCTTGCAATTCAAGTGGTTGTCACAGGTAAGAAATAAAGAGAAACCTTTAATTGTTTAATTTCCTCTAGTTTGGCCTTCACTTTTGTGTTCCAATTAAACCTTTGCTTTGGGGGATTTATCCCCTAATGAAATATTCAAATAGTTTCTGGGTTGAACTATTAAACATTTAAAAACAAGAGCAGCCTAAAATTAAATTAACGTCAAGCGTGTCACGAAGAAAATTCTATTCGTGTAACCTAATAACAATTGTTATGTGCATTGTGCGGTTTAAGTTCCAACACACACACACCAATGAAACCGAACTGAAAACAGCATGGAATTGTCAGTGTGGCCGAGCATTTGAATGTCCAGAGAAGTTGGTTTTGTTCAATTAATCTAATTAAAAGCGCTGGTGAATTGACGTCCGGGAAAACCGATGATTTGAGGGTGTTATTGAATAGTTGCGTTTTGGTTATGAGTAGTTTTGTTGTTCTTTTGAGGAATTAAAATTTGTTTTTCAAGAAATGATCATTAGTTTTTACACACAGAAAATAATAAATTGTTGTTACTACAACACTTATTTTTGTAAAGATTTTATAAGATATTTCTAAATTAATTTTTACATCCCAAGTTGCATCACACTTAGCAAATATTTATACGCTACTGGAACCAAACAGCAAACCAACCGAAAACTATTTCAAACAGTTTCCCCATGCAACTATTATCAAATATTTATCGCACAAGGACAAGATACTCTCAACTGAAACTTTTTGCAGCCCCATCCGCATTCCCACAAAACCGCATTCATCACCAGTTCAAAATAATTTCCGAACAAAACTAATACTTTACATCGAATTATTTTAAAGTGTCCCATATACGAGTAGTCAAAAGGATAAATACCTTGCGCCCTTATTGCGGTTCAACATTCCATACATTTCCAACTGAAATGGCGCAACTAAAGTCCAGTATTTAAATTAAGTTGCTGTGGCCATTTGCGAATGGAACACAATGGAATGTCGGCAATTAAACACATGCAGGTACACCCACAACATTTTTTTACACATTTAAAATAATAAATATTGAACAAAGGGCGAAGTGGCAAAAACATGCGGAAGCATACATGTGGAAGAATAAAGAGCGCACAGCACACAATAAAATTATGAAGTTCTCGTATATTCACCACCACGGGCGACGCTGGTCTAAATCAGAGACGTTTTGTTTTCAAACATCATGTTTAATTAACATTGGGCTTTTGTATAACAGCCTCAAGCGAAATTTCGTCTTTGTCAGCGTTCAAATAATATACCTATTTTGTGCGAATCTATTTTTTGTTATAGCCCAAATGGAACTCTGTTCGGGGACCATTATTCTTGTGAAAAATCGATTTAGACATAAGCAATTTCTACTAATAAATTTTATTTGAACAGCTTGTTAATGTATTTAGTGTGCCCTCGAGAAAAGACCCCTAAATTTTCCCATTTCCCTACGGGACCCACAGCATACAGTAACACGTAATGTTATTAGCAAGAAATTGTCAGGAAGTTGTATGTGAAGTTCCTGGTAAGTTCCTTGTAGAAGACCCACGATTATATTTTGTTAGATTTAATTATCTCAGGCACCGCGCGCGGTAATGACTAAAATTTACAAGTATTTTGGTCGTCTTTGACATAAAATGTATATTATTAATTTGTTATGCGTTTGATACCTTCAGGAAGTTGTTTGTATATTTTAAAGATTCCGAAAGTTGATGGGCAAGTTTTCCAAGTTGGTCTTGGCATGTTTTATGTATGAAGGTAAAAGATTTGCATGGAATTCTATTTACATTTACTAGGATTTTTTCCACAAATTCTTTTAAATTTGTGGCGGACTGACAGTTGAACTAAAAATTGAAAAGGGGTATTTGCTCATTGATTTTGTCCAACAATCATCAGATTTGATTAGAAAATTTACAAGTCAAATCTTAATAACTTTTTCCAGATGAAAAGGAGGATGGGTCAGCATAAAAATCTTTTGTTCACGCTTAGGTTTAAACAGAATGGTGAATCCGTTTCTTCATTTATTTATTGTAGAAATTTGTTCTCCAGAAAATATCAATAATTCCTCAGATGTTCACTAGTAAAAGAAAACTCTTAGTTCTTATGTAAATTTAAAAATTTATGAACAATTTTTAAAATTTTTAGATTTTGTAAAAGAAGCCACAGAAAAAAATTCTTATTTCGATTTTTAAATTTAAATATCGCAAATATTTCCCACTTTAGTAATAAGTGGAACAAGGATGAAGGATGTTGAAATTGCACTGAAGAGAGGTATGTGCGCCTATCAAAATTTCAAAGCTACCGCACCTGTGTGAAATTTTAATTCAACTTTTCCATTTCCGAAGCAGTTGCAATGACATTTTGTTGGTCACTCTCTTTTTATCAGTTTAATTATTTGTGGTGTTTCTGTTCGTTAAAAACAACTTTTTGTTATTCTAGAGTTCTGAGAAACGAATATAAAGGTTTTGATTATGTTCCTGAATGAAGTTAATTTGTTTCATTTCTTTTTAACTAAGTTCCAAAGGAATAACATCAAAAATTCCACATCATTTATATCCAAAACATTCCTATTAATATTTGTCACTACCGTCAAAACAACGTCCATCAAAACATGGAACAAATCTCCCAAATTAACTTTTTTTTTGTTGTACAATCAGTTCAATGTATAAATTTTATTTAGTCGGCTGCAGCCGAGCGCTCAGCAGCTCTGCATCAACATTTCCCTAACAGCCAATTTGGATTATCGCAAAAAGTAAATATTTTATGAAGTAACAATGCTTCTGTGCGATCGTATCAGACACTCTTTTATAAATAAAACGATTTGGCGGTTCAATAAATACAAAAGCGACCTACGTTTTATAGTTGGCAAGCCATCCAAGCCAGAAGAAGAGATAAGCTGAAAAGTTGGTCGACAATTGAAACGGCGTACTGGGGAAAACAACCCGACGTTTTCTATCTGAAAGTCGGTAAATCTTTTGCCCAAGTTTATATAGGCGCTCTGCGTCTAGATATGCGGGGGCGAAAAATGAACACACCCGAGAGAGGACTTTGGTCGAATGAAAATTAAAAGAGTAATGGACTAAATACGATGAAAATTAATTAAATTACGCGGGATATGTGACGTGGTTGTTTCCCCTTCCTGTATTTTTTTAATATGGGATTAGTTCTTTGTGTTGATGTGTGTGCAGATTAGATCCCCAGGGGGTAACAATCCTTTTTTGTATTTTAATTTTACCCAGCTTTCGCTGTTATTACTCTAATGAATAAGAAAAAACGTGGAAGTGAAGCAAACAATAATATTGCAGCAGGAAATCACTTTGCCGGATTAAATTAAAAGTCATTTTGTAGTGGAATGTGATTTTCTACATTTTTATTTTATTGAAAAACTAGTTGAATTAAAACGGGGAACTTGTGCTCGTACAAAACTAAAAGGGAAAAGTTTTATCATATAGTTTATTACTTTAGTTGATATCGAACTTCAGACGTTATTAAAGTTGACGTTCATTCGATTTATCTTTCCTTTTTTTCCATATTAATAAATCTACGTTCCCCGTGTATTTTCCTAGACATAAGCTCCCTATATCTGAGAATTATTAACGTAATTTTCCTTACGACTATCAGATAAATGCTAAATTACATTTTTATTTATGACTTGCCGGTTTTGAAGCTAACAAACACTCTTTGACCCAGATCTTATTGTCGTAACTAGATTACGTTAAATTTATAACCAACCAACAATAAAACACTTTTCCATGTTTTCCAACAAAAATATTCAACTGTACCTATGTAATAATCGTTTGGCTGGGCTACAACCATTTCGTCGAGTCACTAATTGGACCATTAAGTCCCAGACCGTCCAACGCCTTTGCCATGTTAAAACTGGTAAGGCAACGCGCGAATAATAGAAATTAAACATAATTTGAAGAACTGCAAGTGGCATATCTACTTGTCTCTCTGGCTTAAGTTCATCTGTGCTCATGCATCAAATTGAATTTACTTTTGTCTGGATAATGCTGAGCATTTTTTGCCGAATATTATATCGGTTTAATTAACAGTGAATTTGAGCTTTAAAGTATTGATTGTAATTGTGGCGTCTATTGTTTCATCAAGATTAATCTGTCTTTAACAGATAACAAATGACAAATAGTGGAATAACGTCGGGTTGTCGGTGTTGCAAATTTATCATTTTAATTGTTGTGATGTGTATTGCATTGTCTCGGTGTACAAGCGGCAAGGTGACAAGGATACGCTAATTAATATGATCATAGTTCAAATAACGCATGTGTGTGTGTGCGATATGTCAAATTTTATTCCCTGGCGTCCATCATCATGACCTCAATCCCATTGTTCAGTATAAATTCGGAAGCAAATGTTTCTTATCTTTCCTGCGGCAATACAATTACAGCACTATAAAAATTTTGATGGTCTCCAATGTAGTTTTATGGACATACGTAAAAATAAATTAAGACTAATGCAGATTCCTAAAGATCATCTTAATTCGAGGACTATCAGGAAAATCGTTAAATTCTCCAAACTGCCATTACAAACGTTGTTTAATTGCTTTGGAGTGAAACCGCCCACAGTTAAAAACGAAAAAACTGGAATGGTTTTCCAAGGATATCAATTAGTTTATATCCTGGAGGCGTATTGGGAGAAATTTACGTGGAAGATAGAGCCGAAATGTTTAATTACAAAAAATCGTTAAGGGAATTGGCATTTTTATGGCGATTTCTGTTTTTTGGGACAGTACGAGAGAATCCATATCAGTTAGTTTAAAAAAGGATAGTGTCCTTTATTTATGTTAAAAATTCCTTATAAAAAAAGTTACTTATTTAAATGTCATCATCACCTGACGCTTCACTTCCTATTGTAAATACAACATTCTCTTGCTCAAATTAGACAATTTTTGAGAATCATCGGAGTTATCAGATAAAGATTACTTTAACCCATAAAACTATGATTGTGCCTGGAAAGCAACTAAAGTAATTTAATTTATCGCAAATCCATTTTTAACTTACCCAGGATATTTTCCTGCGTTAAGAACACTATATTATCCGTTATCTTGTCCTGCCAAAAATGTTAAATGTATTTTCTATGGCCCCAAGAAAGTGTTGGCACATATATTACAAAGTCAACAATTTTTTCTATTTTCTGGCATTTTATCAATACAACCAAAGCGGGGGTCTCATAAAATCTCGTAAATCACAACAAAAAAGCCCCCTGGTTTTAAAACAAGCAGCGCGCGTCAAAAATCGGAAACTGCTAAAACCAGATAGTTCTCATATAACGTGGATCGATCGATATCCACAAAATAACTGTAGTTTAATGTCTGAACATCTGTCGAAGGTATAACCGAGGTAATGCGATAAAAGGACCCGGATTGGGGGATGATCTGTCCCATGAGACCCAACCAGTTACACCGCTCTTTGATCCATGGGCAACTTCTTTCGCCTTATGGGAAAAGCCAACCCAATAACACATACATATAGGAAGTTTTCTCCCGACTCTGCTACTAGTTATCTAATTCCGAACCAATTTAAGCGCTGTTGCTAAGATGTACAGCAGTGCAGGCGTTTTCAGGAAACAGTGCAAAAGGAATTTGATGTGGTCCCCAGATGGATGCTTTAATGATCTTTTATAAAATAAAACCGGCAAAGTGGTTGCAGTTTTAAAGAGGAAATAGAGATTTTTGTAAGTGTAATGTAATTTTGTCGGAAAGAGCTTTCCTTGGAGATGTGCGGATTAGGGATGGACAATTTTTCAAAGCGTCCACAAAATGTTGAGTTTGTGAAAGCAAACACATCGAAGTTGGGTGATTTTTCTGTCGCGTGCCACTCAATGAATCTGAAACAAAACCTCCTCATTTGGTTTAATGAGGCGCAACTCGTCAGGACTAATTAATTCTACATGGGGCTTTATACAGTACCAACAAAGATAATTTCCCTTTGTAATACTGCTAATAGTGTTGCAGTGACTATAATAATAGGGAGTATATCGATGACGATTGCCACATCCGCTGTAGAGAGTGCATTTTGACCCCTCACTCCCCCAATGGTGTACTATGTTCTGGCTTCCTATGGTCATAAACGGTGGCTAGTCTGCTGTGATAACAACCACCACACACATACTGCCAATGTTATATGGATATAAGCTGGACCACACTAAACACAAATTTACAGCACCGCCAGAATTATTAGTGCGATTATTGTTGTGGACAATTAATGACTCGAATATAGGTTCTTTAGGAGAATTATTCAGATTTTGTTGATAAAACGTTATGCTATGCAGATTTAGCTACATTATTATGTAAAATATCTGATGTGTCCAGCTCATGATTTTCTTATACGATACGAATATAGTTCTGATCTGATCCAATCCCTGATTAATTTACGAGATACAATTACTAATGTACGAAGATGCAACTGATGGCTGAGATATGTTCAAAAAATATTTGCTATTTATAAATTTGGTGAATGCGCCGGTATACAAACTATTTATTAGTAAAACTTTATCCTGAGATAAATGACGTTATCGTACAAACCATAATCTCTTTGTAAGCTCTACCCTCTAGATAAATCTGGTTATACAAATAATTTGCGATTATATTGCACATTTTTTGTCCCACATTTTAATAACAGCTTAGGTCAGTTGATAATAAATCGCCGTGCTTGTCACACACGGCTTATGTGGATGGACAATCTGGGCATATCCGGCTCTAGATTTTATGGTTTTGGTGCACGCTTGACGCACCCACGATAAACAATAGTCTGCCTCTATGGCATAACCGAACAATCCTGGTGGTTGTACCCCCAAGAGGGTGAGAGGGCACATCAGGGGAACGGGGTAACCTACTGGTAATATTTATATAATCCCATGCACAACACAGTCGCATTACATGCACTACATATGTCACGTTCCGCAAAGTTCCTACCGGATTAAATTACATGCAACCTACTTTCAGGATTATTTATCTGAAATTTAGCCACATAACTATTTTACTGGTGTGTTTTGCACATAGTTCACGTGCGAATGGTGATGGCGGCGGTAGCGTTTTCTGTGGGAGCGTATAGTGTGGGGGGTCGTATAACTTCTACTTTCCACTGGCTGCTAAATGGTTATGTTCGTTGGGGTAAAACTCATTTAAAGTTGCAAGGTTTGGATACATTGTTTTGAGAAGCTTTCGCAAGGGGAAAAGATGTATCGATGCTAGCAACATTAAATTTCACTAGACAATACAGTAACGTAATGTATTCTTTATATTACATTTTTTTTTATTAAATTAAATAGTACTAGTAAACGATAAAACATTTTATTAACATTCCCGTTTCTTTATACATTAAGAACAAATGGCATAATTTCTTCGTCTGCTTATAAACTGGTTATGGTTAGTAGGAAACGTAATTTATATCAAGACAAAGTTTATCGATGAAATTTTACAAAATCCCAGCGCATTCACCAAATTTATAAGTAACAACTTTTTATCTTGGATATATCTGCTTTTGAAGAAAATTCTGAAATCTGGTAAAACTACTACTTTTTTATGCTTATCCAATAAAACAAGCTGCTTTGGCATATTATATACCATCTTTAATGGGTGAAGAGACATAAAATAGCGTCAACACCGGCGCATCCACCAAAATTTAAATTTCCGCTGATTGTGTAGATAATATGTATGGTATGAGAAAACTTCCTAATAATTGAAACTACATTTTTATATGGAACACAGATTTAAGATTTACTATCATTCTTCTAAATTCTAGCATTAGTTTTCATACTTAATTTGTAATTTTTTATTATTAACTTACAGAAGCATACCTTCAAATCCACACTTCCTAAAAAGTATGTCAAAACAGTTTATAGTATGTCACTATAATTGAAAACGACTTATCATTATTGAAAATTGAAATATGTTGTGTATGGGGAACCACAGTACGGCCCCATACATAACAAGCATTAATGCAAATTTGATGCCTTATTTTTACGACTAAAATCTAAAGTAAACTGCTCCCTGGAGCTGAGATTAAATTAATAGCTTCATAAAATATGATTTTACGATAGAAGTCCTGTGCAAATCTGCACTGGGAACGTCTTCACGGAGTTTGCACTGTCTCTCTGTGCCTGGCAAGCAAAGAACTTTGTTTGCCTCGAATGGCCCCCATTTTCTACTTAACAGTTCTCCGTCTCGACGTTAGTTTGATGTTCGGATAAGATAAATTCCCCCACTACCACCACCACCACTGCCAACGCCAACAACTACAACTGGCCTATTTTCCATCTTAAGCCTATATTATTTATACACAGCAGTCAACGGTGATTTTACTGTGCCTTGTTTAATAAAATAATCATGAAAGTCGCTCTCAAAAGTGATTTGCAGACGCTTTCTCCAACAAATCATGTAAAACGCTCCTCCAAACTCCGCTATTATTATTTGATTTGGTTCTTTTCCATTTAGAAGTTGTCGCGCGTTGGAAGAAACTGAAACTCATCAACTGTGTTGTAATTGGGATGAGACGTGGCAATGGCAATTATTTCACCTGGGGTCGTGTGGGGAGAACGACGGAAAAAAAACGTGAAATTAGCTCGTCATTCGGCTAGCGCAGCAACAATATGGCGTTTCGATTAATATGGACTTTTCATTACAGCCGGATTACAGACGGTGTAATTTTTTCCAATGATTTCCCTTAGGGTCCTTCTCTAATATTATAAGGGAAATGAATTATAGTTAGAGGCAGTTTGTCAGGCACGTAAAGCCCATGAAAGGAATAACAATGTTTTTGTCGCATATCAAACTCCAAATATACGAGTATTTCCAATCCCTGTCCCTGTACTGGAAAAAGTTGGTAGTACTTGTTTTCTTGTTGATTTCAGCTGGATACGACAAAATTAACGCAATAAATAAACCAACCAACCAACATTATCGGAAAATCAGATAAAGATATTTTATACACTATACTTATAATAAATTGCTTGATTTATTATCGGGTAAATTTTCGATATCAAATCGTTAATCAATCCCTGTCACACAATATAATAAAAGCCCGGTTGTAATTCTATGCAAACATTATTTTTTTTAATGATTTTGAGGTGGGTGCTTTCCCGCCCGTCCTTTTGTCTTCATTCGTAGCATGATACTTGATTAGGGCTCATTAGGGGCGGTGTATTCTGGCAAAACGCTTCGTATAACACGTTTCGTTATACTCTTAAACATTTCTGAGTGTCATTAAGGTAGCGGCTCGTCTCTAATACAAATGTGCCAAGTAATTCAGCTACAAACAAGATACATAATAATTAGTTTAACGCGCGTGTAGCTTTTAGAAGGTTCCTAAACGGTTCTTATCTTTTTAGAGGACGCGCGCCTCTCATCTGAATATTAGGACATATCCACCTAAATTACGGTTGTTAAGGAAGCGATTTGGTGCTGTGGTTAAATTTTGTCTAAAATAGTTTGGAGGTCAGATTGATTGGATTTGATAAAATTATTTGTCAGGGGGTTGGGGTGTTGCGGGAAAATACATGGGTAAAAAACATGGTATTAAGCAAACAGGCAATAAATGACGCGTGTCTAAATAGACAATAAAATGTTTTGTACTGTAATTTTTAGGTTTATTATTTTATATCTCAAATATTCTGTATGTGTATTGAATTATTGAAACATTTTTAATTCGGTGCAATAAACTGGTAATCAATTAAGTTTGTTTCTATCTTATAATTTTAAGCTAAATATCTAACCCAATTTTCAATAACAACCAGCGATTTGCCATGAAATTATGGAACCTTAATCTCTTAATCCTCAACTGATTTTCTAAGTATTAAAACTATACCATATAATTTTTCAAAACCTAACCTCACGAATCACTAAATTCAATTATTCCAAACTTTTCAAATTCCCATCAACCGACAACCTTAACAATTTCATCACGACTGAAAATTATGATCCCCTGCCTGCCGTGCTAATTTAGTGTTTCACACGCGCCCTTTTTGAAGCGTAATTAAACAAAATCACCATATTATTATGTAGGAGTAGCTCACTTGTGGAAGAAGCGCAAATATTTATAATTCTCTGTGTGACTTCTTAGTTTAGTTCGTGTTTTGAGCCAGTGTTAACAATGACTGTTATACGTACGTGCAAGCTTATAATTCTCGGCAGGATCTCTCGTCCTGAAAGTTAGAGAGGACGCGTCCCGGGCCTGGAGCTTTCGCACTTTTGCCGGTAATGTCTGCAAACTTACCAGCCAGGGAATTGTCTTGGTTTATACGTGTGTTACTGTTTATTGCTACAGACCAGATAAAGCTACATTTTAATGAGTGGATATTACATTTTGTGACAATGTTACACTGGTGTTTGGATGTTACTTCCCTCTTTAATTAATATAATTAAAAAATAAATTTCTGAGGGGTGTTTGTTTTTGATTTGCGTAAAAGTGTTTGCGGATTTTATGCAGCATTCAAACAAAATGAAGTGTAAATATTCTTATTTGTTAACGGTAAACAGTCCAATGGAATGAAAAGGTTGTGTTTATCGTAAACATTGTGGTCAATTACTTTGGATGTGTAACTGCGTGGAAAGTCATAATTTTCGATTCAGTAAATGGCAGGAAAAAAGTTTACACGCCCTATTTGGGTCAGAAAGCAACAAACAAACAGATTTTTATTAAAATAAGTGCTTTTTTAAATGCAAATCCGCTCCAAGTTACAAATTTTTGTCCCAAAGTTAAATTAGGGGTGTGTACACTTTGGCTTCAAGCTAAATTGAAAAATCAGCTCCCTTAAGACACGCTAAATTTCCCTTGGTTATCGATTATACCCCCCGACACAGCAGCCCCTTCCTTTAAATAATCGTTTACCTAAATAAGGTGCATGTTCACTTTCATAATAACATTCATCTCTGCTCAGTACTATGTACTTATGGAATGGGGGTGGAACGGCGCTTAATACCATTAGATGAAGGCTTTGGGGCATGGAGGGTGTCACCCTATAGTAGACTCAGCTACAATTACAAGCCATTTACATATCAAAAGCGATCTTCAGTATTTCGAGCACATCGAACGTGTGTTGAGTATTGAGAAATGGGGTTTTGGGGGGTGCGACAGCAATCGCTACAGGAACCAGATAGAAGCAATATTTATACAAATTAGAACGGTTGTTATCTGTTGGAGCGCCAAGTGATTTGGCTTGGCAGATTTTTCTCGGAATAATCCACTTTAAATTGCGACAGGATTCACACTAATTCTACAAAGGATTTTAGACATTTTGTTTAAAGTGTTATCTTAATATTATAACCAATAATAGCGTTTTTATTTTATATTCATTAACTCCTCATTATTCCTTACAAATTCACCTATAAAAAAAACTGTTCGGAACATGACAATAAAACTGTTCACGTTAACACGAAAACCAACAAATGTCTTATCTTACAAAACCCCCAACCAATTCCCAACACTTACTATTTTATTCATCAACTGCCGACAAATTCTTTCATTTATATAAACCGACAAGTTTCGTGCACTGTGTAAAAAAGCAGTGATTTAACTAGTGGGACCCTCGTGCACACTGATTAGATATTTATTAACGCTTATTTATTGCCAAAAAGGGGAACCAGAATGTGCGTGATATTGCAACACACTGCCTGAAGAGCAAATGTTATCATCGAGAAAAGGGAGAAAGATTACAGTGTAAAACACAGGGGATGATTAACGGCATCGATACTGGATGAAGAGCTTAGCAATGTAAATAGGCAAGGGTTATGAATATTAATAGTCTTTCGATGCTGTGATGGGAAATGTTTTTTTTATTGTTGGTTAAGTGGAGAGGGGGTGAATGTAGGTATATACAGGATGGAGGAAAAATATGATGGTATAATATGAGGTTAGGCTAAGGCGAGTTTTGTGATGCATTCATTAAAAGTGAAAAGAAGGTCGAGTTTTCTTCATACTTTATGAATCAATAAATTATTACACACATGAACAATTCGGTTTTCTTTTCTTTTCATGAAAAACTCTCCGAGGAAACTTTTCTTTTATAATGGAAGGAAAGCTTTGTTTCCCCGATCTATAAAAGTGGTTATCTTTATTTAATAAACAATTTTTTTTATTTAGTTGAATAATAAAAATATAATTGAAGATACTGGTAACCCACTAATAAAAAATTCTAGTAGGTAATCCTTTCATTCTCCTACTCATTCCTATATAGATAATATTAAATTGTTATAAAATCCCAGACAACACAATGACGAGATAATTTAGATCCCAAACATCAGAAGCCGCCGGTATTACGGCACATTCACGAATGTCGAAATACATTTCACCTCAATAACCAATAACTGATGGGCATATTTTTCACTGTAGGTAATTGGAAACGACAGCAGTATCGAATTTCAGTCGATCAAAATGTCGAAAGCAATAAGCATTTAAATAAAACGAGAAAAAAAATCGACTGGAAATCCCTCAACAGCACTGTTGGGATGGGACGCAGAAGGGATGATGATGCCCTAGCCGATGTATTTTGACCATATATATCTTTGGCCCCGACACTGTGCTAACTCATCGTTGTTTACACCGTATGCCACTGTCAATATACCGTATGTTTATGCAATCATGGAAACGTAAACAAGGCAATGTCACCCGAGTGGCTTAGGCCACCATCAATTTGATGGTATTTACCAAATTAGTGTGTACAGCAAGTATTTGGGAGTTTGGTCAATGTAAGCGGAGGACATGTTTTATCTAGCTTTTATGCTTAGTAATTTATGAGGTTTTTTTGTTGGAGTTCTCTAATTACTATTAATGGGTTTTTGGAACAGCTCCACATTTAAATTGTAGAGAGTACAGCTCTCTGAGTAATATGTATTGAGGCAGATTTGCAGAAACTGCAGTTAAGGCTTAAGACTACGAAATTTAGATTTCGATAAAAAAAATTTCGTAGAAACACAAAATTTTTTACTAGGTACTTACATAAGTTTTGTAAGATTTTAATAAAATGTTATACAAAAATTTAAGTAGGTACTTTATATTTACTAAAACTAAGTTATAAAATCATTAATAAATCATTTTTACTATCTTTTACTGGAAACAAAATATAATGATACTTTTCTGGATTTTACGTATTTCATGGTATAAATTTTCGCCCAAAAAATGTGTAATAAATTTAGCCGTGGTTAAAAAATAATTGCACACATCCCGGTGTGATTTACCAGCTTAATAAAAATCACTAATTGCAATAAAAAATAAAATAAATAGCTCACTCCCCAACTGAAATCGTTATGAAACGGGGCGCCGCGCGCAATTTGCTGATATTCCAAAATGCATCAAGTGTAAAATTCAATTTCCAAATTACATTCACGTTAACATCCCAACGTTTAAAGCTCAGTTCAAGTCCCGCCATCAAAGTCGACATACCGGGATTACTTTAATTTTTTACAAAGGGGCGCTCAGGTGAAAGACAAGAAGCTAATGTTCCGCTTGGTGGCAAGGCAGCATCCCCATCCCCCTGAAGGATTTCTGGAGCTCCAGACTTTGAGAGAGGTGTTGTCCCGAGGGATGACAGCGTGAACGAGATCGGGGACAGAGAAATATCTCTCAGTAGACCTTCGAACTGACCAGCAACTCGAGGAAACTTATTTAACGCACACACGGCATTTACGCCGGTTTTTGCTCCTTGAATCTTGTTATGGAGCAATTTACCTTATTACAGGAGAACTCACTGAATTCCGGTGTTATTTCGAAGGGTTGAGGTTTCGAACCCGTCAGCAATCTTGTTTGGTTGCCAAGCCGTTTCTTATATTGTGGTTTTTACTGTGTAGTACAGTGGAAACTTAAACCTCAGTCGTTATGGCGTAAGGTTCAAACAAACATTTGAGGCGGGCACTTGTGAAAATTGCCTTGTAAGCACTTTGGCCGAATTGTCAAAAACACGCCACAACTTTAAATCTGATACAATTCATCAACTAATAACTATCTACAAGGATAATCGCACAAAGAACCGGAATAAAACCTCCACTATGAAATTGCAAATAATTAACAAACAGTAAATTTTCAGGCGCTTTCCTGAGCGAACCAAACGGCTCGTGTACACGATTTAACAAAGATGTTATTAAGAGATTAAATGTGAATTATGGTTTTTAACAAACAGTTTAATATCGAGGGTATATGGTGTGTGGAAAAGTGGGAAAGTGGGAAAATAACTGGGAATATTTTGTGTTAAACAAAAGAGTTTACCACAGGATTCGACATAGAGAATTGTAATAGCCCAGTGGCAAAAAGCCACCAGAGACTATTCGCTTTTGGAATATTAAACTGTTAAAGCTAAAAACATGAATGGCCGCACACAATGTGAATTATGTTTGTGGCGTGCATTATGGTATAAAAACCGCCGTGTCCTATATGATGTGAAATTTTAATTTTAATTGCTATGCGAGTACAATGGATGAAAATTTTCACTATACACATACCTAAACTACCATAGATATGTCATTATAATTGTGTAGTTTTTTTCCAAGGTACAGCAATCTGGCTTCAGATCGCATTGTAGTTGAGTGCCCTGTTTGGCAAAACTGGCAGATGTGCAAACGCAGCAGTGTCGTCTCCTGCCATTTATATTCCTATCACAGAGTAGTTAGGCGACCAAATCAAATCTAAATCCGCCAATCACTGTACGGGAATTTCAAACAATTTCTCTTGAGCTAAAAGTAGTTTTTCGTTTACTGGAGTTTTATGATATTGCGGATTTGCGCTGAGCTGCAATTACTTACCGAATAAATGTTTTCTTGAGTGACGTCTAGTGTAAAAATGTAAAACTTTTCCCTTAAACTCTTTTTTAAACAATTTGCCTCCACATGATTCCAAAATTTTCTGTTAACAATTTTGGGAAAGTGTAAGATTCAACCGGCGGTTACGAAACTATAACAGTACAATATTTTAAGCGAATTTTTGTCACAGTTTGAGCAGAGATACCAAAACTCAAAAATAAGCGCTTATGAAATCACACACGTGGAACTAATGTTAAGGTCATCATAACTAGCAGTTAAGGATAACTATCTATTGAAAAAGAGCCTAAATGTTTCCGACTTGAATTCAATTTTTCTCTAAATGTACACATTGTAGGTAAACCCAATTTGTGGTTACAAAAACAAATTACGCACTTCCCACACATAATTCCGTTTCGCCATTAATCCCCCCAAAATTCTGTAGGGTATTTGACGGGGTGCGAAGAAAGAACAACAGCAAAAAAACTCCAGCTCGACTAAATTGTGTGCAAAACGGTTGCCTCAAAGCGGAAAATGCGTTTCATAAGAATTGTCAACTGGAATTGTATTTGGCAATTTTTCGCCACAAAGCACGAGTAACGACAACTGTTTAAGTCCCGGGGAAACTTTTAAACCGACAACTCTGCAAACCGCTGTAGCATTTCATTTTACCGTTTTACAGGTCGGTTGCCGGCGCTCGTCGGACACACAGACAGAGCATACCCTGAAAATATCCTATTTGGCTGAAAGACCGGAAAGTTTAACTGCCAGTGCCTTTCCGACTATTTGGTTTATTCACCTCCGCATTATTGCTCCTAATTTTTTACAACCGGCGCCCCCGACACGTTTACTTTAATAGTTTAATTGTTATAGGTGGAAAAAACCTTGTGAATAAGTTAGCACCAGGCGGTTTGTTTGGAAATATTGTTGTTGAATTATTTATCTTCGTGTGGTGGTGGTGTGAGTCACCAGACCGCAATATTCCAATTAAGATGCAAATGCTCCGACGAATAATTAATTAACAAAAAACTTGATTATAGCCTTGCGTGAGTCGTGAACACCCAAAGAATAGTTAGTTCACTTCTCAACTTATCGGCAACTAATAATTCCGCTAATTGCCATATTCTGAAAATAATTAACAAAGCCGCGCCCTGAGTGCGCACACCTAATTGGACAAAGAACATTCTTCGCACTTTCTATTCTATTTCAGCGAATTGTTTATGAAGTTGCTTTAGCACATCAAATAATTGCGAAACGCTTAATAAAAGCCATTTTAATTAGGCATACGTATGCAAATTAACCGTGGAGCTACACACACACCTTTCATTTCAAAGACTACAAAATTGGTTTAATTCAGTATCTAGTAATGAATTTACTACCAGCCAGTTGGTGTATTTTCCTCAAGTAAATGTGGGCCTTCTTCCTTGGTGGGCTTCAACTTCTAATCGATTGTAAATTGAATTCTAATTATAGCCAGCTTTTGATAGAGCCACGTGAGTTGAGGGCTTAGCAACGACAGCTTCCACAAACAAAGATAATCAAAATAACGACTATCAGTCAAGATTTTTCGTGTTTTCGCATATAACATCGTTAAATTTAGTTTTGGCTTGATTGAAATTTCTGATTAATGACTAGTACGAGGAAACCTCAATAATTCCATTCACATTTCGTTAATTAAACGAGAATGTACGCGAATTTAATTATTAATAATTTAAATGTTGATGAATATACTGAATATAAAATACCAAATATCGCAGTTATACACAGAGATAATTTGGAAATTACTTGCTGAATTCACATTGCTAATTATCATTTTGCAATTAACGTGTGTGTATTAATATTGATACACAATAGTACAGATGTATATTATGCAAATTTATTTAATTAGCAATACGAGGAATAAATGATGGTGATGCGATATAATTGATTTACCATAGGAATTTGTATTAGAATAAGTAATTGATGACTAAACTAAATAAAAAAAGTACCTATCTATTTTTCTAAGAAATGCAGATGCAATCAATCAAAAGTCCTTGAATATAGTGAAAGAGATAAACTGATAAGTTTTATTTATCTAAAACGGATTCAAACAATTTTTCATCACAATTTTCGCTACTGAATTTGTGTTGACTAAAAAAAACAAATATATGCGTCAACTCTGGTAGTTGGACAAAAATGTTATTCCATATACCTACCTGTAGTCCCTTGTAAAGATAAAACAAAAACCATCAACCTAATTACAGTGGCTTATTGGTGATTCAGTTGCTGGAGGTTTTGTTCTGGTGGTGGCGAAGCCAATAATAAGCTCGTAATTTTCCGTTCACAATGCCATAACAATATCGCCGCTCTTTTGTACATTGTACCCACCTACAGTGACAAAATGATCAGATATGGCTGATGATGGTGTCGATGGTTGCCATATATCTGGTTGGTAATTTCCTCGCCTCTACCAGAGATAACTATCTGAAATAACATGCGATTCAGTTGTAATAAACAATAGTTGTTCGGTCGGTTTGTTCTCCTGGTCTAATTTCATCCCCAGGAGATATCATCCTACACGAGAGGACAATCGATGGGCACAAGTGGAACTCCTGGTTGCGATTTGCGATAACTATATATACGAATGCGACCGTTCTTAATAGAATGCTTTGCATGTTAAGCATCGCCCACGGGACTTAGTTTTATATGTAAAATGTACGAATGGCGCCGTCGCTGCTATCTTTGCCAGTCTTAACCCGAGCTCTATCCGGATTACCAAAAAGTGGAACTGGGGGACGGTGGTGTGGTTTATGGCGTTTGATAGCGCTGAATATTCACAGTGGTGGCTTGGCCTTATGCTCTTAATCTCCCACAGTTATTTCTATCTCACCTAGTTTAGTCCTTGATGCGCCAATTACGATTAATTTGTGAATGAACCAACATACCAAGTACCTTTATAAGTAAAGATTTTCCTTTCCCCGTCATCATCCACGCGTATTTTCTAATCAAATTTCGTCACGACTTTCCTTAAAATTGGCTAATGGTATTTTTAAATCTTGCCAGTTTTTTTCCACTGGCATTTCTCTCTTCCCCTAAATGTTCAGCTAGTTACGACAAATCTAATCACAAAAGGCTCGTGGAAAAAAATCGTACGCCAAGCTGAAGGGGGAATGGTTGTCAAGTGAGTTTTTTGTATGTTTCTCTTTTGATACTCCTCTAAATTATTCAAATCCGTAAAAGCGACGAGAGAACGAAAGCTGTTATGTATTATTATTAGATTATTTATCAAAAATGTAATCGATTGTAATTTCGTGTATAATTCACGGTTTTTTTTGTGGTACATTTTGTATACAATCTCAACAATTCTATGGGAGATATGAATACCAACACAGAAAAAAATTCTCTAATAGAAAAATAATTTCTTGAATAATATGTGTTATTTGAAGATGTTAATTATTTATTTAGGAACGTATTCTTGGTGGAAATATATTTATAAATTTTAAACAAGAAAAATTATATTTTGAGAATAAAATTAAAAATAATTTACGTAAATATGTTATAACTTTTTTTATTATTTTTGTATTCTCCAACGAAGAATTTGAATATTATTCATACCTAGAGCAATATTATTTAATATAAGAATTAAATTAGTTTTCATTTTAAGAAATATTGTATTTGAAAGGAAAAATCTCATTAATTTATGTTGAGATTTATTACTTTTAATTTAAATTAAAATAAAAAGTATTTACTGTAACAAGTAAAAGCAAATAAAAATATATTGTGTTATACTTATAAAAAATCTACATTTACCCAAATCAACAATAGATAATATAATTAGATCTAATCAGACATTGTTTCTATTCTGAAAAAAATAATTTTCTTGCTTTACAAATGCATTTATTTACGTACACATATAAAACATGCATTGTTTTTAGTAAAATAAATTTTATTTTCTTAAAGAGTAGACTTTTCTGTGTGTGTTTCTCAAAAAACCGTATTATAATATCAACTTTTAAACTAGATTTTCTGTAGCTTACTTTAAAAGTCGACTATCAAGAATAAACGTTTTCTAACCGTCCTGAACATAACTTTAATTTTTCGTAAAAATGTAATACCAAAGCACACACATTCACTGTGCAAAGGCAGATTGTTAAGGATTTACAATTATAATTCCCTTCTGTTTGTGCATTTTCCACTCCCATCGTTTGGATTCAAATCCCAAAAGTCGTAAATAAACAAGAATGCTGAGTGAATATACCACGACGCGGTTTTTCGTTCTTTGTAATTTAATATTCTTTCACATTTATCCCGAATATCTATTCGACTTTGCTATGTGATATGCGGCATAATTCGTTTATCATCATGCTCTATTTCATTATCCCTTTTTTATACTACCACGTGATTTATTTGAGCCTGCGGTATATATATAAAATTTAATTTGTTGGGGTTTATTTTATTTCCAGGTCGCCCGATGATCACACCAACCAATAAAAGTATAACGGCGGTGTATGGACAACCCTTAACACTCACAATGGAATTCTGTGCCAATCCTACTTACAATAAAGTGCTCTGGATCGCCAAAGACAGCAAAGTGTACACACCGGGGGATGCCGATAAAACCGTCATAGCTTATGGAATAACCGTAAGTTTGAAAATTGGCGAATGCGCCGGGAATAAACATTTTACAATTTTAGAATGCATCGGAGCCAAATTGCCACCAAGCTGTGCTGTTCCTGACAAAAGTGACCAACGTGGACATTGGCGAGTACACGTTTATTGTACGCTCGCCCAACGGCCTAGCGGAAGGAAATTTCCACGTCAACATGACGTATGCAAGCGGCTACAACGTCCAGGATATTAAATCGGCAGCTACCAACTCCCCGCATAATTTTACAGTAATTTATGTAAATGTGATGATTGTTTTAATATTATTATTATTAATGAATTGTTATTACTGACTGACCTAGGGTATTATCTAAATTTCACCAACCAGTATGTATAATATAAATTTGAATATTGTATACTCAGAATTCAAGGAAAATTCTAGCGCTAGCTGCTAGTGTTTTTCTTGACGGAATATTTATAAAAAAGTAATTTTAAATGTATAGTTTTCTATTGTTTTGCAACAAAAATAATATGTATAAATTTGTTAATAGACGGCGCTTAAATGTAAAGAAATAAATGTAAGGGATTATAAAATGATAATAAAAATATACGTCCAAGTGTTTACCATACTTATTTAATAAGTGCGCTACCCTAAAAAAGTATTGGTAAGTATCGTAAATTAACCGAATGATTTGGAAAAACCACAATGAAAATGAAATTCCTTAGAATGGCCTCAAAAATATCATAATATTGCTCAAGATTCCATAAAAATGTATCAATTTTTTACCACAAGAAAAAGTGTTCACTTTCTAAACCGAAAATATTTATAAAACCAGTAAAAAATCCACAAATTTGCTTAAAATAACTAAAATATTATATTTTAAAATCTGTTGTCATTTTTTCTGTGTGAACGTGGACAGCATATGATAATTGGCTATCCCTTCAGTATTTTCCAAAGATTAGAACTATATCTCATCGTATAAGAAAGGCATGAGGTGGACACATCAGATATTTTATTACTTTCTTATACGAAGTAATAAGAAAGTAAGTATAGTGATTTTTTTCGACTTCGAGATTTTGATGAATTTACACGTTTTGAGGGCCCCTGAATCCATTCTGACCATTTTCGCCATGATGTCTGTCTGTGTGTCTGTCTGTATCCACCATAACTCAAAAACAAGTTATCGGATTTGATTCAAATTTCATATTTAAGAGTTTGAACAAATTTGTGGGTTCCACATTAAATGTTTTTCATCTAGCACCAACACAAGTAGCATTTACCTGAAGACATTTTTAGGTTTTTTAGGAATATCTTGAAAAATAAACAATTTATGACATTTTTTTATTTTTTAATATTGATTTAGAATTAAATATTGAACAAGTATTGTTTGAACATTTTTTTGAAATTCCGTCAAAAAAATTTCAAAAAACGCGATATTCTTAAAACATTTATATTTCTCATAGTGAGAGTTGATCGTTGAATCCGACCGACAGTCTAGATAGATTAGTGACTAAAGGGAAAATAATTGTATAAGAAAGTCATGCGTTGGACACATCAGATATTTTTTAAATTTGAAAAAGCGTTCGTTGTATTGTGGGTTGCCTACAGTTCAGGTTATCACTATTTACACTATTTACAGTTATGTTTCGAATTTATCTATAAGAAAAATAATTTTTTCCTATTCTCTGAATACTGTACGAAAACCGACCAAACCCAAAATTTATAAACAATATTTAATGGAAAATTCACCCATTTTTCCTTCTTTTTGAATTTTGACAATTACAATTTTCCGCGCATGCGCCATAACATGACAACCAACCAAATTCAAGTAGAGAGGTTATCATTTTGATATTTTGAACTCAGTACTTTGAAAATGTTCGGTATATTCTCATCTATTAGTTGTATAGTACGTTTGGGGCCCCGAGAGTTTATCCGACAACGCTTCAAACTACCCCTAGTGAAATTTGTACATGACACAGTCGATGTATACAAAACTCGAACGAAAGCTGGAGTGAACAATGTCCGAGATATTTTATTCCGGGGCACCGTTATAGCACTTATAACTGCCCTACTTGTGTGGTTGTCCATTTTCATGTACATTGCGTTTTACTATGTATACGTCCCTACTATTTCCCACGAAAGACCAGTACATCTTAAGTTCAAGTAAGCGTTTAATTTCAGTTAGCCAAAAATGCAATTTTTTATTAATTGTAGGGCATGTGCAGATACTTATGATTGTAGTAGCCAGAAGGGTTTGTGTAGTTTTCCCTCGGCTCATGTCCAACTTACACATCGGCAGCAGTTATTGATGATGGGGCAGCCCTACAGGATTCATTTGGACTTGGAAATGCCTGAATCCCCCAAAAACAAGGAGCTAGGTATGTTTATGGTTTGTGCGGATTTTCGGGCAAAAGACGGGAAGCTACTGGCGAATTCCTGTCGGTCTACCATGCTCCACTACAAGAGCTTCCTCTTGGACACTTTGTACAAACTGGTGTTTAGTCCGTTTTTTGTGTTTGGGACCGCAGAGGAAAAACAAAATATTCATGTGGAGTTGTTTTCGGACTATGAGGAACAAGAAGTAGAAATGCATGGAAAATATTGATTGTGTACTAAGATAGTTTGGGTTTTAGAGCCAACCAGTTACGGATATTTTTATTGAAATCCAGTCGAAGCATATCGAAATTTATTCTGCAAAATTTTCGGTAAATGCTCGATTTTCGGGGCTGAGATACGTCATGTTTAATTGGCCCATTCTGTCTGCTGCGCTGGGTAAGTACTGTACCTTATCACTTGTTTAGAGTTTTTTTATTAATTGGGGTTAAAGATTATCGTATGCTCGAACTTTATTTTTCCTGATAATTATCGCTGACAAAATGATTTGTTTAAATTATCGATATTTTTAGGTATTACCGCAAATCTATTTTTCATTGCATTGGTGTGCATGATAAGCTGGTATCAAATTGTGCATTCTGAGGAGTACACCAGTTTTATGAAAAGCACCGAGGGAGATGGGGACAATCTTATAAAACTTAATGAAGTTGATGGTAAGTAATATTTATTTATTATTGCGGGTTGAGGCAACAATTAAATTTCTAGAGCATGATGATTGGAGTTTGGTTTTTCATTTAGATTAGACGCTTTCCTGTAATTTACCAAAAAAAGGCAATTGATCTAACAAAAACTTACGTGTTGGTTGTGGAAATAAGCCGTCATTTAAATAATGTCTAAGCCTTTTTTACATAGAATTTATGGATACTGACGCAATGTCGTTAATTGCGTTAGCGGGAACAATACCTTTCATACCAATGTACATCTTTTATGATGTTTTAACATATTGCAAATATCAATACCGTTATGTGACAAGTATTCCACGAAATATTCGTGATTATGGGTATAATTTAATGCCTGCGAATCCCCTGAAACGGTCGTGGAAGGAGCACAAAAGAAAGGAAATTAAATGTGGCAAATGCAATCGAATTGTTTGCGCTATCCATAGCCGAAGTGGCTGTGATGAATGCATGTCGAACAATAAATTATTGTTATTAACTTGATAGTAAAATAAATGCTTGTTTTAGTAAATTGTGGATTTTATTTAAGGACAATGCATGATAGTACAATGTAGTGGTTTGCGTAGTTGATAGAAAGCAAAATAATACAGTTCCCCTCGCTCCCTTCCAAGTACATTAGTTTTTATCAGTTCAACACAATGTTTACTATTAGAATTGTTGCTCAACCTAATCGCGTAGTTTATATTCTATTTTATGTGCCTAATTCTATTTTTTAGAATCCGATTCGTCTTATTCAGTTGATGATGATACTTCTTTAATAGAAAACACTCTTAGGCTGAGATGTCCAACAGATGGTAGAGATTATATTCAAGAGGTTACAGAAAATGTTGCGAATTGTTGAAGTGTGTTTATGATTTTTATAGTATAAGTTTTTATTGTTCCTTGTTTGCCATAAAATCATTTGATACTTAATGATTAATTTTACGTACATACAGTAATTTTTTAACCAAAGACGACTGCTTTTATCTTGTAATTTTTTATATATTTTTTATATACATATACGATGATGTAATTGAATGGTTCTTTTGTACAAATTTGTTATTTATTATTATTTTTATTACAAATTTACGAAGGTCCTGTAGTTGTAATCGTATTTTTCTTTCTGTAGTCATACAATGAATCCCATAACTGCAGTAACTTTTAGTCAAAATGGTACGAGTTTTATGATTAGTTTTTGGAAAAGTTTATGTAAAAAACAGTATTTGTAAAATATTGAGAAAAATATTGTTGCAACTACTTGGAAATGCAAAAAATTACAATCATAATAAATTTTTATGAATTGTTATTTGTTTTGCAAAATAAAATATTATATTAAATTCTAACTGTTTTATTTATAATTATAAATTATAATCCCCTTGTGGTATTTTTATTATAAACCAAGAATTTTTATAATTTCCTAGTACCTGGCAACCCAAAATACACTGTTTTTGTGGTTGCCTATATAAAATCATTAAACTTTGTTTACATTTGAAATTTTTTCTGCATGTCCACCTCTACTGTAAAAAAAACTATGACATCAATATATTAAAATTACGCTATAAAAGCAACACAACTAAATTAAAATTGCATACGAAATTTGAACTCGTTGTTCCAGACATAACCTACAAAATTAATTGTCAAGCAGCAAAGAATATTCCTGCAGCTTTTGTAAGTGTTTTCAACTCTGAAAAAAAACTAGGCTAATTACCTGGTGATTACCGTTTAGCTTTCTTTGACCTACTTTTGTAATTAGTCACATCAAACGACGAATCTAACACAAAATATGGCATCCTCCCAAGACATCTACAAGAAGCAAAAAACTTGCATGCAAATTGCAACTAATGTAACCGAACAGAAACATCATGTATCCAGGGCGAAACGTGGACAAATCCTTGGTCATCTCCGTGGTTTCCGTGGTTGTACTGTGTGGTTCACCGGCCTGTCGGGCGCTGGTAAAACCTCCATAGCCTTCGAGCTGGAAGCCTATTTGGTGTCACATGGGATCCCTGCTTATGGCTTAGACGGCGACAACATGCGGACTGGTTTAAACAAAGATTTAGGTTTCAGCAAGCAAGACCGCGAGGAGAACATTAGAAGAGTGGCCGAGGTGGCGAAACTATTCGCAGATGCTGGTCAAGTTTGCTTGTGTAGTTTTGTATCGCCGTTTGCCGAGGACAGAGATGTGGCTAGAAGAATACATCGGGATAGTGATTTGCCGTTTTTCGAGGTGTTTATTGACACGCCGTTGGATGTATGTGAACAGCGGGATACGAAGGGGTTGTACCAGAAGGCTAGGCAAGGGGTAATCAAGGGTTTTACGGGGATAGATCAGCCGTATGAGACGCCTGAACATCCGGAGTTGGTTGTGAAGACGATTGATCATACAATTGAAGAGTCCACGTTGCAAGTTGTGGAGTTGCTGCAGGAGAATGGGATCATTCCCTTTGTGCAGGAGGCTGATGACGAGAAAGTTCAGGAGTTGTTTGTGCCGTTGCATCGGTTGGCAGCTGCGATGGAAGAGGCTGCTTCGTTGCCCCAGTTACATATTACAGAATTGGATTTACAGTGGTTACAAGTGAGTACCTAATCGGAATACTTATAGTTAAATTGTTGTCCAATTAATCATTCTTCAATGTAGGCAGGTTGATTGATAATGATGGATAACGCCAATTAAGCTTTTTTTAATGTTTAAGCTTTCTTAATATTTATACTTTACCTACATCAATATAGTTTGGTTTAATTAAAAAAAAATAACGTCACAACAAGTTTTTCTATTTTTTTAATTCGTAATTATTTTATGCTATTAAATGAGCACTTTCACATATACAGGCTTCGCATAATTCTATAATTATTTAAAACATGTTTTAGTATAAATCGGCGTTTATGACACTTCATAAATCACACTAACTAATATAAGCAGTTAAGATACAAAAATAAAGAACAATGTTATCAGATGTATTTTATTTTAAAAACATTTGGATAAGTATTAATTTAATGCAAGACGCAAAAATATTATCGTATATTTAGAATTAAATTTAATAAATTCTACGTACACAGAAATAACTCTTTTTTTTATTCTTGTTAATTTTAAGTAAACAGTTATAAAATTATTATTTTTAGTTTGTTTTTTACAAATCGCATGAGGATTTCTGTTATCGTGTAAATAACTCGTCTATTAAGCACCTGTAAGTATTATAATATTATAAAGAAATAAAATTTGTATTACAAAACAAAAAAATAAAACTACGAGGAAAAACTTAAATGCAAAAAACTGAATCTAAAGCAGAAGTTTTAATTTTTGAAATAATGTTTGCTGTATGTACCAAAAATCTTCGCTTTTTATCACTTTCCTAATATTTATAGATTTTGAGTGAAGGATGGGCCTATCCACTCAAAGGATTCATGCGAGAAGACCAGCTGCTTCAAACCCTGCACTTCAACTGCTTGCTCAAAGACGACAACTGCGTGAACCAGAGCATTCCCATCGTCTTGCCATTGTCCACCCTTGACAAAAACCGATTACTGGACACTTCAGCCATTGCATTGCATTTTAACGACACTTGCTATGCTATCCTACGCAAACCAGAGTTTTATTTTCATCGGAAAGAGGAACGAGTAGCAAGACAATTTGGCACCACTAACAAAGATCACCCTTATATTAAAATGGTATATGAATCTGGTGATTGGTTAGTTGGGGGTGAGTTGGAAGTTATCAAAAAAGTGCTATGGTATGATGGTTTGGATAAATATCGATTAACGCCGAATGAGTTGAGGAAGAAATTTAAGCAGATTGGAGCCGACGCAGTTTTCGCTTTTCAGCTGAGGAATCCCATCCATAATGGACATGCACTGTTGATGACGGACACTAGAAAGCAGTTGCAAGAGCGCGGTTACAGGAAACCAGTTTTGCTCCTACATCCTCTTGGTAATCTCAAAAAAACATTTCAGCTAACTCGGGTTTAATTTTTATTTTTTCAGGCGGTTGGATTAAAGACGATGACGTTCCTCTTCCAACCCGAATCCTGCAACACCAAGCAGTATTAGACGAAGGACTCCTCGATCGTAGTTCTACAATTCTAGCTATATTTCCCAGTCCAATGATGTATGCCGGTCCAACTGAGGTGCAATGGCATGCTAAAGCTCGAATGAACGCCGGTGCTAATTTTTATATCGTTGGTCGCGATCCGGCAGGTGTGCCTCATCCAGAAGGAAAAGAGGCAACGCCAGATGGTAATTTATACGACGTAATGCATGGTGGACGTGTGTTGAAAATGGCACCTGGCTTGAATAATCTCGAAATAATTCCGTTTCGTGTAGCAGCTTATGATGCTACGCATAGGAAGATGGCATTTTTTGATCCAGCGAGAAAGGATGAGTTTGAGTTCATTTCTGGTACAAAAATGCGAAGTTTGGCTAGAAGTGGGGACTATCCACCTGATGGGTTTATGGCGCCTAAAGCCTGGGAGGTGCTGGCAGGATACTACGAATCTTTAGGGAAAAAATATTAGAGCATATATGAAAATGTTACTTATACCAATTTAATGATATATCACTTTTTTTCCTACATATCAAACGCTTTTCATGTGCAATTATGAAAAATAACATTTATTTTTATCGTATATATTTTGTTAACATGATTATGCCTTAATCTATATAAATGTACATATTGGCATTTTTAATAATTTTATTTTATTATCTACAATAACGTATTAATTCGGTTGTAACCATTCCAACTATTTCTTATATACAATGTGTTGTGTTTTAAATATATTTTATTTTCAAGAGTTGTTTTTTTATTATCATGTCTATGTAAATTACATATTAGAATTTAATTTATTTAAAAATTCTAAAATACAAAATTTTGAAAATTACTACAGCATCATAACAACAGATGACAGCACTGTCGATCTCAAAATAAAAGCTACCTGTAATTATTTCTGAATTTCTGTACCAGATGGCAGTTGAATCAGCAGACATAACCTCAAAAACAGTTTTAAACTTTCACTGTCACTCAATCAAGATGAATATGTTCTTGAATGATAAATATTATTATGGTGCTTGTTTGTCCTTAGCTGTTGCTTCAGCTTATGCATGGAAGAAAGTGCTCGACAATACTGATTGTCAAAAATATGAAATACAGATAGATCATCACAACAAACACAACTGTGTGGTTATGTACTGTCCGGAACGAGGAATGTTTGGTTGGCCCCCCAATGAGAAAAGCCGTAAAATAGTTTCTATAAAAGGTTTGGGCGACTTGTACGAACCCATATTATATTTTATTAACTCAGCCGAAAAAACACTGGATGTAAGTGTGATGATATTAACTGTGCATCCGATAATTTTGGCTTTACAAGCCGCTGCAGTTAGAGGTGTAAAGGTGAGAATAGTTTTGGATGGCGCTCACTGCTCTGCCGACGAGAGGAAAAATAGTCTGATTGTTCAACTTCAAGTATCGGGTAACATTCATGAACTTGTAGTACTGAAACACAAATTTAACGAATGTTTTGTTTTTTAGGAGCACCAATAATATTTTTTAATAACTTAGTTGATCATATGATGCACCACAAATATATGCTAAAAGATTACAACCAGAAGTCTGGTGGTTATGCGTTGATGTGTTCGTTAAATTTTACAGTGTCTGCGTTTACTGGAAACTACGAAAATATAATACTTACCTCACAAAAGACTGTCTCCGATGCCCTACATGAAAATTTTGAGGAAATCTGGGAATACATTAAAAATCAAAATAAAGTGACGTGATAATTCCATAAGTTGAAAAAGAGAGTACAAATCAAAAAAAACCGAAGTTATTTTATTGAAATTAAAAATTAATTTGAATAATGTGATAAAATTTTAGAATAATAATCAATTTAAGCAAAAAATTTCTTTTTATTTCTTTGATGTTGTATACCCCCCTGTATATTTAGAAGAAGAAGTAGTAGTAGTAGTTCAAATAACAGTAGTTCCAATGTAACTACTCCAACTGTCTCGGTCTCTTGATGGATTTGGTCTTGTTGACCCGGCATTAATTTTTGCTGTGCAATAATAATTTTATACGCAACTGTAGGATTAACAACTATTTAATTTAGATAGTTATTGAAAATGGCTGGAAACTTCTGGCAAAGCTCTCATCAGTAAGTAACTAATGTATAAATACTAAATTTGCTGGACCAAATCTTATTGAAATTATCTAGGTTAGATTAGCATACGTTTTAACAAATACGTTCTAATTTCAGTCAACAATGGCTGTTAGATAAGCAGGATTTAATCAGGGAAAGGCAACATGACCTGGGGCTCCTCACCGAGGATGAATATCAGAAAATCTTCATATTTTTCTCCAGTGGTAAATGAGGTTCATCTGAATTGATTAGTAGCCAGCTCATTTTGGTTTTTTTAGTTATTCAAACACTTGGTGAACAACTCAAGCTTAGACAACAAGTTATAGCGACTGCAACTGTATACTTTAAGCGATTTTATGCTAGGAACTCGTTGAAGTGCATAGATCCACTACTGTTGGCTCCTACATGCATATTTTTGGCGTCCAAAGTGGAGGAGTTTGGTGTTATATCGAATTCAAGGCTGATAACGACTTGTCAGACTGTCAGTAAGTAAAATCCGCCGCTAAACTAATTCTGCAGGTAGATTTACTGTAATTTGTTTGTAGTTAAAAATAAATTCAGCTACGCTTACACTCAAGAATTTCCATATCGTACAAATCACATACTGGAATGTGAGTTCTATCTTCTAGAAAATCTTGATTGTTGCTTAATTGTCTACCAACCGTATCGTCCCCTTCTGCAGTTGGTTCAAGATATTGGCCACGAGGAACAACTGCTAACATTGGCATGGCGTATTGTTAACGACTCTCTTCGAACTGATGTCTCTTTGTTGTATCCGCCGTATCAAATTGCTATAGGTTGTTTGCAAATAGCTTGCGTTATTCTGCAAAAGGACCATAAGGCTTGGTTTGCTGAGTTGAATGTTGATATAGAAAAAATCCAGGAGATAGCTAGATATATTATAAATTTGTTTGAAATGTGGAAGACTTATGATGAGAAGAATGAGATACAGGGCCTGCTTGCCAAGATGCCTAAACCAAAGCCGGCGCCCCAAAGATAGAAACAGGCAAAACGACGACTGTTAGGAACACACAAGTATTACAAACATACGCTTAGAAATTTTTTTATTAGAGTAAACTCAGAAATAAATCGTTGATCTTGCTGTGATTGATCAAGTTTAGTGTGGTACAATTTCGTGGTAATTATTTTCATTAATTATATGTAATATATCAAATAAAAACAAATGAGTAATATAATTTAATGTCTTTCTATTCTACAGTTTTTTACATCACTTAGGTTTTTGAGAACCTTGTGCAGGCAACAAATTATGCCGCCGCATATTATTTATAACACCATCTAACGACGTGGTTTTCTTTTTGGCACTTCCTTTCAATGTTTCCTCGCCTTTATTACGGATCTTCAACTTGGGTGCAGTCATTTCATCCATGAAATCAAAATCTGATTTATCTTCTTCCCTACGGAACAAACCACGAAACTAACAGAAATTCCAAAAGTGAAACACTTGATTTACTGTTTAGAGTCAGTCTCTTCTTCGGGTTCCTCCTGAAATTCTGGTGAGGGCGATCTGTAGCCAGGACATTTCCATTTTAGTTCTGGTATTTCGTCTTTGTCTAAAATGCTGTATAGACGATGGATTTCTTCTGGGTCCGGTTCCCATTGTCCATTTACCTGCTTCAATTCATCATCTGAACATTCTACGCACCAGTCGTCTTCCATTATTGGAAATTGTTGCGGAGTTAACCTAAAATGTTAATTTGCCTGTATTGAAGCACATACACAACAGTGAAGTTAGCGGTTTGGCGTGCGCTGGCGACAGAACATCTTAAGAGGGGTTTGATTTTGAAAAATGTAATGGTGGTTGCCTATGTTAGAATTTTGGTAATTTAGTAAAATAAATACTTAAAGCAAGGTAAATAAATTGAAACAACATTGACTTTATTTAATTATGTAACTACATTGATTTGTGCCGTTATTATAAAGACGAGGAAAAATCTTATAAGCTAATATAATACTGTTATAGGCCGATGTCATATTTTTTATAAATACATACAATAATTTATTTTATGATTTAATAATTAACATTATAGAAATTTCTTTGAAAAAGGCAAACACTCTTAAATCCTTTATAATGCATGCTAAACGAACGACTATGAGTATTGATATATTTTAGTTTATTTCGGGATAAATCTGCCTCAACAGATTAATTATTATTTTATTACAAATAGAAAAATTATTGCGCGTTCACTGTGATTTTTTGATGAATCATCTTCAAAAAACAACAATTTTGATTTTCTATTTAACTACTAATGGTACTAATGTAATCTTGCCGTAACTCTCGCATTTCTGTGCAGGATTCTGAATTAAGTAGCGGAATACTATCAGAAGAGCCACGCCTGGACAAACAAACCGCAGTACTGTTGGAGGACATAGTTTTTTCATGTTCATTTTTCACGCTTTCAATGATTTCTGAAATCGTCGTATTGATAGTTGGAAGAAACGATTTTGTTTTTACAAATATATACCAATTCTGCAAAAAAATGTACAGTTTAAGATTTTTGGGACAAATTTCTACTTACCAATATACAAGAAGTAATCGCGTAAATAATTGACATGCTATTGCTATCGTTAACATTTTCTAGTGCTAGCACAACGATGAACCAAACAATATCGTAGCCAGTTTGGACTACACATAATAATTTTAAGCAAGTTTTCGACTCCCTCAAACTGATTATTTCCGCATCCACTGTGCAATCCTGTTTCTTGTCATTTAATATCTCCAGTTCGTTGCGCAAAGCATTTAGCGATTCAGCTGAACTGTTAAACTCCAGTTTAGACAATTCCATGTTGATTTTCCTAATGCCATTTAAGGAATAAATGGTCGTGAGGATTATCAGCACGGAAACAGGCAACATGTAGTTTAAAATCATGCCTTTTTGTACTGAAATAAAGCAGAAGCGCTTTGTTTCGTAACTGTGCGGAGTGATCAAATAGGAAATCTGAAATAAAAATAATTTTTCTGTTGGTTTGTTACAATAAATTTACCAATTTACCAGTGAGAAAAGTAAAGGTGTTCCATAGGCTATCAGCGTAAAATATTTAATTTTTACCGGGCCTGAATTTGAAAAACGCTTATAAATATAATAACAGTACAAAAACATCCAAATAGCAGTTAGGAGATGTAAATAGTGTAAAACTAGCGACATTATCAAGCATTTTACACTACTTTTAGTTGCCTGCAAATTTAAGTTTCTCCCTATAAAAAATTTCAAAAAAAAATCAAAAATACTTACATACACCCCCAACATAAACAATAAATTTGAGACGCAAAACGAGCACATCAAATGAAAGAAAATATGTTTCATGTCCTTTTTTCCATTCAAATTTTTCTTAAGCAAAACACAGAAAATTGTCAATAGTTGGGCGGCACAGCTAAGCACACTTCCAATAATGATAATCTCTGGTCCGTAACTTCCACCATTGCGATTATGCGACCCATAATAAACGTACATAATATTATCAATAAAATCGTGGTCTCGCAAATCGCTATCAGCTAAAGAATCATCCGGCAGCTCAATTTGGGGCAGAACATCAACAGTGTACTTCGAGTCCAAACTATCAGGATTTGGAAGAATCAGGGAATCCGACCGGAATTCTATATTAACAGTGTTATTGTTTGTTATCTCATAGTCATAATTTAGATAATAGTCCTCGTCTGTTGTGCGTTTATTTGTGGTGTTTGTTTTTAAAGTATTGAAAGCTGAAATTGATTGTTTTATTCGTGGATTGTGTTTTATATTTAAAGAAACTCACCACAAACGTAACAGAAAACATAACAAGAAACCATCAAACGAAAACTGTGCATTGTTCTAAATTATCTAAACATAAACAGAACTGAGATTTTCCTAAATTCATCCATTGGGATGCTGCAGATTTGACCAGGTAACTAAAGCAATTTAACTGGATTTAGTTGTGGTGATAAATTATTTGGGCAACTGCTACGAAAAGGGTAAGTGGTCATCCAGCACAACTTTGGGTTTAACTTATTCTAATTTAAACCCCGTGTATTTGGCTGAGCTGCCGGAAAAGCGCACGCGCCTTTTTTCCGATCGATGCAGCTAAAATGCCACTGAATTCAAAATTTCCAAGCCAAATATGTAGGGACTTTTGTAAATGTAATAAAAAAAATATTGGGGAAAAATATGCTTATTTATTTCTATCATAATACGTTACACTTTGTCTCACAGAGTCGCTAATATAAACTTAATTTCTAAGAAAATATCCTCGGTCAAAATGAATTTTATTAAAATGTCCTTATTTCCCCAAAAAATATTTTATACAAATTAAAAACAACTAATCGACGACATTGATTAAAGTACAATTAAACTAATATTGTTGTGTTTGTGTATGAAAATTAATATTTTTTGTTTGATATTTACGTCCTAGTTTCGGACTGAATAAAATTCATTTTGTGTCCTATATTAAAAAAAATATCTTTACTGCAATAAAAATTTATATACAACATGTAAAATATTACCGCAAAAACTAACAAGACATTTCCTGCTTAAAACAACGAACATATTTGCCTAAAATATAGAAAATGGGAAAATAAATAAGTTTTTTGTAGGAAAAAGCAGTAAAACAAAGGAAACTTAACAGTACCTATATATACACTCCGCAATTACTCAGACACCAAAGCCAAAACAGCAACATTGCACATATTTGCGATAATATTTTACCTCTTATCCTTCACATATAATTACTTAATTTTTTTGTTTTTTTATTTTTTTGGAATATTTTTTATTATACGTACGTGACGACAGTCAACTGAGGGTTGGTACAGCCACCCATTTGTTTGACCTAAAAACAAACTAGGCAATATTCCCAGTGAGGTATCCTTTTGATAGTTACCCAAAAACTGCTTCACAAAACAACAACCACATGATAGAGTTTAATTTAAAAATAAAATTTACTTTGAATAATTTACAAAGGTAAAATAACCACTTTGGTGTAAATCTATCAAAAGCCTGCCGCACTGTGGTGTTAAGCTATGAAACCACTTTAGAGCTCCCTCAAAAAAACACCGAAAATTCAAGTCTTACATTTTAAACAAAGAGATCGGATATCCTAGTTGCACCCAACTGGACATCAAGTACAAAGTGCCTCCTGCTTAGAAGGTTGTGGGGAGGTCGACGATGTTACAGTATTGTTTGTCTCTTCCGACAAACTAATATTGCTATTGGAATCGTCATTGCAGTGGATTGTTGCGGAATTATTTGAGCTGTCATCAAACTAGAGCACAAAACTTTTTAGCTGAAGCTACCGTTAGTTTTAATCCAGGAAGACAACTTACACTAGGTGTAGCATCCTCTGACAACCTCGGTTTCTTCATGGGCGCATCACCGTCACCCTCACCAGAAGAAACTCTCTTCCTATTAGTAGTAGTACCATTTTGTGATTTATTATTAATATTATTAGCCATCAATTTTCGTTCACGTTTGATCACACTTGGAGACAAATACTGTGTTAGTTGTTTTCGTTTTACATGTCTAGCTTCCAATTTCATCCCTTCTCTTAAAATTTTACAGTTAATTGCGTGTTTGTTAATTGTTTGGGTGAATAATTGAATATCATTAGTTAAGTCGACGTTCACATTCCCTCCTTCTTGTGCCTTGAACTCCAAACCGATGAACCACATAGAGCAATGTTGATTAGGCTGGGATTGTGACTCTAACTGCGGAAAACTCTCTGTGTTTATATGCGCTAATTTAACAAATGTATTATTTTCTATTTTAGCTGTAATAAAAAACAAACAGTTAAGTTAAAAATCTCATTTTAAAAATTAATATTTTGTGCTTTACCTAAAAGATATCTTATTTTGCTCTCAACGAGACCGGACCATTCCAAGTGTGCCTCCGGCGTTGCAGCACTTACAAGTAGTACAAGAAAATGTTTATACTTCAAGAAAAACGGCGCTCTTTCAAAAAATTTGTCCCAACTTGATTTACCCAACAAAACACCCTTGGTAACTTCCAAACCATTAGCAAACTCATCCATCATTATAGTACGACTTGATAATAACACATTAAAAGTCGAATTTTGTTGGGGATATGCTGGTGTTATTATAGGCATTAAATGTTGTCTATCACCGGGAATAACCTTAAATAAAACAGAATTTTAGAAAATGTATTACATAATAAATTGTTGATAAACATTTATTTAGTAGTTTGCAAATAAGTAATTGAGTAGTATATTATATAATCTAAAATCACAGAAAATGCATTATTTATAACGATATATTCTCGCTCCAAAACATTGGTTTAAATGCATAAAAAACATGAAAGTATACAACTATGTACTTACCCTAGGATCCCAAACTGGGAAACCGTATTCCACAATTGATGGCTGTTTCAACAAGACTGGCTGTGGCCAAGGCCATTTGGAGAATATCAAGAAAAACTTATGAACTAACAGGGAGGGTACAGCTTTAGGATACAATTGGCATGTTCTGGCGACTAACATCGCCCAGGAAACACCCCCCAGGAATGCCAGGACATTACTATACAGACCACGTTCTGCGAAAAAAAAGTAAGTTCTAATAAATCCAGAAATTCATCTACAGCAGCCAAATTTAGCTGCGAACATCAGACTTATCCATAACAAAAAGATCTAATACAAAATCCTTTACACAACAAGATTGCTCGATTCCATATATGAGTAGGACATCAAACAGTTTAAAGTCGATGGAAAACTTCTTGCATTTACAATTATAACAAAAAATCAACTTACGTTTGGCCCAGACTTTGATGGCCCTGAGGGCCAATCTAAAATGTTCTATATTGGGAACTAATCGTAGAATCTCATCGGTAACCCGACAACCATTCAAACTGCGAACACATTTAGGATCTAGATTCTTCAATAGACTATCATCCCTCAAATCCATGGTTGGTGGGATTTCCTTTAAGTTTAACCGTGCAAAAAGCATATCCACCTCGATATCCTCAAACTTCATTTTTATCACTGGTACGAATGCTTCTTCCACAGCTCGCAAATCGGAGACTTCTGGTTGTTGCTTAAGTAGTTCGTAAAACGATGAAAAAAAGTCTATGCGAAAGATGTGGCGAGGAACCACACACAACGCATCTATATCAGCACCTTTATTGTGTACCTGCAAATGAAATTATTGCAATTTGTTCATTTAAACACTAGATTCTAGATTATTTACCCCTAGTCTGTAACTGCCGAATGTGTGGATTTTCCCACCGACATTTGCTGCCATACTTTCCGGCATATTCTTCCTGAGCGAAACGTCTTTCACCCATTGCTTGACTAATGAATTTAATTTGCCTAAAATCAGCATGCGGTGATTGAGTTGCTCATCCGTTTCGTACACATCAAAAGGTTTTAGGGCCTCCTCGAGCTCTCTAGTCTTAATTATCTCAAGTTCTTGAGGCTCAGCAGTTGAAATGGCTGAGGTCATTCCATACATCCTTACATCTGCTTGGTTGACACTGTTCCTTTCAGTTTGGTTGATACTGTTCCTTTCAGGTTTGTTGACAGTGTTCCCCTCGTTCTGGTTGTCATTATTTCTCTCTGGCAGATTGTCGTTCTTCCACATGGTTCCCCGTCCGTTACTGTTTTAGTAAAATAAATTATTTTTATGTACACGTGGGCATAAATACGCTGGAAATGACTTCCAATTTCTGCGTGTACAAACAAAGCTGAATTTGTTGTTGGTTTATAAATACAATTAAAAAAAAACTTTTGTAATTTAAACAAAACAAACCTAGCCTTACACTTGAGGTCAAAATAATGTAACTCCTTGCCACAAATCGGTTGAAATTTAACTTAACTCGCGCATTAGATTTAATGATGATCACTTAACACTGTTACTAATAATATTAGTTGCATATTATCTCTTTTGTACAAAAAAAAACATTACAAAATAATGATAACGTGTTTCAAGATTAATACCACTTTTGACAATGATCAAAACTGCACAAGATGACTTTAATCAGTAACAAACATTAGTTGGTGCTGCCACAAAAACAAACACAAAATTACTGCGCGTCTTCAGAACATATTGAAGTTATTCTCAGCATTTAATAATTTTGAAACTTTCTAATAATATTTAATATTTAAAACTGTGTATTTATATCCAAACTACGTTTAAACAGTATTCTAATTAAGTCATTCATATCGTTTTGAAAATTATGTATCTTTTTATACTAGTGGCAACACTGAATAGTCATTTAAATGAACTAGAAGTCATACTCACAATGTAATATAGTGCGCATCCAATTCTGGTAACAGAAAGAATACCTCCAGTTTGATACTCACATATCACTTGATATTTATGTTTTATTTTATTTTATTCACATTGAAAAGTCCCTTATATCTACTTACAACGGAATATTAAGCACTTCCACAGCTAAATTTGACAATTTAGTTGTGTAAGCTGGTCTTGACACTTTGGAACAACGAGCGTTAACATCCGCTCGTTAGTTTTTTTCTGTTTTATGGTTGGTATCCATGTCTTTGCCAATATGTCCGTTCACAGATTATCTGCTGTCAAATTCACGTAAATGTTTATTTATTTCAACATAAACCCTCAAGAAAATGTAACAAACCCCGGCATAATAAAATGGCGCAAGGGGTACTGAGCTCGGATATCTCCAGAAGAAATCCACAAGATGATTACGAATTAATCCAGCGAATTGGGAGTGGAACTTATGGTGATGTCTACAAGGTGAAAACGCATTCCTGTTTATTAATGTCTTTTATTCGAGTTTCATCACCGTAAATAACTATATGAATTCTGTTGCAGGCGAAAAGATTATCAACAAATGATTTGGCAGCGATTAAAGTTATTAAACTGGAACCTGGTATGTTTACAAAATTGAGGCTGAATAAAACACAATCACAATTTAAATTTCAGGGGATGATTTCGCGGTTATACAACAGGAAATACTGATGATGCGGGATTGCCGACACACAAACATAATCGCTTATTATGGCAGTTACTTAAGGCGAGATAAGTTGTGGATTTGTATGGAATATTGCGGAGGAGGTTCACTGCAAGATATTTACCACAGTAAGTTGAATTTAACAGTCTGGAGAACTAAACTTGACTTTCGGTTTTAGTAACTGGGCCGTTAGCAGAGCACCAGATAGCCTACATGTGTCGAGAAACTCTGTTGGGTTTGTCCTATTTACATGGAATGGGCAAGATGCACCGCGATATTAAAGGTGCTAATATTCTTCTAACGGAGTCCGGTGATGTTAAACTGGCTGACTTTGGGGTGTCAGCGCAAATTACCGCAACAATAAACAAGCGGAAGTCGTTTATAGGGACGCCATATTGGATGGCGCCTGAGGTAAAGTGAATTTAATTAGCTATTGCAAGGGAAACTAATTGTCTTTTAGGTGGCGGCTGTTGAGCGAAAGGGTGGTTATAATCAACTGTGTGATATTTGGGCGATTGGAATAACAGCGATTGAATTGGCAGAGCTACAACCTCCGATGTTTGATTTGCATCCAATGCGAGCGCTGTTTCTTATGTCCAAAAGCGGTTTTAAACCGCCGACTTTAAAAGACAAAGAAAAATGGTTAGTTTGATTAATTTTATTAGAGGGAGATGGTTATTTTGTTTTAATGTATTACAGGAGCCCCACTTTTCATAATTTTGTAAAGGTAGCCCTCACAAAAAATCCAAAGAAACGGCCAACGGCTGAAAAATTACTGCTGGTAAAAAAATTGCTTTAGTCCAATCCAAATGCCTTATGAAATATTTGTTTTGCAGCACGCTTTTTTCCAAGGAGAGATGCATAGAAGACTGGCTATAGAATTATTACAGAAAGTAAACAATCCTGCTCACATGTTTACGGAATTAGAAATCGACGAAGATGGAGTAAACATCTTTATCTATATTATTTACATATATTATCATATTTTTTCCTTAGGCTGTACAGAATGTCCCACAACGTATTCAGTCACGACTGACGAGACCAAAGCAACCAAATCCTATACATACGGCTGAAGTGCAACATATTGATGAAGCTAATAACACATTGCAAAGAACTGGTATTTTTTAAATAATTTTGTAAAATTATTGGATTACATATTTCGTGTTTTAGGGGCAGCAAATGCGGTAGTGGAAGAAAAAGGTCAAGCATGGGATTTGATGGATATTATGAATAATGTGACTAGTGTACATAATTGTGTTGAACACCAAAATAAAAAATACGGCATGGGAGCCGCGTTTGATTCCCTTAAACGCGAAAAGTAAGTATATAGTTTGTTTGGGTGGGCTTTATGTAAATATGTGCGGGGGTAATCGAGGTGGTAACCAGGAATTATGTGTAGAAATGTCCTAAAAATTCTCTACACTAATCCGACGGTTACCGCCTCTGTTAATTCATACATCAGTGATTTGTAAGCTTAAACAGTACCAAAATAATTATTTTATCATTTTATTGTTGTTTAGTGATGATGAAAGAAAGGCGATGACTGGTTCTCAAATTTTGAAAATGTCGCTGAGGTTAGATGTATTGTGTGGGGTGTGTTTGATTTTTATTTTGTTTCAATTTAGTGTTTATTTGCCAAGTTTTGTTTCCGAGTAGTTAGCTGCTTGACGTGTAACCAAATTAAAAATAAAATACTGCATTATTGGTTTTATCAGTAGTTATTTGGTGTGAAATTCCAATTGGTTTTTTTGAGAGAAATAACATACTTCAACTAATAATTATAGCTAAGCTACGTAAAATATTACAATATTGTTTTATTTTTGTATTATTTTCCCTAGTTTTACTTTTGTTCTTTAATTTGTTGTATGTTATTTAGGAGTCTCTTGCAGTACATTGATGAAGAATTAATGATGAGGTAAAATAATTGATAATAATTTTGCTATCGCTTTTGCTCACCATAACTAACACACTTTGCTTGTTTTTTTCTGTTTGCTGCACAACACAGTTCTTTTAAATGCTTTTTTTGGTTGATTAATCAATCGGGGGGCCTAGTACTGTTTCCGCAACAAAAATCAAGTCATTCATTTTGTTTATATTTTTTACCAGATAATGAATTGTGGATTTTTTATATTTTATTTTAGGGGTTCCTACAAGTTTCATTCGACGGATTCTTATTCACAACAGTAAGTTTTATTTTGTGATTATTTAGATCGGAAAAAAATGTTAAACAATTTGTCCGGCTTGGATGATTGTTGGATGTAATTGACAAAACTGCCTTATTAAATTCAATTTAAGTGAATAGTAAAGGCTAGTAATCTATTATTAAACAGTTCAAATAATAGTCCCTCTGTAAGTACACGTAACTAGTTAAGTACTTTGTTTATGATTTCATATTTTTTAACCTTACTTTAATATTATTTTAGCTATTAACAATGACTTTCTGCTTTTTATATTTTGATTTTTTCGGATTGAAATTAGGCAACAAGTGACATAATTTTATATGGAAATTCTAAATTGTTTTATGGTAATATTGGATTCCTGCTAGGTACTTAGTCCAGAAATATAAATCAAAAAACTATTTTTGATAACAATAATTATGAAACAAGCTTAGGCGCCAAAATGCAGATTTGAAAGAACAATTTGCACAAGAGATTGCATGTATTTCTGTAAACTGCTTCTCTTAATGATTTTTAAACCGTTTTCACCAAAAAATTGCACTCTAGTATATTTCCAAGAATTTAATTTTAAGCACGAGAAACTGTTTCCAACACTTATAAGAATGTAATAAATTTATTATACTTGAAATTTTTCAAAAGCAAGTAACCATAAAATTTCAGGTAGGTATGTTTCTTATTATAATACAGTAATAAAATGTGTACATATTTTTTATTGGTTGTTTTTCGATAGAATTTTTTCAAATCACTTTAAAAATTAACAAGTTTGTATTAATCTTAATCTTAACATTTACAAAATTGAAATCGTTCACTGAATAAAATTTAAATTTGTTTTATAATATTTCTACATTATGCAAATATCACATCCCGATTTTCTTTTTGTTTAGAGCCACACTCCCCGTGCAGGATTCGCCAACAAATGTAAAATGCGATGTCCACACAATCCCATCTAGTCCAACAAATGACGCAACAACCTTAAACGGTTCCCCACGTCGACATTCCTCCGTAGACGAAATCTTCGGGTTGGTCAACTCGATGAATCTTAACGGGCAACGCCAGCGATCCCTAAGCGATAGCGGACGAACAGAGCGCACAGTTAATGGTATAAATTATCTAAAATATTCTCTCCATGGACTAAAATATTGCTTTTAGGAGTAGCTACCGAAGACCAAGCGAATAACCACGATGTTAGTGCTCCAGATCTAGTTGCATGTCCTCCGGTGCCTCCACGGAAACACAGAAGAAGACATACGCCACCCAGACCGCCAAGTAATGGGCTTCCGCCCACGCCGAAAGTGCACATGGGAGCGTGTTTTTCAAAGGTTTTCAATGGGTGTCCGTTGAGGATTCACTGTACGGCGTCTTGGATTCATCCCGAAACTCGTGACCAGCATATTTTGATTGGGGCCGAAGAAGGGATTTATAACTTGAATTTGAATGAGTTGCACGAGACGTGTATTGATCAGTTGTATAATCGGAGGACTGTTTGGATGTATGTGATTAAAGATGTGCTGATGACGCTGTCGGGTAAGATGAGAGATCGCAGTTCATTTGGAATATCTCGTGTAAATGTTTTTTTTTTTTAGGAAAAACTCCCCAGTTGTATCGGCATGATCTCCTAGCTTTGCAAAGCAAGCAATTCCATCGGTTTAGTTTGCATATGAATCGCCGGTTCCCTGAGCGTCTAGTGCCACGAAAATTTGCTCTTACTACAAGAGTTCCCGATACGAGGGGTACACAAAAATGTTGCGTTGCGAGGAATCCGTATAATGGATATAAGTACCTTTGTGGTGCTTCCACTACTGGTATTTTTCTAATGCAGTGGTACGACCCTCTCAACAAATTCATGTTATTAAAGGTAAATTACTTGTATGTGATATTTTAAGTTTTCAAGAAATAAGTAAACAAAAGATGTCTGTGTGCTTATATTTTTCTAAAACCATTCTAGCAAGTCGAATGCAACACATTGCCGTATCCCCTCAATGTCTTCGAGATGATAATCACGCCGGAGCTGGAATATCCCATGGTCTGTGTTTCCATCAAACAAGCCTACCAACCAAACAGATTCAAGCTGGACTTAATCAACATGAATTCTGGTAGAAATCCAATCCCTTAGTTTGTTTTCTAAATAACAAATTTTCCTTTTCCTCAGGTGCCAGTTGGTTCCACTCGGATGAGCTCCAAGACATGGATGGCACCGCCACAGTGATCCCCCGCCGCGAAAACTTAGACATAGTGAATGTGACACAAGTAGACAAAGACTCGATACTAGTTTGTTATGATAATGTGATTAGAATTGTAACACCACAAGGGAAGATGAAAGTCAGCAAGAAGTTGGTGTCGGAATTGATTTTTGATTTTGAAATCGAAAGTATTTGTAAGTGTTGCTCGTGGCGTTTGTACAAAGATTTTTTAACAATGTGCTTTTCTAGTGTGTCTTCCGGATAGTGTGCTGGCTTTTCATAAACATGGTATGCAAGGAAGATCGTTGAAGAACGGCGAAATTACCCAGAACATCATCGATTCTTCTCGCACATATAAATTGTTAGGTTCTGACAAGTACGTTGAAGTGTCTTTGGTTGGAAAAACTTTACTCGTATATTGATTGTGTTGTTTTGATTGCAGAGTTGTTATGTTAGAAAGTAATTTGTTGCGTACCGGAACGCTAACAAACGAGGAAGGTCACGACTTGTACATTTTGGCAGGACATGAAGCTAGCTATTAATAGAAAATTGAGTAAGTTGCATATTTTGTGCATAATATGTTGATTAATGTTTGTTTTCTTTTTAGATTTGATGCTCAACGTAATTATTGAGATTTTTCGCTTCGCTTAGACCATTTAGAAAAATCAAAAATAACTTATTTGTAGAATAGCGTAAGGAACCTATAAAATTAAAATTGAAATAACAAAAAAATATATAAAAATAATAATAATAACGAGTAAACACATGGTGATGTTCTTTAGGAGAAATTTTCGTTTCTCTGTAATGATATTAAATAAAAACTTGACATACCTCAAAAAAATAAGTTGGAAAAAAATTATTATATTTCTCTAGTTGAAAAATTAAAAAAACATAGGTATTACGTGTAAATTATGGTATTTAAGTTTATTTTAGATACCGAGATAAATTTTAGAAAAGATGAAAAATATTACAGATATTTTCGTGAATAAAATAAAAATTGTAGAATTATTTCGGATTACCTGACTAAACTTAAAGTATTGGATTTTGTGCCCTAACTGAACGAAAGTTACCTGTTTCACAAATTCGGCAATAAAACCAATAAAATACCTAGAGAATTTTGAAATAAATCCACTGTTTATTATATTGCAAATTTTTCTTTGTTGTTGAAATGCACACATCACATTTTTAAATAATAGCAATACATATCTCCATTTTATTGTTAATTTGTGAAATAGGATGTTTTGATTTTTGTATATACGTTTCGACTTTCGTTCGATTTATTTCATCGTTTCAGTGTTTTAGATGTCAATAACAAAACGTATATTGTAAATTGAATTAATATTTATATAAAACACTAAATTAAACGGGTTTATTTGGTTCGCATTGCTTTTTGTTAACAATAATAGTATACTTGTAGCTAAATCATATTTCTTTTTTGATTTGGTGCCCTATTTTTATTATAATACGGTATAGTCAACAGCACAATTGGCTGTGTTTAATTGTAAAAATAAAATGAAACTTATTTAATTATCTAATACGTTTATATGCTTTGTACTTGTACATAATGTAAATTCCTGAATATGTCAGTTATATACCAAAAAACGTATTATTGTAATTTATTTAGGTTTGGTGGATTATTTGTGTTGAAGGCAGTCGTGGTGAAAGAAATAGAAACACCCTTATTATAGTATTGCATTGTATATTATTAATTATTTTTTATTTTGTTAACAATAATTTTTAGTAATTTTTGTCATTACATTTGGTTGTAAAATGTTAATTTTATTTAAACTAAATAAATATTTTAATTGTTATTTTGTTGATGGTTTATTTTCCCTTGCAAATTATCAACTACCCCAAAAACTTGGGAATTACGATTGATTTACGAGATAAATTTCGTCTAATTTTATTTTGGCTCCTTGTCTAAAAATACCTAAACTCAGCTATAAGTTAAAAATAGAACAAAATTTCTCAGTGCTTCTGAACGAAATTTCGCTGCTGTGTGTGGATTACATTTATGTAAAAAAATTAACGCAAAGTAGGTAGTTTTTCCAAATAGTTTTCTTGTAAAGAAATTTTGATACACAAAACAAACACCATTTGAATGTATTGCTCTAAAAATAAACGATTTTTTTACAAAATAGGTAGGTAAAAATTGTCCTGCTGTCAATTGCGTGTTGCTCATCATCAAATTTCACCACACATTAATTATTGTTGTCTGTTAATACACCCCACATAATTTTCGCTTAAAATCCTTGGCCCAAAACAATTTTTTTGCATAAAGGAAACCGCCACGTTTTTCCCACGCAAATTCAAATCCCAACAATGCAGTGCAACCCTTTAAATCTAGAGGAGTTTCGCGTTTCACGTTAGCAACCCTTATACTGCAAAACACAAATCGACAGTTCAATGCTGTTCAAAAATCGAACACGAAAAAAATCCCAAAACGGGTCAGATTCTATTTTATTCTATTTGATATGTAGCCGAATTTTTTCTACAAATTTTTAAATTATTTTTAGGCTTTATATAAACCCCTACGATGGCTGAAGCCGAGGGGGGTTCCGAACAGGATGATGTTTCATTCCTGCGCACGGTAAGTTCCGTAGGTTATTTCCAATCAAATCAGCTATTAATTTTGTTTGATATGTTTATTCAGGAAGACATGGTTTGTCTTTCGTGCACAGCAACAGGGGAACGTGTCTGCTTGGCAGCCGAGGGTTTCGGCAACAGGCATTGTTTTTTAGAAAATATTGCAGATAAGGTGAACTATTACAACGAACTAGTTGGTATAATCCTGAAACTGAAATCACTTTTTAGAATATCCCACCTGATTTATCACAATGCGTTTTTGTAATAGAACAAGCTTTGTCGGTTCGAGCTTTACAAGAACTTGTTACTGCAGCCGGAAATGAAACCGTAAGTACAAAGACAATTTTATATTCCAAGAAATCGAAATGGAAAATCGGGTTTTAAATTTACCCACGGATAAAAATTTAATATTCAATAAATGGATCAATATTTATAGCTCTCTGTCGCATCTAGTTCCCAAGAGACTGTTATCAAATAATTAAAGATTTCTGTATGCTTGTACAGTTTTCTGTTTGTCTTTAATACAGTAGATTTCTAATAGATGATCCGATTACAGTTACCTCTTTTTACAGAGTCCTGTTTTAATGTAATTCAAAATTTTGATGTAAGATGTCACAACATGTTTACAGATATCTACTTAAAATAGATTTCTATTTTATATAGTACGACGTTCTTCATATAGATGACGCGATTAATCAATAAATGGTGTCTTAGTTAATAGATGGCGCCATAGATAATTTGGCAAATATGTATGTAAATTGCATACTTTTAGGGGCAAGTATTTGTGGTTGCATAATTTTAGTGGTTTTCTACAAAAATTTATTCTTAAATTTTTGTAGAAAACGAAAGAATATTTACTACACTCAATTCTGTTTTTATACGGCCTAAAAAATGCAATCTAAAGATTTTTTCTGTTCTGAGGAATAATAAAATAGAATTTGTAATCTGCTCCGAGGAAATTCTTATCGCATTCGAAAGTCAGGATCTCTGTTTTTAAATAAAACTGACGCCAGTTTCTATCTTTAAAATTTAAGGATATGAAGTTATATGAGAACTTTATTACTTATTTCTCCCGTATTTAATTATAGGTATATTTTTTATAAAGAAACTTATTTTGAACTTATATTTAATTGTAAAATTAAGAAGTGAGTGAAGTTTCATATTTTGTAAGGCCTTACAATATTTTTTACACATACAAACTAACAATAAATCAACAAAGTAAAAACTAAAAAGGTTTATAATTATGTATTTTCTAAACTTCTACCAATTTTTATTAAATCAAATTAATGGGGAATATAATTTTCTTAATTCTTATTTAGAAAAATTCCCCATTTCTAAATCCTAACAATAATATCCGAAACAAATAAAGAACAAACACTCATTTTTCATAAAAGGTCATAATTCTGTTAATTATCTGGAATTATGTTTTATACTTACCTCTGGTGTTTTTTTTTTTCTAAACAATTAATAAATAATAAAATAACTTTCTTTCTTACACTCAAACGTGACAACAATATGTGTTTGTGTTTGAATTTTTTTGTGATTTGTCAATATTTGTTTTTTGGACAAAATCATAATTATAATTACCATATTTTTGTGTGTGTAAATTCCTCTGTTTACATCCTTTGTGGGGTTTTCATCACCTGCTTACCGGTTTATTTTGCTTTTCAGGGACAGGAAAATTTAGTAAGTAAAATCAATGTTATCTCTTCTTTCGCTCTGTCTGTTAATTAACAAGCATTAATAGTTATGGATGCTATTCTAACATGAAGTCGCTTCATTTTATGATGTTTCGTAGGGTCATAATAAAGTCCAACTTTAAACTTAAAAAATTATCATTAATTGTAAATGTATATTATATTGTAATTTTTCTAGTCGAATTTTTATTAACATTTCACAAAATCGAGATTTTTTCTTAAACATATTTCCAAAATTTCGGTGTTTGTAGCCAGTAAGCATTGAATGGCTTTTAGAACTGTAGCAACTAACTTAGATCATTGTAAATAATCAAATAATAAATTTTCCTCCAAATCCCTCACAACGTTTATCCTATTCCTCCTGAATAACTTTTGGGCCTGTATTCACAAAAACATAAAAACCAGCATGGATAAAAATATTATGGAATATTAAACAGCATCTTAGTGTCTTATTTTGTGAATATTTTAGTGCCGCCAATATTATGGCCTTTTATTTTTTTAATAATAATAGTACCGTAGACTATTCTAACAATTTTGGCGGATGCAGTGGTAGAATTTGAAAACTAAACTTTAAATATATAAATAAAAACCAACAGGTTAAAAATTTGTAAATATAACCCAAAACCAAGCGCAACAATTTAGCTCTAAACCTACACAGAATTTTTCCTTGGTTTTGCTAGGGTAAAGGAACAGGCTCAGGACATCGTACGCTATTGTATGGTAATGCAATTTTACTTAGACACCAAAACAGTGATATGGTAAGGATAATTTTTTAAATCTTACTCCGTTTTTAATTTCAAAATTTCCAGTACTTAGCTTGTTTATCAACAAGCTCAAGCAACGATAAATTAGCTTTCGATGTAGGTTTACAAGAACATAGCCAAGGAGAGGCCTGCTGGTGGACTGTACATCCAGCAAGCAAACAAAGGTAACTTTGCAAAAATTTCTACCACTTTATACGAAAATTTTTGCTTTTAACAGATCTGAAGGTGAGAAAGTTCGAGTGGGAGACGATTTAATCCTTGTATCCGTTGCTACCGAACGCTACCTAGTAAGTACCCGTTAGGTTTGAATCCTGATCTAGTTAACAAATTAATTTTTAGCACACCACCAAAGAAAACGAGTTGTCTATAGTAAACGCCAGTTTCCATGTAACTCATTGGTCAGTCCAACCGTATGGTACCGGAATCTCTAAGATGAAGTACGTTGGATATGTCTTCGGTGGAGATGTACTTCGATTTTTCCACGGGGGCGACGAGTGTCTTACGATACCATCCACTTGGACCACAGAACTGGGACATAAGTACACTAGTACCACATTTAGGTCAAATTAATCATCTAAATCTAACTGATTTTCAGTATTGTTGTCTATGAAGGTGGCAGTGTTATGTCCCAAGCTAGATCCTTGTGGCGACTAGAGTTAGCACGTACCAAATGGGCAGGTGGGTTTATCAACTGGTACCACCCGATGAGGATACGGCACATCACGACTGGTCGCTACTTAGCCGTTAACGAAAATAACGAATTGTACTTAGTCAGCAGGTACTGACACAAATAATTATTTTAGAGCTCTGATGGTTAGAATCTTTTTTACTATAGAGACGAAGCAAACACTGCTACCACAGCTTTTTGTTTACGCCAGGAAAAAGACGACCAGAAGGTGGTGTTGGAAGACAAAGACTTGGAGGTGATAGGTGCACCTATAATCAAATACGGTGACTCTACCGTTATTGTACAACACTCCGAAACGGGCTTATGGCTCTCTTATAAAGTATAAACCAAAAGCAATTCTAGTCCATTGAATTAATTTCTGTTGTTGTTAGGCGTACGAAACTAAGAAAAAAGGTGTGGGTAAAGTCGAGGAGAAGCAAGCCGTGTTGCACGAGGAAGGCAAAATGGATGACGGTTTGGATTTCAGTAGGAGTCAAGAAGAGGAGTCGCGTACAGCTCGCGTCATCCGCAAATGCAGCTCGCTTTTTACGCAATTTATAAAGTACAATTATTGTCCATTTTATTTACTTATAATCTAGTAGTAAAACTGTTTTTCTGTAGTGGCTTGGAAACGTTGCAAATGAATCGAAGACACTCGATGTTTTTCCAAGTGGTAAACCTCAACGAAATGGTGATGTGTTTGGAGGATTTGATTAATTACTTCGCACAACCCGAAGACGATATGGGTTAGTTTAATTATTCTAATTAAAATTCGAGCTATAAATTTGGTTGTAGAACACGAGGAGAAGCAAAATCGATTGCGTGCGCTTCGAAATCGACAGGACTTGTTCCAGGAAGAAGGGATTTTGAATTTGATCCTGGAGGCCATCGACAAAATTAATGTAATTACTTCGCAAGGTTTTCTGGCTACTTTAGCAGGCGACCAAAGTTGGGAGATGATTTCCGGATATCTCTACCAATTATTGGGTAAGTATTTAAATATATTTTCAAAGCATGTTTTAGAAAAATTATTTCTTTTTAGATTTCTTCTTGTATGATTTTTAGTTTGTTTTGTAAGGTGTACATGTTTATTATTAAATAAAGCGTAAAAATCTGTAAAATACTATGTATTAACTTTGGTTTCCAGCTGCAATTATCAAGGGTAACCACACAAATTGCGCACAATTTGCCAACTCCAACAGATTGAACTGGTTGTTTTCACGTTTGGGCTCACAAGCCTCAAGTGAAGGCACTGGAATGTTGGATGTACTCCATTGTGTGCTCATAGATTCACCTGAAGCTCTAAATATGATGCGGGTACTTATATTGGCTTCGATTTCCTAGGACAAATCTAGTATATTATTTTTAGGACGAACACATCAAAGTTATAATTTCCTTATTGGAGAAGCACGGCCGTGATCCTAAAGTTTTAGATGTCCTTTGTTCCCTTTGTGTTGGTAACGGAGTGGCTGTGCGCAGTTCCCAAAATAATATCTGTGATTTTCTTCTTCCGGGCAAAAATTTGCTGTTGCAAACACAATTGGTGGACCACGTCGCCAGGTAAGAAAACAAGATACTCAATTCTATGAACTGTGATATTATTTCCTAGTGTGCGGCCAAATATTTTCGTTGGCCGCGTCAATGGCAGTGCCATTTACCAAAAATGGTACTTTGAGGTCACTGTTGACCATTTAGAGCAAACCACACACATGATGCCACATCTAAGAATCGGATGGGCAAACTCCAAAGGGTGAGTACAAAAAAAAACAAAATTTGACCATATTTTTTATTTTATCTAGTTTATCATTTGGACAAAGTCTAAAAACGTACAAACCTACATGTGGTATAGCTCTATTATGTGTCTATCGCAAAAATCTCTTTTCATAATTTATGTAAAATTTGTTCGGCATTGTTACGGTTTTCTTCAGATACGTTCCTTATCCGGGTGGTGGTGAAAAATGGGGTGGAAACGGCGTTGGTGACGACTTGTACTCCTACGGTTTCGACGGTGCTTATCTTTGGAGTGGCGGTAGAAGCACCCAAGTAGTCTCAGAAAACTATGAACCATACATTAAGAAAAGTACCTAAAACTACCACAACCCAAACCACTGCTTATCCACTTGTTTCTCTTTCAGACGACGTAATTGGCTGTGCTCTAGATTTAACCATCCCAGTAATCACATTCACTTTCAACGGAGTTCCAATTCGAGGCAGCTTCCGTAACTTCAACCTCGACGGAATGTTTTTTCCAGTAATCAGTTGCTCATCCAAACTGAGTTGTCGGTTCCTCCTAGGTGGCGACCACGGAAAACTCAAATATATTCCTCCAGAAGAGTTCTCACCTCTCGTAGAAAGTTTGCTACCTCAACAGATTCTCAATCTTGAACCCTGTTTTTATTTTGGTAACATGAGCAAGAATGTCATAGCCGGGCCTTTGTACGTGGAAGACGATACGGCTTTTGTTCCAAATCCTGTCGATACTTCCATGGTGAGCTTGGCAAGTTATATCGAATCCATCCGGGATAAACTCGCTGAAAATATCCACGAAATGTGGGCGATGAATAAGATTGAAGCCGGTTGGCAATGGGGGGAATATCGTGATGATATGCGACATGTACATCCGTGTCTTGTACCCTTTGACAAGTTACCAGCAGCGGAAAAGAGATATGACTCACAGCTCGCTGTTCAAACCTTAAAGTAAAAACTTGAAATAGCGCTTAGATTTTATTTAAGTTTTGTGTGTTTTTGCAGAACGATTATAGCTTTAGGTTATTATATAACAATGGATAAACCACCATCCAGAATTAAGACAGTCCGTTTACCTAATGAGCCGTTCATGCAAGCTAACGGATACAAACCAGCGCCTCTAGACTTAAGTGCCATAACTCTAACGCCGAAACTTGAGGAGTTAGTGGATCAACTCGCCGAAAACACGCACAATCTTTGGGCTAAAGAACGCATACAGCAAGCATGGACCTACGGTTTAAACGAGGTACTAAAATTGTTATCCACGTTAACCCTCGAGTCATCTCTTATTTTGCTTCCGTAGGACCCCGATATGTTCCGCAGTCCCCATCTAGTGCCTTACAGCAAAGTCGATGATGCTATAAAAAAAGCCAACAGAGACACAGCCTCGGAAACTGTGCGCACTCTTCTCGTATACGGTTACAATTTGGATCCTCCAACTGGTGAGCAGCAGGAAACTCTACTGGCGGAAGCTAGTAGATTGAGACATTCGGCGTTTAGGACTTATAGAGCGGAAAAGAACTATGCTGTTAGTTCTGGGAAGTGGTACTTTGAGTTTGAGATACTAACAGCTGGGCCAATGAGAGTTGGATGGGCGAAAGCCGATTGTGCTGCTGGTTGTATGCTAGGATCGGATGAGAACACTTGGGCTTTTGATGGATATAATGTAAGTTTGACTAAATACAGTGGGGGGATTGTAAAGTTTGCTCAAACACTGATGTTAATTTGATGAAGTTGAGGAAGTACCATGGAGGGTCTTACGAACTTTTTGGTGTTAGATATCAAGTGGGTGATGTCGTTGGATGCTTTTTAGACATGACTGATTGTATTATTAGTAAGTTTGGTTTTCGTGGTGGTTTTCCCCTGGTCTTGTCAATATCCCCCCGAAATTTCCTCTAATAAATTGTGTTTTAATCGTTAAATTGTTTAAATTGCCTTTAGGAAGAGAAAGTATACAGTAACTCGGCTGAATCTTTCGGCAAACAGTGGCAAGTGGGTGATGTAGTTGGAGTATTCCTTGATCTCATTGATCACACTATAAGTAAGAACAAAACGCAAAACATCCAAAGCTTCTCGCTTATTTTTTTAGAGATAACCCAGCTGCTATATTGAAAGTATTTTCGCTGCCGTATTATTTTTGTACATCTGCTAGAATAATTACCTTATTATAACTCTTTTTATTAGCCTATGTTACAAATATTTTGCCTAGTTTAAATAAAATTTACCTAAAAACTTGTTTTATAATACAAAGCCTTTAATTATAACAAATCTTTTATATCGATATTGTTGAGTGCGTTTTCAATTTACTCATATTTGCATGTGGCTGGTTAATCTTCAAACCTGTAATTGCTCATTTTTTACTTTGTCGCACTTCTTCACAGGCTTCTCCTTGAATGGTGAGCTTCTAATGGACGCCCTTGGAGGCGAAACAACTTTTGCCGATGTCCAAGGCGACAATTTTGTACCAGCCTTCACGTTGGGTGTCGGACAAAAAGCGCGACTTTGTTTTGGACAAGACGTCACCATCCTAAAGTACTTCACCATGTGCGGTTTACAAGAAGGCTACGAACCTTTCTGTGTTAACATGAACAGAGCTGTTACTTATTGGTACACAAAAGATCAGCCAATCTTCGAAAACACCGATGATATGTGGGACACCAAAATAGATGTGACCAGAATTTTGGCCGGGGGTGATAGTCCACCATGTTTGAAGATCAGTCATAATACTTTTGAGACCATGGAGAAGGCTAACTGGGAATTTCTGCGGCTTAGTCTTCCAGTGATTTGCCATTCGACTTTCATTACGTAAGTTTGAGAAACTAAATTGGAAGTGGTAGTTTTGAGGTTTTTGTAGGGAGGAGGAAAAGATGCGTCGATGGAACGAAATCAAAATTCGGCAGCATAGGCTCAAAGTTGAGGCGGATCAGCAAATCACGCCGGCGCACATTGAACAAATCATGAAGAGCGGTTTTTCCATGAGTGATATTAAAGGTACGAAAAAATTGTAGCATTATCCGGTATATTTACAACGTTTTCTTAGGTTTGCATCGAAATTACACTGAAGACGCTGTGGAATCTGATGAAGTACTCAAGACTCAAGGTCATGGAAAACCCACGAGAAACCTTCCATCTAGGCCACCAAGAAAAGGCTCGTTATCACGCAACATCAACGGATTCGATGAAAACAGTACCTATGTCTAAACATGTTTTAAAAACTGTTTCTAAGCAAATTGTTACAGCTTTGGGTGTGAACATTGGACGGGGAGTAAACCGAAGTAGTAGCGAACTAGACATCAACCGATATCACGACGCCGCTCCACACCACCAGGAAAAAGTCGACGAAAAAAAGAAACGCGGACGATCACCCTTCAGGTAATAACTTAGGTTAATTTTGGCAAAACCAGAAGTTTAACATTAAAAATCACGTTAATTCTCTCTTTTACATTATGCGCAGTACCAGCAGGGTACGCAGGTAAACCAATTATTTGTTAGTGCCACCTGCATCAACCGCCAAAAGCACCCCAACTAGATGTACTAAAATAGATGTGACAATCACAACTGAGACTTGGTGTTCACTATGAGTTTTCTTCTAGGTTCTTTTCGAGGAAACGCGACGCAGGCTCTAGTGGTGAGCGTGCTAAATCCAAAGGGAAGACACCGGAGCCTTTAGGGAGGATCGCAGCGACGCTTACACCTCAATCTCGAAGTGTGGGTTTGTCCAATAGCATGTTGACTAGAAGTCCTACAATGAAACGTTCACAGGTAGTGTACTCGTAGTTAGATAAATTGTTTAAGTGGTTTAGTAACAAAGTGGTTTGTAGAATGATTTATTGCAATCGCCTACTGCCCCTAATCAACAAAAACAATTATCAGTGCCTCATACTTCTGATGTAGAAGCAGTTGGTAATGAAATCTACGATGCCGAATGTCTTAAGCTTATTAACGAGTACTTTTATGGTGGGTACGATTTGATACAAAAATTTGCAAGGGGATTAAATGTTATCATTTGTAGGTGTCAGAATTTTCCCTGGTCAGGATCCAACGCATATTTATATTGGATGGGTTACAACTCAATACCATCTGCATAGTAAAGACTTTAACCAAAGTCAAGTGCTTAAATCTTCGGTGATGATCACTGATGACTACGACAGAGTAGTTGATTGGTACGATTATTTAACTAAAATCATTTGTATTTATTACGGGTTTCTTCTTTTCTTTAGCGTGGATCGTCAAGCTTGCTACATGGCACGAGCCGACGATCTATACAACCAAGTAACTCAAGACGCTTCAGGTAAAGGTGCAGCACAAGGTATGTTTGTTGGATGTTTCCTGGACACAGCCACAGGAATTATCACGTTTACTTGTGAAGGAAAACCAACTTCACACAAGTTTAAGGTTTAAAAATGAATTCTGTTCCTTACTTTTCTTAACAAACGTTATTGTTATAGATGGAACCTGACACCAAACTCTTCCCAGCAATCTTCGTGGAAGCCACCAGTAAAGAAGTGCTTCAGTTTGAGTTGGGTAGAACATCCACTAGTCTTCCACTATCGGCAGCAGTTTTACAAAACAGTGCCAAACACGTAATTCCCCAGTTTCCTCCAAGACTCAAGGTTCAATGTCTTAAACCACACCAGTGGGCCAGAGTAAGATTTTGCTATAAAAAATTCTAAGTCACAAAGTTTTTGTTTAGGTGCCAAATCAAAGCCTGCAAGTGCATGCGCTTAAACTGTCGGATATTCGAGGTTGGTCCATGCTATGCGAAGACGCTATATCCATGATAGCGCTTCATGTTCCCGAAGAAGACCGTTGCATAGATATTTTGGAGCTGATTGAAATGGATAAGTTGTTGAGTTTCCATGCGCATACTTTGACTTTATACGCGGCTCTTTGCTACCAGAGCAATTATAAAGCAGCGCATGTTTTGTGCAAACATGTAGATCAAAAGCAGCTTTTGTATGCTATAAAATCTGAGTACATGAGTGGGCCACTACGACAAGGTTTCTACGATCTTTTAATAGCTGTTCATTTGGAATCAACAGCAACCACAATGTAACTGTTTATTTATAAGAAATGCAGCGTTTATTTAGATTGGTTTTACAGGGAGGTTTGCAAGAACGAGTATGTTATTCCAATAGGACAAGAACTTAAGGATCTTTACGAGGATCCAGACATGGGACACAGTTTGAGAAAGCTAAAAATGGAGTCAGTTATGCCTCAGATGAAAACGTCTGATATAACGTAAGTTTCAAATTATGGGTTTCGTTTAGTAAAAATAACTTAACACTTAATAACAGGGACAATATTGAGAATATCAAAAGTTTATACTCGCCTTTCTTCCCGTTGGACGTCGTGAGAGATTACGTGATGACTGCTTTGGCTGAATCAGTTGAAAGCAACCAAGTCCACAATCGTGATCCAATTGGAGGCTCAAATGAAAATTTGTTCCTGTAGGTTTTGTTTAAACTACAAAATCCCTTTGATTAAATTTCTTCTTTTAGTCCTCTTCTTAAGCTGGTAGATCGTCTACTCCTCGTCGGGATGTTATCAGATGAAGACGTAGAAAAACTACTAATTATGATCTGTCCTGAAACCTGGGACGGAGCTTTCGAAAAAGATGGAAAGGACGAACACAGAAAAGGGCTTCTTTCCATGAAAATGGCTGAGGGCGCCAAGTTGCAAATGTGCTACCTTCTACAACATCTCTGCGATATTCAGCTACGCCATCGTGTTGAATCTATCATTGCCTTCAGTCATGATTTCGTTGGGGAATTACAAACGGACCAGTTGAGACGTTATATCGAAATTAAACAGTCTGACTTACCCTCGGCTGTTGCTGCCAAAAAAACTCGAGAGTTTCGTTGTCCACCCAGAGAACAAATGAATGCCATTTTGTGTAAGTTTAAGCGGACAATAGGTACGTTTATCAACGGAAATCAGCAACGTTTGTTATGTTCTTTGTTGTGGTCTCTACTAAAAGTTGCTTTCAGCCGCATTGTCTACGTTACGTTTAACATAACATACTCAACAACATATTAAAACAAACGTTAACATACACACAAAAACACATTTCTTTCCACCATGCTGGAAAATGTGATGCTGCATATACATATATTGTCACTGTGGTTTGTTTATTGTTAACATCATTAATGGTGAATGTCTACGTGGTGTCTCAACTATCTTCTTAAAAGTCGTTTTGTTCTTATTGGCATGTTAAAAGACAACCCAAATTTAACTTAATACAACTAGAAAATACCAGCTTATGTTAGTTTTTAACGATTACTTGGAATTTGCAGCTTTTAAAAACATGGAAGAGGAGGAAAAGGAAAATTGTCCTTTGGGTGAGGACCTTTGTGAACAAATGAACACTTTCCATGAGAGACTTATGGTCCATGTGTCTCTGCAAGCACTTCAAGCTCCCCAAGAAGACGAAAATGCTGACCTTTTAGCCAAACCTGGTCCAATAAAAAAACTGTACAATTTCATCAATGCTGTTAAGGAATTGGAAGAGGAGCCAAAAGAAGAACCGGAACCAGAAAAGAAATCCCCTGAAGAAGTGTTTAGAAAAGTTCTAAATGTTACTATAGTCAAATGGGCGGAGGAAGCTCAGATAGAAACTCCGAAACTTGTACAGGAGATGTTCAGGTACAACTACCATAAACTGTTATTTACTAGTAGGTACTTAAACTACTTTCTTCCAGTTTACTTGTAAGACAATACGACTCTGTAGGCGAGCTAATCCGCGCTTTGGAAAAAACCTATATAATCAATGCTAAAACCAAGCAAGATGTTGCAGATATGTGGGTGGGTTTAAGCCAAATCCGCGCGCTTTTACCTGTCCAAATGTCGCAAGAAGAGGAAGAACTAATGCGGGAACGATTGTGGAAACTTGTAAACAACCACACGTTCTTCCAGCATCCAGACTTGATTCGTGTGTTGCGTATCCATGAGAATGTGATGGCCGTGATGATTAATACTTTAGGACGAAGATCTCAAGCACAGTCCGATGCTAGTACCCAAGCTACAGCTACAGGTGAAGGCGAGGTTGTTGCCAAGGAGAAAGTACGTAGTTTAGTACATAGTTTTCTTCCGTATTTGCTGATAGATTATTTTCTTGTAGGACACTTCGCATGAGATGGTGGTGGCTTGCTGTCGCTTTCTTTGCTACTTCTGTCGTACCGGACGACACAATCAAAAGGCCATGTTTGAACATTTTGACTTTTTGCTAGACAACAGTAATATTTTGTTGTCTCGACCCAGTTTACGAGGTTCAACACCATTGGATGTTGCCTATTCTTCTTTGATGGAAAACACCGAACTCGCGTTGGCTTTACGTGAGCATTACTTGGAGAAAATCGCCATTTATTTATCTAGATGTGGCTTACAATCCAATTCTGAGTTAGTGGAGAAGGGTTATCCTGATTTGGGGTGGGATCCAGTTGAAGGCGAGCGATATTTGGATTTCTTACGATTCTGTGTTTGGGTAAGTTAGATCTTACGACATTTAACATAAGTTTGATTTTATTTTAATCGTTAGGTTAACGGTGAAAGCGTTGAGGAAAACGCCAATTTAGTAATTAGATTGTTGATTCGTCGACCAGAGTGCCTTGGGCCAGCTTTAAGAGGCGAAGGTGAAGGTCTGCTCAGAGCCATCGTTGATGCCAATAAAGTAACTTCTATATCTATAAGTTTTTTCAATTATTACCTAACTTTTTCTTTAGATGTCCGATAGAATAACAGATCGTAGGAAAATGATGGATGAAGCTGAAGGCACTGTAAACATGCCACAGTTTTCGCATCCTCTACCAGAAAGCGATGGTGATGAAGACTACATTGACACCGGCGCCGCCATCTTGAATTTCTACTGTACTTTAGTGGATCTCCTTGGAAGATGTGCTCCAGATTCCGGCGTCATTGCTCTGGTAAATACAACAAATTCCTCTTGGTTTAAACTAATTTATTTCTTCAATTTCCAACAAAGGGTAAAAACGAGTCACTTCGCGCAAGAGCCATCCTTAGATCCTTGGTGCCACTAGAAGACCTGCAAGGTGTACTCAGCTTACGCTTCACTTTGCAAAACCCAGCAGCTGGGGAAGAACGTCCAAAATCCGATATGCCATCTGGTTTAATCCCAGGGCACAAACAATCAGTCGTTTTGTTCTTGGAACGTGTTTACGGTATCGAAACTCAAGAATTGTTCTTCAAGCTACTTGAAGAAGCTTTTCTTCCTGATTTACGATGTGCTACAATGCTTGATAGGAATGATGGTAGTGAGTCCGATATGGCACTTAGTATGAATCGTTACATCGGCAATTCAATTCTTCCGCTTTTGATTCAACACAGCAAGTTTTACAGTGAAGCAGAAAACTATGCGTCACTACTAGATGCGACGTTGCATACAGTTTATAGACTGTCGAAGAATCGGATGCTTACCAAGGGGCAACGTGAGGCTGTGTCTGATTTCTTGGTAGCATTAACTAGTCAGTTGCAACCTTCAATGTTGTTGAAATTGCTACGGAAGCTCACAGTGGATGTTTCGAATCTTTCCGAGTATACCACAGTGGCTCTACGATTGTTAACACTACATTACGATCGTTGTGCTAAGTATTACGGCTCAAACACTGGGCAAGGTATTTATGGTGCTGCAAGTGATGAAGAGAAGCGTCTAACCATGATGCTATTTTCTAACATTTTTGACTCGCTTAGCAAAATGGATTATGACCCGGAATTGTTTGGAAAAGCCCTACCGTGCTTAACAGCCATTGGTTGTGCTTTACCACCAGATTACTCTTTGTCTAAAAATTACGATGACGAGTGGTATTCAAACAAAACCGCTAAAACTGGTCCTGATGGTCCGTATAACCCACAACCCATCAACACTTCTTCCGTGCAGTTGAATAACGATTTAAACAACATTGTTCAACAGTTTTCTGAGCACTATCACGATGCTTGGGCGTCTAGGAAACTGGAAAATGGTTGGCAATACGGCGAGCAGTGGTCTGATTCCCAGAAAAACCACCCAAGGCTCAAGCCTTATTCAATGTTAAACGACTACGAAAAAGAACGCTACAAGGAACCTGTACGCGAATCTCTGAAAGCGCTGTTAGCTATTGGTTGGTCTGTTGAACACTCTGAGGTTGATTTACCATCGAACAATCGTAACTCTGTGATGAGACAGTCAGGAGATGGAGCCACTGCATTTAACTACAATCCTCATCCAGTGGATATGACTAATTTAACTTTATCAAGGGAAATGCAGAATATGGCTGAACGTCTAGCGGAAAATGCCCATGATATTTGGGCAAGGAAGAAAAAGGAGGAGCTCAATACTTGCGGTGGAGGTATCCACCCACAACTTGTGCCATATGATTTGCTCACAGACAAAGAAAAGCGTAAAGACCGTGAGCGCTCGCAGGAGTTTCTTAAATACCTTCAGTATCAAGGCTATAAGCTCCATAGGCCAAATCGTGGAGGCCAAACTGAAACTGAACAGTCCACCGCTGGTCCGTCCGTCGAGCTGCGTTTTGCCTACAGTTTACTCGAGAAACTAATCCAGTATTTGGATCGTGCCACCATTAACATGAAACTACTGAAACCGTCGCAAACCTTCAGCAGACGTAACTCTTATAAAACTTCGTCGCGAGATATTAAGTTTTTCTCCAAAGTGGTTCTGCCGTTAATGGAGAAGTATTTTTCCACGCATCGGAACTATTTCATAGCTGTGGCCACTGCGACGAATAATGTCGGGGCAGCTAGTTTGAAGGAAAAGGAAATGGTTGCTGCTTTGTTCTGTAAACTTGCTAGTTTATTACGAGCGAAACTTGCGGCGTTTGGAGCTGATGTTCGGATTACAGTCAGATGTTTGCAAGTGTTGGTTAAAGGAGTTGATGCCAAGTCGCTGGTGAAGAGTTGTCCGGAGTTTATTCGGACGTCCATGCTAACATTCTTCAATAATACTGCGGATGATTTAGGACACACCATTATAAACCTACAAGAGGTAAGTAAATATTGTTGAAGGTTCTCAATAAAAACCAAATGGTTTTCCAGGGGAAATACAGTCATCTTCGAGGTACTCACTTGAAAACTTCCACGTCACTCTTCTACGTTAACGCAGTGGTACTTCCAGTCCTCACAGCATTATTCGACCACTTGGCGAACTGCGAATACGGAAGCGATCTACTTCGTAAGTTTACAAATTTTACTTTAACCTCTAGGCTAACTTTTTTGTTTAGTGGATGAAATCCAAGTGGCTTCCTACAAAATTCTGCAAGCTTTGTACCATTTGGGTACAGATCCAAACCTCACGCACGATCGAAAGTACCTGAAAACCGAAATGGAGCGTCACAAACCGGCTTTAGGCTCATGTTTAGGAGCCTTCAGTTCCACTTTCCCTGTGGCGTATTTGGAACCGCTTTTAAACAAGAATAATCAGTTTTCTTTGTTGAATAGAATAGCAGATCACTCACTTGAAGCTCAAGGTAAGCGGAAATTTTTCTAGATGTAGAAATTACCGTTGGAAATTTGCAGATATTATGGCTAGGATGGAAGGTTCGATGCCTACTTTAGAGGCGATTCTTTCGGAAGTGGATCAGTTTGTTGAAAGCGATAAAACTTATTCTGATGCCCCGCATGTTATCGATGTCATCATGCCAATGCTTTGCTCGTATTTACCGTTTTGGTGGTCGCAAGGTCCCGATAATGTTAGTCCAACTGGAGGGTAAGGCACTAAACAGCTTCCAGACAAACCTTCATATTAAAACTTTTGATTTTAGAACCCATGTCTCGATGGTCACAGCGGAACATATGAACCAACTCTTGAAGAATGTCCTTAAGCTAATTAAGCGTAACATCGGTAATGAAAACTCGCCATGGATGACACGTATCGCTGCATACACTCAGCAAATCATCATCAACAGCAGTGAAGAACTGTTGAAGGATCCTTTCTTGCCTTTAGCCGAGCGTGTTAAGAAGCGTACTGAAGCCATGTTCCATAAAGAGGAGAGCTTGCGAGGTTTTATTAAGAGTTCGTCAGAAGACACATCACAGATCGAAACTCAAATCCAAGAAGACTGGCATTTGCTAGTCAGGGATATCTACTCCTTCTATCCTCTGTTAATAAAATATGTAGATCTTCAGCGTAACCACTGGCTACGCCATAATGTAGCCGAAGCGGAAGACCTGTACAATCACGTGGCGGAAATCTTCAACATCTGGTCGAAGTCTCAGTACTTTTTACGTGAAGAGCAGAACTTTATTTCGGCAAATGAAATTGATAACATGGTGCTGATTATGCCTACGGCAACCAGGAGGACTGTGGTGCCTGATGGAAGTCAACCAACTGTAGGAAAGGTAATAAACAACAATATCCAAGTTTACTTTTTTTATTGGGAAATATTGTAGAAGAAGAAAAAACATCGTGATAAGAAGCGTGACAAAGACAAGGAGATACAAGCCTCGTTAATGGTGGCGTGTTTGAAGCGTTTGCTTCCAGTTGGTTTGAACTTATTTGCTGGAAGAGAGCAGGAATTGGTGCAACATTGCAAAGATCGTTTCCTCAAGGTTTGTGTTTTAATCTACTAGAATATTCGAGTATTATTACAATTTTTCTTATAGAAAATGCCGGAGTATGATATAATTGATTTTGCCAAAACCCAACTGACGCTTCCGGATAAAATAGACCCAGCTGACGAGATGTCTTGGCAGCACTACCTATATAGTCAACTAGGTAGTAAGAAAAGCGTTTCCATTGGTGTTATAGACAGCAACGGAAAGAACCAACTGGAGGAGACTGTAGACAGGATTGTAGCCATGAGCAAGGTCTTATTTGGACTGCACATGGTGAGTAACTATTGTCAATTAATAATCTTTTACAAGACGAAATTACGAAATTTACACCATAGCATGTTTAGTATCATTTCTCACATTTTTTTTGCAACTTTATTGTTTATATGAATTTTTCTTGCGTTGCTGAGCTAGATTGATCATCCGCAACAACAGCAGAAGGGCGTTTACCGCAGTGTGGTTTCAACACAAAGGAAGCGAGCAGTTTTGTCTTGCTTCCGGCAAGCTTCTTTGCACAGTTTGCCAAGGTTCGTTTGTGTTTCAAATGCTTGGATTTTGTTTTCATCATTTACAAATTAACACAAAATAGACTGTTTTTCATACCTGTGTGTTTATTAAATTGTTGTGGTTTTCTTTTGTACTAACAAGGCTGCTAAGCCTAGAAATAACAAAGATGGTTGGAAAAAAATATTGGGGGCGGCGAGAAAACGCGCTGCTTTAGCTTGCCTCCGATGCCAGCCTTTGTATAAGTTAAGCAGGTGTGTTGCGCTTTCCAACATTTACTTTGAAGTTTTAGTAAAATATTCTTCTAACAATTTAGGCATAGAGCCATCAACATCTTCATTAGAACCTACAGAGATTTTTGGCTACAAGACGAAAACGTTGGACAGGAAGTGATGATTGAGGATCTAACGCAAAGTTTCGAAGATTCGGAACTTAAGAAGAAGGATGCGGAAGAGGAAGAAGGAAAACCTGATCCTCTCACGCAATTGGTTACCACGTTTTGTCGAGGTGCCATGACTGAACGTTCTGGAGCTCTTCAGGTACAAATTTTCCGGAAAAGTATTTTTTTTACATTTTGTTAATGTTTTTAGGAAGATCCACTGTACATGAGTTACGCCGAAATCATCGCCAAATCATGTGGTGAGGAAGAGGAGGAAGGTGAAGAGGAAGAAGGTGGAGGCGAAGGTGAAGAAGGCGGATCTTCTATTCACGTATGTATTTCTATTAAATGTTTGTCTTAACTAACTTTTTGTGGGTTTTCTGCTTCTAACAAAGCGAACTATGCGCAAACTCATGGTAAGAGTTTCTTCGACTCAACCTTATTGTTATCCACTCAATTAATTTTTATTTGGTTGTTTAGGAACAAGAAATGGAGAAACAAAAGTTGCTTTTTAATCAAGCGCGTTTAGCTAATCGAGGTGTTGCCGAAATGGTTTTGCTACACATTTCAGCTTGTAAGGGAGTTCCATCGGAAATGGTGATGAAAACTCTTGAATTGGGCATTTCGGTACTACGTGGTGGTAACTTTGATATACAAATGGGAATGCTCAACCATCTGAAAGAGAAAAAAGACGTCGGGTTCTTCACTAGTATCGCTGGTTTAATGAATAGTTGCAGTGTGTTGGATTTGGACGCTTTTGAACGTAACACTAAAGCTGAAGGACTTGGTGTTGGATCTGAAGGTAGTTTATAGTTACCTAAAGGAGGTGTTATAATAATTTTTGTTGTGTAGGAGCTGCTGGTGAGAAAAACATGCACGATGCCACGTTTACTTGTGCCTTGTTTCGATTTATCCAATTGACTTGTGAAGGGCACAACTTAGGTACTTATACCACAAATTTAACTATACGATACTCTAAAACTCTACCACCTTAAATCTCTTGTAGAATGGCAAAACTACTTGCGTACACAAGCCGGCAATACCACGACTGTTAACGTGGTAATCTGCACTGTAGATTATTTGCTTCGCCTCCAAGAATCCATCATGGACTTTTACTGGCATTACTCAAGTAAAGAACTCATAGACCCAGCTGGAAAAGCCAACTTTTTCAAAGCAATCGAAGTAGCTAGTCAGGTTTTCAACACATTGACTGAGGTTATTCAAGGTCCTTGTACACTTAATCAACAAGCATTAGCCCATTCGAGATTGTGGGATGCTGTTGGTGGTTTTCTTTTCCTTTTCTCGCACATGCAGGATAAATTATCTAAACACTCCAGTCAGGTGGATTTGCTCAAAGAATTGCTCAATTTGCAAAAGGACATGATTACCATGATGTTGTCTATGCTTGAAGGTAACGTTGTGAATGGTACTATTGGTAAACAGATGGTTGACACCTTGGTGGAAAGTGCTTCAAACGTTGAGCTTATCCTTAAATATTTTGACATGTTCTTGAAGCTTAAGGATCTAACATCATCAGCTAGTTTCCTGGAAATTGATTTGAATAGCGATGGTTGGGTTTACCCGAAGGATTTCAAGGAGAAAATGGAACAACAGAAGAGTTACACTCCGTAAGGGGTTATATTAAAAGTGATTGCACCTAGTTTATTTTGTTGTCTTTCTAGGGAAGAAATAGAGTTCTTATTAGCTTGCTGCGAAACAAACCACGATGGTAAACTGGACTACATTGGATTCATTGATAGATTCCACGAGCCAGCCAAGGAAATTGGTTTCAACTTGGCTGTGCTGCTTACAAATTTGTCCGAGCATATGCCAAATGAACCACGATTGGCAAGATTCTTAGAAACTGCTGGGTCTGTTCTAAATTATTTCGAGCCATTCCTTGGAAGAATCGAAATTATGGGTGGAAGTAAGCGAATAGAACGCGTTTACTTCGAAATTAAAGAATCTAATATTGAACAGTGGGAAAAACCGCAGATTAAGGTAGAGTATAATTTTAATTAAGTTACGACTTTAATTATTTTAATTTGATGTCTAGGAATCCAAACGCGCTTTCTTCTACTCCATTGTAACTGAAGGAGGCGATAAAGAAAAACTGGAGGCTTTCATCAACTTCTGCGAGGACGCCATTTTTGAAATGCAGCATGCTAGTGGTTTGATGGCTGTGGAAGATTCTAGTGGTGGTGGACCAACTCGAGCTACCAGTTACAGTTACATGACAGACGAAGATGAAGATCGGTAAGTAAATTCTAGAAATGTGAAGACTTAGTTAATTTTTCTGTATTTAGCGCGGCTAAAGATCCGTTCCGTCGAAGTTACCAAGCAGTCAAAGACGGAATTTCCTACGGATTGTCAGCGCTTAGCCCCTCTAACATTAAACATCGTATCGCTGAAATGCAGCAAATGACAATTCCGGAATTGTTTGTTGGTTTCTTCAAGTTGATCTTCTACGCGTTCTATTACTCTGGTTTTGGTGTTGCGGTGGTTTTACGGTATTTCTTGGGTATTCTTATGAGTTTGATGCGTGGACCAGTTGTCGAAGAGCCGGTGATTGAAATAAAGGAAGAGGAAAAAGTCGGACATCTACGTGTACTACCACCGCTACCGTCGACTGAAGAACAAAACAACCAGCAGATGCAGGCGTTTGGTTTGGATATAACGAAGGAAGACAACGGACAGTACGTTGATAATTACCTAAGATTTTCTTTTAGTTTTCATGGCTTTGTCGTAGGTTTAAAATGGCAGCTCACGAATCACCTACAGGAAGCCAACCATCGTCTGGTGAAGGCGAAGGTGAGACAACACCTGAAGAAGGCGCCGAACATCTTGAAGGAGAAACTTTGGAACAGCAACCTTTATCTTTGTCCGATTTGCTAGGGTACGTTTTATAACAATGTAGTTATATCTTGTGAAGTGTTAGAATTTTAGAGGGGAACAAGCTAAAAGAGCAGCTCAAGAAAAAGTGGAAGCCCAAGCCGCCCAACAAGCCGTAATGCAAGCTATCGAAACTGAAAGTAAACAAACTCATGTCGCGGAACCTTCCGCTATGTCTCAAATTAACTTCGGAGCATATGGACATAGAGCTGTTTCATTTCTCGCTAGGAATTTCTACAATCTTAAATACGTGGCTTTGGTATTGGCCTTCTGTATCAACTTTATGCTGTTGTTTTACAAAGTGTCAACTTTGGGAGAGGAAAATGAAGGTAGTGGTAGTAAAGAAATTTTGGATATTATTGAGGGGTCAGCGCAAGGTAGTGGATCTGGAGCTGGGGAGTCGGGCGAGGAAGAAGACCCTCTGGAACTGGTATACTATTTAAACCCAGAAGCTTTGGTGATTCTAATGATTTTTTCCTAGGTGCACGTCGACGAGGATTTCTATTACATGGCGCATGTTATGCGACTGGCAGCTCTTTTACATTCGATAGTTTCCCTTGCTATGCTTATCGCGTATTATCATCTTAAAGTACCACTAGCAATTTTCAAACGTGAAAAAGAAATCGCAAGACGGCTAGAGTTTGAAGGTTTGTATATTACTGAGCAGCCTGAGGATGATGATTTGAAATCCCACTGGGATAAACTGGTGATTTCGGCTAAATCTTTCCCTGTGAACTATTGGGATAAATTCGTTAAAAAGAAAGTTCGGCAAAAGTATAGCGAAACGTACGATTTTGAATCTATTAGCAACCTGTTGGGTATGGAAAAAACGTCCTTCCAACAGCAGGAGAGTGATGAAGGAAAAAGCTTGATTTATTTGTAAGTCTAGTTTCAGTTTCCGTATTTTCTTTACAAAAATCTCTTTTAGTATTGTGAATATTGACTGGAGATACCAAATCTGGAAATCAGGCGTAACAATCACCGACAACTCCTTCCTATACTCGTTGTGGTACTTCACCTTTTCCGTCCTGGGTAACTTTAACAATTTCTTCTTTGCTGCTCATCTATTGGATGTCGCTGTTGGTTTCAAAACCTTGCGCACCATTTTGCAATCTGTAACTCACAATGGTAAACAACTGGTTCTTACCGTGATGTTACTGACGATTATTGTGTACATCTACACTGTAATCGCGTTTAATTTCTTCCGCAAGTTTTATGTACAGGAGGAGGATGAAGAAGTGGATAAAAAGTGCCATGATATGTTAACGGTAACTTTAGAAAACTAGTACCGCTGAAAGTTTGATTGCTATTATAATATTTTTCAGTGTTTTGTCTTCCATCTTTACAAAGGCGTGAGAGCTGGTGGTGGTATTGGTGATGAAATCGAGCCACCAGACGGTGATGACTATGAGGTCTATCGTATAATGTTCGACATAACTTTCTTCTTCTTTGTTATCGTCATTTTGCTAGCTATCATTCAAGGTAAAAACCATATAAATTTTGCTTTGATTTTCATATCGTGAGTTGGGTTCTAGGTTTGATCATCGATGCTTTTGGTGAGCTTCGTGATCAACTTGAAAGCGTCAAAGAAGACATGGAGTCCAACTGCTTTATTTGCGGCATTGGGAAGGATTACTTTGATAAAGTACCGCATGGTTTCGATACCCACGTCCAACAGGAACATAATCTTGCCAACTACATGTGAGTTAAGAGTTCTATAATGGAGGCCTGTATTTATTTTTAAATTTTTACAGGTTCTTCCTTATGCACTTGATCAACAAACCGGATACAGAATACACGGGTCAGGAAACGTATGTTTGGAATATGTACCAGCAAAGATGTTGGGACTTCTTCCCGGTGGGTGATTGCTTTAGGAAGCAGTACGAAGATGAACTGGGAGGCGGAGGTGGTTAATTTAATGCTCAAAAGTCTTTTAATCGAATAGTATATATAACGATTTATTATATAAATTATTAGAAGTTAATTCACACAATGGCAAAAATCGATTTAATAATTGATATGAGTGATATGCAATTTTTCTGTGTGTATTTCGCAGTTTTATCGTAAACTAAATGTATATAAGCTTTTACTACTATACAGTTTTTAAAATTATAAATCGTACAAATCTTGTTATTATGTCCAAATTATATGCCTTACATTAGTGCTAAAGCATTACATATTTAGCATATTTTTAATGTATGAGCGGAATTTTAAAATTCATTAATAAATATTTTCTTGTTAATTGCTTGTAGTTTTTATTTATGCAAATTAAAGTAGGGATGTAGTGACAAAATCAATAGCTAACATAGAATAAAGCTTTTTATTAATAAAAATAATATTTACAATCTTAGATTATATTATAATATAAAACAGCACATTTTTTACAATAATAAATTAATATTAGTGGCAAATTACACGTTTACAAATGACTATTATCCTTCAGCACATCCTTCAAGATCGAGCTAGAATTCCGATTTTGTGCAAAATCAGCAAACGTCGGCAGGACAATTTCACTCAAGACTATCGGCGACTGCCTAGGCGTGGCACCCCTTGAACTACCTGCAACATTTCCTTCGTCCATTGGCAGTAAACTAGGAACAACTCGTGGTTTCGACTCGCTTTCCAAAAACTTAACAAACGCCTGCGAAAGCGACTCCTGACTCATACTTGGATCCTGAGGTGCCAAAAAGGAACCCCACCAAGAACCCTGTTGTTGTGTTTTATTTAAATTGACTTTATCGTGGTCCTGTTGATTAAAATCTAATACAGTAGCGATGATTTTCAAAATTTGTAATTGGTCTTTGTTCATGTTGTTGGAATTGTTTGAGGAAACAAAACCAATTACCAGGTTTTTTACTAGGGATTTGTCGACTTTTCCGTCGGTATGATTTGAAAGGGATTTCAGTTTTTCTTCGGCTTCACCGAGTTTCTTTTGCAGCTGAGACACTGGAAAAAATCGGGAATTAGAATTATTAAATACCGCAAGCAAAGACAATTTTATTAGTGATATGAATGAATTGTTTAGTTATATTATAAATTGTCTCTGCTGGACGATCCAAAAATAATACAAACTTCGAGTGGTTGGTGAGCAAGTTTAAAGAGCAAGTGTTACCCAGGGACTGATTTTTTCTAAAACAAACCAGTACCTGATGTAATACTCACCCCGTAAACTTGCAATATGCACATGCGACATCCATGCTGTAAAAACTGTAAAAAATCAAATAAAAATCGTAAAACCAAGCCACACAAAACTATGAAAATTTGCGGAGAAATTAAACAACAAAAAAACGGTGTGGATAGAAACTACATTTTTTGAATCTCATATTGTCCCCGGGGGTATTAAAATTCCTCACAGTTACAAGTTGAGATTTACAAAATATAGTTAAGCGTGCAATACAAGACGATGGATCAAAAAACGGTGCAAAATTTGTGCTAAACAAAACAAAACAATAAACAACAAAGTAAAATAAAAATGTAAACTAAAATGTGGGCAGAAGCATTCTATTTCGTTTTTATTGCGAAACTGGTTAAGGAAACAATATTCGTGATATCATAATAATAGCAAAAAAAAATAAAATAGCGTGCACTAATCAAAAAAAGCATAAAATAAAAATATAATACGTAACTAATGCATAACACTTTCTCAAACTAAACTAATTTACATGTAAGGCACATGACTTTATATTTTAATAGAGATTTAAAAAAACTAAAATTGTATGTGCAATTATTTATACATTACGTTTAATATTTTATTCTTATTTTATGTTAGAACTGGATTAATAAAATTGGATACAGGAATCCTCAATATATCACGATTTAATAAATGTCATATTACATAATTATATTAGTATAAGAAAATAAAACTTTGGATACCTTTGGAAAATATAAAATAATGCAGAATGATAATGTTCTTTATTAGTTGAGGTGGGACGATCATTCATGATAATATCAGTCGATATTCTGGGATCAGAAACCACCCAGAATTACCAGCTGATATTGCACGGACAACCATTTTATGGGTATTAAAAATGAACAAAAAAATTACTGTAAAAAACTCAAACCAAAGATTAATGTTTTTGAACATGCTTCATATAGTTCCTAGGAAATTAAGCCCAGTTTGTATTGAATTAAAAAATTATAATCAAACAATATTCATTAAAAATATTTAACTATTTATATTATTACTAAGTCGATTTTAATCCAAACCAAACAGAACCTAACACCAAAAACTTTTCTAAACTAAAACCAATAAAATTCCCGTACCTTCTTCTTTCAGCGTTACTACCAACCGCTTCGACTGCTCTAATTGATCAGACAACCTCGACGCCGCCTGCAATCCCTGCTTACTCTCCTCCAACTGTTGCTTCAATCCCTCGATTTCCTTCTTCAGCTCCTCCTGTACTTGTTTTTCTACATTAATCTGCCGCCGAATTCGCCCTGTTTCCATGTTAACATCATGCTCTTTCTCTACAATAAAAAAGTTAACCAACTAAATAAACCTCCAAGTACAACCAAATTACCTTTCTGAAACTGCTCTAAAACAAACTGAAGATTAGCCAAAGCAGCTGCTTGTTTACTACTTAAATCCTCAGCATCTGACAGTTTTTTCATCAGCTCCTCCCGTTGGCTGTTTCCCATTTGCAGTTGATTCTGCAGAACTTCAACTTGTTGGTTCGCTCTTATGCTTACAGATGTGTACATGGTGCTGGAGTTTTTCTCGCGTTGCTCAGTTTCTGTTACTTTTGCTTGTAGTTCGTGGTTCTTCTGTTCAGCTTGGAGCAACTCCTGGGTGTAGTGCTCCTGCACTTCCATTAAATGGCTCTGAAGTCGCTCCAGTTTCTTTGCTAACGCTTGCTCTTTTTCGGAAACAGCTGGTTTCTCCGCTAAAACCTTCTGTAAGTTCGCTTGTTCTTGTAGTAGATTCTCCGCCAGGACCTCGCATTTTTGCTTAAGGAAGTTGTTTTGATCTACTAGTTTTTCCATTTCCTCGTCTTTCTTCTGTAGGTTTTCCAAGGACAGTTGCTTCAGTTGAAGTTCCAAATTTTGCGACTTTTCAGTTTCAGCTGTTAGTATCTGCGACAAACGCTGGATTTCGTTGTGATATGTGACGCTTTCCTGGTGCTTTGTTGTTACTATGTTGATGAGTTCGTTTCGGGACAAATTTAGCTCATCCAATTGTTTTTGTAGCAAATCTAGCTTTGTTGTAGTTTCGGATAACTCCAGCTGAAGTTGAGTTTTTTCTGCAACTACAACATCTAACTGTTTATAAAGCTCTTGTGAATTATCTGGTTTTAAATCCACCTCCATGACCATTTTCTTGGCATCCGTCTCATCATTTAAGGATAACTTCTGAACTAACTGTGCAGTTTCTTCAAAAGCAAGTTTTTCGTACTGTTCAACCTTTGCCTTTAGTTCAAGAATGTACTCTTCCAAATTACTAATTTGTTGTTGTTTTTCACCACATGAATCGGCATATTTCAAACAATCTGCTTTTAGATTTTCATATTCCACTTGCTCCTTTTTGTATTTCTCCAAATTTTGACAAGCTTCCTCCAAACTGACCTCCAAGTTGTGTTTAGCATCAAAAACCGCCACCAATTCCTTGTTAAGCGTATCATACTGTAGTTTCAAACTAGTTTCAGCCATTTTAGAATTTTGCAACTTCTCCGTTAGCGCTCTAACTTGCGCCTCAAACTTACTGGCGTTTTCTTGCTCCAACAATAATTTCTCACGCATCTCTTCCAGTTCCTTCATCATACCATCATGAGTTTTCAGCAAATCTGTAAAGGAAATCTGCAACTGTTTCTTCTCTTGTAAAGCCAGGTCTAGCTTCCTATCTCCAGTGGCAACAAGCTCCTTCATGGCATCAGTATTTATACAAATTTCAGTTAGTTGGTACTCGAGGTTTTCGTAGTCGCCTTTTACGCGCTCCAAATCCAAACGCAGCACCTCGTTTTCTTTACTTGTAGTCTCCAAACGTTCAGACATTGTTTTAAAATCATTCTTCATCATTGTATTTTCCACTTGTAATACATCAAAGCTATTCAACAACTCGTGATATTCTTTAGCTTTGTTTACAACTTCCGTTTCGGAAACTGATAGTTGTTCCATTGTAGTCTCCAATTCTTTACTTGGTTCTTCCGGGGGATTTCCAGCTTTATTCTTCATTTCCTCCAATTCATCAATAATTTTCTCCAAATCTTCAATTCGCTTATTAGCATTCTCCAACTGCGATTCCAAGAGTAGCATATTATCTTCATTAGACTCGGAAATTGTTTGAAGACCTGAGTTGCTTTTGTGTTCCTCCAACTCTCCTATAAGCAAGTCGTTGTTTTTTACTAGTTCGGAGCATTCAATTTCGTACTCTTTTATTGTTTGGGTTTTTGTGATTACTTCCTGGCTGAGTATCTCGGAGTTTTGGATGAGTTTCTCGATTTCATGATTTTTTTCCGTAAGCAACTTGGTTTTTTCTTGCGATATATCGTATACTTCTTGCTCCAACGCCCTGCATTTGTATTTACAGTCCAAGAGGATTTTCAGAATGTTTTCAACTTGCACACTAAACTCGGATAGGTGGGGATTGTCGTCCACTGGATGACATTGCTGGAAATCCGATGGCTTGTCGCAGTCCACGTATTTTTTAACATTCTCTGTTATAATCCCGATGTACCTCTTGTGCATTTCGTCTTTTTCCAGCTGAACATCGTCGGTTTTTTTGCCTTTGGTGCGGAGTTTATCGTTTTCAGCCTCCACCAGGGCGATTTCCTGTTTTAACGCACTTACTTGTTTTTCGTAGTTTTCCAAAATCGTGGCTAGCCTCTTGTAGTCTTCGTCCTCCTCGCTGCTTTTTTTCTGTAATTCATCAGACAGTTTTTTGCTTTTTTGCAGTTCTCCTAATAAAATCTTGTTCTCTGCTTCTAGTTGCGTTAGAATTTTGGAACTTTCTTCCAGTTCTACATTGTTGGCTTTCTTAGTGTCCTCTAAAATTTTTTGCAAAGTTTCCTGCGCGCTTTTTAATACGCTTAACTCTTTTTTCGACTCGTCTAACTCAAATTTAACACTGTGGTGGTCTTTTAGGAGCAATTCGTATTTTTCTCGGAAACCGTCGACCACAGGCTTAACTTCCTGGTGTTCCTCAAACTTCCCCTGCAATTCCCTCAGCTGATCTTTCAAAATTTCCTCACGTTCTCTTCCTTGGGTGCATTGTTGTTTAATTTTACTAAATTTTTCTTTTAACTCTTCATTTTCTTCTAGTAATTTATCCCGAATGTTTACAATACCAACTATAGTTTGCTGATTATCGACATCTAATTGCTCTAATTGTTGCGTTAGCTCAACTTTCTCTTGTTCCAAAACTTTTATTTGTTGTTTCAAGTCGGAAAAAGTATTTGCATTTTTATCTGTGGTTTCACCTGGCGGTTCCCAAACATCCCAACTATCATCACCATTAGCATTTGATTTTGATTCACGAGTTATCAACTGTAATAGAAAAAAAACCTTCAACTACTAATTAAAACATTGTTAGTTTTATTTGTTTGACTACACATAGAAAAGTGATAAGGAAATATGTTGTATCGCCTATTACAGTGAAATGAAAATGGTTTCCGTAATCTGAACTATATAATAATTATTAAAAAACTAAATTTTGTATGAGCTCATGCTCATGATTGGTGTGCTATAGTAAAATGGTTGTTGGTGTTGTGTATAGTTTACAAAATGCTTTCAAACGACACAGGTGTATAAGTTACCAGGCAATGGGGGCATTGTATGCCTAAAAAAACGTATATAATTGTGAGTTTTAGTACCTTCGATACATATTCATGTAAAGCGAACACTCCACAAGCGTTTTTATACGGGTCACAGGAAACTTGACGACCAAGTGTTAACTAAGGTTAAATATTTGTACCCCATGTATTTCTAGAACATATCAACTGCGGTCGCTATAACTATGTAAATAAACTTTTAAAAGGTGTTTCCAATAAAACAGTGCAAACATCCATCATCACCTAGTTTCAAGTAATGCTATAAAAAACACCACACGCTTTTTGAAATGAAATTTTCAAGGGACCCATTACGAGAATTTGATCGATAAATTAAAATATAAACAAATTGGTGCCCAAGCTATGTGTTAAATAAACAACCCGTAATGCAAATGTAAAATATTTAAGTTTGTAAACTAGTTTACTGCTTTGTTAAATACAAATATTTTGCCTTTGCACTATTAAAAAAAGTATAAATACGGAAAAATTGTGTCGAATCTATAGAACTTTAACACCAATAATAATAATAATAATAATAATAATAAATAACAAGTTGTTTATTTATAAAAATAGAACCAAAAACCTTTCTCTTTCAATATGTGCTCACGCCTAATCATAACTGAAAATAATTAATAAATATTTTTATAGATGCGCGCGGTGTTGTTTCATGATCTTTGTTAGTATTTTGATAAATTTGTTAAAAAAATATTGCTCCATATGAACGCAGTTGTAAATCATCATAAAATGTACTTGTCTGCGGCAATGATTGTAAATAAACACCACAGCCCACAAAATTGTTTTTTAAATCCATTATCAGTTTTTTTTTTAAAAAATATTCCCGAGACAATTTCTGCATAGTTAGTATACAGCGTGTCCCAGGATAGACACGAAATATTTTTAGGTGTGATTTTTGAATAAAATCTGCATCGCTCTGTATAATTTTTTTATCCCCAATCCGGGTTAGTTTTCGAGCAATCATCTCTTGAATGTCGAAAATTGTAGATTGAAAAAGTAAACCACTGCTAAATAAAAAGAAGCCAGTCTGCTAAACTATTTGATTATCGAAAAAAAGTTATACATGAAATTTGTAGCTGAGATGATTTGCGATCAAAAGTATCCTGTAATTTTTTTGATAGTGAAGAATTATTAGTGTTCAAATTTGGAATTTGAAAAAATAAATCATTATGCTCACGTTTCGTTTAATTTATTTTGAAAACTAGTATTGAAAATAGTTAAAAATTTGATACACGATGAAAGATTGGTTTATTTTGAATCGAAAAGTTAAATTCCATTTTGAACATAAACGATGTCCATTCGGAGTAATTATTAAATTTGTTAAAAATATTTCCGTAAGTTGCCACCTGCAATGACTTTATATGGAAAAAAATATAAAAAAAAAACCGGATTGGAGATAAAAAAATTATACAGGACAATGCAGACTGTATTCATACCTAAAAATATTTCGTGTCTATCCTGGGACACCCTGTATAAAAGCACACAATCTCGTTTTGGTGGGGAATATCAACAATTTTCCCGCGCTTATACCAAGAAAAATAAATGAGGGGGGCGATAACGAAATGGCGGTTTTTTCAACAGACACCACACAAAGCAAATATTTAAATTGTACGTTTAGATATTCCAAATCCTCGGAAACAACGCTACATTTGTGTAAGTTTATTGTACACAAACGTCTAATCTCCCACAAAAAAACGGTATTTGATATACTATCTGTTCCGGTGTTAGTAAAACCAGCCAACGCAAATCACACACAGATAAAACTACTATTAAACATAGAAATATACAATATACCTTATATTATTGTCATAGAATAAATTTTACATGACCCAGAAATATTTTTAGGAAATAATACCGTTTTGGCACCCCTTTCTGGTTTTTCCAGCCCAACAGGAAATGTACAAAATTTGTAAATAAACCAAACCCATGCATATACGTAAAACCGCGTTTCTTAACAATAAAGTCAACAAATCAACATCCGGACATTTTTCCTGCAAAAACCCGGTTTATCAGACAAACCAAAGAAACAGAAACCGCTGCCGAGTACAACGTGCTCAAAAACCTAAAACTGACGTCTAGATTCCGTGCATTTCCAATGCAATTTGACACCTGCCTTTATGCATAAAGTTCAAATACCCGCGTGATATATTTATATTACAAGCTTATTTATCAGCAGCTACAGCTAAACAGCCAGCAAACAAGTTGCAAGTAATGGCCAGATATATGTTATATAGTGGGTGTCAAATACAATTGAAGTCTACAGTATTTCTATAATTGGAAATATAAATTTATTGTTGATAAAGTATTGTTACGTTTAATCGCTTTCATTGAAAAAAAACAATTCGTTTAGTTGGTTCACACAAAGAACATGGTGAAATAGTGCGAAATATTGTAAGGGACAATTATTGCCAAAAATTAAAAAAATTTAAATTCGGTACCTTGCAATAACGGCATAAAATAAAAATTAATCTTTTTGACAAATCGTGTTAAAGTTTCAGTACCGCTGAAACAGATCTGTAAACGACAAGTCGCTAAGTTTGCACATTTTAATCAGAGCTAGGCCTTGAAGGATCCCAGCTAAAGCATATCGTTTTATGACACCCCAAAAGATTAGACTCCAAAGAAAAAATATGCCTTATATTTTATATTATTCTACACAACAAATTTGAGGTGTGAAATCTTTATCATAAAATAAATTTTTTACCTATAATAAATGTTGTTGATTCATACTCATGCGGATAAAATTTAAATATACACAGAAAAATATTAGTTGCAGAAAGTTTTGAAAGTGAAGCCAAAACATAAGATTTAAATTTAATTTTTTTACATATTCTTTTTCTTACAGTTTCACTAAATAAGTACAAATATGAAAAAGGTTAATTTGAAACAAATACGGTATTTAGACGAAAGTTGAAAAAATTATAAAAGCGATTTTTTCTGTTTCCAACATTTCATAGAAAACAGAATTTTGCACATTTATTATTATTTTCTAGAGTTATAGTTTCAACCATTTAGAACAAAGTGTAATTTAAAATCCAAATTTGGGCCTAAGTAAAATTTGAAAATGTACATGAAATTCAAATAATCTGAACGCTAAATTTAAAATAGTCTGAAAATTTCTCCCAAAAAATGACTAAAAACTAAACAACCATTCTATCTGATGATGCATGAACAAATTCTCGCTTTACCTCTACAAATAAACAATAAATACCTCCAAGAAAAAAGCTCGTTAGAACTGGTCGCAAAACCATATCTACCAACCGAAATTATTTAAATAAATGCTTACGTAAACAACCATTTCATTGTTTTATTATAATAAAAAATACTCATTGTGTTTGTTACAAATAAAACAGTTAATATAATTTCAAACGACATAAAAAACTATCTCTAGCTACATAAAAAAATAAATAAAAACTTACTCAAACTCCAAAGTTAAGCGGAACTCACATCGAAGCGAAAACACTGCCGCGATTCGGCACGCATTAAAATGAGCCTGATTAATTAGTAAAAGAGAATCTCTTGTAGGTGGGTGAAGCATTTTTAAGGGTGATTCATAAACTAAAGGTGATTCAAAAAAACCAACCGCGCTTCAAGGTACCAGTACCACGTTTGTTGGATGAATTAAAAAATACATTTTGCGGTAGGAAATAAATGAAATGGGACAACGCGCCGACGCGACGATAAGAACCAAATAAATAACCATATACCCATAGCACATATTTTATTCAAGGCCAGAAAAATACAGGGTGTTGTGTAGTTTCCACTATGTAAAATTCTAATCTAAAATGATTTCTTTAGAAGAATTACTTCATTGCTTTTTTGGTGAGTTTAACTTAACTACTAAAATAGCATTACGGAAAGAGAGCGAAGAAATTACCGAATATGTTTAAAAAATGTTTGCAGGAGAAAATAATCACAAATTTAAACAATGAGTTACAGAAACCTCCCATATTTGTTTAAAAGTAAATATCCGTGAATAGATAGCGTGCCTTTGGTATACAGTTAAAAATACTACAAAACACCAATAGATATCTACTAAGTAGACATTTAAAGAAATATTCAATTTTTGCGTTAGTTTAACAGAATAAAATATTTTATATGTATTAAAAATACACTTATTAAAAGTACACGTATTGATAGAATGATTATGTAGGTAATATGTAGATGACCCTTTTTGTCCATTCTGCAATAATTTTCCTGGTAAAGAAAATCCAAATTTAAAATCCCGAATTTTTTTACCAACTCAATGTAAACTACCATAATATATAAATGGAAAAAGTTGCTTGGAAATATTGTACATAACAATATTAACTACTATAATCTTCTACCTTTCGACTTCAATTATTCAATAATAAAATTATAAAAAAAGCTTTCGTTCACTTACCGAGATATCTAGTCGACACACTGGATTTTCAAAATATGCCAAAAATTGGGGTGTGATGTCGCTTTTATACCTTCATTTCGTTGCTATGGTTATATAGATAAAAAACGATGTAAAAGTGGTATTGATTTTTTCTTGTATTTGCTTTGGGGCTTTTAGATAATTCTAATTAATGCTATAATCGAAGGGTTTATTAAATATTGGCCTATTATTAAAAAACGCCAACGATTAATCATTAAAATGTGGAACAGTAACATAATATGATGTATATTGCGCAAAAAATATATTTACTCGAGGTCTGAGTGTTTGGAAAATGAACTTAAATCAGAGTAAAAAGTATATTTACGATATTAATAAAAAAATTAATAAAAAAAAAGTTTAAAAAAATAAATATCATTGCAGGTGGCATCTTACGGAAATATTTTTAACAAATTTAATAATTACTCCGAGTAGATATCGTTTATGTTCAAAATGGAATTTAACTTTTCGATTCAAAATAAACCAATCTTTCATTATGTATCAAATTTTTAGCTATTTTCAATACTAGTTTTAAAAAAAATTAAATGAAACGTTAACATGATTTACTTTTTCAAATTCCAAATTTGAACACTAATAATTTTTTAAGGATTAACACTATCAAAAAATTACAATATACTTTCGATCGCAAATACGCAAATCATCTCAGCTACAAATTTCATGTATAAATTTTTTTCGATAATCAAATAGTTTAGCAGACTGGCTTCTTTTTATTTAACAGTGTTTTACTTTTTCAATCTACAATTTTCAACATTCAAGAAATGATTGCTCGAAAACTAACCTGGATTGGGGATAAACAAATTTTACAGGACAATGCAGAATTTATTCAAAAATAGGACCTAAAAATCTTTCGTGTCTATCCTGGGACACCCTGTATTTTACGTTTTTTTTGTAACTATTTTAAGCTTTTAATATAAAATATTCAACTAAAAATGAATGAATTGATATTGAAAACTATTGAAAAATTTAAAAAATCACTAAGAAAATCATAAATTTGAAATTTGTTATTTTCTCTTTAGAAATGAATAAAACTATATCTCAAAGAGAAATTTAAAGTAGAACACCCTGTACACCGAAAGACATCAAGATTCATTAAAAAATAATAAAATTTATTTTACTTTTTGCTTGAGCATAAAAAATGTTTCATATTTGATTTAGATAATAAATCCAACTTTGGTAGCAAAAACAACTATTTTAGTATATAAAACTGCGCTTCCCAGAACCTAAAATTTAATATAAAAATACACCCAATATGCATATAAAACGTCGATAACAAAGCATTTTCCATATATTCTTGGACAAATAATGACATCTGCTTGTTTGTTATTGATAGGAATGTTTACATAATATATCCCCTATATTTTCCCGGCACTTTCTGAACGTTTCCAAAAACATATCTGTTGCGATTATACAATCAATCGTTATTCATGTACAAGGATATTTTTAAATAAATATGTTTCACAAAAAATAGAAAAAAAATGAGGTGGAATATAGATATTGAGATTATTAGCGAAACTTTTGCGAAGTCGTGGTTCTAAAAATATTTTTGGAACATTTTTAATACACACATTATGTTTGAATTTTTTCTAGCTTATTTAATTTTAGTTTTGTTTTGAAAATTAAATAAGGAAGCTTGCAAACTAACAGACCATACAAAATTTTTAAACAAGTAGAAATTTCGTGATAATAACCATTTCTAGACTATAGATAAAAAGTTTTAAAATACAATATCTTAAATTCCATTATTTGTTGAGGAATCCTCGTATACATTAAAGCATCGCACCTTTGGCATAGGCAACCCAACAATCATACCAAGTAAATAAAACCGTTTCTAAAAACGAACCGCATCATGCAAACTGCATATTGTTTATTGCCTATTTTCCTGTTTACCCGTAAAGCTATAAAACCAGTAATGAAAATATCATCAAACCCATGATTGCACAACTTGTGCTCCAAAATTACTATTCATTATCTTTAATTAAAAACATGCATTTGCTGATTTATTCCATATCATATATGAATAATATTGCCTTACAATTGTTAATACTACTACTTACTATGCGCTGGTTTAAATCCTCGTTTACTTTCCTCAGATTTTGTATCTGAAAAATAAATTAGAACTAAGTAGTTATATCTACATCATTAATTTCGAGTGCTAATAATTACATCTAATTCTTGCCTGACGCAGATTTGTTTCAACTTTTCCACATCATTATTACTAACAGCAATATCCAAACCTGAAATAAATAAAAATTTAACTATACACTTCGACACAAACAATTCGTTTTGAAATTTACTAGATAATTTACATATTCTTTAGAAACCCATAATTATGTCAAAGTCAACTGGAATTAACATAGGTTATAGTAGTTTTTTCCTTTTAACATTTAAAGTTTTCAAAACAAACTTATTTGCACTTGTACATAAGGTTGAAAATATACCTTCATCTTCATCTGCCAAAACATTACTTGCAAAGGTGGTGAATTGGTCCTTAAGATTGGTTAAACTGTCGTTAAAATTAAGCCAAGACATTATTCACAAACAAACAGGTAATACTGACAATTTTTCTTAAATTATAATTATGGGTTTTCCTACACGGATTTATTTACATTTGCCAGCACAACTTTCATAAATACGTTGACAGTTCTTTTGATTGTTTTTATGAGAAACTAGAAAGTGGCTAAAGTTACAAAATTCAATACGTTTTTAAACGAATTTGTACTTTGTCTAATTTAATAGTTTTCTTAAATACTTACTATTGTGTTAATTAATGCTAATTTAAGTAAAATTCAGAATTTTAACAATGAAATTGCAAATTATGAACCATTGATAGGGCAGTTTCTATTTAGTGCAATGGCATCACTGTTCGTGTGCTATAGTTGGCAAGAATGAATATAGTTGCAGAAGAAGTATTTAACCTTCAAAAATATAAGGTTAGAAAAGTTTTTGAACATGTGTTAAATGGCGGTCACGATGGCTTCACAATTTAGCGAAGATGGTAAATATTTTGGGCAAATATCCACAGAAGGCAAACTTAAAATATGGAGCACAGTGTCTAATACCTTAGAGCAAGAATTTACACCGGATTTTCACTTAACTACGCCATGTACGTGTTTACAATTTCTCCAAGAAGATACCAGTTCTTATTCGGTAAGTTTCACTGTTTAAAAGACGTAGTTTTAGTTTTTCTGGTGATAAGTGCTGTAGTTGTTAGAGCAGAAGAAATTTATCGTAATTTCAACTTGTATTACAACATTTAATTTGTAAATAAATGCATTTTTTTAGGGTGCAACTCCGCGAAAGAAAAAACGTAGAACATCTGTAACTATCTCAAATCCTAGTATAGCTTTAGGTACAACATCTGGACTTTTATTAGTATATTCAATTTCAAAAGCTAGTGTAGATTACACGATTAATAGTGAGACAAATCACGCTGTCACATGTTTAACTACAGACCATAACGGTACTGTTTATTCTGGTGCTGACCAAAACATATTTATATGGAATTTACAAAAGAAGACCGTCAATAGGTGAGAGCTAAGTAATTTCTTTTGGATTTCGTTTGCTAAATCTAGTTTTCTCTTAGTAAATGGAAAGGAGGGAACGAGAAAATCACGGCTGTTTTGGTAGTGCCTGACAAAAAATTAGTTACAGCCTCAAAAAGCATTAAGTTATGGGACGTAGACACAAAGCAAGTTCTAAGGACTTTTACTGGACATAGTTCCGATGTTGTTTTTTTGCAATACATCAAACCTAGGGATAATAATGATGCTTATTTTGTGAGCGGCTCAAAAGTATGTAAAAGATACAGGTAGCCATATAGTACAACTGAACTAATAATATTTCTTTAGGGTGATAGGTTATTGAGTTGTTGGAATTTAAGCCAAACATCAAAGGAAAAAAATGCAGTTGCGAGTTTTCTCATGGAGGATATTGTCCAGAACTTATCAGTAATCATAACCAGTGATGGTTGTACCAAAATGGCAGCCACAGTTCGAAGTGGTATCGTTCATATTTTCCAACACACTTTAAATGGGTACGAAACCGCAATACTTATTATAAACTGTGTTAATTGAGTAATTATTTATAGGAAATGCACCAAACCTCTAAAACCACAAACAACCATCCAAGTTGTATCCGATAGTGGACAAAGCAACGACTTGGTTGCCCCCATTCAAATTGTAGGTGCAACCTATCGAGATCCTAAAACATTGTGCATAGGTCATGGTACTGATATTATTTTAACTTTTGAAAACCTTGTAAGTATCTTTTACAACAATTCAAGAAACAATCATTCCAACTTAAATTATTTCACAGGATATAAGCACCTATCAAAAGCATGAATGTCTAGTAAGAAAGGACCCACGTACAATTGCTCAAACAAAAGCCCAGCAAGCATCAAAACTGCGTCCTCCAATCATCGGTAACGATGTCAACTACTTAACACCGCAAACCTCCAACGCAGTCCCAACTAAACGAAAAGTTGATGGACAAATGGAAGTACCAATGGAACAACGTCTTGAGAACCTAACCCTTAACAAAACTGATTCTAAAATTCCTAGAGCTGACAATGTCGCCCAGTTGCTTATCCAAGGACTACACAGCAAAGACAAGCACATCCTTCGTACTGTCTTGTCCAAACGCGACGAAAACGTCATTCGAAACACAGTTAAACGTCTACCAATCACTGTTTTTGTTCCATTACTCCAAGAACTTACAGGTTTTGTTCAAGGAAAAACCTTGTCCAGTCAAATAGGTGTAATGTGGTTGCGTCATATTTTGCAAGTACACGCAGGGCTTTTATTGTCCAATCCTGAATTGCCAGAACTTCTAGGTCCTGCTTTAGGTAGCATTGAAAGTAAACTAACGCTTCAGGCGCCTATTAACAGGTTGCGTGGCCGTTTGGACTTGCTGGTGGCGCAAGTCAGTCCTAAGGCAGCACAAGAGTCTTCTGAGAATGAAGATCCGCTGCTTGTGTATAATGATAAAGGTTTGTGGTTGTTTATCGTATTGTTTTTATTTTTGTATCATTTGGTTTTGTTTAGATTCGAGTGATTCTGATCAGGATGACATGGAATTGATGGAAGACCATTCGGAAAGTGAAAATGAGTGGGATGAAGAAGAGTACTTTGAGGAAGGTGGTGGAGATGCAGAAGTTGATGAAGACAACGATGATGACGTTAATTCGGAGGCGGAATCAGCTGAAGTTGAGTCATCTTGAATAACTTACAGGCACTTCATTTGTTTTTATACTGCGTAGGTCCAAGATAATTTTTTTTACTTTATAATGTTTAAGAACATTATTTTTATGTCCTTTACTTATTCAGAAATTGAAGATTATATATTTACTACGATGTATCATGTTAAAAAATAAACTTAATGTTACTTTGCATTTAATGTGCGTAAATACAGTTTGTTTATTATATGAATGGTTTAATTCTGTAGAAATTTGTTTAATTTATGTTTCTGTGAGTTCGTAAAAACATGCTAAAAGTGCTTCCTATTGTTGGATTAAAGAATGTTACACACAAATTTAAATTTTCTACCATGAACTGAAAATTATTACGACAGTTGCATATTATCTTATTTGTCTTGTTAAATGGAGGGACTATAGATTATACATATTTTTTTCTAAATTTATTGGTAAAATAAAAATTGTATTACAGTAGATCAGCAATTTATTTTTATGCCTATTTATATAAGAATGAATCATTTATATGAAAATTATAATATTTTGCACTTAGATTACAGGAATTTTAGTCCACTTGTTTAAATAATTTAGCAGTCTCTTATAATTATCCTCCTGTTCTTCGAAAAAATTTATTACAACTTCATTTTAAATAACTTCAAACGTAGGTAATAATTTATGCATGTACTGACGTCAGTTTCTATAAAAATTCACTTGATACCACGAATAATTGAACAACGCAAAACTGTATACATTTATATCAATTGTCATAGTTTTACATTTATTATATAATTTATAAAATTGTGGGCGCAAGCGCGTCATACACTTGAGGTATATTTCCGTTATTCTAGTGCAGCAGGATACGCAGTGCTTACTCGATATTCCCTGCTAGCAGTGAAAGCGGTTTGTGCTCTATCTTGCCCGCGAAAGCGCACGTGAACTTCATAAATTAAAAACTAGGAACAATATTTCAGGACCCCTCAATTTTTTTGATAATTATTGGGGAAATGGGGAATAATTTAGACACTTTCTAAAAGTTTTTATGATCTTCTTGTAAGATTTGCGCTTGTAGTAAAAACAATGCTAATAAGCTTATTAAATATTCAGTTAAACTTTTAACAAGTAATTGTGAAGTTTTTAATAAATTATTTTGGATTTAATATTGTATGATATATTAAAAATTTAATTTTTAAAATGTAAACGCGTAAAAGTTGAAGTGTCAATATATGAAAACCCATAAAATTTATTGAAAGTTATGAAAGTAAAGAGATGTGCTATTAAAAAATTTAAAGCTGCCATCAATCATTCGCAACTTGCTTGCTTGGATGCAACAGCAGCAGCAGGTTAAAAATCGATCTAAAAACTTTCGTCCTGCCAAAACAGGCAAAAAAACCTGGTGTTGTAAAAGGTATATTAAATCCAGCCAAACCAGCATTTTAAAACAAACTTTTTAAGTGTTCGTCATTTTTGTATAAAAAGAAAAGTCTATAAATTTTCGTCTTATTTTAAAACACACCGCTTAAGAAATCCACCCGCAACTTAATAAGCCATAAATTATAAACAGTTTCACTTCCTAACCGTTGGAAAAATGCAAATAAAAACAAAGTGCTACTGAAATTTATTTCACCAGCCAAACAACTTTTCGACTTTTGTCTACCCCACTATGTAACTGTACTAAAACCCTGTGTGGATGCTACATTAGCCCCGCGTGCAAACCTTTCTGTACAACAAAATGAATAGTGTGTTAGTGTTGGCCTTTGTTGCTTTTATTGCTTTTTGTGGGGGATTGTCGGCACCCGCCTGCGTTTGTGATCGAAGGGAATGTGAAATTGTCAATGAAGTGGACTGTCCTGGACTTGGAATCGTCGTTTGGGATCCCTGCAAGTAAGGAATTATTTAGTATATTTACTACGAGAAATTTGCGTTGGAAGCGGCTTGTTGATACATCAACTTGTGCATCATGGGGGTTGATGTGTGTGCACTGGGCAGAAAATTAAAGTGACATGAAGCCTATTGATGGGCGGAGAGGGTTTAATAAAATTGTTGTGTTGGGTGCTATTATTTATGCTTGAAGTAGCTCTAGTCCAATTTGGATTTTTCATCGTACCTGAGAAAATGTTACCAACAATAATTGAGAGATTTACTTCTAAAAAGCACCAAAAAATTTGCGTGGTAAATGAAGTTTATTCCAGAAAAATACCAACTAAGCATAATTAAATTTTAGCTAAATATATTTTGACCTTTTGAAAATATTCTACTACAACTCCCAAAAAATGTTTTACTTTTCCATCCTTCTGTCAGAAATAACGGGCGCACGCACATAATAAAACAACATAATATGCCTCACTTTAAAATTTTACGAGATTGTTTATTGTTGTTGCCCAAATTATCCTTTTGTGTTTTGCCTGTTTATCCTTATAAAATTTTCACCAGTCTAAGTCAATAAAACCCAACTAATATACAATATCAGTTTATTGCCTCCCCTGCTCCCTTCACACCCACCGTTTTGTATTGATGTGCTTTGTGCAGCTCTCCCAGGGAAAATTATACCATTGAATATACCATAAATTATTAATTATGCCAGTAAAGGGAAAACATTGATGGAAATGCGAGAATTTTTTGTGTTATTTTTAAAATTGGGTATTTTGTAACAAGAAATATTGGGCGATTTGTTCCACCAGGTGGGTAAATGCGATATTTTTATATAGGAAACAAAGAGAGATTTATTTATTATTGATATTTAGGGGAAATAGATACTTGTTGTTTATATTGTAAGCGGACGAGTTTTTCCGGGAAGCCGGTATACTAATTTGAGTAAGGTTTTAACTACTCTATATTAAATATATATACCTACAGAACTAATTGGAATTTATTTACACTAGAACTAAAAGTAGGTACTCTGAAAGTTATTATACTAAAAGTCCATTATGTATATGTATTATTACTAACTGGACTAATAAAAATTTACTGAAAATGTCAAATAAATCATCATCTAAGTATCATCGTAATGGCAATTTAAATAGGTCAACCAATAGAGAAAAAAGTAGGTACAAATATTTTATTTAATAAAAATCTATAAAACGAAAATATGTAAAACTCGTAACATCCAACATTGACTCATTAAAATTTATCAACAATCGTTTTATTATTTCTATGATATTATTTTTTTTTTATAAAAAAAGAACGTTGTTAAAAAACTTTCATAAATAAAATAAAATATTACATAATGGTTGTGGGCCAAAAAATATTTTACGAGTTTTTAAAATTTATTCTATTTCTGATACTTCTTTACTTCACTGGAAGTAATATGCATCATTGTATCCTTTAACGAAACACAAAATTTACTAATAATTATCCTTTAATCCCGCATAACTCTCCAAAATGACTTTTAGCATTTTCATTGCACATTACGCGCTAACTAACTGATGACTGAGTAAATGCGAAATAAATGCTAAAACAGTTATATAACATGCCGTGGCGGTTCAACCAAGCGCCCGTTAAGCTAGCAAATTTAAATTCCACAGTGATCCCGCAAATTCGACAGAATCTAATTTTGACTATTAAAAAAATCGACAAAGCCAACCCAGTAAATGCGTCATTGGCGCCCACCGCGCGCGCTTTTTCCCCAAAAACGTGACGAGCCTGTGAGAGAAGGCCAAAACGATCAAACCGGATTAAATAATAAAGTCACTATATATATCGTTTGGTGTACGGCATCCGGTGCCCTTATCAATTTTAAATACTTTATTGGGATAAGCTGATATCAATTAGGGGGTTGTACCAAAAATAAATTATGCAAGCAGAAGAGGAGAGAACGTTGGAAGTTAGGAGGTCACGCGAAATGCGTTACTTGAATCATTAATTAATAACCTTAGGACAACAGCTCGTTATTATAGAAAGAGTGTTGAGTTCCAAGTAGCTTTATTCGGAAAAACTTCCCTATTTGAAGCTGCTTATTTATTCAGCAAATGCGTGGTAGACGACGACTTTATCTACCGAAAGCGGTTTTGTAAATAATAAAATTGGGGCTCTTACAACACGTCAACAATTCGAAAACATTTATTTATAGATTTTAGAAACTTTCTTTCGTTTCTCTTCGTAGTTGTCGTCAGGTCAAACGATTTTTTTGGTATATAAAAACAACAATGATGAGAATTGCTACGTTTATGATTAGGAATATACGTTCGTAAAACACGCAGTTGGATCGTCGTTAAAAATCTATAAACTGTCATAAAAATTTAAAGACCATTGTGATTTTTTATAGCAGAAAAACAGCCAAATATCAGTTTATATTTAGGATATACATAAAATCGAACAAACTTGCAACGAATTTCCAGTAATCCGCAGAGTTAAAAGTAAAGTTTCGTTTTCGTATATTATAGGAAAACGTCTCGAAATTTTACTTACGCCTAGAAATAATTAGTTTTTCATTCATCAAGCAAAGGTCTGATGGTTCATCCTTAATTAATAATCAAACCCCCTTCAATGCAATCAATAAAATTGATATTAAACCCAAACATAAACCCGGACAAATTGCCGTTAAACTCCTTCACCCCTGCTCATTTTTCAAACACATTACCTCGCTGATTGGTTTTCGCTTTTTCGGCCCAACTGAAAATATTCAATCTATTTCTAAACATTTGTGCTCGTAGGATTATGTTCTTGCAAGCCCATAAATCAAGATGGGTAAGTTAATACCGTGGTGATGCCACGCAGCTTCCTGTCAGGATTTTCTCCGGTTTCAAACATTTTTACCATCTTCCAATCCTTGCACAAGAGGTTAAAGATTAACACATTTCATTCCCATGCTGCTGACGGCGCATTTTTTAGGTTTAACTCGAGCACCATCCTGCTGATCCCCTTGAAAATGCACTCATCCCGATGCTCATTTACACTTTCGTATTTGGTTTGTATGCAAGAAGTGCTCTTGTTTGTGTAGCTATCTATTATGCATGGAAGAATATTTACGTTTATAATCGCTGTAGTACCAAGTTTATGTGCGTATGACGGGGGGTTGGGGGCATCATGACGTGCTATGTTGCTTGTCAGGGTTTAATCAGATGGATGAAGGGAACATGATGAGGAGATTTGACGTGTGGGGTATCAAATGGCTTGCCTACAAGAAACAAAACCCAACGGTGTTGGTTAAACGGATTTATGAGCGAAGGTTCTAAATTCACATATAATAATGCGGTGCTTCGGGGAAAAAATGTAACGAATTTATGCGGTTTTACTCGAGTTATGCTGTAATCATATTAAAAGAAATTGTTGCGGAAATTTGGCGGATGCGCCGGTGTGTTATAAAATTAAAACCTGAAGTAACAAAAACAGAATATATTTATATACATTACGAATTTTCAGTAAATTTTTGTAAACCCACGTATTTTCTCATAAAGTTTATAGATACTTATGTGTGGATTTTAAATTATGGTGGAGGTGCCGGTATAAAACTTTTACGTCTGGAAACTTTCTACGAAAGAAAAACCGTAATCATTTCGTGAAACATCAATTTCTGTATAGTAATTTGAATGAATTCTAACAACACAAGTTTTAATATTCCATCCACGTTTTAACCTTTGTCTTCTTTGGGTTTTTGTGTTTTTTGTAAACAGAAATTCAGATTTCTCTAAAATGCTTTTAATACCATTAAAAATAGAAGTATATCCATTTCCTGCTTGCTTTTATTTATGTGCGTTGTTTTTCAAAACAATTCTTAATCACTGGAGGTTTTCATATTAAAAAAGTAAATATCTGGATAGTATTTTTGTTGTTGCATCACAAGTTTGAAATTTATAAGAATTAATTTCAGCATATAAAATAAACTTGTAATTTTATATTATTATAAAATCGATTTGTCGTTTATAAATAATTCAATATTTTACCGCATTTCATAATCAATATCAATGCGTCTAAAACCTTTTTTCTGTCTTTACGAAAAATCACCCCCAACCATCACTTAATATTTTATTATAATCATCACCTTCGCCTTCCACACAATAACCAACAGAACAGAATTTCCTGAAAGCAAAATACAATTGGTATTTGTTGAAATATCCCATCATAAAACACTATTTCTTTTCAGTTAGTTCCAATGTCACATTGTCATGGCCAGCACACACCACTAACATTTCAATGAATTATTAATGTTTGTGGTACCCGCCCGGCTTTGATGTGAGTCTTCCTGTTTCCGTTTGATCGTTTGGCCCACATCACCCTTTCCCCCCGAGCAGGTTCAAATATTAATTTGGCGGCGGGCGGTGCTCATACACATTCTTTTTTCGATAAATTATTAAGGAAGTTTAATAAAAAAACGGCAAGCCTCGAAGGCAATCAGATTTGCCGTATGAAACTGGAGAAGGTGGGTGTTGGGAAAAAATTAAATTAACTGTCAAAGTCAAAGTGCAGTTTCAAATATGTTTTAATTGAATTTTTGGTAATTATTGTATTCGTATACCTCAGTTTAAAAATTTGATTCAATTTGGAAGTAATAAAACTGGTTTCATCAAATATGCGATAATTGAGTTTTAAATTAAAAAAAAATCTATGGTTTTTGATTAATATTAGTAAAAGCCAGCTAGCTCTATTTCACTGTTTTATTGTTTCAATAGGCATTATAGACTGAGCCTTCTGTAATTATAAATTAGTTTCAGTTTCTCCCTGGGGTAGCTTTAAACTAATATAAATTGAGTTTTGTCCTTTAATTTATAGATAGGTTTGTTAATGCAAAAAAAAATTAAAAGAGGAAGCACGTCGCTCTGGGAGTGCTTTAATCAATACAGTCGAATGAAGTATTATACGTAAGTCCTAAAAAATTGCAGGATTATGTTGTTTTAAAAGTAATTTTTGAACAGAATTCGCGTTAACGAATTTGCATTTGCGCCAATCGGGCAGTTTTGAATTTTAATCCCTGTGCGTTGCCTTTGGTTTTCTTTTAATTTGATCCTCTGTTCAGATATTTGTAATTTATTTAAAAAAAATACAATTTGTATCAAAAAGGCATCCATCCCATTTACTTCGTCATAATAAAACAATTTCCAATAATTGTAATTGAAGGTAATTATTAGTAAAAACTACCAATTACTTCCAACTAATTTTCCTCTTTAGCGTTTAACATTCATATCAGCATTCCCAAATGAGAACCAAAACGAGATATTCAGTGTTTTTGACCTGGTTTTCCCTCTCATCCCCCGTTCTTAATTTGCCCACAACAACCGCATTACGTTTTAATTTAAATTTTGTAACAAGGAAAATATTCAATTATATTCCGTAATTTACTTTGACTGCATGGTCATCCTATTAATAATTTTCTGTTCTATAACAACAAAAGCAGCTGTGTTCCTCGAGCTGTATCCTGATGGTGTACGTAATTTCCTTGTGCTGTTATAGTACAATATGATTGACAGGGTATTTTACTTTTCGTGACATTTAAATAAATTACGAAATTTAATTAAAAATCCCTAGAGGGTGGATCAATATTATCCAGTGTGTATTAATATTCGAATTGCACAAAATTGCTGTTTGTAAATAAATTACGACTGGAATCGAACCACAACAAACTGTAATTTATTTAATATACCTACCTACCGGGAAAAATATGATTAAATTAAATTAACTTCGATTAAATTTGCTGTTTTATTTTATCATATAATAAGTAAATCATGTCATATAGACAGTTTAATTAAAAGCTACACGCTAAACCGAAAATATACACTAAACCCTAAATTTTAGGAACAAAACTGTAATTTTTTACGTTCATCCCATCGTTAATGTTAAAATAATAAAGACGCTGCTTTAGCACTGTCTATAAAAGACAAAAATAAACCCTCCACATTTACGAACTGAACTTATTGTACAAAATCATTACCATTGCCTAAGTGGCAATTTAACGCACCAAACCCGTTATAATTAAACTAACTAAAAAACATCCTCCAACTTTACCTTTACAGGTATAGATTTATAGTCTTCACACACCTTTAAAGACACACTCCTGTCATGTGATGCGTGTTGTTTAAATTAGATACCAATTACCTCAGCACATAGAATATTAGTTACGCGCCCTGCGTCTTTGTAATAACAAGTTAAGTGCGTATGATTGAGCAAAGTTTAACCAAAGTTTATAGTGTAATAAAATCAGTCCAATATTCATTGCAAACGCCGCTAGATTAGCACTTAAAAACCCGAGTTAGTTGCCTGTAAATTATTTTTATTATCGCGATTCTTACCTCATTAGCAGTGGCGGATCCAGAGGGAGCAGTATAAATAAAATATCGTTAACATCCACTTAACTTAACGTATGAACGAAAAATTAAAGTTAACTATTTGCGCAAAGTGAGTTTAGGTGATAATAATTACATGGAATCTGTATTCTAGAATTTCGGTTCAAAATTTGTAATATTATAACTGAAGTCTATGTAATCGCTTCAAATTATCCATGTATACAAATTAGTGGTCCAACTAGGGGCCAGTCTAAGCGGCTTAAATAAAAAATCTTATCCTTCTTTCACTTAAACTTAATATTTGTTGTTCGACACTCGTCTTCTTCCTGTATTTCTTAGACATTAAAATCTGAGCTCGTACATCCTGAAGTTTTATCTTCATCTCCGATCTATAAACTTTTTTGAAAAATGTCATTTGGAGTAAAACTCTAATAAAGGGATAATTACTATTACCCCAAAACTTAGCAACTAGAATTATAGAACCCCAGATTTTTATTATTTAATTTGTGCACTTGATGCGAAAAATTATCCAAAAAAAGAATAAAAGAAATCTTTAATAAGCTTTAAAATGAAATGGACCAGCTGTGGTTCCACCCTTATATACAAATCTGTGGAAGAGCTGCCAGCGGGGGGTGAAAGAGATTAATAGCTGAATAAAAAAGCGTAGGGTTTAATATTGTGAAAGTTCTTAATGGTGATTTTTAATAACAACTTGGATAGCATCCGAAAAAGTGTCTCTACGTAAAACCAGTAGGGGGGCGAGGGGATATAATATTAAATTTGACAAATTAAAACTTTGCTATTGTTGCCTGGAAGGGTAGATAGGTAATTTGTTAGATTTTAGAAGTTATTAGAAGGATTTACGTGGCGAGGTAAATTATTTCATAAAATTGTAAAAAATGGGAAACCAACTTATTTCAACATCGAGTTAATTTGCAAGTTTATTTTTGTGTACCTAACACAAAAAAACTTTGTTTACGGGAAACTTTCATTAATGCTGGATAATTTCAATCAACAAACCTGCAGCATGTTTGGTGATAAAAAACATTTTAACTATTTCCACAAACAAATTAAATTAATTATTAAATTAAAGCAGAGATCAGTTGGACAGTTTACATGATTTATACTATGCAATGAATAACTGTAAATTTATGCCCGTTCGTATTTATTTAACATATCTGCATATTTGTGTTCTATGTAATAACAAAATATTTTATACAAGACCACAAATAACATTAGAGTTAATCAATATATTGTTTTTGTTGTTCGACATACCTAATGATATAATTAATATGTAAAATAGTTACAACCTAAAAATTTTATGTAATCTCGATTTGAATTTAATTGGGAAATTAATACAATACAATATATAAATTATATCGTTTTGATATCGCGCTCGCAAGGTTGAACTAAATTATTCATTTCGGTTATAATATTTTATTTGTAAAACCTCATTGTGTCACTGTGGTAAATAATTAAACCGTTTCTTGCTGTTAAGCAGCAATTTCAATTAATTGGACTGGTTGGTATAGTGCTTGTGATGTGATAATTTTCTTTGCACTGCTTCGCTTCAGAGCAGCGACGTGATAAGCTTCATTATTCCACACACATACAGACACTTAAATTAACCAGAAAAAACCTTTATATATAGCTATCTAGCTATAATAATCATTTACAAAGCCTTTGTCCTTGGAAAATTAAGGAAAAACATCTTGTTTTTTGCATATTATTCCAGAATACACCTGAGGCGTCTTTGTTTTTCGTTGGGGTACATAAATAATTGTTTGTTAATAAAGATAATTTTGTTTGTTTTCTAAGGAAGAATACTGCGCATCATAATATTTCTATAAAATTAAACCACGGACTGGTTTGTTTTACAGTATTAAATCGACATATAAACAACGTTCAGCTTTCCGTTACAACCAATAAATAATTATAGGAAAAGGAAATCGATAAATCGCAAAGTTTATTTAGTTTGTCTTTATACCTTTATAGGTTTAGCCTCTAGCTGAAACAAAAACCAAGTAAACTAGCCCCGGTAAATAAAAGCAACTTCAGAAGAGAAAAAACAGAACCAAAACAACATGTTTGTTTTCATTTTATAATGTGATTCCATAGTGCCTTACCTTTCCCAGAAATTATTTGTTTTTATATTTCCATAAAGTTGAAGTAAAACTCAAAGAATTACATGTTTATTTCAGGTATTTCAAAATATAAAATAAAATAAAATTAAGAACGATAGTTTTCTTAGGATGTTTTTGTCAAGATATTTAGAGAAATAAAAATGAGAAATAAACTGAAATTTATTTCTCATCAAGGTACCTTCGACTTTTCAGGATATTATTTAATTAAAGTTGTACTTTTTCAAATAAGCGAATTTCCACCACTCTTTGGGCAACTCCAAATTTGGAGGATGCTCCGATTCTACATAAATTTCCCATTTAATATTATAACCTCTCCATTAATATTAGTTTTAACTTTCCGAACGAAAAACATAACAATGTGTCAATGTGCCCAGGTATATAAAATAAAATAATGATGTTTTTCTAAGGGTATTATTGTCAAGATATTTATTATAGAGAAATTCAATTTTGAACAGTAAAGAAAATCCTGATTTTTATTCATTCTTAATTCAGGAGGTAATCAAGCTACCTTAGATTCCTTTCGGGGTGATATTGAGCACCTAACATCGCAACTTTGCCACAATTTAAGAAAAGCTGCATCTCTAAATAAACGAATTTCAACCATTTGAATATCATTTGGAATTTTGGCGAATGCGCCGGTTCCATTTCAATTTTCCCTTTAATATTATAACCACCCTATCAATATTTGTTCTAACCCTTCCAAACATAACAATGCGCCTTCAACTTAACGAAAAAACTTTTCCCACACTCCTACATCCTCTTACCTACACACACACAAAGTCTTCTCCCAAACCTTTCGGCGCTTATATTGCAACTCGCGGTTTATTATCCATCTTTTCCCCAAGTATAACAAATTACACCCACTTTGAAGTTGCAATATACCAGATGCAAAATATGTGCCATATTTAGCAGAGCCAAGCGAATCTAGCGGTCGATTTCACTCCCCGTGAAAACTATTAAAGCGAACCAATTTAAGGGTTTACGGATATAAATGTGTATGTGTGTGTTGGAAAGAGGCTATATACTTTATGCACCTATGTGTGTGTGGGATTCGTGATTAGGGGTTGTAGAAAAGTATAGGGAATTGGTGGACGATTGAGAAATATCGTGTCTTGCTGGGAAAATCTATAGCGCCGTGCGTGAACCAAGGACATGGAATGTGTTAGTTACCTTTTTTGCCTCTAAGGCGTTCTAAGCGAGCAAGGATATCTTCACATTATATGATCTAGTTGAATTAGTAAGCGAATAGAATTCGAAATCCGGGATTATATGCTGTTTTTTATTAATTAATAATTCATTTTTCCCTGTGTGTTTTTATAAGTTCAAAATGTTCGACATGGTTTTCCATTTAGACAATATTTTTTTACAAACTTCGCTCGCTGTTCGGATATTTGTAAAAACAATGCAATTGTATTTGCATTATAATAATAGAGAAAATGGAAAAACATCACATAAAATTTATCCAGCTAACCATCGTATTTCGGATTATAGCCTTCGGGCAGCAATCCTTGCAAAATAAACCATTATAAAATAGTACCTAGACACGAATTCGTCAAAATACTCGTAAATCCGCAATTTTATAGTTTTCTAACTGGTCGTATACATCAGTTAGGAAATCGTAATTTAGGATTTAATGGGCCTTTCCCCTAAATTAACTATGACATATATTTTGCCTTGTGGCATCGATTTTTTAATAAAAACCGAAAGGAACCATCAAGATGTTTTCCAGGATAAATTCAGTGTAAACGCATGCAGAACAGTCCTTTATCACACATCAATATATAATTTCGTCTGGAAAATCGTACCTTAATCACATCCGCGTTTAACAGTGACAATTCATACCTCTTCGAGCGATAATTAACAATAATATTAGCAAGAAGCTTTTGTGCTCAAAACGAACTCGAATATAATCGCTTTGTTTATTTTTTCGCTCTCATACTCCATACCCTGCCACTTTCCAACACTCTGCGCTACTAAAAACGAAAACAATTCTTAATTAGAATTTCTAAGATGGACGCGGAAACAACAAACGGATTAATGAGTTTTTGTTTGTTTTAATTGTTGTAGATGCTGTCAGGAGTGTGCAAGGACGGAGGGAGAACCCTGCGGCGGTGACCTGGGGTTCAGTGGCACTTGTGAGCCTGGATTATCCTGTCAACAACCTGGACCATCACCCAGCGAAGGCATTTGCAGACCAATTATATTCGACAGTCAGGAGGATACGTGAAAAATGCTCAAAGATCTGATTTATTTGTTTGTAAGTATTGTTTGGGAAAAGTGTTTTGGGGGATTTATCGGAGAGAAACGAGGCGGAAATTTAAAATGCTTGATTGATGTTTCCGGGGTGTCAGTCATTTAATCGGGCGTTTTTGCTGAATCGATTAAGATGTGACTGGCTGGAAGTTTCCTGAATTTCTAGGAAACATGTATAATATAAATTATCGACATTATGCTATAGAACCATAATTTTATCACGATTTAATAAGTAGTTAAATTTAAATTTCCTTCAAGAAAAAGCCAACTCGTCTTGAAATAAAATTAAATTATACACTCCATTTCTAGCTTGACTGTCGTCCTAATAAAATAAATGACCACCAACTTGTATTTTCATAATTTCTTGCTGCAAGCTTTCAAAACTTCCACCTCCCGCACAAATTTGTCATTTTTGTCGCTAACAGACGCAGACCATCAACCAAACAAACTTTTATAATTATTTCCAGCAGTTACAATTTTTGTCGCAAGCACCCCTCAACTTTTATCCCAAAGTGTCTATAGACCCTAAAGCAAAAACGAACAACTCTCTTATATTATCGTATAGAGACACATATAAAAGACACATTCTGCATGTGACATTTGTGTTTCGAAATGATTTTGCATATAGGTTTTGCGATCCACTTCAGTTATAAATTATTCTTACCCTGAAATATAGTGCACTCCACTCCACTACATATTTACTGAGTGTATTCAATTCGTTGATAACTGATGTGTCGGCTGCATAAGAGATTTCCAAATTTTCCTTCGAGCCAATACTTTTATATCATCTTATACCAAGTGTAGGTAAACTACGTGCATTGAATTGAATTTTCAACAAGCTTGCTACTAAGTACTAAAATGACTACTAAGTGTACCTGTTGAGAACAAATTTATATTTTACGGAAAAAAACAAAATAAAAAAAACATCAAAATAATTTTATATCTACACTTAGTAGTACCTAGAATATTTGTTTGGGCGATTTGAAGCAGGTCAAAAAGGACAAAAATAAGAATAAAATTATAATTACTTAAAATGTTTCCATGTAGTTGAAAATCAATTTATTTATCTACGTGTACTTTCCGGATGGGAAACGAAACATATAATCAATTATTAACGTTATTATATTGCGGAGAAAATTTTCCAGATAAAATTGTTTGAATAAGTTCTCCTGTAAATATGCTGTAGAGTTTGGCAATACAATTAAATGGATTAGCTATGTTATCCAATACAAGAAAAAACCTGATAGCAATTTACTTGATGGTTAAACTTGGATGTATCTAGTAACTTCAATTTAATGGTTCACTTGAGAAAAGATTAAAAGTAAACGGGTTACTACTCTCTTAATTATTAATGCAGTAAGTTATTGAAGCAATATTTGAGAAGAATTCTAAACTAACATAAAATACGCTATATGCTGAAATAACGCAACTCAATATTATTATACAGCAGACGCAAAAAATATTAAAACATTTATGTATAGTACAAAGCTGTACGGAAAGCTTTAATAATTTAGTTTTGAATTTAAAAGCTCCGGCTGAAAATCCTGTTGGATCTGTATTCCAGTACTAATTTAGTTCGTTTTTGAAGCTCATCAATAATGGGAACTGATCCTTGAAGCCAGATTCATTTTATCGAACTAAATAAAATTGTGAAGTTTTTTGAAACTAAACTCACCTATAGTCGATCATATATAATTATATCATCAACAAATTTCAAAATTACTTAGATAATACGCCAATCAATTTTCTAAGGAAACAGATTCAAGGAAGCAAATTGGAAAAATATTATTTGTTCGCGCTTATGTAACGAACTATTCTCCCAAATCCAATTAAAATATTATCTATAACTCCTTCAATTAAATAGAAAACGCCGGTTATAATGAGAAAGCTTGTGCGCGTCTCCACAAGGAATTGGTTCGTTCCAAAAGTTGTAAAGTGAAGAGACGCACAGTGTTTTAGAACAGAAACAGAACTAATAATAAATTAATTTAAAACATGGTTTTGTGGGTGGCGTGTGGAAGTTTTGCGAAGAACGTTAATTAAGTTTTTTCGTACCATAATTTCATTGTGGCAATTTTCTACGCTTCTAATTAACGAGAAGTAACTAATTATAAAAGGAATTGTCAAAATTATAATCCCAACTATTTTGCTGACGATGGAATATTTCACAGGAAATTTATTGAATTTGTGATAATAATGTTTCTGTTATTTTGTTTTATTAATGGTTAATTAACTTCTGCATAATAATTATTTGCATTTTATTAATTTAACTGTACGTATAAACATGCTTTGTTTTGATTGTAACAATCAATGTAATAATATTTTTGTAAGTTTTTAAATAAATATTTTTACCTATAATCTGAATTTGCTACTAATTATGACATTATCGAAAACTATAATGTATAAAATTATGTAACGTTGATGTTTTGCATTTGCTCCTCATATTTTAATTACAGAAGCAATATAACGTGTGATTCATTAAATTTCCATTCTGGGTTGGCGGTGGAAAAAAAAATCATGTCTTTGATTACACCTCAATTCTTTAAATGTCAAAAAAGGTTAGGTTTTCTGGTGGTTGTTTGAAACTGACAGCAATACATGTAGGTATATGATTGTGAATTAACAAAACATTCAAAAATTTTGTCTTTATTTATATTTCGATAGATTTACAAAGTTTGTATCGTCAATAACTATTTACACAAACTGCCACAAAGAGAATTTTAAACTTACAAAGCAATACTCCGGTAATTATATAAACAATGATCCTTGTACAAAGTCCAGTATAAAGTTAGCAAAATCGATTTCTGTAGAGTACACTACACACCAACATACAAAATATGCATACACTTATTAAAGTTGTAACGACTAATGTGCTCAACTAATGCCCCATTTTTACTCATTAAAACAGCGTCGGGCATGTAAGCTGAACGCAATTTCTTGTATACATGTATCCTTCATAATACAAAACTTGCGTTTTACATTTTAATGTACCTACTCTATTTCAAATAGACGGGATACAATAAACATACAAAGCATAGAATTTGCGTTTAACTATGTTTACATATCGCTTATATTATATTTATCTCGTTTTTACGTATTCAGGTATGTAATTGTGCTGTAGGTAACTATAGGAAAATAATTACCAAAGCGATAATATCTTCTAGGGCTCTTTTTGTTATTAACATTATGTAAAAAAATCTTTTCAATCGATGTACCTACATACCATACATAGGCAAGTTACAGTTCTATTATCGGTGTATATTTTAGTATGATTTGCATTTTTTATGAATATTAAACTTGGTGGAGCGCGCGCTATATGAAACGAAAGCACATTTTATAATGTAAATTTCCTTCGATTATACTATATTGAAGCTTTCAATTCCATATTCATATTTTATCGCTCAAGCACCACAATATTGTGCAAAACTTTTACCTGTATGTTAGGTATGAAAGCTACCTACTCATAATATTCATCATAAAATTTGTGTCCCTAAGTTTAATTATTATAAATATTGAGTGAGTGTGTGGGCATGGCACATGACATTACTTTGTACTTTATGTAGGAGAATGCCGTTTTCACCTCAATGCTAAGACGTTAGTTTTACGGCTTGATTTAAAAAGCAAATTTATGCAAGAACATAATGTCTTTTAGAGTTTTACGAGACAACCACTAATTTATGCAACACACTATAATAATAATTGTTGTTGCAACGGTTATTGTGCTTGCAAAGTGTAGTTTGCTCTTATTTTCGTGAATATTTTGATGAAGTTTACTGGGACAAGTTTGGAGATTATATTTATGGCACTTTGAATGCATTATGAGGTCAAAAATTTCATATATTAGAAAATTGTTTGTGACTAAGTTGGAAATACACGAGTTACAATTGATTTTCTTCTAAATAGAATGAAATTATAGCATTGGCATTCCTCTTCCTGCATTACCTCAAACTAGGTTTCTTAAGGACCGAGGTCAGTTCAGAAACCAAATAGAGTTTCGTCGAAATTTTCTTCACCTTGCCTGTAGAAGCGAGAGAGGGTAAATTTGAGGAAAACTTTTGATTTTATGGCTTATATGAAGTCTACAGTATGAAAATCGAGGAAAATTTCAAGTTCTAAACTTTTTCTTAAAACACCTAAATCGATAAAAAAATCATTTAACGGATTTTAAGACAATAGTTCTTCAATTGAAAAAAGTGCTTGCTACTTAAAGAATTTCACTAGGATTTTTCTGGAAGAACCACTTTTCCATTATTAATGTTTCTCTTTGGAATAAGTAATTTTTGTAAATTTAGTACCATCAAAGTGTATTTTATAAGACATTCGTCATCTTTGAAAATTTGTTCTTACTACCTATTTCTGCATTTAGTTTAGTTTTGTAAATTTTGGGGAGAAAATCTCTATATTTATTACTAATATTTCCAGAAGAACTTTATCTGATTTTCTTTAATCTTCCAGCTTCCACCTAATAGTACCAAAAATAGTCCAGTGAGTTCCAGGACCAATAGATTTCACTTTGCATCTCATCCTCATTATATTCCATCAGTCGTCCAGGTCTTTTTCAGGAAATAAGTAGAAATCTTTTACCCACTAACTTTATGTAATTTTCTACAGACACAGCCAAAAATTGAGCATTTAAATGACTTATTTAAATCTCAGAGACCCATTATATCTTATTTTGCTTTCTCTTTTTTTAATTTCGTCGTGTATTGGACCATAATACCGACTTTACCAACACCCAAATCGCACTTTGGTACTAGACACACATATAAAATAAATAAAAGCATCCCCAAACACACACAGCATCATCCACCTGCTGGTAGATTCCAGCCAAGAGTATATTTTTTCCCTTTGCCAACAACATAGCTAATTTGCCCCGAATCTCGTCCCTATCCGTACAGGCATAGAGCAGAAAATTGAAATGGCAGCAGGACACACTGTCGGATGTGTGAGAAGAGAGCGTATATGTGAGCCCGACCGGAAATAATTTGTGAAACGCAACGGCTAGAAGGAATTTACTTTCGTGGAAGTGCATATAGGCACAAAAAATAACTGGAAATTGTAACTGAAAGGTTAATTATTAGAATTGTTTTGTTGGGTTGGATTGGTTTTGAATTCAGTGATCATCATCATTATCATCATCTAGCCTGCAGGCGATAAAAATGGCATGTTGCGTACTTTTCCCTCTAAGTCGCTTTTGATGGCATTTACCCTAGTAGCAATAACTGCCATGTGCGGTTAGTTTGTAACACTATTAAACTCGCATAGAGTAAACTTAAAACTAGCACTATGTGAAATAAACGAGAGCAGTTCACTAGATATTGCGCTTTTAATTTTCTCCTCTGTTATCCTTTATTGTGCTTTAACCGTACTGTTATAGCACACCAAAGGATTGTGAGGTTTTTCCCATCGCATATATACACTTATAATACTTGTTCCCTTGGAAATTTATTGTGATTTTAACTGTGACACATACAAGTTAGTTACACACAATTTAACATTTAAATCATGCCATCATCAAAGCTTAATTTACTAAGACACAGGTTGAGGAGTGAGCGGTGCCAAAAGTTGCTACAGTTGCCGTTTGGCATTCAAATTGCTAGTTATGCAGATTACAGTTGGAGAGAGGCAAATGCTTTTGTTCAATTCCCCTGCACAAATTAGACGAATAGTAAAAAGTTTTTTATGATTTTTTAAGCAGCGCTTTTTATAAAGAACATACCGCCGAAAATTTAAATATAACTTGAATAAAATTCCTCGTTTCGTTGCACCGGTCTTTTATATCCAGTTACCTTTCAGTTTATAAATAGCACCATAAAGTAAAATCTATCAGGGTTCATTTGCCTTTTGACATTGTTTTATATGAATTTTTTTTGTTTCAGTTGAAAGAGGACGAGGGGAAATGGACTGAACAAGAACTACCCGAAAAAGCCCTAAACTACCGCTTCTTGAGTGGTTTCTAGAAGATAAGAAAAGTTCAAATATAATGTATACACATCATGCACATATTATATGGGAACCTGAACAGGATTGTCTATGAACTGAAAATAAGTGTAAAGTGTAAATGAGGTAAAAACTTTTTAAACTAGAGGCAGGCGAAAACCAATTTGTATATTATGGCCTCCAGCAAAATTAACTTGCTATATGTGACTGCTATGAAACTAAAACTAAATGTGTAAATTTGTGACAATACTATTAGTAATTAATATAAATTATATTATACTAACTACATTATGTAATTAAATTTAAAACAACCAAAGTTATATAGTTCGATTTTTCTGTCCGAATATGCTGTATAATCAATAAAATGGTTTTATTTATTTATTAAATGGAAGTTTTTGTTTGTATTTTGTTGCGATGAAATGTGGACAAACAACTAATAGATATAATCAGGATGATATTTGATTTGTTCAAGTTTGTTGACTTTTATTATTAAATTAGAAGCTTTAATGTAAATAGCAAAAAGAATCCGTTTGTAAAAATGATCAAATCGAAAAAATCTGATAAGTCGGCCATTTCTTCAAGAAACTTTTTACAAATTTAGTTCAGGAATCAGTCTTAAAATTTTTGGTACGTATAAATTTTAAACGGTTTATCTCTGCAGTTTCTATTTATAAGTTTCAAAATTGTCCCTTCGCAATATAATTTCCCCTAATCCGATGTTTCTGGCCCACTCAATACGCCAATAAAGACGAACAATGTTGAACATCTTGAAAAATTCTCAACAATTCGTTTTCGGCTTGCAATAGAGCCGCACGCTAAAGCTAATTTCGTAAATGGTCATTTTGAATGGAAGGCTCAGAAATTGCAGTTTGGTGTGTGTGTTTGTGGGGGCGGTAAACACTAGAAAGCCGTATGTTACTGAGAACGTATCTGGTGTGCCTATTTCAACCGACGCTCTAAGCCCCTTACACAAGTCAAGTGCAAATTGAACGCTAAATCCCATGAGGTTTCTCCCTGGCATTCTTTTTATTATTTATCTAATTTAATGCCGGCACCTATATATGTGTAAATGCCTCGCTAACCCACCAAAAGAGTTCTCGTTTTTATTTATATATTTTTTTATTATTAAAAACTACCACCATTGCGCCTGGAACAGCTCCGTTGTGGCTTCGTATAATTTTGATTTCAAGCAATTTTGTTTCAGTTTATCTCCCTCTGCATATCTACACACGTCCTGAATTAATTTCGTCGGGGTTCGAGGAAAAAAACAGGAAAAACATGATGGCATCAAGCTTGGAACAACTTCCACTAAACCAAACTAATATGCAAAGTTCCTAGTTGGTTTTATCCACAGCGAGATTAAGACAAGATAATTTTCTTTTCCAATTTAATAAAGTAGAGTTTGCTGATGGTCTCATGTGGTCAGTTTCTAGCTGGAAAGTTTTTGCAAGCATTCCTTCACAATCTAGCTCAAGTCCAATTTAGCCTCAGTGAGGGCAATTTGCAAGCATGAATAATATCTTATATAAGTTTAATAGTACCGCACTCAATTAGGGCTTGATGTCATTCCATAGAATTTGCGGCAAAGTTACTGGCAAGTTGGAGCTACGGAGCGCACAAGTTGTCAGTTACCATGTGCTCCAAAAGTGGACTACGATACTATTCATCTATATTAGATAAACTTTACTCCCCAAAACCAAACTAGTTAAGTTTATCAATGGAATGTATGAATATTCAATGATGTTGACATGAGATGTAGGTAAAGTATGAAAAATTAATTTGTGCGAAATGTCACGCAAGCCAAAACTAGCCAGGAGATTTTAACACAAATTATTCTAAATATCTGTGGGTGTAGTGTGGAATGAAGGGATTTTAATGGTTCGTCTAATATTGACTTAAAACGTCTGCTGGGTTAGTCAATATTTGGAAGGATGCGACAATAGATCCATCATAACAATTGTGTTTGGGGGATCCATCAAATTTTGTGTTTAAATGGAGTTAATCGGTTGTCTCAAGAAATGTGAAGGCAACAATGCCGGACTGTCAAAGGAAATGTTACTATTTGGAGTCGAATGTTATATACAAAACTGTGTAATTGAATTATGTTGACTTAATACCAAATTTGAGCAGCTTAATAAGAATATTATTTAAAAAAATACTAAAACACATTTACAGAGAATTCAACAATGTTTCGCATATTTGACGTCTTCTTCGAATTATAAAGTCGAACTTTATTTTGAAGTACAATAATTGTTGAAATAATGAAAATCATATGATAAACAATAATATACAAAATCTCTCAAACAAAACTAAAAAATGTCTAATATAAACATAAATACTATAAAAGAGAATAAACTCATGAAAAATTAGTAATCTCTTATGCAACAAATTATAGGCTTAGTCAACCCTAAAATTCTCAAGAAATCCAATAAAAGTTTTTGAAAAAACGACAATTCTTATTAAATTTTTATATCTAGAACTTCAGAAAAACATTAACGGTTTCTAGACTAGAAAACGAATCAACTGTGGCGAAAATATGAAATGCTTCTCCCAATAAACCACCTTATAATATGTCCTGAAATTTTCCAATAATTTGTATGAATGTTGTCTTAAGGCAACAAAATAAACCTGGTGTTTCTATAAGTGTTATTAATTTTATTGAGTGCCCTGTTGTAGAATTTTAGGCCCTATTAGCTCGTTTCTACGCTTTCTAGGTGATTTGTGCCTAAATAACATTGTTTTGCTTTATCGTACTTGTAATTTTATATGATAATTTGATTGTGAGTGTTTAGAACAAGAAAAGCAATAATTATCTCAAAGTGATATTAAAAAAAAATTATTGAAACTGTTGATGGTAGAGTCAAATTAACAGTTTTCAGAATATAATTGCTGCATTCCTTAAACAACAAATCGTTTTAAATTAAAATGTATCTTTTTTCAAGTGATGGAATTTTCCATAAGCAAGTTGAAGTATTTTAACACAAAAAAGTAGAATCTTCTAACCTGGTAGGTATGTTGTCTTCTTCGATGTGGACCTCATTTAATCATCATGGGACCTACCTGCAACAAGAACAGAATAATCAAAATTCTAAAAATTATCTTAAAATTTCTATATAAACTATACTAGTAGTAGTAGTAGCTTCTACCGTGGGCCCCTGGCTAAAATTTGAGGCGGTTTTACATATCTGATGCGGCACAAAGCGCGGGGTTACTTGAATTGTATTTGTAGTAATTTTGATTAATGCTAAAAATGTTTCAATCTATCAAAACAGGCAAAAGTTTTTTTTTACTTCCATCCAACGCGTTCCCCCCTTTAACCCGGGCCCCATGGCCAGTACAATGCCGGGGCCATGAGTAATAGCAAAAAAATTAAAACTATTTCGTACCTTTTCTCTTGAAGCCCTTTTGCTTTATTCCCGTCTGATGGTAATCCAAGGAAATCACGAATTAATGCACAACACACCACTGCACTATAGAAAATGTCCATCATTGATGGAAATTTTGAAATGTATAACCATAAGAAATAACTAATTACGCGAAAGTACGATTAACTACTAAAGAAATTATAATAACACGCGGTATACTTCATAATTAATGACTAATTGAATGTAAGCAACGGACACACGTCTGTTCCATTTGGCATTCGAAATAAAACTAAAAACTGATTCATATACAAAATAAATCCATACATAATAAAGTCATAAAAATTACTCATCACTTTTTGCCAATAAATACCATTTCAAGGCTTAGGCAGGGTTCACTTTCTCACAAAATTCAATACAACAAAACTTTTTCAGTATGGTTTTGTAAGAAACGTGAACGAGGCCTAAGCCTACAAAATTGTAAATTTTGGTTGTATAAGGGTGAGTAATTTATATATTTTATTCTATATTAGGCACTTTTTAGTTTTGTTTCTGTAAAGAATGTGTGCTAAAGTTTTGTTCATTACTTCTACACGTATTATTTTAATTTCCTTAGTATAGTTAATTGTATAACTTGTGTGTAATAAAATATTTTTTACGGTTACTTCTCAAACTTTCTTTCAGTGATTGACTTATTTTTTCAAAAAGCGCTAGTGTTGTATAGATAATTAGTGATTTCCTTGAATCGCCAGACGGGAATAAAACAAAGGGGCTTCAAGCGAAAAATTACGAAAATTTTGCAATTTTTTATAGAAACTTAAAGACAATTTTTGAAATTTTGACAATACATAACCAAATTAAAAAATATGATTATTGGCAACGGTTTAAGTACAATACTTCTCAAAGATCAAAATCTTATTGGTATTGTATAAAAAAGTCATTTGTTAGATATATCAGATATTTTTTTATTATAATCGTGAAAAAATCAGATACTAAACTTCAGCTTTAAATTAATTGTAGTTTTGAGGTAAAATTAAATTTTTGGTGGATGCGCCGGTTCCAATTTATATTCCTTGGAAAACTAAAATAGCTGAAAAATGAAAGATAACTACAGTGGACCAAGTGGTAAATCGCCGATACAATTGTGTGTGCAGTTATTTTCCCCAGCTCCCCCACTATGTAAGACATGCGTGTTTCGCCTCAAAACACCGACACAATCTGGAGAAAAATGTGTCTTAACTTAAATCTTGGCAGTTAATATATACAAATTGTATGTTTTTTCTTCGTGCGATTATACTAGTGGTAAAACAGTTTCCTGCTTCTGTCATTTTCTGTGCACAGCATCGGCGACTTACCATTGGGCCCACTGTAACTGTTTACAGATCGTTTAATCATTTTTATACCTTTTCAGCACCTAAAAATTCAAATTTAGACTCTTGGACATTTTATAGTTTTAATTCGTAGACATTCCTACCTTTCTATTGTAGGTAAATTTTTATTTTCCTCCTCCGAATGACTTCAAAGCAGTATAAAACTTCTTTACCATAAAAAAATGTTAACCGCTAAATATTTTCCAGCAACACAGGCGCATCATACATCGAATTAAATTTCCCAGCGGACATCTTAAGCAGCTCCCCCCACTCCTACTTTGGCAATACTTTCAGTGATAATACCATCGTAAATTCGTCGACCTACATAAACGCGCCCCCATTGTCCACCACCACCCCAAAACTGCAAAAATCTTATCTCCACTACATGTATTCCATCAATGCAGTGTGATTTATCTGTAAGTGGAACCCGTCGTAATAACAAGAAGAAGAAAAAGAAAAACTAAACTGGAACCGTCAAAAAATCGTTACGATAAAGTGTCGGCCGGGGTCCTTTTAGACACATTGTGATATCAAAGTAAATTTGTATAGGACTAGCGGCTGGGTTGGTGGCACAAGCAAAATATGTGAGGGACGCACCGCTGCCGTCGCCGGCCGCCACCTAATACGAGTGAAGGGATTCATTTTCTCCGGGCTGGCCCCCGCCGCCACCGTTATGGTATTTTACCCCAGAGCGGTTTTAAATTCAGTGAGCACTTTGTGCCTTACTAACACAACCTGAACGTAATTAAAATTAAAATGCGTCTCGCTCAATGTGGGTGAGTGTATATAACACTCGCCTTCAATTAGGGCCCCGGCTCTTTGTGTTTATCAGAGCCAAATATGGAAATAAACAGTTGGGGACAAATTGTGTTTTACGTGGGACGCGACTGATTTATCTTAGTTTGGTGCCGAATAATTATCTGGTTATAAGCAGTAATTAACGAGGAGCTATGATTTAGTTTTAAATTTCGACGTTGGGGAGTTTTTTATTGGAAAAACATTGTGGCGGGTTCAAGCTGATGGTTAAAATATCTGTATATTTATACAACTTTTTTCTTCCAGCACACGAAACTGCTACAGTTTTTTTTAAACTCAGCGGTCGAGCAAAAAATTGTAACGGACAAAAGCGGAGAGGCACTTGAAAGGCAAAATAAATACCTATATCATTTTTATCTCAAATATTTTACAAACTGTTTTGTAAAAAAAGCTCCTATGGAATAAATTATTTGATAAATGGAAATTCTACACAGGAATGTTTTAATTAGAAGTTGAAATCCAGAATGGAGAATAAAAATAAAAATAGCGAACTTGGGTGATGGTGATTATTATTAAATATTAAATTACTACAGAAAATTTGTAACTGTGACAAAATATTCATTAATGTAATGAGACAATAATTAATTAAATTTGACTTTGTTAGGTTCGTAAAGTTTTCTCTACAGTTTGTATTTTGATAAATGTAACTAATTTACCAGGCTGAAAAATGATCCACAGTAGTGGTAAAATGGTTTAACTAATTAATCTCTTCCAAAGGCGTAAAATTAAAAAGGGTTATTTTATAACAATTTCCTACGCCAACAGATTTATTCAACAAAATACAAATTAAATTTAAGAAATGTTGCAGGATTTTGGTTATATGTTAGGTTAGATTCAAATTTTTTCGATATTTATAATTAGAGACCTATACCAAAATCAAGCATCGGAAAATTAATCTTAAATTCCATTCTCCATTACATCCTATACCCTGGCCCACTGAATAAATAAACCCAGAAGCGCAACAATATATACAGCATATTATCTATGATACTAAATAATAAATTCGCACAATGCATCCATAAAGTCGAATAAATAATAAAAGACTGCCGCATTTTTTGTGTATGTTCGTAGGCGGTTTGCTAGAATAGCAGCTTCCTGTTTTATGCGGCCATATCCATGGCGTAATCCTGATTGAAGAGCCGCTGTGAAATGGAAAATGTTGAAGATGTGCCTATTAACGCGATTCACGTGGAATTTGGGCACACGCACGTAACGAAATCAAAATGAGGTCGACAAGGAGGCGCAATATAAATACCCCAAAAGATTAATTCTATGACCCACAATCTGATGATGTATGCATACAGTGGGGTTTAACTGATGGTAAACAAAATATTAAATTATATCTACTAGCACTAGGTGTAGTGGAGCTATAGCAGTGTAACAGCATTGTGTGCTTACTCTTATTATTATAGGAAATCGTGTATTAGATGGTAGTTTACATTGGAACGGTTTTGTACTAAGTTGACAAGGAATAAATTGAAGTGTAATAAAGGGACTAGTAATTAAATTTGCAAAGCACAATGTTAAGTTGGTGGAATTGGGACGAAGGGGAATGTTAATTGGATTTTATAACAACGCAATGTTCTGTTAAAGTATATTTGGCATGGGAATTATCCAACATCCTACAACTAGTTTTAAGGAGAAGTATACAGAAATACTCGCAGTTTGCTCATATTTTTTAAAATTAGAAAATTTGTTTAAAATGTTATATGTAAATACCATAAAAACTACAATTTTTTTTCTGTCGGCATTGCAAATTTTTTATCTCAACTTATTTGAACTTACTTATAAACGGGTGAAAGTTACGTTTCAAAGAAAACCAATCCGTCACTTAAGAAGGACAAAGGAGAAAATGTACTCTCCCTAGGTAATTTTCCACAGTAATATTAGCTGTAATGAATGCCTTTTTAAAATTTTCGCCAATTTCAACCCTTCCAATGTAATTTCTGAGACTGTTTGAAATAACACGTATTGATTCTCATTATTATTAAAAAATATTAGGCAGAAAAGTCCTAAAAATATACACAATATTTGAAACCAAACCTAATTCCAAAATAAACTATTAATGAACCCCTTCTGCAGAAATTTCCCCAGCTTATATCCATACTATACGTAGGTATTAAAAGGGACGCTCTTCCAACGTCCAGTTGCAGGAAATCTCGCTTCACCGGACTTGCTTACATCAATTGTACATTTGGGAACAGGCCAAACTGCCTTCTTAAACTAAAACCACAAGTCGCCTATACTGATGGACCACAGAGACTCGCACACCGGATATAACACAAACTTTATTCGATATTATTGGATGAGATGATGCGGTAAACCAAAATCAAGTTTTCAACTCCACTTTCAATATTGTCTGATGTTGATGCTGCTGTGCTGGTGTGTTTGTGCTTTAGGGTACAAATTATAATATTGTAATTTCGATGTGGATTTTCCGGTTTCCAGGATGAATTAAAAGGCAGAGCGTACAGTTTTTAATCTATGGAAAATGAGGTTTAATATACAGATGAATAATTTGATTAACTTTCGAAAAAATATGTAAGAGAGTGTGCTGAAAATGTCGCTGTGCCACGCGTTAGCGTATTACATTTTTAATAACGAAAAACGAATACCGTGAGGAATTATACGAAAAAGTAACGTGATTTTGAATGTGCAGGAAATGTTATTTATATTTAATTCGGGCTGTTTGGCATTTTTAAAATTTCGCTCAGTCTGCAATTTTTAAATTTGTTTTTGTTTGGTATACGTTCATTGTATCTGTGTGTGTAGGTACAAATGTTCTTATCCGAAACTTCCGCTCTGTGGTTAGAGTTATCAATGTAGCAAAATAATATTAATTAGTCTAGCTTTCAGTACGCTCCTAAGAAACATTCAAGACGTTTTTCGTTAATATAAAAAATGAATTCGGTTGCTGAAACTACATCAGGTAAATTTTAATTACAATAACATTTAACGGTGCATCATAGCGTGAAATAATTTTAATATCAATTTCGTCGTACAGATTCGTTTGAAACAGCCAATATCGAGGATACTATTGAAAAAAGAAAGTCAAACGAAGTTAATCAGAAGGCTTCAAATAACAATGGTGAGTTAAAAAAATTATTTCCATTTTTGTTTAGTTACATCCCAGAGCTATTGATACAAAAAGCAATTATTAAAACATTTAAAATTAAATTCAACTTAGCAAGAGCTCCCACGTCTCTTTTGAATATTTCCAATTGGAAACAGTTTAAAGATCGATTTGTAATTTTGCGCGTTTTTTTTGCTTGTTGGATAAAGACGACACACATCATGTCGAAGTGATTCTCTACGGAAATCAAAAGTAAAAGTGATTGTTCGGCTTGGTGTAACACGCGTTCTTGCTTTGTGGGATATTTATTTATATGTTTAACAAAAAAGCGAGACGACAAGGGAATCGAGATGTATTTGCTATTGTTTTTATGATGAGAACGCGGGAAATTTATGGTGTGTGGGAAAGTTGGCATAAAACTAATTACAAGTGGAAAGGAAACTGAGGAAAAGCGTATGAAGAATAATTTTCGAAAATGTACAAAAATCTAGGAAGGAGAAAAAAGTGACATTGCGCAGCACTTGGACTTTTTAGTTTTTAGTTAGTAGTTTGATGCGTAATTTTTTTATCAAAATTAAAACCAATTACCAATTATATAACAACAAACCAGTGCTAAACTAATGGACTGAAATAGACAACAAATGTTTAATAAAACAGAAAATAATTTACTGCAATTTATCAAACAATAAAATAAAATAATATTGATAAATTGATTTCAAGCTAAGTTAAATTTTTAATTAACGCAACTTTAATAATACTACAATATGAGTGCCAAAGACTTACTGTCATTATCGGTAATCAAGAGAAAAATAAAGATTTAACTCCTGGAAAAAGCATATTATCATATTGATGATTTTTTTAGAGCTCCTTAAAATAATTTAATCTTTGTAATTTTGTGATTTTACGTTCATTGATTTGCATAGGTACCTAATCTGTGATTCTGGACACATTCAAAATCCTTATTTTTAGTTTCACTAGAGGGTGCTACAGACGGCGATGATGAACTAGACGCCAGAAGGCGTTCCCGATCGGTGGTGCTAGACATAGAAGAACCAACTGGCGAAGATGAGGAACCAGTTACTGCAAGACAATCCAATACTTATGCTGCCAAAAAGACTGTCGCTCAAGGTACAAAACCATAATTATTATAAATAGGATAATTACACAGCACAGGTACAAGAAATACAAAGGTTGCAAGATGGCTCAGAATTATCGTCTTTCAGTGTAATCAATACACAAAGGGATTTAATAATATTGAATAACACTTAATTGGGATTTAATGACGTAATGCTACGATTACAAGTACACGTATTGTATATACATCAATTAGTGTAACATTGATGATTACAGTATTATTTGAAGTGAGACTTTTGTACAGCTGAAACAAATAAATATACCTACGGAATAGTAGAAATTAATTATAAGAGCCCGAAAGGCATTTTATTGTTTCATATAAAACACCCGCCTCCAGCTCTAGGTTTAATTAATAAATATGTGCAAAAACTGCTGCGTATATGAACCGACTAAAAAAACTCTTTCTCCACAGGCATGATGGACATCGCCCTAATCACCGCCAATGCGAATCAATTACGCTACATAATCGAATTCAACAGGAACAGTTCAACGTTCTACTTAACCGTTTGTCTCATTGTAATTTCATTGGGGTTGCAAGTGGCCGTAGGTGTTTCGTTAATATTTAAAGGACGGCTTGATTTAAAAGGACAATCCAAACATAGATACGCCACCAGGATAAATAACTATGTGGTCGTTGGGGTATTTTTAGTTACTATAATCAATGTTTTCATAGCCAGTTTCACAATAACAGGAAATACCAACAATAGCAATAATAATGTTAATCCTATTATGATGGCGAGAACTTGAGGACGATAAACAAAAACAATGTTATTTGTATATTTGTTGTGGGCTTTGAGAGCGGGAAAATGTTTTTCGTCGAGGCCATGACCAGTTTGTTAGTTTACGTTTTAGTAAATTTAACTTGGTGTTCTTTATTATAATATTATTTTAGTATAAGTAATAAAACTACGCTATTTGGTCTTTTTGGTATTATTTCTAGCGTAGCGTATCTTCTAAAATAAGTATAAAAGAATAAAGCTCTTCATTTATTAAAATTAATTTAGTATGCTTCTAATCAACTGCTGGCCAATTGAAACGTACCAAGCGAATTTAAAGTCAAATATTTTGAAACGGAGAAAAGATATGAGGTTTTCAGGATTCAAGAGATAATTTTATTGCGAAAGCAATAGTGTGACCCGATTTTTTTACTTTGCAGTACGTTACTATCTACTACTATGAAAGAAAGTCGTCTTTTTTTCCTCAAACTTTATACCTACCGGAATTCCACAATTTTTTTTTATATACTTTTGATGTCGATTTTTTTAGTCCCTGGTTAATGAGGAAAAAACCAATTTCTCAAAATTTTTATATCCCTCTTATTTTATAAGATACCGAATTTTTTATTAAATTTAATATTGTTGAACAGGTTTTTGCAATAATAATTATGCTGCCATTTTGAAAGCAAATGTCATCATGTGATATGTCGATAAAAAGGTAACTTTAAGTAGAATCTAATTCTTACGGAAAAAATATACAGAATTGTTTTAAAAAATTTTGAAAGTTAGTAGGTGGCCCTTCCGGTGAAACCGGAAGTGTCATCAGATTGTTTTAAACGTCAAAATGATTATTCCTTTCAACAATCAAACCATGCCAAATTTCAAATTAATACAGTGAAATGTAATAAAATGGTGGGGGTTGTAAAACAATTTCGTAGCCACCCGGTATACACGAATATGAACAAATTTTTGAAAAAGTGAAAAAACTGTTTCGAGGATATATAAGTCACTTAAACCAATGGTGAACATAAACTAATTAAATTTTCTATTCCATTAAGAAAATAGCCTCAAAAAATGAATTAAAAAATTTACCAATTAGCGAACGTGGACCGATTTTTGATAAGCCAGTGGTTACCAATAAATTAATGAAAGTAGAAAAAGTGTACTTTTTATAAGAAAGCCATTCATAAGGTATTATAATCAACTACAGAGATTGGTTCTTACAAAGCACAATACGGTCGAACGACAAAAAACAAAGAAAAAATCAAATTTTCAGCAAAAATTCGGTATCTTATAAAATAACAGGGATATCAAAATTTTGAGAAACATGTTGTTTTCTCATTAAGTAAGGACTAAAAAAATCTACATGAAAAAAATATTTAAAAAATTTTGTGGAATCACGGTAGTTATAAAATTTGACAAAAAAAATAAGACTTTCTTTCATACCCTGTAGATAGTAATGTACTTCCAAGTAAAAAAATCGGGTAACACTATCGTTTTCTCAATTAAATTATCTCTGAAATCCTGAAAACCGCATGTTGATATCTTTTCTATTTTTCAAAATATTTGACCTAAAAATTTGCTTGGTACGTTTCAATTGGCCAGCAGTTTAATTTGTTTTATATTTCTGATTGAATTTTAATTATTATTATTTAATTTGATTCCTGAAAAACTATACAATTTTCAAATCAAATCAAGTCTGAAAGATTGTTTATTGCTACTAAGATTTATTACGATTCCCACTGATTCTTCATCTAGGAATTCATTGAAAATAGAGTAATTGTAAAGGAGTGAAATTAGAATCCATCTTTATTTTCACCATGATACATTTTCAATTATATTTGGTCTTCTTATATCAAAAATGGTTTGTCATAATGTATACCTAATATTAATTTATTTTACTATTTTACTTTTTTTATCTTACATCGATTTAAACGAAACCTTCAATAAACTAAAAAAATGTAATTTACGTCGGTTGAAATTAGATTTTTTATGGACCAGTTAAACTTATTCGTCTACACAAAAGTGTTCTTTGTTTTATAATATAAATATTAAAAAAAATAATGTAAAACTCATTATGATGTCCTCTTTTATATTCACAAAAGACCGTTTTTATTCAGTTTTTTATATCCTATCTCCACAATCCTGATATTATATAAAATCCTTATGAATATTTATAATTAATAATTTTTCGCACCCTAATACCCTGAGCTTATTTTGGAATTAGCTGCAGGTAACGATTTTTTCGCGAATATATTGGGAATAAAATTTTATTAAATAGGTACACATCTGATAAAAATTGTTTTAATTACTAGAGTTATTGCAACAAAGTAATCTGCTACTCCAGACAGATTAAGCCAATTGTACAAAAAAACCACGCCGGCCAAACTGCACATACTTTCAAATCCGGGCCCATAAAAGTCGCATTAAACATGGATTTGTGCTAATAACCCAAAATGAAATGTTTCCCCCACACAGACAGCACGCTAAAACCATCATTGCGAACAATCTGAAACTTTTAGAATAGGCATTCAAAGATAACGGCTTATTACTTTACACTGAATCATATTATACCACGACCATAGTCGTCGAGGGTTGAGCTCCGGCGTTTCCGGTCAACATGGCGGAAAATCATTTAACTGTACATTTACACAAACTTCAAATAGCACTTCCTCTAGTTGTTTTGTCACCCAACTTGCATATTAAAACCGCAACTGATGAACTCGCTGAATGGGCTCCAGTGAAATTTAGAATTAGATACTTAGGTGCTTAATTAAATTTCTCGCTTTCCAGAGAGCTTTCGCAAATCGCGCTGCGGGTTCAAAAATGCACACACATTATATAACATAAACATTCCCTTGGTTTCGGTGCGTAGGTATGTTTACCCTTTCTGGTTATGTGCATTATAACATGCGGGGACAAACTTTAATCTAAACACACAAAACACTATTATTACATTTCTCATATTAAATTCCGCAGAAATGAAATAAATGAAATAAAAGGGAAACGACTGGAGAGGAGTAGGATCTTTTAGTTTTATGTGTGCTTTGTTTTACTGGGAAATGAAACAAATTTCCTGTGTGTAGAATGAAAAAGCTTGAGCGAATACCATTATAAACTAATAAAAAAATTCCTTTTAAACTGCACAAGACAAATTAAAGTAGTTTTGTGCTTCTTTGACGTAACTTTGATGGGCTTTTAACCGACGCTAACTTGGCAAAGCCTCATTTTTATACACATATACGATGTTCAGAGGTATTTCACACAGTTTAAAAGGATTTTCTGTTTTTACAACTCTTACGATGTCGGGAAAAGTTTAAATTATCACATCACTAAGAACTGAGAGATCAAACTTTTAAGTGAACGAGTTTAACTTATTGAAAAATAATATTAAGCTCTTATTTATTTATTGGCCAATTTTCCAAATGGATAACTCGCATATATGTATAGGATTGCGTTTCCACAGTTATAATTTTTCTGCATTTGTTACATTAAACAATACAGGGTGTTTCACCAGTGATAATAAGCCTGATGGAATTGAAAATGCAACCCACACTACATTTGCAAAATTAACGTGGATAGTTATTTTTTAGTTTAAAAAATATAAAACTTAGTTATCTGTGCAGTTTCGTACATTTTAACATAAATGTCATTCGCTTTTGGTTAAATGAAATTGGAAAAATGTCAGTTGTGACAAATAAAACTATTGAAAACAAAGCTATAATGGATTCATAATTTTATTTTAAAACAATAGGATATTTAAAATAACCACGTTAACTTTGCAAATGTATAGTGGGTTGCATTTTCAATTCCGTCAGGCTCATTATTACTCGTGAAATACCCTGTATATTTTTACTTTCTTATACAATAAGGATAACCTACGAAAAGTGCGATTTTTGAAAACGCAAATTGGGACAAAAAAGGCAGGAAATTCATATAAGCTAACTAACTTTTTCCACCAAGTAACAACATTTAGCCTTCTAATAAAGGTTTATTGAGAACAATGCAAGCATCAGTGGCCCCAAAACTGTGATTTTTTAAATTAATAATCCTGAAAATTCGAGTTTTGAAAATAAAAAATTCATATGAATAGTTCGTGGGTTATTTCAAAATAATGCCATTATTCAGCTTTGAAGTGAAGGCATTTTGTCAAAAAAACAGCTAGCAAAGCTAAGACTGTGATTTTTTAAAAAGTCATTTAAAAATTATAACGTTTTCAAGCAACAAAAAATGTCTGACTTCTCCAAATAAAAATCTATTTCTACTAATTTACCTACCACTATTTTGACGACCCCCTTCCAAAGCATCTAATTAATTCACCTATTTAAACAGGCACATTCCATTGGAGCACACAACAAATAAAATTTGATTAAATCGGCATACGGATGCGCCTGTAAACAAAATTAAGTTAAACTCCAATGTTTCCCTCTTTTGTAGCCACGCTGATGGCTGATCTTTATGTGTTGCGGCAGAACTCTGATTCAGAGGCAACGGTATGCAGTGTACAGGTTTTATCGTTACGGTCATTTGAAATTAAGTGTATCCGTTGCTTAATTGACTGTTTTGGGGTCCCTTTATGACACAATATCTATTTGGGGATTGGTGTCTGATTTATGTGAGTTGTATCGGCGATATTATGATAAAACACACTTCATTGGAATGGCTGCGATTTGCGATATGGTCGAGGGGCGCTTTTTCCAAATAATTGCTTCAGTGGGACCATTAATGTCTTTAGTGAAATTGAAAATTATTGGACATGAGCAATCGATAAGCAATAACCGTGCCAAATCGCCGCTGGTTGAAACAAAATGCATGATGTGTGGAAGAAGGGGGGGTGATCCATTAGCCAGTCTTAATTTCCCTATAGTCCAAAATTACCGTTGATGTGTCTACAATAAAAGTACCAAACCAGCTGTGCAAGTTGACAGTTTTTCCTTGTCCCTACTCGAAAAAATTATTAATGAGAAAACTGTTGAAACTTCATTTTTCCACTGTCATATGGTACTTGTAAATGAATG